>CM053038.1:182211439-183491439 GCA_028564925.1 Lithobates sylvaticus
AGTGTCTGGCTATTAGGTTTCTGGCTACCAAGAGAATATGAGTGATTACAGTTCTAAATTCAATGGGAAAGTTATCTATACCTAAATTTAACACAGCCAAACTAGGGCTAGGTTTGGTGAGACAGCCAGTAATGCTTGAGATTGTGCGGAAAATAGAGTTCCAGTAGCTAGTTAAATGTTTACATGCCCAGAACATACGGAGCAGATTACCTACTGCTCCACATCCTCTCCAGCATAGTTGGGAAGTCAGCGCCCCAAATTTGTATAGTCTGTAAGGCATGAGGTACCATCTGAGAGCTAGTTTCTGAGACAGCTCCCAGTGGTTAACGCATTTGGAGGCTTTATATACCGAGCTTAAGGAGTGTTGCCATTGCTTATCTGTAAAGGAAGTACCTAAGTCTGCTTCCCATTTTTTGTAGGGGAGTGATTTTATAAAAAGCATTTTATTCGGGAAGATATTGTAAAATAAGGAGATACCCTTGGGGGGAGTCGGTATGGAAGTAAAAAAACACCATATAGTCCTGGGTAGAACAACGTGGCGAGATTTGATTGAGCTGAAAAAGTGCGCTACTTGAATATATTTGTATTGGTCAGTAGTCGGTAGATTAAACTTTTGCCTGTGAGTCATGGAGGAAGGGGCCTGATGGAGCCGGAAGGTTCACATGCGAGCGGAGACACAGAAAGAGCCGTACGGCATGGAGAGTGAGAGGCTCCATGCGCGACGCTGAAGGACCACAGGAACGCCCGGACGCCTCAGCAGAAAAAGCGGTGTCTGCGAGATTGAACAGAAGAGGCCCCCGGATGTAACTGGGGCTAACTCAATCCCCCGTCTCCCTCCCCCCGCAGCACAACCCCCCCCCTGTGCCTATGGATGTCCCCCAGCTACACCACCCGGGAACGAACAGGAGGTAAGAGTGAGGGCTGGAAGGAGGTAAACCGGCACATTCTATCGTTCTCATCAGGGAACACAGTCTGGTCCACAAATGAAGAGCAGAAACATGAGGTATTTCCAGAGCTGGCTAATTATGTTATTAGACTAGCGTTAAAGATATGAATATGAGATGGAGCAATGGTCCTGTATTTCATAGAGGGAGTTGAAGGAAAAAGGAAGGGGGTGATGGTCCTCTTTTGTGTTGCCTGGCTATGAACTGAAGGTCGCTAAACAGTACAAGATTTAACCCTTTGAGGAAAACTAACCCTTCGTCCACTATTCACAGAAATGTTTAGCTCATACAAGCGTGGTATGTAAAACAACGTTTAGATCGATCTGGTACATACACAAACATATATGATATGAAATGGTATTACAATCAAAGGATAATGTGAACAGAGCGGAGATTCCTATAAAGGAGGGTGTACCAGGGCTATATAAACATTGTCAAAAGGAAAACTAGATAATTATATCAAGCAATCAGTGTATTGTTTACAGCGCATCAAGGGAGCCCCTGGTACTCCCCGCAGCAAACGTGTACTTTACAGCATGGACACCGGAGGTGTAGAAAGGGGTAATGTAGACCTCTGAATCCTCTCAGTAACCGGGAACTGCAAATTTTTATTAGGAGTGTTTCCCCCTTCTTTTTTTTTGATGTCACCCTCTATACCCCCCCAAACGAGGAGGCAACTCTCGGCTATACACCGCACATCTTTCCAAGCATACTGTTAAATCCTTTGATTCCAATTACTATCCATATAACCTAGAGATATTACAGAGAACTGTGATTTGAGGTCTGGCAAATTGAGCACGGTGGCGAGAACCCCTAAAAATTCACCCTATCTGGGGGAACCAGACAGAATTGTGTTTTTTCTTTTTTCCCTCTCTCTCCTCTGTCCTTCCTGGATTTTCGAACGTCTCCTTCCCACGGAAACAATTTTCGCCTAGTCTAATACAAAGACAAGATATTCAGGAAAGATTAAGTCCCTAATATAGGGCGTAATCCATGGACAGCGCTTAAAGAAACTCTCTAAGTAGAGGTAAATCATCCTCACAGAGGCAGGGTAAGAGAGGGGGGACTTCACAAAGGTGGAGGGGGGAGAAACCTCAACTGGGGCACCAGTTTTTTCTGTTGAACAAAGGAAGCAGAAATTAAAAGTGAGTCCGCAGGCACACAGGACCCTTCTGTATTATTACTACCTATAGTATAAGAACATCTTTTAAACATGGGGGCTAAAGGAAGACCCCCAACTTGTGTAGTCGGTACTTGTGACAGACCTAGCCGGGACACAGGCTTTTTGAGAGGACTACATGCAAGCCTCCTGCCAACTGATTACGGGCCCCCCCAAGACACACTCTCTGTATATGCATTTGGCATTAGCAATAGACTGAATGGGACACAAGCTGTCAGATGCTAATGTCATGAACTCAAGCCACCTGTCTGTTGTGTAGATGAGGCTGGTCTGGCTTGTAAGGTGTATTCCACACAATGTTGTGCTAATTAGCCCTGTGTTAATGTTTATGGAATGTCTGTTGAATAGTCATTCAAATTAACTAGGAGCCTTAAAGTCTGACCCTGAAAAGTCTTCTCTCAGTCAACTAGTCTGGGGCAATGATTAAGATAATTAGCTCATGCTAATTAGGTTAGCTTTTAGTCATCTGGCTATATATATGTGTGTGTGAAATGTCAAATAAAGCATTCCTGATATACCTCAAGAACTAGTGCTGTCTAATTCTTGGGGGTTCCTATAACCAGATCCATTGGACTCATGTTCCAGGACTTAGGAAGCATTTACGGCGGACACCTTGAGTACAGGATCCGTCACATTGTTGGCAAGCAGTGGGATTGTGCTTCCTGCAGTCTGGGACATCCAAACCTCCACAGGGATCCAAGATCAGGATAGAAGACTTCGGTCACCCCAGCGGAGATATGGATCTGGCATCAGAGTTCCCGGGGCTGCTGCAGATCATCCTTGCAGCATACACAAGGACTGTGTCTGAGGAGGAATACCTGGAGCTCAGGCAGCAGATTCGGGTGGAGCTG
Organism: Lithobates sylvaticus; assembly: GCA_028564925.1. NCBI lineage: Eukaryota > Metazoa > Chordata > Amphibia > Anura > Ranidae > Lithobates > Lithobates sylvaticus. Next base: position 182,214,415 of record CM053038.1, read on the forward strand.
TGGATTGAAGCCCTCCAGCTCGCTGGTATAAAGCAAGGCAAGTTCTTTCCAACCCAAGAGCAACGGGCCAGTGACCAACGGGCATTGCGGATGACATTCCTGGGATAGCAGCCCCAGGAGCAATGGGTGACTGAGTTGGACAGGCTGGTCCAACAGGAGATAGAGCTGGACAATCGTTATCGGGCTCTGCAATGGCACGCAGAGCAGGGATATTTAGGGGAGACAACATAATGCTCTCCGGAGGGATATGACTTTGGAGGCCCTGGATTGCTGTGGGAGAGCCTTACAGATCGTTTTGTGTTTGGCGATGAAGGGGAACCTACCCTTGAGGACCTGCGAGAATATAGAGAGGCTATGCTTGGTCTTGCAGGGGTCTCAGAGCTTAAACCAGATCTGGACCATTTGTTAAGGAAGGAACAGCATCTGGAAAGGGCATACAGGAAACTGCTAGAACACGTTCAGCAGCATGCCAGAGAATCGGCAGTGGAAACTCCGGAGATTGTCGTCCCCAAAGCGGAAGTGCTGACAATTGGGCAGAACTCTGCTAACTTCTGCCCAGCACCAACAGTGGCTTCGGCCTTCTTGAGGGAAGAGGTAGTTGGCCTTTCTCCCACAACACTGACAGGGACATGTGATTTTCTGCCAGCAGCACCTATGGAGTTACAACAAACTTCTCCAGCTGAAGATCTGGTAACTGAACAGAGGGTCCAAGACCTCTGTCCCACACCTGTGGCAGTTCTGGAGGCCCAGGGTGAGGAGGTGGTGGTCACTCCCGAGCAGCAGATCAGGACCCAAGGGGAGAATGCAATCTGCAGTTCACAACTGCAGCTTGATCTGGTGTCGGTGGACGGGCCTGTGGTCTCCACTAACAGAAAACCAGCAGAAGTGCTGGCAACCGGGCAAAGTGCTACCAACCCCTGCCCAGCACCGGTAACAGCTGCAGTGTTTCAGGGAGCTGGGGCAGTCGGCCTCTCTCCCCAACAGTTAGCTGGAGCAGATGATGTAGGGAAGCTCCTACGCCCAGATGAACTGCTGGCAACGGAACAGAGCGCTGCTGGCCTCTGCCCTCAACTGACACAGGACAGATTTCCTGTAAAGGTGGATGGGAATGCAGTCTCCACCAGTATAACCCAGGGATGCTGGGCGGTCGGCACAGATCCCCAACAGCATGATGGAGTGAGCCCAGTCACCCTGTCTTCTCTCCAGCGGCTGAAAAGACTCCAGGGAGAAGGGCCAGTCCAGGCCTCTCCCCAGCGGCAGATATGTTCTTTGAGAGAGGCAGAGGTTGGCTGGGTGAGTGCTCTGTTTGAAACAATTTGTTTGGGGTACTGTGTGGGTACAGGCATTAGAGGTCTGGAACTATGGACTAACTTCGGAGTCAACCCGTCTGGGGTCTCCTCCTGTGTTAGTCTCCTGCCGAAAGGGGAGAAATGTGACAGACTTAGCCGGGACACAGGCTTTTTGAGAGGACTACATGCGAGCCTCCTGCCAACTGATTACGGGCCCCCCCAAGACACACTCTCTGTATATGCATTTGGCATTAGCAATAGACTGAATGGGACACAAGCTGTCAGATGCTAATGTCATGAACTCAAGCCACCTGTCTGTTGTGTAGATGAGGCTGGTCTGACTTGTAAGGTGTATTCCACACAATGTTGTGCTAATTAGCCCTGTGTTAATGTTTATGGAATGTCTGTTGAATAGTCATTCAAATTAACTAGGAGCCTTAAAGTCTGACCCTGAAAAGTCTTCTCTCAGTCAACTAGTCTGGGGCAATGATTAAGATAATTAGCTCATGCTAATTAGGTTAGCTTTTAGTCATCTGGCTTTATATATGTGTGTGAAATGTCAAATAAAGCATTCCTGATATACCTCAAGAACTAGTGCTGTCTAATTATTGGGGGTTCCTATAACCAGATCCATTGGACTCATGTTCCAGGACTTAGGAAGCATTTACAGCGGACACCTTGAGTACAGGATCCGTCACAGTACTCATTGGGGATCCCTCCCCGAGGGAGATTCCCTCTCTCACCAAAAAACCTCTTAGGAACCACATTTAGTGAGCACATGAGCGGACTTTGAATGTGATTGATTTTATACTGCAGATCCCTGAGGGGAGAAGGAACAGAAGGAGAGACACCTCAGATAGAGGGGAAGGAGAGGAGGACAATCTGGGGAAACGAATAAGGAAAACAAAGGAAACCACGATGAGTAAGAACACGAGTAAAACAACAAAGGGGAGCACCGAAAACAACAAGCTCTTCGATAAAACAATATATGAATCAGGGAGCAAGTCCACAAGCACCGGAACAACAGCAAGGTAAAACAGATAGAAGAAGGGGAAACACCCCAAAACCGGGAGATGTCCCAGATCATTCTAGAGAAGACTTTATCTTGGAGAGTGAAGCAGAGTTAAGTAGAGTGGAAGAACAGAGGGAAGACTCTCTAATGCCAACAAAGGGAGAATTGATGGAAATGTTCCTGAAACCTCGAGAACGCAATCAAAGCGGACATAAAAGCCTTAAGAGGAGATCTGGGACATTTATTGAAGAGAGTGGAGGTAATAGAGGACAAAACAGACAAACAAGCCCAGGATTTGAATAAATTAAAGGACCAAGTGAAGATAACTAAGCGCAATCAGAGGAAAATCCTCTATAGGCTGTAAGATCAAGAGAAAAGAAATAGAAGACAGAATTTGAGAATTTGGGCGGTGCCAGAGTGTAGGGGTGAAGACTTAATAAAAGTGATGGAAAAAATATTCAACCCCTTACTGGAGAGACCCCCAGAAGATTTTCCAAGGATTGAGAGGATTCATAGAGTTGGAAGACCAAGGAACCCAGAAGGAGAGAGGCCGCGTGATATAGTAGCCAGATTCAGATTTTACGAAGATAAGGCGGAGATATGGGCAAAGGCAAGAGGGGCGGCACCACTGAAATATGAAGGAGCAGAGGTACAGTTGTACATGGATCTGGCCCCAGAAACTCTGGCAAGAAGAAGAGCACTGAAACCCCTGCTAGAGCAGATGCGGGTCCAGAATATCAGATACAACTGGGGGTTCCCAGCATGTCTCATAGGCCAAAAAGAAGGAATATCAGCTAGATTAGTGTTTCCGGAAGACTTAATAGATGTCTGTAATAAACTTGACCTTCAAGTAATAGAGATACCAGGTTGGACAGAGGAGGAATGAGAATGGGGAGGGAGAGAAGAGAAGGATCGATGAGTCTTTTCTCTTGTGTGTTTTGTTTTTTTTCTTCCTTTTCTGCCATTTTTCTCTTTGCTCTTTGGTTTTGCACAGGGGGGGACGTAGGGGCGGGGGGGAGGGAAGACGGGGAGTTTAATGTCTAAGGAAGTCCTGTGCCTGAATGCGAGGTGCGACCGGTATATGTGCTCTTGACCTCCACATGCACATTCAATCTATTTGTGGAGGGAGGGTGCACATGGGAGGCAGTTAAGGAACCCCACCTCACTAGAAGTTGAACCGGTGATGGCCACGATATCTAGGGCCACCAGCGGTTTGGAGGTTTGGAGAGGGCCGAGGGGTAGAAGGGGGGAGGGGGGAAGGGGGAGGGGTGGGGATGGAGTTGGGAGGGGGAGTAGGGGGGAGGGTGCCTCATCCACCTCGGGAAGTAGACTACTTAGAAAGATAAGCCTCAAGAGTAGAAAGGGAATAGAACCTATCAAGAAAACAAGAGATGACTGAAACTCACTTTATCACATATAATGTAAGGGGATTAAATACATCAACTAAAAGAAATAAGATTTTAAATGAGCTCAGAAATTACCGCGCAGAGGTTGTATTTTTACAAGAAACCCATCTATCCCATGAATCAAACACAAAATTATATTCATCAAACTACCCAACATGGTATTATGGGGACACTATCAATGCAAGATCAAGAGGGGTAGCTATAGGGATGGCGAAAGGAGTAAGATTCCAATTAGAAGAAAGGTTAACTGACCCGGAGGGAAGATTTCTATTTTTAAAGGGAAAACTGGGGGAAATAGAATATACATTGGCAAACATATATGCCCCAAATACAAACCCAGTGAAATACCTAATTAAAGTACTGGGAAAGCTGATGGAGTTCCAGAAAGGCTATACGATTTTAATGGGCCACTTGAATCTATGCATGGAGCCAGGAATAGATAGTACGTCCCATGTACAGGGGACAAGTAACACTTGATGTTCACGTTCACTTCACTTCACTTCACGTTCTTCTCCCCTGTACACGGGACATACTCTAGGATAGACTATATCTTAGTGGACCATAGATTAATGGGGAAAGTAGGGGAAACAAAAATTGAAATAGCTACACTATCGGACCACTCCCCTGTCTTAATGAGATTGAAAACCCCGGGGAACCAAAGATATCCCAATAAGTGGCAAATAAATGAAGAAATTTTAAGAGACGAGGAAAGTGCTGAGATGGTAAGAAAAGAACTTGAGCAGTACTTTCTATATAATGATACGGAAGAAATCACAGCATCAACATTATGGGAGGCACACAAAGCGTATGTGAGAGGAATACTCATAGCGATTGGAACCAAGAAAAAAAAAGAGAAAAACTTGAGAGAACTAAGACGTTAAGGGAGGAAGTAACTACAGTAGAACAACTACATAAAAATCACACAGGCCCCCATCCCATCTTATACCAAAAATTAATAACTAAAAGAGGGGAATTAAAAGAACTCATGGATCAAGAGGAAAGAAGAAGATTTAACAGAATAGCTCAGGAAAGATATAAATGGGGAAATAAGGCCAGTAAAAATTTAGCTAGATTACTTCAGAAGAAAAAATCAGTAAATTATATAGAGAAGATACAAACCGTATCAGGGGAAATGGTGCATGAGACAAAGGAAATCGCAGAAACATTCAAAAATTATTATAAAAGGTTGTATTCAGTAAAGAACAAGGGGCTAACACCTGAAGAGAAAATTAGGCAGACTAAAGAGTTTCTACTAAACGCACAATTACCAACAATTACAGAAGAGGAGAGGATAGAACTAGAAAAACCCATAACTACAGAAGAAATTGAGAAAGCCCTGAAAGACTCAGCACCCGGGAAAAGCCCTGGCCCAGATGGGTTTACAATGTTTTATTATAAGCGGTACAAGGAGATTCTGATCCCAAGACTTTTGCCATTATATGAATGGCCTGGGAGTGGAATATGGTTTGAGCAGGGAGGCAATGACGGCGTCAATCACTGTTATCCCCAAGGCTGGGAAGGATGTATCACTGTGTTCCAGCTTTAGGCCAATTTCGTTATTGAATACAGACGTAAAGCTTTATGCGAAAGTATTGGCAAGTCGGATTAAAAGCTTAATGAACACACTGGTACATCCCGACCAAGTCGGGTTTATCCCCGGGAGAGAAGGGAGGGACAATGGGGTGAGGACACTCCTTATACTCATTATAGAGTGTGAAGGAAAGTGGGTCCCCAGGACTATTCCTGTCGATTGACGCTGAAAAAGCCTTCGACAGGGTAGACTGAGGACTCATGATGCGCACTCTGGAAGTAGTGGGAATTGGGCCAAGAATGATCCAGTGGATTCAGACATGTACCAACACCCCATAGCAACAATTAAAATAAACGGCACATCATCCCTTCGCTTCGAGATGGAGAATGGGATGAGACAGGGGTGCCCCCTGTCTCCCCTATTGTTTATACTATCTTTAGAACCCCTATTAGCCACGATGCGAAATAGCACTGAAGTTAGAGGAATTAGAGTGGGCAATGAAGAACATAAACTAGCAGCATTCGCTGACGATGTACTATTTTACATCGGAAAACCCAAAGAACACGTTGCCAAATATTGTCAAAATCTTAAAGCATTACGGAGAAATATCAAACTTTAAAATTAATTTAGCTAAATCGGAGATAATGAACATAAATCTGAACAAAAGAGAAATAAAAGCGATCAAAGAAGAGTTTCACTTCCCATGGTGTAATACATTAAAATATTTAGGTATAAGATTAGCAAATTCATTAGAAACAATCTAGAAAATTAACTATATACCTCTGCTGGATGAAATTAAACAGGAATGCAAAAATTTTAAAAACAAGCCAATATCCTGGATGGGACGCATAAATAACGTAAAGATGAGCATACTTCCAAAAATAACCTATAAGTTCCAAATGATACCTGTGGCACTCCCACAAATGTATCTTAGAAAACTCAAAACTATAGTGATGAATTTTATATGGAAAAATAAAAAACCTAGACTATCCTTCCTAATCCTAAAACAAGAAAAAAAAAAGAGGAGGTTTAGCAATACCTGATATTCAAAATTATTATAAGGCTGTGGTCCTGTCTAGAGTAGTCGAATGGGTCAAGGATAAAAACGAAAAAAGGTGGGTGAATATCGAGAACACACTTAGTAAGGCACGATTGAAAGATATAATATGGAACCCCCCAAAATTTAGAACACTAGATATAAACACGCATGCACTGACACGAAACACTTTAAGAATTTGGGACATAATTTATAAACAATTAAATGGGGAATTTAACTCACCTTTAATAGCGTTAAAAGAAAATGAGTTCTTTGCACCGGGAATGAAAAAGATTGGAGGAAATTGGATCAAAAAAGAGAGGGCACAATTAAGGGATATAATGGTAAACGGTAAATTTATGACACTGCAAGAATTAAAAAATAAGGATGAGGTAATGGTGGTCAACGAATGGCGGTATCAGCAGCTGGATCGATTTATAAAGAATCTCCCCCAACCAGTTAGATCGGAAAGGGACCTGACCCAGTTGGAGCTATTGTGTACAACCGAAAATACAAGAAACACAATATCAAGAATGTACAAACTACTTTTGACGATCGATGGGCTGGGGATATCGCCATTCATTGGAAAGTGGCAAAGGGAATTGGGATCACAGAAAAACACAAGTTTAATAGGAAAATTTTTAAAATTGGTACATAACTCGGCCATAGACACTAGGACAGCAGAGACTAACTATAAATGCTTATCAGGCTGGTATGCAACCCCAGATAAAGTAAGTCGATACCATCCTACAAAATCTCCAGAATGTTGGAGAGGATGCAAGGAGATTGGTACGATGGCTCATATATGGTGGCATTGCCCCAAAATAAAAAAATATTGGCTAAAGATAATAGACCTAATCCGTGAAATTACGCAAAAAAAATTGGAAGTAGATCCGTGGGTTATACTATTCCACGGAATAGACAGAGGAGCAGCCTCATATAGGGAGACATTAATACCACATCTCCTAAACGCAGCAAAGCGACTTATACCTAAGAAATGGCAAGAACCAGAGAGCCCACAAACATGGGAATGGATAGACTCCGTAGAGGAAACATATAAGATGGAAACTTTGAGACATGAGGTGGAGGAGAGTAGAAGGGGGTTGAAGGTAAAATGGGAGTGCTGGAAAGAGTTTAAAAAAACATGGAGCTTTGTGCAAGAACTGAGAGGCTAAAAGGGTAAAATTTCTTTGTTTATAAATAAATCGTGAAAAATCCTGGAGGAAACCAGGTAAACCGATGAAACCCAATATACAAAAAAAGAAGGGAAAAACAAAAAAAAAAAAAAAAAAAAGAGGGGCACTTTGGTCAAAACATTTAAGCTACAATGATGTGAAAAGGAGAAGGGACATAGATGAACTATCAAGTTGAAATAAGTCTCCCACAAGATTTCGCTGAAGTGGCAAAAAAAACTAAAAACTTATGCCTGAGTGAGGCAAAAGATAGTAATTCCTAATTTTCGAAGAGGTCATCAACTGTCGCAATCCCTCTGTCGAACCAATCCGAAGTATTCAGATTGGGAACCACATGGGACAATGTGTGGAGTGGAAATTCCAGGGGCACAGGGTCAGCAGTATGGGATGAGATCTTCCCCAATTCCCTCCAAGCCAACAAGGTCGCCTGAATGGAAAGGGGAAGATTTTTCAGCGAGAACTGTTTCCAGGAGGCCACCAGGAGTAGTTCTTTCAGGTTGTTTATAGGGTGTAGGGACTGTTCAATACAGCACCATAGGTGGTCAGGAGAAGGATTAAACCACTTAGAAAGTTGCATCAAGGAAGCTGTTCTAAAATAATCTTCAATATCGACTAATCCCATCCCACCCGCCAACCTGTGTTTAGTTAGTTGGGCCTTCGAGCATCTAGGTCTTTTGGCCTTCCATATGTAAGAGGTCATTATAGAGTTAAGGGCTTTAAAGTGCGATTTATGTACTGGGACTGCTAGTGTCCTAAATATGTATAGAATCTGAGGTAAAAGTAGCATCTTAAACGATGCCAGGCGCCCGGTCCAAGTTAGTTCAGTGTTAGACAGTCTTTTAGTCTCTTTGGAGAGTTTATCTATTAGTGGTAGATAGTTAGCTGCTACAAGGTCCTGAAGATTTTGGGTTAATTTTATACCTAGGTAGGTAATACTATTGTTGCTCCAAACGTAGGGAAAAGATTGTTGAGGGCGGGACTTGACCGTGTGGGGGACACCTATCTAGGATAGTCGATTTTGTACAATTAACTTTATAGAAGGATATCTTGCTAAAGTCTATGAGAGTGTCATGGGCATGTTGTAAAGAATATTCAGGTGAAGTCAAAAAAAGAATTATATCATCCGCAAACAAATTTAGGTTATGGGACTGACCCTGAATATTAAATCCAGAGATGTTAGGGTGGGATCTAATTTTCTCCGCTAAGGGTTCAATCATGAGATTAAAAATGAAAGGGGAAAGGGGGCAGCCTTGTCTTGTCCCATTGGTTATGGTGAAGGTATCTGATAGTATGTTTGATGTGTAAACCTGAGCACAGGGAGAGGAGTATAAAGCCAAAATGGCGGATAATATAGAGCCTGCAAAACCAAATTTTGACAATGCGTTTTTCATGTAGCCCCAATGCACCCTGTCAAATGCCTTCTCCGCATCCAAGGAAAGGAGCAGAGAAGGCGTTTGACAGGCCTGTGCATATTGCATAATGTTCTGAACTCTCCTAGTGGCATCAGAGGCCTGCCTGCCCGGCGTAAAGCCGGATTGGTCAGGCCTGATGAGAGTAGGCAGCACTTGAAGCAATCTATGTGCTATTATTTTTGCATACAATTTAACATCAGTGTTAAGCAAAGAATATCGGTCTGAAGTTAGAGGGAGTCGTGGGTTCCTTGCCTGGTTTAGGAATGGTTACCACAAATGCCTTTAACATCTCCTGGGGAAAAGAGGCAGAGGACATTGCACCTGTAAATACTTGTCGTAATGGTTGGATTAGGTTGGATTGAAGTGACATATAATAATCATTAGGTAGCCCATCAGGGCCTGGGGATTTACTTAGTGGGAGGTCATGAATGGCCTTTCTGATCTCAGTTTCTGTAATTGGAGCGTTAAGGGTCTCAAATTGCACTGGGGTAAGAGATGGGAGATTTATAGACGCTAGAAAGGCTTGTATGCTCTGATCAGTTGGTTGGGGGGTGTTTTCGTCCTCAGCTAAATTGTAAAGCGATGAGTAGTAGTTGGCGTAAGAGTTGGCAATATCTTTGGGGTTAAACAATTTAACCTTACTCGTGGGATGCAGCAGATAAGCAATTTTGGCTTTGGATCTAGCTGATTTGAGCCTTTGTGCAAGGTGTTTGCCTGCTTGGTTACCCGAGGAGCAGTGGGATAATTTTAGATAGTGCACATGCTTATCAAATTGCTGAACAAGGAGAAGCCTGAAATCAAAACAGAGCTTCAATAGTTTTTGGGCCAATTGGGGATTAGCATTCATTTTGTTAGACATGTCTAAGGTATTAATTTCTTTGATAAGGAGGTCAACTTTCAGGGTCCTCTGGCCTCTTTTCCCTTGCACAAATTTGTAAGATCAAACCTTTCATAGATGGATATGAACTTTGGTTATTATATGACCACTCGAGAGATTTATTAATAAATCTTAAAATTTAAAAATCTTGGGGGTCCATGTGGAAAAGCAAAAGAAACAAAAATTACAAAAAATAAATATAAACAAATATAAAAAAATAAAAAAATAAACAACAGGGCGAATAAAAAAAGCATAATAAAGACTTATCCACTCAACAAATTTGAAGCAATTGACTAATAATAAAAGGTTAAAGACAACCATAAAAAGGGATAAATAAAACATTTCATAGATGGATATGAGCTTTTGTTATTATGTGACTGCTCCAGAGATTTAGTAATAAATCTTTAAAATTTATAAATCTTGGAGGTCCAAGTGGAAAAGCATAAAAAAATAAAAATAAACATTTAAAATGGAAAACAAAAAATAAAAAAAATGAAAAAGATAAAAAATAAAATAAAAAATAGTAAATTATCTACTTTGAGGATAACCAAAACTGAAATATCAAATTATATGGGGTTTAAATGTAAATATAAATGTATTTTAAATCACTTAATATTAAATATCCATAAATTAAATAAATATATAATAAGTGGGAGTAGGAGATTTGTATAGAGGTTCCAAAGGATTCTGCTATATTGATCACTCTCTGAAAGGCAAAAATGTAATCAAGTCTGTTAGGTCTTCAGTATTTTCATTCCATAGTGTCTTCTTGTTCTTGAGGTGGAGTTGCATGTCGACTCCTTTTGTGCAGATGCTGATTTCCATTTTTGTCTAAGTCTGGGGATGGGTTCTTTTCTGATGTATTCAAAGCCGTTCTTCTTCTTGAAGCATTAATGGTATGAGAGTTCTCTATCAGGTTGAGATCTTGAAGTGCCTGCTGGAGTTCTGCCACAGATCTGCAGACACATCTTGTTCTTTGATGTGAAAAGCATAGAGAGAATGGAAATCCCCATTGATATTTAATATCATGGCGTTGAAGTTCCAGGAGCTGGGGTTTCATAGCTCTTCTTTTGGAGACAGTAGTTTGGGAAAGGTCTGCAAATAATTGGAAAGTATGACCTTGGAAGCTTAAATCGTTTTTTCCCCTGGTCGCAACAAGAAGTTGTTCTTTAGTTTTATAGTAGTGGAATTTTGCTATAATGGCTTTTGGAGGTCCATCTGTTTTCTTAGGCATAAGAGCACGGGGCACTCTGTCCATTTCCAGGTGCTCTATTGGTATCCTTGATAGTAATTCCTGACATAGTGCAGTTATAGAAGATTGTATATCTAAAATATTTTCTGGTATACCTCTGAATCTGAGGTTAGATCTTCTTGCTCTATTTCCATAGTCCTCTAATTTACTTCTTTTAGAATATCAATTTATGTCATGTAGTCCTGATAAGAGTTTTCAATTTCTTCCACTTTTAGTTCAAGTGCTGCTGTACGCTGACCAAGTTCCCTGATTTCTTTTGTGCAGTGATTTGTTATCTGCTCTGAGGTTTGTTTCAGTGCTTTGTGAAGCTTTATTTCAAAATGCTTTAAAATTCTGTGAGGGGTTTAGTTTACAAATGTTTTATTGAAAAGTAGTCACAACAGGTTATTACAATTATGCAATGGATACATCAGACATATAATGAAGAGGGGGATCCCGATAACAGGACACTGCATATATGGTGTAGCATTTATTGAAACAATGAGGGAAGTATAGACTGAATATTAGCAGTACATCATATTAAAAGTCCATTTATGATCCAGAGAATGTTGTGTGAAGGGCAGAAAAAAAAAAAAAGGTCCAAAAGCACCAAGCAATATTAATAAGTGGGTACCTACATTCGGAAATTAGTTGCCAAGTGGTCACATGGAACAGGAAAAGATAATTTGTGTATTTCCCCTTTTAGGCTTTCTTTATTTTACATGTCTTACTTCACTGTAACCATCGTCATTAAGCCAACTCCATGAAATCAGGAGTCTCAGAAAAAGGTATGCAGAGAAAGGAAGAGAATAGGTAGACTGCAGGTTGTAGAGGGGAGGACCTGCAAGAAGAAAAAGAAGAGAAGGATGGAGGGAGGAAGGGGGGAAGAGTCCATTTGGTGAGGGGTGCATCCAGTTACCTGTTAGATTTAGAGAAGTTGGGTGTTAAACCTAGAGGGTTGATTGTATGCTATCCACGGTTGCCATACCCTGAGGAATTTATCATGGGTGTCAGAAGTGAAGGATGTTAGCTTTTCGTTAATCATTATGTCATTCATATGATTTTTAACTGACTCAAAGCTGAGTACAGGGGTTTTCCATGCCCTCGCGATGGTTAATTTAGTGGCATTGAAGAGGTGCTAAGCCAATTGGTGTTCCGGGTGGAAAAGTTCAGGGATGGGCTTACATAAGAAGACTTAGTAGGGGTCCATTTTAAGACTGGAGTGAAGCATGTTACGTAGAAGGGTATAGACCCTGACCCATAGTCTGCAAACCTTAGGACATGTCCACCAAATGTGGGCTATCGTGCCTTCCATTGCACAACCTCAGTAACAATTAGGTGAGTAGGAAGGAATAAAGCGGGCTATCCTGGTCAGTGTGAAATACCATCTGTAAAAGACTTTGTATGCATTCTCCAGGATGAGTACATTCCTGGAGCTTTTTGTAAAGGATACCGTCATGATCTGCCAGTCTTCTGGATCCAATTTTTTACCCAGATCTTTCTCCCATTGAAGGTGATATGTTCTCACTGGGGGCTTCCTAGAGGAAATGATAGAAGAGTAGATTAAGGATATTGGTCCTGAAGAGTGGGGTCGGGCCCTGCAGATACTTTCAAAGGGGGTCAGAGTGTACAGAGTCGGTTGTGCCTTGATGAGTCGTTGTAGGAAATGTCGGAGGGCCTCAAATGTAAAGCCCCATACACACAGTCGGACTTTTTCATCAATTTGGTCCGATCGGACAAGGTTGTTGAAAAATCAGACCGTGTGTATGCACCATCGGACAGTGTTCGTCGGTTTGTCCGTCGGACAAAGTCTTATCTCCTGCTGGAAAGATTTCCCGTCAACCCGGTCCGATCACACCAAATCCGATCGTGTGTACGCTTGTCCGACCGGACAAAGTGCTACGCATGCTCAGATCACATTACAAGACCAAAGCTATTGGCTACTAGCCTCTACGTAGTCCCGTCGTAGGCAACAAACGTCACCACGTTCAGAATGATCGGATTTTCCGACAACTTTGTCCGATCGTGTGTACGCAAAACCAACATCAGACAAAGTATGACGGACATGGTCCGACGGACCTGGTCCACGGATTGTCCGCGCGTGTGTATGGGGCTTAAGAATTCTCATGGGGGTGAACAGAGAATGGACATCTGTGAATCCATTAACTGCCAATTTTAGTCTGCCAAAGATTAAAATATGACTAAAACCAAATTTCCATTTTAGTCAAAAGACTCTGACTAAAACTAAACTGAAATATAATGTCAAAATTAACACTGCACTATCACATAAGAATATGTAGGGGGCATCTACAAAGCTGCTTAATGAAAAACATTCTAGAAAAATACTTTTTCTTATTTTTTTTGCCATAATATCTGATGTTGGTAATATATTCAGGTAATATATGCAGTGGCATTACAGCCAATAGAGTTTACATTTTTTTTATTTTTTTTTTATATTTTTTTATATTGACTGCTTGTCAAAAAGCAATATAGTTATTTGTGTATGAAAATTGGTTTTATTTAAAAAGATGTTATATAATGCAACAGCTAAATTTGTGTCTGTAGTGCACGTTCAAACCTTAATACCATAAATTATAAAATGTTATTTGATTTTTACTCCAGGTGTATATAATGAGTTTAGCAATTCTAAAGAAATGCTTAAATAGTCAATAGTCAATTAGTTGACGAAAATGTAACAGATTTTAGTCGACTAAAATATGACTAAAACTAAAATAGCATTTTAGTCAAAAGATTATAACTAAAACTACATCAAAATTTGATATCAAAATCATGTTATCATTGCCCCTGTTATCTTGTGATGCAGAAAAAATGGTTTGCAAAAGTAACTAAAAATAAAGGATATTGCATCCAAAAACTTACAGATCCACTAAAATGTATCATTTGGGACACTCTTGTACTTATTGTTAAACAAATCTTGCACACTTCTTGACTAAAGAATCAAAGGAATTACAGACAGTGTAAAAGTAACACATTGTTACACTCTCTGTATTCAGCATAACCAAGACAACTAATGCAAATAAAATCAATTAGGCAACATCTCTCTTCTCATCTACTCAGCAAAATAATGGCCTTGCATCATCAGCTGAAGGGCTACCTTTATGAGCATAGCAATAAACCTGGAAAATGATAGCCAATTCCCTTAAAGAGGAAGTAAACTCTCGCACTCTGGTGCTTCTTTTTATTTAGTCCATTATAATAAGTAATTATCAAACTATAATCCACTGTAATCCAGCCCAAATCGCATATTACTTACTGTTTAAAGAAAATTTAACTTGTTTCTAGGGGTATGGCAGCGCCATCTTAAGTATTGAGTCCACAGTAGAGTGTATTTCTGCCCTTACATTGAGCACTTCCTTTACTGTTAACCAAGCCTCCTTCTTAATCCAACATTTCTATGGCAACCCTGCTTCCCTGCTCATAGCTGACTTGTTTTATAGTATTTACTTGTGCAGATTATCTAGTGTTTTCCTATGTCAGTCTTATCAGCTTCAGCTGATAAGACTGCAGTAATGCCGTCGAAGGGCTCTTTCACACGGATGGACCGTATGTCCGTTTTTCAACCTTCCGTTTTTGGATGAAAAACGGACATACATGTATCCCTATGGGATAGCGGGTGTCAGCGGATGAGCATCCGCTGACACCCGATCTCGTCCGTGCCCACTATGCTCCCTTTCTGCAGACGGAGGAAAACCCTATTTTTTCATCCGTCTGCAGAGCGGATCGGATGACGAGGGACTCTACGGTCCGTCGTCACCCGATCTCCCATAGGGGAGAGCGGCGCTCTGACAGGTCCGTCCCTGCGCTGTGTGCAGAGATGGACCTGTCATCTTCCTGCTCAGCGGAGATCGCTCTGACGATCCCCGCTGAGCAAGCGGCTATCCACGGGGCGGATCTGCACTGATCCGCCCCGTGTGAAAGAGCCCTAATGCTTTTTTTTTTCCACTTCATGTGATGTCACATGGTCACATGGGGTGTAGGAGGAAGCTCTGAGTGATTATGCAGTCTTGTGGGATTTCAGTGTTGTGCCGCAGGAAGTCCTGATAATAGATAGACAAGCACACAGAGTGTACCGTAAATCATGGGCATGCTCAGTGACATCATTCTAAAGAACAATAAGAATTACAACAATACTATGCAAGTAAGGAGCTATCTACAAGCAGTGTTCATTAGGGTTTTTTATGCTGATTCACATGGGACAAAATTGTGGGGGGAGAGTTTACAACCACTTTAAGAAGAATGGATTTTTATCTATCTCATGTTGACTGGCATAAATGCGGACCATGCATCTTTAAGTGATCTGACATAGGACACTGCCTTCTAAATTACTATATAGAATGTTTTGACTCTGAGACAACTTTACTTCGGCAATCTTACCTCAGGGACTCTGACCTTCCTGCACTATCTCTACCAAAAGGAAAGGCATCAGAACACCTTATCATGGAAGACTAGTGTCTGCCCTGTAGTATTGCCCTGTTCTCCTTGCAAAATAACAGCACCACAGGTTCCAATGGCTTTTCTATCACCTATTATAAAACATTCAATTCTATATTTGGCAAAGAGATTACAAGTCTTGCCACTGCATCCTAAAAACAGGGAAAATCCCAAAGGAAATCATAAAGGGCACATATAACAGTCATCCCAAGGCAGGGAAGGATCCTGACCAATGTTCAAGCTGCAGGCCAATCTCTCTGTTAAATGTAGACTTAAAACTCCTCACTAATATACTCTATACTAAGCATCTTTCCTAGGACACTCCAAAACAGACCCATTTTCCTCCTTTGCAACCTAATAGTCCTGGAATAAGTGGGCTTCATTCCCACCAGGGAGGCCAAATACCAGGGTCCTGTATGGTAATTACAATGTCACTTTTCATACATTTCCACTAATCCTTATTTCTGCTCAGGCAGGAATAGCTTTCAGTAGTTAATTGGGTCTTCATTATTGCAGCTCTGAATCACGTTATTGCATTATACTCCTGCCCAACAGTCTCTCCACAGCACAATGGATGCCTCTCTAACTTTTTGTTTGTATAACACAACCTGGCAGGTATGTGAGCTTTCTCCTTTCATTTCTGATCTCACCCTCAAATCCTTGCTATATCGCATCACTGACAACCCTGGATACTCAGCAAAGCTTAGACAGCACAAACAATTGGCCTATATAGATAACCTGCTCTTTTGCATAATCAAATCCAACTATCCACTATCCAACTATCCACTATGGTGAGCAACTTATGCATATTCAAAGTTCATGTCCATTTAAATGGTCTAATTCATCTATTTATACCTAGATGCAAGTGTTAAGAGCTAACTTTCCCAATTTCTTAACCAGCACCACTGTTGGAATAAAAACTACTTCAAGATCTAGTCCCCATTACACTGTGACGTTGATGGCAAGGAACTCTGTCTCCTAGTATGGGCATTCCAGGAGAGGTGGAGACAGAATGTCTACTGATGTCTGAATAAGTAAATTGGGTTAAGTAGGGTCTGAGGCAGCTTTCCATTCACCTATTGTTCAGTGTGTTAATGAATCCACCTATTATCTGCTACAAGATGTAATTACACTCCTACTCATGTGTAGGGCAAGGTTTTATTGTTAGGGGAATGCCCCTGGAAAATGAGTTAAGAAACCCCTTGCATAGGGAAGCATATAAAAAGCCAGCTGTGGCTAAAATAAAGTTGTTTATTGACTCCCGGAACTGTGTGTCATCCAGTTACTGGGGGGGGGGGAGGTAAAAGGTGGCCGTGGATAAGTTAGCACTTCCTCAGCTTCAAGGATTTCCCAGCGGACTTGAGGATCCGCTACACCTATATTAGACTATATCCATTAAGATACCTAAACAATTACTATTGGCCCTACATAAAGAATTTCTTAACTTCATCTGGGAATCTAGATTCCTGCATCTTGACCACAAAGTCCTTACTCTTCCAAAACTAAAAGGCCTCATCATTTTCCAAGACCCTGTGTTATATTGTAAGGGTGCTGACGCCACAACAATTTCATACTGGTGTAGGAAGTCCTCGCTTAAAAAAGGGTCTCCTTGGAACGAGACTCTTCTCCAGTTTCAGACTGTCACGTACCTAGTGGCGAGCCCGGATTGCAGTAGGAGACCTCTCTTACTTCCCAGACTTGCAGCCCCTGATAGTGGAGACAGGGGGTGCAGGAGTCGAAGGGAGCACGAGTGTCTGGCAGGATCAACAGCTGTTGGCAGGTCAGGTGTTGCAGAGAAGGCTGTGTGATGATCAGCAGGCCTGGACGGGGTGATGACAGGAGCCAGCAGACAGCAGACAACAGGAACCAGCAGACAGGTCACAGGAACTGGCAGGTAAGCGGTCACAGGAACCAGCAGGTAGCGGACAACAGGAACCAGCAGACAGGTCACAGGAACTGGCAGGTAAGCGGTCACAGGAACCAGCAGGTAGCGGACAACAGGAACCAGCAGACAGGTCACAGGAACTGGCAAGTAAGTGGTCACAGGAACCAGCAGGTGGCGGACAACAGGAACCAGCAGACCGGTCACAGGAACTGGCAGGTAAGCGGTCACAGGAACCAGCAGGTAGCGGACAACAGGAACCAGCAGACAGGTCACAGGAACTGGCAGGTAAGTGGTCACAGGAACCGGCATGCAGCGGACAACAGGAACCAGAAGGCAAACAGGTCACTTCAGGACAGGTGCACAGAATGGTCAGACAAGCCGGGTTTGGTAACTGTAGAGCACAATGCGGATAAGCCAGAGGGATGAGCAGATGGATGGTCGTAGACAAGCCTCGGTCGGGGCAGGCAGACAGCAGAGCAGGTAGAGGGATAAGCCGGGTCACAAACACAGAGGCAGAGAGGTTCAGGAATGACAAGCGGAACGCTGTAGATCAGGCAGCAAGAACTGTGTGGAGATGGCCAGTTTAAATAGCCCGCTCGGCGCCAGTGCCCGTGCGCACGCCCGTCCGTGCTCGCGCACGCGCACCCGCTCGCTCTCGCGCATGCACACTAGCTCGCGCACCCGCTCGAGCCCGCGCACCCGATCGCACCAACGAGGAACTACTAGGCCCAGCAGAGCTTTCCTTACACAGACTCTACTCCCTTGGCTCCCTGAAATAGCCTAAGGATCGATTCACATCCATGCATGTTGCTTTTGATCGTTTCTGCAGTGCATTTTTCAGGTGCTTGCTGCATTTTTGGACACAAGTTTTTACCGCGATTTTGCTGCAATTTTCTTTTTGCATTTTAAACAAAAATAAATTCTACACTGTATATAGCTGGTTGCTAAGGAGAGGACCGGGAAGCCGGCCGCCGCGTCCT
The DNA here is from genome assembly GCA_028564925.1 of Lithobates sylvaticus. NCBI lineage: Eukaryota > Metazoa > Chordata > Amphibia > Anura > Ranidae > Lithobates > Lithobates sylvaticus. The sequence continues at coordinate 182,232,719 of CM053038.1, forward strand.
TAGCAACTGATGAGTCATCAGGTGTCAGCTGACTTCCAGCTAAATGTAAAAAAAAAAAAAATGCCGGCTAAATAAAAACGTGAAAAAAACAGCGTGGGGTCTAGTATGGATTCAGAGGGGACCCCCACGCCAAAATTAAAAAAAAAAAATGGGGATCCCACCAAAATACATACCAGACCCTTTTCCGAGCATGCAGCCCGGCAGGTCAGGAAAGGAAGAGGACGAGCGAGCGCCCCCTCCTGAACCATACCAGGCCGCATGCCCTCAACATGGGGGGATGGGTGCTTTGGGGCAGGGGGGGCTCTGTGCCCCCCACTCAAAGCATCTTGCCCCCATGTTGTTGGGGACAAGGGCCTCTTCCTGACAACCCTTGCCCGGTGGTTCTCTGGGTCTGCGGGCGAGGGGCTTATCGGAAACTGGAAGCCCCCTTTAACAAGGGGGCCCCCAGATCCTGCCCCCCTATGTGAATGAGTATGGGGTACATTGAACCCCTACCCATTCACTTAAAAAAAGTAGTGTAGTGTTAAAAAATACAGTAGACAGTTTTATTAAAAATCTTCTTCTTCTTCTCCGCTTCTTCCTCCATCTTCTCCCGCATCTTCATCCTCCAGTCTTCTCCTTCTTCCCCTGCTTTTTCTTCCGCTCTTCTTCTGTCTTCTTTGTCCGGTGTTCTTCCTCTGTGGCTGCTCCTGCCGATGACCCTCTCTGATGCTGCGTCCCACTGATCTGACGGTGCTGATGCCCTGCATGTCTTAAATAACGATGGGGGCTTGGCCATCCGGAGGCCACGCCCCATTGTGACGTCACCGCCCGGGGCATGATGGGTCCGTGATGTCACAAGGGACGTGACCACCGGGCAAGGGTTGTCAGGAAGAGGCCCTTGTCCCCATCAACATGGGGCAAGGTGCTTTGGGGTGGGGGGTGCTGAGCCCCCCCTGCCCCAAAGCACCCATCACCCCATGTTGAGGGCATGCAGCCTGGTATGGTTCAGGAGAGGGGGTGCGCTCGCTCGTCCCCTCCCTTTCCTGACCTGCCGGGCTGCATGCTCGGATAAGGGTCTGGTATGGATTTTGGGGGGACACCCCAGACATTTTTTTGGGGGTCATTTTGGCATGGGAGTCCCCTCCGAATCCATACTAGACCCAAGGGCTTGGTATGGACCTGGGGGGACCCCACGCTGTTTTTGTTCACAATTTTTTTTTAGCCAGCATTTTTTTTGATTCAGGGGGAAGTCAGCTGACAGCTTCCTGGCCTCCTCCTTAACAAGCCAGCTATATACAGTGTAAAAAAAAAAAGCAAAATGCAAATCGCTGCAAAATCAAGGTAAAAACGCGGTACTTGCGTTTTGGATGTGGGTCCATTGAATTCTATTACATGCAAAACACTGCATTTTGCGGGAAAAAAGTCCCTGACTCTTTCCAAAAATGCAGAGGCACTAAAATGCATTGATGTGAACATGTTCCATAGGAACCCATGTTAAAAAATGTCCCTGCATTTCTGCAAAATGCATCATAAAAAGCAATAGTGTGAATCTCAGCAACTATCTGGACAATTGCATCTGTATCTGATAAACTCCCTGCTCTGTCTCTGTCTTCAGGCATGCTCCCAGTATTTGACAATTCCAAATACTTACCCAGCCTTCTGGATTAACATTCTCACCTCTGGTTGAGGCATCTATAGCTCTCTCATTTTCTTTAAGGTAATGAACCTCAATCAATCCAGGAACTGCAAGAAATTTCATCCTCCTCTCTTATCTATTAAAGTGCCTTGCAACTCCAACATTTTATACTTATATTTGTAAAGGATAGAAGCCACACAACTCACACCCTTTCTGACCAACTCTGCAGTGACCAAAATACAATCGCCACACCTTTTTTCAATGTCAACGTGTTTGTCCCTTTTTTATTTCTCTCTGACCATCTATAGTGACACCAATACATATTTTTACCTCAGTTTGATAAAGGGGCCCATCCAGGCATTGTTTGTACTCTCTCAAAATTTATATTTGTGTGGGTCTACCTGAATTGAGTTATCCTGGCTTATTGCTATTACTTAAATTTGTGTAACGTCATCCCTTTCTCATTTTCTGTACCCTTTATTTATATTAATATATTAAACAAAGAATTAAGAAAAGTCAACTAAGGTAGAGGTCATGTTTGCTATTTTAACCACTTACGGACCATCCGCCGCCATTTTACGCCACAATTTTGAAGAGGAATATTGTTGTTATGGCAGCAGCTAGCTACTATAACCCTGGTATCCTTTTCTTCAGTGGGCGGTCCGCTTTCAGATAAAAGTGGTCTCTGTGGCAGATTCTCTGCAAGATCACTTTTTTTTTTTTTTTCAATAAAAGTTTTTATTTTAACTTCAATACAAGTAAGCAAGACATAGTATCCGAAACAATGACAGTGTAGTTTTACCACAGTTCTTACAAAAGTTGAGTTCAAAACATATATATAAAAGAGAAAGAAAAGAAAAAAAAAAGAAAAAACACATATACGATTAGAAAAAGTATCCCTCAGACAATTAAAAAAAAAAACCATGAGAAAGCCTGCAACCTGCAGCTATTATACCGGATATCAAGTCTTATCAAAACTACGTGAAGAGAACAATTGTCACGCTGGAGGATTGTCTGGGACCCACTTACCTCTCCGGACACCCCTAAAGGGAACTCACTGTGTCCAGTGAGTAACGTGGGCCCCCGTCTCTATATGAAGTTCCCCGAATGCCTTTATAATACAATACCACATACTAGAGGTATAGAAGTTATAGCTAAACAACTGGAAATTCGTGGTCCAGATGCAAAACCATATAATAATTTTGTACGATCCTTACTCCAATTTATCTTGACAAAAAATTACTTCACCTTTGGCTCCTCCCACTACCTCCAGATACAGGGTGTCGCTATGGGCACCAAGTGTGCCCCTTCCTATGCCAATCTGTATCTGGGGGGGTGGGAGGCGGAGATACTCTCGCATCCTGAAATGACTTGCTATACTCAATATATATTTACATGGTTGAGATATATTGATGACATTTTGATTTTTTGGACCGGTACATACAATGACTTACAACAATTTTTTCAAAAAATTTCAATCAACACATACAACTTAAAATTTACCCTGGACTGTAGTCAACAAAAGATTACCTTCCTTGACCTCACTATAACCATTGATGATGAGGGTAAACTATATTCCTCCTTATATAGAAAAATGTCGGCAGGCAATACTATATTACATGCATCAAGTTCCCATCCTAAAACCCTTTTAAAGAGTATACCGTACAGTCAATACCTACGCATAAGAAGAAATTGCACAAATGACAAAGATTTCTACCACTCCTCTTATCAACTGTATCAGAGACTAAGACAAAGAGGCTACAGCCATAAGTTACTTAAAGAATCATTTAATAGAGTTAAACGACTAGAGAGAAAGGAATTAATCTTTCGAGATAAAAATCTTCAGTCTATGCAACCTGTACGTCTCATCACCCAATACTCTAACCAATCCAACCAAATAAGAGATACCTTAAACAAATTTTGGCCTTTACTCTCAACTGATCCAGTTATAGGTAAATACGTAAAAACCTATCCGGAAATTATGTATCGACGACCACCCTCCTTAAGCGACAAACTAAGTTCGAGTCACTTCTATGCACTAAGTGACCCAAAAATCGACCACCCAGGCACCTTTCCCTGTGGCCATTGTGAATCATGTTCACTTTTATTAAACTCCAGCATCAGTGTACTGCCCAATGGCAATACGTATAAAATGTAATATCGAGTTACATGCAACACCATAGGAGTTATATACTTAGCCACTTGTCGCTGTGGATGCTTTTATGTTGGTAAAACAAAGAGAGCATTTTCTATTCGTATACAGGACCATATAAAACCTTTACATAAAAAGAAAATCACCACAGCAATAAACCGCCACATTGCTCAAAACCATAACTTTGATTCCAATGCTATCTTATTCTCTGCCCTAGAACATATACCCTCCAATGTACGTGGAGGTGATATAGACACCCGTTTGCTTCAACTTGAGACTAGGTGGATATATACCTTGGATGCCACCAGACATCCAGGATTGAACGAATATATCAGTTTTAAATCGTTCCTATGATCCTATAGTAAATACTTATCATATTACAATACTACTTCTGTTTACAATCACAACCACAGTATCAGGACAGAAATTTCAGTTTTTGTTGTTTTTTCATATGTCCTCCTCCCTTCTTATTTTTCTTCCTTTCCATTGCTTGATCCTTTTTTTCCCTCTCCTTCCCCAACTTGCCCCTATCCTCCTATTCTTGGTCCACAGAATTCATTCCTATTATGCGTTGAAGCCTGCTCTATCTCTATTATTTCAAAAAATGTAAATAATATAATACAGTTTTTAATCCAAATTTAACAGTGTATCTCAGCAGCCTTTTTGAATTTACTGTATGGGCATTAAATAGCACTTTTTTATTCAATTAATACTGCTTACTCTTGCTCAAATGTTCCCCCTACTTCAATTATATGGCATCTCTAATGATTTGTGAGTTACACTTTACATCAAACATTCTGTGTAATTAATATTGGTGGCTATTCATGGATGATAACAATTCTAAAAATGTATTTAAATTTGAAACAATTGCATATACCATTATGCCCTTCTTTTACTTATTGATCTTTATTTGCATCACAGGTCTGCTTCTTTCTCCCCCCCAGTACGGGGTTTGGGGATTAGGCAGGATTTTTTTTGGGGGGAGGGGGACTTGGGGCTCTAGGGGCATCTCCGTCTCCATCCCCCAGCCTATATGTTTTTCTTTTCCCCATTTTCCTTCCCTATGGCTTTTTGTGTGCCTTTCCATCCACTTCCCCCCCTTCGTGTGTTCTTTCGACACGGCCGTTATATGGTATGCTTGTCTGTCTAGTTAGGACTATTCCCAATGCTGTAGTATGGAAACCCAAGGGCGGTGCTTTGTTCTTCAGCCCGCCCAACCCAGCCCCTGCAGCGATCTTGCGCATTTACTGGCGATTACGTCATCACGTCCAAACACGCACGCACCGCCAGGCATTATGGCTCTTGTAGGCCGCCTGACCGGTGCGTTCGTTATGCGCATGCACAGTGGCTCTCCCGTCCGCTGATTGAAGGGCGTTACGCACGCCTCTCCAATCAGGAAGACAAGTTTAAAGCCGGCATTCTGATTCAGTCCAACACTGGACCTTGGAGGCACCGGACGCTTCTCTTTCTCTGTGGTACAAGTAAGCAACTCAGTCCAATCCCCAAAACCGTTATACTTAACTCCACTATCAGTTACTCATTATCTTTATTTTCTTAGTATTTACAAGGACTTTGTTCCCGCTGACACCGCCCTCATTTTGACTGTGTCGTGCATTTACCTCGCCAATATATACCATCACTTATGACTAAATGTCAAATCAGGTATGCAATTTCATTTCATCCTACCAATTAATTAGTGAAATCTACTTCACTATTCTGAGTTTATATCCTAAGCGTCTTTTATTACTCTCATACAGGTGCCCCCTCTTTCATCATTATTACATTCTTGAGGTCCTTTCAATACTTATCCCTTGTTTTTACAGTCCAAATTAAGTAAGTATTAGAGACACTTGTCCGCTTCACAGTGATAGGCTATATATTTATGGATTACTTTTGCCATAAATAAGCAACACTGTGCACCTCCCTTAAATACGATTATTATCACTATAATCCAATTCTATGACTTATATCAAACTTTTCTGGCCAGGTTTTACTTGCCTTCTGCTATACATTGAAGGATTTCCATTGGACGACTCCATTCCATACCTCGGTTTAGTGTCCTATCAATTACCACCCTACACCGAATTGGGTAAGTCTAGGCCTGTGGTTATGAGGATCTTTTTTGCCACCTGTTGGGGGTCGGGTGTGGGGGTGCCTGTGGATGCCCCCTACGGGTTTCCCCTCTCCTTTTCCTGCCTTTCCCCAATATAACCCCTTTTTTAACTGGGGGATGCAGTACCTGTGTTTACAAACTGTTATTAATTATGAACTTTTTTCACAATAGATACAGTAATCTTGCATAGTAGGCCAACCCTGAGGAAGCCATTGACTATGGCGAAACATGTCGGAACATTCCAATAAGGCCTGTACTGTCTACTCCAGGTTACTATACCCACTGTAACTAAGAGACATTTTCTGATCAAATGAAATGAAATTCTTGAATTGATCAACTACCCCTTGAATTCACAAATTGGTCCATCCTAACCGGGGACCTTTAACCTGTTTGTTTATCCCATTAGATCTAATATTGCTTATTTTGTATTGTTTTGCTCTAATATGTATTGTCTATAATATATTTGTAATTATATGTAATAAAATTATTTTGTTAACTTTTAAACCAAGACTCGAGCATTGAATTGCTAGTCAACCCTGACCATTTTATATTGTAACCTTGCACCGCTATAATCCCTATTTCGCTATCCTCCCTTCTACACTCTGTGAGAGAGGTGTTGTAGATACCTTTGAGAGATCTAGAGAAGGAATCGTGCCAGTCCTCCACTTCCCAGGAGGCCTGGAGATCCCTTTCCCAGGAAATCATATATGGTAATTTGTTTGGATTGGTGGAGAGTGACTCGTAGATCACTGAAATACCTCCCCTCTGCTCCATGGCTTGACCACACCAACTCTCGTATTTAGTGAACCCTGGGGGGTCAGGTTTATTTGACCAAAGTGAGTGAATGAAACAGGAAATTTGGTGAAACCTAAACCTCTCAGAAGTTGGGAGATCCATCTCCTTCACAAAATGCTTAAGAGGTAGGGGGCCTGTACTGGAGAAGAAGTGTCCGATGCGGTATACCCCCTTATCGAGCCACCATTGGAAGGCTCTGATGTCCATACCGGGTATAAATAGAGGGTTATGAAATATGTGTGCCAACGGTTGACATATAGACACCAGGGAGGGAAGTTTTCTTACAGAATCCCATAATAAGAGTGAATGCGATAAAGTGGGAGATAGGACAGATGGTCTATTCTTGGGGGGGGCACCACAGCAGGAAGTCCAGTGTAAATTTAGGTACAGCTTGTCTTTCAATGGCTATCCAGTCAGGTTTTTCAACCCTTAGGTAAATGGTAGAGAGTTGAGCCAAGCGTGCCGCTTGGTAGTACCATAGAAAATTAGGGACCCCTAATCCTCCTTGAGAGGAAAGATTAAAGAGAGTTTGTTGCGAAAGGCGAGGTCCTTTCTTGTGCCAAATGAATTCAGTGACTTTGCTCTGGAACGCTTTCAAATGGTCCTTCCTATATAGGGAGTGAGCGGAAAAGATAGAGCAATCTAGGTAGGAGACTCATTTTGACTGAGTTAATTTTTCCTGTCCAAGAAATATCTTGAGATTCCCAGCTTCTAAGGTCTGCTTCCAGTTTTTTATACATTGGAGGATAATTGGCTTGGTATAGGTTTTCTATTTTCGACGTGATATTAAGCCCCAAGTATTTAATAGAGGAATCCCTCCACTCAAATTGATATGCGTTTCTAAGAAGAGACACTTGTGAACTAGGAAGAGATATATTGAGAGCTTGAGATTTAGACATGTTGACGTGCAATCCTGAAACATTTGCAAACTTAGTTAGTAACTGGCAGATTACTGGGAGAGAGGAATCTGGCGAGGTAACAAAAAGGAGTAGATCGTCAGCAAAAAGGGCACATTTATGAGTAGTGGGACCGCACTGGACCCCCTTGATGTTTGAATGGTCTCGGATAGCAATTGCCAGTGATTCAATTACCATGGCAAAAATCAAGGGGGATACAGGGCATCCCTGACGAGTTCCCCTGGCTATCGTTATCGGATCAGAGTAGTATCCCTGCAGTCTGATTTTGGCTGCAGGATTCGAATAAAGAGCTTCCAACGCTCCTATGAAGTTCGGTCCAAAACCCCATTGTCTAAGTACTGCAAAAAGAAATGGCCAAGAGACGGAGTCGAAGGCCTTCTGAAGGTCCAACGATAAAAGCATGCCCTCTTGTTTTGGTCCCCCCTCCCAGTTCGATTGTAAAACCGAAATAAGATCAACTGCCCTTCTAACTTGGTCGGGACCTTGTCTGCCAGGGATAAAACCAACCTGGTCTTTGTGTATATACTGGCTTATAAAGGACGCTAACCGATTTGCCAACACTTTAGTGAAAATCTTCATGTCGTTATTAATCAATGAAATGGGCCTATAGTTCCCCGGTAAGCTTGCGTCCTTACCTGGCTTGGGAATAACGGAAATGCAAGCCATATTAAGTTGATTACCAACAGGGGAACCTTTAGATAGTGAGTTATAGAATCTAGTGAGGTATGGAGTCAAAGTGACAGAGAACGTTTTATAGTATGGGTTGGAAAACACATCAGGCCAAGGTGCTTTTGTCCCCTTCAGATTCTTAATGACCTCTGCTACTTCCGAATCCGTGACAGGGGCTTCCATCTCAGCTCTGTGATCTACCGAAAGTTTGGGTAAGTTCAGATTAGTTAGGAATTCATCTATGCTTTTAGTGTTTGTGTGTCTATCAGCTTTATAAAGTTCCTTGTAGATGTTTTGGAAAGTATTAATGATGCTCTGTGGGTTGAGGGTTAGCGAACCATCCGCTAGTCTGATCTTGGGGAAAGAGTGGGAGAAAAATCTAGGAGACAATTTGGACGCAAGCATGGGTCCAATTTTGTTCCTTTTCTGGTAAAATTTAGCTCCCGTCCATCTGATGGATTTCTCGGCCTTCGTAGTGAGGGCCAGGTTCAAAGCGACTCTGGCTGCGTCTAGGGAATGTCTGGGGACTCTATCAGGGTCTTGTTTATGTTGTTGGCGCAAGGCACAAAATTCCCTCTCCAGTTTTTCAATATTACCCATCCTATCTTTCTTCTGTCGAGCCACCATTTGAATCAGCTTACCTCGGATCGTCACCTTGTGCGCCGCCCAGAGAGTTTCGGCAGAAACATCCCCAACATCATTAAGTTGGAAATATTCCTGTAGGGCCCCTTGTATTTCTAGAGCCTTAATCGGGTCATTCAATAAGGATTGGTTGAGGGACCAATGTGAGGAATGTTGTCTGGGAACATCTCTGCGCAGCGCAAGGAGCACCATAGAGTGATCCGACCAAGTTACGTATAAAATTTTCGACGTAATGGCTAGCGGGATGTGACGGGTGGATAAAAAGATATGGTCAATGCGTGAGTAGGATTGATGGGGGTTGGAAAAGTGAGTGAAGTCCCGTGTAGCGGGGTTAAGTTCCCTCCATATGTCTGCCAAGTGCAATTGAAAAATCAGTCGTGCTATTTGAACGCTATGTTTAGTAGGTCTGATCACTTGAGAATGAGTGGGTTTGGATTTATCGGTACCAGAGTCAAATGCTATATTTGAGTCGCCCCCCATAACAATGATTCCTTCCAATAGTGGGCCTAGGGTATGGAGCATGTTCTGAAAGAACTTCTTCTGACCTCTATTAGGGGCATAGTAGGAAATGAAAGAGTATAGGTGATTATCAATGGTACCTCTTACTAGAAGAAATCTTCCCTCCGGGTCTCTATGTTCCAGTTGTAACGAAAATTTGCAGTGTTTGGAAAACAAGATTGCAACGCCTCTTGTCTTGTCTTCAGCATTAGCCAGGAAGAACATAGGGAATTGGGCATGCAGGAAAGAAGGGGTGTACCGCACCGGAAAATGGGTCTCCTGTAAAAAAAGAACATCTATCTGACGGGAACGGTAGGCCTGGAAGGCCTTCCTTCTCTTAATAGGGGAATTAAGCCCCTGAGTGTTCTGTGAGACTATCCGTAATGGACGGGTAGTAGTAGTGTCATTAGCCATGGAGCTTGAGGGAAAACAGGTTACTTGATCTACTGTCACTCACCTGAACCTGTGATGGGAATAGAGGTGGGAGAGCTGCCCAGCCGACTTGTGGAATCACCGGAGACACCGTTCTGAAGGGATGCATCAGAGGATAGACTGAAAAAGAAAGAAGGTTAGGGAAGAAAGAGAAGAGCAAAATGATATCAGACATAAGAAAAAATTAACAGTGTAAAGCCCGTGATAGGCCCAGATTAAGGGAAGGAGAAGATCTTCCTTCCTTTAATCAAAAAAAAACAATGTTTGAATAGCCCAAATGAAGGGCTATCGTCCCACTACCCAGAAATGGAAAATTCCTGTCTGAGTAGTAGGTGGGAGCGCAAGGCAACAGCCCCGACCCTGAACAGCGTGGAAATAAAATTGTAAAATGTATAACAATGCGGAAACAACTACCAGTTTTCCCCTAATAAAGAGCAGATTCAGATGTCTAATTTGGGGGAGCACAGACGGGGGTGGGGGGGGGGCTAGGGGAGAGTTACTTGGGGCAAAGTTCAAACTGCCAGAGCAGGCATGGGGTGTCATGACCCGAAACAGCTTAACAGCAAAAATTGGAACATACAGGGGTGTGTTTGATCCGATTCCGGAAAAAGTTCTGGAAAGGGGCTTCTTTCAAAAAACAGAAACTGCAGTCAAAGAAGAGGATTCATTGCAAAAAGAAAAACAATATACTGTTAAACAAACAGCATCATGGGGGGAGGTTATCCTTGACTCTCTTGTGGTTGACTTTTTCCCATAATGGTGATGTAGGGCTCCGCGGTGTGGGTCGCTTGGTAGACCCATGTTGAGAGTGTGACGTGTCCATGTCCGTGTCCAAGGAGATGAGCTTGAGATCCAGGAATAGGCGTTCACCTTCATGAAAATTGTGAATAGCATGTTGTTTGCCCTTATAAGAGAACTTGAGGGCAAATGGGAATGCCCAGCGGTACTTTATATCTTTTTTCGTTAAAGCTGCGAGAAGGGGTTTCAGAGACCTCCGTTTTTGGATGGTAAACGGTGAGATGTCAGCAAATATTTGAATATCTTTCTCTTGGAACTGTATGCGGTCCTGCTGGCGAGACTGCTTCATCACCTCTTCTTTGACGGAATAGTAGTGTGGTTTGACCACAATGTCTCTCGGAGCACCATCTTTCCTAGGAGGGCCTAGGGATCTATGGGCTCTATCCAATTCCAGCTTGTGAGATGGTACAGAGGGAATCAGATGTTTAATAACTTCTTGCACAGCTGCAGGAACATCCGTGACTGTTTCGGGGATCCCTCTGATCCTAAAATTATCCCTCCTCGAGCGATTCTCGAGATCATCGATCCTAGCCTGGGCTGTTTCAAGCTGTTATGTACAAAGTGCAGATGATCCGTGTTTTGGTTTGCCCTGGAAATAGTGATATCCAGTTTGTGCTCTATATGCTCAATTCTGGAGCCTAGGTTCTGGAAATCTGCCCTAATTTCTCCTGTGATTCTGTCAGTGATCCTGTCAGCATTTTGTGCCAGTCTTTTGTCAAGCATCTCTGAAATCCTATTAAAGAGGTCAGAAACATTGAAGGTAACATCAAGAGCCTGTACAGTCTGGTTAGCATTGAGATCAGGCTGATGAGGAGATGCTGCACAGGGAGACATCCCATAGGGCCCAAAGGATCGCTCTAACAGAGAGACTGTGGAGGCTGGAGAGGGGGTTTCCCCTGCTGGTGCTGGGCCTGATAATAGTGGGGAGTATGGCAGGGTAGTCGGTGTCATCACTTGCCTGCCTGTGGAGTGAGAGACCTCTGCGGCCTGGTACCATGCCTGAGGTGCGGCCGCCATCTTGGAAAATTCTCGGCCGCCCACGGACTCAAAATTTGGCTCTAAGGCCCTTCTAGCGTGTCCTCCGGACATATGTGGGGTCCCCGAAGCTTCCCCCACCCGCTCCCGTGCTCGATGGGGTGCCTGGCAGCCGGTAACCGCCGCTAGCGATGCTGTATGGCCGGCGTTGTGCGGAGCTCCGGTCTTACGCCGCCATCTTAGGAGACTCGCGCATGTGCACTCGCAAGATCACTTTTAACAGCCGCGCTCAGGTGCCGTCCGCCTTTTACCAGAGGTGCCGGCAGCAGTGGAGGGGATCAGGTCTGCTCTCTTGTTGCATGGAAATGAGTGAGGAGAATATGGCCCCCACCCGTCTCCATATCATTGCAGGGCGGAAGCAAAACATCACTTCCGCCCATAGCTCTTTAAGGGACATTTTTTTTTTTCTAAATGACATTTCATTTTTTTTTTATTGAATTTTAGTGTAAATATGAGATCTGAGGTCTTTCTGACCTAAATTTTTCTATTACAATGGATGTTTACATTCCTTGTAATAGGAATAAAAGTCACACCATTTTTATTTTTTAAAATAACAGTATAAAATAAACAAAATAAAAGGTAAAATAAATAAAAAAAAAAAAAAATTAAACAGACCCATCCTGCCGAGCTCGCGTGCAGAAGCGGATGCATATATGAGTAGCGCCCACATACGAAAACAGTGTTTAAACCACACATGTGAGGTATTGCCGCAATCATTAGAGCAAGAGCAATAATTCTAGCCCTAGAACTCCTCTGCAACTCAAAACATGCAACCTGTAGAATTTTTTAAACGTCGCCTATGGAGATTTTTTTTTTTAACAGAAAAGTTTATTAGACAAATCAGCATCACAGTACAAAGCAATATAGTAAGTACAATGGCATACAAGTAAAGTCAGGAGGAACCACCTTCATCCGGCAGTCATTCTTTAGTTAATGATCCAACAGTACCGGTGTCACGAACATCAGCTACACACAATCATAAGTGCATGTCATCTTTGGTGAAACCTCACATACATCATAAGGATACCTGGAACCCATGTGGCCCGGGGGGGGGGGGGGTGGCACAGCAGAGAGAAGAAAGAGTGATAGTTAGGGGGAGGGAGGAGCAAGGTCATCAGAGGCGTCTATCCAGGAGGACCATATTTTATCAAATTTCCCTGGGCATTGTCTGCTTTCATAGGTCAGCTTATACAGGGGGAGTACCAAGGTCACTGATCGCCTCCACGAGGCAAGAGTAGGGGGGTGTTCTAATTTCCATCTCAACAAAATCTCCCGTCTGGCATAGTACAATGAGAAGGTAATACATAATTTACCATACCTATCCCCCTCTATGTCTTCCAAATGGCTTAGTAGTAAAGTTTGAGAGTCAACCTGGAGATTCGACCCGGTCACATCATTCAGCGTGGAGACCACTGCCACCCAGTAAGGCTGGAGTTTGGGACAGGACCAGACCATGTGCCAGAAGGTGACCACTTCTTGTTTACATCTTCGACAGTTAGGGTCTCTTTGAGGGTAGATGCGTGCCAGCCTCTGTAGGGTGAAGTAGGCCCTGTGCAGGAACTTAAATTGTATAAACCTGTCTTTTGTGGCAATCATGGAAGGAATGTATGAAGTCGGACACTCCTCCCACTCTTCCTCGTCCAGGGACGGGATATCTGCCCTCCATTTTTCCCAGGATTTGGTTAGTTTAGTGTCATATTCTACTGTGAGGTAAAGGTATAAGGTCGAGAGGGGCCTCCCCATTACTCTGGAAATCAGTAGACGCTCAATGGAGTCGGATTCCAAGGTCAGGGGGGCAGGGAATTGGGCCTCAAAGGCGTGCTTCAGCTGCCAGTACCTGAACTGAAAAGAGATCGGAAGTGCATACGTTCGTCTCATTTCCTGAAAAGTCATAAGCCTACCGTCATGAACTATGTGTTTTAAGGTGGTTGTGCAGACCTATCCGGGACACAGGCTGTTGGAGGGGACTGAATGCGAGCCTATTACCTTGCGATTATGGGCCCTGGCATTTGGGGGAACAGTGCTCTTTGAGCTGCAAGCCTGGGACCCCTGAGCTGGTGTTACTTGGATTCAGGTCCATGCTGGCCCCCCCAATACACATAGAATCTGTATGTGTATTTGGCATATTAGCAAGAGATGCTAATGTCATGAACTCCAGACAGCCTGTCTGTTATGTAATTGAGTATAGTCTGGCTTGTAGGAGTGTTTCACCTATTGTTGTGTGTGCTAATTAACCCTGCAATTGAATGATGGAGCCCAGTGTTGATTAAGGTAATTAGCTCATGCTAATTAGGTTAGGCTTTAGTCATCTGGCTGTATATATGTGTGACATGTCAAATAAAGATTAATTCCTGATGTACCCTACACTGGTGTTGTCTGGTGACTGGGTGAGCTAAGGGGTCTTGGATTGTGTGGTACCGGACAGAGGAAGCATTTACGGCGGACATCTTGGGTACAAGGTCCGTCACAATTGTCTGGCAGCGGTGGGATTGTGCTTCCTTGTCGTGAACACATCCAAACCATCACCTGGATCCAAGGCCCGGATAGCAGAGGTACAGATACGTCGTCATGGAAGAGGAATTCGGAAGGAGGTTGCGAGAGATGCGGATACAGCACAGAGGATCAGTATCGGTGCAGGTCCTGCTGGGATGGTATGATTCTGTTCGCCAACAACTCTGGAAAGAAGCGCTAGCCTGTGAGCAGCGACACCAGGGAAAAGTTCTCCCCTCCATCCATGTAAGGTACTGGTCGCAGTATGAAGTACGAATGCTGTTATTGGGGGAACAACCGAAGCAGGAGTGGACAGCTGAGTTAAGCAGGCTGATCCGGGCAGAAATGCTTTTGGACGAGAGCTACAGAGCCCTCCGGTGGTATGTAGCCCAAGTGTGCCCGTGGACAGCGGATGACAGGCCCACGGAAGGCTTTGATTATGATGGCCTGGGATTGTTGTACTGGAGGCTGTCCGAGGACCCCGACTTTGGGAGTGATCTGGAGTGGCGTTTGGAGGAAATAATGGAGCACAGAGAGCAAAGACTGAATGTCTCGGAAGTGCACTGGGCACAGGAAGATTTGGAGTTCCTGGCCGCTCAGGAATGGGAGCTGGAGATCGCCTACAGACAGCTGCTAGACTGTGCTCAGCAGCAGGGTGGGGCTCCCTTTGCCTGGGACTATCAGGAAATACCAGCAGACAGCTCTGAAATCCTGGCTGAAGAGTCAGCAATGTGGCATAGTAACAGAGTGCTTTGCCCACCTGCCCCCGCAGCTATGGACACGGAGGTCTTATGGCGGATGCAGCAAGTGCTGACTGACCTTGACAAACCTGTTACTGCACAAGACGAGGTTGGATGGAGGAATATGCCTGGCCAGCAGCATGCCAGAGAATCGGCAGTGGAAAATCTGGAGATTGCCATCCCCAAAGCTGAAGTGCTGACAACAGGGCAGAGCTCTGCTAACCTCTGCCCAGCACCGATGGCATCTTCTAGGTTCCACGGACAGATGGTGAACCTCTATCCCCAGACATCCATTGTAGAGACAGGGGATTTAATAGACTTTTCTGCTGAGGAAAAACAACCTAATGAGCCTCCAGCAGAAGAGCTGGTATTAGGGCCAAACTTCACTGAGCTCTGCCCAGCACCAACAGCAGTATCCGTGGAATTACAAGGAACTTCCCCAGCTGAAGCGCTGGTCACCGGACAGAGGGTCCAAGACCTCTGCCCCACACCGGTGGCAGTTATGGAGGCTCAGGGTGAGAAGGTGGCAATCACTTCCCAGCAGCAGATACAGGGGGAGAAGGCAGAGGAGGTGTTTGTCGTCCCTCCCCAACAGTTGGCCAGGGTGGAGAAAGCGGTCTTTCCTCCCCAGCAAAAAATTGTGCACCTGGGAGACAGTACCAGAGACATGTTGTCCCAGCAGCCAGATGAGGGAATGGAAAAGGAAGCAGCCGGCTCCCCTTCCCAATGGCAGCTGCACAATTTAGGAGTGGAGGAAGCCAGCCTCCTGCCTCAACCGTTAACCAGAGCGGAGGATGTGGAGTCCCCAGCAGAAGTGCTGGCAACAGGGCAGAGTGCTACCCACCTCTGCCCAGCACCAGCAACAACTGTGGAGTTTCAGGGACCCGGGGCAGTTGGCCCCTCTCTCCAGCGACAAGCTGAGGTAGTAAAGCTGCTACTCCCAGCCGAATCACTGGCAACAGGGCAGAGCGCCACTAGCCTCTGCCTAGCACCTACAATGTCTCTACAGCTTCAGGAAGCTGGGGCAATCGGTCACACTGGCCAGCAGCAGACGGCGCCCCAGAATGATGACACCAACCCAGCAAAAGTGCTGGCAACCGGACAGAGGGTCCAAGACCTCTGCCCTACACCTGTGGCAGTTCTGGAGGCCCAGGGTGAGGAGGTGGTGGTCACGCCTGAGCAGCAGATCAGGACCCAAGGAGAGAATGCAATCTGCACTTCACAACTGCAGCTTGAGCTGATATTGGTGGATGAGACTTCAGTCTCCACTGGTATACCCCAGGGATGCTGGGCAGTCGGCCCAGATCCCCAACAGCATGATGGAGTGAGCCCAGTCACCCTGTCTTCTCTCCAGTGGCTAAAAAGACTCCAGGGAGAAGGGCCAGTCCAGGTCTCTCCCCAGCGGCGGATATGTTCTATGAGAGAGGCAGAGGTTGGCTGGGAGAGTAATACTCCGTTTGGAACTATTTGTTTGGGGTACTGTGTGGATCCCAGCATTAGAGGACTGGAACCACTGACTAACTTCGGAGTCAACCCGTCTGGGGTCTCCTCCTGTGTTAGTCTCCTGCCGAAAGGGGAGAAATGTGACAGACCTAGCCGGGACACAGGCTGTTGGAGGGGACTGAATGCGAGCCTATTACCTTGCGATTATGGGCCCTGGCATTTGGGGGAACAGTGCTCTTTGAGCTGCAAGCCTGGGACCCCTGAGCTGGTGTTACTTGGATTCAGGTCCATGCTGGCCCCCCCAATACACATAGAATCTGTATGTGTATTTGGCATATTAGCAAGAGATGCTAATGTCATGAACACCAGACAGCCTGTCTGTTATGTAATTGAGTATAGTCTGGCTTGTAGGAGTGTTTCACCTATTGTTGTGTGTGCTAATTAACCCTGCAATTGAATGATGGAGCCCAGTGTTGATTAAGATAATTAGCTCATGCTAATTAGGTTAGGCTTTAGTCATCTGGCTGTATATATGTGTGACATGTCAAATAAAGATTAATTCCTGATGTACCCTACACTGGTGTTGTCTGGTGACTGGGTGAGCTAAGGGGTCTTGGATTGTGTGGTACCGGACAGAGGAAGCATTTACGGCGGACATCTTGGGTACGAGGTCCGTCACAGTGGTGACTCCTTTTTTCGCCCATAGTGAAGGGTCTGGGATAGTGTTCAAATGGGAGAGCATAGGATTACCCCATAGGGGCATATGTGGGGAGATGTGATTGGGCTTCCCATAAATCTTCCTTGCCTCCTGCCAGACCCTCACCGTGGTTCGCATCAGACATGTCATGGATGAGCCAGCCCTAGGTCCACGAAACGGGAGGTTACTCAGAGCTGCAAAAGAACCAAGAACGGCCGCCTCCAGAGTGACCGCCAGGTTTTGTCTGGGCTGGGAAAACCACCACCAGACTGTGACCAGGACAGCCGCCCAGTAGTAAAGCTGAAAGTTCGGGAGCGCCAAACCTCCCCCCGATAATGGGAGGTATAGTAGCTGTCTGGCCACCCTGGGGGGCTTCCCAGCCCAGATAAAGGATATCAGTAGACTCTCCAACCTCTGGAAGAAAGTCCTGGGGATGTGCGTGGGGGTGTTACGGAAGAAATACAGGTACTTGGGGAGATAGATAATTTTTAGCAGATTGACTCTGCCCACTGGGGTCAAGGGGAGGGAGCGCCATGCCGCACATCTGGCCATTAGTTGAGCGATGAGTGGCTGTAGATTGTCGTCCATATAGTTCTGAACTTTAGTGCTAATTTTAATCCCCAGGTATGTAAAGCTTTCTACCCATTTAAGCTGCGGATGAGGCACTCGAGGGGTCGAGGGGTGGAGCGGGAAGAGGACCGATTTGTCCCAGTTGATATAGATCCCTGAGTATCGACCAAATCGGTTGATTAGTTCCAGTGTAGTTTGTAAAGAAGACGACACGTCTGCTAAATAGAGCAGAGCGTCGTCTGCATATAGGGACAGCTTTTCCTCAATTGGACCCACCTGCAGTCCCTTAATCCTAGGATCTGCTCCCAGCAATATAGCCAGGGGCTCCATTGCAAGGGCAAATAAGGCCGGAGAGAGGGGGCACCCCTGTCTCGTGCCCCGGGCTAACTCAAACATCCCCGAGAGGCAGCCGTTGGTGCAGATTCGGGCTGAAGGACTGTGGTACAGCATGCAGAGCCAGTTTGTAAATACCGCACCAAACCCGAATCGCGAGAGCACTTCCCATAGGTATCCCCACTCGACGGAGTCAAAAGCCTTCTCCGCGTCGAGGGAGGCCACCACCCCCAACGTACCCCCGTCTGCTCTGTCTATGTGTGTGAGAAGGCGTCTGATATTAATGTCCGTGCCTCTTCCCGGCATAAAGCCTGTTTGAGCACTGTGGATCAGGGCAGTGATAACCAAATTTAGTCTAATGGCCAGGATTTTAGCTAATATTTTCGCATCCACATTTAGGAGGGATATGGTACGACGAACATAAGGTGGGGTCTTTTCCCGGCTTGGGGATTACGACTATGATCATGGTGTCAGGAAGTTTCTCGATGCGCCTCGATGCGGAGAATAGATTGTGGAGTCTGTCAGCGAGCTCTGTAGCATATTGCTTATAGAATTACACAGGAATTCCATCTGGCCCCAGTGTATTCCCCACCTGCATGGATTTAAGCACCTGGAGGATCTCCAAGACCGTGATAGGGGTGTCCAGTTTGTTACGGTATGTTTCTGTCAGGGTTGGAATGTCAATATCATCATATGTCATCAGATCTTCCTTACTGTAGTCTGACCTAGAGGTGTAAAGGGATTTGTAGAATTCTGCAAAACAGTAATTAATCCCATCTGGGGTATGAATCAACTGTCCTAGGGGGTCCCTGATATGCGAGATGCTCATCCCCCTGCCTGTTCTCTGGAGAGCCAGGCCAGCAATCTCCCTGACCTCTCCCCCTGCTCAAAGATCCTTTGGGACTGCGCCAGCATTTTCTTTTGGGTGAGAGAGGTACGGAGGCAGATAACCTCCTTAGTCAGGAACTGCAGTTGCGAGTAGTGTTGGGGATCGCGGGTGCGAACAAAAAGTGCCTCTGCACTGACCGCCTCCCCCTCAGCCCTAGTCACATCTGCTCTGCGGTCCCTGCGTATTCTGGCAATGATGGTCTGGTAGTGTCCCCTCGTTGTGGCCTTAAAAGCATCCCACACAACCGTGGCCTCTGCCAAGCCAGCGTTTGTTGCCCAGTATCCGTTCAATTCAGTCCTGAATTGAGCGTCCACAGCCGTGTCCGAAATCCAAAATCTGGATAGCCCCCATAGCCTGGCTACTGGGCCCAGGGAAAGGTCCAGCGCCAGGAGCAGGGGTGCATGGTCTGAAATTCCCCTTGGCAGTATTTGTATGTCCGTGACCCTTGGAAGAACTGAGAACTGAGAAGACCAAGTCTATGCGAGAGAACGTTTTATGGGAAGCCGAGTGACACGTAAATGCCCGAGATCGGGCGTGTCTCCACCTCCAGACATCTGTCAGGCCATAGGTGTCTGCCTATTCAGCCAGTCCAGGGCAATGGTGTCCCCCAGGTGTCAGTCTGTCCATGTCTGGGTCAGGAACTAAATTAAAATCTCCCAGGATGAGAGTATTGTCAGAGGCAAAGTCGACCATCTTGCTAGTGATTTGATTCAGCACCAGCAAGGAGGCCGGCGGGGGTAGATATAAACCCACAATGGTCCAGGTCATTGAGTGGATTGAAGCGTGTATGATGACATATCTACCGTCTGGGTCCAGGGCCAGATCCAGGAGCCGAAAGGGAAGGGACTTCAATACCAAGACACTGACACCCCTGGCAAAGCTAGAATGGGTGGAGTGATAATGATAACCCACCCAGGGTTTTCCTGGAGCACACATATATGAGGGTTATAAGCTTTAAGGAATTGGAACACCAGAGAGCGTTTAACTGGGGAGTTCAACCCCCTGGTGTTCCATGAGAGGATGTTAAGAGTAGACATGGACTCTAGGGGCAATAGAGGGGTCAGGATCAGTATGTAACTCGGCTCCTGGAGTTGACCGCTGGACGTGAGACAGAGACTTCTGAAGGCAATGCAATGCTGAAATATCAAGTGTTTTAGTGTACAAAGAAAACAAAACCAAACTAAAAACATTTGTAAAAACCCAGTAACGAAAATGAAAAGAAAAAAAACCACAACTGGCCCCGTTAGGGGAACACTCTCCACCCAACCCCCTTAAACCGAGGAGGATATACATCCCAAACCGTGTCAGCTCGCCAGCTGCAACAGGGGGTCCGTGTAAGAGGCGAGTTCTGCCACCCCAAAATTTCTTGGGGGGGGTCAGGCAGCAGTCTGAGTAGCTCTTACAGTCGTCAGACCTCCGCCGGTTCAATAAAGGAAGCTGCAAGGGACACAGAACTAAGAGGAGAAAGGGGGGGTGTGGCTGACCAGCGGAGCAGATGGCTGCTTTCTGAAACAGCTCCTCTCCACAGCGGGCCTTCAGAGCAAATATAGCGACTTAAAGCCTCGGACTTAGCCTCCAAAGCTCAAGTATACACTGCGGAAGCCCAGGATGGCTTCGAGGAAGCGCAAAGAGACAAAAAAAAACTGTAAAAATGCCCGATTTCTTTGCTATGCAGCGCCGGTACTCAGAGCAAGATGGCGGCGATGGGAGCTGGAGGGACACACGCGGCCCATACACACAGCGCGGCGCGCCTGCAGCAGCATCTACAGGCCGCGTTCACTCTAATCAGCGACCGGAGCACAGGTCACCTCCACCATCGGCCTCCTCCAGCCCAGCTAAAAGCAAGCAGAAGCTCCACGGCACTGAGGACAGGGCAGACATGGAGGTAAGCCTTGACTCATCTTTAAATGACACTAGGGAGCTGCAAGAGTCCATATCAGACTTCCCCACAACTAATATGCCTGTAATGGATACTACACTAAAAGACATGCTGATTTCCCTTAGATCCACATTGCATGCTGATATCATGGCCCTGACCACTCAATTCAAAACTGAAATTTCAGCGGTGAAAAAGAGGGTCTCACATGTAGAATCTAAGATGGGTGACTTTGCCTCAACCTTTAATGATCTTGTGGATGCCCACAACGACAGGGATGATGAGATCATGCAGATGCAGCTGAAATTAGCGAATTTAGAGGACAGATCAAGGAGGAATAATATTAAAATAAGAGGCATCCCTCAAACCGTTAAACCTCCTGAATTGAAAGAGTACTTCACTATGGTCATGAAGACCATGCTCCCTGAGGCTCCCATGGCAGACCTTATTGTGGATCGGATTCACAGACTCCCCAAACCCAAACATATAGCGTCCCACCCAGTGTTGGTCATCTTACTTTAAAAAAGTAATTAGTTACATTTCAAATTACTTCTCCCAAAAAGTAATTGAGTTAGTAACTCAGTTACTACATTGAAAAAGTAATTAGTTACTCAGCAAAGTAACTGACTTTTTTTTTTTTAATATTCTATAATGCAATTACGTTCTATAATAACATCTTTAGAACTTTAATATCAAAGATGTTTATATTAACTGATTGAAGAATAAAAACACTATATACAGTATTTTAGAACATTTGGTATTTATTTGAACCCAACTCAATAGATGGCAGCCTGCCATATGAATGATATGCATATAAACATATAACAAATTAAATATTGAAACAAAAATTCAAGTGCAATATTAAGACACACAAATGTAAACTTGGGTAAAAAGAAACAAAGGAAATCTGGCCTTTAATTAGTGCAATTATCTGTATCTGTATAGTTGTGTAAAAAGAAACAAAGAAAAACATGGCCATTATTAGTGCAAATCTCTGTAACTCTATAGGCCTACTGCACAATAAACAGAAGTTTTGTTACTGTACTGAATAGTTAAGAGTTGGATAGTGTTCTGTTACAGAACACTATCCAACTCTTAACTATTCAGTACAGTAACAAAAGTAAATATTGAAAATAAATAATGTTCACACACTTTGCATTCAAGTGCAAAACTAAGACACACAACTGTAAACTTATGTAATAAGAAACAAAGGAAAATCTGGCCTTTAATTAGTGCAATTATCTGTATCTTTATAATACTGCACAATAAACAGAACACTATCCAACTCTCCATGTAGATTAACATGTTGTTCGTTCTCAGTGAAAATGAACAATACATTAATCTATACTAAAATACTCATCTAACAATTAAACCAGTGGTTGTAACGTAGGAGGAGAAGCTTTTCAAATCTTTTGTCTGACAGTCTGTTCCTCTTCGGAGAGAAGACAAGCTTGCCCAGGCTGAACAGTCTCTCAACAGGTGCACTAGATGGAGTAGCAGCATTGTAACGTATTGAAATTTTCTTGATGAGAGAAAATCCACACAGAGAGTTAAAGTTTTGTGCTGAAGATCTAATATAGTCTGCCACCTGGTTTTCTGCTGAAGAAGAGGTTTCCTCCTCATCCTCCTCAAAGGAAAAGAAATCGTTCTCTTTGGCTGAATCTGTGTGATGTGTAGATGTGCTGTTACCTTGTTGTGGATCTTCAAGGACAATTCTTCGGCACTCTGCCAGCAAACTTGCCTTAGCCTTATCCTTTAACTCCTGTGACCGCAGCCAGCAAAGTTTGAATTTTGGAAGAGTTACGGCAACAAGTATGGCCTCTTCATTTCCCAGGACATCAGCAAATCTGGTTTTGATAGCCTGAAATAATATTCATAATTAGTAGCAGTTGTATTTATTATTACAGCAATGTTCACTTAATAAATAATAAAATATTAAATTCAAGTTCTTACTGTGACTATGGCGTCAGGAAGGTCCCTCAGTATTTGCAGGCCACTTTGAAGGGCTTCTGTCTTCAGCATTAATGTCTCAATCGTTGGTAGGAGTGTACCATGAAAACAATTTTCTTCTCCCTGAAGTATATCCAAGGCAACTGTAAGGGGCTTCATCGCAATACAGTACTCCTTTAAAAACTGTTGTTCCCTTTCTGTTATCGCTGTCAGTCCTAATTTGGAGGAAATGGTGTTAAGGTCTACCATGGATACTTCACAGATTCGAGCCAGGGCATCATAGAAGGAATTCCATCGTGTTGTACAAGGTACAAGCAGCTTTTTTGACACCAACTCATCAACTGTTTCAGTAGCCAAAGTTGATCGACTAGTCTTGTTCCATAGGGCAGTACATTTGGCAGTAGCACTTCTATAAACAGCCTTTGTTGCAGATTTTGACAGCAGCCACTTGTCAACATCTGTGCATGAAATCAGGTTTAGCGTGTGTGATGCACATCTCTTGTGGGGGGGCAAAGTGATCATATCATCACCATCATTATCATTACCAATTGCATGTAGAGCATCATTTATGTCTGTAAATGTCACCTAATCTTCATCATCTTTTTCAGAATCACTTTCCTCAAGTGGCTGGTACCTCTTAAATGCTTTAACAAAATTAGAGCCATTATCAGTCACTGTTGCTGTGATTTTGTGTGTTATCCCATATGTTGAGTGTATATTGTCAAGCTCAACTGCTATGGCATCATGATTATGATGCCCCTTAAACCGTCTGCAGGCAAGAGCTGCTTTCTCTCTTTCCATGTTATTTGGATTGATCCAATGTGCTGTCACACCCAGGTAACTTTTATTGTGGCAAGTCCAGATGTCTGCTGTAGTTGAAATGTACTGTAATTCCTCAAATGAGTTTTTGAGATCAATATTCATTTTTTCGTATTCACTGTCTATGAATTTAGCAAAAGTGTTTCGGCATGGGGCAACCCCCTTTCCTCCTCCTCGTATTGGTATTTTAGCAAGGATATCTCTGAATGACTCAGACACCACAGTGGACAGGGGAAGCATGTTTTCCACAACATACCTTGCAATCAATGTATTCAGCTCGGGCTTGGTTATCTGTTGCTGACCTGAAAAATCAAGCGTTGCTTGTTTTAACTGAGTGGCTCCGTCTCCTTCGCTAGCTGCATTCAGGGTTGGGTTAGCAGCAACAAGTGTCGTGTTGGCATGTGTTGATGTGAGGTGCTTCATAAGATTTGAGTTGCTTGAGGCAGACGTGGATAAAGTCTTTTTTCCTGGGCATAGTTACAGAAACATTCTTGCCTTTAATTTCAATTAAGGAGAAGTAGTGCCGGTACTTCCAGTTCGAGAATGCTAATTTTGATTTTCTCCAGCCCGTTGCCATTGTCGCTGACGGATGGTGGTGTGGCACTGCACTGGTGGGGGTACTGGCAGTGTGGTACGGTGGTACCTGACCTGAGTCTGACTCCTGAGTCCACTCGAGTCCTGATGGCTGGTGGAGATGTGGCACACTAGTGGCGGTCCTGCAGTATTTTGTTTTTGTTACTTGCAGCCTGGAGTGGCTGGCTGACAGCCTACTAATCTAAAGAAAAAAAAACAATATGAGGGAGGGTGGCAGCGGTGATGTTGAGGGGGTGGCAGCGGGGATGGTGCCATCCTCTGCCACCCCAAAGCACCTTGTCCCCATGTTGGTTGTTGGTTGTCGGGGTCTTTAATAAGGGGGCCCCCAGATTCTGTCCCCTCACCCTATGTGAATGTGTATGGGGTACCCCTACCCATTCACTTGGGAAAAAAATTTAATTTCTAAAGAAAAAAAACAAATTTAAAAATACTGGTGGCTACAATGAATTGTTGGGTCCGACAATACACATAACAGTTCATTGATAAAATGCTAAAATTAAAAAAAATGCATAGGGGTCCCCCTGGATTCCATACCAGGCCCTTCGGGTCTGGTATGGATATTAAGGGAAACCCTGCACCAAAAAAAAATGGCGTGGGGGTCCCCTCAAGGTCCATACCAGGCCCTTCAGGTCTAGTATGGATTTTAAGGGGACCCCCGCACCAAATTGTAAAAAAAAAATGGCGTGGGGTCCCCCTAAAAATCCATACCAGACCCTTATCCGAGCACGCAGCCTGGCCGGTCAGGAATGGGGGTGGGGACGAGCGAGCGCCCCCCCCTCCTGAGCCGTACCAGGCCGCGTGCCCTCAACATGGGGGTGCCCTGGGGAAAGGGGGGCCCTGCGGCCCCCCACCCCAAAGCACCTTGTCCCCATGTTGATGAGGACAAGGGCCTCTTCCCGACAACCCTGGCCGTTGGTTGTCGGGGTCTGCGGGCGGGGGGCTTATCAGAATCCGGGAGCCCCCTTTAATAAGGGGGCCCCCAGATTCCGGCCCCCCACCCTATGTGAATGAGTATGGGGTACGATGTACCCCTACCCATTCACCTGGGGGAAGAAGTGTTACTAGAAAAAAAAACCACACAGGTTTTTAAAGTAATTTATTAGACAGCTCCGGGGGTCTTCTTCCTTCTTCGGGGTCTTGTCCCGCTCTTCGCTTCTTCCGCCGGGCCTCCGCTATCTTCTTACAGCTCTTTTACTAGCGTTGGCCCGGTCTTCTTCTTCTTCTTCCATCCCATGTTGACACGACGCTCTCTCCGGCCGTAATGGCAGGGACACGGTGTGCTTTGACTTATATAGGCTGGCATAAGGGGCGGGGCCACCGGGTGATGTCACAAGGTGACCCCGCCTCTTATGATGTCACAGTCCCAGCATCCCCCGGGACTGTGACGTCATTAGGGGCGGGGTCACCATGTGACATCACGCCCCATGTGACCCCCACGGCCCCGCCCCTTATGCCAGCCTATATAAGTCAAAGCACACCGCGTCCCTGCCAGTACGGCAGGAGAGAGCATCGTGTCAACATGGGATGGAAGAAGAAGAAGAAGAAGATGAAGAAGAAGAAGAAGAAGAAGAAGAAGAAGCAGCAGCAGAAGAAGAAGAAGAAGAAGAAGAAGGAGAAGAAGTCAAGAAGGAGGCGGCAGCGACAAGACCGGGCCAACGCTAGTAAAAGAGCTGTAAGAAGACAGCGGAGGCCCGGCGGAAGAAGCGAAGAGCGGGACAAGACCCCGAAAAAGGAAGAAGACCCCCGGAGCTGTCTAATAAATTACTTTAAAAACCTGTGTGTTTTTTTTTTTTAACACTTCTTCCCCCAGGTGAATGGGTAGGGGTACATCGTACCCCATACTCATTCACATAGGGTGGGGGGCCGGAATCTGGGGGCCCCCCTTATTAAAGGGGGCTCCCGGATTCCGATAAGCCCCCGCCCGCAGACCCCGACAACCAACGGCCAGGGTTGTCGGGAAGAGGCCCTTGTCCTCATCAACATGGGGACAAGGTGCTTTGGGGTGGGGGGGCCCCAAAGTAGTGGGAACGGCGTTACCATGAGGGGAAGAGTAATCAGTTAGATTACTCGTTACCCTCAAAAGTAACTGCGTTAGGTAACTCCGTTTATTTTAACTGAGTTACTTACATCACTGGTCCCACCTGCCCAGGGACACTATAGTGAGAATTAATTTCTTTCACACAAAGGACAGGTTTATGGCAGCAGTGAGGCACCGAGACAACATCCCTGCAGACATGCAAGACTTGTCCTTCTATACAGACCTATCTGCGTTCACAATGCAACAACGCAGGCAACTAGCCAGCATTACTAAACCACTGAATAAAAACACGATTGTATACCGCTGGATTTATCCTGCTAAGCTGATGATCACCAAAGATTGCGAAAACCACATAATATCCAGTGTCAAAGAAGGCATGCGCCTGATGAAAGATTGGCAAATCCTTCCCACAGAAAGAAAGGACAACCACAGGAGCAAGTCCCTCAACACTAATAGAGCTGAATCAGATGATGACACAGGCTGATGTATAGGCTTTACACCTACTGCATACTTACCTCTGTTGGCCCAAGGGATGGCTGTGTTTTTATCCCTTCACTCAAACCCCCAGAAGGAGCGGTAGTTACACCGCACAGATTCTATTGCGAATCGCATAAGTTTACACATATCTCTACATCACAACTACGTTGACTGTTTACTTTAGGTGCCTAACCCTTGGCTATTGTTTTCTATCTTTTTTTTTCCCCCTTTTATTTTCATTTTTTTTACTTACCAAGCTTGTCCAGTGATCCAGGTGAACATAGACCTTCTCTGCGGAACAAAACAACAGAAGCAGGTACTTTAACGACGAATCCGGCTCCTGAACTCTAACTACTGCCTGGATAAGGTAATATCTACCTAGTAACCCACTCAACATACTGTTTTACAGCACTTAAGTTTCACAGCGTGATGCCGATCAATATCACCTCCATCAATGTGAAGGGCCTAAATAGCCCCTTTAAACGACAGATGGCATGGAAGGAAGCCATCTCACTCCACAGCGACATTCTCTGTCTCCAAGAGACTCATTTTTGCCTGTCAAAACCCCCCATGTTCAAACACCAGAAATTCCCCATTGTTTATACGGCAAATAACCCCAAAAATAAAAAAGGGGTGGCAGTAGCTATTAGGGACTCCTTTTTAAAGAATTAGAAGTATACTTAGACCCGACTGGCAGATTTATAGTCCTAGTTTGTGAACTTAATAACACTGTATACACTTTAGTGAATGTATATCTCCCTAATGTGAAACAACTTAGATTCTTGAACAAAATTTGGAAAAGGGTATTAGCAATGAAGAAAGGTTCATTGATTGTATGTGGTGATTTCAATGTAGTGCCGAACAGTGAGATGGACGTTTCTACAGGAACGGCTACTAAACTACGTAAGGTTACGCTAGACCGGTTCATCTCCCTGTCCGGTCTATATGATGTATGGAGGTGTCAACACGCCTCGGAGAGGGATTTTTCTTTTCTTTCTCAGGTACATAACACGAACTCTCGAATTGATCTGTTCTTGGTCGACAAGTTTTTGTTACAAAGAATAATCAAGTCGCAGATCCACAGTATATCATGGTCCGACCATGCGCCTATATCTATCCAGGTGGGGGATCATCAAGCCAAGACCAGAGCAAACAGATGGCGTAACGACATTTATATTATGTCACAATCCACAAATGTACAGAAATTAACATAAGATCTTAACGAATTCTTCACCATCAACGCTCCCTCGGTTAACGATCCCTTCACATTATGGAATGCCCACAAAGTATATATTAGGGGTCTGATAATACAAATGAGTGCCAGATTCAAAAAACAACAAAATAAGAGACTGAATGATCTGTTGAGTGAGATAGATCAGCTAGACTCTGATAACAAACAGGCCCCTTCTAATCAGTTAAAAGGACAATTATTTGTGGCAAGACAAGAACTGAGAGCACACCTGGTGGTCCAACAGGAACATCAGCTCCGCTCACTAAAAGCCAGTAACTACAGATGCGGTAACAAGGCAGGAAAGTCCCTAGCCAATCAACTGAAAGAGAAGGTAGCAAAACAAAAGATACCCTACATTCTGAACCCCAAGACCAAAACGGAAGCCAGGAACCCCAAAGACATAGCTGACGCATTTAGAGACTATTACGAAGGACTATACAACCTAAAAAATGACCAGGACACCCCCCAACCAACCACTGCCTTGATAGCAGAATTTCTGAACTCAGTTAACCTGCCAACTATACCCCAGACAGATCTTGATAATCTGAACCAACCAGTGACGCAACAAGAGATAGAACAGATAATTAAGAGACTTCCCCACAACAAAGCCCCAGGCCCAGATGGCTACTCCTTGGAGTACTACCAATTATTTAACACGATCTTATCTCCTCTCTTACAGAAAGTATTTGACACTGCAATGACGGTAGCGAGTTTTCCACCTGATATGCTGACAGCTACAATCATAACTCTACCAAAACAAGGGAAAGAACCCAATACACCGCAAAACTTCAGGCCCATTTCGCTTTTAAATGTAGATGTAAAAATCTATGCCAAGCTATTA
The DNA here is from genome assembly GCA_028564925.1 of Lithobates sylvaticus. NCBI lineage: Eukaryota > Metazoa > Chordata > Amphibia > Anura > Ranidae > Lithobates > Lithobates sylvaticus. The sequence continues at coordinate 182,261,376 of CM053038.1, forward strand.
GCACAGAGACTGACGAGCATATTGCCACAACTAATTAATTATGACCAGGTGGGTTTCGTGTCGGGCCGTCAAACCACAGATGCCACGAGGAGAATGATAAACCTCATTAACATTGCCGAAAAAGACAGAGAGCCTTCTCTGCTCCTTACATTGGATGCAGAGAAGGCTTTCGACCGGGTTCATTGGGGATATGTGGAGGGAGTACTGGGGAAATTTGGCTTTCTCGGCCCGATACGGAATGCAATAATGGCACTACAGGGGGTCCCCTACTTACAAACATCCGACTTACAAACGACTCCTACTTACAAACGGAGGGAGACAACAGGAAGTGAGAGGAAATCCACCCCTAGGAAGGGAATTTCACTCCTGTAAGAGTTAATATGGGAAAAGGTGTCTCCACTGATGCTTTATCACCAGTCCATGCTTCCCTAACAACCCAAAATTTTCAAAATCCAATTGTCATTGGGACAGAAGGTGAGGTGAAATCGTCTGAACAGGGGCACAGACAGCAAAACAAATGTTACAGGGGTGATAACCCTTCTCTATGTTATCTAAAAAACGTAAAAATCTATTTTTTTGGCTGGAGCTACACTTAAAAAATGTACCTGTTCCGACTTACAAACAGATTCAACTTAAGAACAAACCTACTGTCCCTATCTTGTTTGTAACCCGGGGACCCCCTGTATACTCCTCTCCCTCAGCTTAGGTCTATACAGAAGGCATGTTCTCTAAACAATTTCTTATTACCAATGGGACGAGGCAAGGTTGCCCTATGTCCCCGTTAATCTTTGCTCTAATAATGGAACCTTTGGCAGAGAAAATCAGATCGCATCAAGACATTCACGGTATAAGGTCTCTAGGTCACCAACACAAAATCTCATTATTTGCGGATGATGTGATTTTATCACTGTCCGACCCAACCACATCACTTCCATCAGCCTATGATGTCCTCCAAAAGTTTGGAAGAGCATCTTATTACAAAATAAACGAGTCCAAGTCCAACATACTAGGCATAGCACTACCTAAATCTATAGAAAACAAACTGAAATTTTCTCTTCCATTCCCCTGGACCTCCAGGTCCATCGCGTACCTTTGGGTTCCAGTTGTCCTGCCCCATCACTAATCTATACCACAATAATTACCGACCTCTGGTCGATAATTGTCAGAAGGACCTCCTGAAAATCCAGAGACACTACCTGACCTGGTCCGGACGTTTGGCAGCATATAAAATGTTAGTGATGCCCAAAATATTATATATATTCAGAACCCTGCCGATACAACCCCCAAACTCCTTTTTCACCACAATGCAAAAACAACTAGCGAGCTTTGTGTGGGGGGGCTGTAGAGCAAGATGCTCCCCCTTCATACAAACGAGACACAGGGAAGCAGGTGGTATGGGATTACCAGTCCTGAAGGACTACCACACAGCAGTAGTTCTTGATCAGATCAGACACTGCTTTTCGGTACCCACCGTGAAACCTTGGTGCCAACTCGAATTGGCCAGTTTCAAATCCCTCTCACCCATGTCATTTTTAGTAGCCTCAGCTATTCACACAACCACTCAGCTCATAGATCATCCCACGATCCATGCAGCAGGTAAAGCGTGGGCAAGCGCTAAAACAGATGGAAGCATACAATACCCAGTAATCAATATACCCATCCCTTTAGAGTCTATTCCATGGCTAATCCCAAACGCGACAGTGAAAAAATGGCAAGAACATGGTGTGAGTAATATTGAGGACATTTAAAGGAGGGAAAAGTGCTATCATTTGCAGGAGTCAGGCAGAAGTTCCAGTTACCACAGCTGGAGTTCTTCACGTACACCCAAATAGCATCGTTGTATAACAGTATAAAACTGACGCATATTCCCATTATTGAAAAAATATGGCACTCCATCAGGTCTTGTAATTTAAGGACCAAAGGAATCTCGATTATATATAACTCACTAAATGGCAAAGATGAGTTCCAAAAATACTGTACGTGTATTCTGCTGTTGACAAAAACACCCATTTAGGGCGAGATCATAAATTTTGAAAATATGAGGAGATCATCAAAAAGGGGACGTGGCCCGGGTCGTGGTGCTGCTGGTGGCGCTCCTGTTGCAGGGAGAGGACGTGGTCGATCTGTGCCAGCTACACGCACTAGTGAAACACCTTCCTCAGGTGCGAGTAGGTGACAGAGCCTGCAGCGGTATTTTGGCGCACCTAATGAGGCTGTACGAATGTTGAGGCCAGGACAAGTACAGGCGATAGTAGATTGGGTTGCTGACAGTGCCTCCGGTTCCTTCACATTGTCTCCCACCCATTCTCCTGATGAAAGTTAATAATTTTTTTCCAGAAAGTGCGTATTCTGGGGTATTCCCACCATATGTGTGGCATCGTGCCGTTGAGTTTCTGAGGTTCTTAATGACTTCCAGTACCTCTTCTGCTGAGAAGGGGGCCTCCAGCATTTTTTTTTTTTAATGTTGTTTTAAGTTATTTCCCTATCCACATTTGTTTGCAGATCACTTGCCATGCTCTTAACAACATTTTGTTGCCATTTGCAGCCCTCTAGCCCTTTCCATGACTTTTTTACAGCCATTTTAGTGTTCAAAAGTCCGGGTCCCATTGACTTCAATGGTGTTCGGAGTTCGGGGTCAAGTTTGGGTCAAGTTCGGTCCCGAACCTGGACTTTTTTCCGAAGTTCGGCCGAACCCGCCGAACCCGAACATCCAGGTGTCCGCTCAACTCTATAAGTGATCTGTAAGGTTTTGTGAGTCGTGTCTGGGCTTGGTTTTTTGGCTTTTTGCCCTTGTGTGGAGTCACCATAATATTGCCGTTTTGTGCTCTGTCCACTCTTATGTTGGTGGGTTGCCTGAAAAGAAATAGGTGTTAGAAAATGATTTAACAGAGGATTAAGATTGATTATATTGCGTATAGGTTTTATTAATCGTTCTTTTGTTATTTTGACCCCATTTTTAAGCTTTGCCTCTCTCAAAAGCATTCTTATCCTGCAGGAATTTCTATCCCTTTTTAATAAGTATATCCTTGTTAAAGGTTTGAAGATGTGTTTTTAGTTTTTGCTCTTTGTTGGGTATAGATTTATGTGCTTTTAGTTTTTGTAATTTACCACATAGGTTTGTAATGTCAATATCTAGAGCACCCAATCTTTTCGTGTATTCCCCAGTGAGGAGATCCATCAGACCGAGAGAACAAGTATGAAGTACTTTTTCCCAGTTCAGTTTAAAGGTGGGGTCCATATCTTCCAAGGTGGGGAAGAGCTGGACCCTCAAATCTAGAGGGTTCATGTCTTCCCTCATGTAATTCCTAAATGATTTAATATGCCAGAACAGCAGTGTTTTGGGGGAGGAGAGGCCCGTCATTCCTGGCTTCCCGACTTATGTCCAACACAGAGGAGATTGCCTCTGGGGTTACTAAGATCGTTTTATGAGAACCAACTTTTTCCTTGCCTTTAAATTATGGAATGTTTCACCTGTGACACCGTTTGAGCACATGTAAGTGCATCTAATATACAAAAATGATACTGTTTATGAATATATATGCACTCTTAAAATAATGTTTATTGATATTACATATCTTTGACAACGTTATAGATGCAGATGTGTGTTTCCTGAAGAACACCCCTGAGGAAAGAATTTAACTGAAATGCATCGGGTGAAGGATCACATTTGATTATGTGCTATTATATTGGTGTTCTACATACAGATTTGTATACATTGTATACATTCCAACCATTTTTTGTCTTAAATCATCATGTTTTATAAAATGCTTTGTCAAATAAATATTTTGTAATATTTCAAATACTCTTTTGTATAGATTTTAATGCCTTAAAAGTCAGTTTAGAGGTACCCCTTTTCTTCATTTTTAAGAATGGAGGTGGGTGAATGATAGCTCCACCTCCTCCATTGAGAGATCCTGTGTCATTTATAGTACAGCTTCATTGAATAGTGGATCTGGCAGTAAAGGGCAGGCATGGTCAGACTATCTTGATGAGGGCTCATGACAGCCCCTTAACTGTATTAACCAGAGGATTATGGCGGCGGGAGTGGGGGGTGGGGACCCATGAAGATTAACCCTCATTACTTTGGTAGGGGGTAGGATAGATGAAGATTTCTACTTCAAAAAGAAGAATTAGCAGAAGGGACACAACCCACTAACTGTAAGTTACTGTATTTCCCTTGTGCTGATTTTTCTGTTTTTAATTAAAGCTACACTTAAGCCTTCCTTTATGCTTCTAGGGAGTTACATTTCAGGCATTTACAAATTTGACCTTTTTGCACTCTCCAATTTTAGAAAATCAACCCCACAGACTTTAGGGTAAAGATCATAAATCTGGTGCAGCTGTGCCAATCAGCTTCTAACTTCAGCTTGTTTAATTAAGCCTTGACAAAAAAAACCTGGAAGCTGATTGGTTTCTGTGCAAAGTTGCACCAGATTGTGCACTCTCCAGTTCTAGTAAATTAACCCCGGAGAGTTCCCACAGACATTAGAAAATCATTTAATATGATTGAACGATGTTGGGTGGTGATTATCTAAGGCTGATGGATACCTATAATTTACCCATAGCATGTGGCTGTGAGTGTATGTAGATATGCATTTACATAATAACGATACACATTTATTGTCATTAAGGACCTACAAATATCTGACCATTTGGACAAGAAATATAAGGTCCTAAACAGACAGACAAGGTTGTAAAACATATTGACCGTAATAAAGTTCCTTCATGTAAGTGAAGAGTATCAGTTCCTGGTCAAATTATAAGATCTGTAAAATCGTCCTTGCCAAACCAATAGAGATGTTCAAATTCCTGAAAACATGGACTTTGATGTAAGTTTCTGGCTATACAATTATTCTTGCGCAAATTTATGCTAGTTTAGGTAGTGTCAAGCAAGGTCATTCATACAAATATTGGCCAAATGTGCAGGGCCATACCAGTTCTTGATCATACAGGCAGAGATTTAAAAGATCCAGTCATATAGGTAGGAAGGTATAAGTTATTAGACATAATGTTAGGACTGAGAGGCTGGTCACACAATTATAGTTGTTCATAGTATTAGCCATAAAAGTAGAGTTTTAAATCTTGTACTGGAGAATGTTAACACAATGCACCAAGTTGTAGAACCAAATCATTATCAATATTCTGCACTCTCTCAATACTAAATATTTTATTCAATATTAGCATGTTAGAAATACATGGTGTGTTTTGTCTTCCTCAACACTCCTATTATATCTTTGTTTCTAACACTATAGATGATGGGATTCAACATAGGAGTCACCACTGTATACAAGATGGAGACTGCCCGGTCACGTTCTGGGAAGTAACTGGATTGAGGACGCAGATAAATAAATATGATGCTTCCGTAGTAAAGAGTGACAGCAGTGAGATGGGAAGCGCATGTGGAAAAAGCTTTGTGGCATCCACTGCTACAGTGGATATTGATGATGGTTGAGAGAATGTGACTGTAGGACAACAAAATGAGCAGGAATGAGAAAAGAGCAATTAAGCCACCAGATATATACACAGCAACTTCATTAAACCAAGTGTCTCTGCAGGAAAGCCGGAACAATGGGGGCATTTCACAAAAAAAGTGGTTGATATCATTGGACTTGCAATATGGTAGCTGGAATGTAAAAACTGCATGGATTACAGAGTTTAAAAAACTCACAACCCAACACCCAGCAGCCAGATAAAAGCACAGTGTTTGATTCATAATAGTGGTGTACTTTAAGGGTTTACAAATAGCAGTGTACCTATCATAGGCCATTACAGCTAATATCAAACACTCTGTAGCTCCTAGAGCAAGATGGAAATACATCTGGGCTGCACATCCCAGCAAGGAAATAGTTTTGTTCTGAGAAAAGGTAATGCTAAGCATTTTGGGAACTATGGTTGTCGAGAAGCAAATGTCAATGACTGCAAGATTACTCAAAAAAAAGTACATGGGATTCTGAAGTCGGAAATTAAGTCTCACCGCAATGATCACGAGAAGGTTTCCTGATAATGTCACCATATATATCAGGAGAAAGAGTAAGAAGAAGGCAATCTGCAACCCAGGGATGCTGGAAAGACCAAGCAAGGTGAATCTACTCGCTGATGTTTGGTTGCAGTTTTCCATTGCCTCTCAATTATCCTGGGGACAGGTTAGAGTATGAATCAAGAATTTGTTTCAGTGTTGGCACATACAGGCTTTTCAAGGAACTTCTGTAAAAGAAAAAGAAAAACTCCCTTTTTATTCATGAAAGTTATTAAAGGGTATGTAAACCCTAATCATGAAAATCTACCTTTTAGTCTGTTAAATATACTGTTCAAAGTATTTTGGTAGATCTGTTCATGAAGTGCCACAAATACCTCAGAAATTCAGAGCTGTCCTATGTCCTGTGGACACTTTCTGTGTAATCTCAAGGAGCCTAGCTTTGCTGGTTCTTCTACTGGAATACAAAATAATTGATGTGTTTATGTCACAGAGATTAGGAGAGCGGGGAGAAATGAGTAGTGTAGCAAAAGACAACTGGGCGGGGCTGACACCACCCAGTCCATAAAAATGTTTTGTGTTGTCAGACCACTGGACTTAGGAACTATGGGCAACTCTGGCAGAGCAATGGGTATTTCTCTGTACTGTTTGGTTCGCACTAGAACATGCGAACAGGCAAACAATTTGTGCGAACATGTGAACACTGTTAAAGTCTACGGGACACGAATGTGAAAAATCAAATGTGTTAATTTTAAAGGCTTATATGCAAAGTATTGCCATAAAAAATGTATGGGGACCCAGGTACTGCCCCAGGGGACATGTATCAATGCAAAAAAGTTTTCAAAATGGCCTTTTTTTCAGGAGCAGTGATTTTAATAATGATTAAAGTGAAACAATACAAATTAAATATTCCTTTAAATATTGTGCCTGGGGGGTCCCCTTAGTCTGCCTGTAAAGCGGCGCATCTGTCTGATGTGTTTTACTGTGCTGCAGCAAAATGTAATTTCTAAAGGAAAAAAATGTCATTAAAAATTCCTTGCGGCTGTAATGTGCTGTCTTTTCGCTGTGACAGCTGTTATATAGGCAAGGGCTGGGCCACCTGCTGACCTAACCAGATGTCCCCACCCCCCTCTGATGACACATGACATCAGAAGGGGGCGGGGTCACTCAGTTACATCACCGGCCCTTGCCTATATAACAGCTCTCACACTCAAGAGACAGCAGTTGGTGGGACGCCTCCCATTGAGGCAGAGCTTTTTTGTCTATTTTTCGGGTCCATTGGGTTGCGTGATTGAAGATTGGATAAGGGTCTGCTTGGATAAGGGTCTGGTGTGGATTTTGAGGGGGACCCCACACCAATTTTATTTTTATTTGGCAAGGAGTTCCCCTTAAAATCTATACCAGACCCAAAGGGCCTGGTATGGACTGGGGGGGCATGCTGTTTTTTTTCATAATTCTGTCATAGGGTGCCCCTTAACCACTTCAATACACTGCATTATATACTGCCTGCACTGTATATATATATATATATATATATATATACATACAGTATCTCACAAAAGTGAGTACACCCCTCACATTTTTGTAAATATTTTATTTTATCTTTTCATGTGACAACACTGAAAACCAGCCAATAGACCAAACTGATGATCTAGCCAGGGGTATGTACATATGTGGTCATTGCGCCTACTGCCCACACATACAGGTGGGCACCACTTTCATTCTACCCAACGGAAAGAAATTTACCCCCCGGTTCAATGCCACATGTGACACCCCAGGGGTGATATACCTTATGAATTGCAGGTGCGGAGCATTCTATGTGGGGAAAACCATACGTCCCCTCAAAAAGAGAATCTATGATCATCTCTTCTATTCCCAATGGGCCAAAATGTTAACTCCAGTGAGCCGACACCTGGGATTATATCATAAATTCGACATCACCATGATTACTTTCTTGGTTTTAGAAGTGGTCAAACAAGATCCCAGAGGCGGAAATTGGGACAAAAAAATCTTACAAAGTGAAACATATTGGATCGAGCGCTTAGAGGCCACCACCCCGCCCGGCATCAACGAGGTGATATCCTACCGCCCCTTTCTTTAATATATGGACGGGGGGGGTCCCCTCGGTGGTGCCCTTTTTAAGCGAATCTTTAGGGATGCTATAACAAAAATTGCTTATCCCTGTCTTACTATGCATTTTTCTCCCCCGATCATTCCCCACTCCCCAATTTCCATCTCTTTCTCCCTTCCCCCCTTTTCACTCTATATTCTTCCCCTCCCCTTCCCCTCTCCTGAATAGTGTGATTCAACTTATAGGATAGCATTAGTCTCTGCATCAAGTTTAGTCTTTTCGACTTAATGTAAACCATATTTACGAATACATGTGATGTCTTTTCATTGCTTGTTATTGTATTGCATTTTGTATTTTGTGTCCTTATTTCTTTTTAAATATGAGGCAACCCCCTGATGCACTGCCCCTTCCCTGCTCTCTCTCTTCCCTCGCTAGTATCGCTCATCCATCTCTATTGTGCGCGATGGACCCCATGTTCCATACATCGCGTTGAGGACAGACACCCTGCAGCCACCAGTGCGGCAGGGTTATGCAGCCGCCCGAGCCGCAAGCACCGCTGTTCCGTGCTGCCCTGGTCCCCCGTTGCCATCGGGGACACCATGGGTGCAGGCCGGCGATGCTGTGCGGCTAGGACGACGTTGCCTAGCAACGTCCTCCGTTACGCCATCCACGCCGTGTGGAACGCAACGCAGCTTGTGCTGCGCGCGCACCCACGCCATTGTCGATGACGTCCCGGCTGGTTCGGATCGACGTCGGACGTGTTCTGACGTCATCCGATCGGGACATAAGAAGCGGCGCCGTGGCTTCCACTCCTCACAGATGCCCTGTGAGAGTGGCGGCCATACATCTGCCAGACAGCCGCACTACCGTTCTGCTGGACACATACCATCTTACTTCACCCTCCCTGCAAGGTAAAGTGCCCTTTATTTTCTTTATGCCCCTTTATGTTATATGGGGTTCATTACTCTAAGGGGGTAAATTTTTAGTTCGTATTCCTTAATACTGCTATATTTAAGTTCCAAATGCCTTCGCCTATTATGTCTATGTTTACTTATACCAAGATGTGGCCCTTGGGGGGATATTCCCTCATGGTCATACTACCAGGCCTCTTTTTTCCATTTTTGGCATTAGGCAATATGACAATACTAACTTTACATGCATAGCAGATAACTTATAAGCACCTTTATATCTATATATCCCCTCAGTACGAACCTTCCCTTTTGGGTATCAAGTTCCGGGTCTCCAGCACAGCGAAGCATTAAGCAATCTACTATACCTCTTACAAATACCTACTCTAGTAAGTATTGTGGAGTACATGTAGAGAGGCTATTTTTTCAGTGAACATTCAATACACGATGTTCTAATTGATTATTATTTGTCTATTATTATTTTTCTGCCTTGCTTCCTTTTCATTCCTTTCTTTGTATCACTAGTTACCATTTATGTCCCCATAACCCTGTCCCTGCACAGCAGTGCCGAACCTCGAGGGTCTCACCGGTTGTGAGTATACCCGGTAGAGGTGGTGACGCTGCTTTTTGGTGGCCTACGGTGTCTATCTTTCCTCCTCCCCCCTCTTGTTCTTTAGGGGGGTTCACGTGAAACCATCTGGTGGGCCCACCGGCGCCAGCGAGTAGAGAGATTCTGGGTCAGGGCTCTGCATCAGTAGGTGAGCCTCACCGCTATCTATGTCAATGCTTATTTTGATTATATGATGTTTGTATGATACAGTTATGTAAAAGTGACAAAAAGTAACACAGTGTCTCTTCTAAACCAGAACATAAGCTCCTGAGGAAGCGACCTAGGAGTCGCGAAACATGTTGAGCAAAAAGTTCTTCTATTTTTAATTGGTGGAACCGATGACCAACCCCTTCCTTGGGCAAGTCCACAATCCAGTGGGAAGAATTCATGGTGTTTATACCCTATGCACACCGACCCCACATCTAGCGAATCTTTGTGTGGTACTGTAATACCCATAGGGGTAGTCTATCCGAGTTCTCAGCCTTTTAATTTCAATATTGTTTTTTTCAATACTGGTGTTATGTATGTACTGTATGTCTTTACTTGTTTAATTATATATGCTACTCAATAAATTTTGTACTAAAAATATTTTTCATAAACAAGTGCCTATAAAGTCCATTCTTCTTTCCTCTCTCTATCTTGGGTAAAGGAAAACAATTCTTAACACTGAGGAAATGACACTTTGCTACAATGTAAAGTAGTGAATGTACAGCTTGTTTAACTGTGTAAATTTGCTGTCCCCTCAAAATAACTCAACACACAGCCATTAATGTCTAAACCTCTGGCAACAAAAGTGAGTACAGTATACAAATATCCATATTGGGCCCAATTAGCTATTTTCCCTTCCCGTTAAATTATTCAGATGGTGTCAAGCGTGTGTGGCGGTAACCAGGTGAGGAGTACAAAGACAAGTGTGTCTTGTCTACAGTCAAGCATGGTGGTGGGAGTGTCATGGTCTAGGACTGCATGAGTGCTGCCAGCACTGGGGAGCTAAAGTTCATTCCGGGAACCATGAATGCCAACATGGACTGTGACATACTAAATCAGAGCATGATCCACTCCCTTCGGAGACTGTATTCCAACATGATAAAGACCACAAACACACCTCCAACACCACCACTGCCTTGCTATAGAAGCTGGGGGTAAAGGTGATGGACTGGCCAAACATGTCTCCAGACCTAAACCATATTAAGCATCTGTAGGGCATCCTCAAAACGGAAGGTGGAGGAGTGCAAGATCTCTAAGATCCATTAGCTCCATGATGTCATCACGAAGGAGTGGAAGAGGATTCCAGTGGCAATCTGTGAAACCCTGGTGGACTCCATTCCCAAAAGGATTAAGGCAGTGCTGGAAAATAATGGTGGCCACACAAAATATTGACATTTTGGGCCCAATTTGGACATTTTTCCTTAGGGGTGTACTCACTTTTGTTGCCAGCGGTTTAGACAATAATGGCTGTATGTTGAGTTATTTTGAGGGGACAGCAAATTGACACTGTTATACAAGCTGTACACTCACTACTTTACATTATAGCAAAGTGTAATTTCTTCAGTTTTGTCACATGAAAAGATATAATAAAATATTTACACAATTGTGAGGAGTGAAAGGATGAGAATCCATCACAATGATTAAAACATTATATATAAACCATATATAGCTACTCCATGAATCACAGGGTGTAATTATTAGCTTATAATGTTAAAAAAACATGTATACCTGAGCTACACTTTATATTAACAAAGCATATTATCAAACAAAACATAATACAAAGCCAGTATTCCTTTCTTCAACATGTTTTTTGGGTGAAACATGTTTCTTCAGGACATAGAAACTCAAGTATCTAGATGTTAAAATTCAACACAGGTCCTGATGTTATAGTTATACAAAGAGTGGTTAGACAAACATCCCAAACATCAAAGTTATCACATAGAAATAAATCTAATTTGTCAAAGGCATAAGCACACTTCTCAATTTTCCATCCAGGCACAAAAAGGTTAAAGGGAAAAAAAGGACCTCTAGTTGAAGGACCCACATAGAGGTCTGTCAAACACTCAGCCAGTTAGAAAGGGAATACCTTTTTTATAGTTATTGTAATGTTTTCTTGCTGGATGTTGATTTGCTTGACCACTATCAGCATTTTGCTAATATAAGTTATATAGGTTTACATATACTTTAATGTACACACATTTGATCACAGGATGTTAGTTATAATTGTAAAAATTGATGGTCATATTAGGTGAACACAGTTCAAATTATATGCTGCTTGTTCCCTACTTCTTTGAAAATAGAGCTTATGGAAAAAGTTCAGATATACTTTAATAGGTTACAAAGTATCTAAATTTCAAAATGTGCACTGCGCTACTCAACAGATAAGGAAAAGCTGCAAAAAATTGAGTGGATAATGGGAATATGAAATGCAGCACTAATCCATATTGTGTGTATATATTATACTTACTGTTTGCATACTTGCACATTTTTCTAACACATTGACTGTGCAAAATAAAATAAAATAAAGTGGTAAGTGCAAACAGCAATAAATGAATATAAACACAATTCATTTTAAACACAATTCATAAAGTTAAATCACTAAAAAGTTCATATATGTGAAATGGCATTGTGAATAAATAACTCATGAGGGAAAAAACAAAAAACAGTCCAAACAGGTGAAATGAAATCACAAGTGTTTAGGTAGAAATCAATGTTGAAATCGAAGATACAGTGTATATTCGACCTCTGAAGGATAGGCCACCATCCAGTAAAAAATCCCCATAGATTGTGAATCCACCACCGATGAGAAGAAATGGATACTCAGTGGACCCATTTCCAGCAGCACGGAGTGGCATGGAACTGGGAACGTGGTTCCCTCTCAGGAAACAACATGTGAGGTCAGCTTCCGTTCAACCTTGTCCCTGGACCCAATCATGGACTTCACCATTCATAAAAGAAAAAGGCTGCCACATAGTGTAAAACCATCAACTATGGGTTTTATTGTAAAAGGTAGAACACTTATATCAATGATGATATAAACAGGTGAGATAAGGTATGTGATCACAAATACATCAAAAAGCGCAGTAACATGGAGCTAGTTCAGTCTACCCGACCGGTTTCGTTCAATAGAACATCATCTGGGGCAGGTTACAAAATATGTTTATGCAAGGTATGGCATTATTCACATCTTGATAATCTGTAACATGCTTGGCTCACAGTAGTTATCGGTATGATAAACTGTGACCTAAGTACTGTAAATAAAACTATCTGTAGACTCCCAATGAGACTTTTATAATTGTCATGAATGTAAAGCGAGGTTGCTTTGGATCTACAATTCTCTTGGTGTAAATAATGTATTTTTAATGCTTTGGGATATGAATTTAATTACCTTTAGGACATATAAGCAATAAACAAGTAGTTTGCAATTATGAGCTGTTAGACTTAAGAATGATTTAACAAATCTAAACAATATTTATCCTCTCTCTTTGGTTAAAAAAGGTCTTCCTATTCTATAAACCCTGGCTTCATGGTGTGAATTTGTAAGGTACCTGTGATAGGTAGTGTCCGAAGTGGAGCTTGTGTGCTGAGGTTTATGGCGAATACTTAGTCAGGCAGATCAGGACAGCAACAGATCAGGCAAAGTGATACACGATTGAAATCCAGAGATTGGTCAGGCAAGCAAAGGTCATAGATGAGCTGGCGGTGAAGTACAAAATCAGCAGGCTAGAGAGTAGTCAGGAATTCAGGCAGAAGTTCAAACACGGTATTCAGAGTCAAAAAGCTGTCAAAACACCCAGGAAGCTAGTCCAAACAAACGGGCACTGAGAGATAGGAAGTGCTGCTATTTATGGGCTGCTTTGATTGTAGATTGTCCACAGCTGGCAGCAGGTAGGGTTAGTGAGTCCAAGGTAATGCATCAAACTAAGAGAACATAGCTAAAACTTCAGAGCTCCTCTGTGGCACAAGTAAGACTGCGGCACAAGTAAGACTGGGACCAGGAACATCCCGCTTCAAATACACCCAGGTACATGACAGGGCCGCCTCCCCAGTGGACCCCTCCAGGGTCCTAGCGGGGTTTAGTGGGAAAGGTGGCATGGAAGTCTCAAATAAGAGCAGGAGCATGCAAATCTTTGGCTGGGACCCAGGAACGGTCTGTGATGGGATATCCCTTCCGACAAACCAGATACCGTAGGCCACGACCCTGTCATCAAGAATCTTAGAAACTTTAAACTCATTTAGTCCATCAACAAGAACAGGAGGAGGTAGCTGTTGTGTTCTGGAGTAGTGATTGAAAATGGTCTTTTTGAGGAGGGAAACGTGAAATACGGGTTGAATCCGGAGAGAGGAGGGCGATTTCAACCGATAGGAGACTGGCCCAAATCGAGCAATAATTCTGTAAGGACCGATGAATCAAGGGCCCAATTTGGTAGAAGGTTGTTTCAGTCTCACGTATTTGGTTGATAGCCAAACTCTGTCCCCCACCACATATGGAGGTATATGGCATCTTCGTTTGTTGGAGAAAAGTGCATACTTGCCCGCTGACTTCCGCAGTAATAAGCAAATCTTTTTCCAATGTAGCAGAATATTTTTCACCCGCAGATCTGCTGGTGGTACACCAGAAGAAGGCTGAAGTAGAGGAAAAGTCTGAGGGTGATAGCCTAGGGCTGTGTAGAATGGTGTGGTATGAAGAGCACTGTGCCAGTGGGAATTAATGGCGAACTCAGACAAAGGCAAATACTCAGACCAGTTGGAGTGTAAGGCATTGACATAATGTCGAAGATAGATTTCTAGGGTCTGGTTCATGCCTTCGGTTTGACCATCTGTTTGAGGGTGATGTGAGGTAGAGAGTGATAGTGTTACTCCTAGTTTCTTGCAGAATGCTCTTCAGAATCGGGAAACTGGGATCCGCGGTCTGAGACGACATTGGTAGGTATGCCATGATGATATCTCCCAATATGGGAAAGGAAGAGGGTAGACAGTGCTGTAGGTAATCCTGGGAGCGGCACAAAATGAGACATTTTGAAAAAGCGATCCACTATGACCCATATAGCAGTCATGTACTCGGACTTGGGTAAGTCTGTAATGAAGTCCATAGTCAAATGGGTCCAAGGCTGGCGAGATGCCGGAAGTGGTTCTAATAGTCCAGTAGGCAAAGTGCAAGGTCCTTTATTAGCAGCACAAGTTGGACAGGCAGCCACATAGTCAGTAACATCCCTTTTCATACAAGGCTACCAGACATGATGTTGATGGTAACACCAGGAGGACTGGATAACACACCATCATGAGCCCAGAAGAGTACAGGTTTTCTGAGGCTAGGGGCTACGAACAGGCGACCTGGTGGTATCTTCAAGCCTTGGGAACACGATTCTGGGTTTCTTGTAACTGTTGGGAAAGAGCCGTAGAGATCTGTGCGACAATCTTGTGAGGTGGGATTATATACTGCTCGGTAGGTTGATCTTCTTCAAAGGTAGCAAACTGTCTGGAAAGAGCATCGGCTTTCTTGTTTTTATGCCCAGGCACATAAGAAAGAACAACATTAAAACGGGAGAAAAACAGAGCCCATCGAGCCTGACGTGAGTTCAAATGTCTTGCAGTCTGAAGATACAGCAGGTTTTTATGGTCAGTGAGGATAGAAAAAGGCTTGGGAGCCCCTTCCAGAAGATGTCGCCATTCAGACAATGCCAATTTGATGGCCAGTAGTTCTCGATTCCCAACGTTGCAATTCATCTCTGCTGGAGAAAACTTTCTAGAAAAAAATGCTACTGGATGGATTCTACTGGACTTATGCTGTCTCTGGGACAGCACGGCACCTGTTCCTACTTCGGAGGCATCACTCCCAACTATGTACTGGAGATCGGGATTTGGATGCTGAAGAATTGGAGCCTTGCTGAACATGTCTTTTAATTGCTGGAAAGCCGATTCTGCTTCTGAGGATCACACCTTGCAATTTGTACCTTTCTTAGTCATAGCAGTAAGGGGGGCCGCAATGGAGGCAAAACCTATGATGAAACGTCTATAGTAATTTGCGAACCCTAGAAAGCTTCAGAGCCCTCTTAAAGTGGTCGGTTGGGGCCATTGCAAGACAACGGAAAGTTTTTGAGGGTCCATTTGGAAACCGACAGCACTTATAATGTATCCAAGGAAAGGAATACGGCTTTGATGGAAACTGCATTTCTCAATCTTCGTGTAAAGATGGTTTTCTCTCAGTCATTGTAATACCTGCTTTACATGTGAGATGTGCTCTAGATGAGTCTTGGAAAAGATTAAAATGTCGTCCAAATACTGTATATCAGGGCTCAAGTCCTGCGGGAACGCATGGGAACGGAGTTCCTGTACTTTTTCCACAACAGGAACTCAGTTCCCGTTAGCAGCTGTGTCTTGCAAGACTTTGAAGTATGCAAGCTGTGGCAGGTGCTACACCAGCAGCCGCCGACACAGCTCTCAATAGTAAGTGACGCACACCAGGGGTGCACTGACCATTCAGACATTGCCAGTAGGGGCCCCATGACAGCTTCCACTTAGATTTACCTGTCAATCACAGCTAGCTGTTGGGTAGATCAGGTCCCTGCTGCTAAGAGAGTGTGTTTAGTCAGACCTCTCGTGATGCGCTCCTCCCCGCCTCCCCCTCCTGATTTTCTTTCTCCTCACCCCCCCCCCCCCAGTCTCCTGCATACTTGCTCTGTGTGTCCCGCTGAATCCCCCACCTCCTCTATCTTCAGTGCCATATGATGAGAGAACCCAGAGGAGGAGCACAGCTATTCTGTTCACAGGACATGCAGGGAGAGAGGTGAGCTGAGGGAGGAACATCAGTTTGGGGTGGTAAGCTGAGCACAATACCTGGCAAAGTTTAATGCCAGGTGGGAATTTTATGTGGAAATATGTGAAGGGTAGGAATTGCAGCGAGTGTGTGTTGGAGCCCTGCATAGATTGCAGCCCCCCCAAGCTAACATACATCTCCTAAGCAGGAACACATCACTATCTCCCCAAGAATTCTGTCCAGATAATGTGCAGTTCATTTATGACCTTTCTGTTTAACCCTGTGTTATCCAAACTCTGTTCAATGAAAAGTGTAAACATAAAGTTCCCCAATAAAGATCAGAACATGATGTTCACATTTGCATGGAAGCACAATTGAATGAATGCTGATTATTCAGAGAATTACCGTATTTATGTTTATTGAGGATTGTTTTTTTTATGTACTAATAGTTAAGCTTCATACACAAAATACGAAAATTGGATGAAAAATACCACTTTTGAAGCATTCGTGCATATGAGCGTATCATTTTATTTTTTTGGTGGGGGAGTGGATATTGGGTGGGAGTTCCCACACTTTTTTCCCCAGGACTTGACCCCTGTATGATCACAAAACTGTTGCTTAAATCATGAACATTTTCATTTATGAAACGTTGGAAGACAGCAGGGGCGTTACACAACCCAAATGGCATAAACAGATATTCAAAATGTCCATTACGAGTGTTGAATGCTGTCTTCCACTAGTTTCTGTCTTTAATTTGAATCAGATGATAAGCTCCTCGTAGGTCCAGCTTAGAGAAGATAACGGCTCCCTTAAGTACATCAAACAGTTCAAGAATGAGACGCAAAGGGTAGGAGTCTTTGACAGTGATTTGATTTAACCCTTGATAATCTATTCATGGTCGAAGACCGCCATCTTTTTTTTCATCAAAGAAAAAACCTGCCCCTACTGGAGAAGAAGAGGGTCGGATAAAACCTCTTTCCAAGTCGTCTTTAACGTATTCCTCCATGGATTTTTGTTCAGGCAAAGACAGGGGATAGGTCCTTCCTTTGGGAAGGGGTGCTCCAGGAATCAAATTAATTGCGCAATCAAAAGAATGATGTGGAGGTAAAACCTCTGCCTTTTGCTTGCAAAATACATCTGCAAACTCATGGTATTCATGAGGCAAGGTAGGTGGGATAGCCACGGAAGCCAACAGACAACCAGAAAGTCTTTTGGGTTGAGACAAACAGTTTAGATGACAGAATGACCCCCAAGAGGCTAGTTCTCCATTTTCCCAATCAAAAGAAGGGTTATGGTGTTGTAACCATGGGTAACCAAGGATAACAGGCAGAAGTGGGGAATCAATAAGAGACAAGACAACTTCCTCGTTGTGGAGTATGCCTACCTGATGGGTGATAGTCGTAGTCTCAAATTTTACAATGCCATCTACTAAGGGTTGTCCATTCAGGGTAGTGATGTTCAGGGGTCTAGACTTTGGAACAAATGGGATTTTATATCCTTTAGCAAAAATGTAGTCCAAGAATATGCCAGCGGCTCCAGAATCCACAAAAGCCTCAAAGGATACAAGTTTAGAGGATAAATGGATAATTGCGGGAACGGTAATCTTGGTCTTGGAGGATATACCTGTAAGGCCTAACCTAGCTCCTCCAACACTGGTTAGACCCTGCCTTTTACTGGATGGGAAGGGCAGACAGATAACAAATGTCCTTTAAGCCCACAGTACAGGCCCAATGCACGCCTCCTTTGTTTCTCCAATTCAGTTAGGTGGAGACGGCTTACTTCCATGGGTTCCACAGGTGCCTGGGGTTTAACTGAGATTTCAGGTTCTGGCTGAGGTGGTGCTTGGAAGTTAGGGGCCAAACGGTAAACTGGCCTAGGAAACTTGCAAGTTCTAAGTCTCTCTTGGCACCTTTCATGATACCGGACATCCAGACGAACACACAGCTCTATGAATTTCTCAAGGTCTTCTGGGGAATCCTTATAAACAAATTCGTCCTTGATGCGATCTGTAAGACCTTTTCGGAAGGCTGCACGTAATGCCCTAGAGTCCCAATTAGTCTCAGCAGCCAGGGTACGAAACTCAATAGCATATTGTGCCACAGACCTGGTACCTTGTTGTATGTCCAAAAGTGAGTACTCAGCTGCAGAAGCTCTATCTGGCTTGCCAAATACAGTCTGGAGAGAAGCCAGGAATTTGTCAGCAAAATGCAAACAGCAAACATTTAAAAAGCCTCTGCAGTCCTCATTATCACCACCAAATTTTTCTGGCAGGGGAAGCTTGGGTGGTACAGAAGAGGTGTGTTGGATTGGAGCAAGAGTGTGGACCATTGCAGAAGGACCAGGCAAGCAAGATTTAAGCATAGTACAAAGTTCATATAACTTGGCGTCCAGGGAAGAAAGATGCTGTTCATGATCTCCAATCAATTGTCCCTGACGTGAAATAGCCTTAACAATCTCAGCAGGGATCACTGCCAGTGTGGCCCATTTGTAATGTAAGGTACCTGTGATAGGTAGTGTCCGAAGTGGAGCTGTGTGCTGAGGATTCAAGCGAAAACTTAGTCAGGCAAATCAGGACAGCAACAGATTAGGCAAAGCGGTACACGATCGAAATCCAGAGATTGGTCAGGGAAGCGAAGGTCATACACGAGCTGGCGGTGAAGTACAAAATCAGCAGGCTAGAGAGTAGTATTCAGAGTCAAAAAGCAGTCAAAACACCCAGGAAGCTAGTCCAAACAAACGGGCACTGAGAGATAGGAAGTGCTGCTATTTATGGGCTGCTTTGATTGTAGATTGTACGCAGCTGGCAGCGGGTGGGGCTAGTGAGTCCTAGGTAATGCATCAAACTAATGCCGCGTACACACGATCGGACTTTCTGGCGGGATTGTCCACCGGACTATAGTCCGCCTGACAATCCGGCCGCATGTGGTGCTCCGGCGGACTTTTTCTTCCCAAAAGTCCGGCCGACTTAGTTAGAAGTTTTGACTTAAAATTGTCCGCTGGACTCGGCAGTCCGGCGGACAATCCGGCAGTCTGTGTGCTAGTCCGTGGGACTTTTGAAATGAACGGACTTGCTGACACACGTCGTAAAGTCCGTTCGTTTTGAACGTGACTCCAGGTAGACGGGACTAGCGAAGGAAGTCAATGCCTCCACCCTGCTCGGCAAGATTGACACCTCGCTAGCCCCATCACCTGGTATGGATTTAAAGGGGAATCCCTACACCGAAAAAATGGCATGGGGGTCCCCCCAAATCCATATAAGACCGTTATCCGAGCACGCAGCACGGCCGGTCAGGAAAGGGGGTGGGGACGAGCGAGTACCCCCCCTCCTGAGCCATACCAGGCCGCGTGCCCTCAACATGGGGGGGGGGCCTGCGGCCCCCCACCACAAAGCACCTTGTCTACATGTTGATGAGGACAAGGGCCTCTTCCCGACAACCATGGCCGTTTGTTGTCGGGGTCTGCGGGCGTGGGGCTTATCGGAATCCGGGAGCCCCCTTTAATAAGGGGGCCCCAGATACCGGCCCCCCACCCTATGTGATTGAGTATGGGGTACGATGTACCCCTACCCATTCACCTAAGGCAAAAAAGTGTAAATAAAAAACACAACACAAGTTTTTAAAATACTTTATTACACAGCTCCGGGGGTCTTCTTCCGTCTTGGGGGGTCTTCTCGCCGGACTCCTCCGCTATCTTCTGCAAGCTCTTTTACTAGCGGAGGAGCCCGGCTTTATCCTTCGTCGCCGCCGCCGTCTGGGGGTCTTGTTCCGACTTCAGGGGTCTTGTCCCGCTCTTCTGTTCTTCTTGCCGGGCCTCCGCTTTCTTCTTCCAGATCTTTTACTAGCGGTGGCCCGGGCTTCTGTCGCCGTCGCCTTCTGCTTCTTCTTCTTCTTTCTTCATCCGATGTTGACTCAACGCTGTCTCCTCTTCTAATGGCTCAGACGTGTTGCGCTGCCAGTTATATAGGGACAGGGGGTGGGTCACTGGCTAATGTCACATGGTGACCCCACTCCCATATGATGTCACAGTCCCAGCATCCTCCGGGACAGTGACATCATTAGGGGGCGGGGTCACCATGTGACATGAGTCGGTGACCCGCCCCTTGTCCCTATATAACTGGCAGCGCAACACGTCTGAGCCATTAGAAGAGGATACAGCGTTGAGTCAACATCGGATGAAGAAAGAAGAAGCAGAAGGCGACGGCGACAGAAGCCCGGGCCACCGCTAGTAAAAGAGCTGGAAGAAGAAAGCGGAGGCCCAGGAAGAAGAACAGAAGAGCGGGACAAGACCTCCGAAGTCGGAACAAGACCCCAAGACAGCGGCGGCGACGAAGGAGAAAGCCGGGCTCCTCCTAGCTCTTTTACTAGCAGAAGATAGCGAAGGAGTCCGGCGAGAAGACACCCCAAGATGGAAAAAGACCCCTGGAGCTGTGTAATAAAGTATTTTAAAAACTTGTGTTGTGTTTTTTTTTTTTACACTTTTTCCCCTTAGGTGAATGGGTAGGGGTACATCGTACCCCATACTCATTCACATAGGGTGGGGGGCGGTATCTGGGGGCCCCCTTATTAAAGGGGCCTCCTGGATTCCGATAAGCTCCCCGCCTGCAGACCCCGACAACCAACGGCCAGGGTTGTCGGGAAGAGGCCCTTGTCCTCATCAACATGGGGACAAGGTGCTTTGCGGTAGGGGGGCCGCAGGGCCCCCTTTCTCCAAGGCACCCCCCATGTTGAGGACACGTGGCCTGGTACGGCTCAGGACGGGGGGGGGGCGCTCGCTCGTCCCCACCCCCTTTCCTGACCGGCCGGCCTGCGTGCTCAGATAAGGGTCTGATATCGATTTGGGGGGAACCCCACGCAGTTTTTTCGGCTTAGGGATTCCCCTTTAAATCCATACCAGGTGACGGGGCTACTGAGGTGTCAATGTCGCCAATCAAGGCGGCGTCATTCACTTCCTTCGCTAGTCCCGTCTACCTGGAGTCACGTTCTAAATGAACAAACTTTACTCAGTGTGTGGGGCAAGTCCGTTCATTTCAAAAGTCCCGCGGAATTCCGCCAAAACTCCGCCGGATAAGTCCGGGAGTGTGTGGGCAAGTCCACACGTTCGGAAAGTCCGGTGGACCTCCGCTGGAAAGTCTGGCCGAAAAGTCCGATCGTGTGTGTACGTGGCATAAGAGAACATAGCTATAACTCCAGAGCTCCTCTGTGGCACAACAAGTAAGACTGCAGCTGTGGGACCAGGAACATCCCGGTTCAAATGCACCTAGGTACGTGACAGAATTACAATCAATACTTCATGAATACAAGCATCTGGCAGGCACTCATTCTCAGTTCACCATCATGTTATGAAAAGTGTAATTTTGTATAGTATTTGACCACTATATTACAATAATGATTTTATTTGTGGCAGTTTTCAAGCATAATCATTTACTGTTGTTTCTCTTATGCTGCGTACACGCGTTCGGACTTTGTCCGCCGGACCTAGCCCAACGGACAAACCGCCGGACTTTCCAGCGGGGCTTCGCCGGACTTTCCGAGCGTGTGACTTGCCCACACACGCCCGGACTTCTCCGGTGGACAATCCGTGGGAAAAAGTCCGCGGGACTTTTGAAAATGAACGGACTTGCCCACACACAGAGCAGTCTGTTCATTTAGAACGTAACTGCAGGTAGACGGGGCTAGCGAAGGCAGTGAATGCCGCCGCGCTAGCCCCGTCACCCGGCATTGATTTAAACGGAATCCCCACGCCGAAAAAAACGGCGTGGGGTCCCCCCCCAAATCCATCTCAGACCCTTATCTGAGCACGCAGCCCGGCAGGCCAGGAAAGGGGTGGGGACCATACCAGGCCGCGTGCCCTCAACATGGGGGGTGCCTTGGGGAAAGGGGGGCCGTGCGGCCCCCCCACCCCAAAGCGCCTTGTCCCCATGTTGATGAGGACAAGGGCCTCTTCCCGACAACCCTGGCCGTTGGTTGTCGGGGTCTGCGGGCGGGGGCTTATCGGAATCCGGGAGCCCCCTTTGATAAGGGGGCCCCCAGATCCCGGCCCCCCACCCTATGTGAATGAGTATGGGGTACGATGTACCCCTACCCATTCACCTAAGGGGTAAAGTGTAAATAAAAAAAAACACATTTTTTAAAAAATATTTTAATGCACTTCTCCGGGGGTCTTCTTCCATCTTGGGGGGTCTTCTCGCTGGACTCCTCCGCTATTTACCTAGCTCTTTTACCGAGCAGAGGAGGCCGGATACCTTCTTCGTCGTCTACGCCGTCGTCTGGGGGTCTCGATCCGCCTTCGGGGGTCTTCCGGGGTCTCTTCTGTTCTTGCCGCTGTCGTCGTTTTCCATCTACCTGAAGTCTACCTGAAGTCACGTGCTAAATGAACGGACTTTCCGATGATCGGAAAGTCCGTTCATTTCCAAAAGTCCGGCGGACTAGCATACTAACAGCGGGACTAATTTTAAAACAAAACTTAAAACCTAGTCCGCCAGACTTTTGGCGCCAAAAAGTCCGCCGGCGCCCACACACGGGGGGATTGTCCGGCGGACTCGAGTCCAGCGGACAATCCCGCGGGAAAGTCCGTTCGTGTGTACGCGGCATTATAGTATATTTTTACTTCATGCGACACTCCCAAAAAACTCCTGAAGAAGCTTGTCTGAGTGAAACATGTAGAGTAAGAAGTGGTTGTTGTTAAAAGAAATGATATGAGATCCTTGCAAATGTTTATTGTGATTTTAAGGAATTGTTTAAATAAAATTAATATTTTTCTAAATTGATCGTTTATCTCAATCCTTAGTACCTTAAATGTCTTGCCTGCCCCTTCCTCTTCCTTCTTTCTGTGTAAATGGGATGCAGTTCCAAACTTTGATCTCATGTCACCCAGCTCTTAAATATTAAAAAAAATAAAGTTATCAGTAGGATAAATTTTATTTAAAGGAGTGATAAGGATGGTGTTGTGATTTATTGTGGGATAAGGTAGGGGATTTATGTGACTTTTATCTATTTATCTATCTGTTTAGGCTTGACCCTGGATGGGCTCCTGTTATTTGGCTACCTCACATCATGCCTTTTTCTTAGCTGGCTGTGTGCCCCTTCGTCCCCTCCCGTATTTTGGATTAAGCACTCAATGCCTCTTGTTCTGACTGTGGTATGTACCATATGAGCTTAGGTATAGAGTGTCTTGAAAAAGTATTCATACCCCTTGACAATTTTCACATTTTGACATGTTACAACCAAAAAAATGTAAATGTATTTTACTAGGATTTTATGTGATAGACCAACACAAAGTGGCACATACTGTATTTATCGGCGTATAACATGCACCCCAAGCTTAGGGAAAGCTTAGAGAAAAAAAAAAAACCTTACATTTAGGCGTCATTTGCAGCTTGTCCAGCGTCATTTGCAGCTTGCCCAGCGTCATTTGCAGCTTACCCAGGGCCATTTGCAGCCTTGCCCAGCGTCATTTGCAGCTTACCCAGGGCCATTTGCAGCCTTGCCCAGCGTCATTTGAAGTTTGCCCAGTGTCATTTGCAGCTTGCCCAGCGCGAGCGCTGCTGAAAACGGGAGCGAGTACAGGGAGACGGGACTGCGAGCGGAGCCGAGCAGCCGGCTCGGTCTTTTTCTGCGGCGCTCGATTTTTTTTTTTCACTTTTTTCGGGGAATCGGTGTATAACACGCACCCACGGCTTTCCCCTGATTTTAAGGGGGAAAAAGTGCGTGTTATATGCCGATAAATACGGTAATTGTAAAGTAGAAGTAAAGTGATAAATGGTTTTCAAAATTGTTTACAAATAAATATCTGAAAAGTGTGGCATGCATTTGTATTCTGGCCCCTTTACTCTGATACCCCTAACTAAAATCTAGTGGAACCAATTGCCTTCAAAAGTCACCTAATTAGTAAATAGCGTCCACCTGTGTATAATTTAATCTCAGTATAAAAACAGCTGTTCTCTGAAGCCCTCAGAGGTTTGTTAGAGAACCTTAGCGAACAAACAGCATCATGAAGGCCAAGGAACACAGGAGACAGTTCAGGGATAAAGTTGCGGAGGAGTTTAAAGTAGGGTTAGGTTATAAAAAAATATCCCAAGCTTTGAACATCTCACGAAGCACTGTTTAATCATCATCTGAAAATGGAAATAGTATGGCACAACTGCAAACCTACCAAGACATGGCCATCCACCTAATCCACCCAGGCCGGGCAAGGAGAGCATTATTCAAAGAAGCAGCCAAGAGGCCCATGGTAACTGGAGGTGCTGCAGAGATCCACAGCTCAGGTGGGGGAATCTGTCCACAGGACAACTATTAGTTGTGCACTCCACAAATCTGGCCTCTATGGAAGAGTGGCAAGAAGAAAGACATTGTTGAAAGAAAGCCATAAGAAGTCCTGTTTGCAGTGTGTGAGAAGTCATGTGGGGGACACAGCAAACATGTGTAAGAAGGTGCTTTGGTCAGATAAGACCAAAATTTTACTTTTTGGACTAAAAGCAAAATGCTATGTGTGGCGAAAAACTAACACTGCACATCACCTCTCAGCACACCATCCCCATCTTGAAACATGGTGGCAGCATCATGTTGTGGGGATGCTTTTCTTCAGCAGGGACAGGGAGGAAGCTGGCCAGAGTTGATGGGAAGATGTATGGAGCCAAATACAGGGCAATCGTACAAGAAAACCTGTTAGAGTCTGCAAAAGACTTGAGACTGGGGTGGAGGTTCACCTTCCAGCAGGATAAACATACAGCCAGAGCTGAAATGGAATGGTCTATATCAAAGCATATTCATGTGTTAGAATGGCCCAGTCAAAGTTCAGACCTTAATTCAATTGAGAATCAATGTGAAGACTTGAAAATTGCTGTTCACAGACGCTCTCCATCCAATCTGACAGAGTGTGAGCTATTTTGAAAAGAATAATGGGCAAAAATGTTACTCTCTAGATGTGCAAAGCTGGTATAGACATACATACATGTAAAAAATGTTGAAAACCATTTATAATTTTTCTTCACAATTATGTGCCAATTTGTGTTGGTCTATCACATAAAATCCCAATAAAATACATTTACTTTTTTGGTTGTAACATGACAAAATGTGGAAAATTTCAAGGGGTAGGAATACTTTTTCAAGGCACTGTAAATACCAGATATACTGCTTTGTTGAAATATGTTTAGTGCTAAGAATTAAATGCATCTTTGAATGAGATACATGTATTTACATACATATTTATGACTAGGGGCTAATTATGATATATCTCCCAGTACCAATAGGATGTCCTGAAGTAGTCATTGGCGAAATGTGTAGTGATCCATTGGCGTTTTGTTGGAGGTTGTCTCAGTTAATAGGGGGTATTGGGGATGAAGGATATTGTCCCCAGTTATTAGGGAGGTCATTAGTGATGACTGGGGCTGTTTCAGGTAATAAGGTTATAACTAGAGTTGAGCGGACACCTGGATGTTCGGGTTCGGCGGGTTCGGCCGAACTTCGGAAAAAAGACCGGGTTCGGGACCGAACTTGACCCAAACTTGACCCCGAACCCCATTGAAGTTAATGGGGACCCGGACTTTTGAACACTAAAATGGCTGTAAAAAAGTAATGGAAAGGGCTAGAGGGCTGCAAATGGCAACAAAATGTTGTTAAGAGCATGGCAAGTGATCTGCAAACAAATGTGGATAGGGAAATAACTTAAAATAACATAAAAAAATAAAAAATAAAAACAAAAAAAAAATGGAGGCCCCCTTCTCAGCAGACGAGGTACAGGAAGTCATTAAGAACCTCAGAAACTCAACGGCACGATGCCGCACATATGGTGGGAATACCCCAGAATACGCACTTTCTGGAAAAAAATATTCAATTTAATGGATAAGATAGTGGGAAAATAAAATACTTGGAAATTAAAAAAAATGAAAAAATTATAATCTTGACCTAGGAGGACAAAATTCAAATGGAGTAGGAGGTTGAGGTGGCGATGGATGTGGCGGTGTAGGTGGAAGCGGCGGTGGAGGAGGACGAGGTAGCCAACACTGGTTCAAAAATACAACAATGGCTGGGTAAGGCTAGTGGTGAATGATGCGTCGAATTCTGTCCCCCGTCGCATAGTGTCCGCCCTGTACTGCTCTTGCTCAGTACGTAGGACAAGGGTATTTTGAAACTCTCCGAAGACGATGCGCGGTGACTCCAGGTTCAAGCCACATCATCCGAGGTTGAAGCCTAGCCAAGCGAGCCCGTGAGGGGCCCTGTTACTATGTGCTACCGTATGTCCACTTGGATGGTCGGGCTTGAACCTGCACTCACTGCGCAGGCGACGTTCATCTTTGGAGATTTTGTGAATCTCCTTGTCCTCCGTACTGCGCAAGCACTGCACCTGCGCAGTAAGTGGCCGGACACTATCCGATAGCAAGACAGTTTTCGTCAGAACACCGGTATATGTGTCTATTCTGCACAAGGTACGGCCAAGTCCTGCGGGATCCATGCCTGGTTCATTTTAATGAACGTGAGCTTGTCCACATTGGCTCTGGACAGGCGGCTGCGCTTGTCTGTGATAACGCCCCCTGCCGTGCTAAATACACGTTCAGATAAGCCACTGGCGGCAGGGCAGGCCAGCACCTCCAAGGCGTAAAGGGCAAGCTCAGGCCATGTGCCAAATTTGGAGACCCAGAAGATGAAGGGGGCAGACCCGTCATGCAGTACGTGTAGGCGTGTGCACACATACTGCTCCACCATGTTGGTGAAATGCTGCCTCCTGCTAAGACGTTCCATCTCAGCTGGTGGTGCTGGTTGTTGTGGCGTGCTGACAAAGCTTTTCCACATTCCGGCCATGCTAACCCTGCCTTCCGAGGTGCTGGCGGTGCCCCGGCTGCGTTGGCGACCTCTTCCTCCTCCTCTGCCTTCGCCTTGTGCTTCCACCGTACCCCCGCTTCCAAGTGGGAATGCCACCAGCAGCGCATCTACCAGCGTGCGCTTGTACTCGCGCATCTTACGATCACGCTCCAGTGAGGTAATTAAGGACGGCACGTTGTCCTTGTAACGGGGATCCAGCAGGGTGGCCACCCAATAATCAGCACCAGTTAAAATGTGGGCAACTCGGCGGTCGTTGCGGAGACACTGCAGCATGTAATCGCTCATGTGTGCCAGGCTGCCCAGAGGCAAGGAAAAGCTGTCCTCTGTGGGAGGTGTATCGTCTGTGTCCTCTGTATCCCCCCAGCCACGCACCAGTGATGGACATGAGCTGGTCTGGGTGCCACCCTGCTGTGAACATGGTTCTTCCTCCTCCATCTCCTCCTCATCCTCCACATTGTCATCCTCCAGAACTGTGCCCTTGCTGCCAGACAATTGTGTACCTGGCGCTTGTTGGTGCAGGAACCCACCCCCGTAGCCACTTGTAAATGACTGCCCTGAAAGCCTTGGAAATGAACCCTCTTCCTCCTCCTCCTCATTCTGTGCCACATCCTCTTCCATCATCGCCTGAAGAGTTTTTTCAAGGAGGCATAAAACTGGGATAGTAAAGTTGAGAACGGCGTCATCGGCACTGGCCATGTTGGTGGAGTACTCGAAACAGCGCAACAAGGCACACAGATCTCGCATGGAGGCCCAGTTATTGGCGGTGAAGTGGTGCTGTTCTGCAGAGCGAATCACGCGTGCGTGCTGCAGCTGAAACTCCACTATCGCCTGCTGCTGCTCGCACAGTCTGGCAAGCATGTGCAAGGTGGAGTTCCACCTTGTGGGCACATCACATATGAGACGGTGAGCGGGAAGGCCGAAGTTACGCTGCAGCGCTGACAGGCGAGCAGCAGCAGGGTGAGAACGCCGAAAGTGCGCACAGACGGCCCGCACTTTCTGCAGCAGCTCTGGCATATCGGGGTAATTCTTAAGGAACCTCTGGACCACCAAGTTCAGCACATGCGCCAGGCAAGGGATGTGCGTCAAACCGCCTAGGCCCAGAGCTGCTACGAGATTTCACCCATTATCGCACACCAACAGGCCGGGCTTGAGGCTCACTGCCACCAACCACTCATCGGTCTGTTGTTCCATGTCCCTCCACAACTCCTGCGCAGTGTGGGGTTTTTCCCCCAAACAGGAAAGTTTTAAAACTGCCTGCTGTCATTTAGCCCTGGCTGTGCTGAAGTTGGTGGTGAAGGTGTTACGCTGACCGGATGAGGAGGTGGTAGAGGATGAGGAGGCGGAGTAGGAGGAGTTAGCAACAGGAGGCAAACTGAAGTGCCCTGCAATCCTCGGTGGTGGAAGGACATGTGCCAAAGTGCTATCCGCCTCAGGCCCAGCCGCCACTACATTTACCCAGTGTGCTGTTAGGGAGATATAACGTCCCTGACCGTGCTTACTGGTCCACGCATCCGTAGTTAGGTGGACCTTGCCACAGATGGCGTTGCGCAGTGCACACCTGATTTTGTCCCCCACTTGGTTGTGCAGGGAAGGGATAGCTCGTCTGGAAAAGTAGTGGCGGCTGGGCACGACGTACTGTGGGACAGCCAATGACATCAGCCTTTTAAAACTCTGCGTCTCCACCAGACGGAATGACAGCATTTCAAAGGCGAGGAATTTTGAAATGCTGGCATTCAGGGCCAGGGATCGCAGGTGGCTAGGGGGGTACTTCCTCTTACGCTCCAGTGTTTGGGAAATAGAGAGCTGAACGCTTCCATGGGACATTGTGTAGATGGTTGGTGACCCAGGTGGTAGTGTTGCTGGCAGATCCTCTGTTTGCGGGTTGGCAGGTGTCACTGTCACTACAGAGGTGGATGAAGAGGCCGAGACTGCAGCAGAAGAGGAAGCAGGAGGAGCCAGAGACCTTTCTTGGTTTTTGAGGTGTCTACTTCACTGCATCTTGTGCTTTTCACTTAGATGCCTGGTCATGCAGGTTGTGCTCAGGTTGAGAATGTTTATGCCTCGCTTCAGGATCTGATTGCACAGCGTGCAAACCACTCGTGTCTTGTCATCAGCACATTGTCTGAAGAACTGCCAAACTAGAGAACTCCTTGGACCTGGCTTTGGTGTGCTCAGTCCCTTGCTGCGTTGGGCAGTAGCAGATGTACTGTCTAGGGGACGGACGCTCCGCTTTTGCACCCTGCTCCCTCTTCTGCTGTGCTGGTGGCTCTGTGCGACCAACGCCTCTTCCTCCGAACTACACTGGTCACCTGCATGACGTTGATTCCATGTGGGTTCAAGGACCTCATCGTCCTCCACATCATCTTCCACCCAGTCTTCACCCCTGCCCTCCTTGTCGGTCTGCACAATGGCGAAAGCAACAGCAGTTGGCACCTGTGTTTCGTCATCATCCTAGACGTGCTGCGATGGTCCTCCCATGTACTCATCATGAAACATAAGTGGTTGGGCATCGGTGCCCACAATCTCTTCCACTTCTGGGGCAGGGCTAGGTGGATGGCCCTGGGAAACCCTGCTAACAGAGTCATCAAAAAGCAGAAGAGACTGCTGCATGATTTAGGGCTCAGACTGATTGGCTGATTTGCAAGGGGGTGAGGTGAAAGACTGATGGACATCGGCTGCAGGTGCCAACTCTGAACTTTCATCAGGAGACTGGGTGGGAGACAATGTGAAGGAACCAGAGGCACTGTCAGCAACCCAATCTACTATCGCCTGTACTTGTCCTGGCCTCAACATTCGTACAGCCTCATTAGGCGCGCCAAAATACCGCTGCAGGCTCTGTCGCCTACTCGCACCTAAGGAAGGTGTTTCACTAGTGCGTGTATCTGGCACAGATCGACCACGTCCTCTCCCTGCAACAGGAGCGCCACCAGCAGCACCATGACCCGGGCCACGTCCCCTTTTTGATGATCTCCTCATATTTTCAAAATGTATGATCTCGCCCTAAATGGGTGTTTTTGTCTATAGCAGAATACACGTACAGTGTCTAAAGCGTTTATGAACACGCAGAAAATGCTATTTGGAAAAAAAAAACACCGCCAAATTAAATTTTTTTGCAATGTTTTTCCAATATCAGAATAAACGGATAGTGTCTAAAGCGTTTATGAAAACGCAGAAAATGCTATTGGGAAGAAAAAAAACACTGCAAAATTAAAATTTTTTGCAATGTTTTTCCAATATCAGAATAAACAGATAGTGTCTAAAGCGTTTATGAAAACGCAGAAAATGCTATTGGGAAGAAAAAAAACACTGCAAAATTAAATTTTTTTGCAATGTTTTTCCAATATCAGAATAAACAGATAGTGTCTAAAACGTTTATGAAAACGCAGAAAATGCTATTGGGAAGAAAAAAAACACAGCAAAATAAAAAAATTTTGCAATGTTTTTCCAATATCAGAATACACGGATAGTGTCTAAAGCGTTTATGAAAATGCAGAAAATGCTATTGGGAAGAAAAAAGACACCGCAAAATTAAATTTTTTTGCAATGTTTTTCCAATATCAGAATACACGGATAGTGTCTACAGCGTGTATGTATGAACACGCAGAAAATGCTATTGGGGAAAAAAAAACACAGCTGTACCCCACTGCCTCCAGCATTTTATTTTTATTTTTTATTTTTTTATGTTATTTTAAGTTATTTCCCTATCCACATTTGTTTGCAGATCACTTGCCATGCTCTTAACAAAATTTTGTTGCCATTTGCAGCCCCCTAGCCCTTTCCATGACTTTTTTACAGCCATTTTAGTGTTCAAAAGTCCGGGTCCCATTGACTTCAATGGGGTTCGGAGCTCGGGGTCAAGTTCGGGTCAAGTTCGGTCCCGAACCCGGACTTTTTTCCGAAGTTCGGCCGAACCCGCCGAACATCCAGGTGTCTGCTCAGCTCTAGTTATATAATAAGGAATATTGTAAATATGAAATGTTTTGTATAAAAAATAGAAAATAAAGAGTTTTTTAAAAAAAAGATCATAATGATGTCGTCAGCGAACAGGCTAATAGAGTGCATATTTTTGCCTATTGGGAAACCCTCAATATCTGGGTGATTTCTAAGGTAAATGGCTAGGGGTTCCATCAGGAGATTAAGTATTAAGGGTGATAGAGGGCACCCTTGCCTTGTTCCATTGGATATGGTAAATGGGAACGAAAGAATACCAGACATGTATACTCGGGCTGATGGTTTAGAATACAGGGCCATGATATCTGTTAGAATATTGCCTTTAAAGCCAAATGCTTCCAACACCCTGGCAAAATATAGCCAGTGTACACGGTCAAAGGCCTTCTCTGCGTCCAATGTTAGGAGCAGAGAAGGCCTTTGCTGCATTTCTGCCATGTGTATAATATTAACCAGTCTTCGGGTAGCATCCAAAGGTTGCCTATTTTTGGAGTAACTTGTCTTGTCAGGATGCAGAGGTGTGGGCAGAATATCACCAAGGCATAAGGCTATCAATTTAGCACAAAGTTTTAAATCTATGTTCAATAGCGAAATTGGGCTTGGGCAAAGTTACAATCAGAGCTTCAAGCATTTCAGGCAGAAAAGAGGCAGAGGCAGCAGCAGAAGAGAAAATTTGGTTTAGATGTGAATACCAGGTGCCATAGGCTTTTTTTTTGGCGTTGGTCTGTTTTCTTCCCTTGTTTGCCAAGGTGACCATCTTGGCCTTTGTCAAGAGGGTTGAGGTTGCCCAAAGAGATTGCCTACGGCCACATCACCCTGAAAGCACATAGTCTCGTCTGATCTCGGAGGCTAAGCAGGGTGTAATTATAAGTGTGTCTATTCTGTGTGTTAAAAATATATGATTAATTGACAACTTTGTGTAAAAATACATTTTTTATTTTCTTTGTAGCAAAAAACATTTTCAAAAGACTCACTATGCCTTTCAGAAAATACATTTGAGTGTTTGCTTCCCAAAATGGCGTCATTTTATATAGTTACATAGTTACATAGTTACATAGTTAGTTAGGTTGAAAAAAGACACAAGTCCATCCAGTTAAACCACAAATAAAATAAATAAATAAATAAATAAATATATCATACAATCCCATATACCCCATTCTATACCCACAGTTGATCAAGAGGAAGGCAAAAAAAAAACCAGCAGAGCATGCTCCAATTTGCTAAAGCAGGGAAAAAAAATCCCCGGATCAACTTTACCTATAAATGTTAGTACCCAGTTATATTATGTACATTTAGGAAAGTATCCAGGCCTTTCTTAAAGCAATCTACTGAGCTGGCCAGAACCACCTCTGCGGGGAGTCTATTCCACATTTTCACAGCTCTTACTGTGAAGAAACCTTTCCGTATTTGGAGAGGAAATCTCTTTTCCTCTAGACGTAAAGAGTGCCCCCTTGTCCTCTTTGTTAACTGTAAAGTGAATAACTCAACACCAAGTTCACTATATGGACCCCTTATATATTTATACATGTTGATCATATCCCCCCTTAATCTCCTCTTATCAAGGGTGAATAAATTCAGTTCCTCTAATCTTTCCTCATAGCTGAGCTCCTCCATGCCTCTTATCAGTTTGGTTGCGTTTCTCTGCACTTTCTCCAGTTCCCCAATATCCTTTTTGAGAACTGGTGCCCAAAACTAAACTGCATATTCCAGATGAGGTCTTACTAATGATTTGAACAGGGGCAAAATTATATCTCTTTCTCTGGAGTCAATACCTCTCTTAATACAAGAAAGGACTTTGCTCGCTTTGGAAACCGCAGCTTGGCATTGCATGCTATTATTGAGCTTATGATCTACCAAAACCCCCAGATCCTTCTCCACTACGGATCCCCCCAGTTGTACTCCCCCTAGCATGTATGATGCATGCATATTTTTAGCCCCCAAGTGCATAACTTTACATTTATCAACATTAAATCTCATCTGCCACATAGTCGCCCAATTAGACAGAGCATTGAGGTCGGCTTGTAAATTGGAGACCTCCTGTAAGGACGTTATTCCACTGCATAGCTTGGTGTCATCTGCAAAGACAGAAATGTTACTTTTGATCCCAGACCCAATATCATTTATAAAGATATTAAAAAGTAAGGGTCCCAGCACTGAACCTTGGGGTACACCACTGATAACCTTAGACCATTCAGAGTAAGAATCATTAACCACTACTTTCTGAATTCTGTCTTTTAGCCAGTTTTCTATCCATTTACAAACCGATATTTCCAAGCCTGTAGACCTTACCTTACACATGAGCCGTGTTTGGGGAACTGTATCGAACGCTTTTGCAAAATCCAAGTATACCACGTCCACCGCCACCCCTCTGTCCAAGGTTTTACTTACCACCTCATAAAAAGAAATGAGGTTTGTCTGACCACTTCTGTCTTTCATGAATTCATGCTGTCTGTTGCTTAAAATATTTTTTTCCTGCAAGAACTCGTCTATGTGGTCTTTTATTAATCTCTCCAGTATCTTCCCAACTATAGAAGTTAAACTAACAGGTCTATAGTTACTTGGTAAAGACTTTGTTCCCTTTTTAATTATAGGCACCACGTTCGCCCTGCGCCAATCCAGTGGTACTATTCCTGTCATTAACGAGTCCCTAAAAATTAGATACAATGGTCTTGAAATTACAGAGCTCAATTCTTTTAGGATCCGTGGGTGGATGCCATCAGGTCCAGGTGCTTTATCCACCTTTATTTTGTCTACATATTTCTGGACCATATCACTTTTGAGCCATTGTGGATTTGGGGCTGTGTCACTACCACCCCCATTATGGACATGAGCTCCCCCATGCTCCTTTGTATACACAGAGCTGAAGAAAGTATTTAATAAATTAGCCTTCTCTTTGTCCCCAGTCACCCACTCTAGATTATTTTGTAAAGGGCCTACCTGCTCAGACTTGACCTTTTTACTATTAATATATTTGAAGAATTTGTTGGGGTTTGTCCTACTATCTTTTGCAATCTGTCTTTCGTTTTGAATTTTTGCATCCTTGATTTCCTTTTTACATATTCTGTTATATTCTTTGTAACATTTAAATGACACTAGTGATCCTTCATTTTTATATTTTTTAAAAGCTCTTTTCTTATAGTTTATAGCTTTTTTAACTTTGGCCGTGAGCCACATAGGTTTTATTTTTAGCCTTTTAAATTTATTGCCCATAGGAATATACTTTGCAGTGAGTTCACAAACAGTCTTTTTGAAGAATCCCCATTTCTGTTCTGCGCCCATTGTTGCCAATATTCTCTCCCAGTCTAAGTTCTGGAGAGCAGCCCTCATCCTTGGAAAATTTGCTCTCTTGAAATTAAGTGTTTTTATCTTTCCCGTATGTGATTTTTGCTTACAGCTAACATCAAATGAAATCATGTTATGGTCACTGCTACCCAGATGTTCCTTTATCTGAACATTAGTAATATGCTCTGCATGGTTTGAGATTACCAGATCCAGCAGAGCATCATTCCTGGTTGGGGCCTCAATAAACTGGACCATAAAATTGTCCTGTAATAGGTTTATACATTTTTGTCCTTTAAGCTTGGGTTCAGACCCGTGTGGTGCGAATTGAAGGCCCTGCGTGACTGCGCACTGAAACGTCGGCTGTTCTGCGGTTTGTCAGTGTTTTAGGTGCGAATCAGCTGCAAATTCATTAGTAACCCTTCCTGTCTAATTTGAGTTGCTAATTTTGAGCTTACCAAGCACTTTTGCTGATTGTCTGGCTTATTATAAAACATGGGATGTTTGTGTACACTTCCTGGTTGTCCAGCAGTCTGTAGTGTGTTTTGTGTGTTTCTTTGC
Source organism: Lithobates sylvaticus (assembly GCA_028564925.1). Classification (NCBI taxonomy): domain Eukaryota; kingdom Metazoa; phylum Chordata; class Amphibia; order Anura; family Ranidae; genus Lithobates; species Lithobates sylvaticus. The sequence goes on from CM053038.1 coordinate 182,296,289, forward strand.
AAAATGTGTGCTGCTCTGCCTATGATAATGCCAACAGTTGTTGCTGCAACAGCAGCAATCTTGCTTGAAGAAGAGAATAGGAGAAGGATGAGGAGAAGAAGAAGATACTGGGTTCATCCCATCATTGCAAATCGTGAAGAAAGAGGCCAGTTCATGATCTTGTATGGGCACCTCCGTGGGCATGAAGAAAAATTTTTCAATTTCACACGCATGTCAATAAGTAGGTGAGTAATTTTTCATCCAAACCATACTTTATTTGTAGCCATTGATGTATAGTGTGTTTTAGATTTTCAAGACACAAGTCCATCCAGTCTAACCTATGTGTGATTATGTCATTCTAAGATTATTGTAACTAATAAGCATTGCCCCCCCCCCCCCCCCAAAATACAAACTGTACATTATTTGAGCATGCAGCCTAAAGGGCACAAAATGAGCGTCAGCTAGAACCCCCCTCCTGGTGTAAACCAGGTCATATGCCCTTAACATGTTTTTTTTGGATATTTTACCCCCCAAATACCTTGGCCCAAATTTGCTGGTGACAAGGTGCTTTGTGGGTGGTGGTGTTGCCACGCAGCTTTGTTTAGCATTTTTGGATCAGACAATTGTTACTGTTAAATTAAAAGGCCAGTGGCTTCTTCTCTGTTGAAATGAGGACCTATATGCATTTTTTTTTTCCGGCCACTTATTTAGCCATAATTATATTGGAACTAAGGATGCATGCCTTGTTACCATAAATAATGTCCTTAACCACTTACCTTACTCTTTTTTAAACAGTAGGCCCAAATGTTTTTCCCACATGTATTTATGAATTTAATATTTTTTTACTCAGTTTTGACGAATTGCTTGGCTTAATCTCCCCTCGCTTGGAGCGTCAGAACACGAGCTTCAGACCAAGTATCCAGCCTGCTGAAAGATTATTGATCACATTAACCACTTCAGCCCCGGACCAATTGGCAGCCAAAGGACCAGGCCCCTTTTTGCGATTCGGCACTGCGTCGCTTTAACTGACAATTGCGCGGTCGTGCGACGTGGCTCCCAAACAAAATTGGCGTCCTTTTTTTTCCCACAAATAGAGCTTTCTTTTGGTGGTATTTGATCGCCCCTGCAGTTTTTATTTTTTGCGCTATAAACAAAAATAGAGCGACAATTTTGAAAAAAATGCAATATTTTTTACTTTTTGCTATAATAACTATCCCCAAAAAATATATAAAAATTTTTTTTTTTTCCTCAGTTTAGGCCGATACGTATTCTTCTACATATTTATGGTAAAAAAAAAATCGCAATTAGCGATTATTGATTCGTTTTCGCAAAAGTTATAGCGTTTACAAAATAGGGGATAGTTTTATAGCATTTTTATTAATATTTTTTTTTTACTAGTAATGGCGGCGATCAGCGATTTTTATTGTGACTGCGACATTATGGCGGACACATCGGACATTTTTGACACATTTTTGGGACATTTGTCATTTATACAGAAATCAGTGCTATTTAAATAGCACTGATTCCTATGTAAATGACAGTGGCAGTGAAGGAGTTAACCACTAGGGGGCGGGGAGGAGTCAGTGTGACGTGTTGTGTTTTTTTTACAGTAGGGGGGCGTGGCTGTACGTCTGACGTCATTGATCGGCTTTTCCGATGACAGGGAACAGCCGATCAATGACAGGCAGAGTTGGAAGCGCGGGGAGAGGTTTGTTTACACAAACCTCTCCCCGTTCTTCAGCTCCGTAACCCGATCGCGGGATACCAGTGGCGATCGGGTCCGCTGGTCCCGCGCCCGTGGTCACGGAGCTCCCGACCGGGTCGCGAGCGCGCCGCTGGTGGCGCGCGCGCGACCCACGGACAGGCAAATTAAAGGGGACGTACCCGTACGTGCTTTTGCCTGCCCGTGCCATTCTGTAGACATATATCTACATGAGGCGGTCGGGAAGCGGTTAAGGTAAGTTTCAGCACTGATGTCATTTGTCATGCGATTTATTGACCATGTTTTTTTACCTGGGTATTTGTAAAAATATGGCGGCACAAAAAATGGTGGAATAATTATTTATTCACGTATCATAAAATATGATAAAAATATAAACTTTACCCATGTATAAAACATAAATTAACTCTAAAAAAACTTAAAAAATAAACTTGCCTGTCAAGTAGTCTTCTTCCCTGTTGTTTTATCAAAATGTGTCATGTTGGTCCTTAACCTTAAACAGACCTCATCACAGATTCTGATATGTTTTTGGGAAAGGGGCCTCATAGGAGTATTGAGTTGCGGAAGCTGGGTCATCACTGGCAGTGTGGGGAGAAGGCCTAGCCTCCCCATGTTGACTTGGCACATACATACCCTGAGTTTGGGGGGGGGGGGCCCTAATTGAAGGAAGTGGGGATGGGATAGGGAAGGTTACTGTGTGGCACTTCATATCTGGAGATTGGCTTGTCATAACTTGAGGGATATGATGGTGGATTATAGGGGTAAGGATGGTGTTGCTGCTCAGGGTAGTGCGTGTATCTTGGGTAGTTAAGGGGAGGTCTTGGTTGGGGCACATTTGGGTAGTTAAATGCAGCTTCCTGCTGTGGCTGGGAGAAGGAGTGCATAATTTTTTCTATATTTTTTCGCATTTCATAGTAACGCTCTGGGGGTACCTTTTAATTAGTGGTACAAAACTGAGCACCAGGATTGTATCGGGACATAAAAATGCATCCATCGTAGAGCGCATGCGCGGCGCTTCCAAGATGGCCACCGTCATCTGAAGCTCCGCTCCACCACAGCCCGCCGCTGCCCACCGGAGCTAACAGAGGGCTCAAAAACTACGCTTTTTGAGACATCCATACAGGGGAACACCCCAGAAACCCAGCGCTATAATTACCGCTGCCCAGGAGGGCTCCTTCGGGCCAGATACCGGCCCCCTCAGGTTTTCCAAGATGGCCGCCGTCGTCTGAAGCCCCGCTCCACCACAGCCTGCCGCTGCCCACCAGAGCTATCAGGGCGCTCAAACACCCCGCTCTTTGTGCCATCCATACAGGGGGACACCACAGGAACCCAGCACTTTATATTCCGCTGCCCAGGAGGGCTCCAGTGGGCCAGATGACGGCCGTTCCCGGCCCCCTCAGCTATGCCAAGATGGCGTCGGCCACACGAGGCCCGCAGGCCTCTGAGGAGATTGTGCAATCCATTGCTGACCAGGACCAGGATGGGCATCTGTACTCAGGTACTGACTCCCCCCCCTGCAGGCAGTCAGTTCTCCCTCCTCTACAGAATCCCTGTAGAGGATTATGCCCAGGCTTCCCCACAACCCCACTGATTGATCCTCACACAGGCATGTTGCTCACAGTCAGTGAAGCACAGGAGGACATACCTACCCCCACTGACTTCCCATCTATGATGGCATCTTTCTCCCAAATGTTATCTAAAAGTCTGGCCCTTAACGCTGCTCAAATCACTACATCTATACGTGCATCTTTACATGCTGACCTGCAGCAAATAGGGCTGAGGATAGATACCATAGAACAGAAGTCTGACCAAGCAGTGGCTCAGATTAACCAGAACTCTGCCAGACTGCAAGAAGTACAAGATCAATTAGAAACAGCATTCGCCAAAATCGACGACCTCGAGAATAGGTCGAGAAGATATAACTTCCGTTTAAGGAATCTGAAAAAGACGTGCATAAAGCGGTTAAATCTTTGATTAAAGGCCTTATCCCTGACATCCCTGACCACCGTTTGGAGCTTGACAGAGCACACAGAGCGCTGCAGGCCCCCCGCTCTGACGGACTGCCCCGAGATATTATTGTCAAACCACATCATTACTCAGTCAAAGAAGAAGTTATGAGGAAAGCACGATACTCGGATAATCTCACTTTACTCGGACACAAGATTCAGATCTTCGCTGACCTTTCGCCTTACACGGTACAAAAGAGGCGATCTTTCAAACCGTTGCTGCAGGTGTTACTAGATAAAGAAATAGCATACAGATGGTCTTTCCCGCTTCGCCTGAACTTTTCCTACAAAAACAGAAGTTTCTGCTTCTCCTCTTTCCAAGAAGGCGAGCGTCTTCTCACTCATCTTGGCTTGATTCAGCTGGAACCTTCACCTGCTCCGCCCGTCAGAGGACCCCCTTCTTCATCTAAGAGACCCCCGCCAGCGAGCCCTTTGCAAAGATCCTGAATGAAGCAAGGTCCCAAACGCACTAAGGAAAACGTGCCGCCTTGAGCAATCTCCTTCCTCCTCCATGTATTCTTAACTAAACTTCCCCCCCGGTTTTGGGGCATTACTTGGGGCGAAGGACTGGTTAGGACTCTCTCTTCTTCCCCTCTTCCTTGTAGAGGGGGGGTTTGGGGGGTCCACCTTCCCCTGCTGTAAAAACTGCCCTTTGGAGTTATTTAAAAATGTTTGTGATTCAGCTCCGACGCATACTGACTTTTTTATTTATTTATTTTTTATTTTTTTTATATATTTTCAGAGCGCTGCCTGGTTCCAAGTTTTATGCACTTTGACCTGGTCCCCTCTCCACTGAGGGCATATTATGCTTTTTTGGCAGTACATGGCCTCGGTCTCTGGGGCCTAAGTGATTCTCAGTTACTAGAATTTTCTGCCATTTGACTTTCCATTGACACACGGGTGTTTTTTTATTTTATTATTCATGCAGTAGCCTTCCTGGTCATAGGGCATTTTTCTAGTTCTAGGTTGTAACTATGTTTTACCAAGTTTATTGCATTTCTTTGTATACACTTCAATCTACCTGGGTTCGGACTCGCCGGGATATAGGAGATAACTGTATGTGCTATTTATTATTTTTTTATATATATTTTTTTTTGTATTCTTTGGAGTCTGGCTCGCTCACAGGCTCCTCCACTTGTGGGGGGGCTGCGGGACGGGCCAGACCAAGGCGAGTCGCACGGTGTGACTCTGACACATGAGGTATTTTTATAGGTGGTGATGGGGCTCACTCCCCCTGGGAGCGCTCTGGCAATTGTTCATAAAGGGACTTCTTGGACCCCTCAGACACTACTGAGTTGAGGTGGGAGGGCTGTGGTGGACCCAGTGCGCCTCAATTGGATCAGGAGCCCATTTGGCATACCTGAATCCTCCTCCGGATTTTCCTTGCTAGGAAACTCCGGTACCGCAGGGTTTAGAGTGGGTTTGGAGAATCCAAACCGACCTGGGGTTGGAAAGGGGTCGGGGGACCCCTCTGTTTTATTTTGCTTTGAGTCTAATGTTGTAATGTCACATCAGCTTGTTACTAATTTTATTGTTTTTCTTACTTCTCTCCTTTTCCCTTTCATCTCTTTTCTCTCCCTTTTCCCAGGTGCCTTAGGCGGAGTTCGTGGATCTCACAGTCTCTTCCAGTCGTCGCTCCCAGGTTCCGGGTACTTCTCTATATGCTCCGGGGGCTATACTCGGTTTCCTCTCCTACGCTGGCAGGGTAAGTCACGAAATATTTGTATAGTCCACTCCCTTCTGATCTATGCCTGATACACCTACCTTGTCAACTACCCTGAAAATTATCTCTCACAACACGCAAGGTCTCAACTCCTCGATCAAGCGTAGGAAAATCTTCCAATTTTATCACTCATTGCATGCTGACGTCCTCCTGCTTCAGGAGACACACTTCCCCTCTACATTTAGACTCACTTTTTTGCATCAACGCTTTTCACAATTTTTTTTAGCTTCGGCTGGGAACAAAACTAAAGGGGTTGCGATTTGTTTTGCTAAACACGTAAACCTCTCCCACACGGACACTATAGTCGATCCCCAGGGACGCTATATTCTAGTCTCCGGCTTTATAGATGGGGAACTCTATACCTTTGTGTCCTATTATGTGCCGAATAAGGGTCAAAAATCCTTCTTAGAATCCCTGCTTACTAAACTACATACGCATCTTAAGGGGACGGTTTTCCTGGGTGGGGACACGAATATGGCCTTCGACTTCTCTTTGGATAAGTTGGCTGACGGAAAGTCCAAACCCAAACGCCCTACTAAGCAGAGTGTTAAAATTGCCAAAATGCTCAATGAGGCAGACCTGATCGATATCTGGCGGGAGGCCAACCCACATGTAAGGGACTACACACATTTCTCAGTTCCCCACAACTCCTTTGCCAGGATATACCACATCTTCACCCGTGCCACTACACTCCCTCTCATTAAATACTCCAAGATCATTGACACGTCTCTTTCGGACCACTCCATTGTATCCCTTCTGACATGTAAGCCACAGCCGTCCATGTTGGCGTTTACGGGAAACCCTATTGAACGACCCTATACAATGTACGTTACTGGAAAATGCTATACAAGAATACTTTACTTTAAACTCGACAGAAGGGATATCTCCTGCTACCATCTGGGCAGCTCACAAAACTGTTATCAGGGGTAAACTGATTCAATTATCCTCTAAACTCAGGGCAGAACATAGGGCTGACACAGTGAAACTTACGGAGAAATTCGGTAGATTATCTAAGGAGCATAAACGTAGCCCCAATGCTAACTTGCTAGCAAAATTAGATACGGCACGGGCCCACCTAAACATGTCATTGACTACATCGGCTGCCCAACACCTTAAATGGACTGGGGCCAAATTTTACGCGCAGAAGGATAGGATAGGCTCCAGACTGGTGGCTAAACTTTCCCCTAAACTACGCACACAGGCCTTCCCCAAACTAAAAGTGACCTCCAGGGAACTTTCACAGAATCCGAGCAAGATAATGGACACCTTTAAACATTTTTACGCAGATCTTTACAAACGTAGTCCCAGTACCTCCACTGCTCTGAGGGATAATTTCCTCAATAACCTCCCATTGCCCTCCCTAGAAAAAGCACATGCTGAACTCCTGGAGAGCCCGTTCACCCACGAGGAAGTCCTGGACACTATTAAACGCCTTAAGCTGGGCTCCTCACCGGGTCCGGATGGCCTCTCTACGGGTTATTATAAGAAATTTGGACACTGCCTAGTACCCCATTTAGCTAGACTGTTCAACTCTCTCAGGGATGGAGCCACTCTGGATCCGGACTTGAACTCGGCTTACATTTCAGTCATACCGAAACCAGATAAGGATACTAGTGAGGTGGGCAATTACCGCCCTATATCTCTTATTAACAATGATATAAAAATAATGACTAAGATACTGGCCAACAGACTCTCCAGCTTTATTTCGTCACATGTTCACAAGGATCAGGTAGGCTTCATCCCTGGGAGACAAGGCCCGGACCAGATCAGGCGAGCGATTGACATTATATCGCTGCTCAATTCTCAATGGGATGGGGGTCCCGCACAAAAGGGTTTTTTACTTTCTTTTTTTTTGTTTTCAAAATGCTTTATTAAAGAATAACAGAATGTACAAACATAGATATTAAACACGTTGAACTGTGTCATAGTCATATCATATAGTACTTTAAATAGTACTAAATCAACATTGTCGAGGTGATAAATCCGAAGTCATTGAAAGACAAGTTAAACGTAGATTACCCCAAAACAGTAAATCTGAGATAGATGTCAACTAGTAGGATATGATCTTGAAGAGAGAGATGTACAAATAATAAAGGTAGAGAGGGAAGAAAGAAGGAGAAAAACAAGAAAAGAGGGAGAAAAACAAGGTAAAATTAACAGGACAGTTCGGTCACTCTTGGAGTCTGTGAACAATCCAAGGGTTCCATTTAGCATCAAATACAGGAATTGTATCATGTAAGGTATGGAATATCTTTTCAGCTAGCATCGTGTGGTCTATACGTGCTATAACCTGGGCCAGGGGGACTACCGGGGATTTCCAGTGGAGAGCCACCGTCCAGAGAACCGCTGTGCACATTGAGTGGATCAGTCTTACCAAGGGCTTTGCGGTATCTGGGGGGGACTGGAACAGGATACAGTGGTATAGAGACAAGTGGACTTGAGTACCTGCTATTTCGTCAATCAATTTGAATAACTCTGACCAAGTCCCTTGGGCAATGGGGCAGTCCCAGAACAGGTGTCTAAATGTCCCCAGTGTATTGCAACCTCTATAGCAGTTGGGTGAGGTAAGGGGGTAGAGCCTATGCAGGCGTGATGGAGTATAGTACCATCTAGTGATAAGTTTCATGGCCGTTTCCCTGATCGTAAGCGATTTGGTGCATTTCCTTAAATTAGTCCAGCCTTACTCCCAGTCTATTGCATCATCCTCTAAACTAAGCTCAAGTTCCCAGTCTGCCCTATATTTCAAGGGGAGGGATTCCTGCAGAGCCTCCATAGATTTGTAGACCCCTGATATCAGGCCTTTCTGCCGGGGGCCAGTATGACATATGTCCTCAAATGGGGTGTTATTGGTAGTCTGTGAGACATTGTAATGAGAGAGGAAAAAATGCCTAATCTGTAGGTAGTGGAAGTATTCAGAATCTGGGACGTGGTATAAGGCTTGCATATTTTGGAATGAGACAGATTTCCCTCCTACGTAAAAATCTCCTAATTTAGTCAAATTCTGGTCCGTCCAAAGGTGGAAGGATTCAGGGTCATGGAATGCGGAGGGGAATCTGGGGTCTCCCAGGAAGGTGGCTCCTAGGGGGGGAGAGGAAGTCAGTTCGTACTTGGACTTGTATTGCTTCCAGAGGTGCAGGCCTATTGCCACAATGCTGTTCTTCCTCTCAAGTTCTGGGCAAGAAGAGAGGGAGGACCACATTAGTCCCGGGAGGTGTAGGGGGGTGATTGATTCTGACTCAAATTTGACCCAGGGTACCCTAGACTGTCTAATGTTCCATTGCGCCTGTTGCGTGAACCTGCATGCCAGGAAATAAAGCCATAGCTGTGGCACTCCAAGACCCCCACTTTTAGAGGAGCGGTATAGAACCGTTCTCGAGAATCTAGAGGGTTTATTGTGCCAGACAAAACGGTTAAGGTGGGTTTGGATCCCGGATAGATAAGATTTCGTCAGTCTGATGGGGAGTGAGCGAAAAAGATACAATAGCCTGGGGAGAATTACCATCTTCAGGGCTGTAATCCTGCCTATAAAAGGGATATGAAGAGATGCCCATTGTTTTAGCGTTTTTTTGAGTTTAATGACCAACTGAGGGTAATTGAGAGCAAAGAGTTTGTCAAAGTCATTAGTTAGTTCTATACCAAGGTATGAAAGGTGGGTGTCAGACCATGTGAAGGAGTAGGTTTGCTTTAGATGAGTGAGTTCCGCTTGCTGGAAGCCTACCGGGAGGGCCATAGTTTTGGTAACGTTGACTGAGAGGCCAGAAACTTTGGCAAAGTTCGAAAGGCTTAGGAAAAGATTAGGAAGGGATATCAGGGGGTTGGTGATAAACATCAATACGTCGTCAGCGTACATACAGAATTTGTATGAGGAGGGGCCTTTAGTATATCCTGAAATATCTGGGTTATTTAATAGAGCAATTGCAAGGGGTTCGAGGGCAAGAGCGAAAATTAGGGGTGAAAGGGGGCAACCTTGCCTGGTGCCTTTGCCCAGCTGGAAGAACTCTGAGTTACAGCCTGGAATTCTGATACGTGTCTTGGGGTGTTGGTAGAGAGCCTGAAATGCACATAAAAATTCCCCATGGAAGCCCATGTTCTGCAGGAGTGTACTTATATAATTCCAGGAAACACTGTCAAATGCTTTTTGTATGTCTAGGCTGAGCAAAAGGAGTTTACGGGAAGATAGATTAGCATCTTGGATAATATTTGTAGCTAGACGTATGTTGTCTGTAATTAATCTGTGGGGGATGAAACCTGACTGATACGGGGATATAAGGGAGGGGATAATATGTGATAACCTGTCAGCCAGGATTCTACTAAAGATCTTCAGATCATTATTAATGACTGAGATGGGTCTATAATTTTGAGGGAGGGCATGATTCTTGTTGGGTTTGGGGATCAAGGATATGTTAGCAAGTAGCATCTCCTCAGGAAAGCTGCCACCTTGTAAGATCAAATTATAAAGGGTAACTAGTCTTGGGGCCAGAAGTTCAGGGAATTTTTTATAATACAGGGAAGAGAATCCATCAGGGCCCGGGGCGGAACCTAGTTTTAAAGCTTTAATAACCCTTAGAAGTTCTGAGATGGTGATAGGGGCATTCAGGGAGTCCACTTGTGAAGGTGTGAGGGAGGGTAGGGGAATATCACGAAACCAGGGATCCTCTGCTAAAGGGGAAATCCCTCTATCAGCCGCTAGTAGTGTAGAGTAGAACTCCTCAAAATTTTTTAGAACCTCTTTAGGGTGCGAGGTAACAGTCCCGTCTGGGTTAGAGAGTTTATATACATGAGATGAGCGTGTGGCTTGATTTAACTTTCTAGCAAAAAGGGTGGAGGAGGAGTTGCTGTGCAATAAGTATTTGGCCTTTGTCCATCTAAGTGCTTTTTCAACTTTGGTGGAGAGAAGGGAGTCTAATTCCAAACGTTTTTGGTCAATAAGACGTCTAGTGTCCGCTGAAAGGAGTTTAGGGGTGTCTTTATACAGAAGATCTAGTTCTTTAGTGAGGTCAAGAATTTTTTGTTTGTTCAATCTATTTTGTGTGGCCGAGATGCTAATCAATTTTCCCCTTATGACCGCTTTATGAGCAGTCCATAGCAGTGGCGGGGAAATATCTGCATGTGCATTAATGGAGAAATATTCCTCTATCGATTGTGCCACTTGTGATTCTGTGGCTAAGTCCGAGAGCATCGATTCGTTCAATCTCCAGGTGATTGGGGTCGGGGCCAAACGTATATATTCCGTAGTGAAGGAGATTATATGATGGTCAGACCATACACACGGGTGAATCTCTGCATCTGAGGAGTTAGCCAAGATAATTGGTGTGGTATAAATATAATCCAATCTAGCATAGCTATTGTGTGGGTGAGAAAAGAAGGTGTAACCCTTTAAGCCGGTGTTGTGTGCACGCCATGTATCCACTAGTTGGTTACTATGGAGGCCGGAAGTCAGGGATTTTGGGAAGGCTCTAGTAGAGGGAGTAGGCGAGGAACGATCCAGATTAGGATTAGCAACCATATTTAAATCCCCACCCACTATCATGTGGGGGGAGTGGAATTCCGCCAGTTTGGTAAAAAATTGACTGAAAAAGGAAGCTGGGCTGTCGTTAGGGGCATAAATGCTTGCAATTGTGAGCTCTCTATTATGGAGTATCCCTTTTATAATTACATATCTACTCTCCTTATCTTTACATACACGTTTAACCTCCATAGGGAAGGAGGAGGGAAGAAGTATGGCGGCGCCCCTACTTTTAGCCGAGTGTAGTGAGAAATAAGATTGTGGAAAATTTCTATGGAGGAATTTAGGGTGAGAGGAGTGGGCAAAGTGTGTCTCCTGTAGCAGAAGTACCTTGGCACCGATTTTTTTATATTGGGCAAAGGCTTTCCGTCTCTTGATTGGGGAATTGAATCCCTTAACATTATGAGAAATACATGTTATAGCCATTTGTATTGGGGGTTCATAAATGATCTAGCTGAAATATTATCCGACTGTAGGGGGCGCAGCCATACCTCTGAACTATACCCAAAAGCATACCTATTGAAAGACAACATGCTGAACAGATATATATAAGTTGAGCAAAAATGACCTGTGACCAAATCTGTAAATAGAACATACACATATTGGATGAGTATATTGCATAAAAAAGTTTCATCAAAAAAAAGTTAAGGAGTAAAAAAAAGACAAACTCAAGAGTCAAAAACCAAGAAAAAAGTAGCAAAGACCAGTGGTGGGCAATCGTCACAAGTGATCGCCGAAATTGGTCAGGTAGGACATAGGAGGCTATACCTGAAAACGAAAATAAGAACAATTAGACAGCTCGGCCTCGTACCCAGCCAGGCCGACCACACATCCAGGTGGACGGGAAGGTTAAACGAATAGTTACTGCCGGGTGGGGAAAGCATGCAGCAGCTCCGAGGGACAAACTCTGATGTTGAAACTTGAAAGTGTGTCCGTGGAAGTATGGCTGTTACACATACCGGAATGTGGAAGGGTCCGAGGTGAGATTCACAGTAAGGTTCAGAGCGGGCGGTCTTCTTGGTGTTCTCCAGCGTCGTAGCGGATCCTCCGTCTGTCTCTTCTGGGTGGAGGGGTCTGCCAGATCGGTGCGGGTCTGGGAGTGGAGGGAAGTCTACGTATTGTGGCAGCGTCCAAAAGGCCCAGCTTAACTAGGATCTCCTGCCCTTCAAATAGAGAGGTGGCGAGGTAAGTGGTTCCATTGTGGGGGATAATCAGCTTAAAGGGTAATCCCCATCTGTAGCGAATCTGAGCTGATTGCAGGATCATGGTGACCTCTTTCATGCCCCGTCTGCGATCCAGGGTGGTCGGAGATATGTCCGGGTAGATTTGTACGACATGTTCGTCTAGAGTGATCCTGCGCTTGTTGCGGGCCGCGCGTAGAATTTCTTCCTTTGTAAGAAAGTCTTTCATGCAAAGGACAACATCTCTCGGCGGTTTGTCATCTGGTGGTTTGGGACGAAGGGCCCTATGAATTCGATCACATTTAAAAGATTGCGAGTCATGATCTGGGAGCAGGGTTTTGAACAGCCTAATCACTGTGGGGATTAATTCGGTTTCAGACTCTGGGATACCACGGATTCGTAGATTGTGGCGTCTGTTCCTATTGTCGAGGTCTTCGACTTGGGCTTGGATCGAGTGGAAGGCTGATGTCAGGGCTTCATGTTCCCTGCTTAGATCGTTATAGGCCAGGGCCAATTCGTCATGTTTGGATTCCAGTTTTTCGGTCCTAGAACCGAGTGCCGTGATTTCCTGGGACAGGGAATGTGATGTCTTGTGGCGTTCCGTCTGAAATTTGGTGGCCAGTCTGAGGTACATTGCTTCAAGGCTAGCGTCAAGGTCCGCCTTGGATAAGGCAGTAGGGTACTCACTGGAGACGGACTCGGAGAGGGACGGAGGTCGTGGAGGCGAAGAGACAGGTGCAGGAGCGTGACTTCCTCCCTCGGCGCCATCTTGCTCCATGCTGTATCGTTCCCGCGTGCGGAGGAGATAGTGAGTTAGGGTGGGTTGCGATCCTCCTCGGGGTTTCTTCCTCTTCTAAGGCATGCACTGGGTCCCAGTGAGGCGAGGGGTGTTGGTATAACAGGGTTTAGTGCAGTTTATGGCCCTCTAGATGCTGTTAGAGTCCCGGGCTGAGCGGAGCTAAACTCTCAGGCGTCCATCCGTCTCAGCGCCGCGCATGCGCCCTGGGGTTTTTTACTTTCAATTGACTTGCACAAGGCGTTCGATTCAATAGATTGGGCATACCTGTCTGAAATCCTAAGGCGCTGGGGTTGTGGCAATCTTCTTAATCTTATTGATTCCCTTTATTCCGCTCCTACGGCGCAGGTACGCCTATTGGGCAGATATTCAGAGTCCTTCCCTATAGGCAGGGGGACCAGACAGGGGTGCCCACTATTGCTGCTTTTGTTCCCGATAGCCATCAAAACTTTAGCCATTGCTCTGAGGACAAACCCCAACGTTAAAGGGGTTACTTGTGGCCCCCTGGAGCACAAATGTGCACTATATGCAGACCTTCTCCTCTTTGTCACTTCCCCCCTGAATACCAGTGATCCTTCGGACTCTTCCTGAATTCAGTGGGATTTCAGGTCTACGGGTTAACATGAACAAATCACTGGCCTTGAACATAACTCTCCCTACGGATCTTCTCAAACAGCTCACGGACAATTTCTCTTTTGCTTGGGCACCTCACCAGATTCCATATTTGGGTATCAAGCTTACCTCAAATATTGACGGTCTATTCCAAGCAAATTATCCCCCCATGGTACAGAAATGTAAACAGGATGTGGAGAGGTGGTCTAGATGTGCTCTATCCTGGCTGGGCAGAATTCATGCGGTCAATAGACATGTGCAATTTGTTTCGTTTTTTTTAGTTTTTCGTTTTTTTTCATTTTTTTCGTTCGTTCGTTTTCGTACGAATGAACGAATCGTTCGAATCAAACGATTCCGAATAACGAATCGTTCGAATCGTACGAATCCGATTAACGAATCGTTCGAATCGAACGAATCCGAAAAGCAACGAAAATCCGAAAAACCAAACAACGAAAATCCGAAAAACAAAAAAAGGAACAACAAAAATGAACGAAAAAATTTGTACATTCGTAACTTTTTTTTTGTTGAATTGGTAATTTTCCGTGTCTCTTACAATGGTGCTGCTTAACGTGCTTCGAATGGATTGAACAAAACAATTCGTACATTCGTAACTTTTTTTTTCGATTCGTAACTTTTTTTTTCGATTCGTAACTTTTTTTTTTTTTTTCGATTTGTAATGAATGGATTGAACAAAAAAATTCGTACATTCGTAACTTTTTTTTCGATTCGTAACTTTTTTTTTTCGATTCGTAACTTTTTTTTTTCGATTTGTAAATTATTAAAATGTAATAATAGCATACACATTACATAAAATTCTGAATTATGCTCCGATTACGAATCTACGAATGTTACGAATGTTACGAATGTACGAATAACTACGAATGCGTCCGAATTTCGAAAAAACTAATGAACGAAAATTAAACTAACGAAAAAACGAATTAACGAAAAATAACTCTTATAAATGTACGAATCGTTACGAATACGAACAATGACGACTTACGAATGTACGAATCGTTACGAACACGAACAACGACGACTTACGAATTTACGAATCGTTACGAATCGTTACGAATCAACGGAAACGAAACGAAAAAAAAAAACGAAATTTTTTCAGAAACGAAAAAAACTAAACGAAAATAAACGAATTTTTTTGTTGTGCACATGTCTAGCGGTCAAAATGACACTGCTACCAAAGCTCCTGTATATTTTCCGCTCACTACCAATCCCGATACCCAAACGCTTTCTTACAAAAATGCAGTCAGACATATTACGTTTTATTTGGGGTAATAAAGGTTACAGGTGTCCTTCTATTACGCTCTATAGATTAAAGACGCAAGGGGTATTGGGACTACCCAACCTGTGGGGATATTATCAGGCCGCTAGACTAGCACAAATATCCTTAGCCTACTCGAGTCATAACAAACCAGATTGGCTTGCTATGGAACGACAATCTGTCCCATTGAACACGATAGATTTCCTTTTAGGCTGCGCGCCGAAAGACAGACCGGCAATAATGGCACCCACTCTCTCTCACTCTATAGCACTTAGCTCCAAACTTTTCTCCCTTAGCTCCCTAATTTCTCCACTGAGACCCCTAACACACATATTTCACAATCCTGACTTTCCCCCTGGTGGACGGACAAAGGCCTCTATCGTATTGGACACTTTTTTTCCCCTGCAGGACCCATCTCACTGACACACTATAAGAAGAAATTGGATTTACCTGACTTGGAACTTTTTAGACATGCACAAATCTCCCACTTTTTACACTCCATCTGGAACACCAAACCCCTACCCCCTGATATTACTCCTTTTGAGCGCTGGTGTATCACTACGGAGGATCAGAAGGGAGGCATTTTGCTGATTTATACGGCACTTATGACTAAACAGTCCAAATCCTCTTATGCCCGAGCCTGGGAGCACGACATGGACGAGTCTTGGGATACTACGACGTGGTGTCGCGCCTCAACGAGAGCATTTAAAGGTATTCTTAATATCTCCCTTATCGAAGCTGGTCTAAAAGTTCTAACACGATGGTACTATGTTCCTTCCAGGCTAGCCACTCTATTCCCAGGCACATCACCGGTATGTTTCCGAGGTTGCGGACTCAAGGGCTCAATGATCCATATTTGGTGGACTTGTCCCCGCATACGATCATTCTGGCACAAAGTTTTCCGCACTATTAGCTCACTGACGGCACTACTGTTGTACCACACCCTCGGTGGGCATTATTTAATTTTCAGATCCCGAAGCTATCCAAAACCTCCCAGATGTTGTCATTGTTCTTATGCTTAGGTGCTAAAATGACTATCGCCAAGGCCTTGAAGACACATACCATCTCCTTTCGGATGTTTAAAAGAAAGGTTACATGGGTCATGGTACAAGAACAAATTGTTGCTAAACTCAATGACAAAACTGAGCAATTCAGGGACTTTTGGGAACCTTGGGCGACCCTTTGTAATATCTCACTCATTCCTGGCGTACCCCCGGGAGCTATGAACTCCCGAGGCTCTAGTAGATGAGTTTGGCATTACTTTCCTTCCTTCTATCCTGTCCCCTCACATGTTTTTCTCTCCCACTTTTATTTGTTTTGTCGCCTCTCTTGGCGAGTGCATTCGCCTTCATGCTATCATATTGGTTGGTCTCTTTGCACTTTATCTGAATCTGTAGCTTTATGGTGACTTTTACACCGCCACTTCCGCTCTGACACTGACCCAGGGTTCACTTTGCATGGGATAGCTCTGTGTCCTTGACTCCTGGGCTGCAGCAGGATCCCAATTGGGGCTCCTGGGAGCACGAGGTTCTCAGGGTTCTTCTAGCCCTGGCTCATTGTCACGGAAAGCTGGGCTACAATGGACCTTTACATCTTGGTCTGCAGGGACGGATACCTGTTGACTGAGATGACATCCACGGTTGCTTTGACAAGCTGCTGTGATGCTTTTTACTTGTCTGTTCAATGGCTCACCTGTATAATTTTTATTGTTGTATAAGTTACACTTGTTCTTTCTTTGTTATGTATGTGATAAACCATAATAAAAATTTTCAAACAGAAAAATGCATCCACCTTTGCGGTCATGTTTTTTAACATGTCTAATAAGCGCTCACTTAGGTCAGGTTGTGATAGTGCTGGGCGCCTCCGTGGCACTTTGCCAGGCTGAACAATGTGTGCAGGAGCAGAGGATGTCCCAGGGACAGCCTCCTCTGCCCCTGCACATTTTTCATCTGGATTAGTTTCCCAGAGACTGGAAGATGTTTGGATTAGTGATAAATCATCTGTGTCTTCTGGAATATCAATGGGTGCTTCGTCCTCTGTTTGTTGTTCTGGTTCTTCATCCAAAACATCTTGCTCCTCCCAACTAGATTCTGTCCTGTTTTATATTGTAAAAATGTAAAAAATTAACTAGGCATATTCATTATTAACAGATTGTGCGATACATAGATGATGTACATGAAAACTTACTCCCTCATCTCAATGGGTTGGAGAAAATCCAAGTCCCTGGCAAACATATAGGGTACCCTAGGCGCTGCCCCCGAGCCACTCCTTGTTTCTTTGAGGTGCCACATATATTTTCTGTAAGCATCACGCATGCTACGCCATCTTGTCTGTAAGTAGTGCACTGAAAAATATATAACAACATCATTTTAATTTTTTTTTTCTAGGTACTCAGCAACAGGAAATTCCTTTGGAAGTTTGCACTATGAATTCAAGGTTGAAAAATCAACGATTAGTGGCATTGTTCATGCTACCTGCCTAGTCATATGGGAAGAACTGAAGGATATTGTTATGAAGAAGCCCAAAAAACAAGAATGGCTGATGGTAGCGGACCTATTCTGGGAGCGATGCAACTTCCCCAACTGTCTTGGAGCCATTGATGGCAAACATGTACGCATCCTCAAGCCTCCAGCTAGTGGGAGCCAATATTTTAATTATAAAAAATATTTTTCGTTGGTATTAATGGCAGTGGCAGACGCAAATTATAAATTTATTTATATTGATGTAGGTTCTTATGGCAGCAGCTCAGATTCTAGTGTATTTTCACATTCCTCATTTGGCCGCATGCTGCGTGACAATACACTAGACTTGCCCAATAATTCTCCCCTGCCAGGGACTACAGAGCCTCTCCTCCCACATGTATTTGTCGGAGATGAAGCTTTCACTCTTTCCCAGAACATGCTCAGGCCTTTTTCAAGTCGCTCTCTGAAAACTGAAAAAAGAGTGTTCAATTATAGGCTGACTAGGGCACGACGAGTAGTAGAATGTGCATTTGGAATTCTTTGCAATAAGTGGAGATTCATGCATACTTCTATTAACCTCAGTATTGATCATGCGATCAGTGCGATTACAGCAGCCTGTGCACTGCACAACTATGTGCGTGAACGAGATGGCTTTCTTTTTGAGGATTCCCTGAGCCATAACGTGGAGGCAGCACATTTCAATATTCCTAGGGGCAGCACTACTGGTACACTTATTCGAGAAGAATTTAAGAATTTTTTTTTTGTCACCAGCTGGGGAGATGCCTTGGCAGATGAATTCTATTGACTAAAAAAAATTATGTATTTGTTTTCTTTATGTAAAGGCATGATAATATAATGCTAAGTGTGCTGTATGAAAAATGTTGGATGTAATTTTGGCCATGACAAATAAAACTTTTTTTATCTCACATTTGTGGTGTATGTCATATTACTAACCTTACAAATTCTAAGAATATGCATTTATTTAGGGACTCCTCCGTCGCTAGATAAAGCTGGTATGTTCACAATGTTTACAGCATGTGGCCTGGTACAGATTTGGGGGTGACCATATGCTGTTTGTTCAAATCTAATAAATTAAATTAATGTACACCATATAAAAAATACAGGACAGCATCTACAGGTAGTGAAAGGTAATAAAAAAACTTACATTTGTCAGCCTGAACTTGGGAAGAGCACCTGCTCCACTCTGGCAAGAGGTCTCTGGCAATATCCTGCCATGCACGTTTTTTTGTAACGTTGTCCTTATATTTAGGATGCTGGGTGTCATAAATCATCGGTTTCTCCCTCACAAGTCTGATCAACTCCTCACAATCCACAGATTCTTTCGCCTTTGATGACGCTTTTCGTCCTCTTTTTGCCATGCTGGTTCCAGTCCGGATTTCAAAACACACAGGGGAGGAACAGGAAGAGGGGGAGGTGTTGGAGTGGCACGAATTTTTGTTTACAACGCAAGCCAGATGCGAATCAGATGCGTGCCCATAGAAGATAATGGACCTGAATTCGCACCTGATCCGCACCGCACCAAAGCCGGTTGCGTTTTTTCTGCCGTGCGCAGTGCGCATGCACCGGAGATATGTGAACATGCCTCATTGAAAACAATTTATTTTGAAATGTCCTGCGAATTCGCAGTGTTTTCGGCCGCTGCAAATTCGCATAAGTGTGAACCCAGGCTTACTGTCCCAGCAGTGCCATTATTCCAGTCAATTTCTGGGTAGTTAAAATCCCCCATTATTATCACTGTCCCAGCCCTTGCAGCCCTTTCCATCTGTGCAAGGAGCTGAGTATCCACCTCCTCATTAACATTGGGTCCTCGTTCACACTCGCTTTCAGATCACTTCTCACATACAGACAGACCCCTCCACCTTTCCTTTTAACTCTGTCTTTCCGAAAGAGTGCAAAGCCAGGAATATTTATAGCCCAGTCATGTGAGGACTGCAGCCAAGTTTGAGCAATACCGATTACATCATAGCTCTCCTGATGCACCAGAGCTTCCAACTCACCTATTTTTCTTGGCAGACATATTTTGACCAGTCACATACTATCCTCTTGGGTGTTCCGAGATTGCAACTAGGACTTGCTACTATACTTACCTTGGGTTTATGTGCTTTGGTTACCCTACCACTAATGCCCCTAATATTACCCTCTGGAATATGTTCCACGCTGACTATTCCTATCTCTGGACCCTCCCACCCATCGCCTAGTTTAAAAACCCCTCTAACTTTTTGGCCATCCTTATTCCCAGCTGATCTGCACCCTCCTCATTTAGGTGCAGTCCGTCCCTTCTATAGTACCGGTTATCGACTGAGAAGTCGTCCCAGTCCTCCAGGAACCCAAACCCCTCCTTACTACACCAGCTCTTCAGCCACTTGTTTACTTCCCTAATCTCCCTCTGCTTTCTGGTGTGGCTCGATGTACCGGTAGTATTCCTGAGAATACTACCTTGGAGGTCCTTTTCCTCAATTTAGCTCCCAATTCCCTAAAATCGTTTATTAGGACACTCCATCTGCCTCTGACTTTGTCATTGGTGCCAACGTGCACCATGACAGCTGGGTCTTCCCCAGCCCCTCCCAGTAATCTGTCCACCAGATCCGTGATGTGACGAACCTGAGCGCCCGGTAGACAACATACAGTTCGGTGCTTCAGGTCTTTGTTACAGATTGCCCTCTCTGTCCTTCTAAGAATTGAGTCCCCTATCACCAGAACCTGTCTTTCCTTTCCCTTTGCTCCCCCCCAATCTCACTGGAGGAGTTCTTTCCCTGGCAGCTAGGAGAGTCCCTCAGCTCCAGCAGTGCTGGTCCCTGACTGGTATCACCAATGTCACTCAATGGAGCATACTTATTGGGATGCTCCAGCTCTGGATCGGCCTCCCTGGCCCTTTCCCCTCTACCCTTCCTGACTGTCACCCATCTACTATTTTCTAGTGCCTGCATCTCTTTGTCTCCACCCACCTCTGTGCTGGCCCCTGCCGGCACCTGCCATGTACGTTCCCGGCTCTCCTTTAGTATGGAGGGACTTCTCAGTGCTGACAGTTGCTTCCCCAGATTCAGAACCTGGGCTTCCAGGGAAACAATGTGCTTACATTTTGCACAGCAGTATTCGCCCTCAATCAGATGATCAAGGAACGCATACATGCCGCAAGATGTACACCAAGTTGCCTCTCCACACCCGCCGGGCATTGTACCTATAAATTTAATGAGGATTAGAGTTTATAACCAGTCCAAATTACCTAACAACTAGCTTCCTGACACTAATACTCAACAAGATAATACACAGGTACTAACAATCCACACACACTACTCAGACAACACTCAGGTACTTACACTACACAGGTATTATGACCCCTGTTACAACCTCCTGTTATAAACTCCTGGTTTTAACTCACCACTTAGACAAGTTCCACTAACTCTGGTTTTAACTCACCACTTAGACAAGTTCCACTAACTCTGGTTTTAACTCACCACTTAGACAAGTTCCACTTGGACAGAGTTCAACCAGTCTCAAAGATGAGCAGGCTCACGATGAGCTCTACACAAACTTATATAGGCCTCAAACACCTGTGAGCAGTTAAGAACTCCCCTTAATTAGTAAGCTGAAGGAAGGAAAGAAAAAAAAAACTGTTTAAAAAGTGTCAGAAAAGGGTATTAAGAAGATACAAGGAAAAGGCCCAGAAAGAACATAAAAATGCAATCCAGCAAACACCATTTGTGATTGTTTCCACTATCCTGGTGCGCCAGGGCCTCCAAAAAGTGATAGGTACTATTCTGGTGCTCCAGTGCCTCCAAATAGGAATGCCTGAAGGGGATCTTTGGATTGTGAGCCCCTCTGTATGGCTAGTCTGTGAAAAAGTCTCACACATGTGGCATTCCCATACTCTGGATTTGTAAAAGAATGTGTTGTGGGGTATAATTTTAAGTATGTCAACAGTGTGAGAAATAACTTGTTAAAATTACAATTTTGTGGTAAAAAAAAAAACATTTTATTTAATGCCTTCATTTTTCAAAAAAAATTGTGACAAAAAGTTAAAACTTCAAAAAACACACTATGCCTCTCAGCACCTTAGACCAGGGGCATAACTATAGGGGTCACAGGGTTTGTAAATTGCATCCCGACCCCATGCTCCAGAGGGCCCATGCAGCCCTCTGTATACCTAGGTAGGAGGGATGGTAGCATATAGAGGAACTGATGCCCTCCATTTTCCTCCTGCAGTCACTGAATGCCTACTTCTCCTCCTCTCCCTCCTGCAGGCATTTAGTGGCTGCAGGAGGAAAATAGAGGGCATTGGTTCCCTCCTAGCCTTCTGTCTGCTGCCCCCGGGCCATTGTGGTCTCTCCAGGTCCCCCATGCTCTCTACTGGCCCCTTCCTTCCCCCACAGCTCTGCCAGGTTCCCTCCACCCCTCTTCAACTGGCTGCTGCAGGGGATGTGTCAGGATGGAGAGCTGGAAAGTGTCAGGTAAAAGTGCCTTTACTGGCCCACTCCTTGTTTTATAACAAAAATGAAGAAAAAAAATGTTTTTCCAAAATTTGCTTTCTTTTGTCTTCATTTATATAGCAAAAAAAAAAAAAAAATGGTGTTTAAATACCACTGAAAGAAAGCTCTACCTATCTTTAAAAAAAAAATGATAAAAAGTTTATTTGGGCACAGTGTTGCCTGATTGATTGATTAATTATAATTCAAAATGTGACAGTGTTGAAATCTGAAAATTGGCCTTGGCAGGAAGGGGGTGAAAGTGTTCAGTATTGAAGTAGTTAAAGACTTTATTCTGGGTAGTTAAAAAGTATTAAAGATTGCCCACCCCCAGCTTTCAAAGTAGCTGCTGTTTTTTTTTTTTAAATCGTACATACACTGTAGTTTAGATGAGTTTAGGAGAGTTTTGTTTTTTTTTTCTGCCAGAAAGCTCCAATCAGAAACGCAAACCAGAAGTTTTTTTTTTTACTGCCTCTAAACGTTGAGTTAAAAATATGCCTGTAATTGTCATAATGTGCATGGACACATAGGATAGCATTGAGCTGCTTCTACAGGCAACACACAAAACTCAGCAATTTTTAAACCAGTGTGCAGAGAGCCTTAGGCCCCTTTCACACGGGCGGCTGTTCTGCCGCTGTTAAAAGCATGTTTTGTTATTTTGAAATTCAGAGAACCCTGGCACAGCGTTCACTTGCAGTTGTACATTGCGATTAGCTGCGTTTACGTGCGTTTACATGCGGCTGCGTTTAGCTGCGTTTAGCTGCGTTTGGAACATTTTTGATATTTCTGATGAACTTCCTGTTGTTTTTCTTTGCTTGTTGCCGCTGCTATCTGCAGGAGAAATAGTACACTGCGATTACCTGCGGTTATGTGCATATAGCTGCGCTACATCGCACCTGGACGCATTCAATTCTATTTTTTCTATTCGCACCGAACAGCATGTAACAAAATCGCATTGTGTGCTTTTAGCTGCGGTAGAAAACTAGAAAATCCGCAGCTAAAAGCAGCATTCTATCCGTCCGTGTGAAAGGGGCCTTACATACAAGTCACATTGTCCACCTGTCTTCTCTTCCTTTCCATTGACTAAATGCCTTGTATTCTGTAAACCATTTCAAAAAATGCAAAGCATTCTGTGAAAGGGCAAGCTGAAAAAGGGTACCGGTAGGTTAAAAAAAAAAAAAAGAGCATCTTGTGTGTAGGAGATCTGCACTACACAATTCTCAAGGAGGTCCAGAATAATACCAACATGTGCATGCTCAAAACAAATCTAGGAAGATAAATATTTATTAAGTCCTTTAAATAAACAGTAGTTTACAGAGCTGTTCAAAATACAGCTGTTAACTGGTGACTAGGGATGAGCCGAACACCCCCCTGCTCGGTTCGCACCAGAACCTGCGAACAGACCTAAAGTTCGTGTGAACTTTAGAACCCTATTAAAGTCTATGGGACTCGAACATTCAAAATCAAAAGTGCTAATTTTAAAGGCTTATATGCAAGTTATTGTCATAAAAAGTGTTTGGGGACCTGGGTCCTGCCCCAGGGGACATGTATCAATCCAAAAAATACTTTTAAAAACAGCCGTCAGAGGGGGCGGGGTCACCCTTACATCACTGGGGAAGTCTGGGTTTCCCCTGGGTTTCCCACGGAGACACAGCTGAGGAGGACCGGGCCACCCGTCACCTGACTCCGCCCCCCTCTGACGCAAGGGAAAAGCTGGGCTTCCCCAGTGCTGTACGGGTGACCCCGCCCCCTCTGATGTAACGCAGGAGATGGGTGGCCTTGTCCTCCTCAGCTAAAACGGGATTCCCGCAGTGTCCCTGTGGAGACAGGATGCGCTGTGCTGGACGTCGTCGGAAGAGATCATCCATCGCTGAACGCCGGAGAAGAGATCACCCATCGCTGGATAGCAAAAGTGGATTACCACGGCTGGAATCTTTTTTTTATTTTTTTTATTTTTAATAAAGGACTTTTTCCAACGGTGTCTGTGTGTTTTTTAACTATTTTTTACACTTTCTTTGGGAAATGGTAGGGGTACTTTTGTACCCCCTTATCATTTCAAACAGGGGGGTCCAGGATCTGGGGGTCCCCTTGTTAAAGAGGGCTTTCAGATTCTCATAAGCCCCCCGCCCGCAGACCCCCACTACCACCAGGCAAGGGTTGTGGGGATGAGGCCCTTGTCCTCATCAACATGGGGACATGGTGCTTTGAGGGGTCACAGACCCCCAAAGCATCCTCCCAATGTTAAGGGCATGTGGCCTGGTACGGTTCAGGAGGGGGGGGCGCTCTCTCGTCCCCCCCTCTTTTTCTGTGGCCTGCCAGGTTGCGTGCTCAAATAAGGGTCTGGTATGGATTTTGAGGGGGACCCCTAAGTAATTTTTTTTTTTTATTTGACCCTGGGTTCCCGGGCCGGGTAATTGAATTTTGGGGGAACCCCACGCATATTTTTTTTTTTTATCAATGACTTTCAATGACTGTTCTTTGTATTACGGGAGCCGACAATTCATTATAGCCGTGAGTGATTTTAAATGCTTTTTTTTGCATTGATAAATGTCCCCCGGGGCCGGACCCAGGTCCCCAAACACTTTTTATGACAATAACTTGCATATAGGCTTTTAAAATTAGCACTTTAGATTTCTCTCATAATTTGGGGTGTTTGCGGGAAATTCGAAAAGCCGCGGAACACCCCAAATTGTTCGCTGTTCGCTGAACAGGCGGACAGGCAATGTTTGGGTCAAACATGAGTTCGACTCGAACTCCAAGCTCATCCCTACTGGTGACTCCAAATATAGACCATTCCATGATCTAGTTTTTTAATGTCCTTCAACTGTCACAGATTGACAGTTTATAATAGGGCTTTATGTGTACATTAAAGAGTTTCTACCGGCAATAAAACATGTTTATGCATTTTGTGAAAATTTACTAAAATGTATTTAAGAATCCATTAAGAATTAAAGTTAAAGTAATATTAAAATCTACCTTTAGAGCTGAATCCAATTTAATTGGGTTGGGAATTTCAACTCTCCAACCCATTTTTGAAAGTTTTTTTTCTTTTTGTTTGTGCTTCTAATGAGCCACACTCCATGGATCTTGAAATATTATGCTTATCATAAAGCCTATTTAAACCCTCTGTTTGTATTACTTGATTCACTTTAGCATACATTCTGATCTACTTAAGTGGCCTTCATAGTGGACAAAGCAAGGAATATTCCACAAACATAATTTCAACATACTGTATTTTAACAACACAGCAAAAAAGAACCAAAGAAACACATGCTTTATATCCATTGACTCTTCCTAATTTCAAGTTGTTTTATATGTAGCTTGCCTATTATGCACAATCATAAGCATATTATAAAATAATTTTACTACAGTAAGAGACAGATAATTATTCTTTCATCTGTATCTCTAATTATATTAGGCAATTCAGTATTTGTGATCAAAAAAGTCACCCTTTTAGGTGGCAAAAAAATATTTTTATATGTGAAAGAAGCTGCTATCTAACTACATATCTTCTGTGTAATATGTAGGATTAATTGTAATATTTTCTATACATTTTAGTTTTTGTCTTTGTTTTCAGCTTTTTTTTCTACATCATATGCCTTTTAACAACTCTTTATTTATTTTTTATTTATTTTTAAATTGGAGTTTAGAGACATTATTTGATAATACAAATAATGATCAAAGAATCATGGACACCTGAAAATGTTTATTTTAAAAAAATGTCATCATAGGTGCAATTTTGTATTTTAAAAAAGATCAGTCTTCCTGGTACTAAGGTAATAAAATTACTTTTACTGTTTTTGTAGAGTAAAAAAAATGGTGCATAGTATAGTTTATAGGTCTTACAGGGCTATATGCAAATACATCTTTTGAATTTTCTTCTTTTTTTTTTTTTTCATACAGGATATACTGTATATCTCAGTGTTGAAGATATTCAAAGGAGAAAGAGAGAAGTGTCCTCAGCAAATGTTATTGTCTGTAGCCAGCAGTACAGCAAGACAAAGATCAGAAAGCACGTTTGAGCATTATAAGAAATAGCCCTTTTATTTACATGTGTGAACAAACAACACCCAATTAACCTATATCTTAGATCACATAAATTCTAAATACTTCTGATATTTCAAAGCATTTCTCTAATTAACAGCACAAATGTATAGTGTATAGACACTACTAGCATAAGTCTTATCAATACGTTGACGTACATGTTCTACAATATACTGGGTTATTGCCTTAATGATACTCCAAAACATCAAATTGACAGTATATGTGCCATTAATTTTACATTGGCATAGGGCAGAATGGCATTCTTATTAGAACTTAAGGTTCATCTGATAAGGGGTAGGAGTCTTTATCTCAACTAATAATGGTTCATTGGTAAACTTTTGCTTATGATGTGTCAGTTTGGTGACAAAGATGTGTGTAATTCAGCTCAAACTAGTTGTTTCAGAGTCTTAATAACTATTGTACAAGGACAAGAGATAACATAAAGGAAATCAATGCAGGAATGTTTATGAAACTGACAGTACACCTCCTTCTGTACTTTAAAGGGACACTAAATGATATCCTTATTTTTCAAAAGTAATCCATACACATTCACTATTAAATATAATATAAGCCCTGTAAAATATTTTAATGAAATAATTTCTTAGTTTGTTTCTGTGTAACATCCTCTGTGGGATCCTGAACCTTTCCATTTCCCTGTCACTTCTGTTTATTTGGAATTAGTATTGCATCTTAGTTGTGGTCATGTGTACTGCTCTATGCACCATACAGTAGGCCCATGGAGAACAAACATAGCCACCCCCTAACAGGAAGTCTAATCATAGCAGCAAAAACAAAGGAATTTGGAGACTCGAAAAAAGGCTGAGAGCAATAGAAAGTTCCTTTTTATATTAAGCATATGTGAATAGACTTTTTTTTAAAAACCAGAGTGTAGTGTCACTGAACGGTTTGTTTGCGCTATTCTGCAAGGGAATTTAAAGCAGACCTTGCACCTATGATGCAAGGTATGCTTTTTTGTCTATTGATGCAAACAACACAACTTGGCCCGTCAATGCTCTCTCCTTACTGGACTGGCTGTAATTGACAGCAGCACGAGTCAAATGCTTACCTGATCAAGCTCACACAAGGTTTTTTGCTTTGATGCAGAGAATGCATTAGGGTAAAAACCTTCTTCCTTTAGAACCACTTAATGTGGTATGAACAATATCTTGAATTAAAGAAAAAATATATATTATGCAACATATTAAGGATATGCAAAGAAGAAATAATAAAATATTATGCATAAGAAAAATGGTGAATAAAATCCTCCATGTGAAGAAGAATTTAGTATTCTATACATACTTTTTTTTCCAGGTTTGCAATTTCATCATTCTGCATATCTGCAAGCCATGTTGATGAATGTTTTAGAGAATACCAATCAAACCTTTGTAAGAAACTTCATCCTTCTTGGATTATCTAACATCCTTAGTCTTAAAATCTTATTTTTTCTCTTGTTTTCTCTGATGTACATGCTTATATTGTCTGGAAACCTTCTTCTGATCCTCATGGTTAGGCTTCATTACCAACTTCAGACACCCATGTACTTTTTTCTAAGCAACCTTTCTTTCATTGACATTTGTTTTTGCTCAACTGTGGTGCCAAAAATGTTGGCTAACATAATATCAAGGAATCAAAGTATTAGCTTGTGGGGATGTGCATCCCAGATGTATTTTCATTTAGCATTAGGAGCTACAGAGTGCTTAATATTAGCTGTTATGGCTTATGATAGGTATACTGCAATTTGCAAGCCTTTACAATACACGATTATCATGGACAGAAAGCTCTGCCTATGGCTCTCTGCTACTTGTTGGGTCATCAGTTTTGTTAACTCATTCATCTTGACTTTTTTCACCTTCCAGTTGCCATACTGCAGGTCCAACCACATTGGCCATTTTTTCTGTGAGATGCCACCACTTTTACGACTCTCTTGTAGTGATATTTGGCTTAATGAAGTAGCAGAATATATCTCTGGTGTCTTAATTGCCCTTGGATCTTGCTTGTTGATATTTGGGTCCTATTTCTGCATTGCCTTAACTGTCCTAAAGACCCAGTCAACCAAGGAAAGACAGAAGGCCCTTTCAACTTGTGCCTCTCACATATCGGTAGTCTCTCTTTTTTATGGCACTGTTATGTTCATGCACTTAAGACCACGATCCAGTTACTCTGCAGAACAAGACAGAATTGTGTCCATACTGTATACAGTAATAATTCCCTTGCTGAATCCTATTATCTACAGCATAAGAAACAAGGATATCAAAGGAAGCATCAAAAAGACATTTTGTGTTAGAACATTAAAATCCTTTAAATAATAAAAAAAAAAGAAATAGTAATTCAGTAAAAACATTAAACTTACTGTTTATTATGCTTATGAAAAAAGTACACAAAAAGTTTGAGAACTGTTTTCAAGAGTTAGGCTTTTCCCTGACTCTAATTATGATAATGATTAATTATTTGGGTGTATATTCATATTTGTTTTCATGATTCTTCAGAATACCCCAGGTAAAAAGCTCACGCCACGTTCTTTGTTTTTACACATGGTCTATTACATTCAATGTTCCATTACAAGTTTCGAAAGATTATCATTGGGTATAGTCAGATCATATTCCTAAAAGATCAGAAAACACAGAGCTCACCAAAATGGCATTTTAATAATATAAAAAAAATGTGATTGCACCTGCAATAAAACTTGATTTGATCATATCATTAGGCTGCTACCCAAAGGTTCAAGGTTTCCTTAAAGGCAGATAGAGAAATAATTTGCTGGCAAACAAAGAGAGGGATATTTAGAATGGTAACACCAATAGTGGGAGACAACCACCCTGGGAAGTTAACATCAATGCCACAGGAGCGAGAATCCAATATGAAGGATGACCAACAGCCTGGCATAGCAAAAGCCATTACATGAGCATTTCAGGGAAGAGACCCCTCATTATATTTCCGTGGGCAATCAATGACTTATCTTGGGGAAAGAATCAGATGATTGTGGTGGATTTTTTTTTTTACCTAAATGCTTTTTTTTATTTTTCTTAGGTTGGTGTTGGGTATCTTCTGCTGCTCTCTCCCTTTTCCTAGTAAATACAGTAAAGGGGATGGGCTCAACTGGAATTGACAAAGGTAACCATGCATGAGATAGGAACACCCAGGAACAGTCCAGGTTTCTCCTGAAGTATTATTCAGCAAATTATTCAGTGCAGAAGGACATTGTACAGCAAGACCACAGACTAAAACAAACAAGCTATCTGCTCATCCTCAGCCAATAATTACATTTATGTCCATTCTAGATTAACTGGGTGCCTTTTTTGAGGTTCCCTAAAACAAATAGACAGCATATGTACCTTTTTGGTGTCCTATCAGGTGTTCACTTTTTCACCCAGTATCAGGGAGTAGGAGAGCCTTGAGCCTCAGTCAACTCACATATAAAAAGGACTGTGCACAGCTGAGATGAATCCATGAGGTCTGGTAAGGTATGGACCTAGGGATGAAGGTTTCATCCCACCCAAAGCTCCCTAGTAGGGATGAGCCGAACACCCCCCCGTTCGGCTCGCACCAGAACCCGCGAACGGACCTAAAGTCCGTGCGAGCTTTAGAACCCTATTAGTTTTAATGGATGCGAACGTTCGAAATTAAAAGTGCTAATTTTAAAGGCTAATATGCATGTTAATGTCATAAAAAGTGTTTGGGACCTGGGTCCTGCCCCAGGGGACATGTATCAATGCAAAAAGAAGTTTTAAAAATGGCCGTTTTTTCAGGAGCAGTGATTTTAATAATGCTTAAATTGAAACAATAAAAGTGTAATATTCCTTTAAATTTCGTACCTGGGGGGTGTCTATAGTATGCATGTGAAGGGGCGCATGTTTCCCGTGTTTAGAACTGTCTCTGCAAAAAGTGTCATTTTTGAAAGTAAAAAAGCTATTTAAAATCACTCGCGGCTAATGTGTATTGACGGCTCCCGTAATACAGAGAACAGTCATTCATTGAAACTCATTCATTAAAAAAAGTCATTGATAAAAAATAAAAAAAATGAAAAAAAAAAGCGTAGGGGTCCCCCCAAATTCAATAACCAGGCCCTTCAGGTCTGGGATGGATATTAAGGGAAACCCCAGCCAAAAAAAAAAATAAAAATGGCGTAGGGTCCCCCTCAAAATCCATACCAGACCCTTGAGGTCTGGTATGGATTTTAAGGGGAACCCTAGCCAAAAAAAATGGCGTGGGGTCCCCCTCAAAATCCATACCAGACCCTTATCCGAGCACGCAACCTGGCAGGCCGCAGGAAAAGAGGGGGGGACGAGAGCGGCCCCCCCTCCCGCCTGAACCGTACCAGGCCACATGCCCTCAACATTGGGAGGATGCTTTGGGGGTCTAAGACCCCTAAAGCACCTTGTCCCCATGTTGATGAGGACAAGGGCCTCTTCCCCACAACCCTGGCCATTGGTTGTGGGGGTCTGCGGGCGGGGGGCTTATCGGAATCTGGAAGCCCCCTTTAACAAGGGGACCCCCAGATCCCGCCCCCCCCCCCTGTGTGAAATGGTAAGGGGGTACAAAAGTACCCCTACCATTTCACCAAAAAAGTGGCAAAAATGGTAAAAATGACAGGAGACGGTCTTTGACAATTCCTTTATTAAAATCTTCTTTCTTCTTTCTTCATCCTTCGGTTTCTTCATCTTCTCCTTCCGTCATCTTCTTCCATCTTCTTCTTCCTCCTATCCGCTTCTTCTTGCGCTGGTCTTCTCGTCCTTCTCGTCCAGCATCTTCTTCCGTCGGCGTCGGTGTCGGTGTCTCTGTCTCTTCTTGGGCTGCTCCGTGCAATGGGAGGCTCCCGCTGTGTGAGGCTCCGCTCCGTCTGACAGGTCTTTTATAACGGAGGGCACCTGGTGACCCCGCCCCCCTCTGACGTCATGGGGAAAGCCATCATGGAATTCCCCATGACGTCCCCGTGCGTCAGAGGGGGCGGGGTCACCAGGTGCCCTCCGTTATAAAAGACCTGTCAGACGGAGCGGAGCCTCACACAGCGGGAGCCTCCCATTGCGCGGAGCGGCCCAAGAAGAGACACGGACACCGACACCGACGCCGACGGAAAAAGATGCCGGACGAGAAGGACGAGAAGACCAGCGCAAGAAGAAGCGGATCGGAGGAAGAAGAAGATGGAAGAAGATGGAAGAAGATGACGGAAGGAGAAGATGAAGAAACCGAAGGATGAAGAAAGAAGAAAGAAGATTTTAATAAAGGAATTGTCAAAGACCGTCTCCTGTCATTTTTACCATTTTTGCCACTTTTTTGGTGAAATGGCAGGGGTACTTTTGTACCCCCTTACCATTTCACACAGGGGGGGGCCGGGATCTGGGGGTCCCCTTGTTAAAGGGGGCTTCCAGATTCCGATAAGCCCCCCGCCCGCAGACCCCCACAACCAATGGCCAGGGTTGTGGGGAAAAGGCCCTTGTCCTCATCAACATGGGGACAAGGTGCTTTGGGGGTCTTAGACCCCCAAAGCATCCTCCCAATGTTGAGGGCATGTGGCCTGGTACGGTTCAGGCGGGAGGGGGGCCGCTCTCGTCCCCCCCTCTTTTCTGCGGCCTGCCAGGTTGCGTGCTGGATAAGGGTCTGGTATGGATTTTGAGGGGGACCCCACGCCATTTTTTTTTGGCTAGGGTTCCCCTTAAAATCCATACCAGACCTCAAGGGTCTGGTATGGATTTTGAGGGGGACCCTACGCCATTTTTTTTTGGCTGGGGTTCCCCTTAATATCCATCCCAGACCTGAAGGGCCTGGTTATTGAATTAGGGAGAACCCCTACCCCAGTTCTCTGTGTTACAGGAGCCATCAATTCATTAGCCGCGAGTGCTTTTAAATAGCTTTTTTCCTGCAAAAATGACACTTTTTTGCAGGGAAAGTTCTAAGCACAGGAAACCTGCCCCCCTTCACAGGCCACCTATAGACACCCCCCAGATGTGATACTGCAATGCTGTTCTAACAGCACATACACACATATCGCCAGAAATAGAGCACATATTGTCAGCAGCACACTGACACGCTGACACTGACTGAAACATAATATGCGAGGCCACCGGCGCGGCGGCCTCTTATACCGTGGGGCGTGTACTAAAGCCCCTGAGCTATAATTGGCTACAGGCATCCTGCCAGTAGCCAATTATGGCTCTCCTCGCTGCCGGCGCTGTGATTGGCCAAGCATGCGGGGTCACAGTGCATGCTTGGCCAATCATCAGCCAGCATTGCACTGCGACTAGCGCAATGCATTGCGGGGCCGCTCGCATCACACGAATTTGATGCGAGCGGCCCCAATAGTTCTGGGCTCGCCGAGCGAGCGAACGCCCGGTGCTCGATTCGAACATGGGTTCGAATCGAACACCGGGCCCATCCCTACTCCCTAGGCTCCAGGGTCCAGAACAGAACATATTAAGTTCTGAGAAAGCCAAGAGGTTGTATTCTCCACAAGAGACACAAATCCTGGAATCCCCAACCATGTGAAGGTTAGAAACCTAGGTGACACACGTAAACTGTCCCAAATCCTGCAAGCCAGTATCCCATATACCCTCCCCTTCTGCTTAGATCTGTGGGAGGGATAACATTTTGCCAACATGCATTGAATGGGTGACAGTTAGGGTTGAGCGAACCTGAACTGTAAAGTTCGGGTCCATACCGGACTTTTGGGTGTCCGGGTCCCGGACCCGAACCCGAACTATTGACTATATGTTCGTGTTCAGGTCCGGTGTTCGGCGATGTATTGGCGCCTTTTACAAGCTGCAGGGCAGCCAATCCACGCTAGTTTCACTAGTGTGCCCTTAAAAGCCATCACAGCCATGCCTACTAATGGCATGGCTGTGATTGGCCAGTGCAGCATGTGATCCAGCCTCTATATAAGGTAGAGGCACACAGCACAGCACCTCACTCTGCTATAGACAGGTTCCTGTGCTGCTAAGAGAGGATTTCATTAGGAGTTAGTCTGATACAGTCAGTCAGTCCACATTCCTTAAATTTTCTTCAAATTAGTTATATCAGTGAGCGATCTACATAGCTAGAGTAGAGACTAGAGAGTGTCTTTATTAAGTAAAAGAAAGAGGCAGAGAGAATTATTCAAGAGATTCCTAAATCAATTGTACCCTGGCTGGGGTGCAGTGCACAGTCTTTTAACAGTGCCATGAGGCCAGTGCCAGACAAAATATAACTTTTACCTGCAAGCTCAGTGCAGCATCACTGCACTGCATATTTTACTAAGAGATACACCATACTCTGTGTGTATTCTGCTATTGCAAAAACATTGCAAAAATTTTGCTGTGATTTGTGCATGTTTTTTTTTTCCAATAGCATTTTCTGCATGTTCCTACACGCTTTAGACACTGTGCGTGTATTCTGCTATTGCCAAAAAATAAAATCTTTCAGTGCTTTGTGCATGTGTGCAGGAGTGTGACATACAATCGATCGATATTTCTTCTATTGTGCTATCCCAAAAAAAAAATTGTAGCGACATTTTTTTTTTCCAATAGCATTTTCTGCATGTTCATACACGCTTTAGACACTGTGCGTGTATTCTGCTATTGCCAAAAAATAAAATCTTTCAGTGCTTTGTGCATGTGTGCAGAAGTGTGACATACAATCGATCGATATTTCTTCTATTGTGCTATCCCAAAAAAAAAAATTGTAGCAACATTTTTTTTCCAATAGCATTTTCTGCATGTTCATACACGCTTTAGACACTGTGCGTGTATTCTGCTATTGCCAAAAAATAAAATATTTCAGTGCTTTGTGCATGTGTGCAGGAGTGTGACATACAATCGATCGATATTTCTTCTATTGTGCTATCCCAAAAAAAAAATTGTAGTGACATTTTTTTTTCCCGATAGCATTTTCTGCATGTTCATACACGCTATAGACACTGTGCGTGTATTCTGCTATTGCCAAAAAATAAAATCTTTCAGTGCTTTGTGCATGTGTGCAGGAGTGTGACATAGAATCGATCGATATTTCTTCTATTGTGCTATCCCAAAAAAAAAAATTGTAGCGACATTTTTTTTTTCCAATAGCATTTTCTGCATGTTCATACACGCTTTAGACACTGTGCGTGTATTCTGCTATTGCCAAAAAATAAAATCTTTCAGTGCTTTGTGCATGTGTGCAGAAGTGTGACATACAATCGATCGATATTTCTTCTATTGTGCTATCCCAAAAAAAAAAATTGTAGCGACATTTTTTTTTCCAATAGCATTTTCTGCATGTTCATACACGCTTTAGACACTGTGCGTGTATTCTGCTATTGCCAAAAAATAAAATATTTCAGTGCTTTGTGCATGTGTGCAGGAGTGTGACATACAATCGATCGATATTTCTTCTATTGTGCTATCCCAAAAAAAAAATTGTAGTGACATTTTTTTTTCCCGATAGCATTTTCTGCATGTTCATACACGCTATAGACACTGTGCGTGTATTCTGCTATTGCCAAAAAATAAAATATTTCAGTGCTTTGTGCATGTGTGCAGGAGTGTGACATACAATCGATCGATATTTCTTCTATTGTGCTATCCCCCAAAAAAAAAATTGTAGTGACATTTTTTTTTCCCGATAGCATTTTCTGCATGTTCATACACGCTATAGACACTGTGCGTGTATTCTGCTATTGCCAAAAAATAAAATCTTTCAGTGCTTTGTACATGTGTGCAGGAGTGTGACATACAATCGATTGATATTTCTTCTATTGTGCTATCCCAAAAAAAAAATTGTAGCGACATTTTTTTTTCCAATAGACTCCATGCCCTGGCACAAGGCATTCTTCAGTCACGTAGGCCCAATCCTCCAACTCTTCTTCTTTCCTATGAGGACTACATGACAAAGCATCTGCATCTTGATTTCCTGCACCAGGTTAGTACTTCAAACTGAACTTGAACCCAGCCAAGGCTGCCAGCCATCTGTGCCCTGTAGCATCTAATTTGGCTGATGTCAAGAGGTATGTTAAGGGATTATTATCCATCTTTACAACAAACTCAGCTCCTTTCAAATAATCCTACAGTTTGTCTACCACTGTCCACTTTAGGGCAAGGAACTCCAACTTGTGGACATGGTAATTACTCTCAGATGGTGTAAGGCTACGACTCACATAAGCCACGGGTCTGATACCACCATTCTGTTCTTGATTGAGAACTCCTCCCAATCCCTCTCTACTGGCATCCACAAGAAGTTCATAAGGCTTGCCAGGATCAGCATAAGCCAAGCCTCTTTCACACTGAGGAGTCCATTGATCCTGGACTGATTCTCCTTTCCTGCCACCACCAGAGTTCTTCACCTTGACTCCATCCTCTCCTTCTCCTGTGGCCACTTGTAACAGCTGATTAAGGGGCCGAGTAATCTTGGCGAAGTTTGCCACAAATCACCAATAATAAGAACGGAACCCCAAGAAAGATCTTAGTTCACTTATAGTCCTTGGCCTGGGCCAGGTGGTAAAAGCCTCCAACTTCTGCAGATCAGTGGCAACCCCTCCTGTGGAGACAACATGACCCAGATACACAACAGAGGTTTTGTAAAACAGACAATTCTCCAAAGACAACTTCAATCCTTCTTCATGGAGACGTGAGAAAACCTTCTCTAATGGAGCTTCATGTTCTTCTAATGTTCTTCCAAACACAATGATGTCATCCAGATACACTAACAGTTCCGCTAGATTCATGAAAAGGGAATGGAGCTGCGCTAGAATTAGTGAATAAACACACCTAGTGTGAATAGATACTAAGTGTCTAATATCATGGAATGTGTCCTCTAACTGTGACACCAGTGAAAGGACAAATTGAAATGATTTAAAAATGTGAAAGTAATAAAAATCAAAATGTAAATAAACATCTAAGGTGTGCAGCAATAAACACCTGACTGAGTCTACAACACCACCCTAAAGCCCCATACACACGGTCGGACAATCCGCGGACCAGGTCGGTCGGATCCTGTCCATCGTACTTTGTCCGATGTTGGTGTTGCGTACACACGGTCGGACTACGTTGTCGGAATATCCGGTCTGCAAGAACGTTGTGACGTAAGTCGTCGTCCACGAGATTAGAAAAGGGAAGTTCAGCACCACGTCAGGCACCCGTTGGGCTCCTTCTGCTGATCCCGTGTTTATCGCGAGTTAGTCGAAGTTTGGTGACTTAAGATTCGCGCTTCTCAGTTTTCTGACTCAGATCGTTACTGCTCTTCAGTTTGTGCTTGTCGTGCGTATCTGTTTATTAGTGCGTGTAGTCAGTTCGCATTTGTTGGTCATTGCGGCCTATATCTTGATATAGGACGCTTTGATTTGCACTGCTTATTGTCTGCTCGTTTCTGGTATTCATTTCGTTCTTTCAGGCCTTGCTGTTTATCGGTGCTTTCTTTTTGTCCGTTCTGACCAGCCGACCTTTTGTGACCTTGTGAGCGATGTTTCCCGTGCGTACTCGTCGCCGAGTTCGTGCTGTACGCGGAATTGGTGTCGGGCTTTTAGCTTTGACCCAAGACCCGTCCATGAACAGAGTGACGAGGAGTATGTGGACCAAGAATTGGTTGCTTCAGCGTGACCAATTCTCGCACATGCCTTTGCTTCGTGAGATCCGGGAGAATAATCCTGATGATTTCAGGAACTTTCTCCGGATGACGGACCCCGATTTTCACCGTCTTTTGGCTTTGCTGACCCCCTTTATCAGCCGGCAGGATACCTGCATGAGACAAGCCATTACTCCGGAGCAGAGGCTTGTTGCCACGTTGAGGTACTTGGCGACAGGGAGAAGTCTTCAGGATTTGAAGTTCTCTTCAGGTATCTCTCCCCAGGCCCTGGGACTCATTATTCCAGAGACCTGTTCTGCCATCATCGAGGTCCTGCAGAAGGACTATATTAACCACTTCCCGACCGCCCCATGTAGATATACGTCGGCAGAATGGCACGTACAGGCAGAATCACGTACCTGTACGTGCCATTCTTCAGGCGGTTGGGGGTCCGATCGGACCCCCCTCCGCCGGCGGGGACGGTCGGGATCGTGTCAGGAGCGATCCGGGACGAGGGGGCGGCCAGTGGTTTCTGGCCACCCCCTCGCGATCGCTCCTGGCCAATGAAAAGCTTCCCCTTCCTGTCTATTGTATAGACAGGAAGGCGGAAGTGATGTCACGCTCGGTGCGCCGGTCTATGTGACCGGAGACGCCGAGCGGCGAACATGTAAAGGTTAGTGCACAACAGTACACTGACACCAGTACAGTTAGGCACATATTCCACCCCCCTGGCACCCCCTGATCACCCCCCAGATCACCCCCTCCCCCCCCAGTCACAGTGTCACTAATTGCAGTGATCATTTTTTTACTGATCACTGCATTTAGTGTCAGTGTGACTGTAATAACTGTCAGGGCAGTTAGTTTTAGGTCTTTAGGTTTTAGGTCCCCCTAATAAAGGTTTAACCCCTTGATTGCCCCCCAGGTAACCCTTTCACCCCCTTTTGCCAGTGTCACTAAGCGATCGTTTTTCTGATCGCTGTATTAGTGTCACTGCTGTCGCTAGGTAACCATTTTTTTTTTTAGGTAACCGCCATGTTTATATAGGTTCATAAATAGTTTTATAGGTCAGGTACCCCCATATTACAACCTAAATAAAGGTTTTAACCCCTTGATTGCCCCTAGAGTTAACCCTTTCACCAGTGATCACTGTATAACTGTCACTGGTGACGCTGGTTAGCCAGTTAGTTATTTCGTTATTTAGGTTCCCCGTCAGGTTTTTATATAGCGTCAGGTACCCCCATATATTACCTAATAAAGGTTTTAACCCCCTGATTGCCCCTAGTTAACCCTTTCACCCCCTTTTGCCAGTGTCACTAAGCGATCGTTTTTCTGATCGCTGCATTAGTGTCGCTAGGTAACCATTTTTTTTTTTTAGGTAACCGCCATGTTTATATAGGTTCATAAATAGGTTTATAGGTCAGGTACCCCCATATTACAACCTAAATAAAGGTTTTAACCCCCTGATTGCCCCTAGAGTTAACCCTTTCACCAGTGATCACTGTATAACTGTCACTGGTGACGCTGGTTAGCCAGTTAGTTATTTCGTTATTTAGGTTCCCCGTCAGGTTTTTATATAGCGTCAGGTACCCCCATATATTACCTAATAAAGGTTTAACCCCCTGATTGCCCCTAGTTAACCCTTTCACCCCCTTTTGCCAGTGTCACTAAGCGATCGTTTTTCTGATCGCTGCATTAGTGTCGCTAGGTAACCAGTTTTTTTTTGTATTACTGTTACGGGTGACGCTGGTTAGTTAGCTTGTTTTTTATACTGTCAGGGCACCCGCCATTTATTACCCAATAACGGTTTAACCCCCTGATCGCCCGGCGGGTGATATCAATTAGGTTTTAGGGTCAAATAAGGTCTGCGTCGCCCCAGGTTAGTGCCAGTACCGCAAACACCCACGCACAAAGCATACACCTCCCTTAGTGGCACAGTATCTGAACAGATCAATATCTGATCTGATCAGATCTATACTAGCGTCCCAGCAGTTTAGGGTTCCAAAAAAAAACGCATTGTTAGCGGGATCAGCCCAGATACCTGCTAGCACCTGCGTTTTCCCCCTCCGCCCAGCCCAGCCCACCCAAGTGCAGTATCGATCGATCACTGTCACTTACAAAACACTAAGCACACATAACTGCAGCGTTCGCAGAGTCAGGCCTGATCCCTGCGATCGCTAACAGTTTTTTTTGTGGTAGCGTTTTGATTCAGTCCCTTCAGTCAGGAGCTTTTTTACCTGTGAATCTCAAAAAAAAAAAAAAAAAAAAAAAAATAGTTGTCGTTTTATTGTTCTCTCTCTCACTCTATTCTCTCTCTATTGTTGCTCTTTTTTTACTCCATTCTATTCTGCAATGTTTTATTATGTTTTATCATGTTTTATCATGCTTGCTTTTCAGGTATGTAATTTTGTTTACTGTGTTTTAGTGTTAAGCATTTTTTTGTTTTCAGGTGCGCCATTCAGTTGCAACGCGGATTTATTTATCTTGACAGCAACAGCGTTTGCTCCCACGATACATAAAGACGCGACTCCAACACTGTAGGAGGTGATTTCACCACCACAGTTTAAAAAAAAGAGCATATATGCCGAAGCATGGGGGCAGCAGGGGGGGGGAGGAGCGATTGGCTCCTAATGCCACGTACATACGGTCGAAATTCCGACCGTGTGTACACGGCATAACTTTTGCGGGAGGATGCCCCCATGCATCGGCATATATAAATGGTGCATGTATGCCCATCATTAGAAGTGGGTGGATGAAGGGAGGTATTCTAATGGTGGGCATACCCACCAATCAATCTCTTTTTTTCGTTCAGCCAAGAGGCTGCATGAAAAAAAAAAAGATTACAATATATGTCCAGTATGTTGCTGGACTTTGAATGGTTATACCAGAATTATGCCTGCAGGTTTAGGTATCATCTTGGTATCATTCTTTTCAGCCAGTGATCGGCTTTCATGTAAAAGCAATTCTAGCGGGTAATTAGCCTCTAGACTGCTTTTACAAGCAGTGGGAGGGAATGTCCCCCCTCCCGGATATAAACCGCGCCATTGGGAAATTGGGAAAGCATTTTATCACACCAATCTTGGTGTGGTCAGATGCTTTGAGGGCAGAGGAAAGATCTAGGGTCTAATAGACCCCAATTTTTTCAAAAAAAGAGTACCTGTCACTGCCTATTGCTATCATAGGGGATATTTACATTCCCTGAGATAAAAAAAAAAATAATAACAAAGAAAAAAAATGGAAGGAACAGTTTAAAAATAAAATAAAAAAGCTAAATAAATAAAAAAAAAACAAAAAAAAAAAAAAAGCACCCCTGCCCCCCCTTCTCTTGCGCAAAGGCGTACACAAGCGTTGGTCTGGCGTCATATGTAAACAGCAATTGCACCATGCATGTGAGGTATCACCGCGAAGGTCAGATCGAGGGCAGTCATTTTAGTAGTAGACCTCCTCCATGAATCTAATGTGGTATCATGTAAAGGCTTTTAAAGGCTTTTAAAAATGTATGTAGTTTGTCGCCACTGCGTGTTTGTGCGCAATTTTAAAGCATGTCGTGTTTGGTATCCATGTACTCGGCCTAAGATCATATTTTTTATTTCATCAAAAATTTGAGCAATATAGTGTGTTTTAGTGCATTAAAATAAAAAAAAGTGTATTTTTTCCACAAAAAATGTGTTTGAAAAATCGCTGCGCAAATACTGTGTGGAAAAAAAAAAATGCAACACCCACCATTTTAATCTGTAGGGCCTTTGCTTTAACATTATATATAGTGTTTGGGGGTTCAACGTAATTTTCTTGCAAAAAAAAAATATGTTTTCATGTAAACAAAAAGTGTCAGAAAGGGCTTTGTCTACAAGTGGTTAGAAGAGTGGGTGACGTGTGACATAGGCTTCTAAATGTTGTGCATAAAATGCCAGGACAGTTCAAACCCCCCCCAAATGACCCCATTTTGGAAAGTAGACACCCCAAGCTATTTGATGAGAGCAATGTTGAGCCCATTAAATATTTTTTTTTTTTTTCCCAAGAGATTGAATAATGAAAAAAAAAAAAAATATATATATTTTTTTTACAAAAAGTTGTCACTAAATGATATATTGCTCAAACAT
The DNA here is from genome assembly GCA_028564925.1 of Lithobates sylvaticus. Lineage (NCBI taxonomy): Eukaryota > Metazoa > Chordata > Amphibia > Anura > Ranidae > Lithobates > Lithobates sylvaticus. The sequence goes on from CM053038.1 coordinate 182,336,675, forward strand.
GTCATGGGCATATGTAGAAATACACCCCAAAATACATTCTGTTGCTTCTCCTGAGTACGGGGATACCACATGTGTGGGACTTTTTGGGAGCCTAGCTGCGTACGGAACCCCAAAAACCAAGCACCGCCTTCAGGCTTTCTAAGGGTGTAATTTTTTTATTTCACTTCTCACTGCCAATCACAGTTTCGGAGGCCATGGAATGCCCAGATGGCATAAAACCCCCCAAAATGACCCCATTTTGGAAAGTAGACACCCCAAGCTATTTGCTGAGAGGTATTGTGAGTATTTTGCAGATGTCGCTTTTTGTCACAAAGTTTTTAAAATTGAAAAAATATAAAAAAAAAAAAAATTTTTTTTTCTTTACTTTCTACATTTTCAAAAACAAATGAGAGCTGTAAAATACTCACCATGCCTCTCAACAAATAGCTTGGGGTGTCTACTTTCCAAAATGGGGTCATTTGGGGGGGTTTTGTGCTATTTTGGCATTTTATGGCCTTCGAAACTGTGATAGGTAGTGAGGAGTGAAATCAAAAATTTGCACCCTTAGAAATCCTGAAGGCGGTGCTTGGGTTTCGGGGCCCCGTACGCGGCTAGGCTCCCAAAAAGTCCCACACATGTGGTATCCCCATACTCAGGAGAAGCAGCAAAATGTATTTTGGGGTGCAATTCCACATATAACTATGGCATGTGTGAGCAATATATCATTTAGTGACAACTTTTTGAAAAAAAAAAAAAATCTTTTTTATTTTTGTCTTTATTCAATCACTTGGGACTAAAAAAAAAAAAATATTCAATGGGCTCAACATGCCTCTCAGCAAATAGCTTGGGGTGTCTACTTTCCAAAATGGGGTCATTTGGGGGGGTTTTGTACTTCTCTGCCATTTTAGCACCTCAAGAAATGAAAAAGGCAGTCATAAATTAAAAGCGGTGTAAATTCCAGAAAATGTACTCTAGTTTGTAGACGCTATAACTTTTGCGCAAACCAATAAATATACGCTTATTGGCATTTTTTTTACTAAAGACATGTGGCTGAATACATTTTGGCCCAAATGTTTGACTAAAATTGAGTTTATTAGATTTTTTTTTATAACAAAAAGTAGAAAATCTCTTTTTTTTTCAAAATTTTCGCTCTTTTTCCGTTTATATCGCAAAAAATAAAAATCACAGAGGCAATCAAATACCATCAAAAGAAAGCTCTATTTGTGGGAAGAAAAGGACGCAAATTTCGTTTGGTTACAAAATTGCATGACCGCGCAATTACCAGTTAAAGTAGTGCAGTGCGAAATTGAAAAAAGACCTCTGGTCCTTTGGCTGCCAAATGGTCCGGGGCTGAAGTGGTTAAGGTAACATTTATACTTTACTATTCCATTCTATGTATGCTCTGTTTGCTAATGTCTTCTATTTTTGACCTCCTTCCCTAATTACCATGATTGCAATATGTTCTAATATGCTGTGCCCCTTTTCTCCTTCATGCATTTTTCCCTTCACTTACCTCCCCAGCATGCTCTTCTGCCCCAATAGACACCTATGGCCTAGTCACTTTAGCAATGTATTTTGTCTGCTGCATAGTATTTTTTGCCCACAAACAACCCCTAAAATATGCACAAATGTTTGCTGTGTGGTTTACTTCATGTAGAGCCCCTTTTTTTATTGTTTTTGGTGGTGGGGGGGGGGGGCAAACTCATTAGGAACCCCCTCCCCCAACTGCTCTGTCAGATGATACCAATCCTCTATCTCCTGGCTTTCCCAAGGTCAATACACACTATATACCTACCTCTTTATAGTGGGCATCTTTAGGGATGAATTCTGCAAAGCATTTAGTGCAAGGGGCTGCCTCCATACTTGCCATTTCCTAATTTTTTGTGTTCTTTCTCTCCTATTAGCTTGCTTGGAAATTTCATAATGTCACAATGTGCTTTCCTTTTTTTTTTTGGGGGGGGGGGGGGGGGGGGGTTGAAATGTTAGTTTAGCTTTCCTGGGGGCTGCCAATAGTGTTAAGTACAGAGGGTCTGGCCAAACTAGCACACATTATTGAGCCATTTGCCAATCAATGAAGTGCAGAGGGTTACCTGTCCAACAACCCCCCCCCCCCCCCCATCCCAAAACCCTAGTTATTGCCAATGGCCCATCAGAAGTGTGGGGATTGATGGGGGGTGAGTAATCTGTGAAGGTGAGCCTCTACTTTTCTGTGCAAATACTTTCCTGTCTCCAATTTTATACAATGCTCTTGTTCCAAGATGTTGATTGTCTAATCTGTTTGCAATGTTTATGTGCAAAGTGACTAATTATTTTTTCTTGTTTCACTCCACAGTTCCCTTCCACGCCACAGGAATGGCAGACTGTGGCCTCCCACTTTGCCAGCCGTTGGGACTTTCCTAACTGCGGAGGGGCAATTGATGGGAAACACGTCCGCATCGTCCCACCGCCCAACTCGGGGTCCCACTATTATAATTATAAAGGGTTTAATAGTGTAGTGATGTTGGCGGTGGTGTCGGCAACATATGAATTTATGTATGTGGACGTGGGGATGAACGGCCGGATCTCGGATGGTGGTGCCATTGCGCACACGGAGTTCTACTGGCGTCTCCAAAGTGGCAGTCTGTGCTTGCCACCTCCAGAGGAGAATGCAGAAGGACTCCCCTTCGTCTTTGTCGCAGATGAAGCGTTTGCGTTGACTCCCCATCTGATGAGGCCGTTCCCGATGAGGACCCTCACCCCAGACCAGAGGGTCTTCAACTACAGGCTGTCCAGAGCCAGAAGAGTTGTGGAGAACACTTTTGGCATCCTGGCCAGCCGCTTCCGCCTGTTCTTGACGGCAATTAACTTGGCGGAATACAAACTGAACCACATAGTTCTTGCCTGTTGCATATTGCACAACTTCCTCAAAAGACATAACAGGAACTATGTGGTGCCCGTTGGCCCAGATGTGGAGGGCCCTCCAAATGCGGACCTCACAGCCCTTCAAGTGGCACGTCCAGCCTTGCCCCCTCTAAATGCCCGCGCGGTCCGCGAGCAATATATGGAGTACTTTGTGGGTAGGGGGGCCATTGCTCTGCCTGACGATGTGTGAGAGGCATTTTTTAATAAATCTGATATTTCCAACAACCTATGATTTCTGGTCATTTCACTATTCTTTTTAGCTTATTTTACCTTGAAATTTTTTCCCTTTGCCTTCGACAGTGGGAATGCACTTTCTGGGCAAAAGGAGGTAACAGTCTCTTCTTCCCAAAAAGATTATTCTCATGTTGTGTGTTTGATACCTAATCTTTGGTCTAGAGAAGGTTTGTAGTGCATAACTGACACCCAAAATACTCCTTTTCATCACCAGGTCAGACATGTGTGTATTCTCAAAAATGCTGTGCTCCGTGTTTTCGTACAAAGCACTGTGGGTGTCATTTACCTTAGTCAAATCCACTATGCTCTACAAGTGCAGTGAAAAAGTGCCCTGGAAAAGAAACTTGCAGTGCAAAGTGGACTTGCCTTTAGTAAATAACACCCATTGCCCCCCATATCCTTTACATTTGACATACATAATGCATTGTGTTTTTTAAATAAGGAAGCCACACATTTAGAAAAATAAAAAAGTTTACTTGGAAAACATTCACAAGTGCGTTTACAATCTTCACGCCCAAACTGACAACATCTTGGTTATTTACAACATTGTTTACAAACATTCCGCAATTGGTAAAACCAGGCATGGAGCAAAACAGAACCTATGAACTTGGAAAGTTCAACTTTGTAAAGTGAAGACAAGATCAGACATGACTATATGTTCAAAGTGTGTTTGATCTTGCCTTCATCACATGGGGGGGTCACCCCTGGAAAGTGGAAATTTAGAACATGCACACAATTTGGGTCTGAAAATGGTCATTAGATGTTAAAACTCATGCCTAGAAGCTTCAAAAGTGCCATTTTCCATCATGGGGATGAATGGACGTTTTTTGGGGGTGCAACCCCTTCACCACAACCACTTTCGTAGTTCGTAAAGTGGTTGCACCCCCAAAAAAACGTTGGCATTCATCCACCATGATGGGAGCTAGCACATGTGGACACAATGTGTGCATGTTCCAAATTTCACACAGTTCTTAAGTTGCAAATGTGTTCAGAAGCTGCACAAATGTGTGTTAATTACTTGGTGCGTTTTCATATTTTTCCTAAAACATCAATGATGTTCTTCAATTTTTGTTGAACATCATTGATGTTTTGCTTTATGTAATCTAGATCTCTATTGCAGACCATTATCTCCCCGATGAGTACGTGGGCACTCTCTGTGGTAAAGTGCGATTTTTCTTCCACAACATCCACGTCACCTAAAAACCACAAACAAACAAAAACCGGGTGTTGGAAATGAGGCAGCCATACATTGATTAGCTTACCAGTAGCTGTGTTCTCCCACACTCACCTGTTGTGGTGACAATTTCTCCAAGTTCGATGATCTCTCCTTCTTCCTCCTCCTCCTCCTCTGCTTCTGCTCTTTCACCTTTTTTGGGAGGTGTTGGTTTTGGGGTTTCCTCAGACGGCCCAAGTTTTCGCTCCCCTATGAGAATGTACAAAAGGAAGATTTAGCAACACAATCTATTGAGGGCAGAAATAGGAAATGACAAACATTGCTTGAAAGTGACGGACACTATTTTTGTTTGGCCAGTTACAAATGCCAACTACATGAATGTAGTCACTTTGTAAAGGTGCTAAACTTACTAGCTTTTTGGTAGAAGTTTGTGTGATGGAGACCCCCCTCTAGTATCCACTGGAGCACATGTGTGGAAAAGCCTAATAAAAAGGGGGTTTGGGTGTCCCAGCACTAGTGCTCTAGAGTCCAGATGGGTAAACAGCTACTGGGTGACCTCTCCTTTACATTGAATAAATTGGCTTTACATTCTTGATGACATTTCTAGTGAGAACAAACTTCCTTTCCCCAAAAAAAACACCAAACATCGTATTATAAGTGGCCGAACGATCGAGGTTGCGTACGATCGAAAGGACACACACACGACCATGACAGTGGCAGAAAGATCGAGGCTGAGTACGATCGAATGCACAGACAAACATGAAAGTGGCCATTTTGGAATGTACAACTTTGTAAAAATCAAACCACATGGAGCAGTATGCAAGCAAGAAATCAAACACAAAACACAACTACTTACTTTTTTGAAGAATTCGCTTGATCTTTCTGTACTGATCGGCCTCCCTCAGTTTCAGGTCTGACCAGCGTTTCCTCAGTTGCTCCTTGGATCGTTGTACCCCAAAATTATTGTACAGCCTCCTCACATCTTTAGACATGATCTTGGCCTTGCGGACATTGGGGTTGAGGTAAGGCCCATACTTCCCATCATAGTCGCTCCTCTTTAATATGTCCACCATCTCCAACATTTCTCCAAATGACATATTGGAGGCCTTGAATTTCAGGCTCCGGGATCGGGACGTTTCTGCCTCCGGACTTTCCTCGTCCTCCTCGTTGGTGGGATATTTGTGGCGCACCTGCTGTGTCCCCGCCATGTGCTCTCCCCACTGCGCCGTAAAGAGAATGGGTGGGGAATAGACGAGAAAGTTCGTCAGGGGCGGGTGGAGTTTGACGCATGCGCACTGTATATAAAACGTCACACGCCTGTGTCGTAGCCACGATCTGGGAGACGAGGGGAGAGAAAGCTCACGCACGAGACGATCGCTAGAAACGAAGGTACAATTTGACGTTAGTACATAACTAGCCTAGACTGATTCGAACTTGAGGCTTCTTTATGGAGAAGATTAGAAGAGTTTAGCCTGACATAATTTATAGTGTTTTGTGTGGTGTTGTGTCTTGCAGAGATTATGAAGGGATTCAACGACATGAGTTTTCTCCCCCTCTTCATTGCCAAATACAGGGAATTTCCCATTTTATGGCAGGCTAAACACCCCCATTATAGCATCAAACCAAAGAGGTACGCAGCCCTGGAGGAACTTGTGGAATTTGTCAAGCCAAGGTTCCCCGCGGCAACTGTTGATGATATAAGAAAGAAAATTGGCAGCCTGAGGAGTGCGTATATCAGGGAGCGCAAGAAGGTTGTGAAGTCGGAAGAAACTGCAACTGCAGCAGATGAGGTCTATGTGCCCAAGCTCTGGTACTATCAGAGTCTACATTTTCTCAAAGACCAGGCTGATGTCACGGAGCCACTCTCGACTCCTCCTTCCACGCTTCCTTGCGCGCAGGCCACCCCTGATGAGGCTTCCGAGGAGCAACCTGGGCCTTCCAGTCTGGAAGAGGTGGAGGAGCCCAGATTGTTCCAGGTATAGTAGTTTTGTTACCATTTATGTGAATAATGAATGATGTTCACTTAATTCAGGATCCCCATTTGCTTAGTTCCTAACGTGTTTGACATATCAACTGACAGTAGTGTTGGAGACAGTTGGGGCCACAATCTAAACTGCAGGGCTGGGAATTGTATGGTTTTCTATTTGTAAACATTTTGCAACAGTCACTAGATGAAAATTGTGTGTGTTTGATGAACAAATACCTGAAACTATGTCCCTTTTTCATACACAGGAGGACCTCAGCCAGGAGGTGGCTGTGGAAGGTGGCAGTCAGGAGGAGGCAGGGGTTAGTGGCAGCCAAGAGGTGGGTAGTGGCAGCCAAGAGGGGGCTAGGCCTCGGAGCCTGACTGACTCCCAAATCCCTCTCCTCCGCCTTCCGTACAGAAGGGCGAGAAGGAGGGGTGATGCGGGAGAGTCAGCGCTCCGGATGATCAGAGAGGCTTCAGACTCCCTACATGCCACACCCACCGACGAGGAGACCTTTGGCTCCGTGGTTGTCACGAAGATGATGGGTATGGAGGTGAGGCAACGCAACATGTGTGAGGGGCTCATCCTCCATGTCCTAAATAAGGGTAGGGCTGGGGAGATGACCCCAGTCACACATGTTTGCCATAGTTACCATGCTCCGCCTCCTCCTCCTCCTCCTTCTGCCACCCCACCAGCACGACAGCCACAGCGTGCAAGGAAGCGTGGAAGGAAGACCTGAGAGTGACGACCTGGATTCAGTCTGGTCTGAGAGAAGATGGAGCCTCTCGTAGTACCAGAGCCTGGGGACCTAGATGGCATCTGCTGCAGTTCCGGATGCTTTGGACTTCAGGACCAGATTGCACTCCCCTTAATATACGTACTCCTCAGGCCCCCAATTTTCTACGCTTGAAAAATGATGGTTGCCGTGGGGGTCCAAGGCTTTGCAAATTCCCCAAGTTTCACCATGGCTGCGTTCCTCTTTGGTTTGTTGCTGAGACCTAAATAAAGGTTTTTTTGATTTGAAATAATCATTGACTATTGTGTTTTACTTTTCTACAATGACAGTTTTTCTTTGAGTAGGCAGGTACATTTCACTAATCCTAAAGTAGAATTAACAAGGGGCACCAACAACCAACAAACTCCTAGTAAATTTAAGCAAGAAATACAAATGTTAATAATGTGGTTTTGCTAAGTTGAGACACACAACCCCCCTCCAAAAAAAAAATAAAAAATCTCCTTCAAATATGTATTCCAAAAAAAAAAAAAAAAAAAAAAAGACAAATCATACTAAAAATATAACAAAGATTCTTTTACGATCTGAGTAAAAATAAACATGTAGTGTATAAATGCTGAAAAGTAATAAAGAACTAAGTTTGTGAAAAGTGCGGGTGAATAGGAGCAGCTAAAACATGTCATTCTTGTTGCATTGTAAAGAAAAAGAGAATGCGCTGCATTAAAGACATTTTAACATTGCAGCGTGACAAATGTGCTGTGTCGATTAGGAAAGGTAGTTTTACCTGACCGAGCGCTTCCGTCACAGAATTTCTTCTGAGCATGCGTAGCACTTTGTCCGTCGGACAACCGTACACACGATCGGATTTGGTGTGATCGGACCGTGTTGTCGGCAAATCTTTCCAGCAGGAGATAAGACTTTGTCCGGCGGACAATCCGACGTACACTGTCCGATGGTGCATACACACGGTCTGATTTTTCAACAACATTGTCCGATCGGACAGAATCCATGAAAAAGTCTGACCGTGTGTATGGGGCTTTAGTGTTCTAGAAACAGAAATTCAAATTGGGATGGATCTATATCATGCATATAAACACATCTTTTATTTAAAAGTGAAAACAAACACCATAAGTGAATATTAATAATAAACAGCAGGCTGAGCCTGTAACACCAACAATAAACAATTGATACCGGGCGAAGGGCTAAACGTGTGACCACACCATTGATTTATCACAGTGCAATGTTAGGGCCAGTATTGGGACAGAGTCCAAAAGAATGTTGTATAATGTCCCATGTAGGAGTGCAAAATACAAAATTAAAAACAGTATTAGGAACAAAAAAACACAAAAGTCTTCCAGAAGGCAGAAAAATTAGAAGTTACTTTTCACAGCAGGCTGCAAAGTGAGTTAAACCACCACCGTAAGACACACTTGCCCGCTTACCGGAAATACGTGGTCCCTTGTTATAGGGGACCCGTATAAGCAGATGGCTCTTAACCCCAGCCAGGGATGGAACGGACTCTTAAGACTTTGCAGGCACTAATCTCCAGGGCTATCAGTCAGGGACTCTCCAATGGGGATCAGCTCAGGTCGAAATGATGTGCAGCAAACCAATACCGGTAAAGGACAAAAGTGCTCACATAGTGTAAAACCTTCTTACACTTTATTGTTTAAAAGAAGCAGCAAAATGTACACTTACATAGCACTTTGATCAAGTCAGGACAAAAGGCGAGCCGGCCGGTCTCGCTATACAGCCCATGGTTCCGGGACTACGACAGATTCTGGTGACGTCAGGACGTAGCTCCTCCTCCCTACGCGTTTCGTCACTAGGCGGACGTCGTCACGGGGCACGGGCGGCGTCATGACGCACCGTATTAAATAGTAAACATAATAGCCAAGTCTCGATGTGAATCCTAGACCCGAAACAGCGTCGGCCATCTTAACTATGGCAAACCGCTCCACACAGACTCTACTGATAAGGGAAAGGCTGGAAACAAATGCTGAACATATTGAAAAGTACAGCGTTAGCCGTCATAACTATGGCAAACCGCTCTACACAGCCTTTACTGATGAAGGAAAGGCTGAAAAACATTACAAACAGCTTGAAAAATAGTCCACAAAGATACATATTCTCAAGACATCATGCATTGCACTGTCCACATAACCAGCAAACCCAAAAAAAAAATGTATTTATTTGATGTTGCAATGTGTCTATATTAGATTAAAATTAGTGGAAAAAATATAAATAAAAATAAAAATAAAAATAAAATTAAAAAAATATAAAATATATGTAATAAAAAATTAAAAACGAACAGGAGGAAATGTTTCTAACTTTAGAACGTATTGAAATACCTCAAGGCCAAAAAGATGTATATATTCCCTCGATATCGAACAATCAATGATGTCTTGGTACGATGTGTATAAACACAGATATGATGAGAGGTCCATGTAATTTGCTAGTATCTAAATAGTGTGGTGTGCTGACAAAACAATGAACTGTGCTAAAACAGTCTAGCCGAGCCGCGAGGATTCACACCAATAGCTAATCTCACAAGAAAATGTACAGTCAAAGTCAAAAATAAAAGAAAATTTCAAAACAATTTTTTCTAAAAAAACATTTTCAAGGAACACCTTCTACAAATATTCCTTCAAAAGGAATTACTTGGGAATAGAGAACAACAATTGTATTCATTGTAATCTGAACAAACATGAAAAAGAAATCCCATGAGCACCTGGGAGACATGGCCACTAGGAGTTATCAATAAAGCAGTTTATATCAACATCAATGTTGAGTCCAAACGGGGTGTAACTTTTAATTTTATGAACCCAAGCCATTTCCAACTTGGAGATACTGTTAACAAGACCACTACCTCTCCAGTGTGGTCGAAATTTATCTATACCCAAAAAAATCGTGTTACTGGGGTCTCTGTTATGAACTCGGAGGTAATGCTTTGACACTGAATGTTTTGTAAAACCTCTACGGATATTGTTTATATGCTCGTTGAGACGCACTTGTAGTGGTCTTTTAGTCCGGCCCACATATTGAAGCCTGCACGGGCATTGGAGCATATAAACAACTCAGATGGTAGAACAGGTAATAAATGGTTCAATAACATGACTATGTGAAGTGCAAGTAGATGTGAAAGAAGTAGTTCTTCTAGTTCTGCATTTATTGAGAGTACAGACTTGACATCGTCTGCACTGGTAATAACCAGTAAGTGAAGAAAAGAAACTACTTTTTGCACTTGGAGGATTCAAGATATTAGGGGCCAGTTTGTCTCTTAGAGAGGGGGCTCCTCTAAAGACAATCTGGGGTCTATCAGGAAGAAAGACCCCGCTAGATTCATGTCTCCTACCAATCTCTCCATCAGTCGCCAAGATCGCAGGGGCCCCTGATAATCCTTGAGGCATTCGGCTGAACTCATAGAATCCCAAAGGGCAAATAATTGCAGTTTTTTTCTCGATCTTCTGGATGCATGGGGATCTGATAGTACCCAATCTTCAAGTCGAGTACGCTGAACCATTTGGCCCCAGTAAGACACTGAAGGGGAGTTGTATACTGGTCAGGGATGGTGTGCCAATTTAGAGTTCGGTAGTCAATACAAATGCGTAGTGATCCATTCTTCTTCCACCCCACCACAATAGGGGATGCATATGGGCTCCTTGATTCCTGAATGACCCCTGACCTCTTCAGCTCCGCCAACTGCTTTCAAAGGTCTTCCAGGTCACTAAGGGGTATTCTCCTAGCTCGTTCTCGAAAAGGCTTATCATTATGTAACCGGATTTGATGTTGAGCGCTCTTAGCCCAACCCACATCAAAATCATCCTTCGAAAAGATCTTCTCCCACCTCATTAATTGGGACTTCATTCTTTGCTGCCATACAGGGGGTAAAACTTCAGCACAACACTGGAACTCATTCTGCATCTGGTGACTATCCTCTTGACCTTTGGTCTCTTCAGGAAACACAGGGATGGCTGCACTCGTTTGCCCCACTAACATGCGTGCCCCCAATGTGATTGGATAATCTGCAACATTCCGAAGACTAATTGGCACTTTTTTCCAGTTCTCTAATCCAACAGCTCTAGCTTGTTCATCAGTTTCTAACACAACAAAGGGGCCTGGTTGGTCCCAGGTCAGTTTGACTGTAGCTTTTACACGAGCAACTTTTCCTGGCTGCAACACTCTTTTCTTGGCTTCTAATTTCCACAAGCATCCCACGCCCTCAACAGGGGCATTCTTCTCTTGCCACACGCTGACAGGCCTTCAGTAACTGAGGGTGGATCTTGTTTGAAATGGAACCATCTTCTCCCAATACCGATGACAACAACCTCCTTAACAGGTCTGTATTTGTCCTAATTAGTATTGAATTCTGTCCGGCCCCAGGTGGCCTGGGGCACATGACCGCCAAGGTGTCAAAAGCCCCACTTTCCCGACAGCTGCTGGCCCAACGGATATTTAAATATGGATGTACCCATCATATGGGCACTTGGCAGTTCCAATTCCCCAGATCTCCAGTTCTTCAAGCTTGCGTAGAGGAAGGTGACTCAGGTACTTGTCATAGAAATCCCGATATAAAAGCATGATTTGGGCCCCAGTGTCTAACAAGGCCCTTGTGTAAATGCCCTCTATTTGTACGGACACAATCGGGGATGGCCCCACTAATTTCTCTGGAAATCTCTCTTATTTCTAGTAGAGTTGGGTTTGCAATCTCTCTTAGGTTTATTCTGAGAAGACCTAACAGTGGCCCTGGGTGGTGACAAAGCATTGACCCTCTGTGCCCGGGTCCCTGACCCTGGTGACAGGTAACTTGGCTGCAAGAGTGATGAGGGTGTCGATGCCGAACCCTTCTTCTGAGGCCTTCTCCTGACCCTCCTCCTTCTTTCAATTCTGGAGCTCTGTTTCTTGTTGGGGTTCCTAGCTGGCTCCTTCACTGAGACCCCTAATGGTTTCCCGCGTTCTGATCTAAGAACAGTTTTTGGAATATCTTCACAAGCTCTGCCAACAGCTCGACACTTACTTCCTTCGGCGGACACTGTGCCTTAAAATGTCCTGGTTCCCGATACTTGAAACACTTCTGGATACTGATCCTTTCGGTCTGTGCTTTGGCCTGAGCCTCCATAACATGCAGCAAAGCTTTTTGCACCTGCTCTTGAACTTGGGCTCCATTCTCTGGTGACTTGACTGGAGTAACTTTGGGTGTGGATTTCTCCACAGGAGCCTTGGGGCACTCTGCCCACTCAGATTCCTCATCACTTTCCGGCACACTGGTGTCCACTTGAGCTGACTGGGCTGCGACCTTCTCTGCCTTCTGGGGGTATTCACAGCCGGGCCTCTTGAGTTTTCTCATCCAACAGGGCTTCTTCTTCCCTCACCTACTCCATTTATTCTGGGTAAATAGGGGCCCCTCATGTTCCTTTCAGTAGTAGACAAAGCATAATTGGATGGTTGGGCCTAGCCCCTTGCTGGATTCTTTACAATCTGGCTCTGTCTGCTTCCTGAGGATCAATCCCCTTTTTCAGAATAATTTGATGCAGGATTCGATCCACTCGAACAACATAGTCTGATAACTTCTCCCCTCGCCACTGGTGAGTATGTTCAAACTTGAACATTAGGTCTGATAGTTTCTTCCCTCTTCCATAAACAGCACACAGGGCCTCAATGTAGTCCATAGCCTCACAGTCTGGTTTTCCTCTTTTTAGACTTCTAATGACATCTGCTGCTGGACTCCGAAGACTTTCACTGATCCGTTGTCTCTTTATAGTTTCAGACACATTCCAATCCTCTATCGCCTGCATGGCTTGATCCAGCCAACTGTCAAACTCTTCCTCGCCTTTTGAAATGGGGACACGGCCTGAGAAAATTTGCAACCTCTGATACCCCTGATTGGCAGAGATGGCAAGACTCTTTATCAGGCTCTCAAACAATCGACTTATGTCTGTGTAGAATTATGTAGGGGGCATTCCAGCCATTGGACTGCCTACAGCTGAGCCGTCTGCAACCGGACTTCCTTGTTGCGACTGGGAAGGGTCTCCATCCAGATCACCTGTCAACTGTAATGGGATTACTTGACCATCAAGGCCTTCCGCCAGGCTCATGACATGATATGATTAATTTGTTCAGATCCTTTTTCAAGGTTTCCACATCCTGCGGAGAAGTTATTGCCCTGCTAAGCTTAGTATAGTCCGCAAATACAGAGATTTAACTGTTTACCCCATCCTCCAGGTCATTTATAAACAAATTAAAGGGATGAAAGGCAGACGAAAAATACAATTTAATCCCAAAGGATTTGGCCAAGGCTCTCCAAAACAGAGCAGTAAATTGAACTCCTCTATCAGAGATGATATGTGAAGGCATCCCATAAAGACGAAAGATCTCTTAAATGAAAGTTGTGGCAAGACTGGGAGCAGAAGGTAGGCCTGGGAGAGGATAAAATCCATGGAAATACAGCGCCAAGGTATATTGGGAACTGGTAAGGGCAGAAGCAACCCAGCTAGGGCGGACGTGGAAGACTTGGATAGTACACAAACCGTACAAGCTTGAATGTACTCTTTGACATCCTTACGAAGAGAGGGCCACCAGTAATGATGCTGAAGAAGGTCACAAGTACGAGGTATACCAGGATGTCCAGAGAACTTGGAGTCATGGGCCCACGCAAGGAGTTTGGAATGAAGTGCGGAAACCACAATAGTTTTACCTGGAGGATGAATAGACCGGAGCTAAGTAGTGGCTAGAAATGCAGAGGGATGATGGCACCGGGATCTAGGTGATTCTCAGAATCGTTGACATCGAATGACCTGGACAAGGCATCGACACAGGACGAAAGGTAATGTTGAAGTTGAAGCGGGCGAAAAAGAGGGCCCAGCGAGCTTGGCGTGGGTTCAAGCGTTTCGCGGATTGTAAATACTGCAGATTTTTAGATGTCGCCATTCTTGAAGAGCAAGTTTAATAGCCAGTAGCTCTCGGCCCTCAATGGTATAGTTCTTTTCCGCATCGGAAAATTTCTTTGAAAATAATCTTTGAAAAGACTTTCCCTTCTTGGCTTGGAGTAGGATGGCACCGACTCCTACTGAGGAGACATCAACTTCCACAGAAAAGAGTTTCGTAATGTCCGGACGTAGGAGGATTAGGGCGGAGAGGAAGGCTGCCTTGAGTTTGTGGAAAAGCATCAATGGCCTCAGGGGACCAGAGCCGGCAATTGACACCCTTGCAGGTGAGAGATGTAATAGGAGCTACCAAGGTGGAGTAGTTGCAAATGAATTGGCGATAGTAATTGGTGAAGCCCAAAAAGCGTTGGGTGGCATTAAGACCAGAGGGCTGGGGCCACTCAGAGTTGGCCCGAAGTTTGGCTGGGTCCATGAGGAGGCCCTGATAAGAGATTATGTAGCCCAGGAATGGAACTTTTGTTTGTTCAAATAGGCACCTCGCCAATTTAGCATATAGACAATTGTCCTGTAGTCGCTGTAGCACAGCTTTCACATGGAGACGATGGGTGAGTAAGTCCGGTGAGAAAAAAAGAATATCGACCAGATATACAATAACACAGACATACAGAAGGTCATGGAAGATCTCATTAACCAAGTTTTGAAAGACAGCTGGGGCATTGCATAAGCCAAAGGGCATCACAAGATATTGATAATGTCCGTCCCTGGTGTTAAAGGCGGTCTTCCACTCGTCTCCTTCCCGGATTCTTATTAAATAGTAGGCCCCTCTAAGATCCAATTTGGTAAAAACATGAGAACCCTGCAGTCTGTCAAAGAGTTCCGCAATTAAAGCAAGAGGGTATCAGTTCTTCATGGTGATGGCGTTAAGGCCCCTGTAGTCGATGCATGGACGGAGTGAACCATCTTTTTTCCCTACAAAGAAAAACCCGGCTCCAGCAGGTGAGTTGGATTTCCTGATGAAACCCTCTTGCAGGTTTTCCTGAATATATTCAGACATGGCTTGTGTCTCTGGGATAGATAGAGGGTAGACTCAGCCTCAGGGAGGAGGTCCCTGGTAACAGATCAATGGAGCAGTCATAGTCTCTGTGAGGAGGAAGGCGATCAGCGGACTTTTTGCAGAAAACATCTCGGAAGGTCTGATATTGGGAAGGCAACATGGGAGTTGTGGAGGTTTCAGCCAGAGGAATGGAAGGAGGTGGTGGTACCTTGGAAACTCATCGTTGTTGACACTGAAGACTCCAAGCCAATACTTGTCCAGAGTTCCAATCAAGATGCGGGGAGTGTTTCTGCATCCATGGAAGACCCAGAATGATGGGACTGGAGGATTTAGGCAGAATTAGGAAAGAGATTTCCTCACCATGCAAAACCCTGATGCGTAATGCAATAGGAGGGGTTTTAAACCGGATGGGGCTCAGTGGCAAGAAGGAGCCATCTACTGCGGTCACGGAGAGGGGTATAGCCAGGGCAACAAAGGAAATGCCCAACTCGGAAGCCAAAGATTGTTCAATTAAATTCCCGGCTGCTCCAGAGTCCACATATGCAGAGAGTTGATAGGCATTTTGAGTCCAGTGGATAGACACGGGTAGGGTGAAACAAGAGAATCTGACAGAATTAAATGATCGGTCTAGATCACCTCTCTCTGAGTGACCTAGACCCTGGAGTTTCCTGGAAGAACTGGACAGGAGTTCAAAAGATGTCCTTTATTGCCACAATAAAGGCAAAAGCCCAAACCCATGAACCAGGCACGTTCCTCTGGAGTGAGGCGAGTTCGCCCAAGCTGCATAGGTTCTTCCAACATTTGAGAGGTTGAAGACGGAGAGGGTTCCACAAGACTTTGGAGTGCTGGACAGCCAGCAGGGGGATGACTGGATCTGGATCTCTCCGGGGTCCGCTCCTGGAAGCGAATGTCTATTTGAATGCTTAATGCAATTAAATCATCCCATGTGGTAGGAATGGTGCATCCAGCGAGTTCATCCTTTACACGCCCAGACAGGCCTTGCCAGAAGGTAGCGGTAAGAGCCTCATTATTCCATTTAAGTTCATCGGCCAGAGTACGGAATTGAACTGCGTATTGACCGACTGTCTTTTTTTGCTGACGAAGATGAAGGAGGGCCCCAGCAGCAGAAAACACTCTGACGGGCTCATCAAACATTTCCCGGAAAGCATCCCAAAAGGCCTGGAAGTCGGAGGTGATAGAATCATGTTGTTCCCAAAGTGGGGAGGTCCAAGCTAGGGCATCACCAGAAAGGAGAGAGATGATTTATGCGACTTTGGTGCGATCATTTTGAAAATGGTGGCTGGAAAATTCAAAGTGGATGGAACACTGATTAAGCAACAGGTGAAGCTGGTGACACCCATAGCTGCTGAGTGCAGCCAGAGCTGAACACAAGCTAGTGGAACAACAGGTGCCAACTGACCTACAGCAGTAAAGGAAACACACAGACCAGCTCCGCAGCTGATCTGTGACACTCGTACAAATGCTCTCGATGCCTTATCCGCTACCTGTTTAGAGGCTGCACGCAACCAGAAGTTGGCAAGCGGAGTCAGTGGGTGGAGAGGGTGGCGGAGTCAGCGGAGTGGAGAGTGAGTCCTCACCTGCAGTGGAACTAGCTAGGTAAGCAGGCTGGGGTGCAGAGTGAAGCCGCATCAGGATCGATGACCAGAGCCATCACATTTGGTCACCGTCTGCAGTTTAAAATCCTGACGCCCATCTTGGTACACCCTGCACTCGGCCACAGTAAGCTAGCAGCGGACATCTTGTTACACCCAGCCTATATAGTTTGGGCTGGGTGTAACAAGATGTCTGCTGCTGCTTACTGCGGACAAGTGCAGGGTGTACCAAGATGGGCATTGCAGCATAGCATTTCTAAATAAATCCTTTCCTCATGTCATTTATTGCTGCATTTCAGTGCCTGCCAATAAGTGCCGCCTGTCAGTGCCATCTACAGTGCCTTGCAAAAGTATTCGCCCCCTTGGCTTTTTACCTATTTTGTTACATTACAGCCTTTAGTTTAAATGTTATTTTTAATCTGAATTATATGTGATAGATCAGAACACAATAGTCTAAGTTGATGAAGTAAAATTAGAAAAATATATACATAAAACTATTTTTCAGAAATAAAAAACTGATAATTGGCATGTGCATACAGTATGTATTCACCCCTTTGGTTGCACCAGAGCTTTTTATGGGCTTCATAACAATTACCTTCAGAAGTCACATAATTAGTGAAATGATGTCCCCATGTGTCCAATCTAAGTGTCACATGATCTGTCATTACATTTACACACCTTTTTGAAAAGCTGCAGAGGCTGCAACACTTAAGCAAAATGCACCACTAACCAACACTGCCATGAAGACAAAGGAACTCTCCAAATAAGTAAGGGACAATGTTGTTGAGAAGTACAAGTCAGGGTTAGGTTATAAAAAAATATCCAAATCTTTGATGATCCCTAGGAGCACCATCAAATCTATCATAACCAAATGGAAAGAACATGGCACAACAGCAAACCTGCCAAGGGACGGCCGCACACCAAAACTCATGGACCGAGCAAGGAGGGCATTAATCAGAGAGGCAGCACAGAGACCTAATGTAACCCTGGAGGAGCTGCAGAGTTCCACAGCAGAGACTGTAGTATCATATGACGACAATAAGCTGTACACTCCATAGAGTTGGGCTTTATGGCCAGAGGAAAGCCATTACTTTCAGCAAAAAACAAAATGGCACATATTGAGTTTGCGAGAAGGCATGTGGGAGACTCCCAAAATGTATGGAGGAAGGTGATCTGGTCTGATGACACTAAAATTTAACTTTTTGGCCATCAAAGAAAACGCTATGTCTGGCGCAAACCCAAAACATTACATCACCTAAACAATGACATCAGTGAAACATGGTGGTGGCTAGACAAGGGAACCGTCAAAAAATTTTCGTTCCGTTTCGATTCGTAAAAAAAAAAAATCGTAATTCGTAATTCGTGTACGAATTCCGTTCAAATTTGTACGAAATACGAATTTCGTACGAATCGTTAAAAAATTTTTTAATCGTTACGAATCGTTACGAATCGTTAATAATCACTCGCGGCTAATGCATTGCTGGTTCCCGTAACACATAGAGTAATTTGAATCTAACTACCAAATATTGAATTTCAACTAATACGAAGGAAATTATTATAGCGGATATAACGAATGTTTCGAATGAATTTGAATGATTCGAATGACAAAGTGCCATTTTTGCAAGAAAAAAAGCTATTTAAAATCACTCGCGGCTAATGAATTGTCGGCTCCCGTAACACAGAGAACAGTCATTCATTGAAAGTCATTGATAAAAAAAAAAAAAAAAAGCGTGGGGGTCCACCCAAATTCAATAACCAGGCCCTTCAGGTCTGCTATGGATATTAAGGGGAACCCCACTTAAAATTTAAAAAAAAAATGACGTGGGGTGCCCCCTAGATATCCATACCAGACCCTTCAGGTCTGGGATGGATTTTAAGGGGAACCCCCGGCCAACAAAAAAAAATGGCGTGGGGTCCCCCTCAAAATCCATACCAGACCCTTTATCCGAGCACGCAACCTGGCAGGCCCCAGGAAAAGAGGGGGGACGAGAGCGCCCCCCCTCCCTCCTTAACCGTACCAGGCCACATGCCCTCAACATTGGGAGGGTGCTTTGGGGGTCTGAGACCCCCCAAAGCACCTTGTCCCCATGTTGATGGGGACAAGGGCCTCATCCCCACAACCCTGGCCATTGGTTGTGGGCGTCTGCGGGCGGGGGGCTCATCGGAATCTGGAAGCCCCCTTTAACAGATCCCGGCCCCCCCCTGTGTGAAATGGTAAGGGGGTACAAAAGTACCCCTACCATTTCACCAAAAAAGTGACAAAAATGGTAAAAATGACAAGAGACGGTCTTTGACAATTCCTTTATTAATCTTCTTTCTTCTGGTCTTCTTCCTTCTTCCTCTCTTCATCCTTCGGTTTCTTCATCTTCTCCTTCCGGCATCTTCTTCCATCTTCTTCTTCCTCCGTTCCGCTTCTTCTTGCTCCGGTCTTCTCGTCCTTCTCGTCCGGCATCTTCTTCCATGGCGTCGGCGTCTCTTCTCGGGACGCTCCGGTCTTCTCATCCTTCTCGTCCGGCATCTTCTTCCATGGCGTCGCCGTCTCTTCTCGGGCCGTCGCCGCTGTGTGAGGCTTCGCTCCGTCTGACAGGTCTTTTATAACCTCATGACGTCACCGTGTGTCAGAGGGGGTGGGGTCACCAGGTGGCCCCGCCCTTCATTATAAAAGACCTGTCAGACGCAGCGAAGTCTCACACAGCGGGAGCCTCCCATTGCGAAGAGCGGCCCGAGAAGAGACGCCGATGCCATGGAAGAAGATGCCGGACGAGAAGGACGAGAGGATGAAGAAAGGAAGACCAGAAGAAAGAAGAAAGAAGATTTTAATAAAGAATTGTCAAAAACTGTCTCCTGTCATTTTTACCATTTTTGTCACCTTTTTTGGTGAAATGGTAGGGGTACTTTTGTACCCCCTTACCATTTCACATAGGGGGGGGGGATCTGGGGGTCCCCTTGTTAAAGGGGACTTCCAGATTCTGATAAGCCCCCTGCCCACAGACCCCCACAACCAATGGCCAGGGTTGTGGGGATGAGGCCCTTGTCCCCATCAACATGGGGACAAGGTGCTTTGGGGGGGACCCCAAAGCACCCTCCCAATGTTGAGGGCATGGGGCCTGGTACGGTTCAGGAGGGGGGGGCGCTCTCGTCCCCCCCTCTTTTCCTGCGGCCTGCCAGGTTGCGTGCTCGGATAAAGGGTCTGGTATGGATTTTGAGGGGGTCCCCACGCCATTTTTTTTTTTTTGGCCAGGGTTCCCCTTAAAATCCATCCCAGACCTGAAGGGTCTGGTATGGATATTTAGGGGGGACCCCACGCCATTTTTTTTTTTTTTTGTTGGCTGGGGTTCCCCTTAATATCCATAGCAGACCTGATAAACGCCAATTGGAATATTGGAGTTACACTATGAGGAGTTGCCTCCGTTTCTTTTATCTCCTTTCTTGAGCCATTGCTGGTGAGGACCCTCACAAGGACTCCGTTCATTACTTCCCCACCGAGATCTTACAATAAGCTGCTGGTAAGTGGGCACGCTTACCCAGAACATCGCTCTCAGTCTATTTGGCAGACTGCAACGCTTCTGCCACAAATCCGGTGAATCCGGTTCAAGCCTATCTGACTCACCACCGAGAGGTCTGTGAGTCCAACGGTTCCGGTAAGGGTATCTCGATCGTTACATATATGTATAGAGACCAATAAGTTAATTGAAAACCTAGAGTGCCCATAGCGACACACCTCATTTCCCTGGGAACTATATGAACACAGTCGCACCACTTCAATTGAGAGATATATCATGAAGATGGACTCTTTCCACCTCCTTTATTAATTTTAAATTAATTCTATGTTCACTTCCATTTCCATACACTGTGGTCTATTGTATGAGAATCTGCTTGACGCTAACCCATTAATGCCGACTGCGATTTCTTTTCTCTAGTGACAGTATTACAACCATTACACATTATGTTGCTTAATGTCCTAGAATATTGAGATGTCCACAGTGCATATATCTCACCTTTTCACCCTCTGATTAGCGTGATGTTTAGTGTGATGTCTGCTGGATGCTAATTCATTAATGCTGGATGCCATGTTTTCACTCTAATGATAATATCATAACTATTACATATTATGTTATTCAATGCCCTAGAATATTGAATTACCCATAGTGCAAAGTTGTTTCACTTTTCTCACCTTTTGATTAATGTGATATCTCACTAAAACTTTTGCTGCGTTTTTTAGAAACCACATGTTGTGATACCACATATGAAAAACCTACACTTCTTCTACCTGTGAGGAATAAATACAAGCCTCCCTTAACCAGAGGCCTTGTATTTTCCTCCAGTTAACCCAGCCTGACACTTTGCGATTTTTAATCGCATTTTGTTAGGATTGCATTTACAAGTGTGTGCCCTCTATAGCTATCCGCTATAGATGATCCTGAATCAGTATTCACAGTTTTGATTAATTGTATTATATTGTCTGTTTTATTCCACCACTTTATAATAACACTACCCTTCAGGGACTATTTTACACACACCAGTGGAGAAGTTCTACTGATACACCCACTTACGTGGATACTTACCAGATAAACTCCTGCTACACATTTCTGCCAACAGGCTTTTACCTTCCTGTGTGACTTTATGTGAAAATCAGGGACACTTTGAGTATTCAAGCGCTGCACTTTTCTATCTCTATACTTTACACAATTCACGTCTAATTGTTGTGCCAGCTGCTGGATTGAAACTCTGGTTTGGCGCAGTATTTCCCCCACATTCCTTGGGGAGACCCCCACGCTTTTTTTTTTTTTTTTTTTAATTAATGAATGACTGTTCTCTGTGTTACGGAGCCGACAATTCATTAGCCGGCAAAAGCCACGAGTGATTTTAAATAGCTTTTTTTCCTGCAAAAATGACACTTTGTCATTCGAATCATTCAAATTCATTTGAATCATTCGTTATATCCGCTATAATAATTTCTTTCGAATTAGTTGAAATTCGATATTGGTAGTCGGATTCGAATAATTTGGCGATGAAATTTGTAAACGGAATTTCGTATTCCGTACGGAATTCGTATTCGAAAAAATTCGTACTACAGATTCGTAAATTCGTACGAATTTCGAAAAATTCGTCCGAATTACGAATTCGTACGAAACTAATCGCACATGTCTAGTGGTGGCAGCATCATGCTGTAGGGACACACTGCTAAAGCAACACTTGAGGGCTTTAAGGGGAAACATGTAATTGTGTTGGAATGGCCTAGTCAAAGCCCAGACCTCAATCCAATAGAAAATCTGTGGTCAGACTTAAAGTTTGCTGTTTACAAGCGCAAACCATCCAGCTTGAAGGCGCTGGAGCAGTTTTGCAAGGAGGAATGGACAAAAATCCCATTGGTAAGATGTGGCAAGCTCATAGAGACTTATCCAAAGCGACTTGGAGCTTGGAGCTGTAGATGGCTCTACAAAGTATTGACTTTAGGGGGCTGAATCGTTATGCACATTGACTTTTTCTGTTATTTTGTCCTATTTGTTGTTTGCTTCACAATAAAAAAAAAAACATCTTCAAAGTTGTGGGCATGTTCTGTAAATTAAATGATGCAAAACCTCAAACAATCCATGTTAATTCCAGGTTGTGAGGCTACAAAACACAAAAAATGCCAAGGGGGTGAATATCAGTGCCATCTTTTATTGCCATCCATCAGTGCCAGCCACCCGTCAGTGCCTATAAGTGCTGCCTAATCAGTGCCACCTATAAGTGCCAGCCACCTGTCAGTGCCACCTATCAGTGCCCATAAGTGCATTCTATCAGTGCCATCAACCAGTGCCCATAAGTGCCACCTATCAGTGCCACCTTTTAGTGGCATCCATCAGTGCCAGCCAACAGTCAGTGCCCATAAGTGTCACCTATCAGTACCATCTATCAGTGCCATTTATCAGTGCCAACCATCAGTGCCAGCCACCCATCAGTGCCCGAAGGGCCGCCTATCCATGCCATCAATCAGTGCTCATAAGTGCCACCTATAAGTGCCATCTATCAGTGCCCATACGTGCCACCTATCAGTGCCAGGAATCAGTGCCAGCCACCTGTCAGTGCCACCTATCAGTGCACATAAGTGCTATCAGTACCATCTATCAGAGCCCATAAGTGCCACCTATCAGTGTCATCTATCAGTGCCAGCCACCTGTCAGTGCCACCTATCAGTACCCATAAGTGCCTTTGTCATATACCACTTCCTTCCAGTCTGAATATAGATATTGGATATTCCAACCGCTCACAAGCACAAAACAAGACGAGACTTGCTTAGCTGTTCAACATGGACTGATTTTATTAGAACCAAAATGACAAGAATTTATAATACAGGAGAAGAGGAGGTCCCCCCTCCTGCTCATATTATTCTAACAATACAACTGTAGCCAGAAACAGAATTAACCTGAGCATGTCTGGAGTTCATGACATTAGCACCTGATAGTGTGTGTCCCAACAGCATGAGACAACACACATTACATATACATATATACAGCATTGAATCTGACTAGCACAGATTATAGTGGGGTTCTCATTCACCCTGTGCCCCTTAAAATCCCGGGCCCATAATCGGTCATCAAGAGGCTCACATTCAGTCCTCTCCAAAAGCCTGTGTCCCGGATAGGTCTGTCACACCGCCTATCAGTGCCATCTATCAGTCCCCATCAGTCAGTGCCATCTATCAATGCCAGCCATCAGTCAGTGACACCTATCAGTGCCCATCAGTCAAACTGTCACATGACATTAAAAGAGTATCGGTATTCGGTTTCAGCGAGTACTTGAAAAAAGTATCGGTACTTGTACTTGTCTTAAAAAAGTGGTATCGGGACAACCCTACTCCTAAGTGATTCCAAAGACATCATGTGGAAATATCCAAAAGAAAAATGATTCTCCATATCACCCAAGATGCATCCACAGTGTGCTCCAACCCTCCACCACTATGCACTTACCAGATACAGTTGTGCTCATAAGTTTTCATACCCTGGCAGAATTTATGATTTCTTGGCCATTTTTCAGAGAATATAAATGATAACACTAAATATTTTCTTTCACTCATGGTTAGAGTTTGGCTGAAGCCATTTATTATAAATCAACTGTGTTTACTCTTTTTAAATCATAATGACAGCAAAAACTACCCAAATGACCTTGATCAAAAGTTTACGTACCCCAGTTTTTAATACCGTGTATTGCACCCTTTAACATCAATGACAGCTTGAAGTCTTTTGTGGTATTTGTGCATGAGGCTCTTTATCTTCTCAGATGGTAAAGCTGCCCATTCCTCTTGGCAAAAAGCCTCCAGTTCCTGTAAATTCTTGGGCTGTCTTGCATGAACTGCACGTTTGAGATCTCCCCAGAGTGGCTCAATGATATTGAGGTCAGGAGACTGAGATGTCCACTCCAGAACCTTCACTTTATTCTTCTGTAATCAATAACAGGTCGACTTGGCCTTGTGTTTGGGATCATGGTCATGTTGGAATGTCCAAGTATGTCCCATGCGAGGCTTCCTGACTGATGAATGCAAATGTTCCTCCAGTATTTCTTGATAACATACTGCATTCATCTTACCATCAATTTTGACCAAATTACCTGTGCCTTTGTAGCTCACACACCCCCAAAACATCAGTGATTTCACACTCCCTGTTTTACAGTAGAAATGGTGTATCTTTCATCATAGGCCTTGTTGACTCCTCTCCAAATGTAGCGTTTATGGTTGTGGTCAAAAAGCAAAATTTTAGTCTCATCACTCCAAATGACTTTGTGCCAGAAGGTTTGAGGCTTGTCTCTGTGCTGTTTGGCATATTGTAAGCGGGATACTTTGTGGCATTTGCGTAGTAATGGCTTTCTTCTGGTGACTCGACCATGCAGCCCATCTTTCTTCAAGTGCCTCCTTATTGTGCATCTTGAAACAGCCACACCACATGTTTTCAGAGAGTGCTGTATTTCCCCTGAAGTTATTTGTGGTTATTTCTTTGCATCCCGAACAATTTTCCTGGCAGTTGTGGCTAAAGTTTTAGTTGGTCTACCTGACCATGGTTTGGTTTCAACAGAATGCCTAATTTTTCACTTCTTGATTAGAGTTTGAACAGTGCTGATTGCCATTCTTAATTCCTTGGATATTTTTTTTATATCCCTTTTCTGATTTATACAGTTCAACTACATTTTCCCGCAGATCCTTTGACAATTCTTTTGCTTTCCCCATGACTCAGAATCCAGAAACTTCAGTGCAGCACTGGATGCAAGATGCAAGGGTCTGTCAGAAGTCCAGAAACTCATTGACCTTTTATACATACGCCCTAATTATAAATAAACAGATCACAGGTGAGGATGGTTACCATTAATAGCCATTCAAACCCCTTTGTGTCAACTTGTGTGCATGTTATCAGGCTAAAATCACCAGGGTATGTAAAATTTTAATCAGAGATATTTGGGTAGTTTCTGCTGTCATTATGATTTAAAAAGAGTAAACACATTTGATTCATAATAAATGGCTTCAGCCAAACACTAACCATGAGAAAAGTTTTTGTCATCCATATTCTCTGAAAAATGACCAAGAAATCATAAATTCGGCCAGGGTATGCAAACTTATAAGCACAATGGTATATGAATAAAGTCAGGTTAATAGACACTTCAGCTAGAATAGCTTCATATTAGGATCTCCTGGGTACCTTCCTCTTGCCCTGATCCATGGCAGCTGGACAAGCCTAACCTAAGGGGAAATGCTCACCACACAGAGGAATGCCATTGTAAGAGATCTACTGTTGCACTCCGGGCACATCTGCGCAAGCATGCGCGCATAAGAGACTGTACTAATTGCGGGGCACGGTAACGCATGCGCCAATGCGCGTGTGCTAATGTGCACGTGCTAATGTGCATGCGCTACTGTGCGCAGCGTGCTTGTAGGTGTGCACCCACGCACCCCTTTGGCACCAGACGGCCTATTTAAGGGGTGTGCTGACTTGTAGCAGATGCTGAACAATCTTCAGCTGTTCTTGTACCCGTTCCTTGTGATTCCTGCCATTACCTGCCTGGTCTCCGTTGCTGAACCCCTGGCTTGTCCTGACCTTGCTTCTGGATTCTCCTCTATCTCTGACTGCTGGCTCCTGACTTTGGCTTCCTGATTTGACCCTGCTCCTGCCTGATGATTTGGTACCTTGCTGCCCGCCTGCTTCCGAACCCGGCTATTCCTGTGACTATGCTCCTGTCATCCGGGTGTCCGCAGCTCCGTTCCTGCGACCTACTGCGACTTCCTGCATCTCCAAAGTTGCAGCATCTACCTCAAGCTTCCAGGGCTAAATCTGCAGGCACTCGTTTTCCTCCTTTCCCTTGGGTCCTTCTGTCACCATCATCAGCGGGACCCGGGTTGGAGATACAAGGGAGGCCGACCTCGTCACTTCAGACTCCGACCAGGTACGTGACAGTCATAGTGTAGTATTTTATTATAGATTAAAATTGGATATCACCGGGGGCGTGGCAAGCAGCGGACATGTGAGCAGCCTAGGAGAGGAGCTCCCCTGACACCGATCAATCCTGAGCAGTATCCGTCAAAGATTTTCCCGAACGGAGGGCACAGACAGGTGGGGGAACCATCCGAGACCTGGGGGGACCAGGAGAAATGGGTCGAATCGGCACAGCGGGCCCTAAAACCGCCGCGGACCGGCAACATACGCAGGCCGCGGGAGGAATCAAAGATGGCGCCGGCCATCCGGCCTCATGTAAAAAGCCGCCAAAGGACAGAAAAGTTCCAGCCGGTGAGTCCAAATCCCCTGCAGCCCCACACACCGCTGCAAACACCACAAAGAAATCCAAACCACCCTCCACGATTAAGGAGCACTTTACTGACCCCTCACAAAGCCCCAGACTATCGACCACGCCGGCCCTGCCTATGAGAGAGGACCCTGACCCCTGGGAGGCTGAAGGCAGATGGGAGGAAGAAAGTGAGGCAGGGGGACCATCGCAGTCAGTCATACTAGCAGAGGAGGGTGGGGAGGATGGTGAAGAAGTGGAAGAGCTCACACTTAAACATGTAATGGACGCTATCCAGCAATGTCAGTCAGCTCTCACTACACAGATTGAAACGGTCAGGCTTGACTTATCAATTGTAAAACATGATATGCAGAAGATGAGATCCAGAATTACTGGGACTGAACAGCGCATTAGTGACATTGAGGATACTGTGCAACCTATGTCTAATAATATGAGAATGCAGCAACAGGATTTAAAGGAGCAGGCACTAAAACTCAATGATTTAGAAGACCGCATGCGCAGAAACAATTTACGCATTATTGGCTTTCCGGAAGGCTGAGAAGGCAAGGATCCAGAACTCTTTCTGGAAAAGTGGCTGCGTGACACTATAGGGGCAGAACATCTCTCACCTATGTTTGCTATCGAGCGGGCTCACAGGGTCCCTATGCACCCCCTTCCACCGGGAGCCCCACCTCGCCCACTGCTTGCAAAAATATTGCATTTCAGAGATAAGGAGAATATTATGCGTAGTGCCAGGAATATACCCGAGATCAGATTTAATGAGAATAAGATATCACTTTTTCCAGACTTCTCGGCAGCCACACAAAAACAATGAGCATCATTCACGACTGTAAAGAAGTGACTTCGAGACAAGCAACTTAACTACAGCATGCTTTACCCTGCTAAGCTACGAGTCATCAACGACGGCAGAGTCCAGTTCTTCCTCACCCCAGCAGAAGCTGCAGACTGGCTTGATGGCCTAGGCTAATTACCCAGAGCGTCGCCGCTATGCTGTCCTGGGAAGCATGTTTGACCGTGATATCCAATACAGGTCTACACAGGATGCCTGTGCCATCATGATTAGCAGAATCTAGCCCGGGCATCCTTCCTGATGTGCCTTACATGTTTTTGTTTCTCTTCATTTTTTCTTGGTTCAGTTAAAAAATATTATGAGGCCCTACTTTGGGGTGAAATGCCCGATCACCAGGGATGGACTGGCGGTGAGGGGTGGACTGTTCCACAACTCCTGAATACAGGTATCGAGATACTATATATCCACCCACAGCTGAGTGAGTAAGTTTTGGTTATAATATGCCCGACAAGGGACTTCCAAATGTCAGAAACGCTATCCTGAACGTTTTTTTTTTTTTTACAGGTGTCCCTATTGCTCTCCGAGACACGTGATTAAACTTTCCTTCTCATTTTTGCTCTCTAAGGGGACTTTTTTTATTTTTTTTTGTGCTACATGTGGTTAACTGAGGGATCCATTTGGTCACCTCACAGGTTATTCACATGGTTACTGGGAAGAAGCTCGTTGAGGTTTGGGGCAATGAGCAGGGTGGGGGGAGGGAAGGGTTAGTCAACACCAAAGTGTTCTATTTGGTGGTAAGTTTGTATTTTACCTTCACTACACGGTACTACCGTCAAGATGTGTTACTACAGTATCATTGCACGAAAAGTCACACCAATGCCATGTTAACCTATAATTTAAATGCTCTAGCTGGTAACTGCCTCTTTAGGCCTAAGAACCATATGGTGTATTTACTTTACAAAGATTATCCACGATTTATAGATGAGTCTTAAATGTCTTACCTGGAATGTGCGAGGTCTGAACTCAAGGATCAAGAGATCCTTGGTTTTGGACTACCTAAAACGCACAAAATCGCACATTATGCTGCTACAAGAGACCCACCTTGGGAAGAGTTTACGGATACATACTTTACCACCACTATATCAGCCAGGGATAAAGTGATACAGTTGCGTATCTTTCATAGAGTTTACTACACACCCCTACGCCTATTTCGCATGAAGAAAATAAATTGCTCTATCTGCCATAAATGTAACAAACTTACAGGTGACTTGCTCCACATGCTCTGGAACTGTGAAAAGGTACGCCCATTTTGGTCACAAGTGACCAGCTTTATAGCGACTAATTTTGATCTACCAAATATTTGCAGTCCTAAGTGGTGCATACTGGCAATCTTTGAGGAGGTAGACATGAGCACATATCAAAAACAATTTTTAGGCCTTTTATTATTCTATGCTAGGAAAACGGTGGTTATGCAATGGATATATTCCACACTGATTTCTCTGAACTTATGGAAGAATGTAATCAATCAGGTACTACCTGTTTACAAACTGACGTATGAGGCGAGGGGGTGTGCGGCTAAATTCGAGAAGATATGGGGAAAGTGGACAGACCTTGTTGAGGCTTGCGAATACCCTGAAGTGGACTAAAATCCTAATGTGGAAACGACATCTTATATTGTTTAGAATGAATACTAATAGGCCAATATCTACCAGGGACAAATTGAGAATAGAAAGAGGTAAAGGAACACAGAATTTGCTATATGAGGGCACTGATGATCTCATCAAAGATGCGATTAAGAACTCTGATGCTTTTTGTTCAACATAAATGTGGCAATGATACCGTTATTATTATTTGAGGGTGTAGTGACAAGAATAAGTACAAGTTTATCTTCATTACAGGGTTAGTATCACAGAAATGCCTATTTTGTCTTCGATACCACGATTGTCAAAAATATGTTATGTATGGATGTATTTGTTTAATAAGGAGAATGATCCTACTGAAAAATTTAAAATTGGTTATGTAATACGGTTGTGAATGTATTATGTATGTAATGAAGATTAATAAAAACAGTTTAAAAATAGATTAAAATTGCAAACGATACAAAAAACCATGTGGAAGAATCAATCAATGCGGCCACAACATACCAAGATGGGATGGGATACAAAGAAGCTGTGACGTGACATCAGTGTGTAAGCCCCTCCCTACGCTTTTGGTGCGCATGAGAAGGAAGCAGATGTGGCAAACTAACTTCATTTAAATCTAATTATACAGGAAGAGAATTTTTGGGTAATTACTTTATATTCTGTAATAGTACACACGTAGTGTATATTCTGGAAAGTCCTTGTAATAAACAGTATATAGGGAGGACAACCAAAAGGTTGAGAGACTGTTTGAGGGAGCAGCTTTATAATATAAGAAGGGGTTTTAGAGAACATTCCCTCTCCAAGCACTTCTGGGAATGCCATAGGAGAAATCCTAGGGGCATTAAATGTATAGGTATTGGCTTAATTCGTTGACATTGGAGAGGGTGTAACAAATGTAGAGCTGTTTCTATGTTAGAAATTAAGTGGATTTATCTGATGCATACTCTATCACCCTTCAGCATCAATATTGAGGTTGCGGTATATATAAATTGTTTTATAGACAACAGCTGATTAGATTACTGCCAACTGCAATGGTGAGCCCTTTTGTCTCATCTTGTTTTTGTTTTCCATTTTAATTTTATTTTTTAAGTTTTCTACTTTCAAATTTAGGGTGTATTTATTTTTAACAAATCCATGATTGTATATATTTGATGCATTATACGTATGAGCATGATTGTGTATATTTAATGTATTATACGTATGAGTACTCATTTATGTGTTTCGGATTTTTGTATTACCCTTTATATTTACCTTTCTATGTTTATATATTTGATGTGCCAGCCCTTTAAATAGCCTGCTTATTGACTGGCATTCATGTTTAGCTCATAGTGGGATGTATTCTTTCTTTTTGCATATTATTAGGACTAATGCCCCGTACACACGGTCGGAAATTCCGACCACAAAATCCGTCGGATTTTTTCAGACGGATTTTGTCCGACACTGGTGTTGCATACACACGGTCGGACAAAGTCCCCAGATTATGGGGACCGGAATGAGAGCCCATAGGAACCTATAGGAAGGCGGGATATACCAGGATATACACCAGGATTGCCACCTAGAGGTTATCTGCTTTACTAGGCCTGTAGGGGCCATTAATAGAGGTGAGAGGCTGGGGGAAACAGTGGGGTGCACCCCTGAAAACAGCACAGAGCACTTTTGTCTAACTGCACGGAATAGCACGGAACTTTGAAACACAAAGACATTTGGAATTTCTTTTTTGCACATACCAAGAAGTTTTTTTATTATCATTATATATCATTTTATTTATTTATTTATTTATGCTGCATTTTTATGTAATTCTGTCATACTTAAAGGTCACCCATCTTTTGGAAATTACGAGATCTTATAGATTATTTATTTAGGGGTTAGCGCCACATACCCCCCCCCCCCCATTTTATATACTTTATTGCAGTGTGAGATCACTTATATGTCGGCTGCTTTCCTTCTATTTTTACCATAGTTATTGGTTGAGCGCACTAGTTACCCCCTTATTTTATACTTCTGAAAGCATTCTTACAGTAGTTCTTCACACCTGCCTAAAATTTTTGAACAGTATTGTACTTCTGCCTGTTTTTCTGGTGGAGAGGCTTCCCCTCACTTCCTGTCCTGGAGTGAAAAAAAAAAAAAGCAACTCTAAGTGCAGAAGTAAAACTTTATATTTCCCAAAAGGGTTAAAAACACTTACAAAAGGGTGGATGGGTAGAAGCACATCATATTAGTAATATGGCAGGTGGTCCAGCGTTCTGGTAGTCCCAAGGAGTCTCAGTGATATCCGCAGGTGTGATTCTATGGCAGCATATTTTGAAGTGGCCGACATATGGAAGCCACAACTCGCTTGGATACTGGGAAGACAGCTAGGCTGTCTGAGACAGCATTGAAGCTGAATCCAGGAAGTGACATCAGCAGGAAGGGACCAGTAACCAGCATGAACAACAAGCCGGAAGTGATGTCATCAACATGAGACACATTTCGGAACAGCTGATTGGTTCCATCTTCAAGCAATGACATTGCTTGAAGAAGGAACCAATCAGCACCTGCGGATATCACTGGGACTACCAGAATGCTGTACCTGCCATATTACCAATATGATGTGCTTCTAACCGTCCACCCTTTTGTAAGTGTTTTTAAAAAAGTTTTACTTCTGCACTTAGAGGCGCCTTTTTTTCTTTTCATTTTACTTACAGAGTTTGCGTCTCTCTTCAAGTGCTGCCAAAAATGCATGAAGACCCTTTTCTATTTCTACATAGACTAATATCTGCTTGGTTTTTTACTCACAGCACCCTTATATACACTTTTATCTGGATTCCTGTCCTGGAGACATCCTTTTTACCAGATGGGAAGTTACAGAATCTCTCTACTGGAGTCTCTGAAGGCAGGCAGTAAAACCTTAAAGGAACTCTAATCCTTCCCTGCTCTATCCCCCCCAAAAAAGGTTATGGATAGATGAATATTAAAGCAGCATACTGTATTTAAGTTTATCATCATAAATTTATTTTGGTCAGTTATAGAACATACATTCATTTGTAGGTGCATCCGAATTTTAAACTTTTTGCAAATTTTTTCATGGCTTTCTTCATGTCTTTGTTTCTCAGGGTGTATATGATTGGGTTTAGCGCTGGGGTTACTACAGTAAATAGAACAGCAGCAGCTCGATCTTGTTCCAAAGAATCTTGTGTCGAAGGTCGTATGTATGTAAATATAGCTTGTTTTTGTTTTCCATTTTAATTTTATTTTTTATGTTTTCTACTTTCAAATTTAGGGTGTATTTATTTTTAACAAATCCATGATTGTATATATTTGATGCATTATACGTATGAGCATGATTGTGTATATTTAATGTATTATACGTATGAGTACTCATTTATGTGTTTCGGATTTTTGTATTACCCTTTATATTTACCTTTCTATGTTTATATATTTGATGTGCCAGCCCTTTAAATAGCCTGCTTATTGACTGGCATTCATGTTTAGCCCATAGTGGGATGTATTCTTTCTTTTTGCATATTATTAGGACTAATGCCCCGTACACACGGTCGGAAATTCCGACCACAAAATCCGTCGGATTTTTTCAGACGGATTTTGTCCGACACTGGTGTTGCATACACACGGTCGGACAAAGTCCCCAGATTATGGGGACCGGAATGAGAGCCCATAGGAACCTATAGGAAGGCGGGATATACCAGGATATACACCAGGATTGCCACCTAGAGGTTATCTGCTTTACTAGGCCTGTAGGGGCCATTAATAGAGGTGAGAGGCTGGGGGAAACAGTGGGGTGCACCCCTGAAAACAGCACGGAGCACTTTTGTCTAACTGCACGGAATAGCATGGAACTTTGAAACACAAAGACATTTGGAATTTCTTTTTTGCACATACCAAGAAGTTTTTTTATTATCATTATATATCATTTTATTTATTTATTTATTTATGCTGCATTTTTATGTAATTCTGTCATACTTAAAGGTCACCCATCTTTTGGAAATTACGAGATCTTATAGGATTATTTATTTAGGGGTTAGCGCCACATACCCCCCCCCCCCATTTTATATACTTTATTGCAGTGTGAGATCACTTATATGTCGGCTGCTTTCCTTCTATTTTTACCATAGTTATTGGTTGAGCGCACTAGTTACCCCCTTATTTTATACTTCTGAAAGCATTCTTACTTTACAGTAGTTCTTCACACCTGCCTAAAATTTTTGAACAGTATTGTACTTCTGCCTGTTTTTCTGGTGGAGAGGCTTCCCCTCACTTCCTGTCCTGGAGTGAAAAAAAAAAAAAAGCACCTCTAAGTGCAGAAGTAAAACTTTATATTTCCCAAAAGGGTTAAAAACACTTACAAAAGGGTGGATGGGTAGAAGCACATCATATTAGTAATATGGCAGGTGGTCCAGCGTTCTGGTAGTCCCAAGGAGTCTCAGTGATATCCGCAGGTGTGATTCTATGGCAGCATATTTTGAAGTGGCCGACATATGGAAGCCACAACTCGCTTGGATACTGGGAAGACAGCTAGGCTGTCTGAGACAGCATTGAAGCTGAATCCAGGAAGTGACATCAGCAGGAAGGGACCAGTAACCAGCATGGACAACAAGCCGGAAGTGATGTCATCAACATGAGACACATTTCGGAACAGCTGATTGGTTCCATCTTCAAGCAATGACATTGCTTGAAGAAGGAACCAATCAGCACCTGCGGATATCACTGGGACTACCAGAATGCTGTACCTGCCATATTACCAATATGATGTGCTTCTAACCGTCCACCCTTTTGTAAGTGTTTTTAAAAAAGTTTTACTTCTGCACTTAGAGGCGCCTTTTTTTCTTTTCATTTTACTTACAGAGTTTGCGTCTCTCTTCAAGTGCTGCCAAAAATGCATGAAGACCCTTTTCTATTTCTACATAGACTAATATCTGCTTGGTTTGTTACTCACAGCACCCTTATATACACTTTTATCTGGATTCCTGTCCTGGAGACATCCTTTTTACCAGATGGGAAGTTACAGAATCTCTCTACTGGAGTCTCTGAAGGCAGGCAGTAAAACCTTAAAGGAACTCTAATCCTTCCCTGCTCTATCCCCCCCAAAAAAGGTTATGGATAGATGAATATTAAAGCAGCATACTGTATTTAAGTTTATCATCATAAATTTATTTTGGTCAGTTATAGAACATACATTCATTTGTAGGTGCATCCGAATTTTAAACTTTTTGCAAATTTTTTCATGGCTTTCTTCATGTCTTTGTTTCTCAGGGTGTATATGATTGGGTTTAGCGCTGGGGTTACTACAGTAAATAGAACAGCAGCAGCTCGATCTTGTTCCAAAGAATCTTGTGTCGAAGGTCGTATGTATGTAAATATAGCTGTTCCATACAGGAGGATTACAACAATAAGATGAGCACTGCAGGTGGAGAAGGCACGTTTGCGACCTTCTGTTGTTTGTATTTTTAGGAGGAATTTGCTAATAAAGAGATAAGATAGAAGAGTTAAAAGCAGAGTGGTTGTGGCCAGTGTTCCGGTAACCCTTGTGAGAAGTTTCAGGTTAAGAGATGTGTCAGCAGAAGCCAACTTCAACACAGGTTTAATGTCACAGAAAAAGTGTTTCACCAGGTTTGGTCCACAAAATGGAAGCTTTGCAGCCATCACTGTATGCAGGAGTGAGTGGAAATACCCTGTGACCCAAGAGCTCAGAGCCAACTGTCGACAAAGCTTAGCATTCATAATGTGGGAATAGCGCAAAGGATTTCCTATAGCCACATACCGGTCATAGGACATTGCTGTAAGAAGTATAACTTCTGTGCTACCAAGGAAATGGAAGAAATGGATCTGTGAGATGCAGCCAGCAAAAGAGATGGCCTTATAATGTGAAAAGAAATCAGCCAGCATCTTGGGAACTGTCACTGATGAATAACAAATGTCTAGTAATGACAAATTCCACAAAAAATAGTACATAGGAGTATGCAGGCTTGGTTCTTTAATAGTGACCGCCATGATAGATAAGTTTCCTACAAGGTTTATCATGTAAAAAAACAGGAAAAATGCAAACAAGATCTCCTGAAGCTTCATTACATCAGTCAAACCAAGCAAAGCAAAATTTGTAATTGATGTACAATTTTCCCAACTCATTTGACTTTTGTTAGCTGCAGTAAATACTAAAGCTAACACATTCAAATATAATGATGGAATATCCTTGCAAGAATTTACCTTTCTTCTGTTAGATTTCAAGTTTGGAAAAAAAATACCAAAGGTAAAATGCTGGAAAAACATGTTATGACCTTTTAGTTTTAGTTGTAGTGATAGGGGGGCTTGAGGGTCCATTCACACCAGGTGCAGTGGGACCTCACGGGGCTGCTATTCCAGCACAGTCCCACCACAAGACAAGGCATATTGCCTTGTCTCTGGTGTGGCTTGTTCACACCACTACATTTCAGTGGTGTGCGGGCGCTGTGCACTGAAATAAAGTATTCCATGCAGTCCTTTTTTCCAGCACAGTGCGGGTCACCGCCTGCCATCTGGTAGAACTCTATGAACTGACACTGTGTGAAATTTCAATAAAATTCCTTTAAAAAAATAAATGAACAGTGTGATGCGCCAGTATCGGACATTGCTCTGGTCCAGCTAGACTGCACTGCATGCCAGCCTCTGCATTGCAACACAGCAACTGGTGTGAAGGAACCTTGAAACTGTACAAATTATACAGTACATCTTTGTAGAAGTCTCCAAACACATTAGAATTTGGTATTTTGCTTGACATGTTGGTTTATAGACCTAGTTTTGGGTGGGATTACCCTATTCATTCTAATGCAGTCATTAGGGTGGCAGTATTCATTTTTAGAGAACTTCTACTTCATAAAAAGTAACACCGTTTTTTTTGTTCAGGGTTTTAGGCTGTACAATAAGAGATATTTACTGTCCAGATTCTGTTTTTTGGAAACTTAGGAAAAAATTGAGCAGCTAAAATAATGGCTGATTTACTAAAGGAGTTGAAAATCTTCTTTCAATAAATTGTGGGCATATTCACATCAATTATCCAACTATGTGGAAAGCAAATTCCTGTTTACATATTTCATCTGCACATAACTGGGTATTCAAACTGAACAGGTATTTGCTTTTAACATTATTAGATAATTGAGAATAGTCACACAATTTACTCAGTAAAGATTCTCAATTCCCTAATGCAGCGTACACACGGTCGGAATTTCCGATGGAAACAGTCCGATGGGAGCTTTTCATCGGATTTTCCGACCGTGTGTATGC
Source organism: Lithobates sylvaticus (assembly GCA_028564925.1). NCBI lineage: Eukaryota > Metazoa > Chordata > Amphibia > Anura > Ranidae > Lithobates > Lithobates sylvaticus. The sequence goes on from CM053038.1 coordinate 182,372,666, forward strand.
CCAACGGTCTTTTTCTGTCGGAATTTCCAACGGACTTTGAATTGAGAACCTGTTCTCAATTTTTCAGACGGAAAACCTTTCTATCGGATTTTCCGATCGTGTGTATGCAATTCCGACACGCAAAATTCCGACGCATGCTCGGAAACAATTCGACGCATGCTCAGAAGCATTAAACTACCCTTTTATAGTGCTGTCGAACGTGTTTTATGCCCCTGTGTTATTGACCGTCGGAATTTGGTGTGATCATGTGTAGGCAACACAGCTTGAGCGGAATTCCGTCGGAAAAACCGTCACAGTTTTTTCCGACGAGAATTCCGATCGTGTGTACGTGGCATTAGTAAAAAGCATGTCTGGAGAGCTTAAAACTTCTTAGGAAGTTCAAGTCAGGGGATGAGGGAAATTGAGAATTTTCTCCCCCATATTTTACCAAAAGTTCTGAGATGACAGTCAACAGAGGAGGCAAAATTTAGTTGGTTTCAGGGCCGGATCTAGCATGTCTGATGTGAGGGTGAGATAAAAAATAGTATAGTAAAAAAGAAAAATTGCGCTATCCTTAAGACTAAAGCTGCTGCTCAAAAGGTTATACTACATTAGATGAATAAAAAGGGGGAAGGAGCTGCGCTAAAAATGAACTGACACACTTATTATAAATCAATATAAAATGTGTTATATCAAAACAGTGAATAAAATGATGAGAAATATTAATGTGCAAGGATGTATACAACTATACCATCTTATATACATAACAAAAGTGTTTATTGCTATACCATCTATTATTTAGTGTACATAACCAAAAAACTGCAATGATTGTAAATAAATCAAAAAATGGAAAACACCTATAGTGTACAATTGATAATAAACACCAGGCTGTGCTTACGACACCACATCTATACCTCAAAGTGCGGCATTTAAACTAATAAATCAAATAATGAGTCCAATAAGCAATGAATAATGTCCCAAGTTGAGAAGAAAATCTTTCAAAGATCCTCTGATGTAATCAAGAGAAGTGACTTTCACAGCACACTGAAGAGTGAAAAAGACCTCCACCATAAAGACACGCTTGTCTGCTTACCGGAACTAGGTGGTCCCTTACTACAGGGGACCCGTGTGGGCAGATGGCTCTAACCCCAGCCAGGGATGCAGTGTAGCATAAAAACTAAATCCTGTGGGCTCAAAAGGGGTATCTCTCTTGCGACCACTGCCGGTCAGGAAGTATCCAATTTGGGGTCAGCTCGGGGTCAATCAGGATGATAAGAAGCAAACCAATACCGGAAGGGATGTAAACACTCACATAGTGTAAAATCCTTAAACATTTATTGATTAAAAGTAACGGCAAAATGAACACTTACAATGTATTAGATCAAACAGGACAATAAGGCGAGCCGGCCGGCCTCGCTAGACATCCCGTGGTTCGGGGACTACGACGTGTTGCGGTGACGTCAGGACGTAGCTCCTCCTCCCACCTTATTGTCGAGACCCCTTTTGAGCCCACAGGATTTGTTTTTTATGCTACACTGCATCCCTGGCTGGGGTTAGAGCCATCTGCCCACACAGGTCCCCTGAGATAAAAAATGTCAGGGGGTAGAGGATGGGAGGTCAGAGGGACAGTGTACAGGGGACAGCAGGATGGAGGACAGGGGTCAGTAGTAGGTGAGGCAGAGTTCAGGGGTCAGTAGTAGGTGAGACAGAGCTCAGGGGGGCAGTATTAAGTGAGGCAGAGTTCAGGGGTCAGTAGTACCCACAAAATATGACTACTTTCTATGTCACGTGTCAAGTGACAGTTTTTTACAGATACACATAAACCTCAGAATAAAGAATAATTTTTTGAATCAAATATTTTTTTTTTTTTAATTATTTTATATACAACGATAACAACATAGAACCCAGCACATATAGAGAGGGAATAACAAAAGAGACTTTTTTTTTTAAATTAATTAAATAAAATAAAAAATAAAAATAAACCCTCACCCCTGGCCCCCATGCTCCCCCCTCGCTCCCCATCGCTCCCACACTCACCCGGACCCCTCTCATCATATATCCAGAATATCAAACCATCTTCTCCATATTTTTTGAAATTTCCCTAGAGTACCTCTTTGTAAAAATTAATATTTTTCCTTAATTATGGTTTCCCTTACTTGCATTTTCCATTCTGCTACTGTAGGTGGATATGGTGACAACCATTTTTGTGTATAAGCTTATAAGCCTGAAATAAACTTCTATTTATAGATATCATGTATTCCCTCTGTGTTCTTAGTACATCCATAATACTCAAGAGACCCCCCCCGGGGTCTATAGACATCTCAATCTCAAATACATTATTAATCGTAGATACCACCCCGTACCAATAGCGATGGAGTTTAGGGCATCTCCATATCATGTGTATTAAATTGGCTGCCCTCCCTTTACATCTAGGGCATTGGTCTGTAACCCTTCGTTCCATTTAAATAATTTCTCTGGTGTATAATGTACCTTATGTAGAATGAATAGTTGTGTTAAATTTTGAGTTGGAAATAGAGAGGCCAAAGGTGTTGCCGACAGTGCCAATGCCCACCGTTCATCAGAAATTGGCCCTATATCGCCAGCCCAAGCTGCTCTTGCAGGTATATCCACAGCACCTATAGTTTTCTCATATAAAATATCATATAATTGTGATATCAAACCCTTTTTTCTTTCCATCTTATCGAGCAAGGCTATTACCACTGATTTATTAAACTTCAATTCATGCGATCGACCCTGTGCTTTTAATGCATGCCTGAGCTGTAAAAATGGAAAAAATCTTTGGTTTGGGATATTATATTCATTTCTTAATTCACTAAAGGTTTTCATCTCATCTTCCTGAAATAACTGTATCATGTACCTTAATCCATTTTGCCTCCAAAATTCAAACCCTTCCATTTTCAACAGTTCTGTATAATTACTATTGTTCAATATTGGAGTATATGATGTATATCCCTTTATTCCAGTAATTCTCCTCATTTCCTGCCATACCTTATCAAATAATATTCCCGTAAAAAATCCTTTATCGGACAATTGATTTCTCGACTCTAGTAGGGAAATCAATGGGTAGTCTTCATAAACTGACAGTAACAACGCCTGTATAGGGTCAGAGTCTGATACTCTTGTCCAACCATAAAAATGTTGTAATTGAGAGGCTAAAAAAAAATTTTTAAGAAGGGGAATCGCCAATCCACTTTCTTCTTTGGTTAGCATTAATGTTGTTAACTTTATACGTGGTTGCTTTTTCCTCCAAATCAACTCTCTAAATAGAGATTTTGTTTTTCTAAACCAAGGTACTGTAATCCATATAGGTGAATTATTAAAAAAATTAAGTAGTTACGGGGTCCAAATCATTTTGATAAGATTAGGTAACTTACACCAACTTCGGCATTTATCCTTAAATTTTTTTAATAGATGTTTCAAGTTCAAGCTAATATAGTCTTTTACAAACCCCGAGAGGTCTCTATCCCCAGATATTTCACTGTATCCTTAATTTTTATTTTGGAGGCTTGATTTAATAGAATCATTTTTAAAGTACAGAAAATACCTGTTGATCTTGACAAAAAATGCATTATCCTTGTCATTTCCCAAAAGCTGAACTGGACACATAATTCAATGTTACCTGTATAGAGGGGCAAGGCTCATGAGTAGGTAATGCACAGAGTGCAGAGGTCAAGAATATGTACTGTAGAGAGTGCATGGGTAAGGAGTGTGCAGAGCATAAAAAGCATCATCATCTACGTTTCTTTAAAGGGTCAGCAATTGCAGACAATTTTGCCCTCATTAGCGTTGGTTCACACCACAAATCGCACAGGAACGTGCTGTGCATACCTTTGTGATTCACAAGTGAACCAGGTACAGTGCAATTTCAGCCCAAATCGCACTGGACCACAGCAAAAGTGGTGCATGCACTACTTTCTAAAACACACAGCAACTGGATCACATGGTACTAATGTACTATGCAATCCAGTGCACATAAAAGCATGTGCAACCTATGTTTTGGGTGTTGTTAAGTAACACTGACGCCCACGGCAAATGGCAACTGCAGTGTGTTTTAAATGTGGTGTGGGAAAAGCATGCAGAACATGGATTTCATGCATCCTGCTCTGGTGTGAACTGGCCCCTAAAGTGGTTGTAAACCCTGAAAAAAATCCCCAAAAAAACCTGAAAGACAAAGGCATAATGAGCAAGTATGCATAGCATACTTGCTCATTATGAATTACTTACCTGACCCACAGCGGTCCTCGTTCACCGCTCCGGTGGCCGACATCGCTCCGGGGGTTACTTCCAGGTATCGCAGCTCCGGCGCTGGGATTGGCTGGAGCCGTGATTACGTTGCTCCCTATGCATGCACGCGGGAGCCAACTGGTAACAACACAGTCTAACTGAAGCTTCAGTTTGCTTAAGTGCGCATGTGCCGATGACGTTGGCACATGCAAATACAGGGATATCTCCTAAGCCGTGCAGGTTTAGGAGATATTCAGTGTAGCTACATGTAAGCCTAATTATAGGCTTGCCTGTTGTAAAAAGTGGTTGTAAAGGGTTTGCAACCACTTTAAAGCCCCATTCACATAGGTGGCCAGAGGGTGGTAAAAATGGGTGGCTAAGATGCAGTTTCACTGCACCCTGGCCTCCCACCTAAAGTCTAAAATACAACTGAAAAAGGCTCTTCACATACTGCGGCAAATATAATGTGGCATGGTAAGTTAACAGGTGGCATCGCCTATAAAACTCTTTAAAAAGCACTTTAAAAAGCAGTCCACTGTGTATTGCTTTTCAGAGCATTGGTTAGTTTGAACCTCGCCTAATAACATTCATTGTAAAGCCACTCATTTTGCTGTCCTCTTAACATGGTGACACAGTAAGCTTACACCTATGCTGCACAGGTCTAAGGTTACTTTAACCCTGTTAAAAGGACAGCAATATAGGTGGCATTACAATGAAAGAGTGGGGGGAGCACAGGCTATGCATTCTACAGGCACTTCCAGTAGCTTTCAAATAATTACTGTTTGGGCAATACACCTTTTCACTTGCTTCGCCCTCACCTCAATCACTTCAGCAGCTTGCAGAGCTGATGCACCAACACAGGAAACCTGCAGAATAACTTGTTTACAGTGATGGACAAGTGGGAGGAGGTGCAGCCCACCTCCTGATGCCTTCTCAGCCAATCAGCCAATGGGTAGCTGAAGCCCTCTTCTCTCTAAAGTTCCTCCCTCTTGACATCAATCAAGGATCTTCTGAGTCCCAGCCCAGCTGGGTAGCTTACTTTGCGAGCAGGCAGGGTTGACACCTATTATAATTTAGATGATCTCATATTAAGGCTGGGTTCACACAATTGCGGGTTCCCCGCATCCAATTCGCAATAGCAGGAGATTTTGACTGACTCTCTATGGAGCCGGTTCACATATCTCCACTGTGGCTCCGGTTCGAGTTTGCACAGGAGCCCTGTGCGTCTTTTTGTCTGTTTCAGGTCCGAATTCAGACAAAAATTCAGGCTGAAATTGGACCTGAAACGGTGAACGGGACGCACCAGACCCCTGCTGTGAGCCGTGTCTGCGAAGATAGTGTGAACCCAGAATAAAGAAGGGTAGTGGCAATCCTTTTGTACAGCCTCCCACCCCGCAGACCTTATGGGACATGGGCTCAGGCAGGAGGGGGAGCTGATGGCTAGATCTGAAAATGGGTTGTTTTTAGGGTGCAGGGGGATTTAGTTTTTGAAGGTTATGCTTCCTGCTTTCTACTATCCCAATTATCCAGGCCTTTGAATAGCCTCATTAGGTTAGGGTTTTTTCACAGAAAGAAAACACACCATCAAAAAAAAAATAAGATAGGAATTATAAAACGACTAACACACACACAAATGTACAAAACACAAATACAAAGACCATAAAATAAACTACACTAAATGCACCTCTAAATAACAGCTTACGGTAATAGGCTAAATTATGAGTTTCTGTTTACCACACTTTCTACAATGATGATATTTTTGCTAAATCAATGTCTAAAAAAAATCACTTTCTCCACTCATCCCTATTCTTGACAAAAGTCCTAAAAAAAAAAAAACACGGAGACACTGTAACTGCATTTCATTATGTCCCTTTAAATGTATTTACCTTGTATGAAGCCTCATAATAATCATTTTACATCAATATTATCTGTATTATGCAGTTGAAAAAATGTTCATACCTTACAATGTCGAAAAAAACATCCACTGATTGTGTCACAAACTTTTTTTGTAGCCTTCTGTGAATACTGTATAATTAAATACACTCAGACTGTGTTTCCAATTTTATTTTTGCAGTTGTGTGTTTGAAGGATATTCTGGAACACATTCATACACTGTAGACCAAAGAATATTATCTACAGGTCTTTTACGTTTAAATAATATCACTTTTCTCATAGGAATGGTACAAATTCCTCATAGGAATGGTACACATGACACCTACCATAAATGCAATTACAGACCTAGGCAATTACTTGGATTAAGACTGTTTAAATGTTATAGTTAATAATTCATTTTTTTGTTAACCACTTTTTATCTAGTGCCTGGCCACTGCCAGTTGTAGGCCCATTTTTTACATGAATATCAACATGTCACATATCAAACCAAGCAATTTGTAGAGGAACAAGCATTTTTTGTCATAAAGTCAAAACTTCCCTTTTTTTTCTTGTAAAACATACTGTATATAACTACTGACAGTTAGATAGGGTTACAATGTCATGGTTTTCATGGTTAAAATGTTAAAAAAGACCTTTAGCTAATTTTTTATGGACATAGAAGAAAAAGATTATAATCAATGTCAGGTTTTTACTGCTGGCTGTATTCCTGTTGGGGAGATTTGCTTCACTGTGACCATTCTCACAAGAACATAAAGTAAGAGGAAATTCACAATTTGTAGTGTAGTGAGGTCTTCCAATAGTGATGACTGTCAAAGATGAGATTTCCCCTCATGTTGGGAAAATTTTCGACTCACCTGCTTTTGCGTCTCTAGAACAGGAGGTGTTGATCAGCCCAGTGGGGGCACATGCAAGAAAAGGACTCTGACAGAGGCTCTACCCTAAGTTCACTCTATCCCAAAGTAAAAAAAATAATTATATATATATATATATATATATATATATATATATATATAGCACTGACCCCCGAAGGAGCTGCTGATTTGGGCTTACCGTTAGCTTCTTTTTTTTTTTTTTTCAATAGATTTTATTGAAAACATTGCAAGTTACAAAGCCGAGAAAGTATACAATTTCTCAAAAGGGAAATGATATAGAAAACAAAAGCCGTTGTCTAGGCTCTTACATACATAGGTACATAACGAATAACAAGTGTAGGGTAAAACATGTGTCACAGATACCTGTACCATAACGAGGTAACTGGATGGATCAACACGCAGGGTCCCTAGAAAAACAGACTACAACGGTAGCCATGGGGACAGGGAAGGAAAGAAAAGAGGGGAGGGAGAGAATGAAAAGAGAGGGAGTGGGAGAAGAAAAGAGGATGATAAAAAAAGGAGGGGGAGCTTCTTGACCTTGTGTATGTCTAGGGGTTTCCCAAGGTAGATGGCCTAAAGAATTGTAGAAACTGAAACTGGATCCGCTTTGGAATTTTTATTTGCAAAAAGGGTAGACAAACACAGTCTCTCAGTGAAGGATAGAGGGTTTTGGTAGGAAGTTCAGGTACTCTTGGAACTGCTCAAAACAGAAAGTCTCTCACTATAGAAATCCAGACAATAGCCACTCACAACTGGATTTTCACAGCCACCGGATAGACCTCCTCTCACTAGGCCTAGCAGCCGTGTTCAAATAGAGCAAAGCCTCTGCCACAGACTTGTTGTAGAACGCTTGTAAATAAAGTCTCTGCCACAGACTTGTTGTAGAACACTTGTAAATAAAGTCTCTGCCACAGACTTGTTGTAGAACACTTGTAGTAACTGAAGGATATAGACAAATTTAGAGAGCCCTCATACAGTACCAGTATCTTGCAGCCGGTCCGGCGATACCGTACGAGTGTAGATTCACTTGGTGTATTTCAACTAAGCCTCTAGGCTCTTTCTGAGAAGCCAGCCTTACGCATGGCCTTCTCCCGAAGAGTCCTCCTCTGGTTGCTTCCTCAGTTGCTGGGCCTCTCCACAGATGAGACGGCACTGGACCACCTTTGAATCCTCCTTCAGGTTACTTTGCCTCGGGCTAGCCAGCCCTGAGACTCGGAATTGGATGTATCCGCACCCCAGGCCATGAGAGCCATGGAGGCTGGTCAGGAGGACCAGGACCAAACAGACAGAAATATCTTCTGGACCGGAACCCAGAAGCACGTGATGTCAGTACCTTAAGTACCCTCTCCCAGAAGGCACAGCAAGACGACATTCCCACTGGGCTGGTTCCGAGAAAGAGTGGCACGCAATGCGCCTAGCCAAACTGCGTTCTCACACTTGCCAGAAGTGACAGCGACACCTGTGGCCAAGCAGAACCTAGTGCAATCCAGCTAGACTGGTACTGAAACCATAATTTGGTATAATTAAGCCCAAAACCAAACTGCGGTTTTAGGAATTTTAAATAGAAAAGAAACACATAGCGCGTGCTCTTCAGGAGCCGGTGTTACCTATATATATATATATATACAGGGCTCAAAATTTCAAGTCCTGAGCTACTAGCCAGGCCTTAAGGGTTACTCGCCACCAGTTGCCCCGCCCAACCCCTACCCTGCCCCGCCCCTAAACCCGCCCTCATAAATTATCTCATTAAATGACACCTTTAATGTTTTATGCAATTAAGTTATAAAAATATTAACAACCTTAATGTTAATGCAGCCTGTGTCCCCCCCATGTGCAGCCTGTGTCCCCCCCCATGTGCAGCCTGTGTCCCCCCCCATGTGCAGCCTGTGTCCCCCCCCCCATGTGCAGCCTGTGTCCCCCCCCCCATATGCAGCCTGTGTCCCCCCCCCCATATGCAGCCTGTGTCCCCCCTCCATGTGCAGCCTGTGTCCCCCCTCCATGTGCAGCCTGTGTCCCCCCCATGTGCAGCCTGTGTCCCCCCCCCATGTGCAGTCTGTGCCCCCCCCATGTGCAGTCTGTGCCCCCCCCCATGTGCAGTCTGTGCCCCCCCCCATGTGCAGTCTGTGCCCCCCCCCATGTGCAGCCTGTGTCCCCCCCCATGTGCAGCCTGTGCCCCCCCATGTGCAGTCTGTGTCCCCCCCCCATATGCAGCCTGTGCCCCCCCATATGCAGCCTGTGCCCCCCCATATGCAGCCTGTGTCCCCCCTCCATGTGCAGCCTGTGTCCCCCCCATGTGCAGCCTGTGCCCCCCCTATGTGCAGCCAGTGTCCCCCCCTATGTGCAGCCAGTGTCCCCCCCTATGTGCAGCCAGTGCCCCCCCCCCCATGTGCAGCCTGTGCCCCCCCTATGTGAAGCCAGTGTCCCCCCCCATGTGCAGCCAGTGTCCCCCCCCCATGTGCAGCCAGTGCCCCCCCCCATGTGCAGCCAGTGCCCCCCCCCATGAGCAGCCAGTGTCCCCCCCATGAGCAGCCAGTGTCCCCCCCCCATGAGCAGCCAGTGTCCCCCCCCCATGAGCAGCCAGTGTCCCCCCCCATGTGCAGCCAGTGCCCCCCCCATGTGCAGCCAGTGTCCCCCCCATGTGCAGCCAGTGTCCCCCCCATGTGCAGCCAGTGTCCCCCCCATGTGCAGCCAGTGTCCCCCCCATGTGCAGCCAGTGTCCCCCCCATGTGCAGCCAGTGTCCCCCCCCATGTGTAGCCAGTGCCCCCCCCATGTGCAGCCAGTGTCCCCCCCCCCATTTGCAGCCAGTGTCCCCCCCCATTTGCAGCCAGTGTCCCCCCCCATCTGCAGCCAGTGTTCCCCCTCATTTGCAGCCAGTGTCCCCCCCATTTGCAGCCAGTGTCCTGTCCCCCATGTGCTTCCTACCTGTGGAGGAGAAGAGAGGAGAGCCGCCACTGGTAGATCACAGCAGGGAACATTCAGACTTTTGTTTCATAAGCTGTGAGTGTTCCCCCGCGGCGCGCCGTCACATAAGCCCCTCCCCTTGTCCGGGGAAGTTTGATACATGTCACCCGTCCTAGGATTGGACGGGTGATCTGTCTATCAAAGTCCCGGAAAAGGGGAGGAGCTTATTTGGCGGCGCACGGCGGGGGAACACTCGCAGCTTATGAAACAAAAGTCTGAATGTTCCCTGCTGTGATCTCCCAGCGGCTCTCCTCTCTTCTCCTCGCCAGCCCTCAAAAATCACTCGCAAAATGCGAGTGTGCGAGTGTAATTTTTGAGGGCTGTATATATATATATATATATATATATATATATATATATATATATATATATATCAGAAGGCCAGTATGGTGGCCTGAATTTATGAAAGGAGCCCGGTGGGTATTTAAGCTGGCCACTCGCCCTTGCTCTCTGTTGGTCCCAGTGCACGATACTACGCTCTTCCCAGATCACCTCATGTTCGTTCGATTACACATGTTTTGCAGCTTCCTCATACGTGCTCTTCATCGGCGGTTCTCACTATTTACTGCAGACATCTGGAGTACGGGGATCCATCACACACATGTTTTGCAGCTTCCTCGTACGTGCTCTTCATCGGCGGTTCTCGCTTGCTGTTGCAGGTAGGGTTTGTACCTTTTCGTTCATACTCAATGTTACGATTCGTTATGTTTCCTATCCTGCATCCCTTTAGTTCTTAGCTGCCTCCGAGTTGTTGTCGGTCGTGTCCCGACATAATTTGGTACAGATGTAGTAGATTTGTATGTCCCCTCGGTCTTGCTTGTCGTCCCAAGCCACAAACATTTGTTTCATTTGTAGATCCCAGCCTTCGAGCCACCGTCGGTCCTTGTCCGATTTCACTCGATACAGGCTATGTTGCTCATAGGATTCACAGTCTATGGGGTTACCGTCTCATCCATTTGAAGATGAGCATGTATTGTTTGCACGGGTTCTGTGGTGGATTGAGGTGGTAATTAGACGCCAGGTCGCCTTGTCTTAGCCTGGGGGGTGTCGTGGTTGGTATGGGTTTGGTTTAGAGTAAGAGGTAGCATACACTCTTTAACCAATTCTTATCGCTTTCACTTCATACTTTTCAACCAATTTAATTTACCCTACTACAGATCCGTGTCAGATATGCTGCATTCCTACCACAGTCCGATTTGAACCTAGTCGCATCAGTGGTACGACGGTTCACATCAGGCACGTCCTGCACTGATTCATACCGCTCACCCCCATACCCTACGAAAGATTTGCTGTTAAGTCATCTTACTCACTGATTCGTATCACTTTCAGGCCATACGCATCACTCCGATTCGAGCCTAGTTGTTTTGGTGGCACAACGCTTCCCATCAGCTGCATCCCACACACCGATTCGTAGCCGTTTGTATCATACCCTACAATTTGTTATTTATATAATTTTTTCTGACCAATTCTTACCTCTCACCCCAATAACGATTTGTTGGTTCACTCACTTCTTGCCACACGCAACATTCCTATTTGAGCCTAGTCGTTTCGGCGGCACAACAATTTGCACCGATTCTTATGGGTTCACACCAGTTCCTACGATTCGTTATTCCTATCATTGTTCTGACCGATTTGGATCGTGTCAGCAGCTGCGTGCAATACACTCTGATATGAACCTAGGCTCATCAGCGGCACTATGGTTCATACTGCTCATCCTCATACCCTACAAACGATTCGTTGTTATGTCATCTATCACTTTTGTGCCACACGCATCACTCCGATTCAAGCCTAGTCGCCTTGGTGGCACAAAGCTGCGCATCAGTTGCATCCTATGCACCGATTCGTAGCGGTTTGTACCATACCCCATGATTCATTATTCATATCATTTTCCGACTGATTCGGATAACGTCGGCAGCTACAAGCATCACTAACCAAACCGAATCTAGTGGCACCAGCCGCACAACGGTTAGCATCACTAGCATCCCACACACCAATTCATATCGGTTTGTTCCATACCCTACGATTTATTATTTATATCATTGTTCTGACCAATTTGGATCGTGTCAGCAGCTACATGCATCACACTCCACACCGAACCTAATCGCATCGGCGGCACAATGGTTCACATCACGAATATTCCACACTCAATTTCCACTATCCTTTTATTTTCGCCTATCAGTAGGTTAGCTTTCTTGCAAATCCTGCAAAAATTTGCATCTTGCAATTGCTGCTAAAACATGCATCTCAGCATATACCCATTGCATTTGCTACAAACATGCATCTCAGGATAAACTCATTGCGATCGCTGCAAATACACGCATCCCAGCAGTTGTCCATTTTGCAATCGCTGCAAATACACACATCTCATTTACCCATTTGCAATTGCTGCAAAACATTAATTTCAGGGTAAACTCCTTTCTATCGCTGCAAGCACACCCAGTGTCACTCACACCGCTTGTCTCCAGTGGCATTCATACGAGCCACCCATTATTTTCCATCTGTCTTTCTCCCTAAGGGTCTTTCTCCATCAGTCGAGTTCAGGTTCCATCCAGGTTGGACGTATTTCCCCCAAAAAACAACAAAAAAAACCCACAATGATTGCATCTTCACCAGGGCCAGGGGAAGACAAGGGGGACAAACAAAAAAGAAAAAAAAAAACGGGAGTAAGGAGTCTTGTTGCACTTATGTCACCCCTACTGCAGATGTTCTTGGTTGACCGAGTTTGATCCTAGCTAGGGATGAGCCGAACACCCTCTGGTTCGCTTCGAACCAGAACATCCGAACATGCAAAAAAGTTTATACGAACACCGTTAAGCCCCATACACACGCTCGGACAATCCGCGGACCAGGTCAGTCGGACTTTGTCCGACGTACTTTGTCCGATGTTGGCGTTGCGTACACACGGTCGGACAAAGTTGTCGGAATATCCGGTCCGGAAGAACGTCGTGACGTAAGTCGTCGTCCACGAGATTACAAAAGGGAAGTTCAGCACCACGTCAGGCACCCGTTGGGCTCCTTCTGCTGATCCCGTGTTTATCGAGAGTTAGTGGAAGTTTGGTGACTTAAGATTCGCGCTTCTCAGTTTTCTGACTCAGATCGTTACTGCTCTTCAGTTTGTGCTTGTCGTGCGTATCTGTTTATTAGTGCGTGTAGTCAGTTCGCATTTGTTGGTCATTGCGGCCTATATCTTGATATAGGACGCTTTGATTTGCACTGCTTATTGTCTGCTCGTTGCTGGTATTCACTTCGTTCTTTCAGGCCTTGCTGTTTATCGGTGCTTTCTGTTTGTCCGTTCTGACCAGCCGACCTTTTGTGACCTTCTGAGCGATGTTTCCCGTGCGTACTCGTCGCCGAGTTCGTGCTGTACGCGGAATTGGTGTCGGGCTTTTAGCTTTGACCCAAGACCCGTCCATGAACAGAGTGACGAGGAGTATGTGGACCAAGAATTGGTTGCTTCAGCGTGACCAGTTCTCGCACATGCCTTTGCTTCGTGAGATCCGGGAGAATAATCCTGATGATTTCAGGAACTTTCTCAGGATGACGGACCCCGATTTTCACCGTCTTTTGGCTTTGCTGACCCCCTTTATCAGCCGGCAGGATACCTGCATGAGACAAGCCATTACTCCGGAGCAGAGGCTTGTTGCCACGTTGAGGTACTTGGCGACAGGGAGAAGTCTTCAGGATTTGAAGTTCTCTTCAGGTATCTCTCCCCAGGCCCTGGGAATCATTATTCCAGAGACCTGTTCTGCCATCATTCAGGTCCTGCAGGAGGACTATATTAAGGTAACATTTCTACTTTACTATTCCCTTCTATGTATGCTCTGTTTGCTAATGACTTGTATTTTTGACCTCCTTCCCTAATTACCATGATTGCAATATGTTCTAATATGCTGTGCCCCTTTTCTCCTTCATGCATTTTTCCCTTCACTTACCTCACCAGCATGCTCTTCTGCCCCAATAGACACCTATGGCCTAGTCACTTAAGCAATGTCTTTTGTCTGCTGCATAGTATTGTTTTCCCCCAAACACCCCCGAAAATATGCACAAATGTTTGCTGTGTGGTTTACTTCATGTAGAGCCCCCTTTTTTTGTTCTTTTGGTGGGGGGGGGGGCAAACTCATTAGGAACCCCCTCCCCCAACTGCTCTGTCAGATGGTACCAATCCTTTATCTGCTGGCTTTCCCAAGGTCCATACACACTATATACCTACCTCTTTATAGTGCGCATCTTTAGGGATGAATTCAGCAAAGCATGTAGTGCAAGGGACTGCCTCCATACATTCCATTTCCTATTTTTTTGTCTTCTTTCCCTCCTATTAGCTTGCTTGGTAATTTAATAATGTCACACTGTGCCTGCCTTTTTTGGGGGGGGGGGGGGGGGTTGAAATGTTATTTGATCTTTCCTGTGGCCTGCCAATAGTGTTAAGTACAGAGGGTCTGGCCAAACTAGCCCACATTATTGAGCCATTTGCCAATCAATGAAGTGCAGAGGGTTAGCTGTCCACCACCCCCCCCCCCCAAAACCCCTAGTTATTGCCAATGGCCCATCAGAAGTGGGGGGATTGATGGGGGGGTGAGTAATCTGTGAAGGGGAGCCTCTACTTTTCTGTGCAAATACTTTCCAGCCTCCAATTTTAGACAATGCTCTTGTTCCAAGATGTTGATTGTCTAATCTGCTTGCAATGTTTAGGTGCAAAGTGACTAATTTTTTTTTCTTGTTTCACTCCACAGTTCCCTTCCACGCCACAGGAATGGCAGACTGTGGCCTCCCACTTTGCCAGCCGTTGGGACTTTCCTAACTGCGGAGGGGCAATTGATGGGAAACACGTCCGCATCGTCCCACCGCCCAACTCGGGGTCCTACTATTATAATTATAAAGGGTTTAATAGTGTAGTGATGTTGGCGGTGGTGTCGGCAACATACGAGTTTATGTATGTGGACGTGGGGATGAACGGCCGGATATCGGATGGTGGGGCCATTACGCACACGGAGTTCTACTGGCGTCTCCAAAGTGGCAGTCTGTGCTTGCCACCTCCAGAGGAGAATGCCGAAGGACTCCCCTTCGTCTTTGTCGCAGATGAAGCGTTTGCGTTGACTCCCCATCTGATGAGGCCGTTCCCGATGAGGACCCTCACCCCGGACCAGAGGGTCTTCAACTACAGGCTGTCCAGAGCCAGAAGAGTTGTGGAGAACGCTTTTGGCATCCTGGCCAGCCGCTTCCGCCTGTTCCTGACGGCATTTAACTTGGCGGAATACAAACTGAACCACATAGTTCTTGCCTGTTGCATATTGCACAACTTCCTCAAAAGACATAACAGGAACTATGTGGTGCCCGTTGGCCCAGATGTGGAGGGCCCTCCAAATGCCGAACTCACAGCCCTTCGAGTGGCACGTCCAGGCTTGCCCCCTCTAAATGCCCGTGTGGTCCGGGACCAATATATGCAGTACTTTGTGGGTAGGGGGGCCATTGCTCTGCCTGACGATGTGTGAGAGGCATTTTTTAATAAATCTGATATTTTAACCAACCTATGATTTCATGTCATTTCAGTCTTCTTTTTAGCTTATTTTACTTTGACATTTTTTCCCTTTGCCTTCGACAGTGGGAATGCACTTTCTGGGCAAAAGGAGGTAACAGTCTCTTCTTCCCAAAAAGATTATTCTCATGTTGTGTGTTTGCTACCTAATCTTTGGTCTAGAGAAGGTTTGTACTGCATAACTGACACCCAAAATACTCCTTTTCATCACCAGGTCTGACATGTGTGTATTCTCCAAAATGCTGTGCTCCGTGTTTTCGTACAAAGCACTGTGGGTGTCATTTACATAAGTCAAATCCGCTATGCTCTACAAGTGCATTGAAAAAGTTCCCCGGGAAAGAAAATTGGAGTGCAAAGTGGATTTGCCTTTAGTAAATAACACCCATTGCCCCCCATATCCTTTTCATTTTACATACATAATGCATTGTGTTTTTTAAATAAGGAAGCCACACATTTAGAAAAATAAAAGTTTACTAGGAAAACATTCCCAAGTGCGTTTACAATCTTCACGCCAAAACTGACAACATCTTGGTTATTTACAACATTGTTTACAAACATTCCGCAATTGGTAAAACCAGGCATGGAGCAAAACAGAACCTAGGAACTTGGAAAGTTCAACTTTGTAAAGTGAAGACAAGATCAGACATGACTATATGTTCAAAGTGTGTTTGATCTTGCCTTCATCACATGGGGGGGTCACCCCCGAAAAGTGGAAATTTGGAACATGCACACAATTTGGGACTGAAAATGGTCATTAGATGGTAAAACACATGCCTAGAAGCTTCAAAAGTGCCATTTTCCATCATGGGGATGAATGGACGTTTTTTGGGGGTGCAACCCCTTCACCACAACCACTTTCGTAGTTCGTAAAGTGTTTGCACCCCCAAAAAAACGTTGCCATTCATCCACCATGGTGGGAGCTAGCACATGTGGACACAATGTGTGCATGTTCCAAATTTCAGACAGTTTTTAAGTTGCAAATGTGTTCTGAAGCTGGCACAAATGTGTGTTAATTACTTGGTGCGTTTTCATATTTTTCCTAAAACATCAATGATGTTCTTCAATTTTTGTTGAACATCATTGATGTTTTGCTTTATGTAATCTAGATCTCTATTGCAGACCATTATCTCTCCGATGAGTACGTGGGCACTCTCTGTGGTAAAGTGCGATTTTTCTTCCACAACATCCACGTCACCTAAAAACCACAAACAAACAAAAATGGGGTGTTGGAAATGAGGCAGCCATACATGGATTAGCTTACCAGTAGCTGTGTTCTCCCACACTCACCTGTTGTGGTGACAATTTCTCCAAGTTCGATGATCTCTCCTTCCTCCTCCTCCTCCTCCTCCTCTGCTTCTGCTCTTTCCCCTTTTTTGGTAGGTGTTGGTTTGGGGGTTTCCTCAGACGGCCCAAGTTTTCGCTCCCCTATGAGAATGTCCAAAAGGAAGATTTAGCAACACAAGCTATTGAGGGCAGAAATAGGAAATGACAAACATTGCTTGAAAGTGACGGACACTATTTTAGTTTGGCCAGTTACAAATGTCAACTACATGAATGAAGTCACTTTGTAAAGGTGCTAAACTGACTAGCTTTTTGGTAGAAGTTTGTGTGATGGAGACCCCCCTCTAGTATCCACTGGAGCACATGTGTGGAAAAGCATAATAAAAAGGGGGTTTGGGTGTCCCAGCACTAGTGCTCTAGAGTCCAGATGGGTAAACAGCTACTGAGTGACCTCTCCTTTACATTGAATAAATTGGCTTTACATTCTTGATGACATTTCTAGTGAGAACAAACTTCCTTTCCCCAAAAAAACACCAAACATCGTATTATAAGTGGCCGAACGATCGAGGTTGCGTACGATCGAATGCACACACACACGACCATGACAGTGGCAGAAAGATCGAGGCTGAGTACGATCGAATGCACAGACGAACCTGAAAGTGGCCATTTTGGAATGTACAACTTGGTAAAAATCAAAACACAATGGAGCAGTATGCAAGCAAGAAATCAAACACAAAACACAACTACTTACTTTTTTGAAGAATTCTCTTGATCTTTCTGTACTGATCGGCCTCCCTCAGTTTCAGGTCTGACCAGCGTTTCCTGAGTTGCTCCTTGGATCGTTGTACCCCAAAATTATTGTACAGCCTTCTCACAACTTTAGACATGATCTTGGCCTTGCGGACATTGGGGTTGAGGTAAGGCCCATACTTCCCATCATAGTCGCTCCTCTTTAATATGTCCACCATCTCCAACATTTCTCCAAATGACATATTGGAGGCCTTGAATTTCAGGTTCCGGGATCGGGACGTTTCTGCCTCCGGACTTTCCTCGTCCTCCTCCTCGTTGGTGGGATATTTGTGGCGCACCTGCTGTGTCCCCGCCATGTGCTCTCCCCACTACGCCGTAAAGAGAAGGGGTGGGGAATAGACGAGAAAGATCGTCAGGGGCGGGCGGAGTTTGAAGCATGCGCAGTGTATATAAAACGTCACACGCCTGTGTCGTAGCCACGATCTGGGAGACGAGGGGGAGAGAAAACTCACACGAGACGATCGCTACAAACGAAGGTACAATTTAACGTTGGTACATAACTAGCCTAGACTGATTTGAACTTGAGGCTTCTTGATGGAGAAGATTAGGAGAGTTTAGCCTGACATAATTTATAGGGTTTGGTGTGTTGTTGTGTCTTGCAGAGATTGATATGAAGGGATTCAACGACATGAGTTTTCTCCCCTCTTCATTGCCAAATACAGGGATTTTCCCATATTGTGGCAGGGTATACACCCACATTACACCAACAAACCAAAGAGGCACGCAGCCCTGGAGGAACTTGTGGAATTTGTCAAGCCAAGGTTCCCCACGGCAACTGTTGATGATATTAGAAAGAAAATTGGCAGCCTGAGGAGTGCGTATATCAGGGAGAGGAAGAAGGTCGTGAAGTCTGAGGAAACTGCAACTTCAGCAGATGAGGTCTATGTCCCCAAGCTCTGGTACTATCAGAGTCTCCATTTTCTGAAGGACCAGGCTGATGTCACGGAGCCAACCTCAACTCCTCCTTCCACGCTTCCTTGCGCACAGCCCACCCCTGATGAGGCTTCCGAGGAGCAACCTGGGCCTTCCAGTCTGGAAGAGGTGGAGGAGCCCAGCTTGTTCCAGGTATAGTAGTTTTGTTACCATTTATGGGAATAATGAATGATGTTCACTTAATTCAGGATCGCCAATTGCTTAGTTCCTAACGTGTTTGACATATCAACAGACAGTGGTGTGGGAGACATTTGGGGCCAGAATCTAAACTGCTGGGCTGAGAATTGTATGGTTTTCTATTTGTAAACATTTTGCAACAGTCACTAGATGAGAATTGTGTGTGTTTGATGAACAAATAACTGAAACTATGTCCCTTTTTCCTACACAGGAAGACCTCAGCCAGGAGGTGGCTGTGGAAGGTGGCAGTCAGGAGGAGGCAGGGGTTAGTGGCAGCCACCAGCTGGGTAGTGGCAGCCAAGAGGGGGCTAGGCCTCGGAGCCTGACTGACACCCAAACCCCTCCCCTCCGCCCTCCGTACAAAAGGGCGAGAAGGGGGGGTTATGCGGCACAGTCAGCGCTCCGGATGATCAGAGAGGCTTCAGACTCCCTACATGCCACACCCGCCGACGAGGAGACCTTTGGCTCGGTGGTTGTCACAAAAATGATGGGTATGGAGGTGGGGCAACGCAACATGTGTGAGGGGCTCATCCTCCATGTCCTAAATAAGGGTAGGGCTGGGGAGATGACCCCACTCACACATGTTTGCCATAGTTACCATGCTCCGCCTCCTCCTCCTCCTCCTCCTCCTTCTGCCACCCCACCAGCACGACAGCCACAGCGTGGAAGGAAGCGTGGAAGGAAGACCTGAGAGTGACGACCTGCAATCAGTCTGGTGTGAGAGAAGATGGAGCCTCTTGTAGTACCAGAGCCTGGGGACCTAGATGGCATCTGCTGCAGTTCCGGATACTTTGGACTTCACGACCAGATTGCACTCCCCTTAATATACGTACTCCTCAGGCCCCCAATTTTCTACGCTTGGACAATGATGGTTGCCGTGGGGGGCCAAGACTTTGCAAATTCCCCAAGTTTCACCATGGCTGCGTTCCTCTTTGGTTTGTTGGTGTGACCTAAATAAAGTTTTTTTTGATTTGAAATAATCATTGACTATTGTGTTTTACTTTGCTACAATGACAGTTTTTCTTGGAGTAGGCTGGTACATTTCACTAATCCTAAAGTAGAATTAACAAGGGGCAACAACAACAAACAACCTCCTAGTAAATTTAAGCAAGAAATACAAATGTAAATAATGTGTTTTTGGTAATTTGAGACACACAACCCCCCTCCAAAAAAAAAAAAAAAAAAACATTCAAATATGTATTCCCCAAAACAAAAAAAAAAGACAAATCATGGTAAAAAAATAACAAAGATTCTTTTCCGTTCAGAGTAAAAATAAACATGTAGTGTATAAATGCTGCAAAGTAATAAAGAAGTAAGTTTGTGAGAAGTGCGGGTGAATAGGAGCAGCTAAAAGATGTCATTCTTGTTGCATTGTAAAGAAAAAGAGAATGCGCTGCATTAAAGACATTTTAACATTGCAGCGTGACGAATGTGCTGTGTCGATTAGGAAAGGTAGTTTTACCTGACCGAGCGCTTCCGTCACAGAATTTCTTCTGAGCATGCGTAGCACTTTGTCCGTCGGACAAGCGTACACACGCTCGGATTTGGTGTGATCGGACCGGGTTGACGGCAAATCTTTCCAGCAGGAGATAAGACTTTGTCCGACGGACAAACCGACGAACACTGTCCGATGGTGCATACACACGGTCTGATTTTTCAACAACCTTGTCCGATCGGACCAAATTGATGAAAAAGTCCGACCGTGTGTATGGGGCTTTAAAGTCTATGGGACACGAACGTGAAAAATAAAAAGTGCTAATTTTAAAGGCTTATATGCAAGTTTTTGCCCTAAAAAGTGTTTGGGGACCCGGGTCCTGCCCCAGGGGACATGTATCAATGCAAAAAAAAGTTTTAAAAACGGCCATATTTTCAGGAGCAGTGATTTTAAGAATGCTTAGTGAAACAATAAAAATGAAATATTCCTTTAAATATCGTGCCTGGGGGTGTCTATAGTATGCCTGTAAAGTGCCACAGTTTTACTGTGTTTAGAAAAATACCACAGCAAAATTACATTTCTAAAGGAAAAATTGTCATTTAAAACTGATCGCGGCTGTAATGTATTGTCGGGTCCCAGCAATATAGATGAAAATCATTGAGGAAAATGGCATGGGTCCCCCCCCCAGCACATTACCAGGCTCTTTGGGTCTGGTATAGATATTAAGGGGAACCCCACACTCAAATAAAAAAGAAAAAAATGGTGTGGGGGGCCCCCAGGCACTATATACTCTGAACAGAAGTATATATACTATACGCCCCTATATACTATGCAGAAAATTGGGCCTTAGGTGTTGGTGGTGCCAGAACACTGTAACCCCTCACAGTTACTCTTGTTGTGCGCAGGAACAGGCCCTGCTGTTAAATATTATTTCAAAAATTTAAATTACATGCCCCTGTTAAACAGGGGCAGAAAAATTTGGCCTTAGGCAGTGGTGGTGCCACAACACTGTAACCCCTCACAGATACTCTTGTTGGGTGCAGGAATGGCCCTGCTGTTAAATATTATATCAACAATTGTAATTACATGCCCCTGTTAAACAGAGGCAGAAAAATTGGGCCTTTGGTGGTGGTGGTGGTGGTGCCACAACACTGTAAGCATTCACAGTTACTCTTGGTAGGTGATGGAATGGGCCCTGCTGTGAAATATTAGATCGAAAATTGTAATTACATGCCCCTGTTAACCACTTAAGCCCCGGACCATTTGGCTGGCCAAAGACCAGAGCACTTTTTGCGATTCGGCACTGTGTCGCTTTAACTGACAATTGCGCGGTCCTGTGGCATGGCTCCCAAACAAACTTTACGTCCTTTTTTCCCCACAAATATAGCTTTCTTTTGGTGGTATTTGACCACCTCTGCGGTTTTTATTTTTTGCACTATAAACTAAAAAAGAGCCACAATTTTGAAAAAAAAAACACATTATTTTTTACTTTTTGCCATAATAAATATCCCCCTAAAAAATATAAAACATTTTTTTTTCCGCAGTTTAGGCCAATACGTATTCTTCAACATATTTTTGGTAAAAAAAAATCTCAATAAGCGTTTATTGATTGGTTTGCGTAAAAGTAAAGTACAAAATAGGGCATAGTTTTATGGCATTTTTATTGATATTTTTTTTTTTTTTACTAGTACTATTTTTTTTTTACTTTGCGGCGATCATCGATTTTTTCGTGAGTGCGACATTATGGCAGACACATCGGACAATTCTGACACATTTTTGGGACCATTGGCATTAATACAGCGACCAATGCTATAAAATTGCATTGATTACTGTAAAAATGACACTGGCAGGGAAGGGGTTAACCACTAGGGGGCGGATGAGGGGTTAAGTGTGTCCTAGGGAGTGATTCTAACTGTCTGGGGGATGGGCCAGCAGTGACATGACACTGATTGCTGCTCCCGATGAGAGGGAGCAGACGATCAGTGTCCTGTCACTAGGCAGATGCTGTGTTTACTTTGGCATCTCCCCGTTCTTCAGCTCCGTGACATGATAGCAGGCACCCGTCGGACATTGAGTCCGAGGGTCCCGCGGGCGCACGGTCACGGAGCTCGTGGCAGGCGCGCGCGCACGGTGGGAAATTCAAAGTAACGTACAGGTACATTACTTTGCCCAGCCATTAACTACTTCAGCACCGGGCGATTTTACCCCCTTCCTTACCAGAGCACTTTTTGGGATTCGGCACTGCGTCGCTTTAACTATATATAATTGCGCGGTCGTGCAACGTTACACCCAAACAAAATTGACGTCCTTTTTTTCCCACAAATAGAGCTTTCTTTTGGTGGTATTTGATCACCTCTGCGGTTTTTTGCGCTATAAACAAAAGAAGAGTGACAATTTTGAAAAAAAAACACAATATTTTTAACTTTTTGATATAATAAATATCCAATTTTTTTTAAAAAAAAAAATTTTTTCCTCAGTTCAGGCCGATACGTATTCTTCTACATATTTTTGGTAAAAAAAATCGCAATAAGCGTATATAGATCGGTTTGCGCAAAAGTTATAGCGTCTCCAAAATAGGGGATAGATTTATTGCATTTTTTTTTTTTACTAGTAATGGCGGCGATCTGCGATTTTTTTTTTCGTGACTGCGACATTGCGGCGGACACTTCGGACACTTTTGACACATTTTTGGGACGATTCACATTTACACAGCGATCGTTGCTATAAAATTACTGTGATTACTGTGTAAATGTGACTGGCAGGGAAGGGGTTAACACTAGGGGGCACTGCAGGGGTTAATATTTTCCCTAAGGTAGTGATTCTAACTGTGGGGGGAGGGGACTCACAAGGGGAGGAGACCGATCGGTGTTCCTCCGTACTGGGAACACATGATCGGTCTCCTCTCCACTGACAGGACGTGGGGGGGTGTGTTTACACACACAGCTCCACGGCCCCGCACGGTCCCACTGTTTTCACGGGCAATCGCGGGTGCCCGGCGGACATCGCGGCCGCCGGGCACGCGCACCGCGTCCCGAGCGACGCCGCCGGCGGCTCGCATGCGCCCCCTAGGCGGCCGGGAATGGTAGGACGTCATATGACGCCCACCTAGGATGGGAGATCCACCTTGTGGGCGTCATATGACTATGGGCGGGTAATGAAGGGGTTAAACAGGGGCAGAAAAATTGGGCATTTGGTTGTGGTGGTGGTGGTGGTGGTGCCCTCACAGTTACGCTTTTTGGGTGCAGGAATGGGCCCTGATGTTAAATATTATATCAACAATTGTAATTACATGCCCCTGTTAAACAGGGGCAGAAAAATTGGGCCTTATGCCGCGTACACACGTGCGGACTTTTGCCGGCGGACTTAGTCCAGCGGACAATCCCGCGGGACTTTCCAGCTGGGTCCGCTGGACTTTCCGAGCGTGTGGGCTTGCCCACACACGCACGGACTTCTCCGGCGGATAATCCGCCGGCCAAAAGTCCGCGGGACTTTTGAAAATGAACGGACTTGCCCACACGGAGCAGTCCGTTCATTTCGAACGTAACTTCAGGTACGTAGCTAGCGTAGGCAGTAAATGCCGGCGCGCTAGCTCCGTCACCTGTCATGGATTTAAAGGGAATCCCCACGCCGAAAAACGGCGTGGGGGTACCCCCCAAATCCATGTCAGACCCTTATCCGAGCACGCAGCCTGGCAGGCCAGGAAAAGGGTGGGGACGAACGAGCGCCCCCCCCTCCTGAGCCATACCAGGCCGCGTGCCCTCAACATGGGGGGTGCCCTGGGGAAAGGGGGGCCGTGCGGCCCCCCCACCCCAAAGCACCTTGTCCCCATGTTGATGAGGACAAGGGCCTCTTCCCGACAACCCTGGCCGTTGGTTGTCGGGGTCTGCGGGCGGGGGCTTATCGGAATCTGAGAGCCCCCTTTTATAAGGGGGCCCTCAGATCCCGGCCCCCCACCCTATGTGAATGAGTATGGGGTACGATGTACCCCTACCCATTCACCTAAGGTGTAAAATGTAAAGTAAAAAAAAAAACACCCACACTTTTGAAAAAATAGTTTATTGCACTGCTCCGGGGGTCTTCTTCCGTCTTGGGGGTCTTCTCGCCGGACTCCCCCGCCATTTACCAAGCTCTTTTACCGAGCGGGGGAAGTCCGGCTACCTTCTTCGTCGTCACCGCCGTCGTCGTCTGGGGGTCTCGATCCGCCTTCGTGGGTCTTCCGGGGGTCTCTTCTGTTCTTGCGGCGGTCGTCGTCTTCCGCGCCGCCTTCTTCTTCTTGTCCTTCTTCTTGTTCTTCTTCTTCCGATGTTGACCCGATGCTCTCTCTGCCCGGAATGTCTGTGCCGCGCTGCGCTGGGACTTATATAGGGGCATGGGGACAGGGTCACATGTTCATGTCACATGGTGACCCCGCCCCCTTGCGATGTCACAGTCCCAGCATCCTCCGGGACTGTGACAACACAAGGGGGCGGGGTCACCATGTGACATGAGCATGTGACCCTGTCCCATGTCCCTATATAAGTCCCAGCGCAGCGCGGCTCTGCCATTCCGGGCAGAGAGAGCATCGGGTCAATATCGGAAGAAGAAGAAGAACAAGAAGAAGGACAAGAAGAAGAAGAAGGCGCCGGCGGCGCGGAAGACGACGACCGCCGCAAGAACAGAAGAGACCCCCGGAAGACCCCGAAGGCGGATCGAGACCCCCAGACGACGGTGGCGACGACGAAGAAGGTAGCCGGACTCCTCCGCTCGTGAAAGATCTAGGTAAAAGAGCAGAAGAGAGCGGAGGAGTCCGGCGAGAAGACCCCCAAGACGGAAGAAGACCCCCGGAGCAGTGCAATAAAATATTTTTTCAAAAGTGTGTGTGTTTTTTGTACTTTACATTTTACACCTTAGGTGAATGGGTAGGGGTACATCGTACCCCATACTCATTCACATAGGGTGGGGGGCCGGTATCTGGGGGCCCCCTTATTAAAGGGGGCTCCCAGATTCCGATAAGCCCCCGCCCGCAGACCCCAACAACCAACGGCCAGGGTTGTCGGGAAGAGGCCCTTGTCCTCATCAACATGGGGACAAGGTGCTTTGGGGTGGGGGGGGCGCACGGCCCCCTTTTCCCCAGGGCACCCCCCATGTTGAGGGCACGCGGCCTGGTACGGCTCAGGAGGGGGGGCGCTCGCTCGTCCCCACCCCTTTCCTGGCCTGCCGGGCTGCGTGCTCGGATGAGGGTCTGACATGGATTCAGGGGGAACCCCCACGCCGTTTTTTTCGGCGTGGGGAGTCCCTTTAAATCCATGCCAGGTCACGGAGCTAGCACGGCGGCATGTACTGCCTACGCTAGCTACGTAACCTGAAGTCACATGCTAAATGAACGGACTTGCCGATGAGCGGCAAGTCCGTTCATTTCAAAAGTCCCGCGGACTTGCCTACTAACGGCGGGATTGTCCGCCGGACTGCCAAGTCCAGCGGATAATTTTAAAACCAAACTTAAAACTTTTCCGAGGAGGAGGAGGCACATCTCCAACAAGGCAGGATGCCCTCCGGGGGCCAGCTTAAGGGCAGCACACCAACCTCCGCCTGTGCAGGGCGCTGCCTCTACGCATTATTCCAAAAGTTCTTTGGTGTGGGCCTTTTTTGAGACGAGTGCAGCAGATCGCACCGCTGCTATTTGCAACTTATGTCTCAAGCGTATCTTGCGTGGCCAAAACATCAGCCACTTGGGCACCACATGCTTGGCCAGACATATGTTGACCTGACATGCAGCTCGTTGGCAAGCGTACCTTAAAGACCCACACCAAAGAACAAAGCGGATCTCTCCTTGCTCCTCATCAGCTGGGATCTCCAACCCCACTATACCTTCAGTCCTCTCTGAAAGCTGCACTGAGAGGAATGAAGGTGTAGAATTAGGTGTGTCAAAGCCAAGTACTTGCGGGCACTCTGCTAGCAGTACACCGACGTCCGATTGTACCAGGCAAATTTCCCTGCCCCAGCTGCTGGACCGTCGAAAGAAGTTCACTCCCAGCCATCCACAGGCCCAGCGGTTGAATGCTAGCTTGGCTAAATTGCTAGCACTTCAACTGCTGCATTTTCAGTTGGTAGACTCAGCCCCCTTCCGTGAGTTTGTGCAATGTGCGGTTCCTCAGTGGCAGGTTCCAAAACGCCACTTATTCTTACGGAAGGCGATTCCGGCTTGTAGATGGCAATGTCCATGCCTTGCTGGACAGGGCGGTCAGTGGTAAGGTGCATATTACCGCTGACTCATGGTCCATCAGGCATGGACAGGGACGTTACCTATCTTTCACAGCCCATTGGGTCACTCTTTTGGCAGCTGGGAAGGATGCAGGACAAGGTGCAGTAGTGTTGGAGGTTGTTCCGCCACCACGTCTCCAAAATGCCACTACTGGTTGTGACACACCTCTCTCCTCCACCCCCTCCTCTTCTTCTTCCTCCATGGCCTCTTCCTGTGCTTTGTCCTCAGAACCAGCAGTGCTCTGTAGGTGTTCAAGGGGCTACGCAAGTAAGCAGGCAAAAAGATGCCATGCCATGCTTGCGCTGGTGTGTATGGGGGACAGGAGCCACACTGGGGCAGAGGTTCTGTCAGCTCTGCAGGGGCAGGCTGAGAGGTGGTTGACGCCACGCCAGCTTAAGCCAGGAATGGTGGTTTGCGACAATGGCACCAACCTCCTCTCTGCCCTGCGACAGGGACAACTGACCCATGTGCCCTGTGTGGCTCACGTCCTTTACCTGGTGGTGCATTGGTTCTTGGGCAGGTACCCAGGCTTACAGAATGTCCTGAGGCAGGCCAGGAAAGTCTGTGTGCATTTCTGCCGATCATATAATGCCAGCGCTCGGCTGGCTGAGCTGCAAAAGCAGTTGAACCTGCCCAAGAACCGCCTTATATGTGACATGCCCACCAGGTGGAACTCAACGTTGGCAATGCTGCAGCGACTGCACATGCAGCAGAGGGCCATCAATGAGTACCTGTGCGACTACGGCACAAGGACAGGGTCAGGGGAGCTCAGATTTTTTTCACCACGCCAGTGGGGCATGATAAGGGATGCATACACAGTCCTGTCACCATTTGAGGAGGCCACGAGGAAGGTGAACAGTGACAGTGCATGCATCAGTGACACTGTACCTCATGTCCACCTGTTGGAGCATACACTTCGTGGAATAATGGAGAGGGCACTTGAGGCAGAACAGAGGCAGGAAGAGGAGGACTTCCCCTTTATCCAGACAGTATTCCTTCTGTCCCACACATCACACAGGAAGAGGACGAGGAGGAGGAGGAGGATTGTGTCAGCATGGAGGTGGAGCCTGGCACTCAGCATCAACAGCAGCAGTCTTTTAGGGATGATTTACAGTCCCAAGAAACCGGTGGAATTGTACGTGGCTGGGAGGAGGTGGCTGCGGATCATGTCGTCCTTAGTGACCCAGAGGACTCCAGACCGAATGCCTCAGCTAACCTATGCTGCATGGCCTCCCTGATCCTGCAAAGCCAGCAGAAGGATCCTCGTATTCTTCGGATCAAGGAGAGAGACCATTACTGGCTGGCCACTCTCCTTGATCCACGGTACAAGGGTAAGGTTGCGGACCTTTTCTTGCCATCGCAGAGGGAGCAGAGGATGAGACATTTCCGGGAGGCCTTGCAGAAAGGTCTGTGCAACGCGTTCCCAGAGACTGGGAGGTTACAAACTCCTGGTCCTGGACAACGAGTTGCTGAGGCGGTGGAGAAGGTGGCCATCTGACCGATGCATTCAGACAATTTTTTAGTCCGCAGCCCCAAGGTGTGATTGGTTCCAGCAACCATCGCCAGCGTCTGATTTACATGGTGCAGGAATACCTAGGGGCAAGGTCAGACTTGGACACCTTTCCCACCAAAAATCCTCTGGCTTACTGGGTCTTGAGTAGGGATGAGCTTTGAGTTCGAGTCGAACTCATGTTCGACTCGAAC
Source organism: Lithobates sylvaticus (assembly GCA_028564925.1). NCBI lineage: Eukaryota > Metazoa > Chordata > Amphibia > Anura > Ranidae > Lithobates > Lithobates sylvaticus. Next base: position 182,400,731 of record CM053038.1, read on the forward strand.
ATTGCCTGTTCGCCTGTTCAGCGAACAGTGAACAATTTGGGGTGTCCGCAGCAAATTCTAAAAGCCGCGAGCACCCTGTAAAAGTCTATAGGAGAAATCTCAAGTGCTAATTTTAAAAGCCTATATGCAAGTTATTGTCATAAAAAGTGTTTGGGGACCTGGGTCCTGCCCCAGGGGACATGTATCAATGCAAAAAAAAGTTTTAAAAACGGCCTCTTTTTCAGGAGCAGTGATTTTAATAATGCTTAAAGTGAAACAAATAAAAGTGTAATATTCCTTTAAATTTCGTACCTGGGGGGTGTGTATAGTACGCATGTTAAGGGGCGCATGTTTCCTGTGCTTAGAACTGTCCCTGCACAAAGTGTCATTTTTGCAGGAAAAAAAGCTATTTAAAATCACTTGCGGCTATAATGAATTGCCGGCTCCCGTAATACAGTCATTCATTGAATGTCACTGATAAAAAAAAAAAAAAAAGCGTGGGGGTTCCCCCAAATTCAATTACCATGCCCTTCAGGTCTGCTATGGATATTAAGGGGAACCCTGCGTCAAATTTTTAAAAAATGGCGTGGGGTCCCCCTCAAAATCCATACCAGACCCTTATCTGAGCACGCAACCTGGCAGGCCGCAGGAAAAGACGGGGGACGAGAGCGCCACCCCCTCCCTCCTGAACCGTACCAGGCCACATGCCCTCAACATTGGGAGGGTGCTTTGGGGGTCTGTGACCCCTCAAAGTACCATGTCCCCATGTTGATGGGGACAAGGGCCTCGTCCCCACAACCCTGGCCATTGGTTGTGGGGATCTGCGGGCGGGGGGCTTATCATAATCTGAAAGCCCCCTTTAACAAGGGGACCCCCAGATCCCGACCTCCCCCCCTGTGTGAAAGGGTAAGGGGGCACAAAAGTACCCCTACCATTTCACCAAAAAAGTGACAAAAATTTTAAAAATGACAGGAGACAGTCTTTGACAATTCCTTTATTAAATTCTTCTTTCATCTTCTTTCTTCTGGTCTTCTTCCTTTCTTCATCCTTCGGTTTCTTCATCTTCTTCTTCCATCTTATTCCATCTTCTTCTTCCATCTTCTTCCATATTCTTCTTCCATCTTCTTCCATCTTCTTCTTCCTCCGATCCGCTTCTTCTTGCTCTGGTCTTCTCGTCCGACATCTTCTTCCACGGCGTCAGCGTCTCTTCTTCTGTGTCGGGCCGCTCCACGCAATGGGAGGCTCCCGCTGTGTGAGGCTTCGCTCCGTCTGACAGTTCTTTTATAAAGGAGGGTGTGGCCACCTGGTGACCCCCCCCCCCCTCTGACGCACAGGGACGTGATGGGGACTTCCCTATGGCTTTCTCCATGACGTCAGAGGGGGCACGGGGCCGTCCCGCGCCCTGCCCTCCATTATAAAAGAACTGTCAGACGGAGCAAAGCCTCACACAGCGGGAGCCGCACATTGCGTGGAGCAGCCTGACACAGAAGAAGAGACGCCATGGAAGAAGATGCCGGACGAGAAGACCAAAGCAAGAAGAAGCAGATCGGAGGTAGAAGCAGATGGAAGAAGATGGAAGAAGAAGATGGAAGAAGAAGATGAAGAAACCGAAGGATGAAGAAAGGAAGAAGACCAGAAGAAAGAAGATGAAAGAAGAATTTAATAAATGAATTGTCAAAGACCGTCTCCTGTCATTTTTAACATTTTTGTCACTTTTTTGGTGAAATGGTAGGGGTACTTTTGTACCCCCTTACCATTTCACACAGGGGGGGGAGGCCGGGATCTGGGGGTCCCCTTGTTAAAGGGGGCTTAGAGATTCCGATAAGCCCCCCGGCCGCAGACCCCCACAACCAATGGCCAGGGTTGTGGGGACAAGGCCCTTGTCCCCATCAACATGGGGACATGGTGCTTTGAGGGGTCACAGACCCCCAAAGCACCCTCCCAATGTTGAGGGCATGTGGCCTGGTACGTTTCAGGAGGGAGGGGGGGGCGCTCTCGCCCCCCCTCTTTTCCTGCGGCCTGCCAGGTTGCGTGCTCGGATAAGGGTCTGGTATGGATATTTAGGGGGAACCCCACATCATTTTTTTTTTTTATTTGAACCTTAATATCCATAGCAGACCTGAAGGGCCTGGTAATTGAATTTGGGGGAACCCCCACGCTTTTTCTTTTTCTTTTTTATCAATGACTTTCAATGAATGACTGTTCTCTGTATTACGGGAGCCGGCATGGTGATTTTAAATAGCTTTTTTTTCCTGCAAAAATGACACTTTGTGCAGGGACAGTTCTAAGCACGGGAAACATGCGCCCCTTTACAGGCATACTATACACACGCCCCAGGTACGAAATTTAAAGGAATATTACACTTTTATTGTTTCCCTTTAAGCATTATTAAAATCACTCCTCCTGAAAAAACATGAGTTTTTAAAACTTTTTTTTGCATTGATACATTTCCCCTGGGGCAGGACCCAGGTCCCCAAACACTTTTTATGACAATAACATGCATATTAGCCTTTAAAATTAGCACTTTTGATTTTGAACGTTCGAGTCCCATAGACTTTAATAGGGTTCTAAAGTTCACGCAAGCTTTAGGTCTGTTCGCAGGTTCTGGTGCGAACCGAACAGGGGGGTGTTCGGCTCATCCCTAGTCTTGAGGATGGATCACTGGCCAGAGCTTGCACAGTATGCAATTGAGCTACTGGCCTGTTGTGCATCCAGTGTTCTTTCGGAACGCACATTCAGTGCTGCTGGAGGCTTTGTCACCGATCACAGGGTGCGCCTGTCCACCGACTCAGTTGATCGACTGACCTTCATAAAGATGAATCAGTCTTGGATCACCACCAGCTACCAAGCACCTGAAGCTGATGTAACCGAATAATTTATTTTAAAATGTCACATCCCTTCAAGACTGCCTATGCTGATGCTGAGTGACTGTCCTGTTATGTTGACTGACTATCCTCTTACTCCTCAATGATCCTGCTGATAGCTTGGAAGAACATTTTTGGTTCTGGGTGCCGCCACCAGTGGCTAAGGCCCAATTTTTCAGCCCCTGTTTAACAGGGGCATGTAATTACAATTTTTTATGCAATGCTTTGCAGCAGGGCTCATTCCTGCACTCCAACTAGAGTATCTGGGAGAGGTTGCAGTGTCGTGGCACCAGCACCAGTGCCTAAGGTCCAATTGTTCAGCCCCTGTTTAACAGGGGAGTGTAATTGCAATTTTTTATGCAATGCTTAGCAGCAGTTCTCATTCCTGTACTCCTACTAGAGTATCTGGGAGAGGTTGCAGTGTCGTGGCACCAGCACCAGTGCCTAAGGTCCAATTGTTCAGCCCCTGTTTAACAGGGGCGTGTAATTGCAATTTTTGATGCAATACTTTGCAACAGGGCTCATTGCTGTGCTCCAAGTACAGTATCTGTGAGGGGTTGCAGTGTTGTGGCACCAGCACCAGTGCCTAAGGCACAATTTTTCAGCCCCTGTTTAACAGGGGCGTGTAATTACAATTTTTGATGCAATAATTTGCATCAGGGCTCATTGCTGTGCTCCAAGTACAGAATCTGTGAGGGTTGCATTGTTGTGGCACCAGCACCAGTGCCTAAGGCTCAATTTTTCAGCCCCTGTTTAACAGTGGCGTGTAATTACAATTCTTGATCTAATAATTCATAGCAGGGCCCATTCCTGCTCCCACCAAGAGTAACTGTGAGGGCTTACAGTGCTGTGGCAATACCACCACCAAAGGCACAATTTTTCAGCCCCTGTTTAACAGGGGCGTGTAATTGCAATTTTTGATGCAATACTTTGCAACAGGGCTCATTGCTGTGCTCCAAGTACAGTATCTGTGAGGGGTTGCAGTGTTGTGGCACCAGCACCAGTGCCTAAGGCACAATTTTTCAGCCCCTGTTTAACAGGGGCGTGTAATTACAATTTTTGATGCAATAATTTGCAACAGGGCTCATTGCTGTGCTCCAAGTACAGTATCTGTGAGGGTTGCATTGTTGTGGCACCAGCACCAGTGCCTAAGGCTCAATTTTTCAGCCCCTGTTTAACAGTGGCGTGTAATTACAATTCTTGATCTAATAATTCATAGCAGGGCCCATTCCTGCTCCCACCAAGAGTAACTGTGAGGGCTTACAGTGCTGTGGCAATACCACCACCAAAGGCCCAATTTTTCTGCCCCTGTTCAACAGGGGCATGTAATTACAATTCTTGATCTAATAATTCACAGAAGGGCCGATTCCTGCGCCCACCAAGAGTAACTGTGAGGGCTTACAGTGTTGTGGCAACACCACCACCACCACCAAAGGCCCAATTTTTCAGCCCCTGTTTAATAGGGGCATGTAATTACAATTCTTGATCTAATAATTCACAGCAGGGCCCATTCATGCGCCCACCAAGAGTAACTGTGAGGGCTTACAGTGTTGTGGCAACACCACCACCACCACCTAAGGCCCAATTTTTTCTACCACTGTTCAACAATGGCATGTAATTACAATTCCTGATATAATAGTTCCCAGCAGGGTGTTCCAGCGCCCACCAAGAGTAACTGTGAGGGCTTACAGTGTTGTGGCAACACCAACATCTAAGGGGAAAATTTCTGCAGAGTATATACGGCAGGCTCCTACTTTCAAACATCCAACTTACAAACGACTCCTACTTGCAAACGGAAGGAAACAACAGGAAGTGAGAGGAAATCTACCCCTAGGAAAGGGAAATTCTCTCCTGTAAGAGTTAATATGGGAAAAAGGTGTCTACTCTCTACTGATGCTTTATCACCAATCCTTGTTTCAATAAAAACCCCAATTTTCCAAAAACATTTGTCATTGGGACGGAAAGTGAGGTAAAATGTTCTGAACAGGTGCACAGACAGCAAAAAAAATGTTACAGGTGTGATAACCCTTCCCTATGTTCTCCAAAAAGCTTAAAAATAGAGTTTTTTGTCTGAAGCTACACTTAAAAATGTACCTGTTCCAAATTACAAACAGATTCTACTTAAGAACAGTCCCTGTCTTGTTTGCACCGCCTGTATACTGCTGTTCATAGTATATAGGGTTTTAGGTATAGGGTTTTAGTTTGGGTGTAGGGTTCCCCTTAATATCCATACAAGACCCAAAGGGGCTGGTAATGGGCTGGGGTGGGGGGGGGGGGGGTGATGGGGTAGCCATGCCATTTTTCTCAAAGATTTTCATCCAAATTGCCGGGACCAGACATTACAGTAAAGCCGCAAGCAGTTTTAAATGGCTTTTTTCCCTTTAGAAATGTCATTTTGTGCAGGAACAGTTCTAAACACGGGAAACACATGCCACTTCACAGGCATGCTTTAGACACCCCCCAGGTATGATATTTAAAGGAATATTTCACTTTATGCATCTTTAAAATGACTGCTCCAGAAAAAAACTGACATTTTTAAAACTTCTTTTTGCATTGATACATGTCCTCTGGGGCAGGGCCCGGGTCTCCAAACCCTTTTTAGGACAATAACATGCGTATTAGCCGTTATAATTAGCACTTTTGATTTCAAATGTTGGCGTCCATTGTATTTAATAGGGTTCTAATGTTCACGCAAACTTTCGGTCCGTTCACAGGTTCTGGTGCGAACCGAACCGGGGGATGTTCTGCTCATCCCTACTGGTGCTTTAAAGTTACTGCTTCTTGCGTTATATATCAGTTTTTTTGTTTCAGGTTTTGAAGACATCTACAGCAAATTGCATTGCTGTTTAATTGCTTGTGCATACACTCTGTTATGTTCTAGTTAACCACTTGACCTCCAGAAGGTTTTACCCTGTTCATGACCAGAGTATTTTTTGCTATTTATCACTGTACTTCTTTAACTGCCAATTGTGCTGTCATGCAACGCTGTATGTAAATAACCTTTTTATATAATAGTTTTTTTCACGCAAATAGAGCTTTCTTTTGGTTGTATTTGATAACTACTGTTTTTTTTTTCTTTTCTACTTTCTATTATAAAACACATCCAATCAAATCAAATCCCAAATATACAAAAGTGTATAACAATTGGTTTGTGTTAGAAGTTATTGCGTCCACAAACTATGGTATATATACATATATATATATAAAAATTGATCAATCCCGATGTACCTATCTCATTTCTTGAGGCTCTTAGTCGGGAGACATTGGCCGGTTAAAATAAAAAAGCTATTAGGCTAGCTTTTGCCGGACGTGCATGCTGGATAACCAGCAGCCAACCGACTCCTGATCAGCGATGTCAGCCAATAGCAGAGTGTTCTGGTGGAGGGCCATCCCCCTGTCAGAGCACAGCAGCTGCACAGGGGAGATTGTAGTGTGTAAAAGGTTTACAATTTTAGGACAGTACAAATACCCCCCAAATTACCCCCTTTTGGAAAGTAGACAGTTCAAGGTATTACATGAGAGGCATAAGATGCATGGTGAGTTTTTTTAAGTAATTTTTTGTCACAATTTTTTGGAAAATTAAGAAGTTTAACTTTTTTTCTTTTTTACATAATGTCACCAGTGCAGTACAACTTCATCATATATCACCATAGTGACACTGTGCGACTCTGGGGGTGATCAGGGATTTTTTTTTTTTACACTGTGAGCGCTGTTACAGTGATGAACACAATAACAGCAATCGTTTGAACTGTCATGAGGTGCTTTTTGCTCATGACAGCTTGCTTTCTGTTGACATGCTGTGATTGGCTACATAGTTATTCAGCTGACAGACTGCACACTTTTGTTCCATCTATACAGGTAATTAAAAGGTGAAAGAATCTGCGCTCAGTAGATTATAATAAGGGCAGCTGAACACTAAAACCCAGATACTGGGCAAAAAACTGTGATAAAAGAAAAAAAGTGCAGCGCTCAAAATATGAAATAAAAAAATGACTAATCAGTGTATACTTCCAACACCTGATACTGGTGAAAAAATTAATAATAATAAAAAAATTATCACTAAAATATGATCAAATCATAAAAACCATACCCAAATGGTGAAAAAAACACACGTTGAGTGAAAACTTATGCATACAAATAAAATGAATACATTCAGACTGGTGCAGTGAAGTCCAAATAAATGTCCGTAAATCCTAAAAAAGACAATACAAAAAACGCTTGTATCGCAGCAGGTGTCCCAGGAAATCATCAAAAAAGAAAAAAGAAAAGGCTCCAAATCGTGTGGTAAATTACAAAAAGGGATCCTTTATTAAAGCTCCACCGAGCATTGGAAATCCCAATCCATTCCTTTAGAACATTTAAAAACTAGAATAAACAACGTCAATCTCATGGAAAAAATATTTCATACCATTCAGAACACTTCACATTTATACAATAAAAAATGGGATCCTTGGTTTAAACATTCCATATCCTTCTTCAATCCAACCTGAGAATGTCTACACATAAATCATCAATCTATCCTTTATAATGTACTATAGACCATATTCAAAACTATTGTACCATTGTTAAGAATTCCTACCTTATTACTTGTACCTTTACATTGTTACATATGTAAAACATATGATTACTGTCAAGTTTCAGCATATTTTTGTACTCTTTTTGTACCACCTTTTGCACTCAATAAAATAGTTTGTAAACAAAAAAAGCTCCACCGAGCAATAGGACAATGTTAAAAGCAGTCTTTGCACAGATTACTGTTGATGCAGAGATTGGCACCCGGATGACTTTGATCGACCTGATGTTCGTCTTGATACGCCTTAAAAGACCAGCATTCTGGTAAGCCTCCATTATACTTAATAAATAGATGATGAGATCTGCATGGTCAATCTGAACACTACTCATGATATCTCTCAATACACGTTTGAATGTTTCTTCACCCGGGGAGTTCTTTTGTCCATATCACGTTTTTTTTTGTATTGTATTTTTTAGGATTTACGGACATTTATTTGGACTTCACTGCACCAATCTGAATGTATTAATTTTATTTGTATGCATTAGGGATGAGCCGAACACCCCGGGTTCGGTTCGCACCAGAACCTTCGAACGGACCGAAAGTTTGTGCGAATTTTCGAACCCTATTCGTTATAATGGACGTTTGAAATCAAAAGTGCTAATTATAACGGCCAATATGCATGTTAATGTCATAAAACAGGTTTGGGGACCCGGGTCCTGCCCCAGGGGACATATATCAATGCAAAAAGAACTTTTAAAAACTAACGTTTTTTTTCGGGAGCAGTCATTTTAATGATGCATAAAGTGAAAAAAAAAGTGAAATATTCCTTTAAATATGGCACCTGGGGGGTGTCTAAAGTATGCCTGTGAAGTGGCATGGGTTTCCCGTGTTTAGAACTGTCCCTGCACAAAATGACATTTGTAAAGGAAAAAAAGAAGCCATTTAAAACCACTTGCGGCTTTAATGTCATGTCTTGTCCTGGCAATATGGCTGAAAATCCTTGAGAAAAATGGCATGGCTACCCCATCACACGCCCCCCCACCCCAGCCCAGCCCCTTTGGGTCTTGTATGGATCCTAGGGTTGTTCTTAAGTAGAATCTGAACAGGTACATCTTTAAGTGTAGCTCCATCCAAAAAAAATCTATTTTTAAGTTTTTTGGAGAACATGGGAGGGGTTATCACCCCTGTAACATTTGCTGTCTTTGCACATCTGTTCAGAACATTTCACCTCACTTTCCGTCCCAATGACAAATGTTTTTGGAAAAGTGGGGTTTTAATTGAAACAAGGATTGGTGATAAAGCATCAGTAGAGAGGAGATACCTTTTTCCAAAATGAAATCTAACAGGAGAGAATTTCCCTTCCTAGGGGTAGATTTCCTCTCACTTCCTGTTTTCTCCTTCCGTTTGCAAGTAGGAGTCGTTTTTAAGTTGGATGTTTGAAAGTAGGGGCCTGCCGTATATACTCTGCAGAAATTTGCCCCATTAGATGTTGGTGTAGCCACAACACTGTAAGCCCTCACAGTTACTCTTGGTGGGCACAGGAATTGGCCCTGCTGTGAATTATTAGATCAAGATTTGTAATTGCATGCACCTGTTGAACAGGGCAGAAAAAATTGGGCCTTTGGTGGTGGTGGTGGTGGTGGTGGTGGACGGTGTTGCCACAACACTGTAAGCCCTCACAGTTACTCTTGGTGGGCACAGGAATTGGCCCTGCTGTGAATTATTAGATCAAGATTTGTAATTGCATGCACCTGTTGAACAGGGCAGAAAAATTGGGCCTTTGGTGGTGGTGGTGGACGGTGTGGCCACAAGACTGTAAGCCCTCACAGTTACTCTTGGTGGGCGCAGGAGTGGGCCCTGCTTTGAACTATTAGATCAAGATTTGTAATTACACGCCCCTGTTAAACAGGGGCTGAAAAATTGTGCCTTAGGCACTGGTGCTGGTGCCACAACACTGCAACCCCTCACAGATACTGTACTCTGAGCACAGCAATGAGACCTGTTGCAAAGCATTGCATAAAAAATTGTAATTACACGCCAACAGGGGCTGAAAAATTGTGCCTTAGGCACTGGTGCTGGTGCCACAAAACTGCAACCCCTCACAGATACTGTACTTGGAGCACAGCAGTCAGACCTGTTGCGAAGCATTTCTTAAAAAATTGTAATTACACGCCCCTGTTAAACAGGGGCTGAAAAATTGTGCCTTAGGCACTGGTGTGGTGGCACCCAGAAACAAAAATGTTCTTCCAAGCTATCAAGGAATAGATCATTAAGGAGGAGGAAGAAGATAGTCAGTGAACATAACAGGACAGTCACTCAGCATTAGCATAGGCAGTCTTGAAGGGATGTGACATTATAAATTATTCAGTTATATCCGCCTCAGGTGCCTGGTAGCTGGTGGTGATCCAAGACTGATCCTTCTTTATGAAGGTCAGTCGATCAACCGAGTCAGTGGAGAGGCGCACCCTGTGATCGGTGACAAATCCTCCAGCAGCACTGAATGTGCGTTCGGAAAGAACGCTGGATGCAGGACAGGCCAGTAGCTCAATTGCATACTGTGCAAGCTCTGGCCAGTGATCCATCCTCAAGACCCAGTAAGCCAGAGGATTTTTGGTGGGAAAGGTGTCCAAGTCTGACCCTGCCCCTCGGTATTCCTGCACCATGTATATCAGACGCTGGCGATAGTTGCTGGAACCGATCATACCTTGGGGCTGCGGACTAAAAAATTGTCTAAACGCATCGGTCAGACGTCCACCTTTCCCCCCGCTCCTTCTGCTACTGACCGAAGCCTCAGCAACTCGTCGCCCAGGACCAGGAGTTTGTAACCTCCCAGTTTGTAACCTCCCACCTCCCTCCCTCCCTGCATTGGGAATGCAGGATCAGGGAGGCCATGCAACATAGGTTAGCTGAGGCATTCGGTCCGGAGTCTTCTGGGTCACTGAGGACGACATGATCGCCAGCCACCTCCTCCCAGCCACGTAAAAGTCCACTGGTTTGTTGGGACTGTACATCATCCCTAAAAGACTGCTGCTGCTGATGCTGAGTGCCAGGCTCCACCTCCATGCTCACACAATCCTCCTCCTCCTCCTCATCCTCTTCCTGTGTGATGGGTGGGACAGAAGGAACACTGTCTGGATAAAGGGGGCCTTGAGAGGCAAGGAAGTCCTCCTCTTCCTGCCTCTGTTCTGCCTCAAGTGCCCTGTCCATTATCCCACGCAGCGTATGCTCCAACAGGTGGACAAGAGGTCAGTGTCACTGATGCATGCACTGTCACTGCTCACCATCCTCGTGGCCTCCTCAAATGTGACAGGACAGTGCATGCATCCCTGATCATGCTCCACTGGCGTGGGGAAAAAATCCAAGCTCCCCTGACCCTGTCCTGGTGCCGTAGTCGCAAAAGTACTCATTGATGGCCCTTTGCTGCATGTGCAGTCGCTGCAGCATGGCCAACGTTGAGTTCCACCTGGTGGGCATGTCACATATAAGGCGGTTCTTGGGCAGGTTCAACTCCTTATGCAGCTCAGCCAGCCGAGCACTGGCATTATACGATCGGCGGAAATGCACACAGACTTTCCTGGCCTGCCACAGGACATCCTGTAAGCCTGTGTACCTGTCCAAGAACTGCTGCACCACCAGGTTGAGGACGTGAGCCATACAGGGCACATGGGTGAGCTGCCCCTGTCGCAGGGCGGAGAGGAGGTTGGTGCCATTGTCAGAAACCACCATTCCTGGCTTAAGCTGGCGTGGCGTCAACCACCTTTGGGCCTGCCCCTGCAGAGCTGCCAGAACCTCTGCCCCAGTGTGGCTCCTGTCCCCCAAACACACCAGCGCAAGCACGGCATGGCATCTTTTTGCCTGCGTACTCGCGTAGCCCCTTGTACGCCTACGGAGCACCGCTGGTTCCGAGGACAGAGCACTCGAAGAGGCCATGGAGGAAGAAGAAGAGGAGGGGGTGGAGGAGAGTGGTGTGTCACAACCAGTAGTAGCATTTTGGAGGCATGGTGGCGGAACATCCTCCAACACTACTGCACCTTGTCCTGCATCCCTCCCAGCTGCCAATAGAGTGACCCAATGGGCCGTGAAAGACAGATAACGTCCCTGTCCATGTCTGCTGGACCATGAATCAGCGGTACCTTACCGCTGACCGCCCTGTCCAGCGAGGCATGGACATTGCCTTCCACATGCCGGTAGAGAGCCGGAATCGCCTTCCGTGAGAAAAAGTGGCGTTTGGGAACCTGCCACTGAGGAACCGCACATTGAACAAACTCACGGAAGGGGGCCGAGTCTACCAACTGAAAAGGCAGCAGTTGAAGTGCTAGCAATTTAGCCAAGCTAGCATTCAACCGCTGGGCATGTGGATGGCTGGGAGTAAACTTCTTTCGACGGTCCAGCAGCTGGGGCAGGGAAATTTGCCTGCTACAATCGGACGTCGGTGTACTGCAAGTACTTGGCTGTGACACACCTAATTCTACACCTTCATTCCTCTCAGAGCAGCTTTCAGAGAGGACTGAAGATATAGTGGGGTTGGAGATCCCAGCTGATGAGGAGCAAGGAGAGGTCCGCTTTGTTCTTTGGTGTGGGTCTTTAATGTGCGCTTGCCAACGAGCTGCATGGCAGGTCGACATATGTCTGGCCATGCTTGTGGTGCCCAAGCGGCTGATGTTTTGGCCACATGAGATACGCTTGAGACAAATATTGCAAATAGCAGTGGTGCGATCTGATGTACTCGTCTCAAAAAAGGCCCACACCAAGAACTTTTGTGATAACGTGCAGAGGCAGCGCCCTGCACAGGCGGAGCTCTGCGGTGTGATTCAGTTGGTGTGCTGGCCTCTAGCTGGCCTTCGGAGGGCATCCTGCCTCATTGGACATGTGCCGCCGCCTCCTCCTCCTCCTCCTCCTCTCTCCCTTCAGGCACCCACATGGAGTCAGTGACCTCATCATCCCCTCCCTCTTCACCACTGGAGCAAACCTGGCAGTAAGCTGCAGCTGGTGGAACATGACTGCCAGATTGCTGTCCTTCAGCATCCCCTCTCTCTGCGCGCACGCTACTGCCTTCCTCAAGCTGGGTATCATCATCCGAGCCTTCAAAACGTTGGGCATCCTCCTGGAGCATGTACCCAACACTGTGCTCAAACAGTTCGGGGGACTCCTCAGGAGGACATGGTGGGTCTAGGGAAGGGGTGCCTGATGATGCCATTGAGTACGCGTTGGCAGCTGCTCTGCCAGTACCCTGAGCCTGGGTGAGAGAGGATGAGGAGGATGAAGAGGGCTTGGTCATCCATTCTACCAAGCCTTCGGCATGATGTGGCTCAACATGTCCAGCTGCTGAAAACAAGGACAAGCGTGTCCCATGGCCACGTGCTGATGACGATGCACGACCACGCCCACGACCAGCACTATTGTCTCTAGAAACAGAGCCTGCTTGCCCTGTGTTCTTGCCTCGGGACTGTCTGCCTCTCCTTGGCGGTCTTCCAGGCATTGTAGTGGGTAGTGTATATTGTGCTGGAGTCACACAGCACACACACTAACTCCTGCAGATGGATGCCTTAGATGACAGCAACAGGGCCTTACGGCAGATAGAGGCTGCCTTAGATGACAAGAACTGGGCCTTACGGCAGATAGAGACTGCCTTATATCACAACAACCGGGCCTTATAGCAGATAGAGTGACTGAGGTGGTTTTATGTGTGCTGACACACACACACTAGCTCCTATGTGTGCTGACACACACACACTAGCTCCTATGTGTGCTGACACACACACACACACTAGCTCATATGTGTGCTGACACACACACACTAGCTCCTATGTGTGCTGACACACACACACTAGCTCCTATGTGTGCTGACACACACACACTAGCTCCTATGTGTGCTGACACACACACACACTAGCTCCTATGTGTGCTGACACACACTAGCTCCTTTGTGTGCTGACACACACACACACTAGCTCCTATGTGTGCTGACACACGCACACACACTAGCTCCTATGTGTGCTGACACACACACACTCTAGCTCCTATGTGTGCTGACACACACACACTAGCTCCTATGTGTGCTGATACACACACACTAGCTCCTATGTGTGCTGACACACACACACACACTAGCTCCTATGTGTGCTGACACACACACACTAGCTCCTATGTGTGCTGACACACACACACTAGCTCCTATAAATCCCTGCCTGCCTGCCTTAGATCACAATGGGACAGAAGGTTATGGTGAAATGCTGTACTAACAGCATAGGACAGGGTGCTACTGCAATGCTGTACTAACAGCATGCACACACCAGACTAATCCCCAGAATGAAAGCACTTAGACTCAGCAGCAGATAATGTCACCACTCAGCAGCAGTGCAATCAGCAGAAATGATCAGTATTCACTTCAGTAATAATGAATCAGCAGCAATGAATCAGCAATGGTTTAGCAATAAATCAGCAGTCTGCCTATTCACACAATCAAAGCCGGAACACGTGCACTAGGCCGACGGTGCGGCGGCCTTTTATACAGTGGGGCATGTACTAAAGCCCCTGAGCTATAATTGGCTACAGGCGTCCTGCCTGTAGCCAATTATTGCTCTCCTCGCTGCCGGCGCTGTGATTGGCCAAGCATGCGGGGTCACAGTGCATGCTTGGCCAATCATCAGCCAGCAATGCACTGCGCTTGGCGCAATGCATTGTGGGCCGCTCGCATCACACGAGTGTGATGCGAACGGCCCAAATAGGTCTCGGGTCTCTCAGAGCGGGCGAACGACCGGTGCTCGATTCGAACGTGGCTTCGAATCGAACACCGGGCCCATATCAGAGACGTACTCACCGAGACCGAGATGCCGAGAGCGGCTCACCCTTGCGACCCAGCGCAGTCTACCCCCTGGAGATGGGACAGGGGCAAACGGCACCAGGAGGCACAGGTCACCTCCGTTAGGTAGGCAGAACCGGAGTGGAGTCAGGAGGAGGCGATGACCTGGCTTGGCCCGACCAGCAGACAGCAGGAAGAGGAGGCAGGAGCCCAAACACCCGGCTGAGGATCTAACCCAGGAGGTAGCTCGGAAGGTCGAGCGGGTTGTGCAGCAATCCAATGAGGCCCTGGGTTCCCCAGGGAGCAGGAACTGGAGCAGCGGGGAGGTAGCAAGGACCGACTGAGGGTCTAGTACTAGTCACTGAGCAGGGAGATGCTGAGCAAGGTCCTGATTGCAGGCACGGGGTCAAACACTGGAGACAGTAGCAGAGTCCGTGGAACAGGCCAGGGGGTCAAACACAGGAGAGAGGTAGCAAAGTCCGTTGAGCAAGCCAGGGGGTCAAACACAGGAGAGAGGTAGCAAAGTCCGTTGAGCAAGCCAGGGGGTCAAACACAGGAGGCAGATCAGGTACACTTTAACACAGGGATACAGGGACACACAGGCACTAAGCTGGAAAGACAAACCAGCAAGGTGCCTGTGCGTCTGTCAGCCTTTTATAGGCGCCAGGGGACGCTAATTGGGCGCCATTGCACACAGGCGTGCGCCAGTGCGCATGCGCGAACGCCGGACCGCCGGGCCGCGAGTGCGCATGGAGAGCGGGCCGTCCGTCCGGCGCCGTTCTCCTGACAGCCCATCCCTATTATGCATAAGTTTTCACTCAACGTTGTTTTTTTTCACCATTTGGGTATGGTTTTTATGATTTGATCATATTTTAGTGATAATTTTTTTATTATTATACATTTTTTCACCAGTATCAGGTGTTGGAAGTATACACTGATTAGTTTCACCCCATTTGACTTTGTGTGGACACATATCCATCTTACATTACCCAGGTCTGGTCGGCTACAGCTTTCATGAGATAAATGCATACACCCATTTTTCCATAAATAAGGTATTGTAGCATACAGTTGGACACTACCTTTTGTAGTTAAATCCCCTCTAATGTCTACGAGCAACTTTGGGAGCACAGACTGATCTAGGATACTTGGGGTGGCACTCGCGATTGGGCCTGGACTGATACTTCAACCCTAGTATTTGAGTGTTGTTTTTCAGCTGCCGGTGAAATCATTTAATGTTTGGGAATCACAGCATTTGGAGTGGTGAAGGCCGCATGGGCCCTGAGGAAGATCTGCACTATATGTGCAATTGAAACGCGTTGGACATTTACTTGCGAGCCCCCCTCCTCTCTCTAACTGGTTTTCCCATTCTTTTCCCTTACATATGTTTTTATCATTGGTTTCATGTGTTTATGTTGTAATGTATTTATTGCACAATACATTTTGTTACATAGTTAGTAAGGTTGAATAAAGACACCAGTCCATCCAGTTCAACCTGAGTGACTGTCTACAATTATCCCTATTTTTTTTTATTTAAGGTACCCATATAGTGCCATCAATTTATGCAGCACTGCCCACATACATCGCACACTCACATCCATCCCTACCCTCAAGGAGCCCACAAAACTTGTTACTTTTATACTCAACACTGCCTGATGTCCATTTAAAGTCCCACTTTTTGAGGAATCTTGTTCTATAATCTGTTTCGGGATGGGACGCACAGGCAGTTCAGTATTCTAAATGAGGCAAACCCCCATTTTCATCCCCGTCAGAGCACAGCAGCTGCGCAGGGAAGATTGTAGTGTGTAACAGGCTTTAAAATGTCAGGACAGTACAAATACCCCCCAAATGACCCTCTTTTGGAAAGTAGACAGTCCAAGGTATTACATAAGAGGCATGGTGAGTTTTTTGAAGTTGTAATTTTTTGTCACAATTTTTTGGAGAAATTACTTTTTTTTTTACATAATGTCACCAGTGCAGTACAACTTCATCATATGACTGGTGTGGAGGTGATCAGGGATTCTTACATACTTATTACATTTTTTGAAAACATAATTTCATCACAGTAGTTCAGTGTCATCATAGATTTTTTTTAACACTGTGATTGTTTGCAATTGTTTGAACTGTCATGAGGTGCTTTTTGCTCATGACAGCATGGCGATCGGGGGTGAGGCGTGTCCTTCGGGACACAGCCCATCCCGATTGGTATAAAGAGCCAATAAAAATTACTCTTTACCATGTGATCGGCTGTGTTTACTCACAGCCGGTCACAAACACTGTCCATGTGCATGCCGCTCATGCGCAACCACAGGGGAGCGCAGATCGGCAATCGGGATGAGGCATGTCACTCTGACACAGCCCATCCCCAATCGGGGTAAAGAGACAATGAAATTGTCTCTTTACCACGTGACTGGCTGTGTCCAATCACAGGCGATTTTTCCGATACCACAAACCTCCCACTCATTTATTTTACCCATGGGGATCAAATCTGTAAAATATTTGTTATCCCAAATTGGAGTATATTCTGTTAGCCCCCTATATCCCATTACTACCCTGGCAGCCTGCCATACTTTTGTAAATAATTTTAATGTGGGGGAGTAGGGAGTCCGCTTCCAAGACTTCCACCAAACTGCTGTGCAAGGCTCCCTGCAGCATCATTTGTGTATTTTTATTACTATCCCCTGATATATTACATCTCCTCAGATGCTGCAACTGGGCAGCCAAAAAATTACTGCGGGGGTGTGGAACTGCCGTTCCTCCCTCTTTTGTTGGTAGCTGCAATATCTGTAAGCCAATACAAGCCTGTCCCTTCTTCCAGATTAGTTCCCTGAACAATATTTCAATTTTCTTGAACCATCCCATTCTAATCCAAACTGGGAAGTTATGTAACTGGTACAAAAGTTGGGGCATCCAAATCATTTTTAATAAGATTCTTATTCTTCCAGCTGCTGACAGGGGGAGGTGGCTCCAAATATCGCACTTACGTTTAAATTTAAGCAAAAGGGCAGCAAGATTATTCTCAATATACTGATTTGGGTCCCTTGTTAACCATACTCCTAAGTACTTCATCCATTCAACCACCCTTAATTGCCCAACCGCAGATGGAAAGAGGTTTATTAAGTCTACAGGCATCAGGGCCGATTTCTCCCAGTTAATTACCAGACCTGAAAGCTTCCCAAAATCCTCCACAGTGTTCCTCTCTTCTCTCATCTCTCTTTTAAATCCCTGTATCCCCCTTGTGGATCTAATCGCAATTGCTAGTGGCTCTATTGCTAAAGCGAATAACAGGGGTGACAGGGGGCATCCCTGTCCTGTTCCCCTCTCCAGCTGGATCGTCTCGTAGTATGTATTATTAATCCTTATCCTAGCACTAGGTGTCTTATAAAGTGCTTTTACCCAGCCTATAAAAATAGGTCCGAACACAAATACCTTTAGCAGCATCCAAAGAGACGACAGCTCGTGAGCCCCCATTTACCTTTGCGATCTGAAGGTTCAGGTACACCCGCCTTACATTAATGTTGGTATCTATTAGGGATAAGGGATTAGGGATAAACCCAGATTGGTCTGGGTGTATAAGCTTTTGTATATATTTATTCACCCTAGCCGCCAGCGTTTTTGCCAGTATTTTTGCGTCTAAACATAATAATGATATTGGCCTATAGGATGAAGTGTCCATTTGATCTTTCCCCTCTTTTGGGAGGACCACTATTGTGGCTTCTGTCATTGAGGAGGGCATCCCCCCCGCGGCCACCTCCCCTTACATCCTCTATAACTCTGGAAACATCACCTCCCCATACCGCCTATAAATTTCTGTGGGAAGACCATCTGGGCTGGGAGACTTCTGATTAGCCATCTCAGCTATTGTGCTTTGCTATTCCTCCAGAGTTATGGGGGATTCTAGTTCATTTTTCTCCTGTTATGAGAGAGCCGGTACCTCATTCCCCCCGAAAAAGCGATCCGTATCCCTCGCCTCTTCTCCCAACCTGGATTTATATAGGTTCGCATAATACTGTCTAAATGCGTCCAATATTTTAGGGGTCCGAGAGGTAATTTCTCCCCCTGGCATCCTAATCGCTGCGATTACTGATGGGGAGTTATTGGTCTTCACCAACCGGGCCAACAATCGCCCTGCACACTCCCCCTCAGACAAAGCACAAAGATGCTTATTCTCTGCCTTTCTAGGAATAATATAATGATGTTTTTGTTGACTTTTAAGCCACCTTTTTTCTGGGGTTGGATCCACCACATATTGATTTTCAGACTCCATAGCTTTCCTCCCAGTAACCTCCTCCCATTCCCTGGACCTCCTTTTAATCTTTGCAACCTGTTGTATTATTAACCCTCTGAGAAAGGCCTTCAGGGTGTCCCACAATATCCCGGCACTTGCAAAGCCCTTATTCAATGCTACAAATCCCTTTAATTTTAATGTTACCTCTGTTGGTTCCCCCATTAACTCCAACCAAAATGAACTTATATTCCACGCTCTTGGGGAGTTCTGACCTTCCAACTGAATCGTCATTATTAATGGTGAATGGTCAGACACTCCCCTAGTAGCGTGTACTATGCTTTTTACCAACTGCACTATATCCCCGTTTCCAAAGGCCATGTGTATTCTTGATAATGTTGCATATGAGCTAGAGAGGCATGAGTATTGCTGCCTCACTGGGTTCCGGGTTCTTCAAACATCGCACAGTCCCAGCTCTTCCATAAATTGGGCTAACCGTCCTTCAGAGTCTTTGTCAGATTGTTTCCCCGGAGGGAATCAATCTTTTCTCTTATCGAGAACTTCATTAAAGTCCCCCACCACTACAACTGGTATGTCCTCTTTATCTTCCTGAAATTCTGCCAATTTATATAAAACCTCCATCTTAAAAGGGGGTGGAATATAAAGATTGGCCATGATATATGGTTTATTTTCTATCTGACAATACAGAAACACATACCGTTCTTCTATATCTATCTTGGTTTCCCTACAGGAGAAACGCACACCAGTTCTTACCATTGTGCTTATGCCCCTAGAGTAAGAGGAGTGCACTGAATGGTATTGGAACCAAAATTTCTTGCCATACAGGCCTGATGTTGTGTCTCTCGTTAAGTGCGTCTTCTGTAGGCAGACCAAATCCATCCGACCCTTCTCAAGTGTGGAAAAAAACACCTTCTTTTTGACAGGATTCCCCATCCCCTTAACATTCCAGGAGGCTATATTAAGAGTACTAGATTGCATCCAGGGGGTCTCTATAATACTCCTGGAGTAGTGGGGGGCAAGTACATTATACCCCTTCTTCAAAGAGAGCATACCAAATTATTAACATTACTCCATTTTCTATACTTACATAAATATCATCCACCACTCGCACATTGCTCCTACGTGCCCTGTTCTCTAATTCATCCAGCTTTGAAGCATGGAGGCCCATTAATTCTCTCATTAATTTAATTTCTTGTTTTAAGGGGAAAAGGTCATCTTAAATCAAACTCAGTCTCTCCTCTAGAGCTTTTGTCCTTTCCCCAACTTTTTTCAAGTCCTGGCCCATCACAAGCAGTTCCTCCTTAATTCCCCCAATTTGTTTACATAATCTATTCAGTTAGCATTTACATGCGTTTAATGCGGTAAGTATATCCTTCAATGTTGGTCCTTCCTGTAAGGCTATAGCTGTTTGAAGGATAGTTTCAGCCGCTGGCACCAGGGTCACACTTTCTACCCCCCTGTTACTTGCCATTTTTGTACCTGTTGATGCCATGTCTTTCTGACCCTGGCCTTGGCTCTTTCTATCCTGGGAGGTTCCTGGTTGGGCCCTTGCACTTAACTGCAGAGGTGACTTTCCAGGCGTTTGAGCAAACCTCTCCAATTTGGCTGCAGCTGCAGCCTGTCTCCCCCTTTCTTTTTCCTTTTCCTTTGCTGAGCGTGTTACCGAGGGTCCGGTATTCTCCTGTTGTGACTGTTCCTCTCCTTTCTTTCTAGTCATACTGTTTGCCTTTATAGCAAAAAGGTGAGGGGAGTGAGGCGGGAGAAACCAAAAACCTCAAGAGCCTGTGGATGCAAAAAAAAAAAGGAAACTCTAAAAACCATATGCCTCTAAGAATCCGTATAATAACTTAAAGTTCAGGCGTTCAAACGCTAATTCTCTTGGGATGTAAAGGCACCATGTACCATTGCTAGTTGTCCCAGCTGAGCAAGAGCTGCACCTTCAGGAAATTTAAATTAACCACTCAGCATTTTTTGAGCCAAAAAAAAAAACCACAAGGGTTTTCCCCCCCCCCCCAAAAAACTGTGTCTGCAGGTATTGTACATTTATGTCTTTGTACTTTCCAATAGTTTTATAGGGTCCCAAGCCTCTTCCATGCACAAGATCTCCAGCTATCCTATTTCCGCATCAGGAGGGAAAGAAAGGGGGATATCTAAGATAAAACAGTCCAGGCGTCAGGGGATCTCCCGGGGCAATAGGAGCAATAGGAGAGTTCATACATATATTAGAGATGTAATAAAGTCACTCACCGGCCGGTCATATCAGGTCCCCCACTCACTCCCATTGCGTTACACATCGGGTGCATCTCACCATTTTCCCTGTCTCTCTCCACTGAAGCCTTCAGTAATGGTCTGCAATTACAGGTTTACTCAAGGGATTCCCCCACATCGTGACGGCTTCATAGGAATGCTTCCAGCTCTTTTCTCTCCTTCATCCACTTGCTCAGTCAGTGTGTCAGCACTCCAGGGCTCCAACTATTTAGGGCGGTCAGCTGTGTTTGTAGTGCGGCCGTCAGTCCCTGCTCCTCCCATAGTATACAACACCAGTTGTTACCGCTCCATCCACTCCCACAGCCGCCGGCCAACACACACTCTCTCAGGGATACAGTCACCGGCCAGCTCCGCTACATAAGGGGGTTACAGGAGAGACAGAGGAGAGGCACACGCATTCTCCTCTCACCACATGCTCTCCCTCATCCAGTCAGCGGTCGCGCCCCCCTCTCTGAACGCAACATTGAATGTTAGATTGTTTGTGTGTACTAAAATACATTTTAGTGTATTTTTTCCTGAAAGTTTGCATTTGATAAACAGCTCTGCTGTTTGCATGTCGTGTGACATAAAAAATTGCAACAATGACCATGTTATTCTCCAGGGCTTCTACTTTCAGAAAATATATTTTGTGGTTCTAAGTAATTTTTTAGCAAAAAAGTGCAGATTTTAGCATGTACTGTGTGTGAAAAATGTCAAAACTTACCCCTGTAGGAAAGTGGTTAAAGTGGATTTAATTCCTAACTGAAAGCTATTTTGTTTGCTGAGGCACCGTTTATCAGAGGACATTTCCGTGTGTGTTTGGTTGTTTATTTAGAAGATACAGTTTCACTTTGTATCCCTTTGTGCATTTCAGTGCTGTTTATTACCTCCCTCCTCTTTGCAGCCACTTCCTGTTTACATGCATGCACTTCGATGACGGCTGTCTGTCTTGGCTCACATTTTGAAATTACATTAACGGTAACGTGTTGAAGATTTGGGGTTCCAATAACTAGGCTTAGATCTGTAATGATAGATTTTTGATAACACATGGACAATAGATCGGGTACCATAACTGGATATATGGACAGTAGTTTTATGACTGCACCTACCTTTTTAACACCTTTTTAAATATTGTTTTATTATAAGAGCATTTTCCCCATAGATGCTTTGATCAATGTCTGATTATTGTAAATCCATAGTGGTTTAATTATGTAACACATACTGTATACCAGGTTTTACACAAAGTATAATAACATTTAACTATTAAACCTCAAATCAAAAATGTAATGTATTCCAGCTTACCAATCATTAGATGTGGTGGCTTCATTTGTTTTCCTTTTTCAGGCTTTTCTCCCACTGTTTTCACCTGGTGATTTGGCCAGTAATACACCTTCTGTATTATAGTGCCTTCACTCTGGATGAAGGAGCAACTGAGGTTGATGTACTAGCAGATTTAAATACATTCACAAATTGATTCCCGCTAACACTTTTTAAGTAGTTACAGCAAACAGTTTTGTTCCTTTTGGAATAAAGGTTTTACATAAAAGATGATCAATGTAAGCACCCCTGTCAGTGGTAAATCGTCTCAACCCACTATCTGCTACAGCTTGTTCCGATGAAAAATAACAGACTTAATGGCAGGATCACCAGGTGAAAATAAAAGAAAGAAAGCTTAAAAAAGCTTAAAAAAGGAACTAAAGCAATATACTGGTAAGCTGCAATATACTGTTTGCTTTTGATTTGATGCTTTGGAACAGAACTGTGCAATGATCAGGAGATGCTGCTGTTCTCTTACAGTTTCTTATTAAAACTGCTGTTGAAATCTTGAAAGGCTGATCAGTATTTCTTTTTTACATTTTCGACTAATCGGTATCCCATTTGTATCAACATAAACATTTTCTTTCTGTTAAAAAAAAAAAGTTTTTTTGAAGTCAAGTCCCCTTACTTTTAATTGATGAATGCTATGTTCTAGTACCGTTTTGATTACTGATTAGAATGTGCTGTTAGCTGTTTATCCACAATACATATATAATGTTAATTTTCCCAGTGGTAGATGTCCAGAAGGATATACGCTAGGTAATGGGGCTCTATGATACATTTAACTGTTTCCAGTTGTTGGATGAATTGATAGTAAGATAAAGGAAATATTAGGCTCATTCATCCTCAAACATTAAATAAGATCTACTATTATAACTTTTATTTTACAGTTCTGTCTCCTATGGGACAACGTACAGTACATGCAGTATTTTGTCCCATGTTTCTAAGTGCTTTCTAACCCAAGTTATCAGTACCAACCTACCCACCTCCTCTCCTGCCATGGCTGTTTCGATAACCGTTTTGACGGAGATGATGAATTCATAGCTGCAGCATGTCTCGGCCTGGTGTAAGAACTTCTCAGAGACAATCAATGGCAAGAGGATTGCAGAGGAAGGAGGCATGTCAGCCTCTGCGTTCCTCTTGCTGTTGCTTCCCTCAGGAAGTGTTTACACCACAGATAAACTGCAATACATGAGACAAATACACTATATTATCAAAAGTTGTGGGACACCTGCCTTTATACACACATAAACTTTAATGGCATACCAGTCTTAGTCGGTAAGGTTGAATATTGAGTTGGTCCACTATTTGCATCTATAACAGCTTTAACTCTTTTGGGAAGGCTGTCCACAAGGTTTAGGAGTGTGTCTATTGGAATGTTTGACCACTCTTCCAGAAATGTATTTGTGAGGTCAGACACTGACATGGGTGAGAATGCCTGGCTCGCAGTCTCCTCCCTAATTCATCTCAAAGGTGTTCTATCAGGTTGT
The DNA here is from genome assembly GCA_028564925.1 of Lithobates sylvaticus. Lineage (NCBI taxonomy): Eukaryota > Metazoa > Chordata > Amphibia > Anura > Ranidae > Lithobates > Lithobates sylvaticus. The sequence goes on from CM053038.1 coordinate 182,424,186, forward strand.
GCAGGATAGTCAAGCTCCTCCACCCCAAACTCATTTATCCATGTCTTTATGAACCTTGCTTTGTGCACTGGTGCGTAGTCTACAGGAAGGGGCCATCCTCATACTGTTCCCATAATGTTGGGAGAATGAAATTGTCCAAAATACCTTGGTATGCTGACGCCTTAAGGGTTCCCTTCACTGGAACTAAGGGGCCAAGCCCAACCTCTGAAAAACAACCCCAGACCATAATCCCCCCTCCACCAAATGATTTGAACCAGTGCCCTCAACCCGATAGACCACCTTTGACATAGACACACTCCTAAACCTTGTGGACAGCCTTCCCAGAAGAGTTGAAGCTGTTATAGATGCAAAGGGTGGGCAAACTCAATATTGAATCCCATGGACTAAGACTGGGATGCCATTAAAATTCATGTGCGTGTAAAGGCAGGTGTCCCAATACTTTTGATTATACAGTGTAAAAAAGCTGTTTTGTTTGACTATGGGGTTTGTCCTGAAAAGGTAGAGTATTTATTTTAGGGATTTGCAGCATTTGGTAGATAATTCTAATTTTTATAAACTGTGTAAATCTCGGGAGAGATGTTTTTAAGTTCAAAATCCACGTACCGCAGGCTATCAACAAAGTATTTGACTTTAAGTATTTGATATAAAGGGATTTCCAAGAGTATAGGAAAGTACATTGATAAAGGCAGTTTAGGGGTGTGGATCTAAGATTGCAATTTTTGCTTAATTATGTTATAATAAGAAACCAAAGTACGTAAGAAGGTTTTGGATTGCTAAAAGAGAAAAGAGAGGGTCTGTGACTATTAATATGACATTATTTGTGAATAACGCTATTTTATTATGTATTGGACCTATCTGTGTTTTTTCTTTGGTGATGCTTGAATAAAGTGCGCTTGGAGTTCCATAATTAATGCAAAAATGATTGTCAATAGAGGGCATCCTTGCCTGGTTCTGTTAGTAATCGTGAATTCAGATTACAACGTCCCAGAAGTTTACATACATAGAACCAACATGATGGATTATTGCGGTACCAGAGAGGGACTTATTCACAAATTAATTAAGAATAAGTTTATTATAACAAAATTATACACAAGAAAACACATAGTAAAACATGCAATAAATTTGTGAGGTTCGATATAGTAGTTGCACATATATATATAAAATCACAGAGATGGTTGACACGTTTCACTTATTAGCTTCTTCAGAACTGATTACTCCGGGATTTGCAACAACAGAACCTCATATTAAAAACCTGGAGGAGAAATAAATGACACTGAGGATAGAGATAAGATATTCCAAGATAATTTTAAGTCTATATTAATATCACATTGAAAGTCCCTTATACTGACCTCTATAAGACTCTCTAAGGTGGCTCAATATAATTAACTGGCAATGTTCTAGCCCCAAAGGGATAGTGTAGATAGGATACCTAAAGAACCCACAAGATAACTTATATTAGATAAGTAAACATCCCCAAACATCACGGAGGAGAGTGACGGGCAAACAAAATTAATGTAGCTGATTAGCTTGTCAGAAAAGGAAGGGGCAGCTTCTATCATCCAAGAGAGATGTCCCATATATTAAAAAAGAAGATCTCATTCAAATAAGGTTCTGCACCTAATACTTGTCAATCGAGCAAGGAAATTAACAGGTTACTCCTGCCAAAACAGTCCTGCCAGCAATATCCAGCTATAAAAGAGAATAGATATAAATGTGTCAATAAAAACCTAGCCTTAAAAGTCTCCAATTGATAACCACTATAATAATCATAGCCCAAAAAGGCAGACTTACCATTCATATCATTACAACACAGAAGAGGTACAGCTCACAAGACAGCCCCATTAATGCCACGTACACACGATTGGACTTTTCGGCCGGACTATCCGTCGGACTTAGTCTGGCGGACAATCCACCGGACTTTCCGAACGTGCGGACTTGTCCACACATGCCCGGACTTTTACGGTGGACAATCCGCCGGCGGAGGTCCGCCAGACTTTTACACAGAGTAAAGTCCTTTCATTTAGAACGTGACTCCAGGTAGACGGGACTAGCGAAGGAAGTCAATGCCGCCGCCTTGATCAGCGAGCTTGACACCTCGCTAGCCCCGTCCCCTGGTATGGATTTAAAGGGAAATCCCTATGCCGAAAAAACTGCGTGGGGTTTCCCCCAAATCCATATCAGACCATCATCCAAACACGCAGCCCGGCCAGTCAGGAAAGGGGGTGGGGACGAGTGAGCGCCCCCCCTCCTGAGCCGTACCAGGCCACGTGCCCTTAACATGGGGGGTGCCTTAGGGAAAGGGGGCCCTGCGGCCCCACTTTTCCTAAGCACCTTGTCCCCATGTTGATGAGGACAAGGGCCTCTTCCCGACAACCCTGGCCGTTGGTTGTCGGGGTCTACAGGCAGGGGGCTTATTGGAATCCGGGAGCCCCCTTCAATAAGGGGGCCCCAAGATCCCGGCCCCCCACCCTATGTGAATGAGTATGGGGTACGATGTAGTTGACACGACGCTGTCTCTGGCCGTAATGGCAGAGACACGTTGTGCTGTGACTTATATAGGGACAAGGAGCGGGGCCACCAGCTCATGTCACATGGTGACCCTGCCCCCTTATGATGTCACATTCCCAGCATCCTCCGGGACTGTAACATCATAGGGAGGCGGGGTCACCATGTGGCATGAACTAGTGGCCCCGCCCCTTGTCCCTATATAAGTCACAGCACAACATGTCTCTGCCATTACGGTCAGAGACAGCGTCGTGTCAACATCGGATGAAGAAAGAAGAACAAGAAGCAGAAGCAGAAGGCGGCGGCAACGGCAACAGAAGCCCGGGCCACCGCTAGTAAAAGAGCTGGAAGAAGAAAGCGGATGCCTGGCAAGAAGAACAGAAGAGTGGGACAAGACCCCCAAAGTCGGAAGAAGACCCCCAGACGGCGGCAGTGAGGAAGGAGAAAGCCGGGCTCCTCCGCTAGTAAAAGAGCTAGCAGACAATAGCGGAGGAGTCTGGCCAGAAGACCCCCCAAGACGGAAGAAGACCCCTAGAGCTGTGTAATAAAGTATTTTAAAAACTTATGTTGTGTTTTTATTTTTCACCAGGTGAATGGGTAGGGGTACATCGCACCCCATACTCATTCACATAGGGTGGGGAGCCGGAATCTGGGGGCCCCCTTATTGAAGGGGGCTCCTGGATTCCGATAAGCCCCCGCCCGCAGACCCCAATAACCAATGGCCAGGGTTGTCGGAAAGAGGCCCTTGTCCTCATCAACATGAGGACAAGGTGCTTTGGGGTGGGGGGGCCGCAGGGCCCCCCCTTTTACTTAGGCACCCCCCCATGTTGAGGGCACACGGCTCGTCCATACCCCTTTTCTGACCAGCAGGGCTGCGTGCTCTGATAAGGGTCTGATATGGATTTGGGGGGACCCCCACGCCATTTTTTCGGCGTAGGGATTCCCCTTTAAATCCATACCAGGTGACGAGGCTGGCGAGGTGTCAATCTCGCCGATCGAGGCGGCGGCATTGACTTCCTTCGCTAGTCCCGTCTACCTGGAGTCACGTTGTAAATGAACGGAATTTACTCCGTGTGTCGGGAAGTCTGTTCATTTCAAAAGTCCCGCGGACTAGCACACAGATGGCCGGATTGTCCGCCGGACTGCTGAGTCCGGCGGACAATTTTGAGTCAAAGCTTCTTACTAAGTCCGCCGGATAGTCATAACACTGACTATATAGCCAAAAAAGCTGAGAAAAGGATCCCCAATAGCGTAAAAATTGATCATGGATAACCACTCAATATCACTTACTTCCTCCCAATTCTATTCACCTTAAAAATGTATTTATTTACAATATATACATTCAATTTTCTATCTAAATACATTATCTCAGGTTTAGTATACCAACAAGCAGAGATAGAATATTGATACTGGAGAGTAGCATAAGAGTAAGGAAAAACAAAAAAATAACTATAATAACAATAATAATAATACAGGAATAGAAGGCTCACCTAGACCTACCAATATCCTGATTACTTTTACAAAAATGGTCTATAGCTTAAGGAATCATTTAGGCCTGGTGCTTGTGTAGATCTAAAGATCCATTTGGCTTCGCGCTGAAGCAGTTTCTGATCAATGTTCCCAGCCCGAGGGTCCTCCCTGATATTTTCAAGAACAATGAAGCAGACCATTGAGGTGTAATTTTTATGCTTCAATGCCACACGCCGACCAATTGGCGTGTACAGTAGATTTTTTCTGATATAGTATATGTGGTCATACATTCTCCTCCAGAAGTTTCTGAAGGTCTTACCCACATAGAATGAGCCACATTGACAGAATACTATGTATACAACCCCCTTGGTTTGACAATCTGCATAAAACTTGATATTATGGATTTCTCCATTAGATAGAGTATATGAAGAACCCTCAAGTATCCAGTCGCAGTACTCACATTTGTTACATTTATCCTTCTCTCTTATCTTCCTGGCCAATTTGATTCCCTTGGAAGTGACTGTGGACTAACTTGTCCTTAAGTGACATTTCCTATAAGTGATTTTTGGGAATCCCCCAACATAGGTATTAAGAATACGATCACCCGTCAAAAAGTGCCAGTCTTTGCAGATAGCCTGCCTAACACATTCATTGGTTACATGATTAAGTAGTTATCACCCGTACTGGAATCTATTTTTTTACTCCTTAGTCTGTTTCCACCAAATAGCAAATCCTTTCTATCTTGATAAAGGGCCTTTTTGAAGGCCTTTTTAAGAGTTGTCTTACTATACCCTCTTTTAGCTAGCATTAATCTTAACAGATTGGACTCCAATCTGAAAGATTCCTCTGTAGAGCAATTCTGCCTCAGACGCAGATACTGCGAATAGGGAATGCTTCTAATCAGCGGTAAAGGATGAGAGCTAGCCGCGTGGAGTATAGTATTCCCGGCAGTCCCCTTTCTAAATAGTGTGGTATTTAATACTCCGTCACAATGCTTAAGAATGGTCACATCCAAAAAGGCCAAGGACCATTTATCATAGTTCATGGTGAACTTAAGGTTGAAGGTATTTTTGGCCAATCTACTCATAAACCTTTCCAACTCCTCAACAGTTCCCTTCCATACCACGAAAATATCATCAATGTATCTGTGCCAACATATTATGTTGGCCAGACACATCGACATGGAATCATCCAAAAATACAGAACACTCCCACCCCCCGGGTACAGGTTGGCATACGATGGGGCACAATATGTCCCCATCGCCACCCCCTGCACCTGGAGGTAGTGGGAGCCATTCCTCATCAAAAAATGTCCCAGAAGTGTATTCTTTTGCTGTTGAATGAGTATAAAGTGACATCATGGATGTAAGAGTTGGACCTGAAATACCAAATTGATGTATTAATGCTTTAGGGAATCCTCAATGATTTTGATCAAATGTTTTTTTTCAGCAGTAGAGCTGGGGTTTTGTGTAATTTGGGAAATCTGAGCATATTTAGGATTCTTCTCGAAGGGTTAGGCACTTGGCCCCTGGACTGATTAAGTTGGGGATCTATCTGACAGTCTGTGTGCTTAGGCTTTTGCGTAAATTTTAATATCCAAATTTAATAGTGAAATTAGTCTATAATTACTTGGAAGACTAGGACTTTTGTCTGGTTAAGGAATCATTGTGATGCAGTAGGGTATTTAGGTTTTGTGCTGCCCTAGGCCTGACTAAACAAGTGCACCCCCTAATTTAAATATGACCCACCCCTTCCTGTCAAGGCCACACCTCTTGCTGTTTAAGACCCACCCTGATATTTTTGAGTGAGGACACTAGTTCTGAGGGCCTGGGGGGGGGGGGGGCAATGCATTTACTTAATTTGCATAGATTTCCTCTCACTTCCTGTTTGGCTATGGGGCAGGAAGGGATGGGAAATCTCTGCAATGGGACAGGGATGGTAAAAAATAAACTGACAGGGACTATAACCCTCCCTTACTCTTTCCAAAATAAAAAAAAAAAAAGTGATGCCTATAGTTCTGCTTTAAGCAAACACTTCTGATAATTTTATGGACAGGACTAAGAAGATACAACCATGCCAATGGTTCAGCAGAAAACATATAGCACAGTGAGGAAGGTTTGTGGTCCAGGATGATAGGACAGTCAAAATTAGAAGTGGCGCCCCCCCCACAATTGCTGAATGCCTTGTCGGCCTAGGCCAGGATACAGCATTGTTGTGATGACCACTTATAGCATCTCTTTTAGAAATTGACCAGTGGACATAGCTAGCTGTAAACTTATGATATTCATTAAATAAACCGCCTATACCAGACGTCTTGTAACTGTGGAGATCTTGGTAATGGTAAAGGGGGTGGAAAGTGACTCAAGCTCAGATGCATTCACTTGTGGTAGTGAAAGGGGGTGGGAGAATTGCTGAAATAGTTCAGATGGGTTATGGGGTACAACCGTCTGATTGCAGATCATAAAGTGAAGAGTAGTTTGTTTAAAAATGTCAGTAATACATTTAGGATCAGTGGCTCTAGTGTTGGTAATGTCATCAGTTAAATAAGACAGCTGGCATGCTTTGAATCTTTTCACCAAATCCCCTCCACTGTCAGAACACAAATGCGTAGTGGGTATGAATGAGAAAAAAAAATACAGTGCGTACAAGCTTTCTAAACCCACAACAGTAAAATCAGTCTGTATATTCAGTAAAGCATGCTTGTTATACTCACTGTGGAACCTAAGGGGTTAATCCTCTGCATTATGTAAAAAGGCTGTTTGATCCTGTCTTCTCTGATCCTGCTCTCCTTCCCCTGACTCCTAATAATTTCCTGCTAACGCAAAGTCTATGGAGTCAGGCTGCACATGCTCAGTTTGGTGTGTATTGCTAGAGAGGGGTTTTTTTCTTGGGAGGGTGCATGTGATCAGCGCAGGGCCAATCAGCACTGTCCAGACAGAGGGTCAGGGGTCTTGCAGTCTCATAGGTCAGTCAGAAAACTCCTCCTACAAGCTGTAACAAGTGCTTGGCTGGACACTGATAGAAGTCACAAGACTGCTCTAACTGCTGATGACTAAAGGTATTTAGCAGTTTGTATTTACTAAAATAATTGCATTTCCATGTTCTGTGTACTGTGGGAGACCAGTAAATGCAGGGTCCTGGGTTTAGTAACACTTTAAGCCTTCAGTATTTTTATGCAGTTTTCATATTGGTACAATAGAAGATTTTTCAGATCCTGTCTAAATGTACCTAGTTCAGCTGATTGAGATGTGGGTGCTTTTTATTGCACTGTTCTTTTGTTTTGATATATTTTATCAGTTAGCTGAGTATCAGCTGTGTTCCAAAGCCTCTGTGTTTGATCATTCCTAGCAAAGAATTGACTATAAGCCTCAGATAGTTGGTAAGGATAATTTGACAAAAAGTGAGTATTAAAGTGTTAAACCCAAGCTATGAAACTTTCATTACATGCTATATAACAGAATGTTCATAAAGCCACTAAAGCATGTGTTTTGTGTAGAGTAAAATATACCTGGTTAATCCTGCCTTCAGTAGTCCCTCCCATCTTCCCCACTGCAGGTTAAGAGTGTATAGGCCAGCAGGTGTCCTCTACTGAGCATGCTCTGTTTCAGTTCTTTTCTAAGCTCATTTCCTCATTTTTCTTATTTGTGCAGCCCACATGATTATAGTCATGCATGTAGGTGTAAACGCAGTGGTAAATCACACTCACCCCCCCCCCCCCCCTTTTCCTCCATACATAGTAAGCTGATTCATTACATTCACTAAAAAACACACAAAAATGCTTGGTTTTAATATAAATCAGTATTAAATATATACAATATAAATACTAATACCTGTGAAGTAAAAAAAGAGCCTTGGATGCAAATACCATCTGCACAGTGAAAGGTAGTGTCAATCATCTTTGACTCCGCCTATACCCTATTAATGCACAAAAATACACATCTGATGTTCAAAAAATATTTATTGTGAGCTGTAAAACAGTTATTTGATATTAATATTGTATTTTAATTGCTCTTCTAAAACAGTTTTTTTTTTTGGTCAGGGCTGGCCAGACTAATGCCCCGTACACACGGTCGGAAAATCCGACCACAAAATCCATCGGATTTTTTTCGACGGATTTAGTCCGACACTGGTGTTGCATACACACGGTCGGACAAAGTTGTCGGAAAATCCGATCATTCTGAACGTGGTGACGTTTGTTGCCTACAACGGGACTACGTAGAGGCTAGTAGCCAATAGCTTTGGTCTTGTAATGTGATCTGAGCATGCGTGGCACTTTGTCCGTCGGAATTCGCTACACACGATCGGAATTGGTGTGATCGGACTTTGTTGTCGGAAATTTTTTAGAGCAGGAGATAAAACTTTGTCCGTCGGACAATCCGATGGAAAATGTCCGATGGTGCCTACACACGGTCGGAATTTCCGACAACATTGTCCGATAGGACAGAATCCATCGGAAAATCCGACCGTGTGTATGGGGCTTTACACTGTAGAGAGCATACATCAGCAGAGTAATATAAACCCCTATTTATATAGAGTCCCCTATACCATATACAAAAAAACTAATAAAAAATGAATAGAGAAAGCTGCACTCTAAGTAGCATTTGAAATATACAGTATACTACTGTATGTGTGCTGTCCTTTAAAACTTTTCAATCAATCTCAGGGATTTCAAAAAGTGCAAAACCATTATTAAATATCAATAAATATGACAATCATTGTGATAATTTCATGAATACAAAACAAATATATCAAACAAAAATGATAACTGTATAATCTGTGCAAAAAATCTTAAATAAAAAGTGGTATGTGCAAAAAAGTGACAGACATGCCATAACATTCACATGAGCAGAGTTCATCCAAAATATTTCTGATCAGGGTAAACCTTCTGTAAGCTGGTAGCAACTACTTCCATACACCATCACCCACCGCGTGAGCACAGATCGTGTAGATAAGGTCGATCTTTAGCAAGCTATTTACAGCTACCTCCGCACACTGTCACCCACCATGTGAGCACACTGCTTACCAGAGGTTAAGGCCATGGGATGGAATCCTAGTATTGTATAATGATATCCCACAGGCAATCAGCATACCCCTGGAATGGACCTCAGATGATCAGTCCTCCTTCAGCAGATCCCACACAGTCACGCACACAGATCACTGGTCGCTCAATGAATCACATCAGCCAGACCTGCAATCATATACATAAAAGATATAAAAACCTTTATATTGCAGGTTTATTGTGGTTGTTTAATGTTGATTACAAGTTATGTTGTGTATGTGCATAATCTTTTTTAAAATCGTAGTAAGTTGGTAAACACACTATAGAGTTCTTTGTATATTTTATATATATATATATATATATATATATATATATATATATATATATATATATATATATATATATGATTGTAAGTCTGGCTGCTGTGAATCACTGAGGGACCAGTGATCTGTAACCATAGCAGACATGTCAGCATGGAGTGAGGTTCTTAGAAAAATCAGAATGTGTTTTTGATCTGTAATGGAGATTGGCAGAAAACTTCTTTGGAAGTAAAGGGAGCAGCGGTGTCACCATCCGCATTGCTTTTATTTATTTATTTATTTATTTTTAAGATTTGGTTGGACTTCTGTCAGGGGTATAAGAATAACCATTCCCTGGTTGTGCTGTTAGGCTGACAATTCTGCACTGTGAGGAGTCTGAACTGGCATCCTCTAAGGATGTGTTGCCATAAGTGGGTAAGCTGCTGGAGGTGTTGCCGCCATGATGGAGATGATAATGATCAGATTTCCCGACAACTTTGTCCGACCGTGTGTATGCAACACCAGTGGGAGAAAAAATGATAATGTGTATGGGGCTTAAGGTAAGAAATCCATAAGCTTTTGAGGAGCAGATCAGGGGTCACTTTTTTAGGCATGGTGTGGGGTGTCTCTGGGGTGTTGGCAGAGAGATGCCTGTGATGGAGGGTGCCCTGGTGTCGCTATATTGCAGCTATTGTCATCTTGCTGAGTGAAGCTCTTTCAGTGACAGGCCATTCAAGACAGCGGCCAGCAAAGCCCCTGAGGGAAACAGTTTTTTTAGCAGAACTATTCGTTGAGTATTCAAATCATGTTTTGGAAGCTTTTTGGATGCAGAGAATACTTTACTTTCATGGAGAAATATCAGAAACATGTCTTTACATCGTGGAGACAAACAGGAAGAAAACACAAACAAATGCACACTTAGATATAGAGGGTACCTCCTCTCATATCATAGAATACAGGAACTATACACTATAATAGTACAGCTGCTGCATAGATAGGTATAATGCATACAGTATTGTCAGCTTATTAACAACTTTACATTACATGTTGTTGTTCTTCCAACAAGAACAAGCCTGGCCAGAGCCCAACCACATAGTACTGCCCGGCAGGGCTTCCAAGAGCCCACTCACACATGGTGTGTGGACTAAAAGATCATGGCCTATGTGGTAGGGAGCACTGTTGAAACCTACTCCCGGCAGCCTGGTGATATCACTGGGCATAAAAATGATGATTACGCAACTTTAGAGCAAGGTAAGGCAGAATCTGAGTTTGTAGATTTCTGTGATCAGACAGAGGAAAGGTGGGAAGCAAGAAGAGATGTAGCCTGGAGATGAGCTTTAAGATGTTATAGATTTAAAATTGCAGGCAGTCCCGAGTTACAAATATCCGAATTACAAACGACTAATACTTACAAATGGAGGGAGACAACAGGAAGTGAGAAAAAATCTACCCCTAGAAAGAGAAAATTCACTCCTGTAAGAGTTATTATGGGAGTTGCCATCAAAGCGTTATCACCAAACAAATTCTTGTTTCCACAACAACCCAACATTTTCAAAATCAAATTGTCACAGGGGCAGAAAGTAAGGGTAAATTTTCTGAACAGGGGCACAGACAGCAAAACAACCGTTACAGGGCTGTTAAACCTTCCTTACCCTATCTAAAAAACTTAAGCATTATTTTTTTGGCTGGAGTTACCCTAAAAAAATGTACCTGTTCAAACTTACATACAAATTAAACTAAAGAACAAACCTAAAGAGCGTTGTTTGTAACCCGGGGACCGCCTGTATAGGCTAGTAAGCCTGACCTCTACAATCCATTACTAAGTATTTATGATTACCCACTCCTGCACCCTTATTTTACCTATTTTACAATTGCGTGGCCGTGCGACGTTGCACCCAAACAAAATTGATGTCCTTTTTTCACAAAAATAGAGCTTTCTTTTGGTGGCATTTGATCACCTCTGCGGTTTTTCTTTATAAACAAAAAAAGAGCGACAATTTTGAAAAAAACACAATATTTTTGAATTTTTGCTATAATAAATATCCCCCAAAAATATAAACAAATCAATTTTTTTCCTCAGTTTAGGCCGATAGGTATTCTTCTACATATTTTTGGTAAAAAAAAAATTACAATAAGTGTATATTGATTGGTTTGCGCAAAAGTTATAGCGTCTACAAAAAAGGGGATAGTTTTATGGCCTTTTTATTATTAATTTTTTTTTAATTAGTAATGGCAGCGAGCTGTGATTTTTATCATGACTGCAACATTATGGCGGACACATCGGACACTTTTGACACTATTTTGGGACCATTGTCAATTATACAGCGATCATAAAAATGCACTGATTACTTTGTAAATGACACAGAGAAGGAGTTAAACACTAGGGGGTGATCAAGGGGTTAAGTGTGTCCTAGGGAGTGACTCTAACTGTGGGGGGGGTGGGCTTCAACTCACATGACAGCAATCACTGCTCCCAATGACAGGGAACAGTGATCTCTGTCATGTCACAAGGCAGAATGGGGAACGGGGACATTGAGTCTGCCGGTCCCGCCGCAGACAACGTAAACCATGCCCGCATGGTTTACACTGTACGCGGCAGGTGCACGCATGTGCCTGCTAGCCCAGCCAATTAAAGGGTATGTACAGGTACACCCATTTGCCCACTGCTGCCATTGTGCCGACTAATAAACCGCTTTGTTAAATCAGAAATTGGTGATCAATAATAGCATCTAGTTAACACCTTTCAATTTTTTGACAAGACATATGTTGAACAATGCTGTACCTGGCTCAAGCTGGGCTCCTCCACATCTACTTCCTGGGTGGAAGGCCCAAGTTGTATGTCGGAAGCCTCAGCTGAGGTGGAAGGAAGAATGGAAGGAAGGGTTGAGAGTGATGGCCTGGGTTCACTCTGGTCTGACAAAAACTGCAGTCTGTCATAGTACCAGAGCCTGGGGACATAAATGTCATCTGCTGCTTCTCCTAATCTCATGAAATCCTGGACCTTCTTGCGCTCCCTATTATATGTGCACCGCAGGCCACCAATTTTGCACTTCAAATAGGTGATGTCTGCCGTGGAAATCACTGGCTTCACTAATTCCAACAGTTGATCCAGCGCTGTCTTCCTCTTTATTTTGTTATTATAAAATGGGTGTTTCACCTGCCACAGACAGGGCAGCTCCCTGTACTTGTCAATGAAGTTGGGGAGGAAGTCGTGGTCATTACATTTATCCATATTCTCTGCAAGACACAACACAAGACAAACCCTAATGTCAGGCTAAACTCTCCTAATCTTGTCCCAATATAGGCCTCAATCTATAAGCAGTATAGGTCACTAACCACTGATGCCCCAAGTTAAAATTGTACCTTTGTTAGCATGATCGGCACTTACGTTACTCCTTCCTCTGCTCACCGATCGTATGTACGACGCACGCGTGTTATGCTTTATCTACACTGCGCATTCGTGAAAATCCACCCCTGACCTTCTTTCTAGTATATTCCAGACCCCTTCTCTTTCGGCGCAGTGGGAGAGCACTTGGCAGAGAGACAACAGGTGCATGATAATAGCAGCAACGAGGAGGATAACAAAAGCCCAGAGCCAGAAACGTCCTGATCCAGGAGGAGATATTAGGCCTCAAATGTCCTTTGTAGAGATGGTGGAGATGGTGGACATCTTCAAAAGGGCCGACTATGATGGGAAGTATGGACCGTACCCAAACCCAAATGTGAGAGAGTCCAAGATCATGACTAAAGTTGTGAGAAGTCTGCACAGTAATTTTGGGGTACAACGATCCAAGGAGCAACTGAGGAAACGCTGGTCAGACCTGAAATTGAGGGAGCACGATCAGTACAGAAGGATCAGGAAACTGCTTCTAAAAAGTAAGTATTTGTTGTGTGATCCTATTATTATTATTACTTGCATGCTGCTCCATGTGCTTTTCTTTACTGTTGTACAGTTTAAAATGGCAAGTTTCAGGTTCGTGGGCACATTAATCGTTCGTAGTAAACATTGTTTGTTCGCCCACTAACGCAATGTTTTTGGCAGATGTAGATGCAGGTTAACTACATTTGTTCATGCCTATTTGTATAAAAAGAAGTTTAGTACATTGTTGTCTAGATGGGTTTGTAACTAGAATGAAATGAAAAGTTGATTCAGTGTATAAGGAGAGGACACTCAGCAGCTGTTTACACATCTGGACACAGGAGCACTAGTGTGGGACAACAGAACACCATTTTTAGGGTGTCCCACACAGGTGTTCCAGTGGATACTAGGGGTCTCTCAATGTGTGAAACTTTACCAAAACAAGTAAGTATTCCAGCTTTCAGAAAGGGAAAAAATCATGCCTTCGGCTTGAAACTCTGCCAAAACAGACAATTGTACGACACTTCCAAGCAATGTTTCATATTCTATTTCTTGCCTCAAATATCTGTGTGCTAAGTATACCTTTTTTTTTTATTCACACAGGGGAGAAAAGACTTGGGACATCTGAGGACACCAAGAACACCACACCTCCTAAAGAAGGGGAAATCCCCACACACCCTAGAGAAGATGTGGAGGGAGGAGAGGTTCAGGAAGTGGGTGAAATAGTGACCACAACAGGTGAGTGTCTGAGATTACAGCTTCAGGTAATAGATGTATGCCTGCATATTTATAATACATAGTGTGTTTTTTTTTATTTTTAGGTGATGTGGATGTTGTGGAAGAAGAAACTCATTTCAAAAGGGCACACATCCTCATCAAGAAGATAATGGTGTGCGATCAGGAATTAGAGAAGATAAAGGAAAACATCAACGATGTTGAAAAAAGACTCAACAACATCATTGATGTTTTAGGCAGAATATAAAACACCCAACATTTTTTATAGTTTGTCGTTATATTTTAGAATGTTATAGTAATTAGTTAAGTAATTAGTAAGTTAAGTAATTTGAAATAAGACTTGTTTCCACAGTGTGTTCCACAATGTGCTTTGATAAAAGCATTATTTAAAAGCTATAGTATACGTTATATATTTTTCTTTGATTCTATCTGTTGACATTGATGTTTTTATGGTCATAATTTACCTTTAACTCTAAACTGATGACCTGTAAAGACTTTTAAAGTTTTGCATATGGAGAATTTTGGGTACCATTGCTTTTTGCAATATCACAGGAGCACGCAACTTTAAAAACCTTGACATGTTTGCTATCTATCTCTGCTTATATATGTTCCCAAAAATGAATATTACATTGTGTTTGTTTGTGCAAGCATTCATTTTAGTGTAATTTTTCTTAAAAATTTGATAAACATTTGTGCAAATATTGTGCAAAATACAAAGTTGCAACTATCTTTTTTTTTTTTCTGCAAGGTGTAATATTGGGAGCCCGGGATCACCAGCCCACTTTTTTGTAAAAACGAACAGTCTTTATTGAATACTCAAAAACAAGTTTCAAAATAAATTAAAGCAATAAGATTTTGTACACAGCGACTACTAATATCTACATAATAGCTGCGTGTGCAGTGTTTTTTCTTTTACATTTAATTGGAGATATGTTGAGCATTTTTGCAATTGCCGTGTTTATGTCTTTGTTTCTCACAGAATATATAATAGGATTTAAAGTGGGGGTAATGGCAGTAAATAGAACTGCAACTGCCCTATCTTGATCTAAAGATGTGTCTGTATATGGCCTTATATAAGTAAAAATGGCTGTACCATACTGAAAGAAAACTACAAGCAGGTGACCACTGCAAGTTGAAAGTGCTTTTTTTCTTCCATTTGTTGTCCGCATATTAATAAGAACTTTGCCGATGAAAATGTAAGAGAGAAAAGTTAGCAGAAAAGTGCTTGTGACCAACGTCCCAGTCACCCTTGCAAGAAGCTTCAGATTTAGAGAAATGTCTTCACAGGCCAGTTTAAGCACTGGTTTAATGTCACAGAAAAAGTGTTCCACAAGATTATTTTCACAAAATCGAACTTTTGCAGTCATCACCATATGCAATAAGGCATGAAAAAAGCCAATAATCCAGGAATTGAGTACTAAAAGTACACAGACCTTTGGACTCATGATCATTGAGTATCTCAAAGGATGCCCAATAGCTACATATCTATCATAAGACATAACTGAGAAAAGTACTACTTCTGTACTGCCCAAAAAATGGAAGAAATGGATTTGTAACATGCACCCACTAAATGATATGGTTCTGTTATAAGATAAAAAGTCAACCAGCATCTTGGGTACAACTACTGAGGAATAAAATATGTCCAGAAATGATAAGTTTCCCAAGAATAAATACATGGGAGTATGCAGATTTGTATCTAAAATTATGATCATCATAACAAAGGCATTCACTAATAACGTTATTATGTACAGCAAGAGGAACAGTAAGAACAGAACTTCATTATATCCTTCTTGGGTTGTCAAACCAAGCAACACAAAGTCGGTCACCGATATGTTTTTGAGTGAAATCGCTGAATATAGTATCATTGCTACCCTTACAAAAATACACTAGAGTCACTCAAGAACAACGAATTATGGAAAAGAGATTTAGATATGCCTATTATTAATTATAGGTTAGGTAGTAGGTAGTATCTATAAAAAAAAGTTAAATAAGCATACAGTTAATCACGGTGAGAATAGCAAAAACTGAAACTGATATCAAAGGATTTATAGACATTAAAGTATACCAAACCCAATCACAAAAATGTTATGTAAGCTTTAAAATGGCTTCATCTTTTTTAAATCAGCCCAAATGAAGGTCCTTGTTCAGGCACCTACTGTTATAGGGTGAAAACTGTTTCCCAGTTGTTCCATGATGGAGATGGAGACTAGTAGTGTCCATGCTGATACTTAAGCATGCCATACACTGATATAAATTTGACCAGTTCAGTAGGAACCAAATTAATTTTGATCAAGCTGCTGACCAGAGTATTCTGATATCAGTAGGTGCCACTGTCAGAATACAATGTCCCGCTGGTGAGATTCCTCCATCCACCTTATTTTGGATGGGTTCTAAAAACTAACAGTGTATGGCCAGCTTTATTGGGCATGCACTGTCCATCACTGTCACTATCAACAATCAGGTCCTCAGCAATGGTGTGGAGGTGATGCTGGAGCAAGTACATAAAGAAAGGAATTGGCTGGAAGATTCTGGAGTAGATCAGCAGCACTGAAATGAAAAAAAATTAAAAGCAGTATTTTTCAGAAAACAATGGCAAATGTTTATCATAAACCGTTCTTTAGCAAACAAATGCCATCCAGTTAGATTTACATTAATCGGCAGTTTGGCTTGAACATTTGGGGGCTAAAAGGCCTTTTTACATATTTACAGTTTACATACGGACATGGAGTCCCATCATTTTTTATAATCAATGATATGGGGAAAATCTTTCAACCTAAGCAATGCCTTTGTTTTCTGCCTCCTCCCATATTGGAGGCTTGCAGTAGAGAACAATAGGCATCACACAGAGAATGGTGGACTCTATGTTGATGGACTTGAATTCCACAAGGCTTACTCATGAAACATTAATGAATGAATCCATAACTTCTTATTCCATTGTCTACAGATCCAAAGTACCCAGCCATTCTTACTCCTTTGACTCTTCTTACCCAGAAACTTGGGACCATTCCTGTTCCACCTGGAGACTTTACATTAGGAAATGTGTACTACAGTCAATGGAAGAATGTATAATACCTTGCCATATGCTTCTGAGTCAATTAAAGTAGTAATATCGGACTCTTTTACAAGGACACAGAAAATAGCAATGTTTTCACACTAATCTAGAAGTTGGAGACCATAATTTATGAAGGACCTTGAATCTGAAAGAATTGACTGGCCCACAGGAGGCATCATAAAAACGGGAAATTGAATACTTTCCATAATTTTCCTTTCCTGGGCCTATCCATGGCAGCATACATGTGGTTGGTTGCTCCGCCCCCAACCAACCCACAGGACTACTTTAACTATAAAAGAAAGACTCAGCCCCCCCATACGACATTCTTGTAACTAGTCTCAAACATTAAGGATTATAGAAAGGGAGGGGGTATGCTGCCATGGATAGGCACCAGGAAAGGAAAACCTTAGTTAGACTTACCGGTAATGGTATTTCTACGAGTCTTTCAGGACAGCACCTGGAGAGAGCACAGCTCCACCCACTTCCCAGGAAACACTGCAGTATATTCCTTTAAAGCCTGGACACCTCCACCATGGCCTCAGTTGTTACCGAGTACCTCCGGCCATGCTGAAAGTACATAAGCAGAACATAGCAACCATAACACATTAACATTTATAAACATCTTATAAACATTTCTTAACCCAAGGGAGGGTCATTGGCGCTGTCCTGAAAGACTCGTAGAAATACCGCTACCGGTAAGTCTAACTAAGGTTTTCTCACCTCGTCTTCCAGGACAGCACCTGGAGATGACAAACGAGTACTTACTCTTAGGGTGGGACCACCGCTTGCAGGACCTTCCTGCCAAACGACTGCTCTGCCACTGAGAGCTGGTCCATCCTAAAATGGCGAGTAAAAGTTGAATAACTCGTCCATGTGGCTGCCTTACAGATTCGCCCTGGTGAGGCTCCAGCTCGTTCCGCCCAGGATGTAGCTAAAGCCTGGGTTGAATGGGCCACCACCCCTGTGGGAGGCTCTCTTTCCATAGCTCTAAAGGCTTCGTGGATAGCCATCCGAAGCCACCTACCGATCGTGCTCTTAGAAGCTACGTACCCCTTGCGAGACCCCGAAAACAAAACAAAAAGAGAATTGGACCTTAATTGGACCCTAAATTCTTTTGTTATCTTACAACGCATCTCCTCACGTCCAGACTATGGAAATCTCTTTCTTTCGGGCCTTTTGGGATCGGACAAAACGTTGGTAGGATTATCTCCTGAGCCCTATGGGAGACTGAAGCCACCTTCGGCAGGAACCCCGGGTCTGTTCTCAGAACTACCCGATCTGGGAAAATTGTTAAGAAAGGCTCAGTGATGGACAACGCCTGAAGCTCACTGACCCTTCTGGCCGAAGTAACTGCTATCAGCAGTGCTAATTTTAAAGACCATAACTTGATTGTGGTCTCCTCTGGTGGCTCAAAGGGTCTTTTAGTCAGACCCTGCAAGACCACTGAAAGATCCCACTTGGGAAAACACTTAAAAGGCACTGGTCTGAACCTAGCCAATGCCTTGAAAAATCTGATGATCCAAGGGTCTAGAGATAGCCTTCTCTCTAAAAGAAAACAGATAATGCAGCTACCTGAACCTTCAGGGTACTTGCTGCCAACCCCTTTTCAATTCTGTCCTGCAAAAATTCCAGAACCGAAAAGTTCTCCCTTGGAAAATAATTTTTTGAGGCACACCAGAAATTAAAACATTTCCAGGTCTTAAAATAAATGGCCCTTGTGACCTTCTTCCTACTATTTAGTAGGGTATTAATTACATTTTTGGACAAACCCTTCCTCCTCAGGATTTGCTCTTCAGTAGCCAGGCCGCTAGGTTGAGCTGACCTACGTTGGGATGTAGAAGGGGACCCTGAGACAACAGGTCCCTTCGGACCGGTAACACCCGATGGGGCTCTACCGCCAACTTTAGTAGGCTGAAAAACCAGGACCTCTTGGGCCAATACGGGGGCACTAGAATCAAAGTAGTCCTCTCCCCTTGAAGCTTCCTGAGCACTAAGGGGATCATCTGTATAGGGGGAAAAGCGTAGCACAAACGGAAGGTCCAGCGCTGAGCCAGTGCATCCAGACCCTCCGCTTGATCCAGCCTGTCAGGGAAAAAAAGACTGGAACCTTTGCATTCATCTCTGATGCAAAGAGGCCTATCTGAGGCACTCCCCACCTGTCCAAAATCTGCTGGAAAACCTCCTGATTCAGACACCATTCGGACTCTAGCACCCTCTTCATGCTCAGGAAGTCCGCTATTTGGTTCAGGCTGCCCTTCAGATGAACTGCTGTTAGGGATGCTATGTTGTCCTCTGCCCAGGACAGAGTCTGACGGGCCAGGTCTAGAAGACACCTGCTCCTTGTGCCCCCCTGCCTTGATATGTACGCCACAGCTGTGGCATTGTCCGACAATATCCGGATGTGTTGGCCTCCAATCGACTGCCTGAAGGCCCACAAACCCAGAAAAATG
Organism: Lithobates sylvaticus; assembly: GCA_028564925.1. NCBI lineage: Eukaryota > Metazoa > Chordata > Amphibia > Anura > Ranidae > Lithobates > Lithobates sylvaticus. The sequence goes on from CM053038.1 coordinate 182,443,554, forward strand.
GCTCTCAGTTCCCTCCAGTTTGAGGATCTCCTGGATTCCTTCCGCTGACCAAGAGCCCTGGGCCAACTGACCCTCGAGATGTGCACCCCACCCCCAGGAGCTTGCATCTGTCGTGAGAATCTTGGCTGAAACAAAAGATCCATAACAAACCCTTGCTCAGATTTGTCTGATCCCTCCACCACCATAACTTCCTTCTCACTAGTGACGGAATCCTTATCTGTTTTTCTAGAGACTCCCCGTAGGTCCAACTCTGCAAAATTGCCTGCTGGAGGTCCCTTGCATGGAGGCGGGCCCACTGAACAGCAGGGATGGAAGCTGTAAGATGCCCCAGTGTGGACATGGCCGCCCGCACAGAGATGGACAGATTTGTCTGTACTCTTTGTACTGCTGCCTGTACCTTCACTATTTTCTCCTCTGGAAGGAAAATCTTTTCCTGCACAGAGTCTTTCACATAGCCCAGGAACACGATCACTTGAGAGGGAACCAAGTTTGATTTTTCCTTGTTCAGGATCCAACCCAGACTCTCTAAATGGCACTGTGCCCTCTTTAGATCCCTGCGTAGAAACTCCTCCGAGCTGGCGAACAGGAGAAGATCGTCCAGATACGGTACTACCGATATCCCTTCCAATCTGAGTGGCGCTAATGCCTCTGCCATGATCTTCGTGAAGATCCTTTGTGAGGCAGAGAGCCCGAACGGGAGAGCCCAAAACTGGAAATGAGACACCACCCCTCCTGCCCTGATCGCCAGACGCAGATATTTCTGTGACTCTGGCTTGATGGGAACGTGTAGGTATGCGTCCCTCAAATCTATAGAGGCTAGGAAGCACCCTGCAGGCAGGAGTTTCCTTACAGAGTAAATCGTATCCATAGGAAACTTTTTTGTACCGTATGGACAGGTTTAGGATTTTCAAATTCAGGATTAACCTGAATTTCCCCGACTGTTTTCTCACCAGAAAAACGTGAGAATAGCACCCTAGTTCTTCCTCCCTCTGCGGAACTGGGATAATTACTTTCTGTTGCAGGAACTCCTGCAAGAGTGAGGACATTGCCACCGATTTCTCCTGATCTCTGGGGAGCTGTGTCACATAGAACCGGGAAGGTGGTCTTTCTGAAAACTCCAGTGCGTACCCCTCTGTAATTACCTTGAGAATGAACGCACTGGATGTTACCCTCTCTCACTGCGGAAGAAAGGATTGAAGCCTTCCTCCCACAGCCTGGAGACCGTCACTGGGTCTTGGCGGGTTGACTGGGGGGACGAAACAACACCCCAGACTTCCCTCTGCCCCTCTGAGACTTCCAAGGTCTCTTCTGTCCTGCTTCCTTTGAATCCCGGGTCTGGAAAAAAGGAGGCCACATAATTTTGCCTTAGAGGCCGAATCCCCAGACCAAGTTTTGACCCATAAAGCCCTTCTAGCCGAGTTAATCAAGGCTGAAGACCTTGCAGAGATCTTAATAGACTCAGCTAAAGCATCCGCCATATAGCCTACTGCCCTCTGAAGGACTGGCAAGGTCTCTAGCAAATCCTTACGAGAGGTACCTGCCTCAATATGGGCCCCTCAGTTGTTCCAGCCAGTGTTCCAAATTCCTGGCCACTACTGTCGATGCCATAGCTGGTTTGAGATTGATAAGTGTAGAATGCCAAGCCTTCTTCAGTAATAAATCAGCCAACTTGTCCATGGTGTCCTTCAAGACCCCCATGTCCTCAAAAGCCAGATCTGTGTTACGTGACACCTGCAAAAAAGCTGCACCAAGCTTGGGTCTCTTATTCCACACTTGTGCAGTGTCCTCATTAAAAGGGAATCTCCTTTTGAGAGACCTGGAGAAAAAAGGGGCCCTCTCTGGGTCCTTCCACTCCCTCTTAATTGAGTCTGTCAGCACCTGATGTACCGGGAACATGCAATGCTTGACCTCTTGACCTCTCGCCATTTTTAAAACTCCAAACGGAGTGAATGGCATCCGCAGCCTGCTGGAGCGGGGACCTCCAGCAGCCTCTACCCTCGCCGGGCTCGAAAAGGGGAAGCACTGGAATACCCTCCACGTGTCAGGGGGGGTATTGGGCTGGCCTGGAAGAAGAAACAAAACCACACAGGTATTCTCAAAAAACTCCCCTCCACCTGGAGAGAGCACAGCACACCCTGGTTCCCCTGCAGCGCTTCCACCATGGCCGGAGGAAACACTACAACTGAGGCTATGGTGGAGGTGTCCAGGCTTTAAAGGAATATACTGCAGTGTTTCCTGGGAAGTGGGTGGAGCTGCGCTCTCTCCAGGTGCTGTCCTGAAAGACGAGGAGAGAAAATTACGGAAAGGTAAGCATTACATTTTCAGTCTTCCTGGTGCCTCCATGGCAGCATACACATGGTAAATAACTCACTCACAAGGAAGGTTGCTGAAAATTTTGATTACAAAGCAGACAACTGTAAAGCTTTTTTTCCCAAAGTCGCGGGAAGTAGGCGCAGCTGGATCCAGGCTATAGTGCGTCATGAAGGTGGTAAAAGATGACCAACTTGCCGCTCAACAGATAGTCTCTGGAGAGACTCATGCTAAAGCCACCCAAGAGACTGCCATTCCCGTGTCGAGTGAGAATTTATCGCTTTTTGGAACCAGAAGACCACTAGCCCGCTACGTTCTCTGAATGAGACGTACAATCCAACTTGCTAAAGTGGTTTTTGATGTTGCCATTCCCATTATCGCACCCTTAGGGATCACAAAGAGACATCTTTGCAAAAAGGCTGCAATAGCTCAATGTATCACCGGAGAGTCCTTGTCATGTCCAGCTCGTGTAGTTTTGAAGTTGCTGGGTCTTCCTTGAAGGCTGGGAGAATCCATTCCTGGTTAAGATGGTATAAAGAGAGGACTTTGGGGACAAACTGGTGTATTGGTTGCAGGACCACCCTGTCCGGGAAGAACATAATGTAGGGATCTTAAGGCTTGGATTTCCGAGACTCTTTTGTCAGAGGTGATGGCAATTAGAAAGGCAGCTTTAAGAGTAATATTTTCTAGAGAACATTCTTTAGTGGGTGCAAATGGAGGAGCTGTAAGAGCATTGAGTACCAAAGGAAAATCCCACTTTGGATATAGAGTCTGTCTTGTTGGTCTTAACGTGGGTTGAGCGAACCCGAACTGTAAAGTTCGGGTCCGTACCGGACTTTTGGGTTTTTGGGTCCCGGACCCGAACCCAAACAATTGACTGCATGTTCGGGTTCGGGACCAGTGTTCGGCGATGTAATGGCGCATTTTTAAAAGCTGCAGGGCAGCCAATCAACATTTGTTTAACTGGTGTGCCATTAGAAGCCATCACAGCCATGCCTACTAATGGCATGGCTGTGATTGGCCAGTGCAGCATGTGACCCAGCCTCTATATAAGCTAAAGGCACACAGCACATGTACCCAATTGATATATTTTTCTTCTATTGGTCTATTCAAATAAAACATTTTTAGGGCAAAAACATTTTTTTTGAACAGTATTTTCTGCATTTTTGCAGGTTTTGAGATACACCGTTGACATACTCTGGGTGTATTCTGCTATTGCAAAAACACACATTTAGTGCAAAAAATAAAAATTTGCAGTGTTTTCTGCATATCTGCAGGTGTGACATACCCAATTGATATATTTTTCTTCTATTGTGCTTTTCAAAAAAAAATTTTTTAGGGCAAAAACATTTTTTTTTTTAATAGCATTTTCTGCATTTTTGCAGGTTTTGAGATACACCATTTACATACTCTGGGCGTATTCTGCTATTGCAAAAACACACATTTTAGTGCAAAAAAATAAAATTTTGCAGTGTTTTCTGCATATCTGCAGGTGTGACATACCCAATTGATATATGTTTCTTCTATTGTGCTTTTCAAATAAAACGGAAAATTGTATCAAATACTTACAGTAATTTTCCGTTCCTGACACCAAACCATGGCAGCATACTAGTGATAGAGCTCCGCCTCTTGACCACTCCCTCAGGACCAGTGAATAGCATAAATATAAGGCCTAGTTAGGCCCCACCCCATTCTCTGTAATTAGCTACATACCGAAACGTATAAGGGTGGGACCATATGCTGCCATGGTTTGGCGTCAGGAAAGGAAAATTACGGTAAGTATTTGATACAATTTTCCGTGTTCCTGATGCCAACATGGCAGCATACTAGTGATAAATAACTAGCTGACAGGGTGGGATCTACTTGTCAAACCAATCTTCTAATTAGGATGAGACAGAGGACTGAATAGTCCTTCCTACAAAGTCCCCTGATGACAAGGCCCCCGGGTCTATTCCGTCAAGTTTTAGTAGGAATGTTGGAGCGACCGTGTACCCCTGTACAGATGGGCACCATAGATTCTCTTGAATGTGTTGCCTATGAAGCTTTAACCGCTCTGGTAGAGTGCTCTGCCGCCGCTGACGGAGGCTTGCAACCTTTATCCTATACACAACCAAGCCTGCTAGGATCCAGGCAGTAACCTCTTTCCCTTGATGATACCCAACTGGAATGACAAAAGGTTTATTTAGATGACCTGAAAGGCACAATTGTGGAGAGATACTCCTTTAAAGTTCTGAAAATGAACAGTACATGTGACTTTCCTTTGTGATGTTCTGGAAAATTAGGCAATGTCCAGCTGTCTGTTAAATAGCAGTCTGTTGCTACGTTTGATGCAGAATGATCTACAAGATCCAACTCTACTCTTTCTGGAAAGAAAGGTATATATTATATATAATTTTTCTTTCTTTTTTTTTTTTTTTACCTAGAAGCTCCAAGAGCTTGAATCTCTGATAATCTTCTGCTTAAAGTTCTTGCGATTGATACTGCTTTGTAAGTGATGGCTAAATGGATAAACTGATACGAGATCCAGCAACTGCAATATATCTTTTCTTCCTTGGTGACCGACTCCTCACCTCACTGCCCTCAAAAGTTGTGCAAACTGAAGGATTCTTGGTCCTTTCAAATGTGTTATTGCCAATATAGCCCACACTCGTGAGCTATGTGAGGATAGGCTAAGGCCTGGAGGAAGAATACAACAGCTGACACTGGCAGTAGGATCAATGTCTTGCCCTACCAAGAAAAAGCAAACTTGTTCCAGAATTAGACCTAGATGTTGTAAGTAGAATGTCTACTCGCACACAACAAAAGTAGAGATCACTCTGGAGTGAAACTGGAGCAACCGGAGTTGCCCATCCTCCCTCTTTAGTGCCCCTGCTTGCAGCCCCAGTCTGCGCATGTTATAGAGGGGAAATGTCTTCTGTATCCTGAAATGAATGGCCAGGGAAAACCGAGGGCCTCCTTGTCAATATGGAGAACTGGCTATGACAACTATGTTCTCCCTTGACAGCCTCAAGGGGAATCTCATGTTGGGGAAAATATATAGGTTAGATTGCAGTCCCAGGGAAAGACCAGAGCATCTGCCCCTAGTGCCTTGGAGGAGGCCTGAGGAGGTCTGTCTGTGGTAGGCCCCACCTGTGGGCCAGCTCAGAGAAGACCTGGGATGTAGACCCACTCGTGCTCTAGGAAGCTTGTATTCATTCAAAAGAAAAATATGCTGGGAAGTAAACTGCTTCCTGACATTTTTGTGGTGATGTTCTGCCCCAGGCGTTATGGGTTTCACCTCTCCCAATAGCATATTGCTGCAAGTTTCATACTGGAGCTGAATATAGGCGACTGCTGCCCTGTTGATAAACTGCAGGAAGATTGGTCCTCCTTGACTCTGTGTAGTGAGGCCAAAGTGCTTAAAAAGGGCTGTTTGAACCCCCAGCTCATTCAAGATTATCCTCCTTGGCTGGGAAGCTCTGATTGCCTTGACCGAAAGTCCCTCGCAATGCATCTTCCCAGCTGTCTTGCAGACGTGATTCGTAGCAATTCTCTAGTCTAAGAGGTCCTAACGGGCCGAGACTTCCTCAAGGTCTTTCCATCACCGTTGACCGCTACTCATACTGAGTAACACTTATTAACTGTGTTCTATCCTGTTTCTTCCCTTGCACTAAGAATTCTAGGTGAAATTTGCGCAGGTGCCCATGCACCCCAGGAATCATCTATATGCATAATGACGTTGTGCCCAGATAACTGAGGCACTGAGAAGCCAACAAACAAGCGGAAGTATTCATTCTCAGAAATCTGTTCCTGACTATCACCACTTCCTCTGATTGAAATAAAACAGAGGAACTAGCTGAGCATCCCCGGGTACACCAACCATTGGGATGGAGAAAGTTGCCTTTGCTTTCCCTCTAAGGTGTGAGGATAGGATAGGCATCCTGACTATCCAGCAACAGCCTCCAGCCATGTGGTTATACTGTTTAATGGACTCCGTCTTAAAGAACTCAAAGAGCGCCCCACAGGGTTCAACCTCTTCCGATCTGCAACTGGACACTAACCAACATCTCCTGCGAACTCCAAACAGGATTGGGTAGAAAACGCGCAAACCCTCTTGAGTCTGAGGTGTCTGTAAGCAATGTAGCAGTCCACCCGCTGTTGTGGTGGACTTGGCAGCTTCGTGGAAGAAAGGAGCAGTGAGGAATCTCCCGAAGTGACCATGAGTGTCTGATACCTTCATCCAACATGCCGTCCAGAAACCCGTGAAGCGTGCCTTCTAGGTCTTACCTTAAGAGTCTGGGCATGCACCTGTGTGACTGGCTCACTGATCCCCCAGAAGTCTGCACCAAGACAAAAGCCAGACCCTCGGCATCCACTGCCACAAAAATCTCCTTTTTGGCAAAACACTTCCAATAGGAAAACATATCTAAAGGGATGCAGACCCTGACACTCTCCTCAGAGTTCTGCAGGTGCAGCAGCTGGTTGATAATTATCAAACCATTCCCGTTAGACTCACCCAGCACATGGGCTGGTTATTGCTGGGCTGCCGGCACCTCCGGAAATGCTACAGTATGTAGGAGCAGGTTGACCATTAGCTTGTTCAGAGTATACAGTTTCAACATCTTGTTTATACGGGCATTTTTCTCGTTCCCCTTTCATTCTTCCCCACTTTTGTTTCTAGGAAGCAATACTCAGCCCTGGGTCTCAACCATATGGCCTCCCTAGCCCCAAAGTGCCAGGGTGCTCTTTCAGTGGCTATACAAGCAACTAGGAGGGACTTCCTGGTCAGCCTCCATATTTTGAGTACAGACTGCTGCATCTGTAATGAATGTAGCAAGGACCCAGGCCCCCTTCAGTCCAATGAGAACCTCCAGGGCCATGATTTGTTAACATCCCTCCACATAGAGTGGGTTGTAAGGCATAGTAGGTGCTGAGCATGTCTTTGGATTGTGGTGAGAAACCCACACAGGGAGAAGAAATAAACATCAAAACATAGTATTAGCATGTTGGGGAATTGAACCAACAACCTCAGGGCTACTAGCCCACCACTCACCCACTTAGCCAGCAGGCAACCTCTGCAAAGTAGATTCATGGGCACCAGACACCCGTGCCACCTGTCCAGGATTCACCCAGACAGTTCGGATTTAGAATCATGTGTCAGGGTTTCAGTCCACCTGAGACCCGGACATATTACCCAGACCAGGCTGTGGCTCCCCAAGTAACCCGAGATATTCATATACAAAACTGTTGCTGTTGTAGGCGGCTGATTGGCCTCACTGAAAGGTGATGATGTCAGCAAGGGCAATTTGGCCACACCCACTAGAGCGCTCTGTGCATTACATTACTCCTCTCCTTGGGGCACCCAAATGTGTCTGTGCAACGCCAACCCGGCAGACACCCAGAATTCTACAGGAGGACAGCCATGCAGTGAAAAGTATCCAGCAAGATGCCACATCTGCACGTGAACAAGTACGCTGTCTCCTATGGCAACAGTCTCCAACAGTTTCCAATACAAGTGTAACAGTTGCTCCGGGTAATTAAGGCAAGTTCAAAACAGAATCGTGTGCCATTCTTATCAATAATAAAGACATTTGGCATTACCTGTTAGCTGCATACTTCTCCAGGCAGTGTCTACTCACCAGCCTCCCGGGCATAGATACTGTGGCACAGGCCCTGCAGGAATCTTGCTGGGGCGCTGGCTCTGGGGAAGAGGAGCAAAGACGTCTTGCTTAGAGCTCTTCTCCTGAGTGGGAGCGCCATCCGGGCTATGTCCCTCTGAAGAACGTCTGCCTTGCCTTGGCCCGGCCATCTTGAGAGCATGGGCGTGTGGGGCTGAAGCAAATTAAAGCCAATCAGCATGAGAGGGCACTCTTTTTCCTGAAAACTTACCAATATGGTGGTCCCCAGCCTAGTTGTTGATGGTCTTTATATGAGCGGTAACTGACTCTTGATCTGTGGAGAAATGGGACGGCCAGCTGAGGTGAGGATAGCTGAAAAGCGACAGAAGGATCAGGAGTAGATATAGGAGGAAGGATTCCACTTTCCTTTTTTTTTATTTATTTACATATACCTACATATACAAACATACCCACATATATATACACACACACACATACCTACACACATATACTGCAGAGGGTCAGTCTGGGGCGGGTTAGGAAAGGGTTAATTAAAGAGGGTAGGAAACTTCAGCCCTGCTTATTGTCAGCTGAGCTGAAGATGTCAGAGGAGAGTGTGTTTGGAGAGAGAGAGACAGTGTGAGGATCCATTGCTGGTTTATGTATCTGCTGGGGTGAGCAAAACCATATCAGAGACTGTATCTCTGACTAGAGCCATGTACTTTGTCTATATATCAACCTGTTGGTTAAAGAGACTGAATCTTTCCTATCTCTGCACCTGTGTGACAAGACAAGCCTGTCTTTTTCTTCTGTTTGTTTTGCTGAATAAAGCCATTTTTATTTTACTGAACTGTCTGAACTGCCCTTTCACCCCTCTGATCCTCTACAATACATACATGTATTTACATACACCCTCACACATACACATATGCATACCCACACATCCACATACATTTTTTTTTTAAACGTGTATATACGTATACACACACCCATATCACATATACATACATACATACCTACACACACACATGCAACACCTGCAGAGTACAGCAGGGAATGGGAAAGGTAATGAAGGACACGAGGGAGACATAGGTAAAAGGTACAGGCGACCCTGTATGGCACAAGGGGCTAAGAGAGAGAGAAAGCATAGCTGGCCTCCCACATTCCACAAGTGCTGCAGTTATCAATTTTAAAAGCAAATTTCGTTCCTAAAGAGGAAACACTGCAGGGACCCCAATAAGACCCACAGAAGGGGCACCCAGACTATAGCGCATGTTAGCAGCCTGAGCACTGGGACTTCGCACTGGGAGAGGCTTGAACCCAGCCGGATGCTGCACGGAGGCAGAGGGGGGGACATAGTACTGCTTACTCTTCACTGTTGCGTTGAGGTATGAGGAAAAAAAGAAGAATGGGGTGGGGCCTAACTAGGCCTTATATTTATGCTATTTAATGGTCCTGAGGGAGTGGTCAAGAGGCGGAGCTCTATCACTAGTATGCTGCCATGTTGGCGTCAGGAAAACATTTTTAGGGCAAAAAATTTTTTTTGAATAGCATTTTCTGCATTTTTGTAGGTTTTGGGATACATCGTTACATACTCTGAGTATATTCTGCTATTGCAAAAACACACATTTAGTGCAAAAAAATAAAATTTTGCAGTGTTTTCTGCATATCTGCAGGTGTGACATACCCAATTTATATATTTTTCTTCTATTGTGCTATTCAAATAAAAATTTTTAAGGGCAAAAACATTTTTTTTGAATAGCATTCCCTGCATTTTTGTAGGTTTTGGGATACACCGTTTACATACTCTGGGTGTATTCTGCTAGTGCAAAAAAATAACATTTTGCAGTGTTTTCTGCATCTCTGCAGGTGTGACATACTCAATTGATATATTTTTATTCTATTGTGCTTTTCAAATAATTTTTTTGTAGGGCAAAAACATTTTTTTTGAATAGCATTTTTCTGCATTTTTGTAGGTTTTGAGATACACCGTTTACATACTCTTGGTGTATTCTGCTATTGCAAAAACACATGCTGCAGCCTGGCACACATGAGCGATTACATGCTGCAGTGTCTCCGCAATGACCGCTGAGTTGCCCACATTTTAACTGGTGCTGATTACTGGGTGGCCACCCTGCTGGATCCCGTTACAAGGACAACGTACCATCCTTAATTACCTCACTGGAGTGGGATCGTAAGATGCGCAAAAACAAGTGCACGCTGGTAGACGTGCTGCTGGTGGCATTCCCACCTGACAGCGGGGGTACGGTGGAAGCACAAGGCGAAGGCAGAGGAGGAGAAAGAGGTCGCCAACACAGTCGGGGCACCACCAGCACCTCAGAAGGCAGGGTTAGCATGGCGGAAATGTGGAAAAGCTTTGTCAGCACGCCACAACAACCAGCACCACCAGCTGAGATGGAACGTCTTGTGTCAGGGGGGCAAAGCGCTGCTGCAGCGGCGCTTTGCCGGCGGTACAGCGGCACTGCCCATTGATTTTAATGGGCAGGGGTGCTTTAGGAGCAGTGTATTCACCACTCCTACAGCGCTGCAAAGAAGCTGCTTGCAGGACCTTTTGTGATGCCCTGCCAGTGCAGCGCCCCAGTGTGAAAGCACTCAGGCTTTCACACTGGGATTGCAGCTGAGGCTTTTTTCAGGCACTTTACAGGCGCTATTTTTAGAGCTAAAGCGCCTGAAAATGCCTCCAGTGTAAAAGGGGTCTTAAAGTGGCAGTTGTTTTTGCAGTGTTTTAAAAAAAAAAAGACCAGTTTTGCAGCTCTTTTAAATTAATTTCAATGGGCAGGGGCATTTTGGGAGCACTATTTATATTTTTATTATAGATGCTGCTTGCAGGCCTTTTTCTAACATCCCGCAAGCGCACCACTCGAGTGTAAAAGCACACATTGCAATGAATGGGAGGCAGTTTTCAGGTGCTTTTCAGAGGCTATTTCTAGCATTAAAATGCCTAAAGACTGCCTCAGTGTGAAAGCGATCTGACAGTCTGAAGGAGCCTAAGCCCCCGTACACACGGTTGGACTTTGTCCGAAACTGGTGTTGCATACACGCGGTCGGACAAAGTTGTCGGAAAATCCGATGGTTCCGAATGTGGTGACGTTCGTTGCGTACGACGGAACTATGTAGAGGCTAGTAGCCAATAGCTTTGGTCTCGTAATTTGATCTGAGCATTCGTAGCACTTTGTCCGTCGGAATTCTCTACACACGATCGGAAAAAGTCAGATCAGATTTTGTTGTCAGAAAATTTGAGATCCTGCTCTCAAATTTTTTCCGTCGGAAATTCCGACGGAAAAAGTCTGCTTAGAGCCCACACACGATCGGATTTTCCAACAAAATCCGATCTGACTTTTTCCATCAGAATATCCGACCGTGTGTACGAGTCATAAGACTGCACTTGTGATCTGCTGATTGTGGGTGCAATGCTTTGCAGACTCCTAAAAAAATTTTTTATAAGTAACATTTTTTACCTGCAAAAAGATGTGCATTTATTATTTATTTTTTACGAAGGTGAACTTATCCTTTAAAACCATCCCAATGCTTGCACAAAATTCAAACATGCATGTAGATCCAGCACGCATATATAAATGCTGATTGCACCACAAATATGGGGTAGCGCTGCGTACGTCAGAGTAAGAGCAATAATTCTAGCAATATAGATTTTAGTTAACATAGCTGGTTGCCATTTCACAGGTGTGTGCACTTTTAAATCTTTGACATGTTTGGTATCTGTTTACTGAACGCAACTTTGAATGTTAGATTGTTTGTGTGTACTAAAATACATTTTAGTGTATTTTTTCCTGAAAGTTTGCATTTGATAAACAGCACTGCTGTTTGCATGTCGTGTGACATAAAAAATTACAACAATGACCATGTTATTCTCCAGGGCTTCTGCTTTCAGAAAATATATTTTGGGGTTTTAAGTAATTTTTTTGCATAAAAGTGCAGATTTTAGCATGTACTGTGTGTGAAAAATGTCAATGTCTGATTTTTGTAAAACCATAGTGGTTTAACACATGCTGTATACCAGGTTTTACACAAGGTATAATAACATAGTTAACTATTAAACCCCAAATCAAAAATGTAATGTATTCCAGCTTACCAATCATTAGATGTGGTGGCTTCATTTGTTTTCCTTTTTCAGGCTCTTCCCCCACTGTTTTCACCTGGGATTTGGCTGGTAATAAACCTTCTGTATTATAGTGCCTTCACTCTGGATGAAGGAGCAACCGACACACCTCTGGACAGCAGCACTGACAGGCATGTAGGGGGTGTTATGCCGCGTACACACGTGCAGACTTTTGCCGGCGGACTTAGTCCAGCGGACAATCCCGCCGGACTTTCCAGCTGGGTCCGCTGGACTTTCCGAGCGTGTGGACTTGCCCACACACGCACGGACTTCCGCCGGCCAAAAGTCTGCGGGACTTTTGAAAATGAACGGACTTGCCCACACACGGAGCAGTCCGTTCATTTAGAACGTGACTTCAGGTTACGTAGCTAGCGTAGGCAGTAAATGCCGCCGCGCTAGCTCCGTGACCTGGCATGGATTTAAAGGGACTCCCCACGCCGAAAAATGTAAAGTACAAAAACACACACACTTTTGAAAAAATATTTTATTGCACTGCTCCGGGGGTCTTCTTCCGTCTTGGGGGTCTTCTCGCCGGACTCCTCCGCTCTCTTCTGCTCTTTTACCTAGCTCTTTCACGAGCGGAGGACCCCCGGAGCAGTGCAATAAAATATTTTTTCAAAAGTGTGTGTGTTTTTGTACTTTACATTTTACACCTTAGGTGAATGGTTAGGGGTACATCGTACCCCATACTCATTCACATAGGGTGGGGGGCCGGTATCTGGGGGCCCCCTTATTAAAGGGGGCTCCCAGATTCCGATAAGCCCCCACCCGCAGACCCCGACAACCAACGGCCAGGGTTGTCGGGAAGAGGCCCTTGTCCTCATCAACATGGGGACAAGGTGCTTTGGGGTGGGGGGGCCGCACGGCCCCCCTTTCCCCAGGGCACCCCCCATGTTGAGGGCACGCGGCCTGGTACGGCTTAGGAGGGGGGGGGGCGCTCGTTCGTCCCCACCCCTTTCCTGGCCTGCCAGGCTGCGTGCTCGGATGAGGGTCTGACATGGATTTGGGGGGAACCCCCACGCCGTTGTTTCGGCGTGGGGAGTCCCTTTAAATCCATGCCAGGTCACGGAGCTAGCGCGGCGGCATTTACTGCCTACGCTAGCTACGTAACCTGAAGTCACGTGCTAAATGAACGGACTTGCCGATGAGCGGCAAGTCCGTTCATTTCAAAAGTCCCGCGGACTTGCCTACTAACGGCGGGATTGTCCGCCGGACTGCCAAGTCCAGCGGATAATTTTAAAACCAAACTTAAAACTTTGGCGCCAAAAAGTCCGCCGGACTTTGGCGCCAAAAAGTCCGCCGGCGCCTACACACGAGGGGATTATCAGATGGACTTCAGTCCAGAGGATAATCCCGCGGGATTGTCCCTTCGTGTGTACGCGGCCTTAGATGTACTAGCAGATTTAAATACATTAACAAATTGATTACTGCTAACATTTTTTAAGCAGTTACAGCAAACAGTTTTGTTTCTTTTGGCATAAGGATTTTACATAAATAAAAGATGATCAATGTAAACACCCCTGTCAGTGGTAAATTGTCTCAACCCACTAACTGCTACAGCTTGTTCTGGTGAAAAATAACAGACTCAATGGCAGGATCACCAGGTGAAAATAAAAGAAAGAAAGCCTAAAAAGGAACTAATGCAGCAATTGCATCTAAGAATTGGTAAGCTGCAATATACTGTTTACTGATTTGATGCTTTGGAAGACAACAGAACTGTTATGCCGCGTACACACGGTCGGACTTTCTGAAAGAAAAAGTCAGGTGAAATCTTTTCACCGGATATTCTAATTGTGTATGTGCCTCATCTGATTTTTTTTTTTTTTAAATTCTGACGGACCTAGAAATAGAACACGTTTTAAATATTTCCGGCGGAACCAATTTCTATCGGGAAAACCGCTCGTCTGTATGCTGTTCCGACTGACCAAATACGACGCATGCTCTGAAGCAAGTACGAGACGGCAGCTATTGGCTACTGACAATTGAACTTCCTTTTTCTAGTTCCATCGTACGTGTTGTACGTCACCGCGTTCTAGACGGTTGGATTTTGGTGTGATCATATGTGGGCAAGACAGTTTCAGCGGAACTCCATCGGAAAATCCTTTAGAGTTTGTTCCCGACGGGAAAACCGGTCGTGTGTACGCGGCATTTGTGTAATGATCAGGAGATGCTGCTGTTCTCTCTTAGACTGATATTGCAGTTTCTAATTAAAACTGTCGTGGAAATCTTTGAAAGGCTGATCAGTATTTTTTGTTTACATTTTGTACTAATCAGTATCCCATTTGTATCAACATAAGTATTTTCTTTCTGTTAAAAAAAAAAAAGTTTTTTTGAAGTCAAGTCCTCTTACTTTTAAGTGATGAATGCGATGTTCTAGTACCGTTTTGATTACTGATTAGAATGTGCTGTTAGCTGTTTATCCACAATATATATAATGTTAATTTTCCCAGTGGTAGAGGTCCAGAAGGATATACGCTAGGTAATGGGGCTCTATGGTATATTTAACTGTTTCCAGTTGTTGGATGAATTGATAGTAAGATAAAGGAAATATTAGGCTCATTCATCCTCAAATATTAAATATGATCTACTATTATATATTATTATATTATATTAAATTTTACAGTTCTGTCTCCTATGGGACAACGTACAGTACATGCAGTATTTTGTCCCATGTTTCTAAGTGCTTTCTAACTGATCTTTTCTAATCATACTGATAAGTTATCAGTACCAACCTGCCCCTCTCCTCTCCTGCCATGGCTGTTTCGATAACCGCTTTGACGGAGACGATGAATTCATAGCTGCAGCATGTCTTGGGTGTAAGAACTTTCCAGAGACAATCAATAGCAAGAGTTATAAATACTCTAAAAATCCGCGCTCAGGAACAGATAAGAACTGCAGGCTCCCTACAAAACTACACACAGGTGTGGAGCCAATATATGAGGATAAAATCAACTAAGGGATAATGGTACTGTTCTGACAGTGCAATTATGCAGTGGGAGCTTTAGTCTACTCCACTCCTAAATAAATAAGTAAACAGGTATAAATGAACCACTGTGTGTGGAAAGTGCAATGTGTGTAAAAATATTAATACAACCTCAAAAAATATATTAAATAAATAATTAAAGATCAAGGTGCTCCAATTGCATATATATAGTGAACAGGTGCAGAAAACAATATGTAAATAACTTCTTTAAATAATCCTATACATTCATTGTGTGAAAAATTATATAAATAACAGATTTAAAAAATATATATCTGTGTGTTTGAATAAAAACACTCCAAGTGATATATAGAAAATGTCCCATAGAATGAATAAATAAATAAATGTCCAAAGGTGAAAAAATCGTGTGCGACCACTGTAGATAGAAGTGACTTCACTGGGTATACAAGTGACTTATAAACAGTGACTTTGGGTGCTCCCCTCCTTTCTCCAGTGGCCCCTTTTGTGAATGCACTCACCAGAGTGCCTGTCAGGAGAACAGGCAGGTTAACACGGTGCGCCGGGTGCCTGTGCGCACGCGCAACGGGACGGCGCTCCGGCGCATGCGCATTCGCGGCTCGGCGCTCCGACGCACGCGCATGCGCACTAGCGCACGCTTGAGCGTTCCAGTGCGTGACAGCGTCACATGACCACTTACAGGTCCTATTTAAGGAAGTGGTTCAGATCAGTCCAGCGCTGGCTTGTCTTCAGCTTCCTGCTTGAGCTCTGTTCCTGTTTCCTGTATCCTGATTGATTGACTGCCTGTTTGACCTCGGATCTGCCTTTTTGACCTTGCTGCCTTCTCCTGCTCTTTGACCCCTGGACTGTTTACTGGACTACCCGTTTGCTGCCTCTGGCCCTCTTGAACCTTGCTTGTGACCCGGATTTGTCTACTGTCTCCTGCCCTGAACCTCTGCTAGTGACCCGGATTTACCTGTCTACAGACCTGTACCTGCACCTGTATCCTGGAAGCTTCTCTACGGATTCCTGATCCCAGCACCTGGCTCCTACTTCAGTCCTCATCTTCCGGTTGGGTAGCCTGTGCCTCTTTGTGCCATTCACCCCTGTCTCACCTCCAGGGGGCGGACTGCGCTCAGTTGCAAGGGTGAACCACTCTCGGCACTTCGGCCTCGGTAAGTACTCTCCTGATAGTGCCTAACCCCTGCAGGGGTAACAGGCGTGATATATCCAAATCCAAGTGGTGTTGAGCCTTCTTTCAGGGCGTCCTAGGACCCTCAGTGATTAGCAATGTGACTTCCACTCCCATGGGGTGAGATCAATCATCAACGGGTAATCCACATATATCAAGGAATGGCACTCATCGTGTGAATCCGAAAAAAAATTGTTATTTTAAAACTAATCTCTTAAAAACATAGGGTCTGCAAAGCCCTTGGAATTATGCAGCAGAAAAAGAAACAAACTTCAGCATCCTAACTTCCGATTACCGGTCGAATCACGTGCGTTCCATGGACACGCTGGTCGAAAAAACAGAAACAGTAAAATAAGGAAGTGACGTATTGCGTACCAAGTATAGTCCAGCTTTACGCGTTTTGTCATACAGATGTCATCGGAGGCGCTGCCAATCGAAAAAAAACGGCCACTCCCGGGAATTAGCAACAGAGCGTTCAGAATAACACAGGGCTATACCACCCCACATTTGTCTATGTCCCATGCGCTATCTAGTGGATGGAAAAGAGAAGACATCTTCAGCCTCTTCAAATACAATAAATTAAAAGAAAACATAACATTTATACATGGATGTTTTAAAAAATGCTGGTGATGGCTGCATGTTCACCCAGCTGTTATAAGGAAGACAATATAATGTATCACAAAAGATAATTATCTATATAAATATTAGTAATTCTAAAGACATATATAATATATAGAGAAATGAGGGAAAATTGGGAGATATATATATATATATATATATATATATATAAAAGAATTATTACCGTATAAGAAAAAAATATAAAAATAAAGAATATAAGATTTTATATATATATATATATATATATATATATATACCACCTTTATCTCTTTTTTATATAATTTTTCTATATTTTTTTTATATCATTTTACAGTATATATTACAAGGTTTTCCCTACCATACCATACCATATAGGGCATCCATGGTCAGAGATATATACGTCTTTTATATTTTATCCCACTATCACCATCCAAATGTGCATGTGCATTTCCTATATAGAATACATGTTATATTATTTCCAACCCTCTCGAGTACATTCTTTCAAAAATTATTTTTATATATACATATATTTTATATATATATATATATATATATATATATATATATATATATAAAAAGAATTATTACCGTATAAAAAAAATATAAAAATAAAGAATATAAGATTTTATATATATATATATATATATATATATATATATATATATATATATATTCATATATATATAAAATATATGTATATATAAAAATTATTTTTGAAAGAATGTTCTCGAGAGGGTTGGAAATAATATAATATGTATTCTATATAGGAAATCTTGCACATTTGGATGGTGATAGTGAGATAAAATATAAAAGACGTATATATCTCTGACCATGCATAAAAGGAAAAAGTAGTGGCGCGCAAAATTACACTAAGTATTAAAAGACAAAAGATAACAGGTCATAGACATAAATAGCCAATAAAACCTCCGGGTATATAAAATGGCATATAATAAAACAAGCAAAAGTGCATAGAGTGGTGTGATAAAACCAAATCGTGTGATAAAAAGCAATCCTGGTTAAAAATGCATCATAAAAGTCGCATGGTGTGACTAAATAAATAACATTGCATCTAAATAAGTGTAAAAAAACAGTGATGAGATATATAAAGGACGTGATGGGGATCTTTAAACGCATACGTGGTGCATCCAAGGCTGTGAAAGAGGGAGTGATCCAAACGGATAAAAACAATATATCATAAAAGTGATATGAGAAATATGATAATATAAAGTGCAAGAAGGTAGAGGAGACTCAGGGGTCTCATATAGAAAAATCAGATTAGTAGCAAATCCGTGCAGACTAAATCAAAATGGAGAACTAAAACGAAAGAAATGGTGAATAGCGATTAATAAATCGCAGAATATAAAAGTCCAAATATAGAGTCCATATATGGCATAAGTGCAAAGTGATTTTAATATCTTCTATCCAACAGGTGGCAGGCTATCAGTGCTGAGGTTTCCAGTGGTGATCAGGGATGGTCTATCAGTCCTGTGCAGTGCTCCGTGTATTTCTCTCGTGAGATCCTAAAGGGGATATGGGTGGCCCCTTACCTTACAGCTGTAAGGTTACAGCAGTGTGATATGGGTCTTTGTGGTCATAAGAGACCGTCCTCCCTGCGGTGTCTTTACGGTTTTCTCAATGTCTTTTCCCTTTCAGCTTTCCTCCTTGATCCAGGCAGGGGCAGGTGGGGGGGGGGGTTGGGGGGGGCTTTCACCTCAATGTGCACATAAAATAAGATAGCCTCATAATGTAGTATGTAAATCATAAAAAGGTATTTTATTACAATCGAAACAGTAAACAGATAAAAGTGGGTACTCACATTCAGCCAATGAGTACACAAACAGGGTATAAACGAGCCTCGAGCTCGTCGGCGTCACTTCCGGTAGGTCACGTGTCCCGACGCGTGTTCGTCACTTGTCACGTGACTTCATCAGGGGTACCTAGTGTCCCTACCGTGGTCTTTAAATAAGCCATGTAAAAGCCAATTAGCGGCCATTTTGCCGTAGCGCCGATCACCGGAAATGGTCACAGATACGTCGCCGGAAGTAGAGCGGCGGCCATTTTCTTGGTGGTTAGGCCGCCCAAGATAAACATAGTAAAGTGTCAGCAGGGTATGTAACGAAAAAACCGGAAGTGGTCACGGTTACCTCTGCCTAATGAATCAGTACATAGCAACTATAGGTGAATGCATATAAATAGAAAGGGGGTTGGTTGAGAAAAATAAACATAATAAAAACACCAGTGTCAATATGTATCCATTCTGTTAAAACAATAAAGGGAATGTTCATCTTGATAAAACGAAAAAAAGGGGGGCATAATAAAAATAGTATATATATATATAAAATATATATAAAATATGATAAAGAATAGGGTAAAATATACCGGAAATGACGTCAAGGAAATACATAAAATGCATATTGAAGTAATTCATAATAATATAACCCTTTGAATAAGACAGCAGGATAGCAGAGTGTAAATAAGAGAGGGTGAGAGACCTCCAGAGTGCAGACATATTCCAGGGTTAGGTATTAAGGAAGCAATGATCTAAAGGGAGGAGGACCGACTGTGGGGGGAGGTTAGATAAACGATAACCTCCATAAAAATAGTCTTATTTAAAATAGTATAGAATGTCTAAAAACTATTTTTTATAAAACTAATTTAAAACTATTTTTTAAAAATTATCTTTGTTTTAAAAATCACTGAGGAAACAATTGAGATCAAATTCTACATTCAAGCCATGTGGCGTGAGGGTATTTAGGGTGAAGATCCACTTCGATTCGAGTTGACTTAGGGTCCTCACCTTATGTCCTCCCCTCCAGTGTTTGATATAGGGCTCAATGCCCCAGAATTTTAAATGTGAGGGGTCTTTGTTGTGGTGAATGGCAAAGTGTTTGGACACATTATGTTTATCAAATCCCTTTTTGATGTTCCGGACATGTTCTTTTATTCTAACTCTTAGCAGTCTCTTAGTGCGGCCTACGTACTGGAGTCCGCAGCTGCATTCGAGTACGTATACAGCACCCATTGTGTTGCAGCAAACGAAGTTTTTGATTTTATGGTTGGTGCCAGTGCTGTTTGATACAAAATCTTTTTGTTTTTCTACTGGTCGTTTGGTTGTTGTGCACGCATAGCAGCGTTTGCACGGGTAGAAACCCTCTCCTGTGAAAAAAGTAAATCCTTTGCTCGGGGGGTCTGGAATGTTTTTTACCACCTTGTCTCTAATTGTTGGGGCTCTTCTATATACGAATTTCGGATGGTTTGGAAGAATTTCTTTTAAGCGTATGTCTGCTTGTAAAATGTTCCAATTGCGTCTTATAATTTTCTCTATTTGCTTGTGTTGTGCACTGTAGTCTAAAATAATGGGCACGGTGTCTTGCCAGATCTTTTCTTTGGGTTTATCCATAATAAGATCATTCCTATTCATTGTTTCTATTTCAGCTATATTTCTGTCTAGCATTTTGTTGCAGTAGCCTTTTTCAATGAATCTCATTTTCATATTTCTCGCTTGGCTCAAGAAGAGGTCGTTTTCTGTACAATTGCGTCTAAGGCGCATGAGTTGGCCCTTAGGGATATTATATATCCAATTTTTGTGATGGCACGTGTCGACCGGTAGATAACTGTTCCGGTCTACATCTTTGAAATGTGTCTTTGACACTAATTTTCCATTTTGCTGTCCTATTTCCAAATCCAGAAATGTGATCTGTTTATCACTGATGTCCCATGATAGTGTTATGTTCCGATCATTTTTGCTTAAATTTTCTAGGAAGTTGGTTAATTTACTCAGATCACCTTTCCACAAAAAAAAAACACGTCATCAATATAACGGCGATATATCTGGAGCTCTTCTGGTCTATTTGCAAATACTGATTCATTTTCCCATTTTGCCATAAAAAGGCCTGCTACGCTGGGGGCAAACTTTGCCCCCATTGCTACTCCTGTACGTTGATGGTAATAATTGCGGTTAAACCAGAAGTAGCTATTTTTTAGACAAAAATCCAAGCTCTTCACTAGATACTTTCTTTGTGTACATGGAAGTTTTGTGTGTTTCCTGAGTCCCCATTTGACGGCTTCACATGCCTGGTGGTGTAAGATTACTGTATATAGTGACGCAACGTCCACTGTTGCTAACAGCCAAGGTCCTCCATCTAATGGTGTGTCATTTAGTATTTGTAGATTTTTGTTTCGTATCACGTAGGTATTCTGTTGTGTTCTGTACTGCGGGTTGGAGAAAGAAATCGATGTATTCACCCATACTAGATGTCAGTGAGTCAATTCCATTGACTATGGGTCTTGGAGGGGGGTTGGTCTTGTCCTTATGGATTTTTGGGAGAATGTAGATAATGGGGGTCCTGCATGCCTCTGGTATCAGATACCTTGCTTCCTTTTTATTTAGCATGTTTTTCTTGAGTCCCAGGTGTACGATTTGGTTTAAAGCTTTTCTGCATTTGAAAACTGGGTTTCCTAAGAGACGTGTATATGTTTCTTCATCCTGTAGGAGGGAGTTTACACTTGTGTTGTATTGTTCCTTAGTGAGGATAACAATACCCCCTCCCTTGTCTGCCGGGCGTATGACCAGGTCTTTCCTTTTGGTGAGTTTACGGATCCCGCATTTGATATGCTTTGGGTCTAGATGTTTCTTGATTTTCAGGTCCTTCAGTTCTTCTAGTACGACTTTTTTGAATACTTCGATATGTCTATTATCTTTTGCCACAGGGTTAAATGTAGATTTGTTCCTCAGTGTGCTATGGAGTATTTCTTCATCTTGTTGTGCTGGAATTGGTCTGCATGGATTGTTTAGCATATATTTTTTAATATTAAGTTTCCTTATATATTTTTGAATCCCTATATAGGTTTGGAACTTGTCCAAATTTTTAGTGGGTGCATATTTAAGTACTATCAACAAACGCCATACAGAAATGAAGGAAGACCTACACCACATATGAACGACAGGAGACCACAATATCAAGATAGAACACCTCAAAATGGATGGAAAAAACCCTTCTGGAAAAACAATAAGAAGAACAATGGACACAATAATGGGCCGAGACAAGACCAAAGAGATAATAGAAATTACCAATACAACCAAAGAGACGATAGGGGACACATGAACGACAATAGAGACCGACAATATGATAACTATACAACAAGAGGAAGGAGCCCAGAGAGACAACAAGGAAGGAAAGATGGAGGGCACCAACACTACCCACCCCCAGGAGCTTACAGAACATATGAAAGAAGCCCTATCCCCACTCACAACTATTATGCCCCTCTAGAACGAAGACCCAACGATGAGAGAACCGACAGACACCGCCAATCTGATATGGATTACGAAAGATCTTTTTTAGCGAAAACAACCAACCGAGGAGGAACGAGGACCCGAGACATCCAAGAAGAACCCCAGAAAGACGAGAGGCTGCAGAGGAGGGAAGAGAATTAAAGAGAAAAAGAGAATAAAAGGTGAGGGGATCTTTAACCTCAGTGGACAGCCCCTATCACACGAGGAAGTGGGAGTCCTTGATAAAGGACTTAAATATGCACCCACTAAAAATTTGGACAAGTTCCAAACCTATATAGGGATTCAAAAATATATAAGGAAACTTAATATTAAATAATATATGCTAAACAATCCATGCAGACCAATTCCAGCACAACAAGATGAAGAAATACTCCATAGCACACTGAGGAACAAATCTACATTTAACCCTGTGGCAAAAGATAATAGACATATCGAAGTATTCAAAAAAGTCGTACTAGAAGAACTGAAGGACCTGAAAATCAAGAAACATCTAGACCCAAAGCATATCAAATGAGGGATCCGTAAACTCACCAAAAGGAAAGACCTGGTCATACGCCCGGCAGACAAGGGAGGGGGTATTGTTATCCTCACTAAGGAACAATACAACACAAGTGTAAACTCCCTCTTACAGGATGAAGAAACATATACACGTCTCTTAGGAAACCCAGTTTTCAAATGCAGAAAAGCTTTAAACCAAATCGTACACCTGGGACTCAAGAAAAACATCCTAAATAAAAAGGAAGCAAGGTATCTGATACCAGAGGCATGCAGGACCCCCATTATCTACATTCTCCCCAAAATCCATAAGGACAAGACCAACCCCCCTCCAAGACCCATAGTCAATGGAATTGACTCACTGACATCTAGGATGGGTGAATACATCGATTTCTTTCTCCAACCCGCAGTACAGAACACAACAGCATACCTACGTGATACGAAACAAATTCTACAAATACTAAATGACACACCATTAGATGGAGGACCTTGGCTGTTAGCAACAGCGGACGTTGCGTCACTATATACAGTAATCTTACACCACCAGGCATGTGAAGCCGTCAAATGGGGACTCAGGAAACACACAAAACTTCCATGTACACAAAGAAAGTATCTAGTGAAGAGCTTGGATTTCTGTCTAAAAAATAGCTACTTCTGGTTTAACCGCAATTATTACCATCAACGTACAGGAGTAGCAATGGGGGCAAAGTTTTCCCCCAGCGTAGCAGGCCTTTTTATGGCAAAATGGGAAAATGAATCAGTATTTGCAAATAGACCAGAAGAGCTCCAGATATATCGCCGTTATATTGATGACGTGTTTATTTTGTGGAAAGGTGATCTGAGTAAATTAACCAACTTCCTAGAAAATTTAAACAAAAATGATCGGAACATAACACTATCATGGGACATCAGTGATAAACAGATCACATTTCTGGATTTGGAAATAGGACAGCAAAATGGAAAATTAGTGTCAAAGACACATTTCAAAGATGTAGACCGGAATAGTTATCTACCGGTCGACACGTGCCATCACAAAAATTGGATATATAATATCCCTAAGGGCCAACTCATGCGCCTTAGACGCAATTGTACAGAAAACGACCTCTTCTTGAGCCAAGCGAGAAATATGAAAATGAGATTCATTGAAAAAGGCTACTGCAACAAAATGCTAGACAGAAATATAGCTGAAATAGAAACAATGAATAGGAATGATCTTATTATGGATAAACCCAAAGAAAAGATCTGGCAAGACACCGTGCCCATTATTTTAGACTACAGTGCACAACACAAGCAAATAGAGAAAATTATAAGACGCAATTGGAACATTTTACAAGCAGACATACGCTTAAAAGAAATTCTTCCAAACCATCCGAAATTCGTATATAGAAGAGCCCCAACAATTAGAGACAAGGTGGTAAAAAACATTCCAGACCCCCCGAGCAAAGGATTTACTTTTTTCACAGGAGAGGGTTTCTACCCGTGCAAACGCTGCTATGCGTGCACAACAACCAAACGACCAGTAGAAAAACGAAAAGATTTTGTATCAAACAGCAAAATCAAAAACTTTGTTTGCTGCAACACAATGGGTGCTGTATACGTACTCGAATGTAGCTGCGGACTCCAGTACGTAGGCCGCACTAAGAGACTGCTGAGAGTTAGAATAAAAGAACATGTCCGGAACATCAAAAAGGGATTTGATAAACATAATGTGTCCAAACACTTTGCCATCCACCACAACAAAGACCCCTCACATTTAAAATTCTGGGGCATTGAGCCCTATATCAAACACTGGAGGGGAGGACATAAGGTGAGGACCCTAAGTCAACTCGAATCGAAGTGGATCTTCACCCTAAATACCCTCACGCCACATGGCTTGAATGTAGAATTTGATCTCAATTGTTTCCTCAGTGATTTTTAAAACAAAGATAATTTTTAAAAAATAGTTTTAAATTAGTTTTATAAAAAATAGTTTTTAGACATTCTATACTATTTTAAATAAGACTATTTTTATGGAGGTTATCGTTTATCTAACCTCCCCCCACAGTCGGTCCTCCTCCCTTTAGATCATTGCTTCCTTAATACCTAACCCTGGAATATGTCTGCACTCTGGAGGTCTCTCACCCTCTCTTATTTACACTCTGCTATCCTGCTGTCTTATTCATAGGTTATATTATTATGAATTACTTCAATATGCATTTTATGTATTTCCTTGACGTCATTTCTGGTATATTTTACCCTATTCTTTATCATATTTTATATATATTTTATATATATATATATACTATTTTTATTATGCCCCCCTTTTTTTCGTTTTATCAAGATGAACATTCCCTTTATTGTTTTAACAGAATGGATACATATTGACACTGGTGTTTTTATTATGTTTATTTTTCTCAACCAACCCCTGTTCTATTTATTCACCTATAGTTGCTATGTACTGATTCATTAGGCAGAGGTAACCGTGACCACTTCCGGTTTTTTCGTTACATACCCTGCTGACACTTTACTATGTTTATCTTGGGCGGCCTAACCACCAAGAAAATGGCCGCCGCTCTACTTCCGGTGACGTATCTGTGACCATTTCCGGTGATCGGCGCTACGGCAAAATGGCCGCTAATTGGCTTTTACATGGCCTATTTAAAGACCACGGTAGGGACACTAGGTACCCCTGATGAAGTCACGTGACAAGTGACGAACACGCGTCGGGACACGTGACCTACCGGAAGTGACGCCGACGAGCTCGAGGTTTGTTTATACCCTGTTTGTGTACTCATTGGCTGAATGTGAGTACCCACTTTTATCTGTTTACTGTTTCGATTGTAATAAAATACCTTTTTATGATTTACATACTACATTATGAGGCTATCTTATTTTATGTGCACATTGAGGTGAAACCCCCCCCAACCCCCCCCCCCCCCCCCCCCCACCTGCCCCTGCCTGGATCAAGGAGGAAAGCTGAAAGGGAAAAGACATTGAGAAAACCGTAAAGACACCGCAGGGAGGACGGTCTCTTATGACCACGAAGACCCATATCACACTGCTGTAACCTTACAGCTGTAAGGTAAGGGGCCACCCATATCCCCTTTAGGATCTCACGAGAGAAATACACGGAACACTGCACAGGACTGATAGACCATCCCTGATCACCACTGGAAACCTCAGCACTGATAGCCTGCCACCTGTTGGATAGAAGATATTAAAATCACTTTGCACTTATGCCATATATGGACTCTATATTTGGACTTTTATATTCTGCGATTTATTAATCGCTATTCACCATTTCTTTCGTTTTAGTTCTCCATTTTGATTTAGTCTGCACGGATTTGCTACTAATCTGATTTTTCTATATGAGACCCCTGAGTCTCCTCTACCTTCTTGCACTTTATATTATCATATTTCTCATATCACTTTTATGATATATTGTTTTTATCCGTTTGGATCACTCCCTCTTTCACAGCCTTGGATGCACCACGTATGCGTTTAAAGATCCCCATCACGTCCTTTATATATCTCATCACTGTTTTTTTACACTTATTTAGATGCAATGTTATTTATTTAGTCACACCATGTGACTTTTATGATGCATTTTTAACCAGGATTGCTTTTTATCACACGATTTGGTTTTATCACACCACTCTATGCACTTTTGCTTGTTTTATTATATGCCATTTTATATACCCGGAGGTTTTATTGGCTATTTATGTCTATGACCTGTTATCTTTTGTCTTTTAATACTTAGTGTAATTTTGCGCGCCACTACTTTTTCCTTTTATTCTACTTGGGTTCAGACATTTCCTTTAGTGTGCGCAGCATTCCTTTAGCTAGTTTCGGTGTGCTGGCGCAGGATTATTTTATCCCATTTGTTATCTCTGACCATGGATGCCCTATATGGTATGGTATGGTAGGGAAAACCTTGTAATATATACTGTAAAATTATATAAAAAAAATATAGAAAAATTATATAACAAAGAGAAAAAGGTGGTAGTAAAAACATGTGGGTTATAATTGGGTCAGGTGTTAAAAATTGGATAAAAAGCAATTAAAATCCATATCCACATTTAACCCGTTTGGTACTAAAGAACACAAACGATAAATCCATTTAGTTTCAATCTGAGATATTTGAACCATCTTATTTCCCCCCTCCAATGATCATTGATAATATTAATGCCATAAAAAATCAGTCCCGAGGGGTCTATCTTATGAAACCGGTCAAATGCATGGACAGGTGATGTTTGGGAAAAACATTTTTTTATATTATTGATGTGTTCCCTAATATGGACACATAGAGGCCTGGTGGTCCTGCCCACATATTGTAACCAACATGGGCACTCAATGACATAAGTCACATGGGTGCTATTGCAGGTCACCAATTCCCTGATGTCTGTAGTGATATAATATGTAGTGGGTAGATGATTTGTAGTTATTAAAAGTACTCCTCCGCAGCAACCCAGACTGGACGCCATGTTATATCCCCTACACACTGAATGGCTGAGCAATTTGATTGGCCGTTTCCATTAAATGCTTTGATCTGCTCCTGTCTTTCAGAGTGACAGAAGATCACCCCAAGCTGTGAACAGCTGTAGTCATAAACTTCCCTAATCTGCATTCTTGCATATTAACATCAACAAGTATGCACAATTAGATTAACAGATACCACCTTAACACTCTTTTGAGGTGTAGAACAGACTTGTATGGAATCCCCAATATATATTCTTGCATATTAACATCAACAAGTATGCGCAATTAGATTAAGAGATACCACCTTAACACTCTTTTGAGGCATAGAACAGAGTCTATGTGCAATTAGATTAACAGCTACAAATGTGGCCTGCCTAGAATGGACTTGTCTTAGAATGCCTACATATAACACCATATATAAATATATAAAATACATGCACATATATATATATATATATATATATAAAAATCAAGACGGGACACGTACTTCAATTTGCGAAAATCCTTTACTTCATTATTTCAAAAAGCACAGCCACTGTACAGTTACGAGCAACAGCTCTTCGTCAGGCTATCTGCTGTGAGATAGCCTGACGAAGAGCTGTTGCTCGTAACTGTACAGTGGCTGTGCTTTTTGAAATAATGAAGTAAAGGATTTTCGCAAATTGAAGTACGTGTCCCGTCTTGATTTTCACATGAATATTGGTGGAGTATTGGAGGTACCACTCGAAGCCTGCTTCTAATACTTTTATTACTGAAGAAAAAGTAACCTGCCCAAATTTGACTACTATATAAACACACTACAATGTCGAACTCCTTACCAGTCCTAGGCCTGTTTTTTCTCCTTGGCTGTTTTTTGCTGACAAGACAGGCTAGGCACCTTTGACACTTGTAGAACCCTTTTAGTTCAGAAAACAGCTTGACAGGTCTGGGTGGGTCTATCACATTTTTCACCAATTGGTTCCTAAGAGTTGGTGCCCTTCTATAAATAAACCTTGGTTTCTTAGCAAGAATATTAGCTAAGGTTCCGTCCAATTTAAGTATAGACCAGTACTTCCTGACGATGTGCTCTATAGATTTGTATTGCACATTGAATCCAGTAATAAAGGCGACATTCATTTGTTGGTCCTTCCTCATTTTCTTGTCCTTGGTTGTTAGTAGGGAGTTACGGTCGACCTCTTCAATTTCCTTCCTTAATTTGAGTAATGGATCTAAGGGATATCCTTTATCCACAAACTCACTATCAGCATGTCTGCTTGTGCATGATAGTCATCCAGATTATGATAGTTTCTGCAAACTCTTAGTAGCTGTCCCTTAGGGATGTTTTCTTTCCACCTATGGTGGTGGCAGCTGGAAAACGGTATATACCTATTACGGTCAGTCAGTTTAAAAAATGTTTTCGTTAAAATTTCATCACCTCCTTTAAAAATCTGCAAATCCAGATAATCTATCTGGTTAAAATCACTTTTACCAGTAAAGGAAATACCATATTTGTTCTTATTTAGCTCAGTTAAAAAACAATCGAATGTGTCGGGTGTACCTTCCCACAGGATAAAAACATCATCGATGTACCTACGATAAAACTTAATCTCAGGGTGTTTCCTACCATAAATATATTGGTCCTCCCACATGTCAATAAATTCGCCACACTTTGGGCATACTTGGCACCCATGGCAACACCTTTTGTCTGCACATATAACTCCTTATGATACCAAAAATAGTTGCTCTCCATTGCCAACTTCAAACCTTCCAATGAAAAGCCAATTTGTTCCTGTCGGAGATTGGTTCCTTTGTGTAGGGCTTTCTCGACTCCTTCCAACCCATCCTTCTGGGCAATGCTGGTGTACAGAGAGTTTACATCTATGGTTGTTAGTAGGTAATGTTTAGCACCTCAGATTTGTTGGAGCTCATTGATCAGTTGGGTACTATCCCTCAAATATGACTTCCCTTTTTTTTACAAGGAGTTTCAAAAATTGATCGATATATTCCCCTAATCTGGAAAAAAGTGAATCCACTCCACTAATAATGGGCCTGCCAGGTGGTTTTATGAGCCTCTTATGTATTTTTGGTAGGTCATACATTAATCAATGGCAAGAGAATTGCAGAGGAAGGGGGTGTGTCAGCCTCTGCATTCCTCTTGCTGTTGCTTCCATCAGGAAGTGTTTACACCACAAACTGCAATACATGAGACACATACATTATATTACCAAAAGTATTGAGACACCTGCCTTTATACACACATAAACTTCAATGGCATACCACAGTGGTGTAGTGGGTAGCACTCTTGCCTAGCTGTAAAAAGGGTCGCTGGTTCAAATCCTAACCACAACACCTGCATGTTCTCCCTGTGCCTGTGTGGGTTTCCTCCCACACTCCAAAGACACTGGTAGGTTAATTTGCTTCTGTCTAAATTGCCCCTAGTATATGAATGTGAGTTAGGGACCTTAGATTGTAAGCTCCTTAAGGGTAGGGACTGATGTGAATGTACAATATATATGTAAAGGGCTGCATAAATTGATGGCGCTATATAAGTACCTTAAATAATAATAATACCAGTCTTAGTCCGTAGGGTTCAATATTGAGTTGGCCCACTCTGTGCATCTATAACAGCTTCAACTCTTTTGGGAAGGCTGTCCACAAGGTTTAGGAGTGTGTCTACAGGAATGTTTGACCTCTCTTCCAGAAACGCATTTGTGAGGTCAGACTTTGATGTGGGTGAGAAGGTCTGGCTTGCAATCTCCTCCCTAATTCATCTCAAAGGTGTTCTATCGGGTTGAGTTCAGGAATGTGCAGGCTAGTCAAGCTCCTCCACCCCAAACTCACTCCATGTCTTTATGGACCTTTGTGCACTGGTGCATAGACAACAGGAAGGGGCCATACCCAAACTGTTCCCACAAAGTTGGGAGCATGAAATTGTCCAAAATGTCTTGGTATGCTGACACCTTAATAGTTCCCTTTACTGGAACTAAGGGGCCAAGCCCAACCTCTGAAAAACAACCCCACATCATAATCCCCCTCTCCACCAAATGATTTGGACCAGTGCACAAAGCAAGGTCCATAAAGACATGGATGAGCGACTTTGGGGTGGAGGAACTTGACTGGCTTGCACCTGCAGTTGAAATAGACACACTCCTAAACCTTGTGGACAGCCTTCCCATAAGAGTTGAAGCTGTTATAGCTGCAAAGGGTGGGCCAACTCAATATTGAACCCTACGCACGAAGATTGGGATGCCATTAAAGTTCATGTGTATGTAAAGGCAGGCGTACCAATACTTTTGGTAATATAGTGTACTTTGTCCCATAAGAAACAGAACTGCAGAACAAAAATTATAACGATCGATCTTTAAATATAAAAGTTCCACAATCGTGGATTTCAGCTTATGTTGTACTATAACTGGCCAGTAAGTATTACTTTAATATCTACTACCCTTTCTTCTAATCATTTCTTCTCATTACAGTGGTTCTAAAACCTGAAGGTTTTTTACCTTAATGCATTCTCTGCATTAATGTAAAAAAGCTTCAGTGTGCTGCTCCCCCTTCTAGCCCCCCTTATATGTACCTGAGTCTGATCTTCATCCAGCAATGTGCAGGAGAGCAGAGGCTCTCTCTGCTTTTTCCCTCCTCATTGGCTCAAACAATCACAGCCAGTGAGAAGAGAGCGGGGCTGAGCCATGCTCTGTGTGTCTTATGGACACACAGAGAGTGGCTCGGGAGTGAGCATGCATGAATGCCACCATAGCATGCAGCTTGCTATAGGGACGCTTGGTACTAGGGAAGACCGAATAGCGAGCTGCTCTGTGTAAAACCATTGCACAGAGCAGGTAATGATAACATTGTTCTCATTACCTTTTTTTAAACGTTTGTTTTAAAAAATGTTTCTCATTCTTTTCTTTATAAAAATCTTTATTTTATTACAAGAAAATAAAAACCTTTTGAAAGTAAAATATATGGGAAGAAATAGTAGAGTCTTATTTCAAAGAGAGTACATTTTTGGCAAAGTAGCAGGTCTCCTTTGAGATCAGAAACAAAATCCACAATTCTACTACCAGATAAAACAGCCCAGAAATTAAAAATCCCATAAAGCATATACTTTAGCATATCTAGATAATGTTCTTATTTTTCGTCTTGACTGGAATTCCCACCTAAAGAAGGTCCACATTCCATTTGTTAACAGCCTATCTAAATAAATGCTCTATAGGCCTAGAAGAAGCTTAGTATGGGGGTACAGCATTGAGTGTGTGTAGGGGATCATAGAATGATTAATTGACAAGATTAAAGTAACTAAAAGCTGGCCCCAGCCCATGTCAAGAAAACAGGTTAGGGCCTTTCTAGGGATCGTAGAGTACTAATGGAGATTTGTGACTAACCTTTCTACTATAGCAGATCCACTTATTTATGGCACCAAAGTCCACTATTTTGAAATAAAACAAAAAGGCAGCACAAGCTTTTCTAGAGATGAACAAAGTAAACAAGTATAACGCGCTGTCTAATGCCGTGTACACGCGGTCAGAATTCTCGTCGGAAAAAGCTCTGATGGTTTTCCCGTTGGAATTCCGACGGAATTTCGCTCAAACTGTCTTGCCTACACATGGTCACACCAAATTCCGATGGTCAATAACACCACGGCATACAACACGTTCGACTGCACTATAAAAGGGAAGTTTAATGCTTCTGAGCATGCGTCAAATTGTTTCCGAGCATGCGTCTGAATTTTGCGTGTCGGAATTGCATACACACGATCGGAAAATCCGATGAAAAGCTCCCATCGGACTGTTCCCAATGGAAATTCCGACCGTGTGTACGCGGCATAAGTGTTAGCAGCCAGCACAAAAAGTGTAAATAGGTAAACGTAATTTGTGAAAAAAGTGCAGCGCTGAACTAAATATTCAACATCAAACGTAAAGTTCACAAAATGAATAATAAAAATTAACATACATAACGTAAAGTTCAAATGTGAAAAAATGTATAACAAAAATGAACATACATAATGACATATATTCACAGAATATATGTCATTATGGTGTCCTTTTATGAAGCAGTGGAATCTATTCACTGCTTCATTCTCCAGCATTCACAGAGAAGATCTTTCTCCTCTGTGTGCCAGTTTATGAAGCAGAGTAGATCGCTTCACCCTTGGAGGAGTGGAGCGATCTACAAACGCTTCTAACACTGGAGATACTGGAATCTCGTGAGACTTTATGAGATTACAGTACCAGAAATTCACTGAAACACCAAAATGTCAGTTTATTATGCAGTGATAAATTATCACAGCTCAATACACTGACAGATGATGTGATTAATGTTAGTAAAATAAAGAGTCCCCCTACATTATATATATATATGTATATACACACACACACACACACACACACACATTATATATACATGTATATACACACACATTATATATATATATATATATATATATATATATACATATACACATTATATATATGTATATATATGTATACACATACATATGACAGGGGGACATGGTTACAGTGTTGGGGGTCTGAACGAGGCATAAGGAAGTTAATAATCTTCCTCTTTCCTCCTCAGATCCCCTGAGATTCTCTCTTCACTCCCCGTTTCATCACCTCTGAGTTGGTGAATCGGGGAGTGTGAATTCTGACACAGATCGCCAGTGAAGCGCTGAGATCGCAGCTTCATAAACTGGCCGTTACTGTGTCATTCTATGAGGATTCTCCATGTGCAGAGATAATCGGCGGGAGAACAAGTTCAAACACTTCTCCCCCCGATTATCTCTGGTTCATAAACTGTTTATGGGCTGTGATCAGTGGCGATCCTCGGGATCTCCGCTGATCACTGCTTCATAAAAGGACACCTATGTATGTTAATTTTTGTTATTAATTTTTTCACATGTGAACTTTACGTTTGATGTTGCATATTTAGTCCAGCGCTGCACTTTTTTCACAAATTATATTTCTAGAGATGAAGGCATTTTGTGTAAGGGACCAGTATTAACCATTACCCACCTTCAGTCAAGAATTTCTTGTACAGATGCCCCTGATGAAATTACAAAGCAGTTTCTTGACTATTAGCTAATCTTAGCACAAAACTAATTAGGCTTACCTGCCTATACTTATAGCTAAACTGCATACTTTGACTGGTCTAGTGTCATTGTAAGACCATCAAAAGGTGCATCACTTTGGGTGTCCCTGAAGTGCTATCACCTTTCAACGTTCCAGATCCCAGAAAGGATCTTAAATGAAAATATATTTTGATTTAACAAACCAGCAAAACCTATATTTAATTTTTTTTACAGATAGGACTTTTTACCTGATGTTCTCCCACAGTTTGTAACTTAACTTGCACAACACAATGACCTATGCTGAGGGAATGTTCATTGATGTTATAGCAGGGTTCCTAATTCCAAGGCTGCACTGTTGCTGATAGTAGTCATTAGCTTTTATTTTTACAACAAAGAGTACATTTCTCTCAACCAATGAAAAATATATATTTGCTAAAATAGAAAGTGAAAATGCACTGTACATCAGGTTAATATTAAACATAACCACATTGTAAAAAAGAACAAAGTCTAAGAAAGGTATAAAATAGCTCTTCTGTTTATGACAGACAAAAATGTATTTCTTATATTTCTGTTTATAACAACTATTTATTTAGCTTGCTTCTTGAACATATTAGGAGAGACTTTTAATGTGTGTGTGTGTGTGTGTGTGTGTGTGTGTTTCTATATATATATATATATATATATATATATATATATATATATATATATATATGCAGGAAAGTATTTTAAATTACATATTTTTAGCATTCTCATTTTTCTTTTCTGTTTACTATTCTCTATTCTTGTTTCATTGTATTTCTACTCTCTTGTTGAAATTTGGACGTTGGAATCCAGGAGACTTTCTTATGAATGTGTTAATATTTACAAAAAAAATGTAAAAAGCTAATTTCTGTTTACTTCTTTCATGTGCATGTAATGGATATTCAAGGTGAATATGAATCTGCTTTTCACATGATTGAATAATTGAGATGAATTTTCAAGATTCTCAAACAGGGGCGTTGCTAGGTGGCAAAAAAAAAAAACAGTGGGAAAAAAATCACTTTTATAAATGAATGAATAGCATTTATATTAATTACAACTGTGCACAACCAAAAAATTTGGTTAGTTTAATTTTCGGACACATTCGTATTTATTCGTACATTCGTAACATTCGTAGATTCGTAATCGGAGCATAATTCATAATTTGATGTAATGTGTATGCTATTATTACATTTTAATAATTTACGAATCGAAAAAAAAAGTTACGAATCGAAAAAAAAAAAGTTACGAATCGAAAAAAAAGTTACGAATGTACGAATTTTTTTGTTCAATAGAGACACGGAAAATTACAAATCGAAAAAAAAAAAAAAAAAAAGTTACGAATTGAAAAAAAAGTTACGAATCGAAAAAAAAAGTTACGAATCGAAAAAAAAAAAAGTTACGAATCGAAAAAAAAGTTACGAATGTACGAATTTTTTGGTTCAATAGAGACACGGAAAATTACAAATCGAAAAAAAAAAAAAAAAAAAAAAAAGTTACGAATCGAAAAAAAAAGTTACGAATCGAAAAAAAAAAGTTACGAATCGAAAAAAAAGTTACGAATGTACTAATTTTTTTGTTCAATCCATTCGAAGCACGTTTAGCAGCACCATTGTAAGGGACACGGAAAATGACCAATTCAACAAAAAAAAAAGTTACAAATTTTCTCGTTTGTTTTCGTTCGTTTTCGTTCTTCGGATTTTCTTCATTAGTATATTCGTTGTTTCTAATTAGTTTTTTTCGGATTTTTGTTGTTTTTCGGATTCAAATGATTCGTTATTCAGATTCGTACGATTCGAACGATTCGTTACGATTCGTTATTCGTATTCGTACGATTCGAATGATTCGTTCATTCGTACGAAAACGAACGAACGAAAATAGCGAAAAAAAACCCCGAAAAACAAAAAAAACGCAACGAATTGCACATGTCTAATTACAACACATGCTCCAAGAAATAGCTATACATCAATCCCCCATCACATCTGAGTCCTCCTTTCACATCAGGTGCCCTCTATCACATCAGATCCCCTTTTACACCAAAGTCGTCCTTTCACAACAGACCTTTCTTTTCACACCAAAACCATGGTTTGCATATCAGAGCCCTCCTTGGGCACCAGATTCCCCCCTTGCATATAACTGCCCACACCTTCACATCAAAGTCCTCAATCCCTCTATCCTACCTTACAATCTTTACCCAGTGGCAGAATGGCACAGGGCTGGAAGCAGAGTAGGTCCTCTTATGAATACTGGAGTCACTCTGGATTTCACTACGCTGGCTCAGCATATTTGCATTTCCATGGTGCTGATGGGCTGGCCTCCTGCACTATAGCAATGCAGGATACCAATATTCCTGGCCACTCAGAGTTATTAGTTGATATGGTGCTGAAGGCTTGGCCTGTCTGCACCATGGAATCACATGATGCAAATGCAGGGGAAATTGCTGCTGTCCCGGTAAAATCTTGTAGCCCGAGTTTGGAAACCCCTGTATTAGACCCTAATCACATATGGGAAGGCAAGAACCTCTTCGGTAGGTATTTAATTCCCTTTTATTTCAGTTTGTTTCTCTTACTACAGCATTCATAGCTGAAAATTTATGGTAAAGCAAAATAGATTATAGAAATTTTTTTTTTATGCTGTCACTACTTTCATAATTTGCTTTTACATTTATATGATATTTTCAACATTTTCTTCATTGCTGTCTTCATATATCTTTGTTTCTCACGGTATATATTATTGGATTTAAAGCTGGAGTTATGACAGTGAACAGAACTGCAGCTGCCCTGTCCTGATCTAAATATTTGTTTGTATAAGGCCTTATATAAGTAAAAATGGCTGTAGCATATTTGAAGAAAAACTGCAGTGAGGTGAGCCCTAAAAGTCGAGAGTGCACGTTTTCTTCCATGTGATGTACAGGCAGGTCCATAATTATTGGGACATCGACACAATTCTAATCTTTTTGGCTCTATACACCACCACAATGGATTTGAAATTAAACGAACAAGATGAGCTTTAACTGCAGACTTTCAGTTTTAATTTGAGGGTATTTACATCCAAATCAGGTGAACAGGGTAGGAATTACAACAATTTGTATATGTGCCACCCACTTTTTAAGGGATCAAAAGTAATGGGACAATTGACTGCTCAGCTGTTCCATGGACAGTGAAGTAGAATAGTAAAGTATCAAACCAGGCAGAACTTAAGCATTGCAGGTTTATTAACAGCTGATAACATACAGATTTATGTTCAACATATTTCAACTAGGGATGAGTTTGGGTCAAACTCATGTTCGACTCGAACATTGCCTGTTCGCCTGTTCACCAAACAGCGAACAATTTGGGGTGTTCGCGACAAATTTGAAAAGCTGCGAGCACCCTATAAAAGTCTATGGGAGAAATCTAATTTTAAAAGCCTATATGCAAGTTATTGTCATAAAAAGTGTTTAGGGACCCGGGTCCTGCCCCAGGGGACATGTATCAATGCAAAAAAAAGTTTTAAGAACTGAAGTTTTTTCAGGAGCAGTGATTTTAATAATGCTTAAAGTGAAACAATAAAAGTGTAATATTCCTTTAAATTTTGTACCTGGGGTGTGTGTATAGTATGCATGTAAAAGGGCGCATGTTTCCCGTGTTTAGAACTGTCCCTGCACAAAGTGTCATTTTTGAAGGAAAAAAGCTATTTAAAATCACTCACAGCTATAATGAATTGTTGGCTCCCGTAATACAGAGAACAGTCATTGAAAGTCATTGATAAAAAAAAAAAAAGCGTTGGGTTCCCCCCAAATTCAATTACCAGGCCCTTCAGGTCTGGTAGGATTTTAAGGGGAACTCCATGCCAAATTTAAAAGAAACAATGGTGTGGGGGTCCCCCTTAAAACCCATACCAGACCCTTATCCGAGCACGCAACCTGGCAGG
Source organism: Lithobates sylvaticus (assembly GCA_028564925.1). Lineage (NCBI taxonomy): Eukaryota > Metazoa > Chordata > Amphibia > Anura > Ranidae > Lithobates > Lithobates sylvaticus. The sequence goes on from CM053038.1 coordinate 182,480,551, forward strand.
CCGCAGGAAAACCGTGCAGCGCATCCTGTCTCCATGGAGACACTGAGGGAATCCCGTCTTAGCAGAGGAGGACCGGGGCACTCGTCACCTGACCCCTCCCCCCTCTGACGCAACGCAAGGGGAAAGCTGGGCTTCCCCAGTGATGTACGGGTGACCCCGCCCCCCTCTGATGTAACGCAGGTTTCCGTTACCCGTCACCCGTACGTCACTGGGGAAGCTTGCCCCTTGCGTTGCGTCAGAGGGGGTGGGGTCAGGTGACGAGTGCCCCAGTCCTCCTTTGCTAAGACAGGATTCCCTCAGTGTCTCTCTCAGTGTTTCCATGGAGACAGGATGCGCTGCGCTGGACGTCGTCAGAAGAGATCATCCATAGCTGGAACCCGGAGAAGAGACCACCCATCTCTGGATATCAAGAGTGGATTACCACCACTGGAATCTTTTTTTTATATTTTTTATTTTTATTTCCCAACGGTGTCTGTGTGATTTTTAACAATTTTTACACTTTCTTTGTGAAATGGTAGGTTACCATTTCAAACGGGGGGGGGGCGGGTTCTGGGGGTCCAGATTCTGATAAGCCCCCTGCCCGCAGACCCCCACAACCACCGGCCAGGGTTGTGGAATTGAGACCCTTCTCCTCATAAACATGGGGACATGGTGCTTTAAGGGGTCACAGACCCCCAAAGCATCCTCCTAATGTTGAGGGCATTGGTTCAGAAGGGTATGGTTCAGGAGGGGGGCGCTCTCTCGTCCCCCCTCTTTTCCTGCGGCCTGCCAGGTTGCATGCTCGGATAAGGGTCTGGTATGGATATTTAAGGGGAACCCCACGTCATTTATTTTTTAATTTCATAGTTTCATAGTTAGTAAGGTTGAGTTAAGACATCAGTCCATCCAGTTCAACCTGAGTGAGTATCTACAATTGTCCCTGTGACGGATCCTGTATTCAAGGTGTCCGCCGTAAATGCTTCCTAAGTCCTGGAACATGAGTCCAATGGATCTGGTTATAGGAACGCCCAAGAATTAGACAGCACTATTTCTTGAGGTACATCAGGAATGAATCTTTATTTGACATGTCACACATATATACAGCCAGATGACTCACACCTAGCCTAATTAGCATGAGCTAATTATCTTAATCAACACTGGACTCCTTCATTCAATTGCAGGGTTAATTAGCACACACAACAATAGGTGAAACACTCCTAGAAACCAGACCATACTCAATTACATAACAGACAGGCTGTCTGGAGTTCATAACATTAGCATCTCTTGCTAATATGCCAAATACACATACAGATTCTATGTGTATTGGGGGGCCAGCATGGACCTGAATCCAAGTAACACCAGCTCAGGGGTCCCAGGCTTGCAGCCCAAAAAGAGCACCGTTCCCCCAAATGCCAGGGCCCGTAATCAGTTGGCAAGAGGCTTGCATTTCGTCCTCTCAAAAAGCCTGTGTCCCGGCTAGGTCTGTCACAGTCCCTATCCCTGTTCATTGCACACTCACATCGGTCCCTACCCTCAAGGAGCCCACAATCCAAGGTCCCCATTCATATACTAGGGCCCATTTTTGAACAGAGGCCAATTAACCTACCTGCATGTCTTTGGATTGTGGGAGGAAAACGGAGTACCTGGAGGAAACCCACACAGGCACTAGGAGAACATGCAAACTCCAGGCAGGTAGTGTCGTGGTTGGGATTTGAACCAGCGACCCTTCTTACTGCTAGGTGAGAGTGCTAACCACTACACCACTGTGCAGCCCCTGAGTTTGACCCGGGGTTCCCGCAGTGGCAGTGAAGGGGTTAACCACAAGGGGGCAGTGTAGGGGTTAAGTATGCCTAGGGGTGTGTTTCTTACTGTGGGGGGGCGTGGCTGTCAGCTAGTGAATGCTGATCTCTGCTCCAATCACAGGGAGCAGAGATCGGCGTCACTAGTTGCTAGGCAGAACGGGGGGAGATGCTGTCTATTTCCGCATCTCCCCGTTCTGCCTTCACGTGAGACGATCGTGGGTGTCCCACGGCCGGCCTCACGGGGGTCCCGTCCGGCGCGGGAGCGCACCGCTCCCGGCGCGCTCCCGATGGCACGGACGGCATTAGGGAGGGACTTATATATACGCCCTCCTGCCTGTCCGTGCGCCAGTCGGGAACCGGTTAATAGGGTTCTAAAGTTCACATGAACTTTAGGTCTGTTCGCAGGTTCTGGTGCGAACCGAACAGGTGGGTGTTCGGCTCATCCCTAATTACAACATACAGGTGTAATTTTTACAGTTTCTTACAATGCAAGCATATTAAATATAGGTATTCTTATTCCCTAACCAAATTGAAACAATTGTGAATTGTTCTCACCTTGAACCAGAATGGGTCTTTTCTGCCAATTCTTGGGAACCAGTCACCTGATAGGGACCAGTCGGTCAACCAGTGGTCCGGTCTCCTCACAGAGTTCTGGGTTCCAGCTCGACCAAGTTTGTGAGGGAAATTCACCTGAGACCACACTCTGGAACAAGTTAAGAAGTCTTGCCTGACTAGTACGAGGAGACAAGTTATGGACAGAGACCTTTTAAGAGAGGAGTGACCTTAAACGTGGAATGAACTCGGACTAATGGCACTTCAAGGATTCGTAGCTTATATCATCTTTTGCTGTCGTTTGGGATCTACCTATCCCAAACGTTAATTTCTGCAATGGTTTATCTTAGAAAACTATTTTACAAAGGCTCTGTACCCATAACAAGTTTTTAGAGAGATTTAGAAAACTTTAACGGTGCTCAGCGATGCATGTTGTGCTGTCTTCGCTTTTAGTAACTCTCAAATTTCAGGCGCCCTCCATCGCCTTCGCTCACAAAACATTTTCTGCCTCTTGAAGGACACTGATCCCTGATCGGTTTGCATATGATTCCAGCTTTAAAGCAGTCTTCCACAAAACGTTCCAGTACAGAGTATGCATTCGGCACATCCAGATTTATGTCTGGAATCTCATGGTAAATTCTGTCATAACCCCTTTTCATTTGATCCAATGTAATAGTTCCTGATTTGCCAAGTAATTCTAACAATTGCAACATCATCTTGTAGGTGGTCTCACCGTTCGCTTCCAAAACCATTAGTATAGCTTCGTATACAAGCTCATGGTGAAAATCAGTTACTTCCAGCTCCTGAAGACATCTTTCGGCTTCAGATACATCCCCGGATAACACAAATTCTTTCTGCAGTATGTCAATCTCTTTAACCAGATTTTTGACAGGCTATTGACCTCCGCCAGTCCCCCAAACACTGTCAATTCTGCTTTTTCCTCCTCTGCTCATGGTCAGCAGAATTGTTGCCCAGTTTAAGGCAGCGCGGGCATGTTCACAGTCCACCGTGCCTTTATACCTCTCCATGTAGCTCCTTTTCAGAATCCCATCACCAACTGCTCTGGCAATAAACTGACTCACCAGCTGTGGTGCCTTGGGTGTGTACAGGATGAGTTTGGGCAGCTCTTGAAGCAGTTTGTTGAATGAGGCTGGCAGATCTTTTGTGCTGAGCACCGTGCTGCACAGATCATGCAGCAGCTTCAATGTCATCTCCCGGTGGCTAGCTTTTCCTTCCAGGGCCAGGGACACCGCCAGAACTGGGAGACCGCTTTTCATTTCCCCAAGGTTTAAATCCTTTAATATCTCTGAAACTTCATTGGTGTCGCCGTGTTCAAAATACTCCTGCATGATCTGTGTGACAGAAAGTCTCACGAGATTCCATTATAAGGGGGCGTTCTCCACTGTTTGAAGCGTTTGTAGATCGCTTCACTCTTTCAAAGGTGAAGCAATCTACTCTGCTTCATAAACAGGCACACAGAGGAGAGAGATCTTCTCCGAGAATGCTGGAGAATGAAGCAGTGAATAGATTTCACTGCTATATAAACCTTAGTGAGGAGCCTTAGGATCACCCCTAAAATCACAGGAACAGTCAAGGCATCAATCTAGAGTGGATCCGTCTGGGATACCTTCTGACAGAGCCAGCTAAAGAAAGGGAGGCCTTCAGTCTGCCTAAATCACAGTGGGTAGGCCGCAGACAATCCTGTTAGAATGACTGTTGCTTGAGCAGCCTTTATGGATAGAGGGACTGTTCTAAACTAAGCTGCACCTTAGAGAAGAGAAGGCCCCTGTGCTGAAAACGTGGGCTACCTTTTAGTGGAGGGAAACTGCTTAATTTTGAACAGCTGCTTCCAGATAGTGTCCTTGTGACGGATCTCGGATGCCTCTTCTGAGCATCTCCGCCAGACCTGTGTCTCCTGTCCTCCAAATGCACCCGCAGCCTGCAGATTCGCCATAACCAGCCCTTAACCCCTCAATCACGAGACAAGCCACACAGGTGTTGAGGGTTAAACATCCAGAGCATAAACTGTTTATTAAGTTTCAAAAATACACTTTAAACACAGTTGGGGACACCCCCCTTAGCCTTGTCATAGAGGGGGTAGGGTACAAGGAAGAACCAATGGAAACTCAACACTTGTATATTCAAACAGCTTCAGTTGAAACCCATGAAGGGATTATGATAAGCAGGCAGCCCCTCCTAACAGATCCCCTGCTGAGATGTGTCTCCAGTGTAGACCTTTTGTCTACATCCCTTGACCCAACACAATTAAACACAGCAACAAGAGAGGGGGGGGGGGGGGGGTGGGGAGAAGGGATGCAGCATTACATTACCTTATATCAGTGCCATTTTGTATATGTCTTTATAAGCTAAAAGTACATTAATTGTGGAATAAAAGTATATATTTAGCCCAGCTGGGCCAATAGGTTTAGGTAGCCAGGAACGACTCCACAAGCCCAGCCACAGATACCGCATTCACCCGGTTCCGATGAACTGGCGACTCTGGACACAAATGTCTGGAGGTGGCATCTTCTCCAGGTGGTGGGAGATGGCAAATAGCCCTCCAAACCTCATGTTCTCTACTGGGCCATAGTCTGTGGGTAGGAGATGAGCCAACAACCCCCTCCAAAACACACAGTGACAGTGGGTTCTGTCACATTTCTCCCCTTTTAAAAACAGACTAACCAGGTCCCTGACCCTCAACTGGTCTGGACTTGGGTTAGTCACAAATTCCCACCCTGGGTAAACAGGAAAAGGAAAAGTATGACTCTGGCGCTGGGGAGCAAAACCGCACATACGGTCTCCCGTGAATAAAAACAGCCACTGCCGAGTGGGAACAGATGTCTGCACTCCCCTGATCCGGGGCAGGGTTGTAGGTATTGGGGGGAGCTGAATAATCCTCTCCCCCGGTGCCATCGCTTCAGCAGGTAGGGAGCATAGGCTGGTAGTGCTAGGCCGTTGGGGAAGAAAAGGCTCTTGATTTTCTCCTGATGTAGTTACCAGCCGCTGGGGAGATATCTTGCAGGGACTATCTCCCGGACTCTCCATCTCTTTTTCTGATGCTGGGCAGAGACCAACAGCGCTCTGCCCCGTAGCCAGCGCTTCTGCTGGGGGGACATGTGTAAAGGTAGAGTTCAGCCGCTGGAGAGGGGGAAGAGTTTTTTCCCCTCCCGGTTCTGTGACCAGCTGCTGGGGAAACAGCTCACTGAGGTCATCCCTTTAAATTCCCTGGATCTAACTCTGAGGGTGGGCAGAGGCCAGCGGCGCTCTGCTCCGTCGCCAGCGCTTCTGCTGAGAAGGTGAACACTGGGGTAGTGTCCAATTGCTGGGGAAGTAGAATGGCTTTCTCCACTCCTGGTGGGGATATCCGCTGCTGGGGAAACAGCTCCCGAAGATCATCTCTCGGACTCTCCGGATCCAATTCTGAGGGTGGGCAGAGGCCAGCGGCACTCTGCCCCGTAGCCAGCGCTTCTGCTGGGGCACCGGATGAGATACTCTGGACTTGCTGCTGATCCCCATCTACCAGCCTTCCAGCGCCCGTCTCAACTCCCCCTTCCAAGACTTTTATGCTATTAGCTTGTCTCGCTGCCTGGGGAACCTCCGATGCATTCCGGCATTCTAGCACTCGCAGTGCCCTCTGTATCATCGCCGCTTCTTCCATTGTGGTTAGAACGGGAAAACGTAGGGGCACCCCTGGCCCCATTTGCTCCGCATCTTCGCGACTGTCCGCTTTTTCTCCCAGACAGTCCCAGGCAACGGGAGCCATGCCGGGCTGTTGATCACCATCAAACAGCCGCTTGTAGGCAATCTCGAGCTCCCATTCCTGCTCAACCAGGAACTCCAATTCCTCCAGGTCACATGCCTCTTCTGGGAGGTCCAGCACCTCATCTCGGAAGTCCAGGATGTCTTCCAGCCGCCACTCCTCGATGCTCCCAAAGTCTTGGTCTCCGTACATTTTTTGATGTAGCAGCCCCACGCTGCCGTAGCCAATGCCTTCTGTCGGGCTGCCATCTGCTGTACCTGGCCACAGTTGAGCCGCGAACCACCGGAGGGCTCTGTAGCTGGCGTCCAGCCTCATCTCCTCCCGGACCAATCTTCCGAGCTCCGTCTTCCAATCATCTCGCGGTTGTTCCCTCAGAAACACCTCTCGTGCACGGTACTGCGTCCAGTACATCTCTGTAGAGGAGGGAAGGATCTTCCCCTGATGGTGCCGCTCGTGGCTTAGCATCTCTTGCCAGAGTTGCCGGCGGATCACATTCTCCCAGCCGAGCATGGTGTGCTCTGTCGCTGGTCCCCGATGTTGCTTCCGTATGCCTTGCAGCCTCCTACCGAACTCCGCTCTCATGCTGGCTGGTCCCCGTATCGCTCCTCGATGGCTGCCCGGATCTTGAATCCCAGTGGTGATTTGGATGTCCCTCACTGCAGGAGACATCCCACTGCTGCCACCACTGTGACGGATCTCGGATGCCTCTTCTGAGCATCTCCGCCAGACCTGTGTCTCCTGTCCTCCAAATGCACCCTCAGCCTGCAGATTCGCCATAACCAGCCCTTAACCCCTCAATCACGAGACAAGCCACACAGGTGTTGAGGGTTAAACATCCAGAGCATAAACTGTTTATTAAGTTTCAAAAATACACTTTAAACACAGTTGGGGACACCCCCCTTAGCCTTGTCATAGAGGGGGTAGGGGACAAGGAAGAACCAATGGAAACTCAACACTTGTATATTCAAACAGCTTCAGTTGAAACCCATGAAGGGATTATGATAAGCAGGCAGCCCCTCCTAACAGATCCCCTGCTGAGATGTGTCTCCAGTGTAGACCTTTTGTCTACATCCCTTGACCCAACACAATTAAACACAGCAACAAGGGGGGGGGGGGGGGGGGGGGTGGGGGAGACGGGATGCAGCATTACATTACCTTATATCAGTGCCATTTTGTATATGTCTTTATAAGCTAAAAGTACATTAATTGTGGAATAAAAGTATATATTTAGCCCAGCCGGGCCAATAGGTTTAGGTAGCCAGGAACGACTCCACAAGCCCAGCCACAGATACCGCATTTACCCGGTTCCGATGAACTGGCGACTCTGGACACAAATGTCTGGAGGTGGCATCTTCTCCAGGTGGTGGGAGATGGCAAATAGCCCTCCAAACCTCATGTTCTCTGCTGGGCCATAGTCTGTGGGTAGGAGATGAGCCCACAACCCCCTCCAAAACACACAGTGACAGTGGGTTCTGTCACAGTCCTCATTCAAGTTGTTAAGTTCTGGGCATCCCAAAGCTCTTCCCAATCCCTATCCCAGTTCTACAAAACAATAAAAAACAACAAAAAGAGTCAGATTGTATGTGTCTGGCTGAAAATACCTTGTGCCTGGCTGCTTGCTCTATTAACCACTTACCCACTGGGCACTTAAACCCCCTTCCTAACCAGACCAGTTTTCAACTTTCGGTGCTCTCAAATTTTGAATGACAATTACTCAGTAATGCAACACTGTACCTATATGACATGTTGTCCTTTTTTTTTCCACACAAATAGAGTTTTCTTTTGGTGGTATTTTTATTTTTTGCGCTATAAAAGAAAAAGACCGAAAATTCTGTAAAAAAATGCAGTTTTCTTGGTTTCTGTTATAAAATTTAGCAAATTAGTAATTTTTCTTCATATATTTTGGCCAACATTTATACTGCTACATATCTTTGGTAAAAATAACCCAAATCGGTGTTTATTATTTGGTCTTTGTCAAAGTTATAGAGTCCAAAAGCTATGGTGCCAATCTCTGAAAATTGATCACGCCTGAAATACTGACGGCTTATATCATTTCTTGAGACTCTAACAAGCCAGGAAAGTACAAATACCCCCCAAACGGCCCCTTTTTGGAAAGTAGAAATTCCAAGGTATTTAGTAAGAGGCATGGTGAGTTTTTGAAGTTGTAATTTTTTCCCACAATTCTTTGCAAAATCAAGATTTTTTTTCACAAAATTGTTATATTAGCAGGTTATTTCTCACACACAGCATATGCATAGCACAAATTACACCCCAAAAATCATTCTGCTATTCCTCCTGAGTATGGCAATACCACATGTGTGAGACTTTTACACAGCGTGGCCACATACAGAGGCCCAACATGCAGGGAGCACCATCAGGCGTTCTTGGAGCATAAATTACACATATCATTTCTTGACTACCTCTTACACTGTTGAAGGACCTGGAGAACCAGGACAATGGAAACACCCCAAAAATGACCCCAGTTTGGAAAGAAACACAACATTGTCCATTTACACAATGTTTCTAGCACATAGCATGTACATACCAAAAATTACACCCCAAAATAGATTTTCCTACTTCTCCTGAGTACGGTGATACCACATGTGTGAGACTTTTCCACAGCGTGACCACATACAGAGGCCCAACATGCAGGGAGCACCATAAGGCGTTCTTGGAGCATAAATTACACATATCATTTCTTGACTACCTCTTATGCCCCGTACACACGGTCGGATTTTCCGTCGGAAAATGTCCTATCGGACAATGTTGTCGGAAATTCCGACCGTGTGTAGGCTCCATCGTACTTTTTCCGTCGGATTTTCCGACGGACAAAGTTTTATCTCCTGCTCTCAAATTTTCCGACAACAAAGTCCTATCGGACTTTTTCCGATCGTGTGTAGCGAATTCCAACGGACAAAGTGCCACGCATGCTCAGATCACATTACAAGACCAAAGCTATTGGCTACTAGCCTCTACGTAGTCCCGTCGTAGGCAACAAACGTCACCACGTTCAGAATGATCGGATTTTCAGACAGCTTTGTCCGACCGTGTGTATGCAACACCAGTGTCGGACAAAATCCGTCGGAAAAAATCCGATGGATTTTGTGGTCGGATTTTCCGACCGTGTGTACGGGGCATTACACTGTTGAAGGACCTGGATAACCAGGACAATGAAAACGCCCCAAAAATGACACCAGTTTGGAAAGAAAAGAACCCAATGCATAGTCTATGAGGCATATTGAGTCTTTTGAACATGTCATTTTTTTCTACAAGTTTTTGGAAAACGTGTAAAGAAAATGAAAACTATATTTTTTTTACACAACATTGTCCCTTTACACAATGTTTCTAACACATAGGATGTACATACCAAAAATTACACCCCAAAATAGATTCTCCTACTCCTCCTGAGTACGTTGATACCACATGTGTGAGACTTTTCCACAGCGTGACCACATACAGAGGCCCAATATGCAGGGAGCACCATCAGGTGTTCTAGGGACATAAGTTTCAAATCTAATGGATGATAACTGATGTGGCATGGATGAGCATAAATGGGGATGGATGAGCCATGGATGGGGATGACTGAGCATGAATGAGTATGGCTGAGTATGGCCGGGTACGGCTGAGTACAGATGGGTACGGCTGAGTATGGCTGGGTATAGATGGGATGGCTGGGTATGGCTGAGTATGGCTGGGTATGGATGGGTACGGTTGAGTATGGCTGGGTATAGATGGGATGGCTCAGTACGACTGAGTAGACATGTGCGATTAGTTTTGTACAAATCGAAAATTCATACGAATTTCCGTAAATACGTACATGCGGGAGGATCCGAAATATGAATTGCTATGCTTCCGAATTTTGTACGAAATACGAAATTTCGTTTACGAATTTCGGATCCAAATTCTATTACAACAGAAACGTGACTAGTGTTGTGTTGACCAATCAGAGGTTTTCTTCTGCTGCTGAGTGAGGGTTGGGAAAATTACCTTTTTTTATATGAGAGTGGGAGACTGGTACTGGTGGGAGATTCAGAATTGGATAAAATAAGAATGTTCGTTAATTGCGATTATTCGTTATGATGAAGTTAAAAACCCAGGAAGTCAGCACAGCACAGGGATGGTGGGAGCCCCTCATAATGAGCACAGCACAGGGATGGTGGGAGCCCCTCATAATGATAAATTCATTATAACGAACGTTCGTAATTGTTACGAAAAGTTAACGAACCTAACAAAAATTCATATTTCATACTAATCCAAATTGAATTTCGGACACGAATTACGAAATACGAATTAACGGCTAATATGAAATAAAAAATGTAACGAAACAAAACAAATTTATTGACGGCGCACATGTCTACAACTGAGTACGGCTGAGTACGACTGAGTACGGCTGAGTACGGCTGAGTATGGCTGGGATGGCTGGGTATGGCTGGCTACGGCTGATTATGGCTGGGTACGGCTGAGTATTGCTGGTTATGGCTGAGTATGGATGGGTATGGCTAATTATGGATAGGGTGGATGGGATGGCTGAGAATGGATGGATGGATGAGTATGGATGGATGGATGAGTATGCTGAGTATAGATGGCTGAGCATGGATGGATGGATAAGTATGCTGAGTATGTATGGCTAAGCATGGATGGATGGATGAGTATGCTGAGTATGAATGGCTGAGCATGGATGGATGGATGAGTATGCTCAGTATAGATGGTTGAGCCTGGATGGATGAGTATGCTGAGTATGGATGAGTATGGATGGGTGAGCATGGATGGATGAGTATGGGTGGGTGAGCATGGATGGATGGATGAGTATGCCGAGTATGGATGAGGATGGATGGAGGAGTATGCTGAGTATGGATGGCTGAGCATGGATGGATGAGTATGCTGAGTATGGATGGATATGCTGAGTATGGATGGCTGAGCATGGATGGATGGATGAGTATGCTGAGTATGGATGGATGAGTATGCTGAGTATGGATGGGTGAGCATGGATGAATGGATGAGTTTGCTGAGTATAGATGGGTGAGCATGGATGGATGGATGAGTATGCTAAGTATGGATGGGTATGCTGAGTATGGATGGATGAGTATGCTGAGTATGGATGGATGAGTATGCTGAGTATGGATGGGTGAGCATGGATGAATGGATGAGTTTGCTGAGTATAGATGGGTGAGCATGGATGGATGGATGAGTATGCTAACTATGGATGGGTATGCTGAGTATGGATGGATGAGTATGCTGAGTATGGATGGGTATGCTGAGTATGGATGGCTGAGTATGGATGGATGAGTATGCTGAGTATGGATGGATAAGTATGCTGAGTATGGATTGGTGAGCATGGATGGATTAGTATGCTGAGTATGGATGGGTGAGCATGGATGGATGGATGAGTATGCTGAGTATGGATGGGTGAGCATGGATGGATGGATGAGTATGCTGAGTATGGATGGATGGATGGATGAGTATGCTGAGTATGGATGGGTATGCTGAGTATGGATGGCTGAGTATGGATGGATGAGTATGCTGAGTATGGATGGATGAGTATGCTGAGTATGGATTGGTGAGCATGGATGGATTAGTATGCTGAGTATGGATGGGTGAGCATGGATGGATGGATGAGTATGCTGAGTATGGATGGGTGAGCATGGATGGATGGATGAGTATGCTGAGTATGGATGGGTGAGCATGGATGGATGAGTATGCTGAGTATGGATGGGTGAGCATGGATGGATGGATGAGTATGCTGAGTATGGATGGGATGGATGAGTATGCTGAGTATGGATGGGTGGATGGATGGATGGATGAGTATGCTGAGTATGGATGGATGGATGTGATGCTGAGTATGGATGGGTATGCTGAGTATGGATGGCTGAGTATGGATGGATGAGTATGCTGAGTATGGATGGATGAGTATGCTGAGTATGGATTGGTGAGCATGGATGGATGAGTATGCTGAGTATGGATGGGTGAGCATGGATGGATGGATGAGTATGCTGAGTATGAATAGATGAATGAGTATGCTGAGTATGGATGGGTATGCTGAGTATGGATGGCTGAGTATGGATGGATTAGTATGCTGAGTATGGATGGATGAGTATGCTGAGTATGGATGGGTGAGCATGGATGGATAAGTATGCTGAGTATGGATGGGTGAGCATGGACGGATGGATGGATGAGTATACTGAGTATGGATGGATGAGTATGCTGAGTATGGATGGGTATGCTGAGTATGGATGGGGGAGCATGGATGGATGGATGATTATGCTGAGTATGGATGGATGGATGAGTATGCTGAGTATGGATGGATGGATGAGTATGCTGAGTATGGATGGGTATGCTGAGCATGGAAGGATGGATGAGTATGCTGAGTATGGATGGGTGAGCATGGATGGATGAGTATGCTGAGTATGGATGGATGGACGAGTATGCTGAGTATAGATGGGTATGGATTGGCTGGTTCTGGATGGCTGGAATGGGCACATATCAGCGCTGTGGGCACTACACATCCAGCCCACAGCGCTGCTGCCACGATCTCTCCCCTCTCCACTCGCACTGTACCAATAGGTACGGGAAGGGGAGAGAGGAACCGGACGTGAGGCCGGTTTGTTTACAAGTGATCACTCCATCATTTGACGGAGTGATCACGTGGTAAACGGCCGCTATCAGGGGGGGGCGCGAGAGGGGTATTCTGGGAGAATGTCATAGTACACCCTCCGCGCTGCAGCCGTCATTCGGCTATAGCGCGGTCGGCAAGTGGTAAAGTGATCTGAATCTTGGATCAGATCTGCGGACCAAGTCAGGGGTCCTCTACATTATGTTTGTATCTACTGTGTTTCATTCATCTTCAGATAAAAAGGATGAAAATAAAATTATATGAGTTTTCCAAAATTGGATTTAGAATTGCTTCCATGCATTTTTGAATAAAACTGCTGTTCAAATATAGAAAGGTTGATTCTTTGTTTTCTGTTTTTTAATTCCTGGATGTAATGTACTGATCAATATGTTTTTCTTTCCATCAAAAAGGCTTTTTGAAATCATTATTTTGAAATGCTGAATTCAATGTTATAATACAATTATATTTACTGATTAGAATGTACTGTTAAGCTGTTTTCCACACTGTATATATATATATATATATATATATATATATATATATATATATATATATATATTCACAGTGGTAGATGTCCAGCAGGATAGTCTGTATCTAATAGGATTTTACATTTAACTGTGGATTGTCAAAGAAATTCATATTCATAAAACCAAAGTATGTGTCTCAGATTACATCCACCCCCTGTGCCAAATGGAGAAGTTCCACTAAATTGGCTTATGATTTATTCTGTACTATCATTCAGGAAGGTTAAATTCTCTTTTATTAAAAAAAAAGTTGCATTGTGACACCTTAAAGGCTCCTAGTTCTCATAAACCTAGTCCAAATGTCAGATGTAATTTCACATTTCTCTTCTCTCCTTTTCTAGGATCCCTCACTGGTGCTCTCTTCTCCTCCTCTTCCCTGAATGCCTCCTCAGCAAGCTGTGTGCTGATTGGGTATGCATGGGGGCCCTTTTATAAATAAAAAGTCCCCATTTATTCAGACTATGCCACTGTATAATTAGTGGTAGCTAGTCACATTCAACTGGACATTTATTGTAATGTTGGAGATTTTTTTTCTGCTTATTCAAGCAACTTCTTTATCTCTAATGGGTGTCAGTAAGATACCCCAGCATTTATAGACACAATGGTAACTCAGTCACTCAAATTTAATCACCAAAAATGTCTTAAACCAGATGTTGATTTTCAAGAACATAACAGGAGGTGTGAAAGTTTCTGGAACCACACCAATCTAATTTCATGGTCCATTTGCATGATACCATCAAATCCCATGGGTCCTCTTGCCCCAGACTCCACAGCATTATGGACTTGGAGACATTGGGCAGGACAGATGATGACAAAAGACCTATTGTGCCTATTTGTTTTTACTTCTTTAATAAAATTGGTAAATTAGGATGGGCTGTTGAAAGCCAGTGCCCATCATTATTTTTATCAATTCATTGTGGATGGGGTAATAGTCAAAGAGATTTCATATCATATAAAAAAAAAATGTAAATGATTTAAACATGAGATTGTAATGAAAAATAAATTGAGGCAAATAAAAAAATATCCATTACATCTCTCCATATGTGCAGATTTCCCCATGTTTTTAGTCCTTTTCATTGCCAGCCCTTCCCATTGGACTATAGATCCCTCGATTAGCTATCCTTCAACCCTCCCTGTCCTACTTTACATACATGCAATAAGGCTGATTTACCAAAGACATTGACAATATTCACACAATAAATTGTGCAAGTATTCACCTAAATTCATGCGCAGATGAAATTAGTAAAAAGTGAATTTTCACACTTTTGTGTGAACAATACCAAATCAACCTTTCTTAGTAAACCAACACTGTTTGGCACAAATGTGAGCACAAATTAATGTGAACACATTTTAAGAGATATTTCATTTATGTTTTTTGAATGTACTGCACCATTATATGTTTCTCTTTTTTGGGAGATACTGTTAATACAAGGATTTGGAATTTGAGGCTGGAAGACATTCACTTCCGTTGAAATTTTTTATAAAACTCTATGCTTTTGGTAGGCATTTAGGCTGAAGGGGATAGTTATTTATGAGTCACTGGTGATTTTAAACATTTGTTGGCTATATGCACGTTGTATATATGCACAAGAAGACACAGAAGGGTTGGTGAATAAGACTTGATTAGACCAAGTTTTCATATTTGGGTCAACAAATCTGGTAAAAGTCTGGGAGACTGAAGTCTACCTACTTGTTGGAGAATTGAAGCTGGATGGGTAAAGCACTGGACTCTTGAACTAACACCATTGAAAATTTGCCAGGGGGGCATTGATACATTGTCTGGCAGCTGGGATATTGTTCTGGGACATTTGTGCACTAAGAAATATTTTAACCCAACACTGCTGCCTTAACTCTCAATAGGCTGCCGACACAATGTGGGAAAGGGTCTTGGAAAGTGTAGTTCTAAGGGTGCATCTGTATCTCTAGGAACTGAGCCACAAGCTGCTGTCCCTGCAATAATGTTTTCAAGCATGGTGATGAGTTCACAGACTGTAAATAAAGTTGCTTCTCACTACATCAAAATCAAGGTAACACTAATTGTGCTGGGACATGCTCTAGAAAGAAAAAGGAGGCTTGGGAGTACATTTGGGTTATGTCTGCTTATACCTTTTAGATTTGGACTGCAGTAGATCAGGTGAATCATTGGCAAAGCAAGTCACTAATTCAGCTTGCATACATATACCCATAACTAGGTGAGCCCATCAAAACAGAATACTGAGTTGAAGAATTATCAGGATTTATTAGTTGTGACAATTCTTGGTGACCCTTACATTGAATTCACCAACCATCTTGCTATTGTTTCTAAAAGTAATTATAGGCATTCTGGTCTGTCTAACCTAGTCAAGCACTGCTATTTCTCTTCCACAGATTGTAAAATAATTTTCCTCAGTATGATACTTCATGCTAGGGAAACATTTATTTATGTTTTGGTTAGGAATTGGAAGCCTAGAGTATTGTTTTTGCGAGGAAAGATATGTTGGCAGTGTGACAAGGGTCTATTTTGTTTGATCCGGCAAAAAAAAAAAAACAAAGGATAATAATTATATCCCCTATGATTCAATGTTCTGTAACAATAAAACATAAAAAACATCTAAATAGGTGATTAGAAATTATATCTCTAGTTAATAATAAACATTGTAACCGCCATATAAGCAAAGAACAAAGTCTAAGACATTTTATGACGTATACAGTATACTGTGTGATAGACAGACTTTCTGTTTTTTCATACATCTCTGTTTATAACTAGTACCTATTTAGCATAACTCTTAAACATCCTATACAGAACATTCAGTTTACTGAACTGTCTCGACATCGTATTATATATGTGGATCTGTACAGTATTTTAGCTGATACGTGTACTATTTTCATTGTTTTCATTTATTATTGTTTGTTTCATTTTATTTATTTCTCCACCTGAAAGTTGGACCTTGGAATCCAAGTACAGACTCCTTTATGAAGTTTTTTGCTCAAGAACAAGAACAAAGTAAGTACCTATTATTTTTGTTATTATTTTAAACATATTTTATTACCCGGACCATTCAAATTGGCCATATGCCCTAAATCCCCTTTGGGTGAAAGTGCAAGCTTTTTAGCAAACCTTTTTTGTATCTTTGTACCTTTTTCTTCTCTGAAGATTTTGCACTTTGTTTTACCATGTTCTTTCTGAACCAGATTTTTGAATAGGAGAGTCAGCCTTCATGTGTAACCACTAAAGTGAACCATGTAATGAGAAAATCTGCAATGTTTGCTTCCCTGAACCTTAAATTGTACAGTACCTTGAAAAAGTATTCATACCCCTTGACATGTTCCACATTTTGTCATGTTACAACTAAAAACGTAAATGTATTTTATTGGGATATATGTGATAGACCAACAGAAAGTGGCACATAATTGTGAAGTGGAATGAAAATGATAAATGGTTTTCCAAATTATTTACAAATAAATATCTGAAAAGTGGGGCATGCATTTGTATTCAGCCCCCTTTACTCTGATACCCCTAACTAAAATCTAGTTGAACCAATTGCCTTCAGGAGTAAAATAATTAGTAAATAGAGTCCACCTGTGTGTAATTTAATTTCAGTATAAATACAGCTGTTCTGTGAAGCCTTCAGAGGTTTGTTAGAGAACCTTAGTGAACAAACCGCATCATGAAGGCCAAGGAACACACCAGACAGGTCAGGGATTAAGTTGTGGAGAAGTTTAAAGCATGGTTATGTTATAAAAAAAATATGCCAAGCTTTGAAAATCTCACGGAGCACTGTTCAATCCATCATCCAAAAATGGAAAGAGTATGGCACAACTGTAATCCTACCAAGACATGACCGTCCACCTTAACTGACAGGCCAGGCAAGGAGACCATTAATCAGAGAAGCAGATTACCATGGTAACTCTGGAGGAGCTGCAGAGATCCACAGCTCAGGTGGGAAAATCTCCACAGGACAACTATTAGCAATGCACTCCACAAATCTGGCCTTTATGGAAGAGTGGCAAGAAGAAAGCCATTGTTGAAAGAAAGCCATAAGAAGTCCCGTTTGCAGTTTGTGAGAAGCCATGTCGGGGACACAATAAACATGTGGAGAAGGTGCTCTGGTCAGATGAGACCAAAATTGAACTTTTTGACCTAAAAGCAAAATGATATGTGTGGCTGGAAAACTAACACTGCATTTCACCCTGAACACACCATCCCCACTATGAAACATGGTGGTGGCAGCATCATGTTGTGGGGATTCTTTTCTTCAGCAGGGACAGGTAAGCTGCTCAGAGTTGATGGGAAAATGGATGGAACCAAATACAGAGCAATCTTAGAAGAAAACCTGTCTGCAAAAGACTTGCGAATGGGGCAGAGGTTCAACTTCCAGCAGGACAATGACCCTAAACATACAGCCAGAGCTACAGTGGAATGGTTTAGATCAAAGCATATTCATGTGTTAGAATGGCCCAGTCCAGACATAAATCTAATTGAGAATCTGTGATAATACTTGAAAATTGCTGTTCACAGACGCTCTCCATCCAATCTGACAGAGCTTGAGCTATTGTGCAAAGAAAAAAATGGGCAAAAAATTCACTCTCTAGCTAGTAGAGACATACCCAAAAAAGATTTGTAGCTGTAATTGCAGCAAAAGGTGGTTCTACAAAGTATTGACTCAGGGGGCTGTATACAAATACACGCCACACTTTTCAGATATTTATTTGTAAAAGAATTTTGAAAACCATTTATCATTTTCCTTCCACTTCACAGTTATGTACCATTTTGTGTTGGTCTATAACATAAAATCCCAATAAAATAAGTTTACATTTTTGGTTGTAACATGACAAAATGTGGAAAATTTCAAGGGTTTATGAATACTTTTTTAAGGCAGTGTATCTTACTAAAAAATAAAACTCCTGGGAAAAGCCACCACAAGTAGGAAATTATATATCTGAGGGAATTCTGTAGATTGGTGATGTACTCCATGCCTTTTGTTTGCCGTATTGCTAGGAAGTGACATCTGAACTTTTTTCCAAATTTAATGTGCAGATCCACAGATCTTCTAAATCAATCATCCTAAGTAATCTTTCAGTATCTGCCCTGCTTAATGGTCATTGAGATTTAGTCTGAGGCTAAAGTTACAGGCACCATGGCGAATGAAAAAATAACTGATTTTGAATCACTCCCATATCATTTTTTTTTTAATTTTGCATTCTTGTGTGACCTTTTGTGACCTTCAGGTTTTTTTTATACATCTAGCAAACTTTTAGACTTTTTTTAACATCTCTTGGACCATAGATCTTAGCTTGTGCCCTGATCCCGAACCCTTCGTCCTTTTTCTTTCCTCACACTCTTCTTTTCCCCTCCTCCCATGGTTTACCCTTCTTTTGTTCCTGTTTCCCTTTTTATGCCCCCCCCCCCCACTGTTAACCATACTTGGGAACTAGATCACCCATCCACTCACTCTTGAATTTACCCCTCCCCTTTACTTTCATTTCAACTGACACCTGTATAACACCTCTGCATACTTCTATACAGTATCAACACCACACTTGAGGGGAGGAAAGGAGAAATGAAGGATGTCCATTGTGAAATACATGATGGTGCCTTGGAGCAGCTCCAATATCTAAATTAATGGAAAATTGTGTAGTCAATGAGGTGTGACTTACAAGGGGCATACAGCCTGTGTACTAGTGAGGTCAATGTGAAGGAAAGAGGTCAGGGAAACCAGAAGAAATTGTGTTAGAAAACCACCAGAGAACCTCATACCAAAAAAGACAAAAAGTGATACAGTGCAAATATCCTGGGATCACGACAGACCAATCCTGTCCAAAGAATCAGGAACTACCTAAGGTGACCAAGGGACAAAAAGAACCCAGGGGGAAGAGAAAGACCAAAGGGACAAAATAACCCAGAGGGAAGTGAAAGGGTGGATACCTGGCAAACCTGGTGGTGGTGCTAAGGCTAGCACGTGTGTTCCAAAGGGTGTGCAGCATGAAATGGGAAACCATTGCTTCCCACAGGACTGCAATGTATATCTGCCCAGGCCGCTATGTATGACACCTCCAATGTCATGCTGGGTGTGTTGGGGTAGGGCATTCTTACCAGGACAGCTGACGCAGAAGCGACCATCGTCTGGGGGAATGCCCAACGCATGCTGAAGATGAAATCAATGCAGCCGGCGCCTCATTACCAAGAAGTGACCTTATGCGCTCGGCACGGGGCATGGCGCTGATACACCCAGGGAGGCTCACCCAGTCCCCCAGTGATGGACAGGGAGGGGAGGGGAGGCCCTGAGTGTGCATCACAGCTCCCGGACCAAGAACAGAACAGCCAAACAAAAACAATCAGTCAGCATTCCTCAAAGAAAAGAATATTGATATTTGTGTTTACAAATAATGATAGATGAAAGAGTGGAAATATTCATGCCATCCATATAAATGTATTATTGGGATAAACGTGGACCAACATCAAACAGGGTCAGCTATCAATAATAGCAATGCAAGATTGACTGTTAATAATAAATATGTATAGGCAACTTTTTCCACTCTAGTCATACATCTCCATCCCTGTATCATAGTATAAAAAGAGGGTGGGTTTGGGACTTTGAGGCATATGGTCAAACGAGCATACGCCGCCATCCCTGTTGTATAATAAGAAGAGGGGGGTTGGGACTTTGTGTGAGATGTGTGCTCGCACAATTGAAAATGATTCCACAATATTAGAAAAGTTTATTCATAAATTGCACATGAGACATGGTACATTGCAAATATGATGATCTGATGTGCATAATTGACAACAATTAAAATTCCAATTTTTACACATGATGAATGAAATCCATGTATAGGATGGGATGTAAATGCATAATTGGTAAAAACCTACCCTCTTTTTATACTACGAATTCCTAGTATCTGAAAACAAATGATTATTCCTATAACCTTTAAGGGCCTGTTGAATTGAGAAGAAGGATGAACAAGGAGGAAAGCCTAGCAACTTAATAAAAAATGATACACCCGCTAAAATTAGATAATTTATAGATTATAAATCTATAGATTATAGATTATATAAGATAATTCTAGCTGCATTAGGGTGCATAAAAATACTTGGATGTCTTTTTCGAAAGGAGAATCAAACTGCTGACCAAATTCCTCTGAGAATTTAATTCACCGGGACCACGCAGCTGAATATTCATCCCATGTACGATCAGCAACCGAAAGCTTGATTCAATTCATCAGAATCTCTAAATTAGGTTCCATAGATGGTCTGGACATACTTGACCTTCCTCGTCTGCATTGGGCAGTAGCTGACAGAATATGCGTATCTGTAACCGAGATAGGGCATCTGTTATTTGAGTCTCCTTGCCTGGCTTTTAGCCATATGTTAAAGCGTAAGCATAGAAAAGCTAGGTACCGAAGTAATTTTATAACAAACATAGATGTTGTAGATAAACAATTAACTGCATAAATGACTCCCTTATTTTCAGACTTAATTAATATTCTTTTATTTCTCACCCCATATCTCTAACGCTACTACTAACAGGAATACTTTATGTATCGGCGTATAGCAACGAGAAGTTTCTGAAAAAAAGCTTACATTATGAATAAAGAATTTTTTCTCCCTGTGAGAGGTCTGTGGCTTCTCCAAAAGGTTGAAGACACGTGACACCCAAAATGTACTGGCACAGGCAAGTTTTTACTGGCATTTCCAAAAGTTAAAAAAAAACTACAGTTTTAAGTGCAAATTTTAGTATTTAGGCAACAAACAAGTAGCAATAAACAAGTCACCATTCAGTTGCTAGGGATTGCTATACATTACTGCCCACCATTTGGTTGTCTAGGGTTTGCTATACATTACCGTTCTTATAGTACACTCTCAGCACCAGCCTCTGCCAGCTACTCTCTCACCGAGCCCTGCCTGGCATGCAGATCACGCCTGCAGTCAGACGGGCAAATACTTCAGTCTCCTGTGCCAGTTTTGCCCCAGCTGTCTGTGACTCTCTGAAGGGGGGCACACCGGACCCTGCCACTGTCATTGTTCCCCCAGCTGCTGCTGATCAGTAATGGCAAAGCAGCTGGGCAGACAAAGGGGTGGCACAGGCCAGGAAAAAAAAGACTGGTGGGAATGGAAGCACAATGGGCCGTTCTGAGAAGCTGCCATTTAAATAGGGCAAGGGTGGCCAGTTTACCACTGCTGTTTTAAGAATGGGCCAGGGGTCCTCGTGATCACTTTAAAACCAGCTATGGGGTGTGTGCAATTAATCAGTTTGACTTGGGAGGTGTGCAATGGATCCGTGTATAACCAAGTATGGGGGTGTGCAACGGACCAATTTTTTATAATCCGCTATGGGGGTGTGCAATTGATCAATTTATAATCCGCTATGGGGGTGTGCAATTGATCAGTTTGACCTGGGAGGTGTGCAATTGACCAGTTTATAACAAGCTGTGGGGGTGTGCAATGCCAGTTAATAACCAGTGGATCCATTGCACACCTCCCAAGTCAAACTGTCTGATTAATTGCACACACACCATAGCTGGTTTTAAACTGATCAATTGCACACCTCCCAAGTCAAAATTAAAATTTGCACATCCCTATATCTGATTATAAATGAATTGCACACCCCCATAGCTTATTATAAGCAAATTAATTGCATGCCCCCACAGCTTGTTATAAACTGGTCAATAATTGCGCACCTCCATATAAACTTAAACTGATCTATCGGACAGCTTCCAACTCATTAATTGCACAACCCCATAGCTGGTTATAAGCAAATTGCACACCTACAGCAACTGGTCATAAATATATAGTACTAAACATTAGGACCTCACACAGGATCAATGTAAATCAATGAACTGACAATCATAGGAAATAGTCATATTGGAGACAATAGGGGAAATTATTCACAATGGCCCCTATTGTCTCCAATATAAAGAATTTTGAAGCAAAATAAGGGTCAGTTGCTCATCAATGCAGCCTTATCAGTGCTCATCTGAAGCCTCGCCATTGCCCATCATTGCAGCCTGATCACTGCTCATATGCAGCCTTGCCCATCATTGCAGCATGATCAGTGCCCATCTGCAGCCTTGCCCATCATTGCAGCATGATCAGTGCCCATCTGCAGCCTTGTCAATCATTGCAGTCTGATCAGTGCCCATCTGCAGCATCGTCAATCATTGCAGTCTGATCAGTGCCCATCTGCAGCCTTTCCCATCATTGCAGCATGATCAGTGCCCATCTGCAGCCTTGCCAATCATTGCAGTCTGATCAGTGCCCATCTGCAGCCTTACCAATCATTGCAGTCTGTCTGATCAGTGCCCACCTGCAGCCTTGCCAATCATTGCAGTCTGATCAGTGCACATCTGCAGCTTTGCCCATCATTGCGCCATGATCAGTGCCCATCTGCAGCCTTGCCCATCATTGCAGCATGATCAGTGCCCATCTGCAGTCTTGCCCCTCTTTGCAGCATGATCAGTGTGCATCTGCAGCCTTGTTATTGCCAAAATAAACAGAGCCGGATCTCCTGTGTAATCGGCTTAGCTTGCAGTCCTGCCCCTTGGCCCGGTTCTTATGATTGACATAACACCGGTCCAATGGCGGGACGTCAATGCTAGGAGGTGGGACTGGGCGTGACTGCAAGCAGGTCTGAGTACACAGGAGATTCGGCTCTGTCTATTTCGGTGGCGCTCGTTCCCTCCTTCCCCTCTGAGGCAGCCTTTCGGCATATAACACATGACTTTTCCCTGATTTTAGGGGGGAAAAGGTGTGTGTTATATGCCGATAAATATGGTAATTCTAATAGAACTATGCTCTCAGTGGCTTTAAGTTGTATCCATCTATCTGGCCATACACCGCAACACCAGTAGGTATTCCATATAGCAGAAAAACCACAAGAACCAGCTGCGTCTGTATACAATTCCAGGTCAGATAAAAATACAAATTCCTCCTGGAAAAAGGAATGCCCATTGTAAATTGTAAATATCAAAGAATTTCATCCAAACTAGCAGGTCTTCCTTAAAGCGGGAGACCCGCAACATTTTGCTGCTGACAATTAAAATAAGGACACTCACCTGTCACAGGGTCCATCGATGTCGGCACCCGAGGCCGAAACCGTCCCGCTGTCCTCGGATGGATCTTCGGTATGGGAATCAGGAAATGAAGCCTTGCGGCTTCACTTCCTGGTTCCCTACTGCGCATACGCGAGTCGCGCAGCGCAACATGAATGGTCCCTGCTGTCTCTGGGACACGTGTGTGTCCCAGCAGACAGCATGGCGGGACGGGAATAGGCATAGACTCCCGTGGACTCCTGTGGATACCTTAGACAGGTATCTGCAGCCCCCTCCCCCCTGAAAGGTGCCAAATGTGACACCGGAGGGGAGGAGGGTTCCGAAAAGCGGAGGTTCAATTTTTGTGTGAACCTACGCTTTAAGCTCTAATGATAATCTGATGTGGGAAAATGGAGATTTCAATACGGACATGGATAAATATAAGCAATGGGAGAATATCCTGCCCACTGGCCTGACTCTGGTCGCGAATGCCAAGATTCCTAATAATGACTGAAGTTCTTTTAATAATATTTTCTTATGTCTTAGAAACCAGGATATCGTGGCTTTGATTTTTTTTCAATTTTATACAAGGGCAATTGAAATTCTAATAATTCTGTATATATTTTTATCCCTACAAATTTGATATATGTAGATGGGAACACATTTTTTCACAGCTAGAGGAACCCAAATGTTTCTGTGATAACCCCAAACAATTGCAGCATAAGGAAGCAAAAAGGGTAATGAGCAGAACCGATGAACAAAAAGTCATCAAGGTAGTGCAATATAGTTCATGACCTAAATCAAAAGAGACCACCCATTGCAAATATGAAGCAAATTTCTCGAAGTACGCATATGAGACTGAACACCCCATATGTAGACACATGTCGTAATAAAATTGATTCTCAAAAAACATGCCTAATGAATTATATGAAGCTATGTTAGTTGGCAGAAGTCTAAATTCTGATTTAATATCTGCTTTAGCAAAAACCCTAAAATTTCATTCCTATCGGTAATTAACAAGGTCTCCTGGATAATGTCACAGGAGAAGTTATCCAACATACTCTCAGACATGGTAGGTAAATTTGAATCCACCTGGGAGCCATCCATGGGCCATTCATGTAGGATCCCCATTGACCACTAATTCATTACCAGCCTGACTTATCCCGACCACCAAAATTGATGTTCCATTCCTTTCTTTTTTTTCTCCCTCCCTTTCCTCTACCTCCTAGCCCCCTTTCTCTCCTTTTCCTGCTATCAGGCTGGTACGTACCTGACTGGTGAGTCTACTTGGGCAGAGGGGAGGTCTCCCGTACGGATCCCACTATCGGCCCCTGGAGATGGGTACAGGAGGCACGAGAGTGAGGAAGGGTAAGAGAGCCTGGTGCAGGGTATCCGGATGTGGTGAGGAGAGTCCACTGGAGACCGGGTGGAGTGCAGGTATGCGGGATACACAGGAGGAGATTCCACAGGTGGGTGATGCAAGTGAGAGTATGCAGGGTATCCAGAAGATGTGGTAAGTCCAAGTATAAGCCCCACTGGGGACAAGATGGGTGTAGGTATGCGGGGTACACAGATGAAGGGAGGCGTGGAATAGGAAGCAGGCACAAGTCTCTCAATAGGGATCAAGATAATCTAGATACCTTCAAGGTCTGGCGGTGTTCCGATGGCGAGGCACAAAAGGGACAAGCATAAGAATGGTCAGTCAGGCAGAGGTCGTCAGGCAGGCGGAGATCAAGGAATTCCAAAAGGGCAAGCCGGGTCACAGGATCAAACAAGGTTTTAGCAGGTTCACAAACACAGGAACAAGGTCTCTGGAGAGCTGAAGATCAGGCAGCACTGGCCAACAGGTGCTGCCTGATTAAGTAGGCTGACTGGCGCCAACAGCACACACAGGTGTGTTCCAATTACTGCGCGCGCGCGCCCGGACACGTGCACGCGCGCGCGCACGCAAGCCCGCACCCGCAGGAACGCGCACAGGAGTGCGCGCACTAGCGCGCGCCGGCGCGCGGCGGCGCGCACCACCCGGCTGTCTGGAATAGCGGTTTTTGTGACAGTGCCCCCTCCTTAAGGGCAGCCTCCGGATGCCCAGACGAGTTAACTTGGAGGCGTGTGAGTCTTTGAAAGCCCGTAATAACTCACCCGCATGTAGGTTGTCTTCAGGCTCCCATGAATTATCTTCAGGCCCGTATCCTTTCCATTTGATGAGAAACTGGATCTGATTACGCCTTTTCCTACAATCCAGAATTGCTTCCACCTCGAATTCTTCTTCGTCATTGACAATAATGGGTTTGGGGGGACCAACCCTGCGGCCTGCAAAAGGATTCGGAGTCACTGGTTTTAAAAGAGTAACATGGAAGACTGGATGTATCCTTAGAGAAGTAGGTAAATCCAATTCGTAGGCGACATTATTAATTCTTCTTTTCACGGAAAAAGGACCCAAGAACTTAGGGCCTAATTTTCTGGAGGGGCAGGCCATCTTTAAATTGATGGTGGACAACCAGACCTGATCGCCGGGTTCCAGGATGAGTTCTCCGCGCTTCTTACCATCAAAGATCCTCTTGTAGTTTTCTTGTGCCTTAGTCATGGTCTCCTGTAGTAACTTGTTGTTAGTGGAGAAGAAGTCAAGTGTTTCTGAAACTGCGGGTATGGAGCATTCCGGGATTGACCTGGGTAAAAAGGATGGGTGAAACCCATAATTGGCGAAGAACGGGGTTTGGTTAATACTTGAGTGCAGAGAGTTATTGTATGAGAACTCAGCAATGGGGAGCAAGGAGGCCCAATCATCTTGGGAAAAGGTAGAAAAACAGCGTAGATATTGCTCTAATGTCTGATTGGTTCTCTCGGTCTGGCCGTTTGTCTGTGGATGATATGCAGATGAGAAAGCCAACTCGATTTCCAGAGATCGACAGAGAGCTTTCCAAAACCTTGAGGTGAACTGGACACCACGATCTGAAACTATGTTTGTTGGGACTCCATGTAACCTTACCACTTCTTTAATGAACATTTGTGCAGTTTCCAAAGCTGAAGGGGTACCCTTCATGGGCAAAAAATGTGCCATCTTTGACAATCTGTCCACTATAACAAAAATAGAGGAAAAACCTTCTGAAGGTGGGAGTTCGACAATAAAATCTATTGACACCATACTCCATGGTCTTTCTGGGACTGGTAAAGGTTTTAATAGACCCCAGGCCCTTGTTCGGCTAGTCTTATTCCGAGCACAGACACAACATGATTCGACATAACTCTTACAATCCTTGGTCAGATGGGGCCACCAGAAGGTACGTAGTAGTAGATCGGTTGTCTTGGAGATACCAAAGTGCCCAGCCAGTTTGTGGTCATGACATAACTCTAATATATGTAACCTCAATTTTTCTGGAACCACAATCTTGCCTTCATGCCAAAACAATCCATCTTTACTGGAAACTCCATCCAAGGGAGGCATCCCGATGGAGGCTTGTTTGATCCGAGATATGAGATCTTCTTGTAAGAGTAGGAAATTCCCGGCGGGTAGAATGGTGTCGGGAGGAATATCGTGCTCGATATCCAAGAACATCCGAGAAAGAGCATCTGGCTTACTGTTTTTGGAGCCTGGCCGATAGGTTATGTGGAGTTGGAAACGTGAGAAGAATAGAGCCCACCTGGCTTGTCGTGGTCTTAATCTTTTAGCTGTTCTCAGATACTCCAAGTTTTTGTGGTCGGTGTACACCAGAACAGGATGCGCAGCCCCCTCCAATAGGTAGCGCCATTCTTCCAATGCTACTTTGATGGCGAGGAGTTCCCTGTCACCCACATCATAATTCCGTTCTGAAGAGGTTAGTTTGCGGGAGAAGAAGCCTACTGGAAAAAGAAGAGCCTTGGTACCCTGTCGTTGGGATAGCACCGCCCCCACTGCAATCTCCGAGGCATCGACTTCTAAAACAAAAGGCAAGGCTGGGTTCGGATGTTTGAGGATAGAGGCAGAAGTAAAAAGTTCTTTAAGTTTTTCAAAGGCCCGTTGTGCTTTGGGACTCCAATGAAACCGAATTCCCTGTCGAGTAAGTTCGGTGATGGGTGAAATAATAGAGGAGAATCCTTTGATAAATTTTCTGTAGAAATTGGCAAAGCCAATGAAGCGTTGTACTCCCTTTCTGTCTATGGGTGCTGGCCAATCCAAAATGGCGGATACCTTTTCGGGGTCCATTTTGATTCCTTCTGCTGATATGATTAGTCCCAAGAATTGTACGCTCTGGATCTCGAAGTTACATTTTTCAAATTTTGCATACAGTCCATGTTGTCTTAGACGGGTAAGGACGTTTCGGACATGTCTGCGGTGGTCGGTCAAGGAGGGAGAGAAAATTAGAATATCGTCCAAATAAACAATAACGTACAAATCCAGATAATCATGGAAGATGTTATTAACAAAGTGTTGGAAGGTTGCTGGGGCATTACATAATCCAAATGGCATGACGAGGTACTCGTAGTGCCCAAACCGAGTACGGAAAGCCGTTTTCCACTCGTCCCCTTTTCGGATGCGGATCAGGTTGTAAGCCCCCCGAAGATCCAGTTTTGTGAAGATTTTGGCTGTACCCAGCCTTTGAAAAAGTTCTGGTACCAATGGAAGGGGGTATCTGTTCTTGATGGTAATCTTGTTTAATTCACGATAATCAATGCAGGGGCGAAGAGAATGATCTTTTTTTTCGACGAAGAAGATACCTGCACCGGCCGGGGATGTGGAGGGACGAATGAACCCTTTTGCCAGATTCTCGTCTATGTAATCCTTTAGAGTGCCCAATTCCTGTTCCGTAAGTGGGTAGATTCTTCCGAAGGGAACTTCTGTTCCAGGTAGAAGTTCTATAGGACAATCATAAGGCCTGTGTGGCGGAAGTGTCTCTGCCCCCTTTTTGCTGAACACATCTGCAAAGTCCCGGTAAGGTTCAGGGATGGACTGGTAGAGTTCTGAGTCAGTCCCCAGGCATAGGAGCGAAGCTGGTTCGTCGGGTTTTCCGTAGTGACAGTTCTGATGGCAATAACTGGAAGAAAACTGAACTTCACCTGTAGCCCAATTGATACTGGGGTTGTGAGCACGTAACCAAGGCATTCCTAAAATTATCGGGAAGAGAGGTGAAGGTATGACATCCAACCGTAAGAGCTCCTGGTGTTGAGATCCTATGGTGGTCAGAAGGGGTTCCGTTTCCTGGGTGACTGGGCCGGAACTAAGTGTGGAGCCATCTGCCAGGTGGACCGCAAGGCCCCGTACTTTGGGTTGAAGAGGGATGCCATGGTTGGTTGCAAAAACTTGGTCAATGAAGCAGCTGCATGCTCCTGAGTCAATGATGACTGATACTGGAATGCTCCGACCGGAGAGCTGCAAAACAATATTGAGAGCCAGATGAGTACCGGTTGGGAGTAAGACGGGTGCACATAAAGAAGAGGCAGACAACCACTTACGTGTCTTGTTGGGGCACATTCTTGCATAGTGTCCAGATTCCCCACAATACAAACATAGATTATGGGCCCGTCTGCGCATCTTTTCCTCAGGGGTCAGGGAAGGCCGAATTAGTCCGATTTGCATTGGTTCAGGAGCCCCAGAAGCCAGGGTAGATGAAGCTGAAGGGACTGAGTTAGAAGGACCAGGTACTTTGGGAAGCATCCAAAAGGGGCGAGAAGGACCAGAGGATCTTTCGGCCCATCTTTCCCTAAGACGGCGGTCAATTTGAACTGAGAGGTTAATGAGTTCATCCAAGGACTGAGGTATACCAACACGGGCCAACTCATCTTTTAGAGAATCTGATAGTCCTCTGCGAAATTGGTGTCGCAGTGCCGCATCATTCCACTCTGTATCAGAGCTCCAGCGTTTGAATTCCACGGCGTAATCCTCGGCCGTTCTGCGACCTTGCTGTAAGGATTGCAATGCGGTTTCAGCCGTGGCAGCAGGTTGAGGGTCCTCATATAGCTGAGCCATTGCAGTGAGGAAGCGGTCCAGGGAGTCCAGGGACGCAGACTTCTGTTCCAAAAGGCGGTGAGCCCAGGTTTGTGGTTCACCAGTCAGAAGGGAGATGATAAACCCCACTTTTGTAGCTTCCAAAGAAAAAGTCCGTGGTTGTAGAGCGAAATAAAGTTCACACGCATTGCGAAACGCACGGTATTTACTTCGTTCCCCAGAGAATCTTTCCGGTATTGGTACCTTGGGTTCTGGTGGTAGCATGATCACGGAGGGTGCTTGAGGGTACCCAACAGAAGACGCCACCTGGGGGACAGAAGATGCAGACATGGTTTGGACTTGTTCTTCCAATCGAGAATAGCCTTCCTGTAGGCCTTTCACAGCTTGGGATAGACCCGCTAGATGCCTGCACATATCTTCCATGGGAGAGGCCCCCTGCCCGGACTCAGTCATGGCTGCCTGATACTATCAGGCTGGTACGTACCTGACTGGTGAGTCTACTTGGGCAGAGGGGAGGTCTCCCGTACGGATCCCACTATCGGCCCCTGGAGATGGGTACAGGAGGCACGAGAGTGAGGAAGGGTAAGAGAGCCTGGTGCAGGGTATCCGGATGTGGTGAGGAGAGTCCACTGGAGACCGGGTGGAGTGCAGGTATGCGGGATACACAGGAGGAGATTCCACAGGTGGGTGATGCAAGTGAGAGTATGCAGGGTATCCAGAAGATGTGGTAAGTCCAAGTATAAGCCCCACTGGGGACAAGATGGGTGTAGGTATGCGGGGTACACAGATGAAGGGAGGCGTGGAATAGGAAGCAGGCACAAGTCTCTCAATAGGGATCAAGATAATCTAGATACCTTCAAGGTCTGGCGGTGTTCCGATGGCGAGGCACAAAAGGGACAAGCATAAGAATGGTCAGTCAGGCAGAGGTCGTCAGGCAGGCGGAGATCAAGGAATTCCAAAAGGGCAAGCCGGGTCACAGGATCAAACAAGGTTTTAGCAGGTTCACAAACACAGGAACAAGGTCTCTGGAGAGCTGAAGATCAGGCAGCACTGGCCAACAGGTGCTGCCTGATTAAGTAGGCTGACTGGCGCCAACAGCACACACAGGTGTGTTCCAATTACTGCGCGCGCGCGCGCCCGGACACGTGCACGCGCGCGCGCGCACGCAAGCCCGCACCCGCAGGAACGCGCACAGGAGTGCGCGCACTAGCGCGCGCCGGCGCGCGGCGGCGCGCACCACCCGGCTGTCTGGAATAGCGGTTTTTGTGACACCTGCTCTCTATTCTCTACTTTACTCTCCTCGTTTAATTAAGTTTATTTGAAAAACGACAGATGTCTGTACACTGAAGCCTCACTAAGTAGTATTTTTTTCAAAGTTTTTTTCCATCTTACACCATGCATTCCGCCCTAGGGGTTGGTTGTTGGGTTCCTCCTATCGAGCACAGATAGATCCCATTTGGGGGGCGGGGGGAGAGGGGCCCCCCCATCTGGCAGAGGGCCCCCCCCCCATCCGTACATAATCTCTATATACTATTTAATTGTTGATATATGGAATGTCATTTTCAAATGTATTCACTTTGTTATACAAAATAAAATACTTTGAAATAACATCTGCTTTAGCAAGTAACACAGCTTTACCAAATTTCCTAATATGATAGATGGCATCCTCAAAAATGCAATAAGAGACAGATGATAGGCATTCATCAATCTCATCATTTAAACCATTAGGGAATGAGAGATAATGGATCAAACAAAACAAATTTGTCTCCTTTTTGGGAACAATCCCCAAGGGGGATATTCTGAAATTTTGAAATGGCGGGGTACTAAATGTTATTCTCCCTACCCTAATTTCTCCATGCAATTTTTTCCTCCTGACAACATGAGAAAAGTGAATAACAGATTTTAAGTTGTTCATTAACCACTTAAGGAGCCTCTTTCTGAGATTTGTTGTTTACAAGTTAAAAACTGTTTTTTTTTTGCTAGAAAATTACTTAGAACCCCCAAACATTATAATTTTTTTTCTAACACCCTAGAGAATAAAATGGCGGTCGTTGCACTACTTTGTCACACACCGTATTTGTGCAGCGGTCTTAAGCCCCATACACACGGTCGGACAATCCGCGGACCAGGTCCGTCGGACCATGTCCGTCATACTTTGTCTGATGTTGGTTTTGCGTACACACGGTCGGACAAAGTTGTCGGAAAATCCGATCATTTTGAACGTGGTGACGTTTGTTGCCTACGACGGGACTACGTAGAGGCTAGTAGCCAATAGCTTTGGTCTTGTAATGTGATCTGAGCATGCGTAGCACTTTGTCCGGTCGGACAACCGTACACACGATCGGGTTTGGTGTGATCGGACCGTGTTGACGGCAAATCTTTCCAGCAGGAGATAAGACTTTGTCCGTCGGACAAACCGACGAACACTGTCCGATGGTGCATACACACGGTCTGATTTTTCAACAACCTTGTCCGTTAGGACAGAATCCATGAAAAAGTCCGACCGTGTGTATGGGGCTTTAGAAGCGCACTGTTTTTTTGGGAAAAAATACACTTTTTTGAAAGAAAAAATACACTTTTTTGAAAGAAAAAATACACTTTTTTGAAAGAAAAAATTGTGCCCGCTCCTGGAATGGCGCAAACTTTTACCCTTAAAAATCTCCATAGGCGACGTTTAAAAAATTCTACAGGTTGCATGTTTTGAGTTACAGAGGAGGTCTAGGGCTAGAATTATTGCTCTTGCTCTACAGATTGACGCAATGCCTCACATGTGTGGTTTGAACACAGTTTTTATTTGTGTTCGCTTCTGCACGCAAGCTCGTCGGGATGGGGCACATTTAAAAAAAAAAAAATTCTTATTTATTTTACCATTTATTTTACATTTTTATACTGTTTTTTTTTTTTAATTGTCACTTTTATTCCTATTACAAGGAATGTAAACATCCCTTGTAATAGAAAAAAAAAAAAGCATGACAGGACCTCTTAAATATGAGATCTGGGGTCAAAAAGACCTCAGATCTCATATTTACCCTAAAATGCAATAAAAAAAATTGTCATTTAAAAAAATCATTTAAAAAAAAATGGCCCTTTAAGAGCTGTGGGCAGAAGTGACGTTTTGACGTTGCTACTGCCCTGCATTGTTTTGGAGATGGGTGGGGGCCATCTTCTCCTCACTCGTCTCCATACCTAACAGGAGACAGGACGTGATCGCCTCCGCCACTGCCGAAGGCTCTGGCGAGCAGCGAAGGGCACCAGAGCACAGCGGGAGGGGGGCTAGCTGCTGCCATAACAACGATATCCTCCTTCAAACAGCCAACGTAAAACTGCGGCGGGCACATCCTTTTGCCTTTAAATACAGATAAAGGGAAACCCTCTAGAAAAGCCATGAGTTAAAAACTTGGCTGTCTTCTGATCTGGGTACACTTCCAAGTTCCAGCCATTGCTGCATGCTTGGCAGCTTCACCAGAGTGTAAGCTTTTGGACAGGTTATCTCTTTGATAATGAAAATTGGTGCTCCTTTTAAAACATTTAAGTAAGGGGTGAGGTCCTGAGCAGTGAGAGCATTCATGCTTACATTTGCATAAACCCCACACTGATTTTCATTGTATGCGAAACAGTAACCCCTATTGTAAAGTTTTGTGAAACTGTAGCTGAAGACTGCTTTTTAGGATAAAAGGCTTTCTGCTGCAAAATTAAGTTCAACCATAGACCAATATCCTTATTTACCCCACTTTAAACAAGGGTAAATAGATCATTTTTGTCTAAAAGATTCATCATGTTGGTACCAGCCTAATCCACCAAAGCTTCTGTATGCTTCCAGTACATGCTTTAGGTGTTGGAAAAGATCGGTACAATATTCAGGATGTTTTTCCCCTAGAACTCTAGCATAAATAGTAAAAGCCTGCAACCAATTTTGAAATGTCGCCACAGGGCTACAGTATGTCTCTCTTCCTCAGGCTTATCATCAGATTTTTTGTCTGCTCTGTTAACCACTTGACCACTGGGCACTTCCTAACCAGACCAATTTTCAGCTTTCGGCGCTCTCACATTTTGAATGACAATTACTCAGTCATGCAACACTTTACCTATATGAAATTGTTGTCCTTTTTTTCACACGTTATAAAAGAAAAAAGACTGAAAATTCTGTAAAAAAAATGCAGTTTTCTTTGTTTTTGTTATAAAATTTTTCAAATTAGTAATTTTTCTTCATATAGTTTGGCCAAAATTTATACCGCTACATATCTTTGGTAAAAAACAAAAACAAATTGGTGTATATTATTTGGTCTTTGTGAAAGTTATAGAGTCCACAAACTATGGTGCCAATCTCTTAAAATTGATCACACCTGAAGTACTGATGGTCTATCTCAATTCTTGAGAACCTAACAAGCCAGGAAACCCCCCTAATACCCCCTTTTGGAAGGTAGACATTCCAAGATATTTAATAAGAGGCATGGTGAGTTTTTTAAAGTTGTAATTTTTTTTCCCACAATTCTTTGCAAAATCGAGATTTTTGTTGTTATATTAGCAGGTTATTTCTCACATACAGCATATGCATAGCACAAATTACACCCCCAAAACACATTATACTATTCCTCCTGAGTATGGCAATACCACATGCGTGAGACTTTTACACAGTGTGGCCACATACAGAGGCCCAACATGCAGGGAGCGCCATCAGGCGTTCTTGGAGCATACCGTATTTATCGGCGTATAACACGCACCTTTTCCCTCTTAAAATCGGGGGAAAGTCGTGGGTGCGTGTTATACGCCGATACCCTCCAAAAAAATGACAAAAATAGCAAGCGGCGCCGAAAAATAGCGACCGCCGCCGAAAAAGGCCGAACCGCCGCCGAAAAAGACCGAGCCGACTGTTCAGCTCCGCTCGTAGTCCCGCCTCCCTGCGCTCGCTCCCGAAACAGCAGGGAGGCGGGACTCTCCGAGCGGAGCCGAGCAGTCGGTTTTTTTCGGCGGCGGTTCGGCCTTTTTCGGCCGTGGTTCGGTCTTTTTCGGCGGCGGTACGGTCTTTTTCGGCGGCGCATGCGCGCTTTGTCTCGCGGCGGGAAATTCAAACGCGGGCAAGGCAAATGACGCTGGCAATGTTGCAAATCACAATGGGCAAACTACAAATGACGCTGGCAAGCTGCAAATGACACTGGGCAAGCTACAAATGACACTGGGCAAGCTGCAAATGACACTGGGCAAGGCTGCAAATGACGCTGGGCAAGGCTGCAAATGACGCTGGGCAAGGCTGCAAATGACGCTGGGCAAGGCGGCAAATGACGCTGGGAAAGGCTGCAAAAGACGCTGGGCAAGGCTGCAAAAGACCCTGGGCAAGCTGCAAATGACGCTGGGCAGGCTGCAAATGACGCTTACATTTTTTTGGGGTGCGTGTTATGCGCCGATAAATACGGTACATTACACATATAATTTCTTGACTACCTCTTACACTTTTGAAGGCCCTGGAGAACCAGGACAATGGCAACGCCCCAAAAATGACCACATTTTGGAAAGAAAACAACCCAATGTATAATCCAATAGGCATTTTGAGTCTTTTGAACATGTAATTTTTTCTACAAGTTTTTGGAAAATGTGTAAAGAAAATGAAAACGCATTTTTTTTATACAACGTTGTCCATTTACACAATGTTTCTAACACATAGCATGTACATACCTAAAATTACATGCCAAAATAGATTCTCCTACTCCTGAGTACGGCGATACCACATATGTGAGACTTTTCCACAGAGTTGCCACATACAGAGGACCAACATGCAGGGAGCACCATCAGGGACATAAGTTTCAAATCTAATTTGACTACCTATTACACTTTTGTGAGGCAATGTAGTGGCATGGATGTGGCATGGATGATAACTGATGTGGCATGGATGAGCATGAATGGGGATGGATGAGCATGAATGAGTATGGCTGAGTATAGCCGGGTACGGTTGAGTATGGCTGGGTATAGATGGGATGGCTGGGTACGGCTGAGTATGGCTGGGATAGCTGGGGTATGGCTGAGTATTGCTGGGTATGGCTGAGTATGGATGGGTATGGCTAATTATGGATGGGGTGGATAGGATGGCTAAGCATGGATGGATGGATGAGTATTTCTGAGGATGGATGGATGGCTGAGCATGGATGGATGGATGAATATGCTGAGTATGGATGGCTAAGCATGGATGGAGGGATGAGTATGCCGAGTATGGATGGCTGAGCATGGATGGATGGATGAGTATGCCGAGTATGGATGAGTATGCTCAGTATGGATGGCTGAGCATGGATGGATGAGTATGCTCAGTATGGGTGAGCATGGATGTATGGATGAGTATGCTGAGTATGGATGAGTATGCTGAGTATGGATGAGTATGCTGAGTATGGATGGCTGATCATGGATGGATGAGTATGCTGAGTATGGATGAGTATGGATGGGTGAGCATGGATGGATGAATGAGTATGAATGGGTGAGCATGGATGGATGAGTATGCTGAGTATGGATGAGGATGGATGGATGAGTATGCTGAGTATGGATGGGTATGCTGAGCATGGATGGCTGAGTATGCTGAGTATGGATGGATGAGCATGGATGGATGGGTGAGTATGCTGAGTATGGATGGGTATGGATGGGTGAGCATGGATGGATGAATGAGTGAGCATGGATGGATGAGTATGCTCAGTATGGATGAGTATGGATGGGTGAGCATGGATGGATGGATGAGTATGCTGAGTATGGATGAGTATGCTGAGTATGGATGAGTATGCTCAGTATGGATGGCTGATCATGGATGGATGAGTATGCTGAGTATGGATGAGTATGGATGGGTGAGCATGGATGGATGAATGAGTATGAATGGGTGAGCATGGATGGATGAGTATGCTGAGTATGGATGGGTATGGATGGGTGAGCATGAATGGATGAATGAGTATGAATGGGTGAGCATGGATGGATGAGTATGCTGAGTATGGATGAGGATGGATGGATGAGTGTCCTATAGGTGCTTATGGAACAAATATAGGAACTCTGTGTGTGATGGGACTAACACACTTCAAGTCCTATAGGTGCTTCTGGGAAGAAAAATAGCTCTGTGTGTGTGATGGACTAACACACTTCAAGTCCTATAGGTGCTTCTGGGAACAAAATATAGCTCTGTGTGTGTGATGGGTACTAACACACTTCAATGTCCTATAGGTGCTTCTGGGAAGAAAATATAGCTCTGTGTGTGTAATGGGACTAACACACTTCAAGTCCTATAGGTGCTTCTGGGAACAAAATATAGCTCTGTGTGTGTGATGGGACTAACACACTTCAAGTCCTATAGGTGCTTCTGGGGAACAAAATATAGCTCTGTGTGTGTGATGGGACTAACACACTTCAAGTCCTATAGGTGCATTTCTGGGAACAAAATATAGCTCTGTGTGTGTGAATGGGAACTAACACACTTCAAGTCCTATAGGTGCTTCTGGGAACAAAATATAGCTCTGTGTGTGTGATGGGACTAACACACTTCAAGTCCTATAGGTGCCTCTGGGAACAAAATATAGCTCTGTGTGTGTGATGGGACTAACACACTTCAAGTCCTATAGGTGCTTCTGGAACAAAATATAGCTCTGTGTGTGTGATGGGACTAACACACTTCAAAGTCCTATAGGTGCTTCTGGGAACAAAATATAGCTCTGTGTGTGTGATGGGACTAACACACTTCAAGTCCTATAGGTGCTTCTGGGAAGAAAATATAGCTCTGTGTGTGTAATGGGACTAACACACTTCAAGTCCTATAGGTGCTTCTGGGAACAAAATATAGCTCTGTGTGTGTGATGGGACTAACACACTTCAAGTCCTATAGGTGCTTCTGGGAAGAAAATATAGCTCTGTGTGTGTAATGGGACTAACACACTTCAAGTCCTATAGGTGCCTCTGGGAACAAAATATAGCTCTGTGTGTGTGATGGGACTAACACACTTCAAGTCCTATAGGTGCTTCTGGGAAGAAAATATAGCTGTTGTGTGTGTGTAATGGGACTAACACACTTCAAGTCCTATAGGTGCTTCTGGGAACAAAATATAGCTCTGTGTGTGTGAGATGGGACTAACACACTTCAAGTCCTATAGGTGCTTCTGGGAACAAAATATAGCTCTGTGTGTGTGATGGGACTAACACACTTCAAGTCCTTTAGGTGCTTCTGGGAACAATATATAGCTCTGTGTGTGTAATGGGACTAACACACTTCAAGTCCTATAGGTGCTTCTGGGAAGAAAATATTAGCTCTGTGTGTGTAATGGGACTAACACACTTCAAGTCCTATAGGTGCTTCTGGTGAACAAAATATAGCTCTGTGTGTGTGATGGGACTAACACACTTCAAGTCCTATAGGTCTTCTGGGAAGAAAATATAGGTGCTCTGTGTGTGTAATGGGACTAACACACTTCAAGTCCTATAGGTGCTTCTGGGAACAAAATATAGCTCTGTGTGTGTGATGGGACTAACACACTTCAAGTCCTATAGGTGCTTCTGGGAAGAAAATATAGCTCTGTGTGTGTAATGGGACTAACACACTTCAAGTCCTATAGGTGCCTCTGGGAACAAAATATAGCTCTGTGTGTGTGATGGGACTAACACACTTCAAGTCCTATAGGTGCTTCTGGGAAGAAAATATAGCTCTGTGTGTGGGTAATGGGACTAACACACTTCAAGTCCTATAGGTGCTTCTGGGAACAAAATAAAGTAGCTCTGTGTGTGTGATGGGACTAACACACTTCAAGTCCTATAGGTGCTTCTGGAAGAAAATATAGCTCTGTGTGTGTAATGGGACTAACACACTTCAAGTCCTATAGGTGCCTCTGGGAACAAAATATAGCTCTGTGTGTGTGATGGGACTACACACTTCAAGTCCTATAGGTGCTTCTGGGAACAAAATATAGCTCTGTGTTTGTAATGGGACTAACACACTTCAAGTCCTATAGGTGCCTCTGGGAACAAAATATAGCTCTGTGTGTGTGATGGGACTAACACACTTCAAGTCCTATAGGTGCTTCTGGGAAGAAAATAGGAGCTCTGTGTGTGTGATGGGACTAACACACTTCAAGTCCTATAGGTTCTTCTGGGAACAAAATATAGGAGCTCTGCCTGCCTGCCACGAACACACTACAAGTCCTATAGGTGCTTCTGGTAACAAAATATAGGAGCTCTGCCTGCCTGCCACGAACACACTACAAGTCCTATAGGTGCTTCTGGTAACAAAATATAGGAGCTCTGCCTGCCTGCCACGAACACACTACAAGTCCTATAGGTGCTTCTGGTAACAAAATATAGGAGCTCTGCCTGCCTGCCACGAAACACTACAAGTCCTATAGGTGCTTCTGGTAACAAAATATAGGAGCTCTGCCTGCCTGCCACGAACACACTACAAGCCCCTCTTTCTCAATCAATCTTTGTATATGCTGAGTATGGATGGGTATGCTGAGCATGGATGGGTGAGCATGGATGGATGGGTGAGTATGCTGAGTATGGATGGGTATGCTGAGCATGGATGGGTGAGCATGGATGGATGGCTGAGTATGCTGAGTATGGATGGGTGAGCATGGATGGATGGGTGAGTATGCTGAGTATGGATGGGTGAGCATGGATGGATTGATGAGTAGGCCGTTTACCATGATCCATGATGCGCCGGGTCCTCTGGACATCATAGTACGCCCTCCCAGAGTTATTGTGCTGCAGCCATCATTCGCCTATAGCGCGGTCAGCAAGTGGTTAATAAATTCTTTTGCAGAGGGAAGTAACAACAAAATGTCTACAAACTGCCCTTTCCATATCTTATCCTTGACCAGAGTAGAAAGGTGGTATCCCAATGGCGAGATTTCAAATGGCAGTGTTTCTTTCAAACATGAATCTGGAACTGAAGAATTTGTATTATTAAGTTCAGCCGGCAATGAATTACTAGAAATGACATTAGCCCCTGAGTAAGGTATAGTAGGGCTGTTAGCATTTGTCACGTTTTCAAATCTATTCATTGAATCATTAGATCATACGTTTGCATAATTGCTATTCTCATTAATTTGTGTATTAATGCTATCGGCTAACTTATATTATTTAAAACCTGTGATAACTCACCATGACCGCTAGTCGTTGGTGTGTTAGCATGTGCTGAGTTAGTCAGGTGTTGCTCACTAAAGTCTCCGGTGGACACAAGAAGTATTTCTTGTTCACTTTGACTGGAATTACTTGCCCATCCAGACTAGCACTGGGCAGAATACGTTGAGTAAATATTCCTGCAGAAGTTCCCTCCTCCTCAGCCATCCTAATGGATGCTTGTCTAGTTGCTCGCCTACCTCTGCTCCTGGGCGGTGTTTGGGATAATGTTCTTCTCCTCCT
Source organism: Lithobates sylvaticus (assembly GCA_028564925.1). Taxonomy (NCBI): domain Eukaryota; kingdom Metazoa; phylum Chordata; class Amphibia; order Anura; family Ranidae; genus Lithobates; species Lithobates sylvaticus. The sequence goes on from CM053038.1 coordinate 182,520,071, forward strand.
TTTTCCCCTAAGGCTGGTTCTTCTATTTATCTCAGTATTAGCACTCTTCCGGCGGTGCCATACTGGCTTCTCCTTCTCCATCCCTCCACGTGTTGGCGGACTGCGCTGGTTCTGCTGGTTGATTTAAGGGCTGCGAGTCACTGGCCTGCCTCTGCTTGGACGGCTGCTGGGTACCTCTAATGCCTCCCGTCAGTCCTCTTCTTGTACTTGCCCTCGCTGTTCTTCTTCCATTCCTCCCATCTCTAGGCACCGCCCATTTTTATTTAGCCATAAAAACTCTCAACTTTCAAATAATAAAATACAAAAACATCTCAGTCTTAGGCCCCTTTCACACATGCGGACCATGTGTACATATTTCATCCATCCGTTTTCGGATGAAATACGGACATACATGCATCCCTATGGGATAGCGGGTGTCAGCGGATGAACATCCGCTGACACCGATATCGTCTGTCTCTGCTATGGTCCGATTCAGCAGACGGAGGAAAATCCTATTTTTCTATCCGTCTGCAGAGCGGATCGGATGAACACGGACAGACGGTCCATGTTCATCCGATCCCCCATAGAGGAGAGCGGAGATCTGACAGGGCGGTCCCTGCACAGCGGATGTTTATGGGGCGGATCATTACGGATCCGTCCCACATGAAAGGGGCCTAACAGGACTCAAGCAATACAGAATAGCTTATAAACACAAGTCCCCCTTCAAATATAAAGGGTGACGAACTTGCGACAAGGGGAGGGGGGGTTGGTTTGCTTGTTGCTGATTCTAACCAACTGGTGAGGAAATTCCTGCGGGGCCAGCTTTATATAATGAGCCCCTTTCTGGAATGTTCTAATGGGTCATGTGACCCTCTAGAACATTTCCAGCGGTCATGTGATGGACCCGCAGTGCTGCAGCATCACATGACCCTGTTTTATTTATTTTTTTATTTAAAGAGACCATGCCTCTTTTTTTTTATTAAAACTACACATGCGGGAAGGGGGCAGCCACATGCCATGCTGACAGGCTCAAATAATTAAGCCCTTTCAGTCCATTCTGTGCTTGAGCTAGCATTTCAGGCTGCTCAGATGTCCCTTCTCCTTCACACAGCTAAACATTCAGGTTGTCATAGTCTGATACAGTGTCTTACCCGGTGGTTGGTAGAAATATGTGTGTGTGTTTTCGACACATGCCTTGACCTATTATATGCAGTTAGTATATAATTGCATCTAACAGAATTATGTAGAATCACGCTAAAACCACATGAAAGTTTTTGTGAAGCCCAAAACCTTTTCTTGTTTTAGTAGTAGATAGTGTGGGGAAGAATCAAGTTTTACTGCTATCTGAGGTCCTACTTGGAGAGGAAAAATCTGCAACATGGACTGTCTGCATTGCTCCTGCAATCTCTACACATTCTGTATGGAAAAACATTGTCAGGAAGGGAAGTGAGGGTTTACAAAAGCAACTGAGACAGAAATAAAATGCTTTTTTTTTATTCTAGTAGGAGAAGGCTTACACCTCAGTTAGATTTTATTTCTGTTTGTGTCCCTGTTGCAGATTTCCACTCACTTCCTGTCTTCATTGTCAGCAGGACAGGAAGTGACGGTAAATTTCAACAGAGCAATGAATAGCAGATTTAGGTTTCACAAACACTTTAAATATGCTTTATAAAAATACTGAAATGTGTACATGCCCTATGTGTTACTTCCGATTGAGTTTACAGTTAGTGAACAATGAATCCAAAGATGCACATGATATTGACGTTCCCTTTGTATGATTATGTTACAGAATGATCCTGTTGTGGTCCGTCATCCTAATCTTCTACCTAAATCTGTCTTTTGGAGGTGAGAAAGTCGATATATTTTTTCTTTATTTTTAGACAAATGTACATGTGAAAAACTTGGTGCATTCTATGTCAAAATAGTTATTCCTTTATGTGATTCCTAATTATACATCAACATGCAGGACTGGGATGGGACAGGATGGGGGGTTAGAGTTTTCATGTTGGGAGAGGGGTGCTGCATGACTGCCCTGCCTTTGTACTGATTTTGTTATGTACGATATAGAAGATAGAAGATAGCTATTGTAGTCTGACATACACAGGGCTTATTTTTAGCGGGAACGCAGGGGATCGCAGTATGTAATAGCAAGGGGTATTAGGCTAGTTTCACACTGGGGCGTTGGGGGCGCTGGCGGTAAAGCGGCGCTATATTTAGCGCCGCTTTATCGTAGTTTTAACGGCGCATTGCGGCCGCTCGCGGGGCGGTTTTACCCCCCGCGAGCGGCCGAAAAAGGGTTAATACCGCCCGCAAACCGCCGCTGCAGCAGCGTTTTGCGGGCGGGTTCGGAGCGCTGCCCCATTGTTTTCAATGGGAACGGGCGCTATAGGAGCGGTAAATATACTGCTCCTACAGCGAGCCAAAGATGCGGCTTGCAGGACATTTTTCAGCGTCCTGCAAGCGCACCGCTTCAGTGTGAAAGCCCTCGGGCTTTCACACTGAAGACACAGCAACAGCTGTTTTGGTTCGGTTTGCAGGCGCTATTTTTAGCGCAATAGCGCCTGCAAACCGCCCCAGTGTGAAAGGGGCCTTAGAGTGTGCTGGAGAGTCTTTTGTTGCTGGCTGCTGGGGGATCTATGGTCACAGGGGGGGACCTATTGTTGTGGGGGGTCTAATGTTGTTGGAGAGGTTTATTGTTGCTGGAGGAGTGTTAATTGTTGATGGGAAGAGTCTATTGTTGCTGGCTGCTTGGCGATCTATTGTTGCTGGAGTGGGGGTATTTTTTTGTGGTGCTTCTATTGTTGCTGGAGTGGGGGATATTTTTTTGTGGTGCCTCTATTGTTGCTGGGGGTCTATTATTGATGGGGCTATTGTTGATGAGGGAGGTCTATTGTTGGCTGCAGGTGATCAATTTTATTGTGACCAAAAGACCCACATTGTGTGCCTCTCAGGCTCTCTAGAAGGGGTTCAAGTCCCAAATGTCCACCGCTGGGAGTGCTGGTGCTGGAGGGAACTTGTCCCAGCTCCTGTAATAGCTCGAAGTGAAAGAACATCTCCCTATGGCCACACATCCATACCATCCCTGAGATCAGGTATAAATGGCAACCTCAGCCTGGACTTCAGCCAGGTCGCGCCCCCAACGCATTTTGCTCGGCCCCTCAAGGCTTAGTCATAGGGATCAATTTTTTTGCTTTTCTTGTTATCAGTATCAAATTCCATACAAATTACTTGTTTCTGTATTCTCTAAAAGGAAGGTTCGTAGGGGGTGGAACCAAGAGACAGTGCTCGGAGGTGGGTAAGGGGCGGAGACAAGGGATGATTCGGAAGGGGGGAGTACACGCACCTATTCCCTGAGAAAAAAATCTCTGGACATACACATAACCACTATACAAATATGTACAGTACATGAAATATAATCATGAAATACAGTCACATTGTTTCTCCAGGACAGAAATTGGTTTTAGCCTCAGCTGAGTTCTAAAGTAAACCTGTGGGATCAATCAAATCTGGCTATGGGAGACTAGGTAGAGGCATCAATAGCTACCCGTATGCGGGCTCTGTATCTTTTTAGAGCACACTGTTACCCCAAAAAGTAGAACAAAGATAGAGCAGCGCCATCTAATTGCAGTACTTTGTGGGCTTTTAATCCATATATAACAAGTGGGAACTCACAGGATGGAAGAGATGTCAGCGCATATAAAGTTTGTGTTAGGGTTCATCTACTCCCAGGGAAGACGGACAGCTCACAGATGAAGAGGTAGCTGATAGGTCCAGCTGCGCTGGTGGCTTCCAGTGATACACGTCACATCCGGATGGAGAAAGAATGGGGAGGAGCACGCGTTTGGAGCATGCGTGCTCCTTCATCAGGCATTATCATATTATAATATCATATCAGATATCGCCTGATGAAGGAGCACGCATGCTCGGGACCCGTGCTCCTCCCCATTCTTTCTCCATCCGGATGTGACGTTGTATGACTGCCTCTGAGCCGTTCTGAGTCTCTGGAAGCGCTGGACCTATCAGCTGCCTCTTTATCAGTGAGCTGTCCGTCTTCCCCGGGAGTGGATGAATCCCAATACAAACTTTACATATTCCACAAAGTCCCTTCTAGCTTGTTTTTGAGCTGGCAGCTGTCCACAGTCAGCATCCCTGAGACCACCAGTTGTTTTTGTACCATGTATGAACTTCCACATATGGACTCCCTGTGACAGAGAGCTTTTATGCCCCACTCTCTCTCTATCCAGCTGACAGTGCGCACGTGTACTTTTCTTGTGTTACCCCGAAAACACTGACATGCTAGAAAAACAAGACTGATCTCTTCCTTGCTGTTTGCTACAGAGTAACGTGGGATTTTTGTTGGTACTGGACATGTTGAAAATTGGCAACGTAGCTGCAATAGACCTCAAGTTTTGATATTGGCTCCTGCCTGTGAAAAATGTGCAACCCAACTCTAGTCAAAATGATTGTTTTTAGTAACGAAGGGATAGAAACTCTGTCAGGTTTTTGTTGCTGTTGGTGACTCCATTTTAGAGATTTCCCCTTGATTTCTGTCTAAGTGACACCAGGGCAAGAAAATAGGAGCATTCAGGATGGGAAGACATAAACAGCGAAAAAAAAAAAAGTATAAAGATCTTAAATCTCTAGTAAGCAGGTGTTTGTCACTGTCTCTTTTCACTTTTGAGATCTGTCCTATCATTACATATGCCTCTCACACAACCTCTAAGAACATATTTGATCGTTATGGGGAATTGTGTATGTATTGCAAATAAATATGTTTGTATTAAACATGCTGCAAGTACCAAAATATTGCTGTTAGGCCCCTTTCACACCTAAGCATTTTTCAGGCGCTACAGCACTAAAAATAGCGCCTGTATAGCTCCTGAAAAAAGCGGGTCCTTTAACACCAGTGTGAAAGCCGGGGGGCTTTCACACTGGAGCGGTGCGCTAGCAGGACGGTAAAAAAAGTCCTGCTAGCAGCATCTTTGGAGCGGTGAAGGAGCGGTGTATTAACCGCTCCTATACCGCTCCTACCCATTGAAATCAATGGGATACCGCAGGGAAACCCCGGCAATACCACCAGCAAAGCGCCGCTGCAGCAGCGCTTTGCGGGGGGTTTTAACCCTTTTTCAGCCGCTAGCGGGGTTAAAACCGCCCCGCTAGCGGCCGAATACCATGGCTAAAACGACGGTAAAGCAGCGATAAATATAGCGCTGCTTTACCACCGACGCCCCCACCGCCCCAGTGTAAAAGGGGCCTTAGTGTGCCAGAAATAAAAGTTAACTCCTACATTCCTCCTTGAGATAGCAGTGGGGTTGATTTGCTAAAACTGAAGAGTGCACACTCTGGTGCAGCTGTGCATGGTAGCCAATCAGTGTCTAATTTCAGATAGTTCAATTAAGCTTTGACAAAAAAACATGGAAGTTGATTGGTTTCTCTGCAGAGCTGCACCAGATTTTGCATTCTCCAGTTTTAGTAAATCAACCCCACTGTGTATTTTTGCCTCTAAATTCCAAGACAGGTGTGGTTTGCATTACTAAAACTGGGGAGTCCAAAATCTGGTGCAACTCTGCATAGAAACCAATCAATTTCCATGTTTTTTTGTCGAAGCCTAATTGAACAAGCTGAAGTTAGAAGCTAATTGGCTACCATGCACAGCTGCATTAGGTTTTGCACTCTCCAGTATTAGTAAGTCAACCCCTTGGTGTCAGCCATGTATAAGCTCACAAGATTTATGACAAAGTAAACAGACATTTTTGCACTTATAAAACAGATATAATGAGGCACTTTCAATGGTATATTTAAGTAACTAAGATAAATTAATTGTTCGGTTTTACATACATTGTACATTTCGTTTCAAAGCCTTTGGAAGCCAGGGAAATTCTTCCCTGGGTGCAATCAGAATGACATCGCTCCATAGAAGGAATCTGTGTAAGGCTGGCCACACATTGTACATATTTCTTATTCAATTTCCATTAGATTTACCTTTAGCTATGTAGTGCAAGGGCCTACCTGATTGCATACAAATTGAAAGTGTTTACATTTGACCTCATATTATATGGTTTTGGTAAATCTAAATCAAAACTGTACAAAAAAATTATTAGGGAAAATATCTTAGGGAAAAAGTTGTTCAGGGTGAGGCTGGTAGAACTGGATATTTATCTAATGGAAGCCCTACCCGCTGTATTGACTCACTCTACAATCTTTATTGCTATAATCAGATAAGTGGAATTGAAACTTCATCGGGTACACCACACAAGTTGTTCCTGCAGACCTCTGATCAGGGCTATAATTATCAGGTAGAAACATTCACAGGAGTGAAAGTGATTGCAAAGTGTCTGAAAAAAATGATAGAATATCACACAGCTCATAGGGCTGTGTTGTAATTATTTAAGGAGTTGCCACCACCACTTATAAAAGGATATCTGCCCATGGTTTACTGTTAGGGCTCATGCACGTGACCACAAAAAGAATATTCTGTGTTTTCCTCTCTTCTTTGGGGGGATCTGAGCTTTGGGCCTGTGTACACAGCTGTATAAAGATCAGTAAACATGCTCTGTGTTTAAACCTGTAATTTCAAAATAGAGGAATCTGCATCCATGGTCCTATATATAGACTGTAATATTTGTTGTATGCATGTAAATGTTTGTGCAAATATTTACATGTATACAGCACAAATGTGCACCTGCGTCCTAATAACAAATAATGCTGGGAAGCAATAGCTACCTGCATTCTAGCAATTAGGGATGAGCCGAACACCCCCGGGTTCGGTTCGAACCAGAACCTTCGAACGGACCGAAAGTTCGCGCGAATTTTCGAACCCTATACGTTATAATGGACGCGAACGTTCGAAATCAAAAGTGCTAATTACAACGGCCAATATGCATGTTAATGTCATAAAACAGGTTTGGGGACCCGGGTCCTGCCCCAGGGGACATATATCAATGCAAAAAGAACTTTTAAAAACTAACGTTTTTTCGGGAGCAGTCATTTTAATGATGCATAAAGTGAAAAAAAAAAAAGTGACATTTTCCTTTAAATATGGTACCTGGGGGGTGTCCAAAGTATGCCTGTGAAGTGGCATGTGTTTCCCGTGTTTAGAACTGTCCTTGCACAAAATGACATTTGTAAAGGAAAAAAAGAAGCCATTTAAAACCACTTGCGGCTTTAGGTTTGATCTTAAGTAGAATCTGAACAGGTACATTATGAAGTGTAGCTCCATCCCAAAAAAATCTATTTTTAAGCTTTTTGGAGAACATAGGGAGGGGTTATCACCCCTGTAACATTTGCTGTCTTTGCACATCTGTTCAGAACATGTCACCTCACTTTCCGTCCCAATGATAAATGTTTTTTGGAAAAGTGGGGTTTTAATTGAAACAAGGATTGGTGATAAAGTATCAGTAGAGAGGAGATACCTTTTTCCCAAATTAAATCTAACAGGATAGAATTTCCCTTCCTAGGGGTAGATTTCCTCTCACTTCCTGTTTTCTCTTTCCATTTGCAAGTAGGAGTCGTTTGTAAGTTGGATGTTTGAAAGTAGGGGCCTGGCGTATATACTCTGCAGAAATTTGCCCTATTAGATGTTGGTGTAGCCACAAGACTGGTGGGCACAGGAATGGGCCCTGCTGTGAGTTAATAGATCAAGATTTGTAATTGCATGCACCTGTTGAACAGGGCAGAAAAATTGGGGGTGGTGGTGGTGGTGGTGGTGGTGGTGGTGGACGGTTTTGCCACAAGACTGTAAGCTCTCACAGTTACTCTTGGTGGGCGCAGGAATGGGCCCTGCTGTGAGTTATTAGATCAAGATTTGTAATTGCAAGCACCTGATGAACAGGGCAGAAAAATTGGGCCTTTGGCGGTGGTGGTGGACGGTGTTGCCACAAGACTGTAGGCCCTCATAGTTACTCTTGGTGGGCGCAGGAATGGGCCCTGCTGTGAACTATTAGATCAAGATTTGTAATTACCCGCCCCTGTTAAACAGGGGCTGAAAAATTGTGCCTTAGGCACTGGTGCTGGTGCCACAACACTGCAACCCCTCACAGAGACTGTACTTGGAGCACAGCAGTCACACGTGTTGCGAAGCATTTTTTTAAAAAATTGTAAGTACACGCCCCTGTTAAACAGGGGCTGAAAAATTGTGCCTTAGGCACTGGTGCTGGTGCCACAACACTGCAACACGGCCCTCACAGAGACTGTACTTGGAGCACAGCAGTCACACGTGTTGCGAAGCATTTTTTTAAAAAATTGTAAGTACACGCCCCTGTTAAACAGGGGCTGAAAAATTGTGCCTTAGGCACTGGTGCTGGTGCCACAACACTGCAACACGGCCCTCACAGAGACTGTACTTGGAGCACAGCAGTCACACGTGTTGCGAAGCATTTTTTTAAAAAATTGTAAGTACACGCCCCTGTTAAACAGGGGCTGAAAAATTGTGCCTTAGGCACTGGTGCTGGTGCCACAACACTGCAACACGGCCCTCACAGAGACTGTACTTGGAGCACAGCAGTCACACGTGTTGCGAAGCATTTTTTTAAAAAATTGTAAGTACACGCCCCTGTTAAACAGGGGCTGAAAAATTGTGCCTTAGGCACTGGTGCTGGTGCCACAACACTGCAACACGGCCCTCACAGAGACTGTACTTGGAGCACAGCAGTCACACGTGTTGCGAAGCATTTTTTTAAAAAATTGTAAGTACACGCCCCTGTTAAACAGGGGCTGAAAAATTGTGCCTTAGGCACTGGTGCTGTGGCATGGATCATTGAGGAGGAGGAAGAGGATAGTCAGTGAACATAAGAGGACAGTCACTCAGCATCAGCATAGGCAGTCTTGAAGGGATGTGACATTAAAAAATTATTCGGTTATATCCGCCTCAGGTGCCTGGTAGCTGGTGGTGATCCAAGACTGATTCATTTTGATGAATGTCAGTCGATCAACCGAGGCGGTGGACAGGCGCACCCTATGATCAGTCACAAATCCTCCAGCAGCACTGAATGTGCGTTCGGAAAGAACGCTGGAGGCAGGACAGGCCAGTAGCTCAATTGCATACTGTGCAAGCTCTGGCCAGTGATCCATCCTCAGGACCCAGTAAGCCAGAGGATTTTCGGTGGGAAAGGTGTCCAAGTCTGACCTTGCCCCAAGGTATTCCTGCACCATGTATATCAGACGCTGGCGATGGTTGCTGGAACCGATCATACCTTGGGGCTGCGGACTAAAAAATTGTCTGAACGCATCGGTCAGACGTCCACCTTCCCCACCGCTCCTTCTGCCACTGACCGAAGCCTCAGCAACTCGTCGCCCAGGACCAGGAGTTTGTAGCCTCCCAGTTTCTGGGAACGCGTTGCACAGACCTTTCTGCAAGGCCTCCCTGAGATGTCTCATCCTCTGCTCCCTCTGCGACGGCAAGATAAGGTCCGCAACCTTACCCTTGTACCGCGGATCAAGGAGAGTGGCCAGCCAGTAATGGTCCCTCTCCTTGATCCGAAGAACACGAGGATCCTTCCGCAGGCTTTGCAGGATCAGGGAGGCCATGCAGCGTAGGTTAGCTGAGGCATTCGGTCCGGAGTCTTCTGGGTCACTGAGGATGACATGATCGCCAGCCACCTCCTCCCAGCCACGTACAAGTCCACTGGCTTGTTGGGACTGTACATCATCCCTAAAAGACTGCTGCTGCTGATGCTGAGTGCCAGGCTCCACCTCCATGCTCACACAATCCTCCTCCTCCTCCTCCTCCTCCTCCTCCTCATCCTCTTCCTGTGTGATGGGTGGGACAGAAGGAACACTGTCCGGATAAAGGGGGCCTTGAGAGGCAAGGAAGTCCTCCTCTTCCTGCCTCTGTTCTGCCTCAAGTGCCCTGTCCATTATCCCACGCAGCGTATGCTCCAACAGGTGGACAAGAGGGACAGTGTCACTGATGCATGCACTGTCACTGCTCACCATCCTCGTGGCCTCCTCAAATGGTGAGAGGACAGTGCATGCATCCCTGATCATGCTCCACTGACGTGGGGAAAAAAACCCAAGCTCCCCTGACCCTGTCCTGGTGCCGTAGTCGCAAAGGTACTCATTGATGGCCCTCTGCTGCGTGTGCAGTCGCTGCAGCATGGCCAACGTTGAGTTCCACCTGGTGGGCATGTCAGATATTAGGCGGTTCTTGGGCAGGTTCAGCTCCTTTTGCAGCTCAGTCAGCCGAGCACTGGCATTATAAGATCGGCGGAAATGCACACAGACTTTCCTGGCCTGCCTCAGGACATCCTGTAAGCCTGGGAACCTGCCCAAGAACCGCTGCACCACCAGGTTGAGGACGTGAGCCATGCAGGGCACATGGGTGAGCTGCCCCTGTCGCAGGGCGGAGAGGAGGTTGGTGCCATTGTCAGAAACGACCATTCCTGGCTTAAGCTGACGTGGCGTCAACCACCTCTCGGCCTGCCCCTGCAGAGCTGCCAGAACCTCTGGCCCAGTGTGGCTCCTGTCCCCCAAACACACCAGCGCAAGCACGGCATGGCATCTTTTTGCCTGCGTACTTGCGTAGCCCCTTGTACGCCTACGGAGCACCGCTGGTTCCAAGGACAGAGCACTGGAGGAAGAAGAAGAGGAGGGGGGTGGAGGAGAGAGGTGTGTCACAACCAGTAGCAGTAGTCGCGTTTTGGAGGCGTGGTGGCGGAACAACCTCCAACACTACTGCACCTTGTCCTGCATCCCTCCCAGCTGCCAATAGAGTGACCCAATGGGCCGTGAAAGAAAGGTACCGTCCCTGTCCATGCCTGCTGGACCATGAGTCAGCGGTAATATGCACCTTACCGCTGACCGCCCTGTCCAGCGAGGCATGGACATTGCCCTCCACATGCCGGTAGAGAGACGGAATCGCCTTCCGCGAGAAAAAGTGGCGTTTGGGAACCTGCCACTGAGGAACCGCACATTGAACAAACTCACGGAAGGGGGCCGAGTCTACCAACTGAAAAGGCAGCAGTTGAAGTGCTAGCAATTTAGCAAGGCTAGCATTCAACCGCTGGGCATGTGGATGGCTGGGAGTGTACTTCTTTCTACGGTCCAGCAGCTGGGGCAGGGAAATTTGCCTGCTGCATTCGGACGTCGGTGTACTGCAAGTACTTGGTTGTGACACACCGAATTCTACACCTTCAGTCCTCTCAGAGCAGCTTTCAGAGAGGACTGAAGGTGTAGTGGGGATGGAGATCCCAGCTGAGGAGGAGCAAGGAGAGGTCCGCTTAGTTCTTTGGTGTGGGTCTTTTATGTGTGCCTGCCAACGAGCTGCATGGCAGGTCGCCATATGTCTGGTCATGCTTGTCGTGCCCAAGCGGCTGATGTTTTGGCCACGCGAGATACGCTTGAGACAAATATTGCAAATAGCAGTGGTGCGATCTGCTGCACTCGTCTCAAAAAAGGCCCACACCAAAGAACTTTTCTGATAACGTGCAGAGGCAGCGCCCTGCACAGGCGGAGCTCTGCGGTGTTGTACAGTTGCTGTGCTGGCCTCTACCTGGCCTCCAGGGGGCATCCTGCCTCGTTGGACATGTGACGCCGCATCCTCCTCCTCCTCGTCCTCCTCCTCATCCTCTCTCCCTTGAGGCACCCACGTGGAGTCAGTGACCTCATCATCCCCTCCCTCTTCACCACTAGAGCAAACCTGGCAGTAAGCTGCAGCTGGTGGAACTGTACTGCCAGATTCCTCAAGCTGGGTATCGTCATCCGAGCCTTCGAATCGTTGGGCATCCTCCTGGAGCATGTACCCAACACTGTGCTCAAAGAGTTCGGGGGACTCCTCAGGAGGACATGGTGGGTCTAGGGAAGGGGTGGCTGATGATGCTCTGTCAGTACCCTGAGCCTGGGTGAGAGAGGATGAGGAGGATGAGGAGGGCTTGGTCATCCATTCTACCAAGCCTTCAGCATGATGCGGCTCCACATGTCCAGCTGCCGAAAACAAAGACGCGCGTGTCCCATGGCCACGTGCTGATGACGATGCACGACCACGTCCACGTCCACGGCCACGTCCACTAGAAACAGAGACTGTCTGCCCTGTGTTCTTGGCTCTGCACGCTCTGCCTCCCCTTGGCGGTCTTCCAGCCATTGTAGTCGGTAGTCCTGTGGGTGCTGCTGAGAAGAAAATATAGGAGCTCTGTGTGATGCCACTAACACACTAGAAGTCCTATAGGTGCTTCTGCAAAGAAAATATAGGAGCTCTGTGTGATGCCACTAACACACTAGAAGTCCTGTGGGTGCTGCTGAGAAGAAAATATAGGAGCTCTGTGTGATGCCACTAACACACTAGAAGTCCTATGGGTGCTTCTGCAAAGAAAATATAGGAGCTCTGTGTGATGCCACTAACACACTAGAAGTCCTGTGGGTGCTGCTGAGAAGAATATATAGGAGCTCTGTGTGATGCCACTAACACACTAGAAGTCCTGTGGGTGCTGCTGAGAAGAAAATATAGGAGCTCTGTGTGATGCCACTAACACACTAGAAGTCCTATGGGTGCTTCTGCAAAGAAAATATAGGAGCTCTGTGTGATGCCACTAACACACTAGAAGTCCTGTGGGTGCTGCTGAGAAGAAAATATAGGAGCTCTGTGTGATGCCACTAACACACTAGAAGTCCTATAGGTGCTTCTGCAAAGAAAATATAGGAGCTCTGTGTGATGCCACTAACACACTAGAAGTCCTGTGGGTGCTGCTGAGAAGAAAATATAGGAGCTCTGTGTGATGCCACTAACACACTAGAAGTCCTGTGGGTGCTTCTGCAAAGAAAATAGAGGAGCTCTGTGTGATGCCACTAACACACTAGAAGTCCTATAGGTGCTTCTGCAAAGAAAATATAGGAGCTCTGTGTGATGCCACTAACACACTAGAAGTCCTGTGGGTGCTGCTGAGAAGAATATATAGGAGCTCTGTGTGATGCCACTAACACACTAGAAGTCCTATGGGTGCTTCTGCAAAGAAAATAGAGGAGCTCTGTGTGATGCCACTAACACACTAGAAGTCCTGTGGGTGCTTCTGCAAAGAAAATAGAGGAGCTCTGTGTGATGCCACTAACACACTAGAAGTCCTATAGGTGCTTCTGCAAAGAAAATATAGGAGCTCTGTGTGATGCCACTAACACACTAGAAGTCCTGTGGGTGCTGCTGAGAAGAATATATAGGAGCTCTGTGTGATGCCACTAACACACTAGAAGTCCTATGGGTGCTTCTGCAAAGAAAATAGAGGAGCTCTGTGTGATGCCACTAACACACTAGAAGTCCTGTGGGTGCTTCTGCAAAGAAAATAGAGGAGCTCTGTGTGATGCCACTAACACACTAGAAGTCCTGTGGGTGCTGCTGAGAAGAATATATAGGAGCTCTGTGTGATGCCACTAACACACTAGAAGTCCTATGGGTGCTTCTGCAAAGAAAATAGAGGAGCTCTGTGTGATGCCACTAACACACTAGAAGTCCTGTGGGTGCTTCTGCAAAGAAAATAGAGGAGCTCTGTGTGATGCCACTAACACACTAGAAGTCCTGTGGGTGCTTCTGCAAAGAAAATAGAGGAGCTCTGTGTGATGCCACTAACACACTAGAAGTCCTATGGGTGCTTCTGCAAAGAAAATAGAGGAGCTCTGTGTGATGCCACTAACACACTAGAAGTCCTGTGGGTGCTTCTGCAAAGAAAATAGAGGAGCTCTGTGTGATGCCACTAACACACTAGAAGTCCTGTGGGTGCTTCTGCAAAGAAAATAGAGGAGCTCTGTGTGATGCCACTAACACACTAGAAGTCCTGTGGGTGCTGCTGAGAAGAATATATAGGAGCTCTGTGTGATGCCACTAACACACTAGAAGTCCTGTGGGTGCTTATGCAAAGAAAATAGAGGAGCTCTGTGTGATGGGACTAACACACTTCAAGTCCTATAGGTGCTTCTGGGAAGAAAATATTGCTCTGTGTGTGTAATGGGACTAACACACTTCAAGTCCTATAGGTGCTTCTGGGAAGAAAATATAGCTCTGTGTGTGTAATGGGACTAACACACTTCAAGTCCTATAGGTGCCTCTGGGAACAAAATATAGGAGCTCTGCCTGCCTGCCACGAACACACTACAAGTCCTATAGGTGCTTCTGGTAAACAAAATATAGGAGCTCTGCCTGCCTGCCACTAACACACTACAAGTCCTATAGGTGCTTCTGGGAAGAAAATATAGCTCTGTGTGTGTAATGGGACTAACACACTTCAAGTCCTATAAGTGCTTCTGGGAACAAAATATAGGAGCTCTGCCTGCCTGCCACGAACACACTACAAGTCCTATAGGTGCTTCTGGGAAGAAAATATAGCTCTGTGTGTGTAATGGGACTAACACACTTCAAGTCCTATAGGTGCTTCTGGGAACAAAGTATAGCTCTTTGTGTGTAATGGGACTAACACACTTCAAGTCCTATAGGTGCTTCTGGGAAGAAAATATAGCTCTGTGTGTGTAATGGGACTAACACACTTCAAGTCCTATAGGTGCTTCTGGGAAGAAAATATAGCTCTGTGTGTGTAATGGGACTAACACACTTCAAGTCCTATAGGTGCTTCTGGGAAGAAAATATAGCTCTGTGTGTGTGATGGGACTAACACACTTCAAGTCCTATAGGTGCTTCTGGGAAGAAAATATAGCTCTGTGTGTGTAATGGGACTAACACACTTCAAGTCCTATAGGTGCTTCTGGGAAGAAAATATAGCTCTGTGTGTGTAATGGGACTAACACACTTCAAGTCCTATAGGTGCTTCTGGGAAGAAAATATAGCTCTGTGTGTGTAATGGGACTAACACACTTCAAGTCCTATAGGTGCTTCTGGGAAGAAAATATAGCTCTGTGTGTGTGATGGGACTAACACACTTCAAGTCCTATAGGTGCTTCTGGGAAGAAAATATAGCTCTGTGTGTGTAATGGGACTAACACACTTCAAGTCCTATAGGTGCTTCTGGGAACAAAGTATAGCTCTTTGTGTGTAATGGGACTAACACACTTCAAGTCCTATAGGTGCTTCTGGGAAGAAAATATAGCTCTGTGTGTGTGATGGGACTAACACACTTCAAGTCCTATAGGTGCTTCTGGGAAGAAAATATAGCTCTGTGTGTGTAATGGGACTAACACACTTCAAGTCCTATAGGTGCTTCTGGGAAGAAAATATAGCTCTGTGTGTGTAATGGGACTAACACACTTCAAGTCCTATAGGTGCTTCTGGGAAGAAAATATAGCTCTGTGTGTGTGATGGGACTAACACACTTCAAGTCCTATAGGTGCTTCTGGGAAGAAAATATAGCTCTGTGTGTGTAATGGGACTAACACACTTCAAGTCCTATAAGTGCTTCTGGGAACAAAATATAGGAGCTCTGCCTGCCTGCCACGAACACACTACAAGTCCTATAGGT
The DNA here is from genome assembly GCA_028564925.1 of Lithobates sylvaticus. NCBI lineage: Eukaryota > Metazoa > Chordata > Amphibia > Anura > Ranidae > Lithobates > Lithobates sylvaticus. The sequence continues at coordinate 182,535,436 of CM053038.1, forward strand.
GCTTCTGGGAAGAAAATATAGCTCTGTGTGTGTAATGGGACTAACACACTTCAAGTCCTATAGGTGCTTCTGGGAACAAAGTATAGCTCTTTGTGTGTAATGGGACTAACACACTTCAAGTCCTATAGGTGCTTCTGGGAAGAAAATATAGCTCTGTGTGTGTGATGGGACTAACACACTTCAAGTCCTATAGGTGCTTCTGGGAAGAAAATATAGCTCTGTGTGTGTAATGGGACTAACACACTTCAAGTCCTATAGGTGCTTCTGGGAAGAAAATATAGCTCTGTGTGTGTAATGGGACTAACACACTTCAAGTCCTATAGGTGCTTCTGGGAAGAAAATATAGCTCTGTGTGTGTGATGGGACTAACACACTTCAAGTCCTATAGGTGCTTCTGGGAAGAAAATATAGCTCTGTGTGTGTAATGGGACTAACACACTTCAAGTCCTATAAGTGCTTCTGGGAACAAAATATAGGAGCTCTGCCTGCCTGCCACGAACACACTACAAGTCCTATAGGTGCTTCTGGGAAGAAAATATAGCTCTGTGTGTGTAATGGGACTAACACACTTCAAGTCCTATAGGTGCTTCTGGGAACAAAGTATAGCTCTTTGTGTGTAATGGGACTAACACACTTCAAGTCCTATAGGTGCTTCTGGGAAGAAAATATAGCTCTGTGTGTGTGATGGGACTAACACACTTCAAGTCCTATAGGTGCTTCTGGGAAGAAAATATAGCTCTGTGTGTGTAATGGGACTAACACACTTCAAGTCCTATAGGTGCTTCTGGGAAGAATATATAGCTCTGTGTGTGTAATGGGACTAACACACTTCAAGTCCTATAGGTGCTTCTGGGAAGAAAATATAGCTCTGTGTGTGTAATGGGACTAACACACTTCAAGTCCTATAGGTGCTTCTGGGAAGAAAATATAGCTCTGTGTGTGTAATGGGACTAACACACTTCAAGTCCTATAGGTGCTTCTGGGAACAAAGTATAGCTCTTTGTGTGTAATGGGACTAACACACTTCAAGTCCTATAGGTGCTTCTGGGAAGAAAAATATAGCTCTGTGTGTGTGATGGGACTAACACACTTCAAGTCCTATAGGTGCTTCTGGGAACAAAATATAGCTCTGTGTGTGTAATGGGACTAACACACTTCAAGTCCTATAAGTGCTTCTGGGAACAAAATATAGGAGCTCTGCCTGCCTGCCACGAACACACTACAAGTCCTATAGGTGCTTCTGGGAAGAAAATATAGCTCTGTGTGTGTAATGGGACTAACACACTTCAAGTCCTATAGGTGCTTCTGGGAACAAAGTATAGCTCTTTGTGTGTAATGGGACTAACACACTTCAAGTCCTATAGGTGCTTCTGGGAAGAAAATATAGCTCTGTGTGTGTGATGGGACTAACACACTTCAAGTCCTATAGGTGCTTCTGGGAACAAAATATAGCTCTGTGTGTGTAATGGGACTAACACACTTCAAGTCCTATAGGTGCTTCTGGGAAGAAAATATAGCTCTGTGTGTGTGATGGGACTAACACACTTCAAGTCCTATAGGTGCTTCTGGGAACAAAATATAGGAGCTCTGCCTGCCTGCCACGAACACACTACAAGTCCTATAGGTGCTTCTGGTAACAAAATATAGGAGCTCTGCCTGCCTGCCACTAACACACTACAAGTCCTATAGGTGCTTCTGGTAACACAATATAGGAGCTCTGCCTGCCTGTCACTAACACACTACAAGTCCTATAGGTGCTTCTGGTAACAAAATATAGGAGCTCTGCCTGCCTGCCACTAACACACTACAAGTCCTATAGGTGCTTCTGGTAACAAAATATAGGAGCTCTGCCTGCCTGTCACTAACACACTACAAGTCCTATAGGTGCTTCTGGTAACAAAATATAGGAGCTCTGCCTGCCTGTCACTAACACACTACAAGTCCTATAGGTGCTTCTGGTAACAAAATATAGGAGCTCTGCCTGCCTGCCACTAACACACTACAAGTCCTATAGGTGCTTCTGGTAACAAAATATAGGAGCTCTGCCTGCCTGTCACTAACACACTACAAGTCCTATAGGTGCTTCTGGTAACAAAATATAGGAGCTCTGCCTGCCTGCCACTAACACACTACAAGTCCTATAGGTGCTTCTGGTAACAAAATATAGGAGCTCTGCCTGCCTGCCACGAACACACTACAAGTCCTATAGGTGCTTCTGGTAACAAAATATAGGAGCTCTGCCTGCCTGCCACGAGCACACTACAAGCCCCTCTTTGTCAATCAATCTTTGTAACTGAATCTATCTAACTCAATCTCTGCAAGTGAATCTCTCTCTCTATCTATCTAAATGCAGCAGAGTGTCACAGGAACAGCCTGCTCAATCTGCGCCGGAACAGCATGTGACCGGCGCAGACGGCGTGGCGGCGTTTTTATAGGGGGGGGCGTGTACTACAGCCCCTGAGCTGTAATTGGCTACAGGCGTCCTGCCTGTAGCCAATTATGCTCTTCGAGTTTCCGGGGCTGTGATTGGCCAAGCATGCGGGGTCACAGTGCATGCTTGGCCAATCATCAGCCAGCAATGCACTGCGTCGGCCGCGCCGGCCGCAATGCATTGCGGGGCCGCTCGCATCACACGAACGTGATGCGAGCGGCCAAAATAGTTCTGGGCTCGCCGAGCGAGCGAACGCCCGGTGCTCGATGCGAACGTGGGTTCGCATCGAGCACCGGGCCCATCCTTACTAGCAATGAAGGGCGGTAGGTGGTAGGAGCTGCCTGTGTCCTAGCAACGAGGGATTCTACATGCAATTGCCATCTGAATACTAGCAGGGAAGGATTTTACATGGCAATAGCCACCTATGTCCTACCAATAAAATACACTAGGCAGCAAAAGCCGCCTGTGTTTTAGCAACAAAGGATGCTAGACAGTTATAGCCACCTGTGCCCTAACAATGGAGGACCCTAGCCACCTTCAGCTTAACAATAAAGGGCACTAGGCAGAAATAGCCATCTGCATCCTAGCAATGAAGGAGACTAGGCAACCATGGCTATTCTGACTCCAATTTTGTAATAGTAACTATCCCTTCCTGAGACCTCGATGTCTTGCCTGAATATAGAATAGACATTTACTGCAGACAGTCTTCGTCAGATGGCTGAACTCACTAAACATTTGGCATCCATGAAAATATTTGTATATGGAGAATGTTGAGGCAATACAAAGATGTAGAAGACTTGATATTCAAACATCTAAGGTGGTCAAAATAAGCATTGGCTTTCCTAGCCCTAATGCGTGTCTTTAAGAGAGGATACAGTAACCCACAAACAGGGAAAAGTAAATTACATCATAAGAAAAGGGGAGGACAAGCAGAAATATACATGCAATACCAACACTAGTCACAGCATAACCAAAAATAATTAGGCAGAGAGCAGCACGGCCTTGTAGAAGTGCCCCTCGCACTTACTGCACAGCATGCCTGTCAAGGAAGACATCCCAGTGACCCAGGAGGACCTGCCCACAGAACTTCCTTCAAACCCAATCAGCGCTTGTCGGCGCGCATAGGCGTCGGCGGGCGCGCGCACGTGCGCGCGCTTGCGCTGACGCGCCGTCAATCAGCCATTGGCGCCAAAGAGCCTATAAGAGGAAGCTTGTGACTGAGGCCTCTTGCTGTCCGGTCTACAGCGTTTCCTGAGACCCCTGCTATTACTAAGTACCTGTTGATTCCTGTTACCCGGCTTGTTCCTGACTACACCTGCCTGCTGCCTGCCTCCGACCCCGGCTTGTCTGACTATTCTCTGCCTGCTCCGCTGGTCCTTGTTGCCCGTCTGTTGCCGACCCTGCCTGTACTCTGACAACCCGCCTGCCTCTGCCTGAACCTGTTCTGTCTGCCAGTGTCTGCCTCTGCCTGAACCTGCTCTGTCTGCCAGTGTTGACCCGGCCTGCCTGACCACGTCCAGCGTTCCAGTGTTCAAAGCACGTGTTCCCTTCAGCCTGCTGTTCCAGAAGTTCCTGCAAACCTCAGAACCTACAGTGCTGTCTGCAGTTCCTGTGTTCCTGATACCTGCACGGTTCCAGTCAAGCCCACAGCTGCCATCTGCCAGGCACTTGTGCACCCCTGCACTCGCGGGCCCCTGTTCCCACCTTCGGGGGTTCACGAGCCAGAGGCATACGAGAGGCCGCTCCCTGCATTCCGGGCTCCATCCCTAGGTACGTGAGAGTACCGGACAGCCATGTCCGAGCCCACGCAGGGAGCCTCGCCTATGGACGATCTCTGCCGCCACCTTGCAGGACTTACCCAGGCGGTGAAGAACCTGCAGGAAGGTTACGCTAACCTGGAGGAACGTGTCCAAGTCCTGTCCGCTTCCGCTTCTGCTACCCCTGGGACTTCTGCTACACCCTCTGTGGTGATGTTGCCACCGGAACCCCGGGTTCCCCCGCCTGAGAAGTTTTCCGGCAACCGGAGCAAATTCAGGACATTCCGCAATGCTTGCAAGCTCCTTTTTGCCTTACAACCAAGGACTTTTTCCCTCGAAGCCACCAAGGTTGGGTTTGTCATCTCCCTGCTGTCAGATGAACCCCAGTCCTGGGCCCATCGGCTCTTGGAAAAGAAGGACCCCTCACTGAATACCTTAAACACCTTCTTCCATGCCATGTCCTCACTTTATGAAGACCCGCAGCTAACCGCTACCGCGGAGACAGCCCTGCATACCCTGCAGCAAGGACGCAGGCCTGTGGAAGACTACGCGACGGAATTCAGGCGTTGGAGCGCTGATACAGACTGGAATAATGCTGCATTACGCCACCAGTTTCGCATGGGTCTCTCAGATCCTCTAAAGGATGAACTAGCCCGTGTGGGCACACCAGACACCTTGGAGGCCCTCATGGAACTGTCCATCCAAATAGACAGACGGCTACGGGAGCGACATGCTGAGAGGTCCGCCGGGTCTTCTCGTCCCGTTTGGATGCTTCCCCGTGTGCCCAGTCCTCCGTATCCAGCTCCCCCAGCTTCCGCTACCGCCAGGTTCGATGCCCCGGAACCCATGCAGCTGCGCTTGCTCCGCCCTTCTCTGACCCCTGAGGAACGTCAACACCACCGAGTCGGCAACCTTTGCTTGTACTGCGGAGAACCAGGACATTTAGTATGAGCCTGCCCAGCAAAGCTCCGTAAGTGCTTCTCCATCTCTCCTGCCTGTATCCCTGTGTCACCTAACCTTATGTCTCACCTGGCTGTTCCCATTGTCTTGCAGCTTCCCGAAGGGAACATCCAAACCAGCGCAATTATTGATTCTGGGGCATGCAGTGGCTTCATGGACTTATCCTTAGCCTCCAGGTACCACATCCCCCTACGACCAAGAGCAAAGGAACTTTCTGTACACCTGCCCGATGGGTCCACTCTTAAATCTGGACCAGTAACCCACGTGACCTCTCCTCTACCAGCTACCATTGCCGGGATTCACCAAGAACTGCTGTGCTTAGATGTCATCAAGTCCCCGTTATTTCCCATCATACTGGGCATGCCCTGGTTGAGGGCCCATAACCCGCAAATCGATTGGGTCCTAGGGAAGATTGAGTTCCCCTCTCCTTACTGTCATCAGCATTGTTCACCTGGACCCGGTGAGGAGCCTGCTTCCCTACTGTGCCTGGAGGTTGAGGCCGAAACCCGTCAAGCGGTACCCGAAGTTTATCACCATTTCCTGGACGTCTTTAGCAATAAGGGTGCAGAGACTCTCCCGCCACACAGGCCATACGACTGTCCCATTGAACTCCTCCCAGGAGCAGAAATCCCTTTTGGGAGAATCTTCCCCTTATCTGAACTGGAACTGGGGACATTAAAGACCTACCTTGATGACAATCTACAATCTACAAAAGGGGTTCATCCTACCTTCCACCTCACCTGCAGGAGCGGGAATCTTCTTTTTGGAGAAGAAGGACCACTCATTACGCCCATGCGTAGACTACCGGGCCCTCAACAAGATTACGGTTAAGAACCGTTACCCCCTGCCCCTAGTGCCAGAACTTTTCCAGAGACTGGGGTCTGCAGCAGTGTTTTCCAAGTTGGACCTTCGCGGGGCCTACAACCTTGTTCGTATACGGAGTGGAGATGAGTTGAAGACTGCCTTCCGCACACGCTTCGGGCACTTTGAGTACTTAGTTATGCCCTTTGGCCTGTGTAATGCCCCCGCCACATTCCAACACTTCGTGAATGACATCTTCAGAGACTTTCTCGACCTATTTGTTGTTATTTATCTTGATGACATTCTAATTTTTTCCTCCTCTCTAGCTGAGCACCGAGAACACGTCAAGAACGTACTGACACGACTACGACTCCATGGACTTTACGCCAAGCCCGAAAAGTGTGTCTTCGAACAACGGAGTATCCCCTTCCTCGGTCTCATCATCTCCGTGGAGGGCATTGAGATGGACCCTCAGAAGGTCTCAGCCATCCTAGATTGGCCAGCTCCCACCGATAAGAAAGGAGTGCAATGGTTTGTGGGCTTCGCAAATTTTTATAGAAAATTTCTAAGAGGATTCTCCACCATCATTTCCCCCATAACCAGGTTGACCAAACAGGGTCTCAAATTCCAGTGTTCCACCGAAGCCCAGGCGGCCTTCACCACGCTGAAGAACCTGTTCGTTTCTGCCTCAGTCCTGAAACACCCCGACTCCACCCTGCCATACATTCTGGAAGTGGATGTCTCGGAAATAGCAGTTGGGGCAGTGCTCTCCCAGAGACAGGGACTCAAAGCCCTTTTGCACCCGGTCGCCTTTTTTTCACGTAAATTATCAGAGGCAGAAAGGAACTACGATGTCGGCGATCGGGAGTTGTTGGCAATCAAGGCGGCACTTGAGGAGTGGCGCTATCTCCTAGAAGGAGCAACCCATCCGATTCTTATCTATACTGACCATAAGAACTTGGAATACCTGAAAGCCGCCAGAAGACTGAGACCGCGGCAGGCCAGGTGGGCACTTTTTTTTCCCAGATTCCAGTTCCATATAACTTACCGTCCCGGATCGAAGAACACCAAGCCTGACGCGTTGTCACGGATGTACAGCGAGCCTGAAGCCCTTTCGTCCCCAGACACTGTCCTGCCTTCAGGGAATTTCCTCCTACTCCAGGGGGACTTACTTACCCAGATTAGACAAGCGTCCACTGGCGCTCCTCTCCCACCTGACACCGCTCTACTAGCCAGAGATGGTCTCTTATGGTTCAGGGACAGGATCTTCGTGCCCCAGGAAGCACGGGTCTCGGTCCTCAGCTCTTGCCACGACCATTTCGGGGTGTACAAGACCTCCGATCTGCTCCAGCGCACGTTCTGGTGGCCGCAATGGCGAAAGGACTGTAAGGAGTATGTGGAGGCGTGCGTTACCTGCATCCAGAATAAGGGCAGCAAGACCAGAGCTTGGGGTTTGTTGAAGCCGCTCCCCGTCCCGGAGAGACCATGGAGGATGATCTCCATGGATTTTATTGTGGAGCTACCGCCCTCAGAAAATTGCACTACCATCTTTGTGGTAGTGGATAGACTATCTAAGATGTCCCACTTTCTGCCCATGAGGGGCACACCATCTGCCGCCGAGACGGCTAAGACTTTCATCAGGGAAATAGTGAGGCTCCATGGCATACCAGGAAATATCACGTCGGATCGGGGGTCACAATTCACGTCTAAGTTCTGGAAAGCTCTGTGTGGGTCACTAAGGATTGACCTGTCTTTCTCCTCTGCTTACCATCCGCAAACGAACGGTCAGACGGAAAGAACCAATCAAACGCTGGAGCAGTACCTGCGCTGCTTTTCCTCATTGTCCCAGGATGATTGGGTTCCGCTGCTTCCCCTTGCTGAGTTTGCTTATAATAACTCTGTCCATTCAGCCACTAAGCAATCCCCGTTTTTTGCAAATTACGGGTTCCACCCTCTATTTCTATCGAACAATCTTCCGGAGTCCCCGGTACCAGCCGCCCAGGAACACCTCAATTTTTTTGAATCCAACAACAAGCTACTACAAGAGACTATGGCAAGGACCCAGAGTTACAACAAGGAGGTTTATGATAAAAAGAGAAGAGGGGAGCTTGACCTCAAACCTGGAGACCAAGTCTGGTTATCCACCCTGAATTTAAAGTTAGCATGCCCATCCAGGAAACTAGGTCCCAAGTTCGTGGGGCCCTTCCCCGTAGTGAGGAGAATCAACAATGTAGCCTACGAACTGAAGTTACCGGAGTCCTTCTGGATTCACCCAGTCTTTCATGTGGCCCTGCTCAAGCCTGTGGTGCCAGACCCATTTGCCAACCGAAAGGTCGGTCCCCCCGCACCTGTAATCATTAACGGAGAAATGGAATTCGAAGTAGAATCCATTTTGGATTGTAGGAGAAGGGGTAACCAGGTTCAGTTTCTGGTAAAATGGAAGGGGTATGGACCCGAGGAGAACTCCTGGGAACCGGAGGCCAACATACATGCCAGAAGACTGATCCTTGCCTTCAAGAGGTCCCATCCCAGTAAGATGGCACAATTGGGCATCCGGAGGTTGCCCTTGGGGGGGGCAATGTCAAGGAAGACATCCCAGTGACCCAGGAGGACCTACCCACAGAACTTCCTTCAAACCCAATCAGCGCTTGTCGGCGCGCATTGGCGTCGGCGTGCGCGCGCGGGTGTGCGCTGACGCGCCGTCAATCAGCCATTGGCGCCAAAGAGCATATAAGAGGAAGCTTGTGACTGAGGCCTCTTGCTGTCCGGTCTACAGCGTTTCCTGAGACCCCTGCTATTACTAAGTACCTGTTGATTCCTGTTACCCGGCTTGTTCCTGACTACACCTGCCTGCTGCCTGCCTCCGACCCCGGCTTGTCTGACTATTCTCTGCCTGCTCCGCTGGTCCTGTTGTTGCCCGTCTGTTGCCGACCCTGCCTGTACTCTGACAACCCGCCTGCCTCTGCCTGAACCTGTTCTGTCTGCCAGTGTCTGCCTCTGCCTGAACCTGCTCTGTCTGCCAGTGTTGACCCGGTCTGCCTGACCACGTCCAGCGTTCCAGTGTTCAAAGCACGTGTTCCCTTCAGCCTGCTGTTCCAGAAGTTCCTGCAAACCTCAGAACCTACAGTGCTGTCTGCAGTTCCTGTGTTCCTGATACCTGCACGGTTCCAGTCAAGCCCACAGCTGCCATCTGCCAGGCACTTGTGCACCCCTGCACTCGCGGGCCCCTGTTCCCACCTTCGGGGGTTCACGAGCCAGAGGCATACGAGAGGCCGCTCCCTGCATTCCGGGCTCCATCCCTAGGTACGTGACAATGCCCAAGGCCTCAGCATCCCCTGTTGTGCACAGAATAAAATGTCCCTGCGGTCTCAGGTGAATTCCTGTGTCCGTGAGCAGTGTCCCAAACATCTTAGGTCCCATCATGGACGGTGTTCCTGGCATGCTGAACATTTCTCTCTTTTAGCAAGAAGAAAAAAACACAGTCTCTTCCTTCCTCTCCTGCGACACACTCCCACGGTGCCTTGGGCAAGAAAAAGAACAGACAAGACTCCTCCCACTGGTTCCTCTGGTCACGCAACTCGCAGGCTTTTCTCAACTCCACCCACAGTCCATGTGCCAGGCAGTGGCCTGCAATCAACCCCTTGTAAAAAATGGCATAGTCCAAAGAAAACCTCTACCATGTAGATTTCACACGAACAGTCCACTTTAGTTGCGAGAGGTAATGGCAAATCCCGGACTCGAGCCCCCACATGTAGCAGTGACCCCCGAAGGAGCTGCTGGTTAAATTTGGGCTTACCGTTACGTCCCCTGTTGTAGCTCCGTCTTGGGGATCCCGTGGAATGTAAACCAGAGTAAAGGTTGAGACTGACACTGAATCCTCTTTCAGGGTTTTTATTCACGAAAAATAGAACACAGTCTCTCAATAAAGGGTAGAGGGTTTAGGGGTGAATTCAGGTACTTAGATTGCAGGGTGATGGGACCTGGTTCCCTACTGCACATATGTGAGTCATGCTGCGTGTCCTGACTGGTCCCTGCTGTCTTCTAGGACCTGTGTGTCTCCCAGAAGACAGCGGGGGAACAGCGGAGGGGCCGGACATGGCATAGATCGCTGCGGAATCTGCGGCGATCTATCGCCAGAAGTGGGATCAAATATAGGTATCTGCTCCCCCATGAAAGGTGCCAAATGTGACACCGGAGGGGGGGAGGAACCGGAGAAGCGGAAGTTAAATTTTTGGGTGGAACTCCAGTTTAAATGACTGTGTGCACACAGTACAATTACTGCTTGTATAATGTTGTAAGCATTGATGTTAAACTCAAACATATAGGTCTGACATATACTAGACTGTAAGCACTAAAGGCCATATGTAATCTCAAGCTTTAGTACCCACATCCCTTGTTAACTCAATAAAATATATTTTTTTTTTTAGTTCTGCAATTTACTAGTACCAGTAAAGTCTCAATTGCTACATTGTACCATTTATAGTTGATACAGTAAAATCTACCTATTTTGATTGCAGTATAGTCAGTGTTTATCTAGCGCTCCAGATGGAGTAATCCTTAGGGGTATAGTGTGTGGCTGTTATAGCTGGATGGTGATGTATCCATAGAAAGGGGTATAAAGGTTTAAAAAGGAAGGCAGCAATCCTTCAGAGTGTGTCCAGAACTCTGTAAGACGTGTAAGGTAAATACAGGGGGGGGGGAGGCACCGACCTGAGTGTAGTATTAAAATGATAACTTTAATAGGATAAGATTAAAAACACTTACAAGAGGATAGAAGATGCATGCTCATCAAAGTAAAGTGCAGTCCTGGCATTCCACATGGCTCTATAGGTACCACCACTGTTCCGGATAGCTGGAAGGATTTGAGCAGCTGGCAGATCAGTTCTATCTACAAACCCAAGGCACTGCCATGGAGGCAAATTTCTCCCCAACCTACGCAAATCTAACGATGGGTTATCGGGAACTCCACCACATCACACACAACAGTCCCTTTGCTGCCAACATAATTTTTACGGGCGTTACATCAATGATGTAATAATCATCTGGGATGGCACCATGGAGAACCTCACGCAGTTTGTTTCCCATTGTAACAACAACTTGGGACTCTCTTTCACCTTCGTAGCGGACCCCAACAAACTGGCCTTCTTGGATCTAGAACTCTACCACAGTGGCACACAAATAGATACCACCAACTACGTAAAACCCACTGCAGGAAACTCATACATACACTACCAGAGTTGCCACCACCCCAGATGGAAGAACAATATCCCCAAGAGATAGTTCAATAGGATCCAATGCATTTGTACAAGAGATGAGGATTACCAGACCCAAGGCCAACTCTTAACCCAAAAATGTATAAACAAAGGATACCCCCCAGCTCTTCTAGATGATGCTTTCCATCAGTATCAGGCTAAACTGACAACTAAACCCAACACGCCAGAAGGGCTCCAGCCAACAAGGTTTACCATCAAGTTCCATGTCCGCTACAGACAAATGTAAAAAATCTTCATCAAGAACTGGCCCATCCTGCTGGAAGAACTTTTTCTGGGTTCCACCCAAACATCCAAATCCAAAGTTTCCTACCACAAGGCTAAAAATATCAAGAGCCGAATTGCGGCAAGTAAGATCTGCAAACCCAAGCCAGATCCCAACACCCACACCCCCCTGATTCCACTAGTGAGCATGTTTCAATGTAAGAAAAAAATTATGCATGATGTGTAAATTTGTCTAGCATGGACAAAAAGCTTCTCTACAAAAGGAAAAACTTACCCTATAAAAGAGTTTTACAATTGCTCCAGTGATCATGTAGTATACTGTCTGGCCTGTTCTTGTGGCCTCCTATATGTTGGCAGAACCATCTGTCCCCTCCGCCAATGGTTTGGCAAGCACAGGCGGTTCATCGAACAAGGATGTGATGAGCACAGTGTACCAAGACATTTTTTTTGGGACCATGTTTCTCCCCCCCTCCTTCCTCCCTGTCCCCCCCCCCCCCCACAAACAGATCTGTCTCTGCTTCACCAGTCGGGAGTGGTATAGTAAAAATATTATATTAATATATTATTTTCATATATGTATGTGATGTGTATATATATATATATATATATATATATATATATATATATATATATATATATATATATATATATATATATGTATGTGTATGTATATATGTATATGCAGGCATATATACATATTACATGATCCATCATTAGGTGCACCTCACTTGGTATCCACACCATGAGGGGCACACACACATATACATCCCTTGTATACCAATTAGGGGGAACACAGCACCAACCTTATCATTACCGTTCATTATTATTATTAATTCTTTACACTAGAGCCTGTTCCCCCTCCATCACTTCTTCATGTTTACATGCATACTAACCCCCCTTTTTTTTTACTTTACTTGCCTGGCCCTTCATACATTGTTAACCTCTTCAATAGGCTTTAATACATATAGAAGAGAATTATGCTATTTCCATGTGTATCAGTTTACAAAAAAATTTTTTGTTAATCCAAGACTATTAACCCCTGCTCCACCTTGCCCCTTGCTATAATTTTTTTCCCCTAATTTGTTTACTGATTGGTCTGCTGGAAGTTGTAGTTCCACGGCCACATCCACATGCGCTCCATTGTGTATATATAGCTGTCCTCCTCTAGAGGGCAGTAGGCCCATAGAAGGAGCAGCCAGCTCCGAGCGCGTAGCCTTTCACCACTTCAGCCCTGATTGAAAAGATTCCAGCCCTGCCTAGGTCCAATCAGAGGCCCGTGACATCACTTCATGTTCCACGGTCCATGCTGGTCAATGTGGAGCTTTTTGGTTCCTTTGCTCCTGGAGAAACACAGTGATCCATTCCAGCCAGCTGCTCAACCCCTTCCAGCTATCCGGAACAGCGGTGGGACCTATAGAGCCATGTGGAATGCCAGGACTGAACTTTACTTCGACGAGCAAGCATCTTCTGTCATCTTGTATGTGTTTTTAATCTTATCCTATTAAAGTCATCATTTTACTACTACACTCAGGTCGACGCCTCCCCTCCCTGTTTTTTCCTTACATATTTAAATTGCAAGTTCTTGTATTATCATCTGCTTACATCATGTTGCACACATAAAACAATAAATAGCACTGAGTGCAAATAATGCAATATCCATCCTTTTTTTGTTTCCTCCATAGCAACATTTAATGTTTACAGTCAAATAAAATCTGTCCGGGTTACTGTTGGAGAAGATGCCCTTATCAACTGTTACTTGAAGCCAGAAATAAATGCTGAGAACATGGAGATTAAATGGCTAAGATCTAAAGATGCATCTCTTGTACATCACTATCACAATGGAAGGGATGAAACAGTGAACACAGATTTTTATGGCCGTATCCAATTAATTAAGGATGAAATAAAGAGAGGAAATATCTCCCTGAGGATACAGAATATTAAGGTTTCAGATGAAGGCTCCTACACATGTTACTTTCAGAATGAATATATGTTTGATGAAGACACAACAGAAATATTACCAGTGGGTAAGTAATATAAAAGAGCTACTATTACTATTCCCCTAATACTGTGTGAGCTAGGAGCCGCTAATATTAACTGGTTCTTTACAAAACAGTGCAGAGACTGCCAGTCACACCCAACAGTCTATTCATTTTGGCTCCAATAAACAGTCTAGGGGGTTTGTTTTTTTCATAATATTTTGGCATTGGTGGGTGGAAAATATGCCCCGGCATCAGCGGAGGGAAAAATGTCTGTATTTAGTGGCAAATGGGGAAAAAGAATCCCTGGGAGTGAGTGGCCAGTAGGATTAAAGAATCCTTTATTGTTGTCAGTGGATAAGGTGTAATGCATAGAGTGCCAGGGTTTGGAGTATTTAATGTACAGCCCAGTGTACAAAATGCTGAAATTAGAATTGTGAAGTACATAGAGTGTAGGGGTCTTGATTATGCCACACACAGTGCAGGGGTCAGGAGTATGCAAAGCACACACATACTCCTCCACCCCACTGCCAAGCACACATGTCCTCCTTATCTTCTTTGTACAAAAAAAAACAGCCCCTCTCTCCATGGACACTTACTCCTTACCCTGTGGGTTGATTGGTTAGTGGTTGATTTCATGGGCTCCTCCTCCATGTCATATGACATATCAGAGCTAAAGAGACTAGGAGAGCCTCCCTTGGTTCTCTGTGGTGCAGGAGCCACGGTAACTAGGGCATTTGTTCCCGCATAGCTGCGGTAAAGATGACTGTGGCTCTGCAAAGGACTGACTGCGTGACTGAGAGTTGCCCCTTGGAGTTCAGACATAGGGCAGATGCCACAGATGTCCTTCTTGTTCAGGCAGATCTGATCCCACAACTCAACATGATTGCACGTGAAGCCAAGTCTATTTGCAGATGCTTAAGTGGAGCAGAAAGTGGCAAATTATTGATTTTCCTGATTTGACCCCCCCCCCCAACAAAACAAACAGACAAAACTACAACGGTAACCTAATATACAAATATGTCATGACACCTTGAACTAATACTGTATATGTAACTATTTTACTAATTATTTTTCTTCTTTAAAGCAATTGGCACGGGGCCAGAGTTCCAAATTGAATACTATTCAAAAGACAAAATGAACGTTTCTTGTTTCTCTTCTCATTGGTATCCAAAACCAGAAGCATATTGGATAGACAACAACAGTAACAGACTGAAGGAACATTCAATTTCAGTGACTCCTAATGAGGCCAATATGTACAATGTTAAGACATCTATATATTTTAATAAAACTGCAAAAAAGATATCTTGCTTGATTCAGAATGCACAGCCAGGAGGCCTAAGAGTAGCTGCCATTCATATTGCAGGTAAGGTATTTATTAATTTTGTTTTACAGTGAAAATGTTATTGAAAATTGTTGGGAACCACAATTTATTTTACATATGGTTGGAGAATGGGACAAATCACACTATGATTTGTATACAGGGGGTCCCCGAGTTACGAACTCGTTAGGGACTGCCCGCCTGTACGGAAGTCGGAAATGTTCGTAAGTCGGCCGCGCATGCGCAGACCGACAAATAGAGATTTCCGGACATTTCCGATGTTCCGTCTATTGCCGTTCTGTGCATGCGCGGCAAATTACGGACATTTCCGGCATTTTCCGAAGCTCCGTATGGCCGCGCATGCGCAGAACGGCCGAAAGACGCAGAAAAAGAACGAAAAATGGCGGAGGGGTCCCGCAGCACCCCGTTCGTAAGTAGGGGTTGTTCGTAGGTCGGGTGTTCGTAAGTCGGGGACCCCCTGTATCTCTTGTTGAATTCCAGCACCATAGTACTCACTGTTCTTAGGGTTGTTAGATACATTTTACTATGTCTGCTGCATTCTACAGATTAATTTTGCCTGGCAGATTAAGGGTGGCCCAACCAGTTATTAGGTTTAGGGGCAAAAAAAAAAAACTTGTGTTGTATATTATATATATATATATTTATATATACTGTATATATATATATATATATATATATATATATACTGCTCAAAGAGATTAAAGGAATACTTTGAAAACACATTAGATCTCAATGGGGAAACATATCATGCTGGATATCTATACTGATATGGACTGGGTAATGTGTTAGGAACAAAGGGATGCCACATCGTTTGATGGAAATGAAAATGATCAACCTACAGAGGGCTAAATTCAAAGACAGCCCAAAAATCTGTGAAAAGTGAAAAAATTATGCAGCAGCTAGTCCATTTTGCTGAAATTTCATTGTAGCAACCCAAAATGGTACTCAGTAGTTGGTATGGCCCCCACGTGCTTGTATGCATGCCTGACAAAGTCAGGGCATAATCCTAATGAGACAACGGATGGTGTTCTGGGGTATTTCCTCCCAGATCTGGACCAGGGTATCACTGAGCTCCTCAACAGACTGAGGTGCAACCTGGCGGCATCGGATGGACTGAAACATAATGTCCCAGAGGTGTTCTATTGGATTTAGGTCAGGTGAGCGTGGGGGCCATCCAATGGTATCAATTCCTTCATCCTCCAGAAATTGGTTGCATACACTCACCACATGAGGCCGGGCATTGTCGTGCACAAGGAGTAACCCAGGACCCACTGCGCCAGTGTAGGGTCTGGCAATGGGTACAAGGATTTTGTTCCGATACCCAATGGCAGTCGGGGTGCCACTGTCTAGCCTGTGGAGGTCTGTGCATCCCTCCATGGATATGCCTCCCAGACCATCACTAACCCACCACCAAACCGGTCATGCTGAATGATGTTACAGGCATATTAACATTCTCCATGACTTCTCAAGACCCTTTCACATCTGTCACATGTGCTCAGGGCAGAGGCGTAACTAGAAACTTCAGGGCCCGGTGCAAGAAATCATGAATTTCCCCCCGGAAGAGCATGATTTTGGTGTTGAGAGCGGGTGGAAGCGGTGGTACTTGAGGGGGGGTGGCAGTGGTGGTACTTGAGGGGGATGGCAGCGATAGTACTTGAGGGGGTGGCAGCGGTGGTACTTGAGGGGGTGGCAGCAGTGGTACTTGAGAGGGGTGGCAGCGGTGGTATTTGAGGGGGGGCTGGCTGCAGTGGCACTTGAGGGGGAGGTACTTGTGGGGGTGGCTGTGGGGGTGTCAGCAGTGGTACCTGAGGGGGTGACAGTGGTGGTACTTCGGGAGGGTGGCTGAGGTGGTACTTGAGGGGGGATGGCAGCAATGGTACTTGAGGGGGGATGGCAGCGGTGGTACTTTAGGGGGTGGCAGCGGTGGTACTTTAGGGGGTGGCAGTGTTGGTACTTTAGGGGGTGGCAGTGGTGGTACTTGAGGAGGGTGGCAGTGGTGGTACTTGAGGGGGGTAGCATTAGTGGCAGTGGTGGTGCCATCCTCTCCCACCACCACCTCTGCCTCTTATTGATCCCATCCCCCACCACGATCTCATCCCTACCCCCCCATCACCTCTATTGTAGAGGTGATAGGGATGAGATCTGCGGTGGTGGTGGGGGATGGAATCAGAAGGAGGCAGAGGTGGAGTTTGGGATTGATTGCACTGCAAAATGCCACTTTACTTACCGTCAATCAATCGATTCCCCTCAAAATTTGGTCACTGTGCCTCCTCCAGGAATTCCTTGCATCATGGGTCGTCGGGACAGGGACTCCAGGCAGTCGCAGAGGGGAGTGCTCCTCCCCCGTCTTTACTCAATTGGTGTCAGCTGACTTTATTTTTCAGTGTCCACCCTGCTTCCCTACATTATCTCTGTCTCTGGATAGGCAGGGGCGGTCCACAGTCTCAGCGCTGCCTCTGCCTTCTCTCTCTCCCCTCAGTGGGCGAAAGCCCCCCTCCCCACAGCGGAAGGAACCAACACATGCCGCCCTTACCACAGCAGCCAGAATGGACACAGAACAGTCAGGCAGGCCCCTCACACGGGCAAGCCCCCCTGAATTGCCGGAACTACAGGGCCCAGTCACAAGTGTGACTGCTGCCACCCTGATAATTCTGCCACTGGCTCAGGGTGAACCTGCCCTCTTCTGTGAAAAGCACAGGGTACCAGTGGTGAACCTGCTAATTCTGGTGTTCAATGGCAAATGCCAATAGAGCTCCACTGTGCCAGGCAGTGAGCACAGGACCCACTAGAGGGCGTTGGGCCCTGAAGGGAACTACACCTGACATACAGCAATTTAATGGTATATATCCATCCAAAGGATGTACTCCATTATATATTACTTCTATACTAGCTAAAGGGTTTTCCCAGATTTATAATTAGTTAAAGGTACCTATCTATCTAAGGGATTTATTCCTTTCTACATTACCTATCTTTATAATCTTTAAAACCTTTGCCGGCACTTACATTCCACACGTTCAGAGACACACAACACTTTGTGGGAGCAATGCAAGTCATTTATTTTTTTTATTGCATTTTAGTGTAAGTATGAGATCTGAGGTCTTTTTGTACCCAAATTATTTTTTTTGTCCTTTTTTTTCATACAAATAGAGATTTTTATTTGGTGGTATTTGATCACCTCAGGGTTTTTTATTTTTTGCTCTATAAATAAACAACATTTTTCTTAGTTTCTGTGATAAAATCTTGCAAATTAACAATTTTTCTTCATAAATGTTTTCCACAATTTATACTGCTACGTATCTTTGGTAAAAATAACCCAAATTCGTGGATATTATGTGGTCTGCGTGAAAGTTATAGAGTCTACAAGCTATTATGCAAATCATAAAAAATGTATCTGATGTACTGGTGGCCTATCTCATAGACCCTAACAAGCAAGGACAGTACAAATGCCCCCCAAATGACCCCTTTTGGAAAGTAGACATTCCAAGGTATTTAGTAAGAGGCATGGTGAGTTATTTGAAGTTGTAATTTTTTCCCACAATTAAGATTTTTTATTTATTTATTTTTTCACAAAATTGTCATTGTAATAGCTTATTTCTCTCCCATGGAATGTGCATACCACAAATGACACCCCAAAATACATTCAGCTACTCCTCCTGAGTATTACGATACCACATGTGTGGGACTTTTTCACTACCTGGCCACACACCGAGGCCCAACATGCAGGGAGCACCATCAGGTGTTCAAGGAGCATAAATTACAGTACACATCTAACTTGTTGACTACCTATTACACTTTTGAAGGCCCTAGACATACAGAGGCCCAATATTGAAGTAGCACCTTCAGACGTTCTAGGAGCATAGATTACAAATCTCATTTCTCAACCACCTATTACACTTTTGAAGGCCCTGGAGAACCAGGACAATAGAAACGCCCACAAAATGAACCCATTTTGGAAAGATAACACCCTAACGTATAATCTATGATGCATAATGAGTCTTTTAGACATTATTTTTTTTCCAGAAGTTTTTGAAAAATGTGGAAAAAAAATGAAAAGGCATTTTTTTTACATAAAGTTGTTCGTTTATAAGATATTTCCAACACATAGCATTTACATAGCAAAAATGACATCCCAAAATAAATTTTGACACTCCTTCTGAGTATAATGATACCACATGTGTGAGACTTTTACACAGCCTGGCCACATAGAGAGATCCAACATGCAAGGAACACTGTCAGCATGCACAAACCAAGAATTACACCCCAAAATACATTATGCTGAACAAAGGGTAAACAAAAGATTACCTGTGGTTTTAGTTGCGCAGTTGTCCACAGGAGGATAGCACTGGTCCAGGCAGCAGGCAGGGACTTGATCAGCAACGGCGAACACAATTGTCCAGGCAGCAGGCAGGGATACTGTCCATATAATGTCGAGGGTCAGTGCAGGCAGAGATTTTGTCAGCAGTGCCACAAATATTGGTCCTGGTAGTAGGCAGGAACATGGTCCATGTGCTGTGGTCACTGCCATCATGCCTCTGCCTGTCGCACTAAGTCCTACAGGCAGCAGGCAGAAGTAAGGCCTTGTTTAGGACAGAATGGGGACAGGGGTTGAGGCTTCCCCCATCCAAATCTCTTTGAAGCCTCCAAGTCTCCAGACCCTAATCTAGGAATGAGAAAACAAAAAAAAAAATGTTTTCTCCATCCAAAGAAACTCTTCTGGAGCCCCTCCCATATGTAAGACCCCTGTGTTGAATCCCACTAGTCCAGTTGCAGGGTACTTGATCAGTCCAAGAGGCAGGCAAATAACATGGTCAAACAGTCCAAGGTCAGTTCCAGATCAGGCAGAGGTATGTACAGAATTATTAGGCAGAAGCATGGTCGAATAACAGTCCAGGGTCAGTTCTAGATCAGGCAGTGGTATGTACAGAATCAGTAGGCAGAAACATGGTCGAATAACAGTTCAGGGTCAGTTCCAGATCAGGCAGAGGTATGTACAGAATCGGCAGGCAGAAGCGTGGTCGAATAACAATCCAGGGTCAGTTACAGAGCAGGCAGTGGCATAAGGGGTGTACGGGTAAATGGCAGGAACTGAGGATTAAGCTAACCATACTTCACTTATAATTTACTGAAGTATGGTAACCGCGAAAACAGTCACCTATGCAGAGGCCTGGTTGGGAAGGACAATAATAAGATGTGTCTCTTCTGACTCCTCTACTGGTACGCACCCAGGGCCGGATTTCCCACAAGGCCACCGAGGCCAGGCCTCGGGGCGGCAGTGGTGCAGGGGCGGCGCATATAGCAGCAGTTCAGCATCCCGAAGAACTGTTTAACATATATTCCTGCCTGTGCGCTCCGTCTCCGAGCCGAGCTCAGCGATGGGCAGCAGGCATACCTATTCAGCCTGTGATTGGCTGAATAGGTCACATGCGGGCGGCGGACACGATTGGTCACATGTGGAGGCGGGGCTTGACTGTGGGTGATCGCCCGGAGTCCCGCCTCCTTGCCTGTCGTGTGCTCTGCTGTGCTGTGTCTCCCGAAGTCCTCACTGAGGTATCGTTCTCCTCTGTACTCACAGCCCCCTCTGTAAGCCACTCCCCCTCTGTCAGCTACCCCCCCTCTGTCAGTTACCCCCCCCTCTGTCAGTTACCCCCCCCCTCTGTCAGCTACCCCCCTCTCTGTCAGTTACCCCCCCCCCTCTGTCAGTTACCCCCCACCCTCTGTCAGTTACCCCCCCCCCTCTGTCAGTTACCCCCCGTCTGTCAGGCCACCCCCTCTCTTACCATCTTTCTCTCTCACCCCTCCTCCCTCCCCTGTAAGCTACTCCCCCCCCTCTGTCAGCTACCCCCCCCCTCTGTCAGCTACACCCCCCCCTCTGTCAGCTACACCCCCTCCCTCTGTCAGCTACACCCCCCCTCCCTCTGTCAGCTACACCCCCCATCTCAGTTACCCCCCCCCCCTCTGTCAGTTACCCCCCCCTCTGTCAGTTACCCCCCCCCCTCTGTCAGTTACCCCCCCTCTGTCAGTTACCCCCCCCCTCTGTCAGTTACCCCCCTCTGTCAGTTACCCCCCCGTCTGTCAGTTACCCCCCCCTCTGTCAGTTACCCCCCCCTCTGTCAGTTACCCCCCCCCCCTCTGTCAGTTACCCCCCCTCTGTCAGTTACCCCCCCTCTGTCAGTTACCCCCCGTCTGTCAGTTACCCCCCGTCTGTCAGTTACCCCCCCCTCTGTCAGGCCACCCCCTCTCTTACCATCTTTCTCTCTCACCCCTCCTCCCTCCCCTGTAAGCTACTCCCCCCCTCTGTCAGCTACCCCCCCTCTGTCAGCTACACCCCCCCCTCTGTCAGCTACACCCCCCCTCCCTCTGTCAGCTACACCCCCCATCTCAGTTACCCCCCCCTCTGTCAGTTACCCCCCCTCTGTCAGTTACCCCCCCCCTCTGTCAGTTACCCCCTCTGTCAGTTACCCCCCCCCCTGTCAGTTACCCCCCCCCCTCTGTCAGTTACCCCCCCCCCCCTCTGTCAGTTACCCCCCCCTCTGTCAGTTACCCCCCCCCCCTCTGTCAGTTACCCCCCCTCTGTCAGTTACCCCCCGTCTGTCAGTTACCCCCTCTGTCAGTTACCCCCCGTCTGTCAGTTACCCCCCCCGTCTGTCAGGCCACCCCCTCTCTTACCATCTTTCTCTCTCACCCCTCCTCCCTCTCAGCCCCTTCTCTCTCCCTGTAAGCTACTCCCCCCCCTCTGTCAGCTACCCCCCCCCTCCCTCTGTCAGCTACCCCCCCCTCCCTCTGTCAGCTACACCCCCCTCCCTCTGTCAGCTACACCGCCCCTCCCTCTGTCAGCTACACCCCCCATCCCTCTGTCAGCTACCCCCCCTCTGTCAGTTACCCCCCCCTCTGTCAGTTACCCCCCCCCCCTCTGTCAGTTACCCCCTCTGTCAGCTACTCCCCCCTCTGTCAGGCCACCCCCTCTCTTACCATCTTTTTCTCACCCCTCCTCCCCCTCAGCCCCCTTCTCTCTCTGTCCCTGTCCCCCCCTCTGTCCCCCCCCCCTGTCAGCTACTCCCCCCTCTATCAGCTACTCCCCCCCCCTCTGTCAGCTACTCCCCCCCCTCTGTCAGCTACTCCCCCCCCTCTGTCAGCTACACCCCCCTCCCTCTGTCAGCTACACCCCCCCTCCCTCTGTCAGCTACACCCCCCTCCCTCTGTCAGCTACACCCCCCTCCCTCTGTCAGCTACACCCCCTCCATCTGTCAGGCCACCCCCTCTCTTACCACCTTTCTCTCTCTCACCCCTCCTCCCTCTCTCACCCCTCCTCCCTCTCAGCGCCCTTCTCTCTCCCACCCCTCCTCCCTCTCAGCCCCCTTCTCTCTCCCACCCTTACTCCCTCTCAGCCCCCTTCTCTCTCACCCCTCCTCCCTATCAGCCCCCTTCTCTCTCTCCCACCCTCCCTCCCTCTCAGCCCCCTTCTCTCTCTCCCACCCCTCCCTCCCTCTCAGCCCCCCTTCTCTCTCTCCCACCCTCCCTCCCTCTCAGCCCCCTTCTCTCTCTCCCACCCTCCCTCCCTCTCAGCCCCCTTCTCTCTTTCCCACCCTCCCTCCCTCTCAGCCCCCTTCTCTCTCTCCCACCCTCCCTCCCTCTCAGCCCCCTTCTCTCTCTCCCCACCCCTCCTCCCTATCAGCCCCCTTCTCTCTCTCCCACCCCTCCTCCCTATCAGCCCCCTTCTCTCTCTCTCACCCCTCCTCCCTATCAGCCCCCTTCTCTCTCTCCCACCCCTCCTCCCTCTCAGCCCCCTTCTCTCTCCCACCCTCCCTCCCTCTCAGCCCCCTTCTCTCTCCCACCCTCCCTCCCTCTCAGCCCCCTTCTCTCTCCCACCCTCCCTCCCTCTCAGCCCCCTTCTCTCTCCCACCCTCCCTCCCTCTCAGCCCCCTTCTCTCTCCCACCCTCCCTCCCTCTCAGCCCCCTTCTCTCTCCCACCCTCCCTCCCTATGAGCCCCCTTCTCTCTCCCACCCTCCCTCCCTATGAGCCCCCTTCTCTCTCCCTCCCTCCCTATGAGCCCCCTTCTCTCTCCCACCCTCCCTCCCTATGAGCCCCCTTCTCTCTCCCACCCTCCCTCCCTATGAGCCCACTTCTCTCTCCCACCCTCCCTCCCTATGAGCCCCCTTCTCTCTCCCACCCTCCCTCCCTATGAGCCCCCTTCTCTCTCCCACCCTCCCTCCCTATGAGCCCCCTTCTCTCTCCCACCCTCCCTCCCTATGAGCCCCCTTCTCTCACTCACCCTCCCTATGAGCCCCCTTCTCTCTCCCACCCCTCCTCCCTATCAGCCCCCTTCTCTCTCCCACCCCTCCTCCCTATCAGCCCCCTTCTCTCTCTCCCACCCTCCCTCCCTCTCAGCCCCCTTCTCTCTCCCACCCCTCCTCCCTATCAGCCCCCTTCTCTCTCTCACCCTCCTCCCTCTCAGCCCCCTTCTCTCTCCCACCCTCCCTCCCTCTCAGCCCCCTTCTCTCTCCCACCCTCCCTCCCTATGAGCCCCCTTCTCTCACTCACCCTCCCTCCCTATGAGCCCCCTTCTCTCTCCCACCCCTCCTCCCTATCAGCCCCCTTCTCTCTCCCACCCCTCCTCCCTATCAGCCCCCTTCTCTCTCTCACCCCTCCTCCTTCTCAGCCCCCTTCTCTCTCTCTCACCCTCCCTCCCTCTCAGCCCCCCCTTTCTCTCTCCCACCCTCCCTCTCAGCCCCCTTCTCTCTCCCACCCTCCCTCCCTCTCAGCCCCCTTCTCTCTCCCACCCTCCCTCCCTCTCAGCCCCCTTCTCTCTCCCACCCTCCCTCCCTCTCAGCCCCTTCTCTCTCCCACCCCTCCTCCCTATCAGCCCCCTTCTCTCTCTCACCCCTCCTCCCTCTCAGCCACCTTCTCTCTCTCAGCCACCTTCTCTCTACCACCCCACTCCCCCTCACAACCCCAATCCCCTCCATCTTTCTCACCCCCTCTCTCTTCTGCCTCCTCACCCCCTTACCTCCTCCTCTCACCCTTTCTCACCTCCCTCCCCCACCTCTTCTCCCCCCTTAGGGGGCGAGGGCCCCATGATTCCTAACAGCGACCCTGTGAGTGTACAAGTTTGGATGTGTTTTGATTCCTGTGTCCTGCCGACACACTGGGCACAACGATGCAGCACCTGCCTCTACTTTGCCTTCTCTCCAAGCCCCCCCCCCCCCAAGGGAAGGGAAGAAGGTAAATAGCACTACAGTAGAGCAGCTTCGCTCCACCCCCAAACTCCGGCTTACACATTTTCTGGCTCAAAACGTCTCTCGGTAAGGCAGTCTAATGCGGGTCTTTAGGGGCAGGGGACACTGATGGGGGGGGGGGGGGGGGCGGCATTGAAGGACCCGGCCTTGGGGCGGCAAAGGGAGTAAATCCGGGCCTGTACGCACCTTACATATTTTTTTACTTCTTTGGCCTGTTGGTTTGGGAGGGATTTTATCGGGAAAGTGGCGTTCGGAGAGTCGACTAAGAACATCTGATCGGATGTTTTCTGGTGGGCCGTTCGGGAATATAGGGAGAGTGTAAATTTCCTCCTGGTAGCCAAGAAAGGGTTAGGGGTTTTGTTTGGAGTTGCGGTAAATGATATAGGAGTTGTATATGGTTCTGGGCATTACTGCAGAGAAGACCGGCATGTGGTGGATGAGGTGGGTTGACCAATAGGAACCAATTCATTTTTTTTGGTGAGTCCCATACAAAATGTGAGGCCCAAAAAGACCTTCGACTCCTCCACTGTTAGGTCTCTCCACTCATAGGGATGGACATAATAGGATGTTGGATTATTCAAAATAAATTGTTGTGCATACAGGTTGCACTGGGCCACAACTGACTCTAACATGTCCCTTGTAAAAATTAAATAAAAAAAATAGATTTTGGAAAAATTCTCCATGTCCACCTGGACTCCTGGCTGGGCTGTGAAAGGGGGAATGTTAATGTCTCCTAAATTATGAGGAAGCCACAAGGGGTTCTGAAGGGCATAGGGAAGGCTGGCATGGATCCTAACCCTTTGGGGATTAGGTGACACCCTACTGGTACTTGGCCTTTCTTGCCAAGGTACTGCAGTGCTGGTGGATGGCACTGCCTTCTTACCAGAACGCCTTTTGTTGGCAGGCAGAATATCTTTCTCCTCTGAGTCTGGCACAGATGGGCACTGATGAGGCGGCACAGATGGGCACTGATTGATTGCACAGATGTGCACTATAGAGGCGGCACAGATATGCCCTGATGAGGTGGCACAGATGGGCACTGATGAGGTGGCACAGATGTGCACTGATGAGGTGGCACAGATGTGCACTGATTGCACAGATGGGCACTGTTGAGGTGGCACAGATGGGCACTGATGAGGTGGCACTGATGGGCACTGATCGCACAGACGTGCACTGATTGATTGCACAGATGTGTATTAATGAGGTGGCACAGATGGGCACTGATGAGGTGGCACAGATATGCACTGATGAGGTGGCACAGATATGCACTGATGAGGTGGCACAGATGTGCACTGTTGAGGTGGCACAGATGGGCACTGATGAGGTGGCACTGATGGGCACTGATCGCACAGACGTGCACTGATTGATTGCACAGATGTGCATTAATGAGGTGGCACTGATGAGGTGGCACAGATATGCACTGATGAGGAGGCACAGATATGCACTGATGAGGTGGCACAGCTGGGCACTGAGGCGGCACAGGTGTGCACTGATGAAGCAACACAGATGTGCACTGATTGCTTGTACAGATGTGCACTAATGAGGCGGCACAGATGTGCACTGATTGCACAGATGTGAGTTGATGAGGCGGCACAGATGGGCACTGATAAAGCAGCACAGATGTGCACTGATTTATTGCACAGATGTGCACTAATGAGGTGGCACAAATATGCCCTGATGAGGTGGCACAGATTAGCACTGATGAGGTGGCACAGATGGGCACTGGTCGCACTGATCGCACATATATGCACTGATGAAGTGGCACAGATGGGCACTGATGAAGCAACACAGATGTGCACTGATTGATTTTACAGATGTGCACTAATGAGGCGGCACAGATGGGCACTGATGAGTCTGGCACAGATGGGCACTGAAGAGGCGGCACAGATGGGCACTGATGATGCAGCACAGATGTGCACTGATTGATTGCACAGATGTGCACTAATGAGGCGGCACAGATGGGCACTGAAGAGGCGGCACAGATGGGCACTGATGAAGCAGCACAGATGTGCACTGATTGATTGCACAGATGTGCACTAATGAGGTGGCACAGATATACCCTCATGAGGTGACACAGATGGGCACTGATGAGGTGGCACAGATGAGCACTTATTGCACAGATGGGCACTGTTGAGGTGGCACAGATGGGCACTGATGAGGTGACACATATGGGCACTGATCGCACAGATGGGCACTGTTGAGGTGGCACAGATGGGCACTAATGAGGTGGCACAGATGGGCACTGATGAGGTGGCACAGATATGCACTGATGAGGAGACACAGATATGCACTGGTGGCACAGATGGGCACTGAGGTGGCACAGATGGGCACTGAGGCGACACTGATGAAGCAGCACAGATGTGCACTGATTGATTTTACAGATGTGCACTAATGAGGCGGCACAGATGGGCACTGAAGAGGCGGCACAGATGGGCACTGATGAAGCAGCACAGATGTGCACTGATTGATTGCACAGATGTGCACTGAGGCAGCACAGATATGCCCAGATGAGGTGGCACAGATGGGCACTGATGAGGTGGCACAGATGGGCACTGATGAGGTGGCACAAATGGGCACTGATCGCACAGATGGGCACTGTTGAGGTGGCACAGATGGGCACTAATGAGGTGGCACATATGTGCACTGATGAGGTGGCACAGATGTGCACTGATTGCACAGATGGGCACTGATGAGGTGGCACAGATGGGCACTGTTGAGGTGGCACAGATGGGCACTAATGAGGTGGCACAGATATGCACTGATGAGGAGGCACAGATATGCACTGGTGGCACAAGGTGGCATGGATGGGCACTGAGGTGGCACAGATGGGCACTGATGAAGCAGCACAGATGTGCACTGATTGTACAGATGTGCATTAATAAGGCGGCACAGTCCCTCCTTAAAGGCCAGCCCCCTCACTCTCAGTTCACCCATTCCTATATTTCTGTAATTCCTAAACCCGGGAAAGACCCCTCCCTCCCAGACAATTATAGGCCCATAGCTCTGTTAAATTCAGA
The DNA here is from genome assembly GCA_028564925.1 of Lithobates sylvaticus. Lineage (NCBI taxonomy): Eukaryota > Metazoa > Chordata > Amphibia > Anura > Ranidae > Lithobates > Lithobates sylvaticus. The sequence goes on from CM053038.1 coordinate 182,562,449, forward strand.
TTACAAAATATTTACTAAAATCCTCGCATCCAGATTGTCCAAATTTATCCCAAAACTCATTAACAGAGACCAGGTGGGGTTTGTCCCGACCAGGCATGCGGGGGACAATACACGACGCACAATAGACCTCATTGATCTACTAGACAGAAACTCCCACTCAGCTCTGGTTCTAAGTCTTGATGCACAAAAAGCCTTTGATAGGCTGAGCTGGCCATATATGTTTTCTACCCTTGATAGATTTGGATTCAGAGGTCCCTTTGTTAGTGCACTTAAGACCCTGTATTCACAGGTATCTGCTCAAGTCCAAATGTCTTCCTTTCTGTCGCCTTACTTCCCCATGCACAATGGCACACGGCAGGGCTGCCTTTCTCCCCATTACTATTCATATTATGCCTGGAGCCCCTGGCCGAGTCCATCCGCCTACACCCCAGTATTAATGGGGTGGTGATGCGACAGAGGGAATATAAGCTATCACTGTTTGCGGACGACATTTTGGTAACCGTTACGCAACCCCTGGTATCTTTACCTTCATTACATGGCCTTCTCTCTTCTTTTGGTGCTATATCAGGCTACAAGGTCAATACTTCAAAAACTGAAGCCCTTCCCATTCACATCCCTCCCCCCTCCTATTCCAACTGTCATCCTCTTTCCCCTACAAATGGTGTTCTACATCCCTTAAATACCTGGGGATTCGTCTTACATCTGCTTATTCCACACTCTACTCTGAAAACTTTCCCTCCCTAATTGCAGACATCAATACATCATTAAAAACATGGTCCAAGTACCCTATTTCCCTCTTAGGCAGAGTGAACGTTCTTAAAATGTCTATCCTGCCCAGACTGCTGTACCATTTTGAAACCCTACCTATAGCCATTCCTCATTCCCAAATTAAAGCTATCCAGAGATCCTTTTTAAAGTTCATATGGAACAACAAGGCACATCGCATAGCAGCCTCGGTAGTGTTCTCTCACAAATCCCGAGGAGGACTGGGTGCTCCGGATATTATAAAATATTACTACGCCACTCACCTTAGGACTGTTGTTTCTTGGTCCAGCTTACAGGCTCCTAGCCATTGGTCAGACATAGAGAAAGGTGTTCTGTACCCGGTCCATCCATGTTCCCTAATCTGGTCAGATTTGTCGCAAACTAATCCTATTTTTAAGCGCCAATGTACCGCACCTATGAACTTCACCCTGTCTATATGGCAAAAATGTCGGAAGACCTACTCACTTTCATCTTCATGCCCTCCCCTCTTGAACGTTTTATTTAATCCATCCATCCCCGATAGTCTGTCCCTGGGACATATCCTCCCTTGGGTTAATGCGTCTGTCTTTCAACTGTGTAATCTGGTCAACCCTGTATCTAGGCGTCTACACACATTTGACACTTTACATGAGAAATTTGCAATTCCCCCTAAAATGTTCTACTTCTATTTACAAATTAGGCATCTTTTCCAAACATATTCTCCTACCCTAACCCTTGATATTCCTACCCCCTTTGAATCGCTCTGTGCCCAAGGACCCCATCAACTCCATTTAGTCTCCTCCATTCACCTTATCCTCCAAGAGTCAGTCCCCATGTCCGAGACTACTCACTTATATATGAAAAAATGGGCAATCTTATTAGGTAGACCCATCAGCCTCCAAAAATGGGACAGAATCTGGTCCTCTAGTTTCAAATCATCCAAATGTGTCACTCAGAGAGAAACATCTATTAAAATACTCATGTTCTGGTACAAAACCCCTGAAGTTATCCATAGATATGACCCCTCGACCCCGGCTCATTGCTGGCGCTGCGGGCTATCAGTCGGCTCTTTGTATCATGTTTTTTGGCAATGCCCCTTGATTCAACCTCTTTGGCAGGACTAGATGTGTCTCTGCCACTTGACCCCATTCACTATCTGCTTGGTCTCCCTTTCCCAGGTATCACAAAACAGGGCAATCGTTTGATAACTTATTTCTTGTTGGCTGCCAGGCGACTAATCCCCCTTTGCTGGCTTTCCACGTCTACCCCTCCCAAGTCTAGACTACTCCAACTTATAACAGACAGTCGCAGGATGGAATACTTGACAGCCTCTGTTCACGACAGCATTCCCAAATTTAATAAAATATGGGACCTCTGGGATATGTCTGAATATGGTACCCCCCTACCAGATTCCGCACTTTGATTGGCCGTAATCTCCACTCCTCCTTTGTTGCTATAATATCTCAGTGGAATCTCCTTATTCTGTATGCTTCCCTGAACTATATATTGACTTGTATTGTGTTTGCCTCTTTACCATACGTTATAAGTTTATGTACTTTCATTCAACCCATACATGTGTTCTTTCCTGTTTTTTCTTTGGCGGTTCACTTGTGTGGACTGCATATGTTCTTGTTATCTGTATTTGAATATTTCTTTTATGACATTGCATTTTCTGTAACTTTGAAAATGTTTCAATAAAAATATAATTAAAAAAAAAAATAAGGCGGCACAGATGGGCATAGATGTGCACTGATGAGGCGGCACAGATTGCACAAATGTGCACTGATGAGGCGGTACAAATGGGTACTGTTGAGGTGGCACAGATGGGCACCTATGAGGTGGCACAGATGGGCACTGATTGATTGCATAGATGGGCACTGAGGTGGCACTGTTTGGCACAGATGGGCACTGATGAGGTGGCACAGATGGGCACTAATGAGGTGGCACAGATGGGCACTGATGAGGTGGCACAGATGTGCACTGATGAGGCGGCACAGATGGGCACTGATCACTGATGGCACATATGGGCACTGATGGCACAGATGGACACAGATGGCACAGATGAGCACTAATTATAGATGGCACTGATCCTAATTGACACTGTGGTACTGATTGGTCACTGATTGGGCACAGTTTGGGCACTATATGTTGATTTTTTTTAACAGTATAATGCTCTCTCTGTGTGAGGAGGGAGGGCTGTCAATGAGAGATGATCTCATATGTTTAGATTTGAGATCATCTCTCATTGGCCACGCCGATCGTGCAGTAAATGGCCTGTGTGATTGGCCATTTACAGCGATCTGTGATTGGCTGTGTCCAAGGGACATGGCCAGCACAGATTGTCCCCGATGCGTGCTCACAAGAGCGCTCGGGAGCGAGGAAAGGGGAGGATGTCAATAGATGTCCTCCCGGCAATGTAGGTCCGCGCTGTAGCTGTCATTCGGCTATAGCGCAGACGGGAACCAGTTAAAGGGGTTGTAAACCTTCATGTTCTTTCACCTTCATCCTATGCATTAAGGTGAAAAAAAACACCTGGCAGTGAATGGCCCCCCATCCCCCCATTTCACTTACCTGAGCCCTGGAACTTGACCCGGCAGGGACGCGCTGTCTCAATGCACGGGGGTTCTCGGCTCTTGATTGGATAGATTGATAGCAGTGCAGCCACTGGCTCCCGCTGCTGTCAATCAAATCCAATGACACGGACGCCTGAGGGCAAGGTAACCCCCTCGGGAGAGCGCTTCTCCTAGGGGGTTAACTGATGTGGGGAGGAGCCGCAAGAGCCGCTGGGGGACCCCAGAAGACGAGGTTCGGGGCCACTCTGTACAAAACGAGCTGCACAGTGGAGGTAAGTATGATATGTTTGTTATTTAAGAAAAACAACCCTTACAATCACTTTAAGTGGTTAAGTATAACATACAATCCAGGATATAACCGGGCAATATGTTAATTAAACCAATAGAGAATATCCACCCATAGTTAACCACCAATAGAGGACAGAACCACTTTCATGGGGTGTGGTCTATACACCCCAAACATTTATCGTCCAATCATGGAGATAAACTTGTCAACTTATTAGTACTTTTAGTAATATACATATCTATAGTATATAGGGATTAATGCATAACTAAAGTTAGTTCCTTTTTCCTATAGAAGCATTCTAGGCATATTGCCAGCATATTGTGGCTACACTTCTTAAAGCGGTAGTAAACCCACTGAATTTTTTTTTATTTTTTTATACACCTGTAAGGGAAAAGGCATAATGAGCTACTATGCACAGCATACTAGCTCATTATGAAATACTTACCTTAGAACGAGGCGTCGGTAACTCACCTGGTCCACGCCGAGGTCACTGACATGTTGCCTCGGTGTGTCTTCGGTGGGTATCGCGACTCCAGCACTGTGAGTGGCTGGAGCCGCGATGTCATCACTCCCGCGCATGTGCGCGAGAGACTTCTTCCCGGCAGGGTTCGGATTCTGCCGGCCTTTCAGCCGAGAATCCCCCGCGCGCATGCACCGCTGCAGTCAGCGGCGCATTGCACGGGGAATATCTCCTAAACCATACAGGTTTAGGAGATATTTTTTTTTACCTACAGGTAAGCCTCACTATAGATTTTGACTTTACAACCGCTTTAAGCATAAATTCTGGGCGTATTGCCAGGTTATTTTTCAGTATTTCATACATAAAGTTCCTCTTTTTCTACAGAACATCGTTGCCAAATATCAAACCATAAGCTAAAAACATGATTAACCGCTTCCCGACCGCCTCCTGCACATATACATCGGCAGAATGGCACGGCTAGGCAAAACCACGTACAGGTACGTGGCCCTTTAATTGCCTAGCTGCGGGTCGCAAGCGCGCCGCCGGTCGGGAGCTCCGTGACCACGGTCGCGGGACCAGCGGACCCGATCGCCGCTGGTGTCCCGCGATCGGGTCACAGAGCTGAAGAACGGGGAGAGGTCTGTGTAAACAAACCACTCCCCGCGCTTCCTACTCATTGGTCGGCTGTTCCCTGTCTTTGGGAAAGCCGATCAATGACGTCAGACGTCAGCCCCGCCCCCTAATGTTAAAAAAAACACACACGTCACAGCCCATAACCCCTCCCCCTAGTGGTTAACTCTTTCACTGCATGTGTCATTTATACAGGAATCAATGCATTTAAATAGCATTGATTGCTGTATAAATGACAATGGTCCCAAAAATGTGTCAAAAATGTCCGATGTGTCTGCCATAATGCCGCAGTCACAATAAAAATCGCTGATCGCCGCTATTACTAGTAAAAAAAAAAAATTTATATAAATGCTATAAAACTATCCCCTATTTTGTAAACGCTATAACTTTTGCGCAAACCAATCAATAATCGCTAATTGCGATTTTTTTTACAAAAAATATGTAAAAGAATACGTATCGGCCTAAACTGAGGAAAAAAAAATTTTTTTTATATTTTTTTTTTATTATAGCAAAAAGCAAAAAATATAGAATTTTTTTCAAAATTGGCGCTTCATTTTTGTTTATAGCGCAAAAAATAAAAACCGCAGGGGCGATCAAATACCACCAAAAGAAAGCTCTATTTGTGGGAAAAAAAGGACGCCAATTTTGTTTGGGAGCCACATCGTACGACCGCGCAATTGTCAGTTAAAGCGACGCAGTGCCGAATCGCAAAAAGGGGCCTGGTCCTTTGGCTGCCAATTGGTCCGGGGCTGAAGTGGTTAAGGGGAACTCTGAAATTAGTCACAACAAAAAGACAAGCTAAAATAAATGTTTAAAGGGGGCACATCTTTACAGGCCCTCAGGCCACCCTCATGAAGTCTGTTTCTGATTGTTTAGTCAGAGACATTCACACCAGTGGCCTGCTGGAGGTCATTTTGTAGGGCTCTGGCAGTGTTCATCCTGTTGTTCCTTCTTGGACAAAAGAGCAGATACTGGCCTTGCTGATGAGTTAAGGACCTTCTACAGCCCTGTCCAGCTCTCCTAGAGTAACTGCCTGTCTCCTGGAATCTCCTTCATGCTCTTGAGACCGTGCTGGGAGACACAGCAAACCTTCTGGCAATGGCACGTATTGATGTGCCATCCTGTAGAATTTGGACTGTCTGTGCAACCTCTACAGGGTCCAGGTGCCCCCTCATGCTACCAGTAGTGAAACTGATCCTAGCCAAATGCAAAACAAGTGAAAAATAATCAGAAAAGATGAGTAGGGAAAAAAATGCCTCTGGCCTCAACCTGTAAAACCATTCCTGTTTTGGAGGTTGTCTCATTGCTGCCCATCTAGTGCACCTGTTGTTAATTTCATTAACACCAAAGCAGCTGAAACTGCTTGAAAACCCCCTCTGCTACTTAACTGACCAGATCAATATCCCAGGAGTTTAATTGACTCAATGCTATACTCTGATTAAAAAGTGTTATTTAATTTTTTTTTGAGCAGTGTGTGTATATATGTATGTATGTATGTATGTATAAGTATGTATAGATTTCTACCAAAAATGTAAATATACATCTCTTGTTCATTGGAGGACACAGCTCTGCTTTATATAATTAGCAACTGGCAACAGAACCACCTGCATGAGTTGGACACCACGTGTACTAAAAACAAAGGCAAGACGGCCAAAGCACCCTTTGCAATTGTAAACAACTCAGAAAGTCACAAGTCTTTCATCAAAAATGTCAATACTGGGAAACTATGATCTCAATCTTCTTGTGTTGTGTTTTTAATTGGAATGTGGACAAGCAAGGAGAAATATCCCTTGGGCAGATGCAGCAGATACATTGTTAATTCCATCAGATTGCTAGTGCTACATTCTGTTTTATGCTTAACTGTCAGTGAAACTCCAGATTGACCAAGCAGATCGGGATATTTGGATCTCTTTTATCTGGTAGTGGATGCTTCATGAAGTCTATTGCTCTGATAGGACCTACTGTCTCAAGGGACCATTTACCACCCTGCTTTACAATCACTGGCTTTAATCACTTGGCTGTTGAAAGCCAAGTACTGGAGGCCAGAGGGTCATTGAATACAGTCATCCATACCATGCTCGGGGCTTGCAAAACCACATCCCGTACAATATACCATCCTATGTGGAAGTTGAATTTTGCATGGTGTGAATTCCTAGGGTATGCCCTCGTTCTTTTTTGGTTCTAGCCTTTTCCCTGCTTGAAGTGGAGTAGCGGTGGGCCTTAAAGTGTATTTTCACTTTTGCAAGCAAATTTGGATACCACCTACTTCATATTTGTTACATGTCCACATTAATTGCAGCTTATTTTTTTAGATGCTTTATTCTAAACTCTCCAGCAAGGAAACATTCTATTACAGTAGTTGCCTTTGTTTATGAGCTGTGTTTTCCATAATTATTGCTGTCTTTACTGTGCCGGCAGATCTTCATTATCAATTGTAAAAATACTTGAATACTGTCTGTCCTGACAAAGGGTTAAATGTTTAGAGATTAGGCTTCTTGCATTATGGTAATGTGGACAAATCTAGGACAGACTCAATCTGACATTGCTCCAAAAACCTGTCAGCCATGAAACCTTCTCCTAAGAAACATCTAAATGGGAACAAATAAGAAACTGGTGGCGGTGGTGGGGGAAAGGCGGGGTGGGTGGACGTTGGTGTTGTGTGTAAAAAGTGGAAATACAAATTAACTACAGTCAAGGATCAGGTTCTTTGGTGCTTTCATTTCTACATCCACTGGCATCTCTGCCACTTGTTCGAACTTTAATTTAGAGAGTTATGCATGGCAGACCACATGTGTCACAGTGGAACCTTAATCTAGTATGGTCATTTAGCAAAAAACACGCTTAAAAAACATCAGAGAGATCCTGCTTCTGACATTATCCCAGAAAGTCATACTTCTAGGCACGTAGCATGCAGGGTATCTGAACTGGCCGCATTGTCCTGTAAGCCTCCATATTTGGTGCTTCATATAGATAAATTTGTCCTGCATTCAAGATTCTCCTTTTTTCCAAAAGTGGTCAGGCTTTCATTTGAATTAGGGCACTGTGTTTCCATCACTGTGTCCTATTACCCCCTATATAGTGACCCTACATGCCCTGGATGTTGTTGGGGTGATTACAGTGTACTTGAATGCCACAGCTGGGTTTCGTAGGACAGACTAGCTACTAATGGTTGTAGCAGTACCACATAAGGGCCTTGCAGCAGAGACTGCTATGATCTCATGCTGGATCGAACAAATCATTGTACAAGCATATGTACAATGATAACTGGCCTATTAACTGGCCTATATTATTTTTCCTTAAGACGGTTAGTCAGATTTTCTGTTCTATCCAAGTGCCTATCCTATTGTAGCACTGCTTTGGGACATCACAGTTTCTATTTACAGTATCTAAATCAGATTTGTGTCCTTCAATCCTTCAAAGAGAAAGTAGGATTTTTTGACCTCGCCATGTAATCATTTTCTCAGAATTTTCTACTCACCATGTAATTATTATTGTACACGATTTATATAGCGCCAATAGTTTACGCAGCGCTTTACAATGTATAGAGGGGACAACACAATTACAGTACAGTTCAATACAAAAGGTACAGGAGGGCCCTGCTTGTAGAGCTTACATTCTAAAGGGAGGGGGTGGTGGTACAAAAGGTAATAGCTGCAGAGAATGATTTGATGGAGGTGGCTCGGGGACAGTTGTTAGGTGGGTGTGGTATAGGCTTGTAATATAATCATTTTCTCTGCATTTCTCTGCTCCCCTGGTTTGCTGCTGCTGCTGTATGTGCAAGATGCTTTTGTTTTGTAGTTTGCTCTGCTATGCCATGTTACTGAGTTGTTCACAGCTGTGGAGATAGTTTTGGCCACCAGCAGGAGCCATCCCTTGGCCTGTGGGGTGTCCTTTGTTTCTAAGTGCATGTAGTGTCCTCCTCCTGCAGGTGGCACTATACCCATTGGTGATTATTTAAAGCAGGGATGTGCCCTAAAATGATTTTAAAGAGGAAGCCTCTTGAGAAAAAAAATACACCCTGCAAGGCAAAGGCATAATGAGCTAGTATGCATAGCATACTAGCTCATTATGAATTACTTACCTGAGATCGAAGCCCCCGCAGCGGTCCTCGGTCACCTCCTCCGTCGCCACCATGATACCCGGAGTGACTTCCAGTCTGGCCGGAGCCTCGATGATGTCACTCCCGCGCATGCGTGCTGGTGCCGCCACTAACGGCATGATCGCCGTTAGAAATGGCACGCTCAGTGCGCATGCACCATAGACATCGGTGCCGCTATTCTTGCAAATATCTCCTAAACCTTTTAGGTTTGGGAGATATTTCTTGCACCGACAGGTAAGCCTTAATCTAGACTTACCTGTAGGTTAAAGTGGTTGTAAGGGGTTTACAGCCACTTTAAGGTGAGATTAACCACTTGCCGACCGCCCCCTGTATATATACGTCGGCAGAATGGCACGTACAGGCAGAACCACGTACCTGTACGTGCCATTCTTCCGGCGGGTGGGGGGTCCGATCGGACCCCCCCCGGCCGGCGGGGACGGTCGGGATCGCTTCAGGAGCGATCCGGGATGAGGGGACGGCCAGTGGTTTCTGGCCACCCCCTCGCGATCGCTCCTGGCGAATCAGATGCTTCCTCTGTCTGTGTCAATCAAAACACAGGCAGAGGAAGTGATGTCACGCTCGGTGCGCCGGTCTATGTGACCGGAACGCCGAGCTGTGAACATCTAAAGGTTAGTGCACAAACAGTACACTGACACCAGTACACATAGGCACACAAAACACCCCCCTGTCACCCCCTGATCACCCCCCAGATCACCCCCTCCCCCCCCAGTCACAGTGTCACTAATTGCAGTGATCATTTTTTTACTGATCACTGCATTTAGTGTCAGTGTGACTGTAATAACTGTCAGGGCAGTTAGTTTTAGGTCCAAGGTAGCCCCCCCCCCCCCCCCTAATAAAGGTTTAAACCCCTTGATTGCCCCCAGGTAACCCTTTCACCCCCTTTTGCCAGTGTCACTAAGCGATCGTTTTTCTGATCGCTGTATTAGTGTCACTGCTGTCGCTAGGTAACCATTTTTTTTTTTTAGGTAACCGCCATGTTTATATAGGTTCATAAATAGGTTTATAGGTCAGGTACCCCCATATTACAACCTAAATAAAGGTTTTAACCCCCTGATTGCCCCTAGAGTTAACCCTTTCACCAGTGATCACAGTATAACTGTCACTGGTGACGCTGGTTAGCCAGTTAGTTATTTCGTTATTTAGGTTCCCCGTCAGGTTTTTATATAGCGTCAGGTACCCCCATATATTACCTAATAAAGGTTTTAACCCCCTGATTGCCCCTAGTTAACCCTTTCACCCCCTTTTGCCAGTGTCACTAAGCGATCGTTTTTCTGATCGCTGCATTAGTGTCGCTAGGTAACCATTTTTTTTTTTTAGGTAACCGCCATGTTTATATAGGTTCATAAATAGGTTTATAGGTCAGGTACCCCCATATTACAACCTAAATAAAGGTTTTAACCCCCTGATTGCCCCTAGAGTTAACCCTTTCACCAGTGATCACTGTATAACTGTCACTGGTGACGCTGGTTAGCCAGTTAGTTATTTCGTTATTTAGGTTCCCCGTCAGGTTTTTATATAGCGTCAGGTACCCCCATATATTACCTAATAAAGGTTTAACCCCCTGATTGCCCCTAGTTAACCCTTTCACCCCCTTTTGCCAGTGTCACTAAGCGATCGTTTTTCTGATCGCTGCATTAGTGTCGCTAGGTAACCAGTTTTTTTTTGTATTACTGTTACGGGTGACGCTGGTTAGTTAGCTTGTTTTTTATACTGTCAGGGCACCCGCCATTTATTACCCAATAACGGTTTAACCCCCTGATCGCCCGGCGGGTGATATCAATTAGGTTTTAGGGTCAAATAAGGTCTGCGTCGCCCCAGGTTAGTGCCAGTACCGCAAACACCCACGCACAAAGCATACACCTCCCTTAGTGGCACAGTATCTGAACAGATCAATATCTGATCTGATCAGATCTATACTAGCGTCCCAGCAGTTTAGGGTTCCAAAAAAAAAAACGCATTGTTAGCGGGATCAGCCCAGATACCTGCTAGCACCTGCGTTTTCCCCCTCCGCCCAGCCCAGCCCACCCAAGTGCAGTATCGATCGATCACTGTCACTTACAAAACACTAAGCACACATAACTGCAGCGTTCGCAGAGTCAGGCCTGATCCCTGCGATCGCTAACATTTTTTTTGTGGTAGCGTTTTGATTCAGTCGCTTCAGTCAGGAGCTTTTTTACCTGTGAATCTCAAAAAAATAAAAAAAAAATAAAATAGTTGTCGTTTTATTGTTCTCTCTCTCACTCTATTCTCTCTCTATTGTTGCTCTTTTTTTACTCCATTCTATTCTGCAATGTTTTATTATGTTTTATTATGTTTTATTATGTTTTATCATGCTTGCTTTTCAGGTATGTAATTTTGTTTACTGTGTGTTTTAGTGTTGAGCATTTTTTTGTTTTCAGGTGCGCCATTCAGTTGCAACGCGGATTTATTTATCTTGACAGCAACAGCGTTTGCTCCCACGATACATAAAGCCGCGACTCCAACGCTGTAGGAGGTGATTTCACCACCACAGTTAAAAAAAGAGCATATATGCCGAAGCATGGGGGCAGCAGGGGGGGGGAGCGATTGGCTCCTAATGCCACGTACATACGGTCGAAATTCCGACCGTGTGTACACGGCATAACTTTTGCGGGAGGATGCCCCCATGCATCGGCATATATAAATGGTGCATGTATGCCCATCATTAGAAGTGGGTGGATGAAGGGAGGTATTCTAATGGTGGGCATACCCACCAATCAATCTCTTTTTTTCGTTCAGCCAAGAGGCTGCATGAAAAAAAAAAGATTACAATATATGTCCAGTATGTTGCTGGACTTTGAATGGTTATACCAGAATGATGCCTGCAGGTTTAGGTATCATCTTGGTATCATTCTTTTCAGCCAGTGATCGGCTTTCATGTAAAAGCAATTCTAGCGGGTAATTAGCCTCTAGACTGCTTTTACAAGCAGTGGGAGGGAATGTCCCCCCTCCCGGATATAAACCGCGCCATTGGGAAATTGGGAAAGCATTTTATCACACCAATCTTGGTGTGGTCAGATGCTTTGAGGGCAGAGGAAAGATCTAGGGTCTAATAGACCCCAATTTTTTCAAAAAAAGAGTACCTGTCACTGCCTATTGCTATCATAGGGGATATTTACATTCCCTGAGATAACAATAAAAATCATAACAAAGAAAAAAAATGGAAGGAACAGTTTAAAAATAAAATAAAAAAGCTAAATAAAAAAAAAAAAAACAAAAAAAAAAAAAAAAAGCACCCCTGCCCCCCCTTCTCTTGCGCAAAGGCGTACACAAGCGTTGGTCTGGCGTCATATGTAAACAGCAATTGCACCATGCATGTGAGGTATCACCGCGAAGGTCAGATCGAGGGCAGTAATTTTAGCAGTAGACCTCCTCCGTGAATCTAATGTGGTATCATGTAAAGGCTTTTAAAGGCTTTTAAAAATGTATGTAGTTTGTCGCCACTGCGTGTTTGTGCGCAATTTTAAAGCATGTCGTGTTTGGTATCCATGTACTCGGCCTAAGATCATATTTTTTATTTCATCAAAAATTTGAGCAATATAGTGTGTTTTAGTGCATTAAAATAAAAAAAGTGTATTTTTTCCACAAAAAATGCGTTTGAAAAATCGCTGCGCAAATACTGTGTGGAAAAAAAAAATGCAACACCCACCATTTTAATCTGTAGGGCCTTTGCTTTAACAATATATATAGTGTTTGGGGGTTCAACGTAATTTTCTTGCAAAAAAAAAATATGTTTTCATGTAAACAAAAAGTGTCAGAAAGGGCTTTGTCTACAAGTGGTTAGAAGAGTGGGTGACGTGTGACATAGGCTTCTAAATGTTGTGCATAAAATGCCAGGACAGTTCAAACCCCCCCCCAAATGACCCCATTTTGGAAAGTAGACACCCCAAGCTATTTGCTGAGAGCAATGTTGAGCCCATTAAATATTTTTTTTTTTTGTCCCAAGAGATTGAATAATGAAAAAAAAAAAATATATATATTTTTTTTACAAAAAGTTGTCACTAAATGATATATTGCTCAAACATGTCATGGGCATATGTGGAAATACACCCCAAAATACATTCTGTTGCTTCTCCTGAGTACGGGGATACCACATGTGTGGGACTTTTTGGGAGCCTAGCTGCGTACGGAACCCCAAAAACCAATCACCGCCTTCAGGCTTTCTAAGGGTGTAATTTTTTTATTTCACTTCTCACTGCCAATCACAGTTTCGGAGGCCATGGAATGCCCAGATGGCATAAAACCCCCCAAAATGACCCCATTTTGGAAAGTAGACACCCCAAGCTATTTGCTGAGAGGTATTGTGAGTATTTTGCAGATCTCGCTTTTTGTCACAAAGTTTTGAAAATTGAAAAAAGAAAAAAATTTTTTTTTTTTTCTTTACTTTCTTCATTTTCAAAAACAAATGAGAGCTGTAAAATACTCACCATGCCTCTCAACAAATAGCTTGGGGTGTCTACTTTCCAAAATGGGGTCATTTGGGGGGGTTTTGTGCTATTTTGGCATTTTATGGCCTTCGAAACGGTGATAGGTAGTGAGGAGTGAAATCAAAAATTTGCACCCTTAGAAATCCTGAAGGCGGTGCTTGGGTTTCGGGGCCCCGTACGCGGCTAGGCTCCCAAAAAGTCCCACACATGTGGTATCCCCATACTCAGGAGAAGCAGCAAAATGTATTTTGGGGTGCAATTCCACATATAACTATGGCATGTGTGAGCAATATATCATTTAGTGACAACTTTTTGAAAAAAAAAAAAAAATCTTTTTTATTTTTGTCTTTATTCAATCACTTGGGACTAAAAAAAAAAATATTCAATGGGCTCAACATGCCTCTCAGCAAATAGCTTGGGGTGTCTACTTTCCAAAATGGGGTCATTTGGGGGGGTTTTGTACTTCTCTGCCATTTTAGCACCTCAAGAAATGAAATAGGCAGTCATAAATTAAAAGCGGTGTAAATTCCAGAAAATGTACTCTAGTTTGTAGACGCTATAACTTTTGCGCAAACCAATAAATATACGCTTATTGGCATTTTTTTTACTAAAGACATGTGGCTGAATACATTTTGGCCCAAATGTTTGACTAAAATTGAGTTTATTAGATTTTTTTTATAACAAAAAGTAGAAAATCTCTTTTTTTTTCAAAATTTTCGCTCTTTTTCCGTTTATATCGCAAAAAATAAAAATCACAGAGGCAATCAAATACCATCAAAAGAAAGCTCTATTTGTGGGAAGAAAAGGACGCAAATTTCGTTTGGTTACAAAATTGCATGACCGCGCAATTACCAGTTAAAGTAGTGCAGTGCGAAATTGAAAAAAGACCTCTGGTCCTTTGGCTGCCAAATGGTCCGGGGCTGAAGTGGTTAAAAAGTTATTTTTTTTTTTTTTTTTTAATTGCAGTGGAATGGCTTTTGCCAAGGAAAACTCTACACTGTCGACATTTAGGCATGGTGACAAAAGTCTCAGCACCTGCAACAAGTGTCAGCATTTCAGCACATGTAGTTTCAATAGCAACGAAAAAGCAAAATCTAGCTTTAAAGAGTAAAGCAACTGGATTTATTGATTTATTTACAGGACTGTCAGATGTCATTTAGAATGCGAGACAGCAAAAAAATTCATGTTTTGCATCTTGTAATAAAATCATGTATGCAGTGATGCTAATGTTAAGTATGTCTTGACTGTATCCAGCACAGAGTATTTTGCAGCTCCCTCAAATTTAGTGGAGATTCTAGATTTAGTTGCAGATTCAAATTTAACAAAACATTGCAATGCAAGGGCCTATCAATTAATTAATTTAAATTGTATCCAGTAATACAATGCTTTGCACTAAACAGCTGTTGGTAGGTCTAAATTACAAGATTATTCATTAGTAGAATAACCTCAGCTCTTTAATAGTATCTGGGTATAAAATCAGAAGCCATGATCAGTAAAGATGTATCCTGTGGCTATCTTTTCAGGAGAGTTTAAAATGTATTTATTTTTTTTTATTTTATATTTTTGCCTTGATTCTTTTGCTATATGTGCAAGCAAGTTTTATTCTACTAAAGATTTAATAAATACAGTAAGCAAATAACTTAATCATTTACCCCCAAACATAAGAAGTGTGTGACCTAAACATAAATGATGGGAGCTAGGATTTAGTGACTGAAAATTAAATAACACAGAAGAAACTACTCCAAGTAAAAAATAAATGTTATGTTCTTAATTCTTACCCTTTATTATTTGTTTATCTCTGATAAAAACATGCACTTATTGTAGGTCCTTGATATTTTGCTTCACATTACAGAGTGTAAAAAACATATTGAATAAGGCCCCTTTCACACTGGGGCGTTTTTCAGGCGGTACAGCGCTAAAAATAGCGCCTGTATACCGCCTGAAAAAATACGGCCCCTTTAACTCCAGTGTGAAAGCCGGCGGGCTTTCACACTGGAGCGGTGCGCTAGCAGGACGGTCAAAAAAGTCCTGCTAGCAGCATCTTTGGAGCGGTATAGGAGCGGTGTGTTCACCGCTCCTATACCGCTCATTCCCATTGATTAGAATGGGACACCGCGGTGATACCGCGGCAATACCGCCGCTACGCTTTGCTACGGTCTTTAACCCTTTTTTGGCCGCTCGCGGGTGGGAAATCCACACCGCGAGCGGCCGAAAACCGCGACTAAAACGACGGTAAAGCAGCGCTAAATATAGCGCTGCTTTACCGTCACCGCCGCTCCCCGCCCCAGTGTGAAAGGGGCCTTACTGAAGTTGATTTTCTAAAGGAGTTTAGTCTGTTCACTTTGAAAACTACATTTTCACTAAGGCAGGCCATCGATTATGCAATTTTCTTTCCTTAATTTCCTTTCCAAAATAGCTTGAATGCCTCCCACAGCTGTTTTGTAGTCTGCAGTCAGAACACAATAATTAGCATTGCTGGCTATAGCCAGAGGCACTAATCATTTGGGCCAAACACAACAGGCTGGTTGTATATAAGTTGATAGATCAACCAGGGTGCCCATACATAGATTTAAATTCATCCAGTGCCCACTGAACCGGCAAAATTTCGATCCATGTATGGTTGGCTTTACTTAGTGAATGCATTGAAACTTTGCTGACTTCAATCATCCAATTATGTGCAAACAAAAATCCTGTTTCTTTAATTTTCTTTGCAGATGATTGGATATAAATGTATAAAATGTCACTTATTCAAATGTTTAAAAATAAGCTTGCAGTGCTAGTAAAAAAACTAAACTTTCTGATATGTGAAAGTCATTATACTGTAGATGTTATTGATAATACAGGCGTTAATTTGACATAAGAAAAAAATACATTGTAAATGCACAACTATTTATTTAAATATTTATACTAAATAACATCCAAAAAACCCATGTTTTTTTTCAGACTCTGTTTTTCCTGAGACTTCAGGATTAATTGCATCCATCATCATAGCTGTCCTAGTCCCAATAATATTAGTATCAATTTGGTATATAATACGTGTGTTACACCAAAGGGAAAAGAAAAAAGGTAAGTAGTTACTATTAATGATTTTTCCCACCCAAAGCTGATGTTGAATACTGTATATTCAATTTATAGATAAGACAAGTGTCTTCAGAAATTTGTATTGTCTGTAGCCAGTAGTACAGAGTGATAAGTGTTCTGATAACAGTAGAAAGTAGAGTAACAAATAGAAAGAAAGCAAGCCTGTGCCTTAAATGCCCTTTCACACCAGAAAGCGGTGCCGTAAACCCATGCATGTTTCCTGCAGCACATTCAAAACATACTGCAAGTGTGATCTGCAGTTGGTGTCATTGTTAGTTTAATGACACCCCAAACTCTGGTCGAAAATGCAGTGCTTCGCCTACAGGATCACATGGTACAGCTCACAGCTGTTTTCAAATTGTGACAGCGGGTCTGGGCAGAGGATCCCCTGCCCGCTGTCACAGAGAGGGGAGCATTGGCAGTGAAAGATTAGTGGATAGGAGCATGTTATATGTTACACCCTAAATATGGGTGCAACATGTAACATGCTCTTAAAGCTAAACTTATCCTTTAATGATCAGATTTTTGGTTGATTTGAAAGAAGGCTGAACAGCTGTCCAGTGTATCATTGCACAACCACTACAACATTTCCTCCCCACTTGACCAGTGTAGTTTTGTTAATGAGATATCCAGGTAGAAATTGCATATTCTATATTCTATATACAGTATAAAAATATGCACATAGAAAATCAGGGTAAAGTGTATTATATAAAATTATATTAAATTTCAGTATCAAAAATAATTGTGCATTTTTTCTTTTCCTTTTTAGAAAGAATACATTATGGTAAGGCCAACTATGTTTTATGTTCTAAAGGAAAAAAGCATGTATATTTAAAATATAGAGTAGTAGTCTGTATTTCTGATCAGGTAGTTTACAGTTATTTTGCTATTGCCAGCATTCCATTGGGTTGAGCAAGCTAAGACTTGTGGTCCAAGAAGTCATTTAGGATTGTTCCTAGCTCTTCTGTAGTAATCATTTAGGTTCCAGTGATTGAAAGTGATGAATGGTAAGAAGGAATGTGAAAGGGCTTAGGTAAATTAAATCATATTAACAGAGAACAGGGTATTATGAGATTGAGGTTTGAACCTAAATGTGAAAGTACTATGAGACAAACTAGATTTTTTTTTCAAATTCATTGTTTAGGAATTGCAGTATCCAACATGTCATATGAACAACAGCCGCATAAACCATACAATCTGTTATATACAGGACATTGTCCGGTAACAATACAACCCAACCGATATAAAAAAGGAGAACAATGACATTGATAGGGATCCGATATATGAACTGGGTAAAACCCTGTACAATAGAGTAGAAATAAACTTATAGTGAAACCATGCCTTCGGTGTGTCAGTCTATTTCCATTTGCAAAGTGGTCCAAAAGGTTTCATGTTTAATGTGTAAAAAAATAGGGGGAGGACCAGAAAGAAGGGGGGGGAGCCAGGGAGGGTCAAGGATGGGATAATACAAAAAATGGCAATGACACACAAGGATGGAAGCCAAAGAAGAAACTTGAAAAAGAAAAGAACTAATGCGCAAACCTGGATAAGCTCTAATTAAAGCAGCAAAAAAGACATACAGTTTTTACTGACAGAACCCATGAGCAATAAGTCCCGCGGACTTGATGTCTGCTGGTGGCCCGCGATTGTGGCACGGAGAGGCAGAACAGGGAGATGTCTGTGTAAAGAAGGCATTTTCCTGTTCTGCCTAGCAAAATGACAGGGATCTATTGCTCCCAGTGATCGGGAGAAGTGATCTCTGTCATGTTCTAGTGAGCCCATCCCCCCTACAGTTAGAACACACTGAGGGAACACACTTAACCCCTTGATCGCTCCCTAGTGTTTCAACCCCTTCCCTGGCAGTGACATTTACACAGTAATCAGTGCATTTTTATAGCACTGATCGCTGTATAAATGTCAATGGTCCCAAAATAGTTTCAAAAGTGTTTATTATAGGAAAAAGTTAAAAATATTGTTTTATTTTCAAAATTGTCGCTCTTTTTTTTTTTATAGCGCAAACAATAAAAACCACAGAGGTGATCAAATACCACCAAAAGAAAGCTTTATTTGTGGGGAAAAAAGGACGCAGTGCCGTATTGCAATAAACGGCTTGGTCAGGAAGGGGGTAAATCCTTCCAGGGCTGAAGTGGTTAAGGGAGTGCCTCCCCCACTGCAAGGAATACAAAATGTAAACCATTTGAGAAAAGTAGCGGAGAGACAGAGGACTGAAGGAAGGTTCGATCCCCAGTATGCTACAGCACAGCAGTCAGTTCTGGTCAAGCTCCACAGGATGGATGATTGTAGGGCGCAATATCAATAGCTCTGGTGCATATTGGAAGGGTATCAGCACATACAGTATATATATTAAAGTATGTCTCAAGTAAGCATGTCCTCCAGCACTAAGGGGTGTACTAAAGAAAGAGATAAATTAAGGTGCTAAGCTTTCCAAAAATGTGAATTATGCACAAATCTAGGACCTGTAAGATATAGAAAAGTCATAGCATATGTAGGGTGTAGGGTCCAACTTGACACAAAAGGAGCCCATAAAAAAAAAAAAAGGACCAAGGTTCTTTGAGTCCAATAACAGGAAAATGATAAGGTTCCATGGTAGGTAATATTTGATGATGGGGGGCAGGCTAATGCCTGGTAGGCACATACCTGCCATTGAAGGGTAAGACAAACTAGACTTTAGGTAGCCAGAGGTCAGAGGTTTAGGAAGTGAGGTGCATCAGACCAAGGGCAACAAGCAAGGAGGAAACTGAGGCATGAAGGTAAGGGTGATACAAACTAAACAATAAACAGTGCAAACAATATAAACCCAACCGTAAACTAAACTGCTAAGCAGATCATAAATTAGACTGGAAAAAAATTAACTAGAGAAAAAGTTTAGAGCTGAAAAGGGTTGCAGAATGATATTATATTCGGGAGAGAAAGAGATCGCACAGGTTAAAACATAATTTGCAGATGTTGGTATTCTGGGATGGTTGTATTCTGCAAGGTTTCATGACTTAGTCAGACCTAAACAGAAAAGAAGAGATGTGGTGAGGGTTTGAGTTCATGCTCATTTAATACAATATATTTTACTTAAATACTCATGTTGGAACCTGGGAACGCATTTGAATAATTTAGGGAAATTTTTGTTTCATGGGTAGCACAGTGTCATAGTGTTTAGCACTTCTGCCTACTGCTCTAGGTTTGAATCCCAAACATTACTAGCATTAAGTCTCCCTGTGCTTGCATGTTTTTTTTTTTTTTTTGGGTACTCTGGATTTATTCCTCTCAGCAGAATAGTACCTGGATCCCACTCCAAACATGGGATGAGACAAGGGGATGGCCTGTAATGTTGTTGTTTGGCACTGGACCCTGTGTTTCCACCTGCTCATAGGTTCATTGGCTCCTTTCTAAATTGGCTCTAGTACATGTATTTATGAGACAGGGACCTTAGATTGTAAGAATGTACAATATATGTAGAATGCTGTGCAAATTAGGGGCACAGAATAAATACCTGTAATAAATAATGACAAGGTTAAATATAGTTCTCAGCAGACTAGCTAAACCTCCTATACCTACCATGTCTGCTTAAAATGATGAAGAAAAATCATGGCATGCATGCCTAAAAATTATGTAAAAATCATTTTAAATGGAATACATTTTTCTGGAATTCAGTTATCATTTATTGGGTTACCTAAGGTGACTTTTTTGTTTTACTTGTGTGTGGCCAGATGAAGTTCAGGCATCCTGTTTTACTTACTGTACCTTCCACTGTGTTTTTTTATGTTTTTTAAAGTATGGCAAATTTGCTTGTTTTTTTATTTTTTAATCTTTATTTAACTTTAACTGCTTTATGGTAGTTATTTTGACTTGCTGTATCCACTGTTTAACTCTATTTTTTTTATCTTGCCCATAGAATTTAAAAAAGCCTTACGAAATACAGGTTTGTTTAATTAAATCATATTTCTATAAAATAGTATAAAATGGTATAGAATTACAAAATAGCATAAAATAGTATAAAAGTCTTGTACTGTAAATAATGCACCACAACACCCCCCCCCCCCCTACTTATTTAAAAAAATGTAATACACACACATGAATATGGGCTCATTGATGGAACACTGTATTGTCCAATTGTCCATAAAAATGCAGTCTGAGTGGGACAGTCCATAAAGTCTGTGAAGAAGATGACTGTCCCTAAAGGAAATCATTCAGTACTAGTGATAAGTGAACTTGTTCTGGTTAAAGTCACAGGGGGTTTGGTGAATCCAGCTTGAAATTCTGAGAATCCAAACTTAGCAGCAAATCCCATTGAATTATAAGGTAGGGAAAATATTGTGTGTAAATTCTGTGTAATTTTTAAAATTGGACAACACAGTAAAGCCACTAAATTTTTTATAATACAGATTTTTTTTCTTGGGGGGAGGGGTGTTTTAAAGTTGTCAATAGTTAGTGTTAATAAACAGTTCGAATTTTGTGGATAGCTGCAGTTACAATGTATTTTGGCATTTGGTTGTGTGGCATTTGGTAGCAGTGACACTTTTTTATCAAATGGTAATAGGCCTGCTTGACTGGCAGATACAAATTAATCAGGAGTTTATGGAGGCTGACTCTGTTCTTTCTATTGAAAAACTGTTTTGCCACTGGTCAATTTCTATCAAACTATCGTTAAGAAGTAGGGGTTGGAGATAATAAAGTAGCATAAAAATTGACCAATGGCAGGGCATATTTAAAGAACAAGGTCCTAATGTATTAGAGACATAAGGCACAGACAGATGTGTCCATTCAATGATTAAAAGACAGCAGATGATAAAGCCGTGTAAAACTGTCCAGTATACAAAAAGAGAAAAGTACACAGACTAAAGCCAGTCATAGATGATGTGATATTCTGTCCTGAAACCACAGGTTGCAGAATAGAAAGTTGCTTGATTCCCCCATCAACACAGCCAGTGTTGATGTGAGAAACCCTCCCACAGAGTTTTTGGGTTCTCGCGTCGGGTGGGGGGTGGGTAGTGGGGCCACAAGGAGTTGTCCCAGCTGGGGGAACACAGTGATTATTGCTAGCGGCTATAGCCACTGGCAAATATCGCGTCCATCCTTGGCTACAACCAACATGTCAGATTTTTAGGATACGATTATTACAATCAGTCTGCCAAACATAGTTTGAATCTTGGCCTGTCCCTGCTAAACCGGCCAAGATTCAAACTGTCTCTTACCAGCTTAAATGTAGAGGGTGTATAAACATTTATTAAAGGAACACAATTAGCAGCTCATGAAGTTGGGGGATGGCGGTTCTGACACTATGGCTTTCTGACACATAGCTCTCTGGGCCCTCCTTTTTATAGTGAGGGGGTAGCTTATTCAAGAACCTCATTATTGGCTATTCTAAACCTGTTGGCCATGGTCCAAAGACTATGAAAAACATAATGGATTGCGTAGTGGGAATAGCAGGTGTGACTGAGCATACCCTAATTCCCCACGTGCAATGCTGATTCCCCCTGCTGCCCATGTCCTATAAAATAAAAAAATAAATAAAATATAATAAAATAGAAATAAAAAATGACTGAAACCTTCACTGCCCTACTGACACTGCCCTCTGCCCTACTGACACCATCAACTGTTGTACTGACTCCATGCACTCCTCTACTGACACCATCTACTGCCTATTTGTTTACATTTATTTTTAAGAGTTGTTCGTACTGTGTGTATATATATATATATATATATATATACTGTGTGTGTATATGTGTATATGTATATATATATATATATATATATATATATATATATATATATATATATATATATATATATATATATATATATATATATATATATATACTTGTTAAACTTATGTAAGAGGATTTGTTTTATCTCTGTGTATCATCTGAGGCTATTCAATTCACTGGGGTATTTGTGAGGGTTTACATCCACTTTAACACATGTCTGTAATTTTCATCACAATTGTAATTTAAAGAATTGGTGTTTTTGCCATGTAACACTTTAAAAGGACCCACTCCTCACGTTATAATATTTAATCATAATAGATAGTGGATATCAGAGGAGAAGAAAGGATAGAAGAAATTAGATGGGGGAGGGAAGGAAAATACCATATTATTACCTTTTACATCTCCAGATAGAACTCAAAGTTATTTATAGATATAGTTGAGGGTTAAAATAGGTCCCACAGGAGCCAGGTGTCCATATCCAAATGTATTTTTTGACTAGTGAACACATTTTCTTTTAAAATAAACATTAAATAATACATTTTAGTCTATTATTATTAATTTTTTATGTTTTCATAATTTTTACTTTTAACATATTTGTTTCTATTCTAAGTTGAAGTTAATCTTGATCCAGACACTGCACATCGAGATCTTGAAGTGTCAGAGGACCTTAAAAGATTGTCTCGTACATCTATTAGAAAAGATGTACAGATGAATGACAGAAGATTTGACACAAGACTTTATGTGCTAGGAGCTGAGCCTTTGAGAAAAGGTAAATGCTATTGGCAGGTGAATGTGCAAAATTCAGCTCACTGGACTATTGGTGTTGCCAGTGATAATGTAAACAGGATAGGGAAGATAAATTTATTACCAAAGGAAGGCTTTTGGACAATAGAAAGAATAAATAATGACTACAAAGCACTTGCTAATATAAATGTCCTAATTCCATACTCTTTGACACTACAAACAGTTGGGGTTTATGTAAATGCAGAAAAGCATAAACTCATTTTCTTTAATAATGGTAATGGCGAAATACTCTACAAATATGAAGATACATCACTAAATAAAGTGCCTTTATTACCATTTTTCTCAACTTGGACTTTCAATGAAAGTATCCATCTATGTTCTAAAGATTGTCCTCACTGTGTACCTAATGCCAGCAATGAAACAAAAAACATGCTACCACAGAACTTTAGTCAGAACAATTTAGACCAAGTTTAAACGAAAGACATCCTGCATAAAAAAATAGAACATATTTGCTGGACCTACAACCATGGGAATACAGAAATTCTTCTTTGACTATTGGAGGTCTTAGGTGATCCAACAACGGAACAACAAACATGTTACCACACAACTTTAATCAGAACAATTCTGATCAAGTTTGAATGAAAAATATCCTGCCTAAATGGATACAAAATAAGACGTGCTGGCATTTGCTGGACCTACAACCATGGGAATCACAGAATCTCTATTTTGACAATTAGAGGTCTTAGGTGATCCAGAGTTATGTGCATGTTAGAATTTTCAAGTAACAGCTAGCTCCTATGTAGAAATAAACTCACCAAAGCCTCTACATTTCAACAACCAACACAAGTTCTGAGCCATATCCTTATACCAAGACTTTTGAAAGCCTGCATCTACACTTGCCAGTGAACTCTAATGTCACAACTGCTCTACATACTGACAATGAAGATCTTTGAATGTGTTATATGAAAAAGAGGAAGACTTTAATCAATGTAAAGGGGTCAAGATCAATGAGAGGGCTAAAAATGTATATAATATCTTGTATATACTATATATATATAAATGTTATAGAAAGGCAACTCCTATCCTAATACTGAGTAGTGGTTCCAAATTAAATAAAAACTACTGCAGTAGGGAACATACACATGAGATACACTCCGCATCTTTACAATTAACTGTTCTGTTTGTTTGGCATAATATAAACATATTAATATTACAATTGTAATTTTATGGTAACAAGGGGCTTAACATAGGCAGGGTAATTCTAATCAGGACTGGAAACAAATGCAAACATGTAATGAAAACATTATTAGTGCCGTGTGCACAATGAGTGCAGTGTGCAATGCATAGGCAGACATACAAATGATATATGTATGTATATATATATGGGTACCCAAAAGCACACACATACACATGCAGTGCAGTGCTACCACAGTGATAATCAATAATCCCCCATGTGCAAATTATACGTGATAATTCAACAATAAAAATTCATAAGGAAACAGCCATACAAAAAGTCCACTCAATAAACAGAAATCTTGATAGTTGTACTTCAGTGTTAACCTTCTGTCACGGTGCTATGCAAAAAGATTTTTTTTTTTTTTTATAGTTTAAATCTTTATTCAACTTTTTTACAATTTTCAATTATAACACATTTTATTACAGAAACATACACTGGAACATTATCTTAAAAGCCGTTAGGCCCATTCTCTTGCTACGACTGACTCGTGTACCTTATGTGTTATGGTTTTCCTTTATCCCCTCCACTCCCTCCCTCTCCTCCCCCTACTCCCCTCTCTCCGCCCACTCCCCCCCCTCTGTATTAAAGCGTTGTATTTAACTACTCTCTATCACCTTCTTTACTGCAAGAGTGGAACGGAATCCACAGGCACTTCAGTGATCTGTCTTCTGCTGCCTTGGCGAGGTACTGTCATTTCTCTTTCTTATTGATTGCCCTGTTCAGAGAAACTTCCTAATTCTTAGTCTATTTACGCGTGGGCGCCCTTTTTTTTCAACCATGGGCCCCACATCCTCTCAAATTCTTTAAGGTTACCTCTTTTTAAGTATGTTGTTCTTTCCCGGCATAGGGTCTCGTTTATTGTATTGATCCAGTTATTCACTGTGGGGGGCTCTTTTGATTGCCAGTACATCGCGATCAGTTTCCTGGCCTGGAACATGCTTCTTAGAATTGCAACCGTGGTACTCTTCCTCTCTCCCCTTTCTCTTCTAAATCCCAAAACACACACCATGGCCTCCTTTTTCTAGTTTAACTGCATATACATCTCTTAAAATATTGGTCACCCCTTCCCAATATCGGAATAATTTTGGGCACTTCCACATCATGTGCAGGAGGTCGCCAACCCCCTGACATCTTGGGCATTTGTCGTCTGCTCTCCTACCGAACTTAAACAGCCGTTTGGGTGTGTAGTAGGCCCTGTTTACCAGCATCAGATGGGATATCTTTTGCGGGGGGGAAACTGATATGGCTGGGGCCATCTCTAATATTCTTTTCCACTGGTCATTCGATATTACACCCATATCTTCCTCCCATTTCAACTTTACGTTATGAAGTGCTCCTCCTGAGTTCATTTTGTGGGTTATCTGCCCATATATCTCTGATATCAGTCCCTTCGTGGAGCCTATGTATAATATGGATTGCCATAGATGAGTCTCATTCCATATCAGAGGAGAACCTGAAAACTGGGCTTCGAGAGCATGTCATATTTGCATGTAAAAATAAAATGTATCCTGTGTTATATTGAATTCCTCTACTAGCTCATTGAATTTTTTAATTCTATTGCCGTTATATAGTTGTCTTAATCTTTTGATTCCCCGTTGTTCCCATTCTCTATTTTTCCCCACCTGGAGGACTTCTTTTAAATTATTGTTATCCCATAGAGGAGTATGGTCGGACATTCCGTTATAGCCCATTTTTTTTTTAATTGCTGTCCAAAGTTTGACTAGCATTTCTATTGTGGGGTATCTAACTCGAAAGGAGTCCGCCTCTAGTGCTTCTATTATGGTGCTGTGTTTGGACTCCGCCATTATTATTTTTCCATTTGGGTTCCCCCCCTCTAAGTCCCCACATCCCATAAGTTGCTGCAGTTGGGAAGACCAGAAATAGCATTCTGGGCGTGGGACAGCAAATCCCCCTGCCCCTACCGGTAGTTGAAGAGTACCGAGGCGGATTCTTGCCTGACCTCCCTTCCAGATTAGTTCCCTAAATAGGGTCTCAATTTTTTGGAACCACTTTCTGTCTATCCATATCGGGGAGTTGTGAAGTATGTACAGGAGTTGTGGCATCCATATCATTTTGATTAACCTGCATCTCCCCGCTACCGACAGAGGAAAGTGCCTCCAAACCGAAATTTTCCCTTTAAACTTAGACAGCAGCGGTACAAGATTTTTACATAGATACTGATTAGGGTCCTTTGTTAGAGTTATCCCCAAATATTTCATCGTGTCTACTACCTTTATCTGGAGTATTCCTGGTATTATTGGGTGACTGACAGCATCTATGGGCAGGAGTTCCGATTTAGCAGAACGTCGTCCGCATAAAGTGCGATTTTTTTCTTCTCTCCCTGCCTTCTTGCAGAAACCCTTTATATCAGGGTTTGTTTTTATTGCAATAGCCAGCGGTTCCATTGCCAGGGCAAAGAGCAGGGGTGATAAGGGACACCCCTGTCTTGTCCCTCTCTCTAATTCGAACGCCTCCGACATTACATTGTTGATTTTTAATCTGGCTATGGGTTTCTCGTACAGCAATTTTATCCACCTGGTGAATGAAGGACCAAATCCGAAACCTTCCAATACTCTCCACAAGTATACCCACTCTATACTATCGAAGGCCTTGGTCACGTCTAATGTCATTATCGCCCTTGGTCCCCCATTCACCACCGGGTCCTGTATGTTCAGAAAAGCCCTTCTGATGTTGATACTTGTCGAGCGGCCTGGTATGAATCCTGTCTGGTCTGTATGGATTATTCTTGTCATGATTTTATTTAGCCTGGTTGCCAGAACCTTGGCCAGGATCTTTGCGTCAGAGCAAAGGAGAGATATCGGTCTGTATGCCGCAGCTTCCAGTGGGTCTTTTCCCTCTTTTAACAGGACTATAATTGTTGCCTCTAACATCGAAGCTGGTAGACCTCCCTCCCTGAACACCTCCTCCAGTGTATTTAATAATTCCGGTAGCAAGACTTCACCGTATTGCTTGTATGTCTCTATTGGGAGACCATCCGGGCCGGGGGATTTCTGATTGGCCATATTTCCCACTGCCTGTTGTAGTTCAGCTAGGCTTATTGGGGTCTCGAGTTCTTCTCTCTCCTCCGATGTAATACATGGGATCTCCAATCTCCGCAGGAAATCGTCCATCAGTCTCTCTGCTCCAACCTTCTGGGCTGTGTAGAGGTTTTTATAAAAGGCTCTAAAATACTGGACTATTCCTGCGGAGTTGGAGATAATTTCACCTCCCTCCCCTCTTATAGCCTGAATAGTTGACGGTGGTGCATTGGACTTTACTAGACGCGCAAGCATCCTCCCCACACTCTCCCCCTCTGCGAAGGACGCCTGCCTCTGAAGGAGTCTGTTTGTTTCGGCCTTCCTCATAATTACCAATTTATGTTCCTGTTGTTTATCCAGCCACATCTTTTTCTTTGCATCTGTCGCATCTGTTATATATTGATTTTCTGCACTTAATATCTCCCTATGGGATCTTTCCTCCTCTGCTCTGGCGTCTTTATTAAATTTTGCTATTTGTTGAATCAGTGTCCCTCTTAGGAATGCTTTTAGGGTATCCCATATTATTCTTGACCGTGCCGTATCTGAATTAAATTCCAAGAATTCTCTTAATTTGGGGAGAACCCCGTCTGCCTCTTTTATTAGTTCGTACCAGCTGGGGTTTATTTTCCACTCACGCCGATTTTGTTTTTCCCCTATTTTTACTGTCGTTATTATTGGAGAGTGATCAGATATTCCCCTAGGCTGAAATACAATATTTTCTATGATTTGTGACGCTCTCTCATTCCCGAGGACCAAGTCTATCCTCGAGAGTGTGGAGTGGGTAGCAGAGTAGCATGTATATTGCCGGGCTGTGGGATTACGTGCCCTCCAGATATCTATTAGCCCCATTTCCTCCATAAATTGAGTCAGTTTACACTTTACTGTAGTAACAGGGGTTCTATGTACGGGGAACCTATCTAGGTCTCTATCCGGGGCTTCGTTAAAATCTCCTACTACCAAGATCGGTACCTCGCCTTTATCAGGAGGAAATCATTCAGTCTAAGCATAACTTCTAATTTGAATGGTGGGGGGATATAAATATTCGCCAGTACACATGTGACCCCCTCTATCGTAAAATACAGGAAGATGTACCTCCCATGCTCGTCTATGCTGATCTGTCTACAGGAGAAATTCGACCCCGCCCTCACCAGTATGCTTACCCCTCTGCTGTATGAGGAGTATACTGAATGATACTGCTGATGGTATTTCCTGCTTTGCAGGAGCGGCGCGGTTTGTTTGGTCAAATGAGTCTCCTGTAGACAGATCAGTCCCACCCCGCAGTTTTCCAATATCGAAAAGATTGCTGCTCTCTTAACTGACGTCCCCATTCCTCTAACATTCCATGTGGCTATTTTCAAAACCATCCTCTTTTTTTTTTTTCATGGGGTAAAATAACTGCCCCTCTCGCAATGAGTAACTCTCTAGTAATACACTCGGGGTTTCCACAGTGATAAGAAGGAAGAAAAAGAAAAAAAAAAGGTGAATAAAAAAACTAAGAGACAAGGGCCTATTATTTTTACCCCCTATCTCAGTGCGATTCCCCTTAGGTTCTCGTTTTCCACTACAAGCATTGTGACCATTTACAAACGGGACATGTCCCAAGTTGAAAAAGGAGAGAAAAGAAAAAAGAAGAAAAAAAAATAAAAAACAATATTTCTCTCTTTTTTTTTTTTGTTACCCGTGTTTTAATCCTTAGCTTCATGCATATGTGTCCATACATCGTGCTTACATTTTCCTTGTTATTTCTGGTGATACCTCTCTGTGTTATGCCTACATTATCCCTCTTCCCTTTTTGTGTTAATTGTTTTATTCCATGTTTGCCCCACCCCCCCTACTCCCCTCTTCCCCCTCCCCTACCCCCCTCCCCCTCCCCGCCCCCCTCCCACCCCACCTTACCAGGTGTTCCCCTAGGGGGATCCAAGTGACCATTTCCCATACTTGCTTGTCCTCATTCACAACCATTCCACTAGTGCAGTATTTGTGTGCGTTTATCTCCCTCCCCACCCACCAATAAATTGTTGAATACATTCTGAAAAAAAGAAAAAAAAATGGAAAGAGAGGGAAAAGAAGAAAAAAAGAAAAAGGAAAAAATCCAGCGATAACACTAACTAATAGTGGTACACAATATTACCAAGCCAATACATAGTACATATATATGTTTCAAGCCCACATTCACAGATATATATAATTTCCCCTTTCCTTCCCCCCTCCAGCAAAAAGATTATTACTTGTGCACACCACCACCAGCTACTTTATCTGCTTATCTCAAGGATGAGTTAGGTAGACTCAAATGAACGCTTTAAAACATCTCTACTTTCAGTCAAGAATCAGCTGTTCACCTTCTCACTTTCACAATCTCCACTCCACCCAATGTCCAATCTCACAGATAGGGAGTTGATCTCCAGGATTTATACAGCCTCACTCCTTAGATATTTCACCACTCCATGGGACTCATATTTGACATGTAATCAAAAAACACAACCGACATAGTGCTCTCTGCTTAAAAATGTATTTAAACCCCGCTAAAAGAGGACACTTACTAGATCAAAGACAAACAATCACTTATTTCATATGATAAAAATGTCCGCTGGCTCACAGCCATGGCTGCATGACTTCACAGGCTCAGATCCTCCCCTCTGCATGCGTATCGACTACTGATTGGTCTTCATCAGCAGATGGGTGGGGATACCTCACCCGCGCCTTAAGTAGTCTGTCGTTACTATAGTAACCTCCCAAGCTTCTCCCTGGCAGATCCGAGTAGCTAGAGGTACGCCCACTTCCTGTGGGCAACGGAACTGACATTCACCACCGCATAATCCCCAAAAGACGATAATACAATGCTAACGATGCATCTGCATACAATTCAGTCTAAATAGTAAACAATTTCCTCTTACTCACTGCTGTGGAGAACACTCGGTTAACAAGCTAAATAAAATCTATTATATCATCAATTTCACACCACTGAATTATTTTATTTATTACAATCATTTAATTAAATCTCAATATTATTAAAATCATTTAAATCCTTTATACTATTTAATATCCATTTAAAATCCATTTAAAATCCATTTAGAAGGATCCAACCTTAATATCTCTCCTATAGTACTCGATACGCATGCAGAGGGGAGGATCTGAGCCTGTGACATCACACAGCCACAGCGGTGAGCCAGTGGATGTTTTTATCACATGAAATAAGCGATTGTTTGTCTTTGATCTAGTAAGTGTCCTCTTTTATCAGGGTTTTTAACCCTGGTCCCATGCATGCCATCCATACCCAGCCATACTCAGCCATACCCAGCCATACTCAGTCATACACAGCCATACCCAGCCATACCCAGCCATACCTAGCTATACTCAGCCATACCCAGCCATATTCAACCATACTCAGCCATACTCATTTATGTTCAGTCATACTCAGCCATCCACATTCATGGCTCAACCATGCTCAGCTATCCCCTTCCACGGCTCATCCATCCCCAGCCATACCCATCCACGGCTCATCCATCCTCATCCATGCCACATTCATGCCACTACAGTGCCTCACAAAAGTGTAATAGGTAGTCAAATTAGATTTGAAATTTATGCCCCTAGAACACCTGATGGTGCTTCCTGCATATTGGGCCTCTGTATGTGGCCAGACTGTGGAAAGGTCTGCCACATGTGGTATCACCATATTTAGGAGGAGTAGGAGAATCTGTTTTAGGGTGTAATGTTTGGTATGTACATACTGAGTTCGAAATATTGTATAACTGGACAACTCTATGTAAAAACAAATGTGTTTTCATTTTCTTTCCACATTTTCCAAAAACTAAAAAATGACATGTTCAAAAGACTCATTATGCCTCATAGATTATAAATTGGGGTGTTTTATTTCCAAAATGGGGTAATATTTCAGGTGTTTCCATTGTTCTGGTGCTCCAGGGCCTTCAAAAGTGCAAAAGGTAGTCAAGAAATGATATGTGTAATTTATGCTCCTAGAATGCCTGATGGTGCTCCTTGCATGTTGGGCCTCTGTATGTGGCCACACTGTGTAAAGGTCTCACACATGTGGTATTACCATACTCAGGAGTAGTAGAATGTGTTTTGGGGTGTAATTTGTGGTATGCATATGCTCTGTGTGAGAAATAATCTGCTAATATGAAAATTTTGTGGGGACATTTTTTTTTATTTTGCAAAGAATTGTGGGAAAAAATTACAACTTCAAAATCTCACTATGCCTCTTACTAAATACCTTGGAATGTCTGCTTTCCAAAAATGAGTCATTTATGGGGTATATGTACTTTACTGGCTTGTTAGGGTCTCAAGAAATGAGATAGGCCGTCAGTGATCAAATTTTCAGCTTGTTGTTGTGAATTTATGAAGAAATAATACATTTTGCTCCCAAAAGAACACTTCCCTCTCCCATCAGAATTAGGTGACTCATTTATATGACCCATTGAAAAGCTGGGCTGCGACAAAGTCCCAGGTTGACTCAGATTGAAGCCACAAAAACATGTAATTCAAGGAAGGCTTGGGTAAATAAACCTATTGTATCAGTGAATGAATAGATATCCTAAAGTCGACCTCAATATGGGCTCAGATGGTCTCAAAGACAATGACTAAGATATGAAGTGAAGGTTTACCCCAACAGGACAAATAAGACACCTCTATTAGAAAAGTAAACAATGGAATTGTGTCCTAAATGTTCAAAGTTTGTTTTAGACGCTGTGAGGAAACATTGAAAACCTGTGTATATTTTTGCATCATGAATACACATATATTAGAAATAGGAATATGATATTTTATTATAGTACAAATTAAAAATTGTGTTTAGGTACCAATCATGAGTATAAAGACAAGCCGTGACCGCATATATACGAAAATCTACATATTACATGTGTTGTCTCAAGACAATTAGGTTTAAATAGGAAATACGTCATTGTCACGTCACGTCATTGTTCATATAAACCTCCATTTTTGTGTAATTCTAATTAATCACATTTATAAATCAATGATTGTATTACGCACCAATTACTAGGGATCTCTGAGCCATATAGACATATATTGACATCCCCAAAATATAGATAAATACTCATAATAAGAAAATATATATGAAAGTGTGATTTTTTTTAAAGTAGAAATGTTTTAAGAATCTAATCAGCATCATGACACGGGATGACGTAACACTCATTACGGAGGGAGGGGCCTGACAGAGCCGCGAGTCTGCTGGCAGGAACCCGGAAAGAGCTCCGGCGACATGGAGCGTGAGAGGCTCCAGGACCGGGACTGACGGAGTATAGGACATCCCCACTGTCTCCGAGGAAGAGCGGCGCTCGCGGTCAGACTGGCGAGCCCAACCCCCCCCGCTACTTCACCCTCATACCCCCACAGAGGCCGTTCATCCACACTACCGAGGAGGTATCTTGTCTCGTGATAGGAGGTAAGATAGAGCTCGGGGGAACAGACAACCCGGCGGGAGCCTACAGAAACGAAGGTAAAAACATCCGGTGTCCCTGTAGAAGAGCAGAACTACAAGGTACCCCTGGAATGGGACATTACTGGAAAGCCTGTAACACGCTATGTAATATGGGAAAGGTTCTATAGGCTGTATGTTAACAGTAGATATTGCATAGGTGTGGGCATATAAGTAAAAGGATCTGCAAGGGATATATTAAAACAGGAAAGGACGCTGAAATCTTTAAATGTGAAGCTGTGGCCCGGCTCTGTGTTTTATAAGGAACTGTTATAATCCCTGAACCACATCAGGTACTCAACATACATATTGGGCACTGAGATCCCCCCATATATATATATATATATATATATATATATAATTTAGAGCAATCATTTGAGGCATTGGCTGCAGATCTGGAGGCTGAGTCCTCTGAAACTCTGCTGGATACCGGGAATTGGAGTGCTTTTTCTTGAGGTTCTCCTTTTTTTTTTTTTTTTAGCCCTCTTATCCCTTCTAAATAAACCCTCTTATTCCGTTAATTGAGAACTAGATTTCGCCATGGAAATAAATAAGGAACGAAGACTCAATCATCCTGGAATAAGTACAGACTGCCTCCTAAGTAAAGTATTGGTACGGAGGTGCACTAAAAATGGATTGGGGGGCCGGAAAACTGGAAATCTAATCAGCAGAGGGAGGGGCAGCTGCTGAAAAGATAGGGGCTGTTCCTTTTCTCTTTTTGGGCAATACAAGGGGTGTGTAAACACAGGACTCAGTGTGGAGACCTCCTTTTGGGAGTTCAAGGTACTGGGCTGCACAGGTTGGGGCTATTAAAACTTCCATAGCGCCATAAATTACCAACATTCCTACGTGACAGGGTACATTTCCCGCATTTCCCACCTACTCCCCAGAGAAAGGACTAGAAGAAGTAGGTACAGAGTGGTATCCTCAGATCTGTCAACTCCCCCGGATACAGGGATCGACAATAGTGTTTGCTCCTCCTTTTTCTCCTCCCCACTCTGCAATGTGGATTTTGAGTCTGCCAGAAACTCTCCGGGAGCTTGTGTGTAAGATATGAGAGGAATTCATGGTCAGAATATAAAACTAAATTATTCTGGCAACATAGATGGGCTACATCCACACAGGCTAGGGAAGGGGGAAAAAACTGTATACAGTTCCGAAAGGAAGTTGGGGTCAAGCCACTAAGGAGGTAGTGCCTGAAGACGTGGACCGGAGAACGTGCTCCATTCATTTTCTACTTTCTATTTTTTATTTTTTATCGAATATTCCACCCTGTCAGGACCCTCGGTGCTGTAACACTCCCTGTATATATAAGATCTTTCTCTATCCTGCGCTGGGCTCTGACTGTGCTTGGATTCGGAGCCCCTTCCCCCCCCCCCCTTAGCCCCTTGCACCCTGTCTTCCATATCAGGGGCTTAGGAAGTAAACGACTAGGAGGGAAAAGAGTCGGACCTAGTTCGAAATCTTGACATAATTATTCCGCTTGGGTGGAGCGGGAGCTGAAGGAGAGACTTTTCTGACAGAGGGGAGGGTGGAGAGAGTGACAAACTGGGGAAAGAATAAGAAGATCAAAGGAAAATATGACGAGTAAAACCACAAATAAAACAACAAAGGGGAGCGCCCCAAAAACTCCAAAAGCAACAAGTAGCACGATAAAACAATATATGAACCCAGGAGTAAGCCCACAAGCAACGGAGCATCAGCAAGTAAAAATGGATAGAAGAAGAGGGAATGCCCCAAAACCTGGTGAAGCCCCAGATCAGTCCCGAGAGGACTTAACCGCGGAGAGCGAGTCAGAGATAAGTAGGGTAGAAGAGCAAAGAGCAGATTCTCAATTGCCAACGAAAGGAGAAATGATGGATATGTTCCAAAAACTCGAGAATGCAATTAAAACGGATATAAACGCATTAAGAGGAGATTTGGGACACCTACTGACGAGGGTCGAGGAGTTAGAAGAAAAAACAGATAAACATACCCAGGAGTTAAATAAGTTAAAAGAGCAACTAAAAACAACTAAATGTAATCAGAGGAAAATCCTCTATCGATTGGAGGACCAAGAAAACAGAAATCGAAGACAGAACTTGAGAATCCGCGCGGTCCCAGAGAAAAGGGGTGAAGATTTGATTAAAGTAATGGAAAAAATATTTAACCCCCTAATACAGAAAACCCCAGATGATTTTCCGAGGATAGAAAGGATCCACAGGGTAGGAAGACCTAAAAATTCAGCAGACGAAAGGCCACGGGACATTGTAGCTAGATTCCGATTTTATGAAGATAGGACGGAGTTATGGGCCAAGGCAAGATGGGCACCACCTCTGATATATGAAGGAGCAGAGGTACAGCTGTACATGAACCTTGCCCCAGAAACCCTAGCAAGAAGAAGACTCCTGAAACCTTTATTGGAACAGATGCGCGCACAGAATGTCAGATATAACTGGGGGTTTCCAGCATGCCTTATAGGACAGAAAGAAGGAAAATAAGCTAGATTAGTATTCCCAGAGGATCTGGTAGTGTTCTGTAATAAGCTGGATCTTCAAATACCAGAACTGCCAGGCTGGGCAGATGAAGGAGAATAGGAGGAAGGAGAGAGAAGGGTTGGAGGAGGGAGGGGGAAGGAAAAAAGAAGGCCTACGTGTATGATTGTATGTTATTTCTCCTTCACCTTTTCCTTTCTTTGAAATAAGGGGGGTGGACGCGAGGGGGGAGGGGAGGAGGAGGCTAAGACGAGGGGGGAAGCACAAATAGAATGTCCAGGTTCCAAGGCTAGGACGTGACCGACATGCCCATACATACCATCCACTTTTTTCTTTCTTTGTGGAAGGGAGTATGGGCATGGACGGCAAGCAGGGAAAACCACCTCAATAGGAAGAAAATTGCAGATGGTCATGGAATCCCAGGCCACCAGCGATTTAGAGGTCAGGAGAGGGCCACAGGGGGAGGAGGGGGGGAGGCTCGAGTAGGCGCTAGGGGAAGGGGAGGGTCACAGGGTAGGGGGAAGGGGTGGGGGAGGAGAGGGGGGGGAGGAAAGAGGGGATACTGGAGGGAGGGGGAGGAAGGGGGGAAAGGGGAGGAGTGCTCCACTCACCTCGGTCATCAAAGTACCTAGAAGGCCTAGTCCTAAGAAAACACAGAAGGTCGAACCCCTCAAAAGGGTTGAAAAATAAGAGATGACAGAAACTCACTTTTTGACTTATAATGTAAGGGGCTTAAATACACTAACCAAAAGAAATAAGATACTAAATGAGCTTAGAAACTACCGAGCTGAGGTAGTATTTCTACAAGAAACCCATATATCCCATGAGTCAAATATAAAATTATTTTCACCCAATTACCCGATATGGTATTACGGGGACACGATTAGTGCAAGAGCAAGAGGAGTAGCAATAGGGATTGCGAAAGGAACTAGGTTTCAGCTAGAAGATAGGCTGACCGACCCAGAGGGAAGGTATCTGTTTTTAAAGGGAAAACTAGGGGAAACGGAATACACTCTGGCAAATATATATGCCCCAAATATTAACTCAGGGGACGAGTAACATACAACTAAAAAAACTAAAACAAAAATTACAAAAATGTCAGCTTGTGGATGTTTGGAGGATCCAACACCCAAAAAAAAAAGATTATACGTTCTTCTCCCCTGTACATGGGACGTACTCTAGGATAGACTATATCCTCAAAGACCACAGACTGTTGGGGGAAGTTGTAGAAACAAAAATAGAAATAGCTTCGCTATCGGACCATGCCCCCGTCTTAATGAGACTGAAAACCTCAGGAAATCAAAGATATCCCAGGAAGTGGCAAATAAACGAAGAATTAATAAGAGACAAGGAAAGCGCGGAAAAGGTGAGAAAAGAAATAGAGCAGTATTTCTTATTAAATGACACAGAAGGAATCTCAGCATCAACCCTATGGGAAGCCCACAAGGCGTATGTGAGAGGAATACTAATAGCGGTAGGAGCCAAAAAAAAAAAGTGAGGATGGAGAACAATAAGAGATTAAGAGAGGAACTAGCTATCGTAGAGCAACAACATAAATATAGTGTAGGTCCCCATCCTATCTTATATCAAAAATTAATAACGAAGAGGGGAGAATTAAAAGAATTCTTAGACCAAGAGGAAAAAAGAACATATAATAGAATTGCTCATGAAAGGTATACATGGGGAAATAAAGCCAATAAACACTTAGCTAAAATACTCCAAAAGAAAAAATCATTAAATTTCATAGACAAGATACAAACCGAATAGGGTGAAATGGTGCACGAAACAAAAGAAATTGCAGAAACATTTAAAAATTACTATAAAAAGCTGTACTCAGTAAAGAACAAGGAGTTACCGCTAGAAGAAAAAATTAGGAAGACCAAATCTTTTTTAAAAGATGCACAATTACCAACAATTACAGAAGAAGAGAGGGCTGCGTTAGAAAAACCTATTACTACCGAAGAAATTGAGAAAGCCTTGAAAGACACAGCACCAGGGAAAAGCCCGGGCCCTGACGGGTTTACAATGCTATATTATAAGAAGTATAAGGAGATTTTAGTTCCAAGATTATGCCATTATTTTAATGGTCTAGGGGTGGATTATGGATTGAGTAGGGAGGCTATGACCGCTTCGATCACGGTAATCCCAAAAGAGGGGAAGGATGTATCATTGTGTTCTAGTTATAGGCCGATTTCGCTATTAAATACGGACATAAAACTATACGCCAAAGTATTGGCTGGACGAATTAAAGGTCTGATGAACACAATGGTACATCCAGACCAGGTGGGTTTCATCCCAGGGAGGGAAGGGAGAGATAAT
Organism: Lithobates sylvaticus; assembly: GCA_028564925.1. Taxonomy (NCBI): domain Eukaryota; kingdom Metazoa; phylum Chordata; class Amphibia; order Anura; family Ranidae; genus Lithobates; species Lithobates sylvaticus. The sequence goes on from CM053038.1 coordinate 182,599,772, forward strand.
GGGGTGAGGACACTCCTTATACTCCAGAGGATAAAAGAAAGTGGGTCCCCAGGTCTATTCCTGTCGATTGACGCCGAAAAGGCCTTCGACAGGGTAGACTGGGGACTCATGATACAGACTTTGGAAGAGATGGGTATGGGATCAAGAATGATCCAGTGGATCCAGATATTGTACCAACACCCCATAGCAACAATTAAAATAAATGGAACCTCATCCCTTCCCTTCGAGATGAAGAATGGGACGAGACAGGGATGTCCCCTGTCCCCCCTGCTCTTTATACTGTCTTTAGAACCACTCCTGGCCACGATACAAAATAGTGACCAAGAAAGAGGAATTATAGTGGGCAAAGAGGAGCACAAACTAGCAGCTTTTGCTGATGATGTACTATTTTACATTGGAAATCCCAAGACCACATTGCCAAACTTGGTAAAAATCCTAAAACAATACGGTGAACTATCAAATTTTAAAATAAACTTAGCTAAATCTGAGATCTTGAACATAAACCTGAGTAGAAGAGCAAAACAAGAGATCCAAGAAGAATTCCACTTCCCATGGCGGAAAGCATTAAAATACCTCGGCATAAGATTAGCCAACTCTCTCAAGAAAATATACAAAATGAACTATATATTACTCTTAAGCCCCATACACACGGTCGGACTTTTTCATGGATTCTGTCCGATCGGACAATGTTGTTGAAAAATCAGACCGTGTGTATGCACCATCGGACAGTGTACGTCGGATTGTCCGACGGACAAAGTCTTATCTCCTGCTGGAAAGATTTGCCGACAACACGGTCCGATCACACCAAATCCGATCGTGTGTACGGTTGTCCGACCGGACAAAGTGCTACGCATGCTCAGATCACATTACAAGACCAAAGCTATTGGCTACTAGCCTCTACATAGTCCCGTCGTAGGCAACAAACGTCACCACGTTCAGAATGATCGGATTTTCCGACAACTTTGTCCGACCGTGTGTACGCAAAACCAACATCGGACAAAGTATGACGGACATGGTCTGACGGACCTGGTCCGCGGATTGTCCGACCGTGTGTATGGGGCTTTAGATGAGGTTAAACAAGAATGCAAAAAATATCTGTGCAAGCCATTATCCTGGATGGGACGTATAAACGCCATAAAGATGGTTATTCTCCCAAAAATAACCTACAAATTGCAAATGATACCAATAGCACTACCACAAACGTATCTTAGAAAACTTAAAACATTAGTCATGAACTTCATATGGAAAAACAAAAAACCCAGGGTGTCTTTCCTAACATTAAAACAGGAAAAATACAGAGGAGGTCTAGCAATACCTGATATTCAAAGTTATTATCATGCTGTGGTCCTGTCTAGAGTTGCGGAATGGGTAAAGGATAAAAATGAAAAAAGATGGGTAAATATGGAAAATACACTATGTAATGCACGTTTGAAAGATATAATATGGAACCCCCCAAAATTTAGGACACTGGCTAGGGACACCCATGCACTGACACAAAATACTTTAAGAATATGGGATAAAATGTACAAACAACTAAATGGTAACTTTAACTCACCTTTTAATAGCGTTAAAAGAAAACAAATACTTTGCACCGGGGAAAAAAGAATTAAGAGGAAATTGGATTAAAAAAGAGGGGGCACAACTTAGGGATATAATGGAAAAGTGAAAAATACTAACACTATATGATTTGAAACACAAGAAAGAGTTAATGGTGATAAATAAATGGCGATATCTACAGTTGGGTCGGTTTGTAAAGAGTTTGCCTCAACCGGTCAGGACGGGGGACGACCTGACCCAGTTGGAGAGATTGTGTACATCGGAAAACACAAGAAATATAATATCTAGAATGTATAAATTACTTATGACGGTTGATCGGCTGGAGATACCGCCATTCATTGGTAAGTGGCAAAGAGAACTAGGATCACAGAAAAATCCAACTGTAATAGGAAAAATACTAAAACTGGTCCACAATTCAGTAGTTGACATTAGGACAGCGGAGACAAACTATAAATGCATATCAGGTTGGTATGCGACACCAGATAAAGTAAATAGATATCAACCTACAAAATCCCCTGTGTGCTGGAGAGGATGCAGGGAGGTTGGTACCATGGCCCACATATGGTGGCAATGCCCCAAAGTTAAAAAATACTGGGTAAACATAATTGATCTAATCAGAGAAATTACCCAAAAGAAACTTGAGGAAGACCCATGGGTCATTTTGTTCCATGGGACAGACGAAGGGATAGGCCAATATAGAGAAACAATAATACCACATCTCTTAAACGCAGCAAAGCGACTTATACCTAAGAAATGGCAAGATTTAGAGAGCCCACAAATCTGGGAATGGATTGACTCTGTAGAAGAAACCTATAAAATGGAAAGTCTGAGAAATGATGTAGAGGAAAAAAACACAGGGCTGAAAGGGAAATGGGAATGTTGGAAAACGTTTAAAAAATCATGGTGTTATGCGGAAGGATTGAGAGTATAGAGGAGCTAAGTCTCAGAGGGAGTTATTTAACTGGTTGCACTATAAAAGATAGGAGGGGTGTGTACATATGGGAAATGATGACCGAGGTGAGGGATAGGGCAGGGGGGGAGGTTGGGAGGGAACACATCTGGGAGAAATGGCAATGGGAAAGTCTTTTTTTTTTGTCTTTAACCACTTGACCACTGGGCACTTAAACACCCTTAATAACCAGACCAATTTTCAGCTTTCGGTGCTCTCACACTTTGAATGACAATTACTCATTCATACAACACTGTACCCATATGAAATTTTTGTCCTTTTTTTCACACAAATAGAGCTTTCTTTTGGTGGTATTTAATCACCTCTGGGTTTTTTATTTTTTGCGCTTTAAAAGAAAAACGACTGAAAATTCAGTAAAAAAATGAATTTTTCTTCGTTTTTGTTATAAAATTTAGCAAATTTGTAATTTTTCTTGATAAATTTTGGCCAAAATTTATACTGCTACATATCTTTGGTAAAAATACGTACAAATTGGGGTATATTATTTGGTCTTTGTGAAAGTTATAGAGTCCACAAGCTATGGTGCCAATATATGAAAATTGATCACACCTGAAGTACTGACGGCCTATCTCATTTCTTGAGACCCTAACAAGCCAGAAAAGTACAAATACCCCCCAAATGACCCCTTTTTGGAAAGAAGACATTCCAAGGTATTTAGAAAGAAGCATGGTGAGTTTTTTTGCAGTTGTCATTTTTTCCCACAATTCTTTGCAATATCAAGATTTTTTTTATTTTTTTTTATTTTTTCACAAAATTGTCATATTAGCAGGTTATTTCTCACACACAGTATATGCATACCAAAAATTACACCCCAAAACACATTCTACTATTACTCCTGAGTACGGCGATACCACATGTGTGAGACTTTTACACAGCGTGGCCACGTACAGAGGCCTAACATGCAGGGAGCACCTTCAGGCGTACTGGAGCACCAAGGCCAATTCTGACATTTCTCTCCTACATGTACAAATCATCATTTATTTGCTAGAAAATTACATAGAACCCCAAAATATTATATATGTTTTTTTAGCAAAGACCCTAGAGAATACAATGGCGGTCATTGCAACTTTTTATCTAGCACGGTACTTGCGCAGCAATTTTTCGAACGTGTTTTTTTTGGAAAAAAAATGTTTTGTGCTTTACAAAAAACAAAACTGTAAATTTAGCCCAATATTTTTGCATAATGTGAAAGATGAAGTTACGCTGAGTAAATAGATACCCAACATGTCACCCTTCAAAATTGCACACACTTGTGAAATGGCGCCAAACTTCGCTACTTAAAAATCCCCATAGGCTTTAATTTTTTTTTACTGGTTACATGTTTTGAGTTACCGAGGAGATCTAGGGCCAAAATTATTGTTCTCGCTCTAACGTTCGCAGCGATACCTCACATGTGTGGTTTGAACGCCGTTTTCATATGTGGGCGGGACTTACGTATGCGTTCGCTTCTGCATGCGAGCACACGGGGACAGGGGCGCTTTAAAAAAAAAAAATATATATTTTATTGTTCATTTTACTTTATTTATTTTAGTTTGACCCTTTTTTTCCCCCCAAAAATGTTTTTTGGATGCCTGTAGCCAATTATAGCTCAGGGGCTTTAGTACACGCCCCACGGTATAAGAGGCTGCCGCGCCGGCAGCCTTGCATATTCTGTTTCAGTCAGTGTCAGCGTGCTGCTGACAATATGTGCTCTATTTCTGGGGATAGTTTCATAGTTTCATAGTTAGTAAGGTTGAAATTAAGACATCAGTCCATCCAGTTCAACCTGAGCGAGTTTCTACAATTGTCCCCATCCCTGTACATTGCACACTCACATCAGTCCCTACCCTCAAGGAGCTCACAATCCAAAGTCCCCATTCATATACTAGGGCCAATTTTTGGACAGAAGCCAATTAACCTACCTGCATGTCTTTTGGATTGTGAAACAAACAACCACCGCTCCAAGACTCTCCTTCCCAAGCGAATGCTCCTGCTCCTGTGTGGGAGCCCCAGGTGCTGGCTAATAGCACAATGATTGGAAATCAAAAAAGGAAGAACTCCGGATAGCTATGAGTAAGCACTAGTTGTGGTGCGAAACGCGTCAGCTCTGTACCCCCCTTTTTTGCCGTGTATGGATTGCAGTGTTTTTTGCTTTTAAATAAATTTTTTGGATTTTATTTTCTCGGTGTGCGGCTGTCTGGAGTTCTTCCTTTTTTGATTTCCAATCTTTTGGATTGTGGGAGGAAACCGGAGTACCCGGAGGAAACCCACGCAGGCACAGGGAGAACATGCAAACTCCAGGCAGGAAGTGTCGTGGTTGGGATTCGAACCAGCGACCCTTCTTATTGCTAGGTGAGAGTGCTAACCACTACACCACTGTGCTGCCCCCATATGTGTGTGCGTGCTGTTAGAACAGCATTGCAGTATCACATCTGGGGGGTGTCTATAGGTGGCCTGTGAAGGGGGGCAGGTTTCCTGTGCTTAGAACTTTCCCTGCAAAAAAGTGTCATTTTTGCAGGAAAAAAGCTATTTAAAAGCACTCGCGGCTAATGAATTGATGGCTCCTGTAACACAGAGAACTGTCATTCATTAATAAAAAACAAAAAAAAAGCGTGGGGGTCCCCCCAAATTCAATAACCAGGCCCTTCAGGTCTGGGATGGATATTAAGGGGAACCCCAGCCAAAAAAAATAAAAAATGGCGTAGGGTCCCCCTCAAAATCCATACCAGACCCTTGAGGTCTGGTATGGATTTTAAGGGGAACCCTAGCCCAAAAAAATTGCGTGGGGTCCCCCTCAAAATCCATACCAGACCCTTATCCAAGCATGCAACCTGGCAGGCCGCAGGAAAAGAGGGGGGGACGAGAGCGGCCCCCCCCTCCCGCCTGAACCGTACCAGGCCACATGCCCTCAACATTGGGAGGATGCTCATGTTGATGAGGACAAGGGCCTCTTCCCCACAACCGTGCCCGGTGGTTGTGGGGGTCTGTGGGCGGGGGGCTTATCGGAATCTGGAAGCCCCCTTTAACAAGGGGACCCCTGATCCCGGCCCCCCCCCTGTGTGAAATGGTAAGGGGGTACAGGGGGTACAGAGTCAAACTTTTTTTGGGGGGGACACCACTTTAAGTATTGCCTGCCAATGAGGTGGGAACACATACCTTTTGGACAGAACTTATTATAATTTTATGATCTCATTGTATGACATGGTATTTAGGAGCAGGTGGGATGCCATGAGAGGGTGAGAGGCTCAAGGACCCACCCTGAGAAGGGACACTGGGAGATACACATACTCCCAGACAGACTGACACCCATGCACCACAAAGCATGAATACATATTGTAACATTCATAAAGATTCATGAACCCTGCTCCGTGGAACTCGGAGGTCGCAAGAAATAATTCCTCTTTAAGAGTATCCATTTTGAAAACCACGGCAGCCATCTTAAATCCTGGTAACCAACAATCCAGACTAGTAGCCATTTGGAATGGGTAATTATGTCATGTTGATTTTATCTTGTATGTTCTCTCAAATATTGATGAATTGAATATTCTACTATTGATAATCCCGAATCAATAACCACCTTTTAGATTTTTTCTCTCTAAAATTCAACTTTTCATTATATATTTATTTTTGCATAGCTGCCACTTTTATTGACAAACAAACGTCTAATTTATTTCACATTGTTCACCACTTACTTACCTGCAGTATAGCAATGGTTGGGTGTGTGAAATACAGACGTTCTGTTTAATTGTCAATTATCATAAGGCTATTGATTCTACTGAGAAGTTATCATGGTGATATTATGTTCAAGGTTAAATTTCAAGATGTTCATGTAATGCAATCTGTATTTTAATTTCATGTAAATATTAGTTTTTTTTGTCAACCAATAAATGTAACTATTTTGTATGATCACTTGTCTCCGTGAATAAGTTTCACATGTATAGACTGTGTCATATAGATTGATTTTGTATCTTAAAAATATCCTCGTGGAGTGCGCATGCGTGGGGCTCGCAAAATGGCCGCGATTGCCTAGAGCTCCGCTACCTCACAGAACACCGGCGCCCGCAGCATCCCGCTCGGTGCTTGGATCAGCCCCAAATTCACAGGACAGGTTCCCCCCGGGCACAATCCCGGATGATTAAGGGATCGGCAAGACAGGATCTAAGGCCGCGATTTGCTCCGGCAGGAGCGGAGGGGTAACAAAAGATGGCCGCCGTAGCACAGCCCCTGTCACAGGATCTCTGCTCCACAAGCCTGGCGGACTACAGGTCAGAGCCACCCCACATCCCTATTCACACTACCCCCAACAGCTGCAAGGGACTTCCTCTGGCCATCACTCCCTCTCCAGCATCCACTGAATCCCTTCTGGAGGGGCTCTCTGACTGACTTTGCACAGTTCCCCTATAGGACCTCACACAGCAGTTCATGCTGGCTACCCCTCACAAGAGGCCCTCCACAGAGACCCTGTGTTTCACATGAATGCTCTATTCCACAAATTCTCAGAGCTTTTGGAAAAAGGCTTAACTCAAACAGCAATTAAAATAACAGGGGAATTGAAAGCTGATTTCATCAACCTGGGCTCCCGAATCGACACGATCGAACACAAAATGGAGGAAACAATAGCCCTCACCAATCAAAATTCAAAGCACATTTACTCCGTTCAGGAACAACTTGACCTGGCCATGGCTCGCATTGATGACCTCGAAAATAGGTCACGGAGATACATCAGAATCTGCGGTCTTCTAGAGTCTGTAACAAACATTATGGAAGCAGTTCAGGACCTCATTAAGCAGCTAATACCCAACGTTTCTACCCCCCGCTTGGAATTAGCAGGGCCCACAGAGCCCTCGGACCCCCCAGAAGAGATGGCACCCCGAGAGTTGTGATTGCCAAACCCCATCATTATTCGGTTAAGGAGGAAGTAATGAAACGAGCCAGATCTACTCAAACTGTGCTATGCCTGGGTCACCAAGTACAGATCTTTGCAGATCTCTCCCCCTCCACGATCCAAAGAAGGAGATCACTAAAGCCCCTTCTCCATGCTCTGTCCATGAGAGATATGAAATATAAACGGGCCTTCCCCCTTCGCTGTTAAGTTTTCTAACAAAGGGAGACACTACGCCTTTTCCACCTTCCCTGAAGGAGAGAAACTACTTCTACACCTGAAGATCATCGCCCAAGAAGCTGAGATGGATACCTCCAGCGCAGGCCAGGGCTCCAACAAACGACCAACACCCACCAGCCCGCAATCCCCTTTGTGGATCTCCGGAAAAGCTAAGAAGGCCAAAGATGATGCTCCTACTTGAAGCGAAACCTTATCTGAACTACCTTTTTGTTCTCCTTGACTTTTTTTGTTTTTCTTCCGGTGTCCTGGATATGGCTGGAGGAATGCCCCCCCCCTATCTCTAGGGGGTCAATCTCTCCTCTACACCGGATCCCTGAACGTTTCAGGAAATTGGTCCTATATGTTTTTGACGGTTATATTTTTTCCCTGGTATTTGATTATTAGGTCACTTTAATGGGCTGTTTGACCTTCTCCCCAATCCTCTGCCGCTGCAGTGCTCCCACACCGCCCACTACTCCATGACTTCATTACTTAATTGAAGCTGTGCTGAACATGGGAGGGGGTTAAACAGCCTTGAAGAACGAGTTCCTGCAAGGGCCTAGCCTTATAAATTGTTTCACTAGTTTTGACACCATGTTGCCAATTCTGCACATATACAGTTTTATGTTGGGGTTTCTTCCCCCTTTTGGGGCGCCCGGTTCCGTGAGGGAACACTTGCGTACCTCCCCTTCCCTTCGACTCCCTCGGTGTCTGAGGGTTGGGACGTCTGAACCTATATGGGTCAGATGCCTCTATTTTTTTTCTCCACGGGCCTCAGAGGGCTTCTCCTCCTCCGAACCCCACTTTCCTCTTTCTGGAAACCTTTTTTCTTCTATTCTGCCTCTCCCTCCTCCTCATCCTCCACAAATGTTAACTCTCGCAAGGATGTGCCTAACGCTGTTTTTCTCCACAGGAACGATTGCATACTCTGAAATCTTGTGCAGACCACCACACACTGAACGGTATGAGGTCTTCTCCGATGATGTCCAGACCTGTAATCTCTGCTGGGTAAGTGAGGGCTACTTCAGACGCATTGTCCCCCCCTCTGTTCCATGGCTGATAGACCTGAGGCTAGGCTACACATGGCCTCCCACAATGTTCAGGGCCTAAACTCCCCAACCAAACGGAGGAAAGTACTAGATTACTACAAGTCCCTCAAATTGGACGTCCTCCTCCTACAAGAAACACATTTCCCATCCCAGTATAGCCCCAAATTCCTCCACTCCCACTTCTCTCAATTTTTTCTGGCAAGCGCAGATACAAAAACGAAAGGAGTCTCAATAGTGATCGCCAAGACCTGCAAATTTATTAAGGTTTCGGAACTGTGGACCCTGATGGAAGATTTATTCTTGTGAAGGGCATGGTTGGGGACCTTCTCTATTCCCTGGTCTCCTACTATGTGCCGAACAAGGGGCAGGCCAAATTCTTTGAATCCCTATTGCGCACCCTTACCCCTCTCCTAGAAGGCAAAGTCATTATTGGAGGTGACTCCAATGTGGCCTTCGATCAGGGCCTAGACAAATCCAAACCCCTTGGGTCCCGACTAACACGCCCTACTAAATAAAATCTTAGAATAGCTAAATTGTTACACTCATACGGACTTACTGACGTATGGCGGGAACTCAACCCCACGAAGAGGGACTTCACCCACTTCTCCCCACCTCACCATTCATACGCGAGGATCGACCATATACTAACCCCTGCCTCTCTTTTTCCTCACATCTCTCGAGCATATATCAAAGACACGGTCATTTCTGACCATTCCCTTGTAATTATGTCAATCCTCACGAACTTTATGGGCGGTCCCTTCAGGCACTGGAGACTTAAGGAGTCATTGCTGTCTGATCCTATTAGAGTTTTAGAAATCGAACAGGCCCTACAGGAGTACTTTACTCTTAATACAACGGAGGATATTTCCCCAGAAACGCTTTGGGCTGCGCACAAAGCATTCATTAGGGGCAAGCTCATCCAGGTCGCCTCACGCATCAAACGGGAAAGGCAAGCAGACATTTCCAAGCTAGACAAGCAATACTCCACCCTTAAGGCTTTACATAAACAGGATCCCACCCAGGTCCCAACAGCTCTTCTTGACAGAACCAGATTAGAACTCAACCTAGCCCTAACCGCCAAAGCCGAAAAATCTATTCGATGGACCGGACATAAATTTTACACTCAGGCAAACAAAATAGGCCCCTTTTTAGCCACTAGACTTTCGCCCAGAGTCAAACTCAATACATTGCTCAAAATCAGGGTCTCGGGACTACCACCCACGACAAATCCGATAAAAGTCCTTGGAGCTTTTTAGGATTTTTACTCCTCTTTATATAGCAGCCCAACTAATCCCAATGCTAACTTCATCTCTCAGTTCCTGGAGAACCTCCCAATACCGTCACTGTCTGATTACCATAAACAAAAGATGGAAACACCCATAACGGTGGAAGAGGTATTGGAGGTCATAAAAGGTCTCAAAAAGGGATCAGCTCCGGGACCTGATGGACTGTTAATTCCATACTACAAAGCATTCTCGAACACTCTAGCTCCCCACTTAACTCGCTTTTGCAACTTTAAGACCAATGGTGCTCCCCTAGACTCCCACCTCAACACGGCTTTCATCACAGTCTTACCCAAACCTGACAAAAACTTGGAAGATGTCAGCAATTATAGGCCAATCTCACTCTTAAACAATGATTTAAAAATTCTTACCAAAATCATGGCCAATAGGCTGGCTTCCTTCATTGGCCAATACGTCCAAAAAGATCAAGTAGGGTTCATACCAGGTTGGCAGGGACCTGATCAAATCAGACGGGCAATAGATATCATTTCGATCTTACAATCTAACTGGGAGGAGGGTCCTAAACAATCGGGCTTTCTCCTATCCCTAGACATTCAGAAGGCCTTTGATACAGTCTCCTGGCAATACATCTTCCATCTTTTTGAAAAGTGGGGATTTGGGGCTCGTCTCCTTGGTCTTCTTTAGGCACTCTACTCCCATCCTAAGGCCCTCATACGCCTCCAAGGATATTACTCACAACCCATAACCATCTCAAGGGGCACCAGACAAGGGTGTCCTTTATCCCCCCTCATCTTTGCTATAGTCATTGAAACCCTTGCGAACGCTATGCGCCATAATCCAGATATTGCAGGAGTACAATGTGGAGACCAAATGCATAAATACGGGCTTTTTGCCGACGACATTCTCCTTTTTCTGACTTCTCCCGTTGCTACACTCCCCAACCTTTGTCGGGTGCTGGAGGATTTTGCCAAAATCTCAGGGCTCCAGGTCAATTTCTCTAAATCCAATGCTCTCAATATATCCCTTCCTCACCATATTGTTTCCTCCCTCCAACATTTGTTTCCATTTAAATGGAGCGACACCTCCATTGATTATCTGGGTTTTTCATTGACAGACAAATCAGAAGCCCTTTACGCACACAATTACCCAAAACTCTACAAAAAACTGGAGGCTGATCTTAAAATGTGGTCCAAACATGAATTGTCCTGGCTTGGCCGGATCAATTCCGTGAAAATGACCATTCTCCCCAAAATTCTCTACTATTTTCGAGCACTCCCTATCTCTGTCAGGAAAGACCACCTACGTTCCCTCCAAAGTCATATCCTGAAATACATTTGGGGAAATAAGGGCTATCGCATCACACAAAACACACTCTTCCTTCATAGACGCAGGGGTGGGTTGGGACTCCTTAACTTGCATAAATACTATTTAGCAGCACGACTGGCCCAACTATCCACAATATATTCTAGATGTGAAAAACCAGATTGGATATCTATAGAACGTCAGGCCACCCCCACTTACACTTTAGATTTTTTACTATGGTGCCCTCCTAAAAATAGACCCCCCCCATTCTTTCACCCACTTTTTCCCATTCGTGTTCTCTGTGGGACACCCTTCGCCTACTTCCAACTCTGGTTTCAGCGGGTCGCCCTCTTGCTCACCTCTTCGACAATCCCGATTTCCCTCCTGGTCTAGACATCTCAGCCTTTAAATGGTGGCTTTATAAGGGGCTATACCGGATTGGGCACTATTTCACCTCCAGGGGTCCTCTTACTCTTCAGTACTGCACCCAACACTTACCTGACCCTGAAAGGTTTCGCTTTCACCAGATCTCCGACTTTCTTCATTCGATTTGGAAGGACAAACCTCTTCCACCCAAATTTACAGGATATGAGCTGTGGTGCGGACAAGCTATGGAACAGAGGGAAGGCATCTCGGTTATATACTCAGCCCTCACTTGCCCAACGGATAAGACCTCCTACATGACAGCCTGGGAGGCGGACTTCTAACTCAACCACAATCTGGAGACTTGGCATGCAGCTCTCACCAGATCCTTCTGGGGAATTCAGAATATATCCCTCATTGAGGTCAGTGTTAAACTACTGACCAGGTGGTACCTTACCCCTACCAAGCTTGCTTCTATCTACCCAACAGCAAGCCCACTATGCTTCAGGGGATGCCAGCTTTTGGGATCTATGGCCCACATTTGGTGGGAATGTCCTAAGATTCGCTCCTTTTGGAGGAAAATCTATATCATGATATACAAAGTGATGGATTGCCAGGTCCCCAGATCTCCTGAGGTTGCTCTGCTTAATTCACAAATCCCTAACCTACCTAAAGCCACTCAGACACTGATCCACTTTATCTTCTTGGGCACTAAAATCTCAATTGCTACAGCATGGAAGTGACCAATGCCCTCTTTTTGTGCGGTCAAGAGGAAGATTTCTTGGATCATGTCCCAGGAAAAACTTTCCAGTATCTTGACGGACACCTCAACTAGATTCCAAAAAGTCTGGGAGGCTTGGGCCAGATATGTGGGAATTTCCCTCATACCGGGTGTCCAAGCTCGTTCTTCCTCTGGACCACATAGCCTATAATTTTCCAGTCCACCTCTTGCCCGGCGCATCTTCAGTCTCTCCACCACTATTCACTTAGTGCTTCCTATTTTCTGGGTCTCAGATTCCCATTTAATCCTGTTTATATTTGTTATCGACCATGTAATGTATTTCCTACTGCAAGAGGCCTTCCCTTCCGCAATATGGCTGATCTTCAGTATTCTTGTACAAAGGTTTTTTATCAAGGATTCACATCAATAAAAAGGATACAAAACAAGAATGAAACTGGACACAATGAAAATGTGCAATTTTTACAACAGTATAGTACATAAAGATGATCCCGGATTCCGGACTAAAAACTATAAGTCAAACTGTATTGTACCAATAGTATGGGCAGCAGGACATTCAAAAGAGACCAACAGGTCTTGAGGTTTGGTAAAATGATGTTGCCTTGAAGCTAACTGAAATACATATTATCGCTCTAGGTCGGTTTTGGAACCTGAGGCAAAATAACAATATGACAAACAATATCTTGTAAGAGCATTAAACTGGACAACCATCTTGGGGAATGGTGTTGTTCCCCGGTGAAAACAACAAAAGCAAACAAAAACAAAAATAAAATAAAATCATAAAAAATTAAAAAAAACAACAACAAAAAAAAAAGGGGGGGAATGTGTCCTGTCAGGTATCCAGTCCCAGCAGGATCTGTCCCGTAAGCTGGGGAGACCGAAAGGTAGAATAAGAGGAAAGTTGACGAAGGGCGCCAAGAGGGAAGAATTCAGGAAGAATTCAAAAGATAAAGAAGGAGAAAGGGGTGATGTGAGTCTTAAGTGTAGAGAAGAAGAAGAGGTTGAAATATAGAGGGAAACCAAAGAAAGAAGGGAAATGAGAGGGGAAGGGAAAAAAAAGATGGGAACCCCGGGGTGGGGGGGAACAGAGGCTTATCAAAGGGAGAGGAGCGTTGGATCAAATTGTGAAGGGCGGATATGAGCCACCCAGGGTTGCCATATCCGGAGGAACTTAGCATGAGTATCTGCTAACACGGCAGTAAGTTTCTCATTCACCATAATGTCGTTCACGCTGTTTTTAACTGCTTCAAAGCTGAGGGCCGGGGTTTTCCAAGCCCGTGCTATGGTCAGTTTAGTTGCAGTAAAGATGTGTGCAGCCAATTGACGTTCAGGACAAAGAAGTTCCGCAATGGGTTTCCACAATAGGGCCTCAAAAGGGTCCCTCTTTATAGTGGTGTTGAAAAGGTTACGAAGTAACGCGTATACTCTGATCCACAGTCTGCGTACCCTGGGGCAGGACCACCAGATGTGCGCCATTGTGCCCTCTTGAGAGCACCCACGGAAGCATAAAGGGGAGTAAGACAGGATAAAGCTCGCTAATCTAGCCGGGGTGTAGTACCACCTATAAAAGACCTTGTAGGCATTTTCCAAGAAGAGGACTTTTTTGGAGCATTTGGTTAGCGTCGTGGTCATTCTCCGCCAGTCATCTGGCTCTAGTTGTTTCCCAAGTTCGGCCTCCCATTGGAGATGATAAGGTCTTAGTGGTGGTTTCCTAGAGCTTATTATAGCCGTATATATGAGTGATATCATACCCGAGGATTGAGGACGTGATCTACATAAACTTTCAAAAGGGGTCATGGCATAGGGAGTAGGTTGGGATCTTATTAATGTTTGGACAAAGATTCGGAGTTGTGTATAGCTATAATGTTCCTTTAGGGGGATGTCGTGTGAAGAGCATAGGGCTGCGAATGGGACAATTTTGGTCAGAGTGAGCAAAGAATGAACGTCCACAAAATCGTGGTCAGTCCACCATGCAAACTGTGAGGGGTTATCACATCCCGGCGGGAACAACGGGCAATGAAGGAGACGGAGTAAGGGGAGATGGGGAGAAATCAGGCCTGCTGAGAACTTAACTGTGTCCCATAACCGTAAGGAATGAGTCAAGCATGGACCTATGGTAGATGGGCGGTGAGCCTTAGGGAGCCAAGAAAGGGAAGCCAGGGGGACCGGGTGGGAATCCACCAAATCAATGATGGCCCGCAGTGGCATTTGTTGCTTCTCGTGGAGATGATACCAGCCGCTGTATAGTAGGCTTGCAGGTTTGGGACCGAAAGGCCTCCATCTATTCTACGTGCGTAGAGCACCTGCCCTTTGATCCTGGGCTTTGCCCCAGACAAACTACATGATCTTGCGTTGATGAATTCGGAGGATATGGGAGGGTATCTGGACCGGTAAAACTCGAAAATAATAAAGCAGTTTCGGGAGGTACGCCAATGCGTACCGTCGCTATTCTGCCGAACCAGGATAGTGGGAGAGTGGACCAAGCATCGAGCATGTTTGTCAATTTCCGTAATAGTGGGGGGTAGTTGGCTTGTTATAGACCCAAGTAACTAGGAGTAAGTTTGACCCTCAGGTAGGGTAACGAGTTTGTCCATTGGAAGGAAAATGCCGACTTCAATGATTCCAGCTCTGAGGGCCGAAGATTAATTGACATGGCTTTGGATTTAGCCGGGTTGACAGATAAATCCGATAACGTGGCGAAGGTATCTAAAAGGGACATCAAATTGGAGAGGGAGATTCTGGGTTTAGTGACTGACAATAAAATGTCATCCGCAAATAGGGATAGTTCATGCGAGGTCCCCGCCACTTCCACCCCTGTTATGTCAACATGCGATCGAATGGCCTCCGCCAAGGGTTCCAGTGCCAAGATAAATAAAAGGGGGGAGAGTGGACACCCTTGGCGGGTTCCCCTTTTTATGGGGAAGGTGGGCGATTCATGACCATATTATCGTACCTTAGCTTGGGGGGAGTCGTAAATAGCTGAGATCCAACTCAAAAAAGAGGTGCCAAAGCCGTAGTGACCTAGAACCTGTGTCAAATAGGGCCAAGACAAGGTGTCAAAGGCCTTGTTGACATCCAAGGACAGAAACATTGTTTCCAAAGATCTATCATGCGCTAGTTGTTGGATTTGAAGGAGCCTCCTAATGGCATCCCCTGCCTGTCTACGGGGGACAAATCCCACCTGCTCTTTTTTTCTCAAACGCGGGAGAAATGAGTTCAGGCGGTTGGCCAGAATCTTCGTCAGGACTTTCATGTCAATATTTATTAAGGAAATTGGGCGGAAATTGGCCCAAGAAGAGTGGTCCCTATCTGGCTTGGGAATCATTACAATATTGGCGGTCAGCAGGTCTGGTGTAAATGAGTGGCCGTCTTTTACCGAATTATACATAGCCGCCAAATGAGGGGCAAGGACCTCTGCAAATTTCCGGTAGTACAGGGCTGTGAAGCCGTCAGGGCCCGGTCTCTTGCCTATCTTTAATTCTTTGATACAATGGAGAACTTCAGATACCTGTATGTCCCTGTCCATAAGAGATCTGTGGGTGGCAGATAGGGAAGGTAAGGGCAAATCCTTCAGGAAGTGAGTCAGGCCGTGGGGAGAAGCATGGGTGGGGGCAGAATAAAGCTTGGTGAGACGGTGGCGGAATTCGTCCAAGACCCGACGCGGGTTGCCCGTAAGGATATTGTGGCGGGTACGCAAGGCTATAGGGGCGAATTTCGGGGTGAAAGTGCGCAATCTATTGGCTAGCATCGCCGTGGGCTTATTTGCCTTAGTGTACCACTTCTGACGAGCCCAGCGCAAGGTACGTTCTGCATCGTCCGTTACACATAAATCCAGCACCGATCGAGCTTTGTCTAAAAGTTTACGATTGGTTGGGGTAGGATCTTTTTTAAAGGCCGTGGAGAGGGCCTCCAGGTTATGCTCAAGTTTACGCCGGGTTTGGGTTCGCTCTTTTTTGCGCTTTGACGCTATACGAATAACGTGGCCCCGAAGGACTGCTTTATATGCTTCCCAAAGGGTCACCGGCGAGGAGACCGTCCCTGTATTAAGTTTAAAATAATCTATCGATGCTTTGTGTATCTCAGTGAGGATTGGCTCAAATGACAAAAGAGTCATTCATCACCCAAGGAGTGTGCTGTGGTTTGCTGAGCAGGGAGTGGCAAATAGTCAGAATTGGGTCATGGTCTGACCAGGGGGTTGCTAGAATAAAGACTGCGTCATTCAAGGTTAGATGCTGCTGTAACACAAGCATGTGGTCAATCCTGGAGTGTCAGTGATGGGGATGGGAATAGTGGGTGTAATCCCTGCCAAGGGGATGTAGCTCCCGCCAAATGTCGACTAGGTCATGGTTTTGTAGGGTTTGTAAAAAGGTTTTTGCGGCTGGGGAGGGGACTCTATGGTCCGATGGGTAGTTATCCAGAGAGGGGTTTAGCGAGACATTAGAGTCACCTGCCAACAGGAGGATGCCCTTCTGGTGGTCCTTTAACAGACGCAGACATGTGTCAAAAAGGGGCCCGGGTTAACATTTGGGGCGTAATAGGTCATGATAGTTACCTCATTGTCCTGAACTGAACCCTGCAGGAGAAGGTATCTACCGTCGGGGTCAGCAATTTGTTTACTGCAAATAAACGGGACTGATTTTCTTATGGCTATGGGAACCCCTTTCTGCTTAGTAGGACCGTTTGCTAAATAAACTTGGGGATAATTTGCATCAAAATATTTGGGGGAAGAGGAGGCGGAGAAATGGGTTTCTTGTAGGCATGCTATGTCAATATTGTGTTGCCTCTGTTCCCGCACCCCGGGGTCATAGGAGAAGGGAAGGAAGGGAGGAGGGGGGGAAAGGCCGGGAGGAGAGAGGAAAACAGAGAGGAAAGAAGAGACATAGAAGAGGTGAGAATACCGAGGAAGGCTCGGCATAGAACAAATGTTATGTGCATAAATGTAGCGTAACGTGGGTTATAAAACCCACTTCAGGTTGGGAGCCTGGCCAAGAAAAACCTCTTAGCCGGGTGCCAACACATGGGGGTAGCAGTGGTCCGTCGGAACCACGGTCTATGGTGAAAACATTACAAACATTTTAAACATTTTTGACATAGGATCTGGGTGATGGCACCTGAAACAAAAGTCATCAAAACGAGGGAGCTGCAGACAGTAACAATAAGGTAACCATAGTACATCATTAACAAATTGGAGTGTAGGAGGAAGATCCCCCAATCCCCCAGAGGGGACAGCCATCAGGCTATTCCCTCCAGGGGGTCGGGCAGGACCATGCGTACCACTCACTACCACAGCCCCACCAATCCACAATTGAGGGCTGGAGAACCGCAACACAGTAATGTACCGAATGACCAATAAACATAAAGGTAAACGTGTGCCCCCACCTAACTTGACCTGAAACCCCCCCACCCCCCAGCAACCCGCGAGACCGCTAAAAAAGAAAAAAAAAAGAAAAAACAAAGGGCCACAGGTAGCAGCCCAAACCATTTGGGTACTCATGGATGCGGCAGGGTGGGGGAGACAGATTGATGCTGAAGTTCTGCCTGGTCACCTAAGGGGGGTAAATTACGCCCCGGGCCGCCATCTCACAAGCGGGGCAGCCTATCCTGGGGCGACCCCCTCCGACTAGGTGTCAGAAAACAATGTTAAGAAAAAATATGGTGAGGGAACTACTTCCAAAACATGTCACTCTGGTTCCCATATAAAAACAACCAGTAGTTCAAGGGGAACTGGGCAGCACGGGTTCAGGTGACCAAGGAAAGCTGAAATGAACAAAAGGTTGAACTTAGCTTCTTCATCCGTTGTTAGATGGTTGGAAACGTTGGGCCTGCAGGTCCCGCAGCGCCTGGGATCCAGATTGGGACTTTTGGGATGCTTAAGAGGATTGACAAGGAGGCCTGGGGGGTCCCTGTCTGGAGGATCCGGGTCTGGTGGACGAGGATGGGGCATCAGGCTGAGATGGAGGAAGGTCCAGCTGTATTTCCAGGAAATGGCGTTTCAGGTCCGAAGGAGAGGTGGCGTGGAATTGACGGCCTAGTTGGGAAAAGGAGAGCTTAAATGGGAACCCCCATCTGTACTTAATTCCATGAGCTTGTAAGACTTGGAGGTAGGGTTTGAGACCTCGACGCCTGGCGATAGTGACCGGGGAGAGGTCTGCAAATAGCTGGAGGGTGTTACCCTGGAAGGAGAGGTTCTGTTGCTCTCTCGTAGCTTGTATAAGTCTCTCTTTGGTCCGGTAGTAGTGGAACTTGATGATGATGTCCCTCGGGGGTCCTTCAGAGGGTTTGGGAGCCAGGGATCTGTGGATACGGTCAAACTCCAATCTTTCCATTGGGAGTTCTGGGGCCAGTTCTTGTAAAAAAGCGGTAGCTGTACCCTGCAGGTCAGTAATTACCTCAGGGATACCGCGGATACGAAGGTTATCCCTCCGGGCCCTATTTTCTGCCTCTTCCAACTTGTCTTTTAGGGCTCCTAGCTCCCCGGACATTTTGTCCACCTCTTCTTCATGGCCCTCTAGCACAGTGGTTGCCAAGTCCATGCGGTGCTCTAGCTGGTTAGTGCGGTGGCCTATCTCTTTAAGGCCCCGCACCAAGTCAGAGGAAAGCTTGCGGGATGCTGTTTTGATTTCATCCCTGACTATAGTGCAGAATTTGGCCAGCATGTCCTCAGATTCCACAGGGGGGGACTCACCCGGTCCGTGGGGAATAGATGCAGGCTGTCTGCAGGAGATTCTGGGCCTGCAGCAGAAAGCTGGGTCTCATCGTCCGGCTCCGGAGGATCAGGCGCCATCTTGGATTTGCCTCTGCCTAATGCTGGGGAGAGTTTGCTATGCTGCCGGCTCTTGGGGGGCTTTTTTGCCGATCTGCGCATCACCACCGGGAGCCTGGGGTATTCTGGAGCTCTATATGCAGCATCCTCTCTATGCCTATGTCGGGTTAGGCCGGTCGTTTCGTTCCGACGGCGCGGAGCAGTGGAGTCAGGCGGCCACCCCTGTTGCTTGCGCGCATGCGCCCCCGATCTTCAGTATTCTTACGTGTATGTGATTTCTCATAATAAAAATTGATTGAAAGTAAAAAAATATCCTCGTTAAAAATTACTTAATAAATAATGTGCGGGAACTGTCCTTAAATCCTTAAAAAGGACAACATTGTGGACTCTATAACTTTCACACAGACCAAATAATATACACCAATTTGGGTTATTTTTTACCAAAGATATGTAGCAGTATAAATTTTGGACAAAATTTATGAAGAAAAATTACTAATTTGCTAAATTTTTTAACAGAAACGAAGAAAAATGCTTTTTTTTTTTTTTACAGAATTTTCTGTCTTTTTTCATTTATAGTAAAAAAAAAAAAAAATCAGCGGTGATTAAATATCATCAAAAGAAAGCCCTATTTGTGTGAAAAAAAGCACAACCATTTCATATGGGTACAGTGTTGCATCACTGAGTAATTGTCAATCAAAATGTGAGACCCCCGAAAGCTGAAAATTGGTCTGGTTAGGAAGGGGGTTTAAGTGCCCAGTGGGTAAGTGGTTAAAGCAATCTACAGAGCTGGCCAAAATCACCTCTGGAGGGAGTCTGTTCCACATTTTCACAGCTCTTACTGTGAAGAGACCTTTCTGTATTTGGAGATGAAATCTCTTTTTGATTAGACGTTAAGAGTGCCCCCTTATCCTCTGTGATGACCTTAAAGTGAATAACTCAAAACCAAGTTCACTATATGGACCCCTTATGTATTTGTACATGTTGGTCTCCACTTCTCAAGAGAGAATAAATTCAGTTGCTCTAATCTTTCCTCATAGCTGAGCTCCTCCATTCCTCTTATCAGTTTGGTTGCCCTTCTCTGCACTTTTCTCCAGTTCCCCGATATCCTTTTTAAGAACTGAAGAGAATATAACGGTATTTCCATATACCTGACAAGACCAGCTAGGTATAATCATAGCAATTACCACACTCACAAGACCCTCTCAGTACTGAGGAGTAGGGATGAGCCGAACACTCCCTGGTTCGGTTTGCACCAGAACCTTCGAACGGACCTAAAGTTTGCGCAAACTTTAGAACCCCATTAAAGTCTATGGGACTCGAACGTTCAAAATCAAAAGTGCTAATTTTAAAGGCTAATATGCAAGATATTGTCCTAAAATGGGTTTGGGGGCCCGGCTCCTACCCCAGGGGACATGGATCAGTGCAAAAATCTGCTGTTTTTTGGGAGCACTGATTTTAATGACGATTAAAGTGAAAAAATGTGAAACATTCCTTTAAATATCGTGCCTGGGGGGTCTCTATAGTATGCCTGTGAAGTGGCACGTGTTTCCCGTGTTTAGAACAGTCCCTGCACAAAATAACATTTAACAGAAAAAAAGTCATTTAAAACTGCTTGCGGTTTTAATGTAATGGCTGGTTACGGCAATATGGATGAAAATCATTGAGAAAAATGGCATGGGTACCCCCTGTAAGGGTTAATTATTTATAGACCGCAGTCCTGACTTCCCTTCATCCTATACCGACAGGCCTGGAGATATACTCATCACAAACAATGACACAGATAGACTGCTTAAATTTGGTCAGAGTAGATCTGATAAGCTTTTATTCTTCTAACACTTATATAGGGAACAGATTATCATACAATGCTATACAATACCCCATGTGCGTCATGGGACTTTTCACAGTTATGCAAAACAATTATGTTCCAAACATGTAATTCATAACAATAACTTATACTACATAACAAACTTGGAGGCATACTGTCTTGAGGACAGTGTAATCAGTATCTCTTTCTAAGAAGTCACAGAACAAACTGATGAAGTGGAACAGCCTCATGGGAAGCTTGTGACTATATGCATACTGACAAAATGGATACTAATCTTAAAATGGAGTCACATTGGCTCTTTGGGAATGTACATATTCCTTCAATCCCCTCTTAAAACAATAATCTATATGTTTTCTCTAACTTTGCATAATGTCAACGAACCAGGGAGAGGCAAAATACCTTACATGTCTAATCTGGGGTTAAGCCCCCTTTAAATTTTTCTATTGGGCCTTCTCTCAGTGGATTACTGTTTTGTGTTTATTGTAATATTGTCTTGTGTATGTGTGTTCCCACACGTACTTTTAGTTGCACCCAAATCTTCCGGGTGGTACATACAGTTAGTTATGACCCAGACAGGGACAAAAACAGCCTGTAGTCCTACTGGGAGTCATTCTGACCTCAGCAAGTACTATGGGCAACATTTTATCCCATTTGTGGAAAGTACCTCCTGTAGCTTCCCTAAGCTTATCCTTGATGGTCCTATTCACCCTTTCTACTATTCCTGAACTCTGTGGGTGATACGGGATGTAAAACTTCCATTGCATGTTTAATGCTTTAACTAATTCTTGGCAAAGTTTTGATGTGGAAGCTGGGCCATTGTGTGAGTTTATCTGTAGTTGGCATCCCCATCTAGGAATCACTTCCTCTGTGAGTATGCGGACCACTGGTTGTGTGTCTATTCCTGTTTGGTGCCTTTCTTGGGCATGTGAGTAAAATCATACTGTAGATGTGTGAAAGGGTGGTAGGATATGGAAGATGTTCATGTTTTGCCCTGTGGGGGATATTTAGATTGTTTCTAATGCATGAAATGCAGCGGGATACATAAAACATTTGTACTCCCTCTTTCGTTTTTGATTCTAAATCTGACCTAGGGGAAATATCCTCCTGAACAATCTGCATACAGTCATGTTCATCCACTACCTCATCTTCCCCACCTTTAAGACCTAGCAGGGCATTCAAAATTGGAGCTGGGCCAGCTGTTGGGGCAGCATACTTGATAATTAGATCACTACTGGATAGTAGGATTACCTCATATCTGCTCAACCTTTGTGAAGACATGTGTCATCCTTTTAAGTAAGAGGGTCACATTATGTGTGGTGTACAAAGTGGTTAGTCTATTGAGTGTAAGTGATGTGGCCATTTCTACAACCATAGCACAGGATGCTAATTAGCCCCTCTTAGGAGGAGGGGCTAATGCTCGGAGGCACGCAGGCATGCCTTGAGCCTGAACTGGGACCATCTTTGAGAAAAAACTATAGGGTGGAGCTTGCCACCATGTTCCTGGGCGAGGACACCTGCCATGGTTTTACAATTTTTCCCTTACATGTACATGAAACATTTTTCCATAATCTGGGAGACCAAGTACTGGAACTACAACCATAGCATTTTTCAAATACAAAAAATAATTTAACATATCTGGTGACCATGATACAATATCTGACATTTCAGAACCTGTGGCTTGTCTCAGAATGTTGTCATAGAAGGAACAATCAGGGATCCATTGGCGGCAGTAACCAATGACCCCCAAGAAGGTTAGCATGTCCTTCTTGGTCTGTGGGCAGGCTAGACCCACGAGCGCTGTGGCTTTTTTTGACTGATTGTCCTTTCCCCCTTTGAGAGTACAAAACCAAGGTAATCAACACTTTCCTGACGTTATTGTAACTTTTGCTTTGACACCTTGTGTCCACATTCATAGAGATATTGCAGAAGACTTACTAAGGCACAGACACTGGCCTCCTTTGAAGAACTGCATATGAGGATGTCACCGACATATTGCAGCAGGGATCAACCAAATTCAGGTGTCCACCCCTTGAGGGTGGTTTGCAAGATGATGGAAAACACTACTGGTGAATCCACAAAGCCCTGAGGCATTTTAAACCAGGTTAAAGTCTGTTTTTTAAAAATCGAAATGCAAAGATGGGTTGTGTCTCCTCGTCTACTGGGACGCTAAAAAATTAATTTGACAAATCAATCACTGTGAAGTGTGTAGCATCGGATGGTATGGCTGTCAGTAAAGATGGCACATCAGGTACAGTTGATGCAATATGGATGACTAGACTGTTGATGGCTTTAAGGTCTTGTACAAACATGTAAGATCCATCTGATTACTTTACTGGATTAATAGGTGTGCAATAGTGTGAAATAATGGGCTTTATAATTCCCTTGGACAAAAATTCAGCAATAATTGGTCGCATCCCTTCTATCTTTTCTTTTGATAAGGGGTATCGTTTCCCTACCGTTTAAATAAAGAAGGGATGTCATGGGTTCTTCCCTGTAGTGGAGAGAAATCAAAGGAAAAGCGGATTTGGTTCCCCACCTTCCCTGCAACTTCATTGCTGGACCGGAGTCCCCCAGTCAACCAGAAACCACTGAGGTCTTTCCGTGGAACCTGGCATCTGTTTGGGTTCAAATTTGGAACCCCTACTTGCCCATGGCTGCCTCACCTTGTGAGGGCAGTCCCCTTTCCAATGATTAGGGTCCCCAAAATTGAAACATCACACCTGTTGTGTCTGTGTATTCTTATTAGGATATGGTGATCATAAATAAGGTCCTCGACCCCTAGATCTGCCTCTTCCTCTACCCCTACCCCTCTGGTACATGTCTGTTTGAAAGTGGGTACTTATTGGTTTCTCTCTGGGCACCTCAAAGCACCCTGCTGCATCTTTTCCTGTTAAAGCCTTTTTAAATGCATCATGTGTCTTTTCTGGCCAATCTGAAATTTGTTGTTTGACCATTAATTGTTGCTGTGGTTTTAAGTTGTTAATGAGAGTCTGTATCATTAGTGTATGCCAATCATTTGTTTTTGTTTTAAACCTGCATCATGAGTCCAGACTGAACTGAAATTAGTCCAGAACTCGAGTACTGATTCCCTTGGTTTGTGTCTGCAGGCCACTGCAGTGGGCAGTGAGGATTTATTTTGAAATGCTCTACTAAGTTCCTTTTCTATTTCCTCACACATTATCTTCCTCCCACCTTCTTTGTTTAAGGGAAAATTTGTAGCTGGTGTATTAAGAACAATAGGGATATTAATACTAGGGACCTTTGCCCAATCCCATTGGGATGTAGTCCCCACTATACTATCTATAATTAATCTCATGTCCTCGGGTGAAATTCCTGCCTCTACAAGCCTTTTTTAGGTAACTCAACGTACCCCTGGGGGCTGTAGTGGGCCTTGATTACTAGTGTGTCTCCTACAGTTAATAAGGGATACTGTTGTGCTGCTGGGATGGTGAGTGTTCTGCTTCTTCCTGTTTTTACTATTGGACTGATGGGACGGAAGGATTCTGGTAAAAAAACTGATAGCGGAAGAGGGGATTGCTACCACTAGCTTCCCCTTGCCTCCCCTTTACACCCCCTGTTTCTGAATATACAGGAGGAGGGATAGGGTGTGGGGAAAAAGGAGGGATAGGTGCAAGGCATTGAGCTGTAGGAGGACACATGCACCTCTTTTGCTCCATGCCATGCAGTCCCGATGCCTCTTTGTTTCTGGGATTGGGGTGGTTCCTTCTTACCTTTTTATCTGACCTATCATACCAATAGGGCGCCTAAGCCAACCAATTCTCCCCCCCTTTTTCCATATAATCCATGTCCCAGATGGGATCACCTGAGAAATACGGAAAGGCTTTCTTGTCTCCCAGACATTGGCCTTTTATCATATCCATATGGAAGGGGTCAAAACTACCCATGGCTCCGGTCCAACCGGCCAAATTGTCTACCCATGGATTAATGTACACATAATCTGTCCCACAGACTCGCGCAACATAACATTTGCATGTCTCTCCCGGTTCGGGGGGTGGAATTGGTCTAGTTATCCTGGAACCCATTATTTTATTTATTTTTTCAAATAATAAAAAAAAAGAAAAAATATTTTTTTTTTATTCTTGACAAAATGTCAAAAACCACTCCCTTTGGCCAGAGGTTCCCCTGATCATAAGCAAGCTTTGTACCTTTTACTTTTCTTATTCTTATAACCAAACAATTTTTATTTGTAAGGGTTAATTATTTATATTTCAAATTTCTTGGCAAAGTGCCAACAGGTTTAAACAGTACTTTCAATTGCTGTAATACTAATGCCGCAAACAATTCCCCACTATCTATTACGGATGGTGAGATATTAGCATTTGAACCCTTGTTGGCAAAACGCCAAAATATCCCAATTTTGCCCCTGACTTCCTCTGCGCAAGAGATATCAGTGGCAAAAGGAATTATTCACATAGCATGTTTTGATTAAAAGTTAGCCTCACCAATCCATGTATTACTTTAAGAAAGTGTTATTAACGCTCTACCCATATTTTAATTGGTAAAAACGTCCCTAATGTGACAATACTTCAAAGACCTGGGACAGACTTGATAAGTTCCCCCTGCTCTTCGAACATGTGATATTACTCCCTTCACTGTCAACCCTTCTTGAAACACAAATTTGTTATGTAAGTTAAACCTAATGGGTTTACTTCCTCTTTGTTTCCCTGCAAAGGTAAAGCATAATAGACTACTATGCATCGCATAGTAGTCCATTATGTGTCACTTACCTGACACAGGAGCCAGCAAAGTCACCGCTGTCCCCTTGTGTACGGAGCCTCCATCTTCTTGGTGGGTCTTGCGGTGCCTCAATGACTTCACTCCCGTGCATGCGCACGGGAGCTGCCACTCGCGGCATATCGCCATTGAGAGCGGCGCACTCAGTGCGTCTGCGTGCTGCTGTCTACGGCACATGCGCCGTAGACAGCGGTGCCTGTCTTTTGGCAAATATCTTCTAAACCGTGTAGGTTTAGGAGATATTTCTTGGACCTACAGGCTTACCTGTAGGTCAAAGTGGTTTGTAAGGGTTTACAAACACTTTAAGTGTTTAGCTTCTGCTGGTGTATTTATCTGTATAGAGTTGAATAAGAATTTTAAAGTTTATAAGGAACCCTGGATTGGTGAGTATCCAGGTAAATTTCTTTTTATGTACTGAACAAATGTCTCTCTCATAAATGTCCTGATTGTATTACTGGTTTGTTATTCTGTTATACTGGTCCTCGGACATATTTTGTAGCCAGTGTCCCGGCAGGTTATCATTTTAAACTAGGAAAAGGACCCTTATTTGGAGAAAGCAAACCACGACACAAGGGGACACCGGTGACTTTGCTGGCTCCTGTGTCAGGTAAGTGACACATAATGGACTACTATGCAATGCATAGTAGTCTATTATGCTTTACCTTTACAGGGAAACAAAGAGGAAGTATACCCATTAGGGTTTACTTCCTCTTTAATAAGCACCAAAGCAATAATTTCGGTATAAGACTTAGTTCTGTCAGACCACCCAATATTTTATTTCTCTTTTATATAGGTATACCTTTTATCTATAAGGATCTTCCCAAGATCTCTTTTCCTAAATCCTTCCCATGGATTTTTTTACAAGTTCTCTAAGAGCGTTCTGTTTTTGAGTCCTTCCCAAGGATTCTCCTTATAAGTCCTCTAAGGACCTTTGCTATTATTATGATCTTCCCAAGACCCCTTTTTCCTGAATCCTTCCCAAAGATTCTCTTTATAAGTCCCCTACGGACTTTTGTCTATATAATTTCCCTTTTTTTTTAAATAATAAAAAAAAATTACACTGAACGTCTGATTACAGCAAGGAATACTTCACAGAATCAAACGCCCTGCCGACTACGCCAGTTGTAAGGGTTAATTATTTATAGACTGCAGTCCTGACTTCCCTTCATCCTATACTGACAGGCCTGGAGATATACTCATCACAAACAATGACACAGATAGACTGCTTAAATTTTGTTAGAGTAGATATGATAAGCTTTTATTCTTCTAATGCCGCGTACACACGGTCGGTATTTCTGATGGAAACAGTCCGATGACAGCTTTTCATCGGATTTTCCGACCGTGTGTATGCCCATCGGTCTTTTTCTGTCGGAATTTCCGACGGACTTTGGATTGAGAACCTGTTCTTAATTTTTCCGACGGAAAACCTTTCTATCGGATTTTCCGATTGTGTGTATGCAATTCCGACACGCAAAATTCCGACGCATGCTCGGAAACAATTCGACGCATGCTCAGAAGCATTAAACTTCACTTTTATAGTGCAGTCAAACGTTTTTTAAGGCATGGTGTTATTGACCGTCAGAATTTGGTGTGACCGTGTGTAGGCAAGACAGTTTGAGCGAAATTCCGACGGGAAAACCATCAGAGCTTTTTCCGAAGAGAATTCCGACCGTATATAACAGATTATCATACAATGCTATACAATACCCCATGTGCGTCATGGGACTTTTCACAGTTATGCAAAACAATTATGTTCCAAACATGTAATTCATAACAATAACTTATACTACATAACAAACTTGGAGGCATACTGTCTTGAGGACAGTGTAATCAGTATTTCTTTCTAAGAAGTCACAGAACAAACTGATAAAGTGAAACAGCCTCATGGGAATCTGTGTAGGATGAGCTTCCCAAGACAGACAAGTTACGTTTGACTATATGCATACTGACAAAATGGATACTAATCTTAAAATGGAGTCACATTTGGCTCTTAGGGAATGTACATATTCCTTCACCCCCCACTGCCCATTACCAGCCCATTTGGGTCTTGTATGGATATTAAGGGGAACCCCGTACCCAAATTAAAAAAAGGAAATGCGCGGGCCCCCAGGCCCTATATACTCTAATATGAACAGCAGGATACAGGCGGTGCAAACAAGACAGGGACTGTGTAGGTTTGTTGTTAAGTAGAATCTGTTTGTAATTTTGAACTGGTAAATTTTTAAAGTGTAGCTCCAGTCCAAAAATCTATTTTTAAGCTTTTTTGAAAACATAAGGAAGAGTTATCACCCCTGTAACATTTTTTTTGCTGTTTGTTCACCACTTCAGAAGATTTCACTGGACTTTCTGTCCCAATGACAAATGTTTTTTGAAAATGTGGGTTTTTTAGTAAAACAAGGATTGGGATAAAGCATCAGTGGAGAGGAGACACGTTTTTCCCATATCAACTCTTACAGGAGACAATTTCCCTTTCTAGGGGTAGATTTCATCTCACTTCCTGTTGTCTCCTTCCGTTTTACAAGAAGGAGACGTTTGTAAGTTGGATGTTTGAAAGTAGGGGCCTGCCCTATATGCTCTGCAGAAATCTGGGCCTAAGGTGTTGGTGTTGCCACAACACTGTAAGCCCTCAAAGTGACTCTTGGTGGGCGCTGGAATGCCCTGCTGTGAACTATTATATCAAGAATTGTAATTACATGCCATTGTTGAACAGTAGTAGAAAAATTGGGCCTTTGGTGGTGGTGCTAGTGCAACAACACTGCAAGTCCTCACAGTTACTCTTGGTGGGTGCTGGAATGGGCCCTGCTGTGAAATATTATATCAAGAATTGTAATTAAATGCCCCTGTTGAAATGGGGCAGAAAAATTGGGCCTTAGTACATGCTCCATGAGGATGCCCAGCGTTTTGAAGGCTCTGATGATGATACCCAGCTAGAGGAAGGCAGTTACGTGAGCCCAGAGAGAGGGGCTGCCCAAGAAGGACAGCAATCTGGCAGTCATGTCCCCCCAGCTGCAGCATACTGCCAGGTTTGCTCCAGTGATGAGGAGGGAGGGGATGATGAGGTCACTGAATCCACGTGGGTGCCTGATAGGAGAGAGGAGGAGGAGAAGGCACATCTCCAATGAGGTAGGATGCCCTCCAGGAGCCAGCTTAAGGGCACCACACCGACTGCATCACACGCACAGCGTGCAGGGTGCTGCCTCTGTGCGTTATTCCAAAAGTTTTTTGGTGTGGGCATTTCTTGAGACGAGTGCATCAGATCACACCGCTGCTATTTGTAACATATGTCTCAAGCGTATCTCGCGTGGCCAAAACATCAGCCGCTTGGACACCACATGCTTGACCAGATATATGTTGACCTTTCATGCAGTTCGTTGGCAAGGGTACCTAAAAGACCCACACCAAAGAACAAAGCTGACTTCTCCTTGCTCCTCATCAGCTGGGATCTCCAACCCCACTCTACCTTCAGTCTGAAACCTGCACTGAGAGGAATGAAGGTGTAGAATTAGGTGTGTCACAGCCAAGTACTTGCGGGCAATCTGCTATCGGTACACAAACGTCCGATTGTACCAGGCAAAACTTCTTTCGACGGTGTAATGCTAGCTTGGCTAAATTGCTAGCACTTCAACTGCTGCCTTTTCAGTTGGTAGACTCTGCCCCCTTCCGTGAGTTTGTGGAATGTGCAGTTCCTCAGTGGCAGGTTCCCAAATGCCACTTTTTCTCACTAGAGATTCCGTCTCTCTACCGGCATGTGGAAGGCAATGTCTTGGCCTTGCTGGACAGGGCAGTCAGTGGTAAGGTGCATATTAACGCTGACTCATGGTTCAGCAGGCATGGACAGGGACGTTGCCTATCTTTCACTGCGCATTGGGTGACTCTTCTGGCAGCTGGGAAGGATGCAGGACAAGGTGCAGTATTGTTGGAGGTAGTTCCGCCACCACGCCTCCAAAATGCTACTACTGGTGATTCTGACACACCTCTCTCCTCCACCCCACCTCTTCTTCTTCCTCCATGGCCTCTTCCTGTGCTTTGTCCTCGGAACCAGCGGTGCTCCGTAGGCGTTCAAGGGGCTACGCAAGTATGGAGGCAAAAAGATGCCATGCGGTGCTTGTGTTGGTGTGCTTGGGGAACAGGAGCCACACTGGGGCAGAGGTTCTGTCAGCTCTGCAGGGGCAGGCCGAGAGGTGGTTGATGCCACACCAGCTTAAACCAGGAATGGTGGTTTGCGACAATGACACCAACCTCCTACCCGCCCTCCAACAGGGACAACTGACCCATTTGCCCTGTGTGGCTCATGTCCTTAACTTGGTGGTGCAGCGGTTCTTGGGCAGGTACCCGGGCTTACAGGATGTCCTGAGGCAAGCCAGGAAAGTCTGTGTGCATTTCCGCCGGTTATATAATGCCAGTGCTCGGCTGGCTGACCTCCAAAAGGAATTTAACCTGCCCAAGAACCGCCTAATCTGTAACATGCCCACCAGGTGGAACTCAATGTTGACCATGCTGCAGCAGCTGCACACACAGCAGAGGGCCATCAATGAGTACCTGTGTGACTACGGCACCAGGAATAGGGTCAGGGGAGCTTGTTTTTTTTCCCCACACCAGTGGGCCATGATCAGGGATGCTTGAGGTGTCCTGTCACCATTTGAGGCGGCCAAGAGGATGGTGAGCAGTGACAGTGCATGCATCAGTGACACTGTCCCTCTTGTCCACCTGTTGGAGCACATGCTGCGTGGGATAGTGGACAGGGCACTTGAGGCAGAACAGAGGCAGGAAGAGGAGGAATTCCTTACCTTTCAAGGCCCCCCTTTATCCAGACAGTGTTCCTGCTGGCCCGCCGATCACACAGGAAGAGGACGAGGATTGTGTCAGCATGGAGGTGGAACCTGGCACTCAGCATCAGCAGTCTTTTAGGGATTATTCACAGTCCCAATAAACCCGTGGACTTGTACGTGGCTGGGAGGAGGTGGCTGTGGATCATGTCGTCCTTAGTGACCCAGTGGACTACGCTGCATTGCCTCCCTGATCCTGCAAAGCCTGCGGAAGGATACTCGTATTCCTCAGATCAAGGAGGGGGATCATTACTGGCTTGCAACCCTCGTTGATCCACGTTACAAGGGTAAGGTTGCAGATCTTATCTTGCCATCACAGAGGGAGCAGAGGATGAAACATCTTCGGGAGGCCTTGCAGAAAGCTCTGTGCAACGCGTTCCCAGAGACTGGGAGGTTACAAATTCCTGGTCCTGGACAACGTGTTGCTGAGGCTTCGGTCAGTCACAGAAGGAGCGGTGGAGAAGGTGGCCATCTGACCGATGCGTTCAGACAATTTTTTAGTCCGCAGCCCCAATGTATGATCGGTTCCAGTAACCATTGCCAGTGTTTTATTTACATGGTCCATGAATACCTAGGGGCAAGGTCAGCACAGTGGTGTAGTGGTTAGCACTTTCACCTAGCAGTAATAGGGTCGCTGGTTCAAATCCCGACCATGACACCTTCTGCCTGGAGTTTGCATGTTCTCCCTGTGCTTGCGTGGGTTTCCTCCGGGTACTCCAGTTTCCTCCCACACTCCAAAGACATGCTGGTAGGTTAATTAGATCCTGTCGATAAAATTGGCCAAATATGTGCATGTTGTATGTCTTTGTGTATGTGTATGTGTTTGTAAGCGTGTCAGGACCCCACAGGGCAAGGACCGCACTATACCACAGATGGACACCAGTGGCAAAAAGCGCCCTGAGGCGATTCAGTTCGCATAGGTTGCGCTATACAAGTCATTCATTCATTCATTCATTCAGACTTGGACACCTTTCCCACTGAAAATCCTCTGGGTTACTGGGTCTTGAGGATAGATCACTGGCCAGAGCTTGCACAGTATGCAATTGAACTACTGGCCTGTCCTGCATCCAGAATAAGTCTTGTATGTTTCCTGGATTTGTGGTGACAGTTCAGGTGGTCATATCATCAGAAGGGTGAAAGTCATCCCAATCGCCAGCAGAGCGGCTGTTTGTGGCGCGGTGTGGGTGGCGTTGCTCCAATGGTTATAAGATGTGCCACTGGCGCAGCAGGGAGTAGCCTTCATCGAGGTTGCGGACAGAAAAAGATTTGTTATCTTTGGGGATAAGTTTGACCGGGTGACCCCACTTGTATGGAATCTGGTGGTTTCCGAAGTGGTTTGGTAATGGTGGCCAAATTTCTACGTTGCATCATGGTATATTTGGATAAATCCACAAAAAAAGCCAGGGTTGCGTACGGTTGGGGATAATCAGTAGGGTTCTTTGCAGCGAGCAGGAGTTTTTCCTTAAAGTGGAAAAAGTGAAGGCGGACAATGGTTTCTCTGGGTATGGTGTCCGCTAGGTGTGGCTGCTTGGGTGAGCAATGTATGCGGTCGATTACCAGTTCCCCTGGAGGGGTTCGGGGAGAAATGCGGATAACAGCTGCATAAAGTAATCTTTCAGTGCAGATTGTGAGACAGATTCTGGTATTCCCTAGACATGTGCATTCGTTTTTCGTCCGAATGCATTTTCGTCCGAATTTCAGGTATTTTCATTATCGTTTTAACAAACGATATTGCAATTGCAATATTGGATATTGGAATTGCAGCTGAACTATACAGAGTCATACAGTTTAACTGCTCCGTCGAATCTTCTTTGAACATTCGACAGACAGCATAAGCCTTCAATGACAGATTCGACCTTAATTAATTTTAATATTCAGACGAATGCAATTTTTAATGAAAAACGAAATAAATAAAAAACGAATTTCGGGAGTAACTAAATAAATAAATTTTTCGGACGAAAACGAAATTCCGAAACGAAATATTTCAGTGTGCACATGTCTAGTATTCCCCTTATTTTTAAGTTGTTCCTTCTGGAACGGTCTTCCAAATCTGCGATTTTGGCTTTCACCTATTCAATATCTTCTGCCTCTTCCCCTTGTGCATCAACTAAGCTGTTAAAAGAAGATGTCACTTGTCCCAGTTTTGATTCTATGGTGGTGACCCTGTCTCTTAGCTATGACACTTCAGAGGCAAAGTTATGCATCATTTTAGTTATATCAGAGTGAATGGCATTTTGTAATGTGAGAAGCATTTCCTTTAGAGTAGTGTCTAGGACAGGTTGGTTTGACGTAGGATAGGCAGCAATGGAGCTGGAATCAGCCTGGGTAATAGGAGGCATTATAGCTAGATGGCTTACCTCAGGTGGATGTGTGTCTTGCGTCAGCTTCAGCTTCGTCTTAGCAGGGCTGGTGGAGGAGGAAGATGCAGCAGAGATGTTCCCCGTATTGTGTTGCAGCGCAGGGGCTCCTGCTGTTAGTGAGCCATCAGGGGTGGTGTGTGTGAGGCCGCCGCGGCGTGCGCCTGTATGGCCACCGGCGCCATCTTGGAATCCAGGTTTGTGAGGCGGAGGATAGAATTCTGTCATTTTCCGCGGTGGCGGACGTTACATTTTCCGTTTGTACATCTCGGCCGAGATCCTGGGGGTTCCTCTTCCCTTCCGGAGATGCTGTGGTAAGTTGCGATGAGCAGTGTCCGTCGCTTGTGCCCTGAATAGCCGCTGTTCCCTCAGAGCTCTCTCTCTAAGCAGCCATCGTGGTCGGCTTCCGACCACGCCTCCCAAAAAAATAAATAAGTCTTGGATCACCACCAGCTACCAAGCACCTGATGCTGATGTAACCGAATATTTTTTTTTGAAATGTCAGATCCCTTCAAGACTGCCTATGCTGATGCTGAGTGACTATCCTGTTATGCTGAGTGACTATCCTCTTCCCCCTCAATGATCATGTTGATAGCTTGTAAGAACATTTTTGTCTCTAGGCACCACCACCGGTGGCTTATGGCCAATTTGTGTAATTACAATTTTTGATGCAATACTTTGCAGCAGGGCTCATTCCTGCGCTCCAACTAGAGTTTCTGTGAGGTGTTGCAGTGTTTGACTGTGCTCAAACAGTTCAGGAGACTCCTCAGGAGGACATGGTGGGGCTATGGAAGGAGTGACTGATGCCATTGAGCCTAGGGAAGAGGTCCCATTGGCAGTTGCTTTGCCAGTACCCTGAGACTGGGTGAGAGAGGATGAGGACTGGGGAGGATGAGGACAGCTTGGTCATCCACTCAACCAAGTCTTCGGCATGTTGCGGCTCAACACGTCCAGCTGCCGAAAAAAAGGACGAGCGTGTCCCATGGCCACGGGCTGATGAGGAGGCACGACCAGCACTTTTGCCTCTAGACGCAGAGCCTGGTTTCCCTCTTTTATTGCCTTGGGACTGTCTGCCTCTCCTTGTTGGCCTTCCAGACATACTAATGGCCTGCAGGGAGATGTAGCTGCCCAAATCTTGGACATATATACTGATATACTGCAGCTAGCAGAATCAACTGCCTGCCTGTAGTATTATTATTATGAGAACACCAGCAATTGGGGTAGCTTCAGGCATGTACATTGTGCAGATGGCACAATACACCGACTGTAACTGCTACAGCTGCCTGTGGATTGGATGAGCAGAACAACAGCAATTGGGGTAGCTTCAGGCGTGTACACTGTGCAGGTGGCACAATACATTGACTGTAACTGCTACAGCTGCCTGTGGTATAGGAACAGAACAACATGAGCAATTGGGGTAGCTTCAGGTGTACACTGTCCAGGTGGCACAATACACTGACTGTAACTGCTGCAGCTTCCTGTGGTATAGGAACAGAAAAACACGAGCAATTGGGGTAGCTTCAGGTATACACTGTGCAGGTGGCACAATACACTGACTGTAACTGCAATAGCTTCAAAGGAAATAAAGACACTGTCTCTCCGTCTATCTCTTTCTATGAGCCGCAACACACTACGCAAGGCCGCTGCGCAGGCGGCCTTATATAGTGTGGGGCGTGTACTAATCCCCCTGAGCCATAATTGGTCTTTGAACGCCTCACCTGGTTGCCGCCACACACACTTGACACCATCTGAACCAAATAAGTTTATCTTGCTCTCATCAGACCACAGGACATGGTTCCAGTAATCCATGACCTTAGTCTGCTTGTCTTCAGCAAACTGTTTGCAGGCTTTCTTGTGCATCATCTTTAGAAGAGGCTTCCTGTTGGGATGACAGCCATGCAGACCAATTTGATGCAGTGTGTGGCGTATGGTCTGAGCACTGAAAGGCTGACCCCCCCCACTCCTTCAACCTCTGCAGCAATGCTGGCAGCACTCATATGTCCATTTTACAATATGATGCTGAGCATGTGCACATAACTTCTTTGGTCGACCATGTTGAAGCCTGTTCTGAGTGGAACCTGTCCTGTTAAACCACTGTATGGTCTTGGCCACCATGCTGCAGCTCATTTTCAGGGTCTTGGCAATCTTCTTATAGCCTAGGCCCTCTTTATGTAGAGCAACAATTCTTTTTTCAGATCCTCAGAGTTCTTTGCCATAAGGTGCCATGTTGAACTTCCAGTCACCAGTATGAGAGAGTGAGAGCAATAACACCAAATTGAACACACCTGCTCCTCATTCACACCTGAGACGTTGTAACACTAACAAGTCACATGGCACCGGGGAGGGAAAATAGGTAATCAGGCACAATTTCCACTTAGGGGTGTATTCTCTTTTGTTGCTAGCGGTTTAGACATTAATGGCTGTGTGTTGAGTTATTTTGAGGGGACAGCAAATTTATACAGTCATACAAGCTGTACACTCAGTACTTTACATTTTAGCAAAGTGTAATTGCTTCAGTGTTGTCACATGAAAAAATATAATAAAATATTTACAAAAATGTGATGGGTGTACTCACTTTTGTGAGATACTGTATATTTACAAAATGCATCAAACATACAGTTATAAAACTTAAACATGCTGGCAAGTCTATGAACTAATAACATATATCATGGTACCACACTTTTTACACATTTACTGCTGTAGGGCAGCCCGGCTGCTTGTGCCTGCCTTCATTGCGGTGATCGGATTCATTCAGAACCGATCAATCTACAGGTCCAGGCGCACAAGTACGCATAGGCACATATTTAGCCCCCTGATTGCTCCCTGTTTTCTGATCACTGTATTAGTGTCACGAGTGATGCTAGTTTGCGTAATGCCGCGTACACACGAAGGGACTTTCCCGCGGGATTGTCCGCTGGACTCGAGTCCGCTGGACAATCCCCCCGTGTGTGGGCGCCGGCGGACTTTTTGGCGCCAAAAGTCCGGCGGACTAGGTTTTAAGTTTTGTTTTAAAATTATCCGCTGGACTTGGCAGTCCGGCGGACAATCCCGCCGTTGGTATGCTAGTCCGTCGGACTTTTGGAAATGAACGGTCTTGCCGATCATCGGAAAGTCTGTTCATTTAGCACGTGACTTCAGGTAGACAGAGCTAGCGAAGGCAGTGAATGCCGCCGTGCTAGCCCTGTCACCTGGCATGGATTTAAAGGGAATCCCCCAAATCCATCTCAGACCCTTATCCGAGCACGCAGCCCGGCAGGCCAGGAAAGAGGTGGGGACGAGCGAGCGCCCGCCCCCTCCTGAGCCATACCAGGCCGCGTGCCATCAACATGGGGGGTGCCCTGGGAAAGGGGGGCCGTGCGCCCCCCCCCCCCCCCCAAAGCACCTTGTCCCCATGTTGATGAGGACAAGGGCCTCTTCCCGACAACCCTGGCCGTTGGTTGTCGGGGTCTGCGGGCGGGGGCTTATCTGTATCCGGGAGCCCCCTTTAATAAGGGGCCCCCAGATCCCGGCCCCCCGCTTTATGTGAATGATTATGGGGTATGATGTACCCCTACCCATTCACCTAAGGTGTAAAGTGTAAATTAAAAAATGACACAATTTAAAAAAAAAAAAAAAAAAAATAATGTTTTATTGCACTGCTCCGGGGGTCTTCTTCCGTCTTGGGGGGTCTTCTCGCCTGACTATTTACCTAGCTCTTTTACCGAGCAGAGGAGGCCGGCTACCTTCTTCGTCGTCGACGCCGTCATCTGGGGGTCTCGATCCGCCTTCGGGGGTCTTCCGGGTCTCTTCTGTTCTTGCGCTGTCGTCGTTTTTCTGCGCCGCCGCCTTCTTCTTCTTCCGCCTCTTCTTCTTCCGATGTTGACCCCGTCGCTCTCTCTGGCCGGAATGCCAGAGCCGCGCTGTGCTGGGACTTATATAGGGGACTGTGACATCACAAGGGGGCGGGGTCACCATGTGACATGAGCATGTGACCCTGTCCCCTTGTCCCTATATAAGTCCCAGCACAGCGCGGCTCTGGCATTCCGGCCAGAGAGAGTGACGGGTCAACATCGGAAGAAGAAGAGGAGGAAGAAGAGGAAGAAGGCGGCGGCGCAGAAAAACGACGACAGCGCAAGAACAGAAGAGCCCCCGAAAGACCCCTGAAGGCGGATCGAGACCCCCAGACGACGGCGTAGACGACGAAGAAGGTAGCCGGCCTCCTCTGCTCGGTAAAAGAGCTAGGTAAATAGCGGAGGAGTCCGGAGAGAAGACCTCCCAAGACGGAAAAAGACCCCCGGAGCAGTGCAATAAAATATTTTTTTTAAATTGTGTCGTTTTTTTTATTTAAACTTTACACCTTAGGTGAATGGGTAGGGGTACATCGTACCCCATACTCATTCACATAGGGTGGGGGGCCGGGATCTGGGGGCCCCCTTATTAAAGAGGGCTCCCGGATTCCGATAAGCCCCCGCCCGCAGACCCCGACAACCAACGGCCAGGGTTGTCAGGAAGAGGCCCTTGTCCTCATCAACATGGGGACAAGGTGCTTTGGGGTGGGGGGGCCGCACGGCCCCCCTTTCCCCAGGGTACCCCCCATGTTGAGGGCACGCGGCCTGGTACGGCTCAGGAGGGGGGGTGCGCTCGCTCATCTCACCAACCCTTTCGTGGCCTGCCAGGCTGCGTGCTCGGATAAGGGTCTGAGATGGATTTGGGGGGGATCCCCACGCCGTTTTTTCGCCGTGGGGATTCCCTTTAAATCAATGCCAGGTGACGGGGCTAGCGCGGCGGCATTCACTGCCTTTGCTAGCCCCGTCTACCTGCAGTTATGTTCTAAATGAACGGACTGCTCCGTGTGTGGGCAAGTCCGTTCATTTTCAAAAGTCCCGCAGACTTTTTCCCGCGGATTGTCCGCCGGAGAAGTCCAGGCGTGTGTGGGCAAGTCACATGCTCGGAAAGTCCGGCAGTTTGTCCACTGGACTAGGTCCGGCGGACAAAGTCTGAACGTGTGTACGCGGCATTAGTCTAAAGCCCCATACACACGGTCGGACTTTTTCATGGATTCTGTCCGATCGGACAAGGTTGTTGAAAAATCAGACCGTGTGTATGCACCATCGGACAGTGTTCGTCGGTTTGACCGACGGACAAAGTCTTATCTCCTGCTGGAAAGATTTGCCGTCAACACGGTCCGATCACACCAAATCCGATCGTGTGTACGGTTGTCCGACCAGACAAAGTGCTACGCATGCTCAGATCACATTACAAGACCAAAGCTATTGGCTACTAGCCTCTACGTAGTCCCGTCGTAGGCAACAAACGTCACCACGTTCAGAATGATCGGATTTTCCGACAACTTTGTCCGACCGTGTGTATGCAACACCAACATCGGACAAAGTATGACGGACATGGTCCGACGGACCTGGTCCGCGGATTGTCCGACCGTGTGTATGGGGCTTTATATAGGTTTAGGGTCCCGCCACATATTCTCTAATAAAGTTTAACCCCCTGATTGCACACGATCGGAATTCTCATCAGAAAAAAACTGTGACGGTTTTTCCGACGGAATTCCGCTCAAGCTGTGTTGCCTACACACGATCACACCAAATTCCGACTGCCAAGAACGCGGTGACGTCCACCACGTACGACGACACCATAAAAGGAAAGTTCAGCACCATGTCCGGCACCCGTTGGGCTCCTTCTGCTGATCTCGTGTTTATCGCGTGTTAGTAGGAGTTTTGCTATAGACGATTCGTGTTTTTTAGACTTGTGCTTCAGATCGTTCCTGCTCTACAGTTTGTGCTTGTCGGTGCGTATTTGCTTATCAGTGCGTGTAGTCAGTTCGCATTTGTTTGTCTTTGCGGCCTATATATTTATATATAGTATGCTTTGATCCTCAGAGCTTATTGTCCGCTCGTTGCTTGATTTTCATTTCGTTTTTTCAGGCCTTGCTGTTTATCAGTGCTTTCTATAGTCCGTTCTGACCAGCCGACCGTTTAGAAGCGATGTTACGTGTACGTACTCGTCATAGAGTTCGTGCTGTGCGGGGGGCTTCGTGTTGGGGTTCTTACTTTGACACAAGCCCGGTCCATGAACAGGGTGAGGAGGAGTTCATGGACCAAGAATTGGTTGCTCCAGCGTGACCAATTCTCGCACATGCCTCTGCTTCGTGAGATCCGTGAGAATAATCCTGATGATTTCAGGAATTATCTCAGGATGACGGACCCCGTTTTTCACCATCTGTTGGCTTTGCTGTCCCCTTATATTACCAGGCAGGATACCTGCATTCGGCAAGCCATCACTGCGGAGCAGAGGTTAGTTGCCACGTTGAGGTACTTGGCGACAAGGAGAAGCCTTCAGGACCTCAAGTTCTCGACAGGCATCTCCCCCCAGGCTCTGGGGATCATCATTCCAGAGACCTGTTCTGCCATCATCCAGGTCCTGCAGAAGGACTATTTGAGGGTAAGTTGTATTCTTTAACATCACATTCTATGTATTTACTGTTTGCTAATGCATTGTATTTCTTTCCTCGTTCCCTAATTACCAGGATTTCAATATGCTGTAATATGCTGTGCCCCTTTGTCCTCATGCATGTTGGATTTTTGTATGTACCTTTTTTGTCCTTCATGCATCTTTACCTTCACCAACCCCCCCCCCCCCCCCAGCATGCTATCCAGGGCCCACATATACCTATAGTCTAGTCACTTAACAATGTATTTTGTCAGCTCCATTGTAATGCTTTACCCTAAACACCCCCCAAAATGTGTACAAATGTTATAGTTGTCCTTAAATTCATTCAGAGTGCCTGAGGCTTTGTTTTGTGGTGCCCCAAATCTTTTTGGAACCCCCCTCCCCCAACTGCTCAGTCAGCTAAAACCAATCCTCTATCTGCTGACTTTGCCAAACCCAATACACACTATACCTACCTCTATAGTGGTCATATTTTTGGATGAATTTTTCAAAGCATGTAGTGCAAGGGCCTGCCTCAATACTTTCAAATGCTACTGTTTTAATTCTTCTCCTCCTATTATTATTGTGATAGGTAATAGCAGAATCAAAAAATGTGCTTCCATTTTCCTTCTTCTTACCTGTCCAGTGGTCTGCCAATAGTGTGATTAAGGAGGGGCTGGCCAAACTATCACACATTACTTTGTTACTCCATTACGTAGTGGAGAGGGTGGTTACCTGTCCAAAACATACCTCCCCCTAAAATATTTACAAGGGGCCATCAGAGGGGGGAGGAATCTGATAAGTGGACCTTATATTTTTAGCCTTTAAATACTACAAGAAATGTTATACTGATGTTTGCCAAAATGTTTGTGTAGAATCTGCTTGTAATGTTTATTATCAAATGTATTAATTATATTTTTCTTGTTTGACTCCACAGTTTCCTTCCACGCCACAGGAATGGCAGACTGTGGCCTCCCAGTTTGCCCAGCGGTGGGATTTCCCAAACTGCGGAGGGGAAATCGATGGGAAGCATGTCCACATCGTCCCACCACCCCATTCAGGGTCATACTATCTCAACTATAAGGGGTTCAATAGTATCGTGTTGATGGCGGTGGTGTCGGCGACCTATGAGCTCCTATATGTGGACGTGGGGAGGAATGGCCGGATGTCGGATGGAGGAGTCTTTTGCCGGACGGAGTTCTACCGACGTCTCGAGAGTGGTGGCTTGGGATTGCCACCCCCAGGGGAGAATGTCGAGGGACTCCCGTTTGTGTTCGTGGCAGATGAGGCGTTTGGTTTGGCTAACCATTTGATGAGACCATTCCCCCAGAGGACCCTCACCCCAGAGAAGAGGGTATTTAATTACCGGCTGGCCAGAGCCAGAAGAGTCGTGGAGAACGTGTTTGGTATTCTGGCCAGCCGGTTCCGCCTGTTCCAAACGGCCATAAATATGGCGGAATACAAACTGAATACCATAGTGGTAGCGTGTTGCATTTTGCACAACTTTTTCAAAAGGACCAACCCCAATTATGTGGTTACACTTGGGCCTGACGCTGGACTGCAATCTCTGATGTCCCTGGAAGCGGCCCGTCCTGGCTTGCCCCCCCAAAGCGCCCGTGAAGTGCGGGAAAATTATTCTGAATATTTTTCGGGGAGGGGGGCCATTGCTTTGCCAGCAGTGTTTGAATAAATTTGACCTTTTTTTATCTTTAAAAATCTTGCTTTGAATTTCCTGCTTGTGTTTCTTTTTTGTGTCTCCTAGTGCACTTGTATTGCCAAGTGGTTTGCACATTATTATCTAAACACCCATTGTCACTGTAAACACCAATTTAAACACAAAAAAATGGTATTGATCATTGAAAGAAGGCACACATTGTTGAGCAAAAAAAATTTTTTTTACTCCGTACACATTCACATGTATTTTTATTTTTTTCACCCCCAAAAATTGGGGTTACGTTACATAAACAGCCATGTTCCAAACATAAAATACACAACTCTGGTGCATAACAAAGTTCTACGTAGAAAAACTTTTGAAGCCAAGATCACATATTACATTGTCCAAAATGTGTGAATCTTGCCTTCATCAGATGGGGTGCAGTCACCCCTGTGAAAGCCTAATTTTGAAGATGCACACAAATTTTGCGGCAAACTGGGGATTGACATCCTGATCCCATGCCTAATGTCAACATGTGCTATCTCCCATCATGGGGGATCAATGTATGTGTTTTGGGGGTGCAACCCCTTCCTCTCACTGACTTGCATTTTGAGGAAGGGGTAGCAGGCACGAAACGCGTACATTGATATCCCCTGATGGCAGATAGCACATGTTGACATACTTTGTGCATCTTCAAAATTAGGCTTTTTTAAAATGTTGTACAATTTTAAATAGCAAAAATAAAAGGTTGGACATTTTTGAAAAAATTATATTCTTCCAAGGACATCAATCATGTTTTCAAGTTTAACTTCAATATCCCTAGTTTTTTTGCGAATCATTTCTAAATCCTGACTACAATACATGATGTCCTGGATTAGCCTTTTGGCACTGTCACTGGTGAAATGATCTGACTGTGACTGTTCTTCCACAACCTGAACTTCACCTAAAAATAAAAAAAAACACACCATGTATTATAAATAGGCAGGCATACATGTCTTATTACCTGAATCTGGGGTGTCAGACACTCTGTGGTCTCAATCTCAATCACCTCTCCTTCCTCCACATCCTCATCTGGTGGTGACCTGTGTTCCCTTTGTTCAGGAGATGGGCGGTCCCTGGGGACATGATATTTCCCGATTCTTTGCTCCCCTATGAGAATAAAACAAAAGGTATACTTAGCACACAGATATTTGAGCCAACAAATATGAATGATAAACATTGCTTGGAAGTGGGTGACAATTGTCTGTTTGGGCAGAATTCCAAGCTGAACACATGATTTATTCCCTTAATTCTTAAGGCTGGAATACTTACCTTTTTTGGAGAAGTTTCCCACCTGGAGACACCCCAAAGTATCCACTGGAGTACCTGTGTTTGAGACCCTAAAATGTTTGTTCTGGTGTCCCACACTAGTGCACCTGAGTCCAGATGTGTAAACAGCTGCAGAGTGTCCTCTACATACATTACACTGAATGAAGATTGATATTCCTTCTAGGTTCAAACACATCTAGACAACAATGTCCTAAAAACTATTTTGTATAAATGTTAAAAATTGAAGCCACAAAAGTATTTAATCATTTATCTGTGAAAACATTGTATTTTGGATAACGAACAAGGTTTACAACGAACGATTACTGCGTATGACCATGAAAGTAGCCATTTTGGAGTGTACAAGACCTTATTAGGGGAAAACACATGGCGCAGCATGCAATATTAATAATAATAGGTACACACGACATAATATATTTACTTTTTCGAAGAACTTTCTTGATCTTCCTGTACTGATCGTGCTCCCTTAATTTTAGGTCCGACCATCGTTTCCTCAGTTGATCCTTGGTTCGTCGTACCCCAAAATTACTGTACAGACTCTTCACAACTTTATTCATGATCTTGGCCTTTCTCATATTTGGGTTGGGGT
Source organism: Lithobates sylvaticus (assembly GCA_028564925.1). Lineage (NCBI taxonomy): Eukaryota > Metazoa > Chordata > Amphibia > Anura > Ranidae > Lithobates > Lithobates sylvaticus. The sequence continues at coordinate 182,642,594 of CM053038.1, forward strand.
ACGGACCATAATTCCCGTCATAGTCGTTGCTCCTCAAGATGTCTACCATCTCCAACATCTCCACAAAGGCCATATTTGAGGCCTTAAATCTCCTCCTCGATCGTGACGTTTCAGGCTCCGGGCTATCTTCCTCCTCGTTACTGCTCTTATGCACCTGCTGTGTCTCCGCCATGTTCCGCTCCCACTGCAACGAAAGAGACTGGGTGGCAAATATTCTAGAAAGAACGTCAGGGGCGGGCGACGCGGGCGGAGATTCACGCATGCGCAGTGTATATAAAGCTTCAAACACGTGTGTGTGTCGTAACTACGTTCTGTGTGCACAGGAAGGCGGAATGGACGCCACAAAGAATGTCGAACAACGACGAACGTTACAACGAAGGTAAGATTTTAAACTTTTTGGAGTCACGTGCGGCCTATACTGAATCTAGATTGATGCCTATATTGCGTTGAAAGATTATCCTGAGATGTTTATTTTTGTATTTTGCTTGGTCTTGCAGACATAATGCTGCCATTTAAGGACCCAGAATTCCTTAGGGGATAAATATCATGAGATGAAAAATCTGTGGGAGGTGAAAAACCCCTTGTACCATAATAAACAAGCTAGGAGGGCAACGCTGGAGAAATTGCTTCAATTTGTGAAGACCCAGGTCCCCGATGCAGACATCAAATTTGTTGAGGCAAAAATTGGTAGCTTGAGAAGCACCTATAAGAAGGAGTACCAGAAGGTCCAGATGTCCCTGAGGTCTGGAGTAGCAGCAGATAAGGTGTATGTACGCAGTCTGTGGTACTACAGCAGGATGGAGGGCAGGGAATCCCTTTCTACTCTTCCGGCACCCCTTCCCTCCAGTCTTCCAACCAGCCTTCCATCCAGCCTTCCCTCAACCCAAGCTGAGGCATCTGTGGACCAACCTGGGCCTTCCATACAGGAGGAGATTGAGGAGCCCGGATTGAGCCAGGTATAGGTTTTTTATACATAATTTATCTGTGCAAAAAAAAGATTGTTGGTAAGTAGATGTTATTATTGCTAATAAATGAATGAAGTAACAAAAAGTGTTTCACATATTAATAGACAGAAGTGGCCAAAAAAGATTAGGACAAGAAGGAAAAATGCTGGGCTCACAATGATAGTCTTTTCTATTTATTAACATTAAATTTGCAACAGCCATGAGCTGAAAATTGTGTGTGTTTGATGAACAAAAACTAAAACTATGTCCCTTTTTCATACACAGGATGACCTCAGCCAGGACGAGGCTCTGGCTAGTGGCACACAGGAGGAGGCAGGGGGAAGTGTCACCCAGGAGGTGGCAGGGCCCAGTAATACGCAATCCCAGGTGCCTCCCCTCATCCTTCCCTACAAAAGGCCCAGGAAGGGCACGAAAGCAGAGGAGGCAGCACTGGCCCTGATCAAGGAGGCTAATGACGCCCTCAGATCCCCCCTCGATGCTACGGAGGCCTATGGCATCTATATAGCCTCAAATTTGCAACAGATGGAGGAGGGCCAAAGGCGAAAGTGTGAACAAATAATTTTTTCTACTATCCACAAGGGGTTGAGTGGGGAAATGTGTGACACGAACATCTATGTTCTCTCCCCCATCCTCCTCCTCCTCCTGCCACAATGCCACCTCCAGAGCCACAGCCTCCAGGGAAGGCTGCAGGGAAGGCTGCACGGAAGACCAGGAAGTGATCCCACAGCCTGTTGTAGGACCACAGACTGGGTACATGTACCATCTGCTGCTGCTCCGGTTCTCTGGGACTCCTGGACCACATTGTCCTCCTTTTTCTATGGACTTCTCAAGCTACCAATTTGTTTGATGTCTGCCTTGGGGGCCAAAGGCTGCACAAATTGAAGCAATTTCTCCTGCGTTGCCTTTATCTTTATTTTGTTATTCTGATGTGAAATAAATTTTGATTTTGTTTTCAGAAAATACTTGCCTACTTGCCTTTATTTTGGGGGAGTAGGCAGGTACATTTCAAAAATACAGGATCAGCGTTAGTTAGCATCAATCCCAGACAGCGTCAGATTTTATGCCAGTAACACTAATGCCGCGTACACACGAAGGGACTATCCCGCGGGATTGTCCGCTGGACTTGAGTCCGCCGGACAATCCCCTCGTGTGTGGGCCTTCGACTGACTTTTTTTCCCAAAAGTCCGGCAGACTAGGTTTTAAGTTTTGTTTTAAAATTATCCGCTGGACTTGGCAGTCCGGCGGACAATACGGTCATCTGTAGTATGGTCCGGCGGACAAAAAAGGACACCTCCATTACTAGTATAGTGTCTGAATGGATCAATATATTTGATCAGATCAGAACTATACTAACGTCCCCAATAGCATAGTTTTCACAAAAAGCGTAGCGTTAGCAGGATCAGCCCTGACACCTGCGTTTAGCCCCTCACTGTCACTTCACAGTACACAAAACCGCAGTGTTAGCAAAGTCAGGCCTGATCTCTGCTAGTGCTAGCAGTTACATTTTTTTGTAGCGGTTCAAACTGTCCTCGACAACCAGGTGCTTTTTTACTTATACTAGGTACCTGTAAATTTAGTGGCCAAAATGTCAAATGAAAGGTACACTAGTTAAGAGGCCTACATGATACTGAGCATGACAGATGAGAACGCAGGGTAAGCCTCACTGTCAGAATCAGAATCTGACAATGTGTATGGAAACCTATCACTGTTTCCAAAATTTGAACCTTTCTGGGCCCATTCCTCATCATGAGCATTACTAAAAATATTGAGTTGCGGTCATATTGGTCCACTGACCCAATTCACCATATGCTCATGTTCTCTGCTGCCATGGCCCGGACTAGATATGAGAAAATCTTGTGGTTCATGCACTTCAACAACAATTAACTCTGTGGCACCGATCATATCCAGGGCCACCCAGAGGATGACAAAGTTTGGCCCCTCGTAAACCCCTTCAACCAAAAATTTGCAGAATTGCATAATTCTGAACAAGATGATTTTCTGGATGCCTTGTTTTCAGTTTCTCCCCAGCAAGCGTGCCAGATATGGGGTTTGTGACAGACTCACCCGGGACAGAGGCTTTTGGAGGGGACTGAATGCCAGCCTCTTGCCTACCGATCATGGGCCCTGGCATTTGAGGGAATGGTGCTCTTTGTGAGAAGGTTTTCTTGGATTTGCCCAAAGACTATTCTTGGTTGGTAATTCTGAGCAATATATGATCATTGAAAGAGCTGATCACATTGACCTCTGGAGACGGACTGTCTGGTCACCTGGACTGCCTTAAGTGCTGTGTTAATTAACATGCTAATTATGTAGTTGTCTAAGTGTTTACTAGAGGGAGTATCTAGGAGCCAGCCCTACCTCGTTATCTAACCCCTTGTGTTAAAAGTGTATAAAAAGACTGTATTCTGGTTGTAATAATGTGTCAATGTCAGCAGCTAAACAAGTGTTGTCTTGTTTTGTGCTTGTGAGCGGTTGGAATATCTGATATCTATATTCAGACTGGGAGAAAGTGGTATATGACGAAAGCACTCAAGCAGAGTGCGCAACGTTTCGTCACAAGGTTAAAATGTATAAGCTCTGTGAGGGCAACAGGCTATACATGTAGCTTCCTGGTTTATGAGGGAAAAGATAGCAGTGTGGAGCACCCCGACTGCCCATACTACATAGGGAGCAGCGTCAAGATTGTTTGGGACTTGGTGTCACCCTTATTCCGAAAAGGGGTATCATTTATACGTGGACAATTTTTATACAAGTGTGCCACTGAAAAAGTGTAGAAATATCTAATATTCTGATATTCTAATATTCTTGTATCTCACAGGGGTGTTTCTGGATGTATAGCAAAGTCTTTGTGTAATATGTCAGTGTCCTCTCTCTCCTAGTGTCGTGGATATTTCACCACACTCTTGCGCTAATAAGCACCTTTCAATCTTATGATATAATGCGCCCTCTGATCGTATGCCTCCCTGGATCCCCAGCTCCCAAAAACAGACATTACCTCTCAATGGGCTAGCTTCCTTTTTATTCACACCAACAGAAAGCAATTACAAAGGATTGTGACCTCACAGGAAATTGAATGACCATATAAGGATAAAAGGGTGGTGTCTTCACAGACAGCCAATAAAGACATTTGTTTTCCTTCAAAAGAACCAATCACAGACCTGTATACTTTTAAATAGTTTTAGCAAACTGACAATTCTGTTGATAGTAATCCTTAGTACACATTGTTCGAAGAGAACAATGTGTACCTGGAACCGGTCTCAACCAGCGTCAGTCTGCCCCAGTCAGCTCTTTAGAGCAGGCAGGGACAGAACGAAAACTGAGGACTCTTATGACAAAAATACATCTAAAATCTTCATAACATTTTCCCCAACACTAGAGGGTGTGTGAAGGAGAAATGTATTTGTCTTTATTCAAGGCCGCATTTCCAACTTACTTTTAGGAATTAGTTTCTTAGTAGAAATTGAATAATCCTTTGTTCGTTCAATACTTCAAGAAGAGTTGTTTTATTGTTCAGAAAGATAAGCAAAGACAACTGACATCTGGTAACATATGGCATGGTGATGGCCTCAGAAGGAGGAAGTGTTGAGTTCTTTCTTTTCCCACCTTGCTTCCTCTCCTCCCAACCATACAACCCTTATCCATTCTTATACTGTTTCATAATGTAATGCCAGCATATCCTAGAATAACACCCATTCTTATATGGCTACAGTCTAAAGATAAGTAGCATAACTAAACCCATTGTCCTGACATAACTCAGAATAGAAGTTCCTATACAGCAGAACAACTTCTCTCTGCCCTCTGTCCCTGTGTTTTCTGTGACCTTCAGAAACTAACATTACATTATAACATTCATGTGTATCATATATTTTTCATAAACTTTTATCACTTAAAATATTAATTAACTCAAAATCTTCTAACAGCCACTCTTTAGACACCTCTTTCAATTAAGAGTTTGTGCAAGTGGCACAGTGAGATCTAATCGTTGGGGCTTCCCCCAAAGGCTTGTAAATATCCGTCTTAGACGGGGGGGGGGGGGTAGCCTGCTTGAGGTGCTATGAATTGCTTGCAGTGAGGAGTAAGGACAAACTGAACATTTTCTTTCTCTCTTCCATTCATGCAGACATGGTATTGTTGAGAAGCCACTCTGTGTCCATGAATACAACCTTAAAATGGGAGGGGTGGACTTTAACAACCAGATGATGGGGCTGTACTTAATTGCCCATAAGGCCAGATGCTGGTACAAAAAAGTGTCTGTATATTTATTCCAATTGGCTCTGTTCAAGGCTTATGTACTATACAAAGCGTCAGGAAGAAGTGGATCCTTCCTAAAATTCCAGGAAGAGATCATCACAGCCCTTTTGTATCCAGAAGGTGCTGTGGCCCAATTTCCCAATCCAGATGCAGTGAGCTGGCTGCATGAGAGGCATTTTTCTGGATGTCCTCCCTGGTACCCCTACCCAAAGAAGATGTTGTGTCTGTGGAAAACGTGGACATAGGCGTGACACCAACTAATTTTGTCCCTCCTGTCCTGACTAACCTGGTCTCTGCATCTGGGACTGTTTCCGTTGCTACCACACACTAGTGGAATATTAGTATAGGGTACAGCCTAGGGCATGCTTTCACACAGGGTCTCGAAAGATGTTATATGGCTATCACATTTTTAGAGACCCAAACCTGGAACTTTCAAAGTTTTTTACAGTTACAATTTTTTTTTTATGTAAAAATAAATAAATTGTTTTATTGAGTTAATGTTCTGTTCTTTCTGTACTTTATACTATATTGTAATGTTTTATTGTTACTGTTTTTTTTATTGTTAACAATTGTTTGCTTTGCAGATACACCATTCTACTGTTTTACTGTACTGTATACTATTATATTGTAATGTTTTATTGTTACTATGTTTTATTGTTAACCATTGTTTGCTTTGCAGGTACACCATTCAGCTGTAACACTTATTTGTTTACTCTGACAGCAACAGGGTTTGCTCTCACAATAACTCCACCGCTGTAGGAGGTGATTTCACCACCATAGTTAAAAAAAAGAGCATATATGGTGATGCATAGGGGCTGGGGTGGCCAGAAGGAGGATTGCCCCTATGCTTCACCATAAAACTGTTGTTTGCTTTGCTGGTATGCCATTCAGCTGCAGCAGTGATTTGTTTATTTTGACATTAATAGGGTTTGCTCTCACAATATATAAATCAGCAACTTCAGTGCTGTAGAAGGTAATTTCACCACCACAGTTAAAAAAAGCATGTATGCCAAAGCATAGGGACTGGGGTGGACATAGGGGAGGATCGCTTCTTTACTTTAGCATACATTTTTTTTTTTTCACTTCTCTTGGCAGAGATTTCCTTATTCACATTGATTGACCATGGTCTGAATGAAAAAAAAAGAACAGTGCATATATGCCCTTCATTAGAAGTGGGTGGATGTAGGGTAATATTCTAATGGTGGGCATACCACACAATTGTTTGATTTCACATTGATCAATGCGAATATAGCAATCTGTTAGGTTCTCTTTTTTTCAGTTAGCCCACAGGCAGCATAAAAAAAAACATTACAATATATGCCTAACAAGGACCAGCAACATACTGGTATGTTGCTGGACTTTGAGTGGTTATACCGGAATGATGCCTGCAGGTTTAGGCATCATCTTGGTATCGTTATTTTCAGCCGGTAGTCGGCTTCCATGTAAAAACAATCCTAGCAGAGGAGAGATCTAGAGTCTAATAGACCCCAATTTTTTCAAAAAACAGTACCTGTCACTACCTATTGCTATCATAGGGAATATTTACATTCCCTGTGATAACAATAAAAGTGAAAAAAAAGCTAAATAAATAATTATAAAAATAATAATTGTAAAAATAAAATAAAATTAAAGCACCCCTGTCCCCCCGTGCTTGCACACAAAGGCAAATGCAAGCATCGGTCTTGTGTTGTATGTAAACAGCCATTGCACCATGCATGTGAGGTATCACCATAAACATTAGATCAAGGGCAGTAATTCTAGCAGTAGACCCCCTCTGGTAATCTAAAATGGTAACCTGTAAAGGCTTTTAAAAAAGTATTTTGTTTGTTGCCCCTTCATGGACATGCACAATTTTAAAGCATGTCCTATTTGGTGTCTATATACTCAGCATAAGATCATCTTTTATATTTTACCAAACATTTGGACAATATAGTGTGTTTTTGTGCATTCAAATTTTAAAAAGTGAAAGTTTTTTTCCAAAATAATTGCATTTGGACAATCACTGTGCAAATACTGTGTGAAAAAAACATTGCAACATCCACCATTTCATTCTGTAGGGTGCCTGCTTTAAAAAAAAAAATACTGTTTGTGGGTTCAAAGTATATTTATAGCAACAAAAATGTATTTTTTCATGTAAACAAAAAGTTTCAGAAAAATGGTTAGAAGAGTGGTGATGTGTGGCATAAGGTTCTAATGTTGGGCATAAAATACTAGGACAATTCAACCCCCCCCCCCCCCAATTACCCTTTTTTGGAAAGTAAACAGCCCAAGTTATTTGATGAGAGGTATGTGGAGTCCATGGAATGTTTTTCCACAAGTTTCAGGAAAATTTGCATTTTTTTTTTACACAAAGTTGTCACTTAAATTATATATTGTTCAAACATGCCATGGGTATATGTGAAATTACACCCCAAAATACATTCTGCTGCTTCTCCTGAGTATGGAGATATATTATGTGTGAGACTAAGTGCGTACAGGAGCCCAGAAAATCAATCACCCCCTTCAGACTTTCTAAGGGCGTAAATTGTTGATTTCAATTCCTCACTACCTATCAGTTTTGGAGGCCATGAAATGCCAAATAGCACCACATTTTTTGACTTTAAATAAAATAAGACAAAAAATTTTAGAAAAAAAAAACCCTGCATTTTTCTTCTTTTCTGTTCTAACGTTTTGCAAATTAGTAATTTTTCTTCATACGTTTTTGCCCAAATTTATACTGCTACATTGCTTTTTGGTAAAAAATAACCCAAATAAGTGTATATTATTTGGTCTGTGGGAAAGTTATAGAGTCTACAAGCTATGGTGCTAATCATTCAAAACTGATCACACCTGATGTACTATCTAATTTCTTGAGACACTAACAAGCCAGGAAAGTACAAATACACCCCAAATGACCCCTTTTTGAAAAGGAAATATTCCAAGGTATTTAGTAAGAAGCATGGTGAGTTTTTTGAAGTTTTAATTGTTTCCCCACAATTCTTTGCAAAATTAAGATTTTTTTTTTCACAAAATTGTCATATTAACAGGTTATTTCTCTCACATGACATATGTATATCTGCAACTAAACCTCAAAACACATTCTGCTATTCCTCCTGAGTATGGAGATACCACATGTGTGAGAATTTTTCACAGTCTAGCCACATAGAGAGGCCCAACATTCAGGGAGCACCATCAGGTGTTCTAGGAGCATATATTACACATCTAACTTATTACACTACCTATTACATTTTGAAGGCCCTGGAGCACCAGGACAATGGAAATTCACAAAAAATGAAGCCAACTTGGAAAGCAAACACTCCAACGTATATTCTATATGGCATAATGAGTCTTCTGAACATGACCTTTTTTTCCACAAGTTTTTGGAAAATGTGGAAAAAAAATGAAAATGCATTTTTTTTACACAAAGTTGTCCATTTATAAGAGATTTCCAACACATAGCATGTACATGGCAAACATTGCACCCCAAAATACATTCTGCTACGCCTCTGAGTATGGCAATATCACATGTGAGAGACTTTTACACAGCGTGGCCCCATACAGAGGTCCAACATTGAAGTAGCACCTTCAGGTGTTCTAGGAGCATAAATTACATATTTAACTTGTTCCCATTTATTCAGGGCATGCTAGTGGATAGTTAGTAGTAGCTAGTCACATTCAACTGGACTTTTATTGTAAAGTTGGAGATGTTTTGCTGCTTATCCAAACAACTTCTTCATCGCACACATGGGTGTCAGGAAGATACCCCACCATTTATAGCCACAAAAGTAACTTGGTCACCTAAATGTAATCATTTTAAAATGTCTCAAGGCAGATGTTGATTTTCAAGAACATAACGGGAGGTGTGAAAATTTGTGAAACCACACACCAATCTAATTACACAATCCATTTGCATGATGCCATCCAATCCCATGGTTCTTCTTTCTCCAGACTTCACAGCATTATGGGCTTGGAGACCTTGGACAGGAAAGATGATGACAAAAGACTCATTGTACTTATTTGATTTTACTTCTTTAATAAATTGGTAAATGGGGGGGGGGGGGGCTGTTGAAAGTCAATGCCCATCATTATTTTTATCACTTCATTGTGGATGGAATAATAGTCAAAGCAAGCTACTGAGAATTTTCCTCTAATGGAACTTTATAAGGCAAGATCTCCCTTATCAAAAATAACAACAATTATTTATAATAGAAATTACATTTTATCAGAAAAGTTAAAAATACAGGAAAAAGTGCGTAGTGGTTGGACTACAATTGATGCGAATACATACAATTATACATAATTCAATACCATACATAAAACCACTTGCTCTGTTTGGTGAGCCACACACAACAGAGTATACCCAACATGTTTTGAGTTATAGCATTTATACTCTTCATCAGGGGTAAGTGGTTATGGGCAAAGCATTAATATCTATAATTGACAAAAACAAAGCGCTGTATGCCATAATAATAATCAAAGAGATTCAATATTTAAATGATTTAAACATGAGATGGTAATGAAAAATACACTGAGACAAACAAAAAATATTAATTACAGTACATCTCTCCATATGTGCACATCTCCCCATGTTTTTACTCCTTTGCCAGCCCTGGCTGTTGGACTATAGATCTCTCAATTACCTATCCCTCAAACCTTTCTGTCCTACTTTACATACAGATAATGAGGCTGATTTACAAAAGGATTTGAGAATATTCACACAATAAATTGTGCAGATGAAATTAAATAGGAATCTTCTTTTCTCATTATTGGATAATTAAAAGTGAATATTCACACATTTTTGTGTGAGCAAATCAGCCTTTCTCAGTAAAGCAACACTGTTTTTATTTATGTTTTTTGAATGTACTTCACAAAACTGGAATTTGAAGCTGGAAGTCATTCACTTTCATTGAAAAATGTTATACAATTCTATGCTTTTGATAAGTATTTAGGCTGAAGGGGGAATTATTCATGAGTCACTGGTGATTTTAAAAGTTTGTTGGATACATGCACACGTAGGGCCGCTGATAGGGCAGTACAACAAGCCCTGATGTACTGGACCCGCCCAGATCAGCTACACAGTGGGGATTGGGCATCATGACAATTCGTTACTGCATTTAATAAAAAATGTTTTCTAAACTCTTCCCCGCTTCCACTTGCTTACAGAGTGGGTATATTATTTTCCTGGGCCTCATCTGGTCAACACAGGGGCTCAGGAGGGGAGCACAGCGGAGGGACTATTTCTTTATTTTCGGGGCGCATGTACATCATGCCGCCCCACTATTCTATTAGTCCCGGCCGCTTGGCTCTCGGCTGCAATCCTCATCAGATGTGAAAAAGTTGAGCGGCTGGCAGGGAAGAGCAGGAGGAGATCATGGCTGCACTGGACACAGTGAGTGGGGAATAGAGGAAAGAAATACTCACTGTGTCCTTTTATATATCTCACAGCACAGCAGGTTATAATCATCACACAAGGACAGAGGCTCACCCGGGACAGAGGCTTTTGGAGGGGACTGAATGCCAGCCTCTTGCCTACCGATCATGGGCCCTGGCATTTGAGGGAATGGTGCTCTTTGTGAGAAGGTTTTCTTGGATTTGCCCAAAGACTATTCTTGGTTGGTAATTCTGAGCAATATATGATCATTGAAAGAGCTGATCACATTGACCTCTGGAGACGGACTGTCTGGTCACCTGGACTGCCTTAAGTGCTGTGTTAATTAACATGCTAATTATGTAGTTGTCTAAGTGTTTACTAGAGGGAGTATCTAGGAGCCAGCCCTACCTCGTTATCTAACCCCTTGTGTTAAAAGTGTATAAAAAGACTGTATTCTGGTTGTAATAAAGTGTCAATGTCAGCAGCTAAACAAGTGTTGTCTTGTTTTGTGCTTGTGAGCGGTTGGAATATCTGATATCTATATTCAGACTGGGAGAAAGTGGTATATGACGAAAGCACTCAAGCAGAGTGCGCAACGTTTCGTCACAAGGTTAAAATGTATAAGCTCTGTGAGGGCAACAGGCTATACATGTAGCTTCCTGGTTTATGAGGGAAAAGATAGCAGTGTGGAGCACCCCGACTGCCCATACTACATAGGGAGCAGCGTCAAGATTGTTTGGGACTTGGTGTCACCCTTATTCCGAAAAGGGGTATCATTTATACGTGGACAATTTTTATACAAGTGTGCCACTGAAAAAGTGTAGAAATATCTAATATTCTGATATTCTAATATTCTTGTATCTCACAGGGGTGTTTCTGGATGTATAGCAAAGTCTTTGTGTAATATGTCAGTGTCCTCTCTCTCCTAGTGTCGTGGATATTTCACCACACTCTTGCGCTAATAAGCACCTTTCAATCTTATGATATAATGCGCCCTCTGATCGTATGCCTCCCTGGATCCCCAGCTCCCAAAAACAGACATTACCTCTCAATGGGCTAGCTTCCTTTTTATTCACACCAACAGAAAGCAATTACAAAGGATTGTGACCTCACAGGAAATTGAATGACCATATAAGGATTTGAATAAAAGGGTGGTGTCTTCACAGACAGCCAATAAAGACATTTGTTTTCCTTCAAAAGAACCAATCACAGACCTGTATACTTTTAAATAGTTTTAGCAAACTGACAATTCTGTTGATAGTAATCCTTAGTACACATTGTTCGAAGAGAACAATGTGTACCTGGAACCGGTCTCAACCAGCGTCAGTCTGCCCCAGTCAGCTCTTTAGAGCAGGCAGGGACAGAACGAAAACTGAGGACTCTTATGACAAAAATACATCTAAAATCTTCATAACATTTTCCCCAACACTAGAGGGTGTGTGAAGGAGAAATGTATTTGTCTTTATTCAAGGCCGCATTTCCAACTTACTTTTAGGAATTAGTTTCTTAGTAGAAATTGAATAATCCTTTGTTCGTTCAATACTTCAAGAAGAGTTGTTTTATTGTTCAGAAAGATAAGCAAAGACAACTGACATCTGGTAACATATGGCATGGTGATGGCCTCAGAAGGAGGAAGTGTTGAGTTCTTTCTTTTCCCACCTTGCTTCCTCTCCTCCCAACCATACAACCCTTATCCATTCTTATACTGTTTCATAATGTAATGCCAGCATATCCTAGAATAACACCCATTCTTATATGGCTACAGTCTAAAGATAAGTAGCATAACTAAACCCATTGTCCTGACATAACTCAGAATAGAAGTTCCTATACAGCAGAACAACTTCTCTCTGCCCTCTGTCCCTGTGTTTTCTGTGACCTTCAGAAACTAACATTACATTATAACATTCATGTGTATCATATATTTTTCATAAACTTTTATCACTTAAAATATTAATTAACTCAAAATCTTCTAACAGCCACTCTTTAGACACCTCTTTCAATTAAGAGTTTGTGCAAGTGGCACAGTGAGATCTAATCGTTGGGGCTTCCCCCAAAGGCTTGTAAATATCCGTCTTAGACGGGGGGGGGGGGGGGGGTAGCCTGCTTGAGGTGCTATGAATTGCTTGCAGTGAGGAGTAAGGACAAACTGAACATTTTCTTTCTCTCTTCCATTCATGCAGACATGGTATTGTTGAGAAGCCACTCTGTGTCCATGAATACAACCTTAAAATGGGAGGGGTGGACTTTAACAACCAGATGATGGGGCTGTACTTAATTGCCCATAAGGCCAGATGCTGGTACAAAAAAGTGTCTGTATATTTATTCCAATTGGCTCTGTTCAAGGCTTATGTACTATACAAAGCGTCAGGAAGAAGTGGATCCTTCCTAAAATTCCAGGAAGAGATCATCACAGCCCTTTTGTTTCCAGAAGGTGCTGTGGCCCAATTTCCCAATCCAGATGCAGTGAGCTGGCTGCATGAGAGGCATTTTTCTGGATGTCCTCCCTGGTACCCCTACCCAAAGAAGATGTTGTGTCTGTGGAAAACGTGGACATAGGCGTGACACCAACTAATTTTGTCCCTCCTGTCCTGACTAACCTGGTCTCTGCATCTGGGACTGTTTCCGTTGCTACCACACACTAGTGGAATATTAGTATAGGGTACAGCCTAGGGCATGCTTTCACACAGGGTCTCGAAAGATGTTATATGGCTATCACATTTTTAGAGACCCAAACCTGGAACTTTCAAAGTTTTTTACAGTTACAATTTTTTTTTTTATGTAAAAATAAATAAATTGTTTTATTGAGTTAATGTTCTGTTCTTTCTGTACTTTATACTATATTGTAATGTTTTATTGTTACTGTTTTTTTTTATTGTTAACAATTGTTTGCTTTGCAGATACACCATTCTACTGTTTTACTGTACTGTATACTATTATATTGTAATGTTTTATTGTTTCTATGTTTTATTGTTAACCATTGTTTGCTTTGCAGGTACACCATTCAGCTGTAACACTTATTTGTTTACTCTGACAGCAACAGGGTTTGCTCTCACAATAACTCCACCGCTGTAGGAGGTGATTTCACCACCATAGTTAAAAAAAAGAGCATATATGGTGATGCATAGGGGCTGGGGTGGCCAGAAGGAGGATTGCCCCTATGCTTCACCATAAAACTGTTGTTTGCTTTGCTGGTATGCCATTCAGCTGCAGCAGTGATTTGTTTATTTTGACATTAATAGGGTTTGCTCTCACAATATATAAATCAGCAACTTCAGTGCTGTAGAAGGTAATTTCACCACCACAGTTAAAAAAAGCATGTATGCCAAAGCATAGGGACTGGGGTGGACATAGGGGAGGATCGCTTCTTTACTTTAGCATACATTTTTTTTTTCACTTCTCTTGGCAGAGATTTCCTTATTCACATTGATTGACCATGGTCTGAATGAAAAAAAAGAACAGTGCATATATGCCCTTCATTAGAAGTGGGTGGATGTAGGGTAATATTCTAATGGTGGGCATACCACACAATTGTTTGATTTCACATTGATCAATGCGAATATAGCAATCTGTTAGGTTCTCTTTTTTTCAGTTAGCCCACAGGCAGCATAAAAAAAAACATTACAATATATGCCTAACAAGGACCAGCAACATACTGGTATGTTGCTGGACTTTGAGTGGTTATACCGGAATGATGCCTGCAGGTTTAGGCATCATCTTGGTATCGTTATTTTCAGCCGGTAGTCGGCTTCCATGTAAAAACAATCCTAGCAGAGGAGAGATCTAGAGTCTAATAGACCCCAATTTTTTTCAAAAAACAGTACCTGTCACTACCTATTGCTATCATAGGGAATATTTACATTCCCTGTGATAACAATAAAAGTGAAAAAAAAGCTAAATAAATAATTATAAAAATAATAATTGTAAAAATAAAATAAAATTAAAGCACCCCTGTCCCCCCGTGCTTGCACACAAAGGCAAATGCAAGCATCGGTCTTGTGTTGTATGTAAACAGCCATTGCACCATGCATGTGAGGTATCACCATAAACATTAGATCAAGGGCAGTAATTCTAGCAGTAGACCCCCTCTGGTAATCTAAAATGGTAACCTGTAAAGGCTTTTAAAAAGTATTTTGTTTGTTGCCCCTTCATGGACATGCACAATTTTAAAGCATGTCCTGTTTGGTGTCAATATACTCAGCATAAGATCATCTTTTATATTTTACCAAACATTTGGACAATATAGTGTGTTTTTGTGCATTCAAATTTTAAAAAGTGAAAGTTTTTTTCCAAAATAATTGCATTTGGACAATCACTGTGCAAATACTGTGTGAAAAAAACATTGCAACATCCACCATTTCATTCTGTAGGGTGCCTGCTTTAAAAAAAAGATATACTGTTTGTGGGTTCAAAGTATATTTATAGCAACAAAAATGTATTTTTTCATGTAAACAAAAAGTTTCAGAAAAATGGTTAGAAGAGTGGTGATGTGTGGCATAAGGTTCTAATGTTGGGCATAAAATACTAGGACAATTCAACCCCCCCCCCCCAATTACCCTTTTTTGGAAAGTAAACAGCCCAAGTTATTTGATGAGAGGTATGTGGAGTCCATGGAATGTTTTTCCACAAGTTTCAGGAAAATTTGCATTTTTTTTTTTTTACACAAAGTTGTCACTTAAATTATATATTGTTCAAACATGCCATGGGTATATGTGAAATTACACCCCAAAATACATTCTGCTGCTTCTCCTGAGTATGGAGATATATTATGTGTGAGACTAAGTGCGTACAGGAGCCCAGAAAATCAATCACCCCCTTCAGACTTTCTAAGGGCGTAAATTGTTGATTTCAATTCCTCACTACCTATCAGTTTTGGAGGCCATGAAATGCCAAATAGCACCACATTTTTTGACTTTAAATAAAATAAGACAAAAAATTTTAGAAAAAAAAAACCCTGCATTTTTCTTCTTTTCTGTTCTAACGTTTTGCAAATTAGTAATTTTTCTTCATACGTTTTTGCCCAAATTTATACTGCTACATTGCTTTTTGGTAAAAAATAACCCAAATAAGTGTATATTATTTGGTCTGTGGGAAAGTTATAGAGTCTACAAGCTATGGTGCTAATCATTCAAAACTGATCACACCTGATGTACTATCTAATTTCTTGAGACACTAACAAGCCAGGAAAGTACAAATACACCCCAAATGACCCCTTTTTGAAAAGGAAATATTCCAAGGTATTTAGTAAGAAGCATGGTGAGTTTTTTGAAGTTTTAATTGTTTCCCCACAATTCTTTGCAAAATTAAGATTTTTTTTTTCACAAAATTGTCATATTAACAGGTTATTTCTCTCACATGACATATGTATATCTGCAACTAAACCTCAAAACACATTCTGCTATTCCTCCTGAGTATGGAGATACCACATGTGTGAGAATTTTTCACAGTCTAGCCACATAGAGAGGCCCAACATTCAGGGAGCACCATCAGGTGTTCTAGGAGCATATATTACACATCTAACTTATTACACTACCTATTACATTTTGAAGGCCCTGGAGCACCAGGACAATGGAAATTCACAAAAAATGAAGCCAACTTGGAAAGCAAACACTCCAACGTATATTCTATATGGCATAATGAGTCTTCTGAACATGACCTTTTTTTCCACAAGTTTTTGGAAAATGTGGAAAAAAAATGAAAATGCATTTTTTTTACACAAAGTTGTCCATTTATAAGAGATTTCCAACACATAGCATGTACATGGCAAACATTGCACCCCAAAATACATTCTGCTACGCCTCTGAGTATGGCAATATCACATGTGAGAGACTTTTACACAGCGTGGCCCCATACAGAGGTCCAACATTGAAGTAGCACCTTCAGGTGTTCTAGGAGCATAAATTACATATTTAACTTGTTCCCATTTATTCAGGGCATGCTAGTGGATAGTTAGTAGTAGCTAGTCACATTCAACTGGACTTTTATTGTAAAGTTGGAGATGTTTTGCTGCTTATCCAAACAACTTCTTCATCGCACACATGGGTGTCAGGAAGATACCCCACCATTTATAGCCACAAAAGTAACTTGGTCACCTAAATGTAATCATTTTAAAATGTCTCAAGGCAGATGTTGATTTTCAAGAACATAACGGGAGGTGTGAAAATTTGTGAAACCACACACCAATCTAATTACACAATCCATTTGCATGATGCCATCCAATCCCATGGTTCTTCTTTCTCCAGACTTCACAGCATTATGGGCTTGGAGACCTTGGACAGGAAAGATGATGACAAAAGACTCATTGTACTTATTTGATTTTACTTCTTTAATAAATTGGTAAATGGGGGGGGGGGGGGCTGTTGAAAGTCAATGCCCATCATTATTTTTATCACTACATTGTGGATGGAATAATAGTCAAAGCAAGCTACTGAGAATTTTCCTCTAATGGAACTTTATAAGGCAAGATCTCCCTTATCAAAAATAACAACAATTATTTATAATAGAAATTACATTTTATCAGAAAAGTTAAAAATACAGGAAAAAGTGCGTAGTGGTTGGACTACAATTGATGCGAATACATACAATTATACATAATTCAATACCATACATAAAACCACTTGCTCTGTTTGGTGAGCCACACACAACAGAGTATACCCAACATGTTTTGAGTTATAGCATTTATACTCTTCATCAGGGGTAAGTGGTTATGGGCAAAGCATTAATATCTATAATTGACAAAAACAAAGCGCTGTATGCCATAATAATAATCAAAGAGATTCAATATTTAAATGATTTAAACATGAGATGGTAATGAAAAATACACTGAGACAAACAAAAAATATTAATTACAGTACATCTCTCCATATGTGCACATCTCCCCATGTTTTTACTCCTTTGCCAGCCCTGGCTGTTGGACTATAGATCTCTCAATTACCTATCCCTCAAACCTTTCTGTCCTACTTTACATACATATAATGAGGCTGATTTACAAAAGGATTTGAGAATATTCACACAATAAATTGTGCAGATGAAATTAAATAGGAATCTTCTTTTCTCATTATTGGATAATTAAAAGTGAATATTCACACATTTTTGTGTGAGCAAATCAGCCTTTCTCAGTAAAGCAACACTGTTTTTATTTATGTTTTTTGAATGTACTTCACAAAACTGGAATTTGAAGCTGGAAGTCATTCACTTTCATTGAAAAATGTTATACAATTCTATGCTTTTGATAAGTATTTAGGCTGAAGGGGGAATTATTCATGAGTCACTGGTGATTTTAAAAGTTTGTTGGATACATGCACACGTAGGGCCGCTGATAGGGCAGTACAACAAGCCCTGATGTACTGGACCCGCCCAGATCAGCTACACAGTGGGGATTGGGCATCATGACAATTCGTTACTGCATTTAATAAAAAATGTTTTCTAAACTCTTCCCCGCTTCCACTTGCTTACAGAGTGGGTATATTATTTTCCTGGGCCTCATCTGGTCAACACAGGGGCTCAGGAGGGGAGCACAGCGGAGGGACTATTTCTTTATTTTCGGGGCGCATGTACATCATGCCGCCCCACTATTCTATTAGTCCCGGCCGCTTGGCTCTCGGCTGCAATCCTCATCAGATGTGAAAAAGTTGAGCGGCTGGCAGGGAAGAGCAGGAGGAGATCATGGCTGCACTGGACACAGTGAGTGGGGAATAGAGGAAAGAAATACTCACTGTGTCCTTTTATATATCTCACAGCACAGCAGGTTATAATCATCACACAAGCAGCACAGCAGGGTCTCTGTCATGGCTCTGTGTCACATTGCTTTTGGGTGCTGACTTTGTTATGGTTGTACTGTTACAGTCTGTTATACACAATACAGCCATAAGTTAACTAAGCCAGCACCCAACAGCCATGTGACATAGAGCCATGATAAAGTCATGATAAAGTCATGATAGAGCCCCTGCTTACTGTGCTGCCTGTGTGATAATTGTAACCTGATAATAATAAGAAACATGCTACTTTAAAAATTAATTTGGGGGAGCAGTAAACGTGCAGCGGAGCTGCATTTTCACGTCCCCCCCAAACCAATCCCCTTTAATTGCTTCCCATCATCGCTGGATTGGGAGGTTGATATCTCGGTCATCACTACAGCAATGATCGAGATATTGTTTTTTAGCCCCATTGACTGCACAAAGTAAAAGTAATCGTAGTGGCTAAGAAGCCCCTGGATTACTTTTACAGGCAGTGGAAGAGGGTCCCACCACAACCTTTACTGCTTTTAAGATGTGACCAGTAGCATCCAGTTACTGGAACACATTGAGAGGGATGGATGTCATTCCTCCCACCGCGTGACGTCAGAAACCAGAAGTGATGAAGATTTTATCACTTCTGGTTTCGGTCTAATGTAAAGAAGTCATTACTGACTTGAACAAGCATCTAATCAAACTGATCTTAGTTTGATCAGATGCTTTGGAGGCCAGAGGACAGATATGGGGTCTAAAAGACCTCATATCTCCCTATAAAGAGGACCTGTCATGGCCCATGCTATCACAAGGAATGTTGTCCATCCTTTGTGAAAGCAAAAATGACAAAAAAAAAATGTAAAGATACAGTGTAAGATTTAATTTTTTTTTTTTGTAATAAATAAAATACAATTTAAAAGAAATTTAAACTGCCCCCTGTTCCTTCATGCTTACTAATTGCAAACACATGCGCTGGCTTCACACGCATATGTAAATGTGTAGCGGGGTTCTACCCCTTTTAGGGGAAGAGACTACATCTCCCATGATTCCCCAGGCCCCCGGGCTGCTGACTTCCGCCCGGGAGGCTGCTGGGGGAGATTATAAAAGGGAAGAGCGGAGACCGCCTCTTCCTCTTGGGACACTTCCTCTTCAGAGGCCTGACAGGACTGGCCTGCCTCTGCTGACAGAGCGTGTGACGCGGAGACTGCAGCCAGCAGAGACACCTGTGCGGACCGGAGCTGAAGGCCTGAAGCCTGGGCCTTGCAGCCGATGGAGTGAGACTCTCACCCCTCAGAGTCCACAGCAGCGGAGCGGAGACTTCCCCTTACTGTCGGTCGGACGGAGCTGATGACCGGAGTTCAGGGCTGTGACTGAGGAGACCGGACGCCGCCATTGAAGAGACCAGAGCCACCATTGGAGGGACCGGAGCTGAGGACGGTACCCAAGGATTGGTGAGAGAGCCGAGAGGCTCATCCTACATTGACACACACGTTTTATGCCTATTGAACTGCCTAGGCGCAATTTACCTCAGAGCAGCAATGTTACTTTTTGTGGATTACAAAGACACCATTTAAAGCTACATGTGCACCACCTCTACAGATTCATTGCCGGTGAAGAACACTGTACTAGTACAAGGACTGAGCTCTATTGCTAGGGATCAGGCCTGGTCCATTAGGTAGGCGCAGATAGATTTATTGCACCTCAGGGGTGCATAGCAGACGGTCGCCACACTGGGCGCTCCGTTTCCCCATTACCAGTTGTTACATATGTGTGTACATGTTAAAGTGCATATTGCAGGGACCTGCTAAAGTATTGTAAGTCATATGTTCAAACGCATGTTGCTATTTCTTTTCCTTACTGACAAAAGTAAAGCCAGTTATTCTTATTTCAGCAGTCTGCTTGTGAGTTCATACCAATTACACTTAGAGTATAAGCTAAGTTTTATGTGCATAGGGACGTACCCCTTTACTAACTGTGCCAGAGCGGGTAGAGCCAAATTGCCGGGGGTTGGTGGAGCTGTACTCAGGGACCCAAAACAAACCAGCGGCTCTCTTAACTGGGGGTAGCGCTACACGTGGGGGCTCGTAATCCGGGATCCTGAGTCAGCGGGAAAAGCCGCCAGAAGGTACCGGCATGGACCCAATAGAAGTGGGACGGTGGTCCGCAACATGGGCCGCTGACCCAGCCGCAGCAGCGGTCATTGAACTGCCAGGGATGTGGCAGAGAGAGGCAGTCAAGCAGCTCATAATGTCATTATCCCCATGCCAGAAGTCATGGATAATGGACATGAGAAATGATGCTGGGTACACATACGCCTTAATAGAATGGAAGGAAGAGACTCCAGAGCAGTTCAGGAGCCAGAGCATACAGGCACCAAATGGTCAGGCCTACCAATTGCTGCATGCGCTGCCGCGCAAGGGAGAAGGTTCTCCTATGAAAGCCATTCTATCCCCGAAAAAGGAGGAGCAGAAGGGCGCGGAAAGTCCCGCACCCGCACACACTACTCTTAGTGCAGAACTGTGTGCTGTCCTAGGGGAGATTGTGACCCAGTGCAGAAGAGACCCCGGGGACTACCCAATGTCGGGATACAGGAAACTCCGGATGTTTTCAGGGAGGACACCTGTACCCTCGGGAGAAGAGGGATTTGAAGAGTGGTTAGATGGTGCCACGCAGGCCCTAGAAGAATGGGAGGTCTCAGAAGGCAGAAAGAAGCAAAGGATTGTTGAGAGCCTAAAAGGACCTGCCCTAGAGGCCATACGCAATCTGAAGACGAGCAAAAAGGATTGCACTGCCCAGGACTACATAGACATCCTGGAAGGTGTGTTTGGTGGGACAGAAAAAGTCACAGAACTTACCTATCAACTGGAACACTGTTACCAGAAGACAGGGGAGAAGCTGTCAGAGTACATGGGACGCATAGACAAGATCCTGCATAGGATTATCCTGAAGAAGGGGATAGATCCAGGGAAGGTAGATGAAGCCCGTGCCCAGCAGGTGATGAGGGGAGCCCAACCCTTGGACCCTGTCGCACTAATTCTACGCACCCGGCAGGATGGGAAGAGCCTGGACTACCCTGACCTCATCCGAATGGTCAGAGAAGAAGAGGCCATGTTGGAAGAGAAAAGGGAGAAGCAGGTGATGGGGTCTACAAAGCCTCCAGTGGCCACGGTCAGGTCGGCCTTAACCCCTGAAAGAGACACAGAGGTAGATGCCCTGAAGTTGCAGATGTCCCAGATGATGGAGATACTGACGTCTCTAGTGGCGAAAGAGACGCCCAGTCCCAAGAAGGAAACAAGCAGGAGGGAATTGTTTCCAGCTGTCCCAGCACCAGCATCCCCACCTGACTACGGTGAGATGATTTGCTTTAATTGTGGAGGAATTGGTCATATTGCAGCTGTATGTTCCAGTCCCAAGAAGAAGAAGGCAGAAAGCCGCCAGCCGGCGGGAAACGCCAAAGGGCCCCGGTGAAGGAGTCAACCGGGTGCCCATCACCTTCAGTGAGCTCCAAGAAGCACAACAGGAAGAGAAAGCGAGGAGACCAAACCCCTCAGAAGGGGTCCAGGGATCCTCAACCAAGGTGCACTCCAGAGAAAGGGGGCAAGACCCCTCCGGAGAGACACAGCACCCCAAAGCGAGAACTCTTCAAAGTGAGAGATAACAATGTCCCTCAACGGGTTCACACTCCCACTAAGAGGGAGAAAATTAATGCATACCAGGCTCAAGAAAGGAGCAAGTGCAAATCAAGTGCTGGTAAAGCAAAGAGTCCAAAGAAGAGGACAGCATCAACTAGGCCCTACCCAGAGGAGCTAGTTGGTCCATCCCCTACTGTACCCATCCAGGTGGAAGGAGTGTACACGAAGGCCCTCCTAGACACTGGAGCACAAGTGACCCTGTTGTACAGGGACTTCTATGACAGATACCTGAGTCATCTGCCAATACAGAAGATAGAAGAGTTGGAGATAAGGGGATTGGGAACCCAGAGTTTCCCCTATGATGGATACTTACCCATCAGATTGACGTTTGACCCATCCGTAGCTGGGAAGTCTGAAGTGTTCGACACCTTAGCAGTGGTGTGTCCCCGCCCACCAGGAACCAGCAAGACTTCCCTGATCATAGGGACGAACACGGACCTAGTCAGAAGGCTTCTGACCCCCCTGGTGAAGAAAGAGAATCTTTCAACTCCCAAGATCCATCCCATGCTGAAGGCAGCCTACCAGCGGTTGGTCCTAGAGCAGAAGACCCCAAGTGAGGGGATAGGAAGGGTATGGAGGCTTGGAAAAGAAGGAGCAGTGTTACAGCCTGGAGAGGTGACCTGCATGAGAGCCACGGTGAAACTTACTTGGGAGCAGCCTGGCCCCTTTGTAATGTTGGAACCCGACCCAATGGAGGGTCACTCAGGTCTGGAGGTGATACCAGAAGTAATTTCACTGAAGGACCTGAAGAAGGCTAGAGGAAGAGTCCCTGTCAGTGTGAGGAACCCCACGGAGCAGCCCGTGGAGATCCCTGCCAGGATGCTTCTGGGACAGGTGAGTCCTGCTGTCCCAGTTGGCTGGTCAGAAGTGAAGGGAACGGGTGAAGGAGAAGATGTTTGGAAGAAACTCTCCATGGAAAACCCTAACCTGCCTGGAGCTTGGAAAGAGAGAGCCAAGGCCCAGCTGACCAGATGGGAGAAGATTTTCTCCAAAGATGAGTTTGATGTGGGGTGTGCGAGGAGTGCCACCCATCGAATCCGCATGCAAGAGGACAAGCCATTCAGAGAGAGAGTGAGGCGAGTCCCGCTAGCAGATCTGGAGGATCTGAGGGAGCAGCTTGCGGAACTGAAGAAGACGGGAGTGATTAGGGAGTCCAGAAGCCCCTACGCCTCCCCAATTGTGGTAGTCAGGAAGAAGAATGGGTCATTGAGGCTCTGCATTGACTACAGAACTCTCAACAGGAGGACCATTCCTGACCAGTACACCACGCCAAGGATAGAAGATGCCTTGCAGAGTTTATCTGGAGCTAAGTGGTTCAGTGTGATGGACCTCAAGAGTGGGTATTACCAAATCCCCATGCATCCAGAAGATAGAGAAAAGACTGCCTTCATAACCCCAGTAGGATCCTTTGAGTTCAACAGGATGCCCCAGGGCCTATCTGGAGCTCCTGCTACGTTTCAACGCCTAATGGAAAGGACAGTTGGAGACATGAACCTCATAGAAGTCCTTGTGTATCTGGACGATGTCATTGTCTTTGGAAAGACTTTGGAAGAACATGAAGCCAGGCTGGAGAAAGTACTGAAGAGGCTCAGTGAAGAGGGACTCAAACTTTCTCCAGAGAAGTGTCGGTTCTATCAGTCTTCTGTGAACTATCTGGGACACATAGTGTCTGAAAAGGGAGTGTCTACAGACCCTGAGAAGCTGGAGGCAGTTACTTCGTGGCCAAGGCCCACAACAGTTACAGAACTTCGGTCTTTCTTGGGGTTCTGCTCCTACTACCGCAGGTTTGTGGATGGATTTGCCCGCATTGCCAAACCCCTCAACGAGCTGCTGAAGACAGAAGGAGAGGAAGATGGAATGGGGCCTAGGAGGTCCAGTGAGTCGGTCCAAGACCAGTGGAATTCAAGGTGTGAAGAGGCTTTCAGAACCTTGAAGAGAAGTCTCACCACAGCCCCAGTTTTGGCCTACGCTGATCCCACTAGACCCTATGAGCTACATGTTGATGCCAGCCATGAGGGCCTAGGTGGAGTACTCTACCAGGAGCATGAAGACCAGCTACGACCAGTGGCCTATGTGAGCCGGAGCCTGACCCCCTCTGAGAAGAACTATCCCACCCACAAGTTGGAGTTCTTAGCCCTCAAATGGGCAGTTGTTGACAAACTGAGAGACTATTTGTATGGGGCCGAGTTTACTGTAAAGACAGATAACAACCCCTTGACCTATCTATTCACCACCGCCAAGCTGGATGCAACTGGACACAGATGGTTGGCGGCGTTGTCTGGATTCAATTTCAGTCTCAAGTACAGACCAGGGGCTGGAAATAGGGATGCAGATGCCCTGTCCCGAAGATCCCATGTCATGGTCGATGACTGGGAAGACTGGACCCAAGTGGCACCAGATGGAGTGCGAGCCCTTTGTCAGGGGGCTGAACTCCAAGCCAGAGGAGGATCCAGAGCTGAAGAGATAGGAGTTACCACAGTGGGAGTCCCAAAGTGTTACTGTGGGGTAACTCAACTAGCAGAAGAGTGCCTACCGAAGTTGTCCAAGAAGGAGCTGAGGTGTGACCAATTGGAAGATCCCATGGGGAGATTGGTCCTGGAAGCCCTGGAAGACAAGAGTCCAGAGGGACTTCGCCTTCACCCTTCTAAAGAAGCTCGCCTACTGAGGAGAGAGTTGGACAAGTTACAGGTGCATCAGGGGGTAGTCTACCGAAGGGGCCCCTCTGATGGCCCAGAAGACAAGTGGCAGTTGTTTCTCCCAGAGAAGCATCGAGAGACTGTGCTGATTGCCTTACATGACCAGCATGGTCACTTGGGAGCAGAGAGAACCTTCCAACTTGTCAGAGACCGGTTTTATTGGCCCTGCATGAGGGCCGAAGTGGAGGAGTATTGCCATTCCTGTGCAAGATGCATTCAGAGAAAGACTTTACCCCATCAAGCTGCCCCAATGGGCCACCTACAGAGTCAAGGCCCAATGGATCTGGTATGCATTGATTTTCTCTGCCTTGAACCCGATTTGAGCGGATTGGGAAATGTTCTGGTGGTAACCGACCATTTCACTCGTTATGCTCAGGCTTTCCCAACCAAGGACCAGAAGGCCTCTACAGTAGCCAAGGTACTTTTGGAGAAGTACTTTGTTCACTATGGACTGCCACAGAGAATCCATTCAGACCAAGGAAGGGACTTTGAGAGTCGCCTGATCAGGAAGCTACTAGATTCTCTGGGAGTAGAGAAGACTAGAACCACACCATATCACCCTCAAGGTGATGCCCAGCCTGAAAGGTTCAACAGGACCCTATTGAACATGTTGGGAACTTTGGAAACAGAGAAGAAGCAACATTGGAGTCAACACATTTCAGCTCTGGTGCATGCCTACAATTGCACCACAAGTGATGTGACAGGTTTCTCTCCTTACCGGCTTATGTTTGGGAGAGAAGCAAGATTGCCAGTGGATTTGGCCTTCGGCATTTCCTTAGACCATGCCTCTGCTGCCTCCCACAAAGGATATGTGGACAGACTGAGGCGCAGTTTGAAGATAGCTTATGAGAAAGCTCAAGCGGCCTCTAACCAGAGGGGGGCCCGAAACAAGAGGAACTTTGATTTGAAAGTTAGAGTACAGGACCTACAGCCTGGGGACCGTGTACTGTTACGCAACCTAGGGATCCCTGGGAAACACAAGATTGCTGATAGATGGAGATCAGAGCCATATATCGTCTGTAGAAAACTTCCAGGATTGCCTGTCTACAAGTTGAAGCCAGAAGGAAGAGTGGGGCCTTTGAAGACCTGGCATAGGAATCATTTGCTCCCACTCACTGAAGCAGTCAGAATGCCTCCAGTAAGAGATGTACCTGAATCTGTTTCCATTCTGGATACCCCCAGGCCTAATACTAGGTCCCAGACCTCCCAGGTTGGGGGTGGACAGGACCCCCAACCAGAAGAAGAAAGAGGAGAACTTGAATGGCTATGGCCTTCCTCAACCCCAGGAAATTCCGCCATAGATCTTCCACCTACTGAAGATGTGGAAGATAACACATTGAACCCAGAAGCCACAGAGTTTGTGCCATTCAGTGATGTGCCTGAGTGCTGGGAAGATATCCCTGGTCTCTACCCAGAACAAGAAGTAGATGTTCCAGAACCAGAGATGTTGCCAGAATGTGTTCCTGAAGAAGTTCCAAGAGAACAGAGAGCTCGCAGAGTTGTGAAGCCTCCCAAGAAGTTAACTTACCCCAAGATGGGAGAAAGTTCAGAGGACTCTGTTACTACAGCAAGGAGAAGTGCTGAAAGCCCTGACCCTCCCGCTGTTCATTTAGTGGAGGGCAACCCTAGCTCACTCTCTGGCACAGTTAAACAGGTCGCCCACACTGAAGTGACCTGTAGACAGGACAGCTCCCCATCTCATGCCAATTGGTGGGAAGCTCCTCTGTCCAAATTATGTGAAAATGTTGTTCCCGAGAAAGTTTGTAGTTTGAACACTGTCTTTGGGGACCAAAGATTCAAAGTGGGGGGAGTGTGTAGCGGGGTTCTACCCCTTTTAGGGGAAGAGACTACATCTCCCATGATTCCCCAGGCCCCCGGGCTGCTGACTTCCGCCCGGGAGGCTGCTGGGGGAGATTATAAAAGGGAAGAGCGGAGACCGCCTCTTCCTCTTGGGACACTTCCTCTTCAGAGGCCTGACAGGACTGGCCTGCCTCTGCTGACAGAGCGTGTGACGCGGAGACTGCAGCCAGCAGAGACACCTGTGCGGACCGGAGCTGAAGGCCTGAAGCCTGGGCCTTGCAGCCGATGGAGTGAGACTCTCACCCCTCAGAGTCCACAGCAGCGGAGCGGAGACTTCCCCTTACTGTCGGTCGGACGGAGCTGATGACCGGAGTTCAGGGCTGTGACTGAGGAGACCGGACGCCGCCATTGAAGAGACCAGAGCCACCATTGGAGGGACCGGAGCTGAGGACGGTACCCAAGGATTGGTGAGAGAGCCGAGAGGCTCATCCTACATTGACACACAAGTTTTATGCCTATTGAACTGCCTAGGCGCAATTTACCTCAGAGCAGCAATGTTACTTTTTGTGGATTACAAAGACACCATTTAAAGCTACATGTGCACCACCTCTACAGATTCATTGCCGGTGAAGAACACTGTACTAGTACAAGGACTGAGCTCTATTGCTAGGGATCAGGCCTGGTCCATTAGGTAGGCGCAGATAGATTTATTGCACCTCAGGGGTGCATAGCAGACGGTCGCCACACTGGGCGCTCCGTTTCCCCATTACCAGTTGTTACATATGTGTGTACATGTTAAAGTGCATATTGCAGGGACCTGCTAAAGTATTGTAAGTCATATGTTCAAACGCATGTTGCTATTTCTTTTCCTTACTGACAAAAGTAAAGCCAGTTATTCTTATTTCAGCAGTCTGCTTGTGAGTTCATACCAATTACACTTAGAGTATAAGCTAAGTTTTATGTGCATAGGGACGTACCCCTTTACTAACTGTGCCAGAGCGGGTAGAGCCAAATTGCCGGGGGTTGGTGGAGCTGTACTCAGGGACCCAAAACAAACCAGCGGCTCTCTTAACTGGGGGTAGCGCTACACACCAATGGCACATTGCCGCAAGAGGAAATCCGTGCCAACTGAGCATGCACCACAGAAGCCTCAGGGCGCCAGAAGACTTGACGGAAAAAGGACCCAAGGTGCAAGGGAGGCCTCCCCACTACTTTGGTCTAACATCGGGTACATGGCCCTTGTGACACAGCTGGAATATTGTTCTGGGACATTTGTGCACTAAAGAATTTTTGAAGCCAACACTGCTACCTTGACTCTCAATAGGCTACCCACACAATGTGGGCAGGGATCTTGGAAAGTGTAGTTCTAAGGGTGCATCTGTCTAGGAAATGAGCCACAAGTTGCTGTCCCTGCAATAAGTTTTTCAAGCATAGTGGTGAGTTAACAGACAGTAAAAAGTTGTTTCTCACTACATCAAGGTCAAGGTAAAAAGAATTGTGCTGGGACATGCTTTAGAAGGGAAAAAAGTAAATTTGGGTAATGCCTGCTCATACCTTTAGAGTTGGACTTCTCAAGTATATCAGGTGAATCATTGGCAAAGCAGGTAGCTAATTCAGCTCACCTACATATACCCACAACTAGGTGAACCCATCAAAATGGATTACTAAGTTGAAGAATGATCTGGATTTATTGGTTGAGACATAGTGAAATCCCCAATCATCCTGCCATCATTTCTAAAAGTAATTTTAGTCTAACCTAGTCAAGCACCCTTTTATTATGAATTTTAACAGATAGAACTGCTATTTCCCTTTCACAAATTGTAAATTAATTTTCCTCAGTACAATACCTCATGCAAGAGAAACATTAATTTATGTTTTGGTTAGGAATTGGAAGCCTAGAGTATTGTTTTTGCTAGCATAGATATGTTGGCAGTGTGAAAAGAGTCTGTTTCTTTTGATCCATGAAGAAAAAAGGATAATAATTATACCCCCTATAATTCAATGTTCTGTAAGAATAAAACATGAAAACCTCCAAATAATAGGTAAATAGACATGATAGCTCTAGTTAATTATAAATATTGTAACCACCTAATAAGTAAAGAACAAAGTCTAAGAACTTTTATGACTTATATACAGTATACTGTGTGATAGACAAACTTTCTTATTTTCCTATATCTCTCTTTATAACTAGTACCCTATTTAGCATACCTCTCAAACACCCTAGAGGGAACATACTGAACTGTCTCTACATTATATAATATATATGGATCTGTACAGTATTTTAGCTGATAAGTGTATTGTTTTCATTTATTATTATTTGTTTAATTATTTTTTTCTTTCTCCAACTGAAATTTGGACCTCAGAATCCAAGTATAGACTCCTTTAAGAAGTGTTTCGTTTAGGTTTCAGTGAATGTGGATGACTCCAGTTTCTGGGTTGCAAACAAAGGTTCTTGACTTCTGATACTCAAGAACAAAGTAAGTGCCTATTATTTTTGTTATTATTTTAAACATATTTTATTCCCTGGATCATTCAAATTGGCCATATGCTCGAAATTCCTTTTGGGTGAAAGTACAAGCTTTTTAGCAAACTTTTTGCATCTCTGTACCTTTCTCTTCTCTGAAGATATTGCAGTTTGTTTTACCATGTTCTGTCTGAACCTGATTTTTGAATGATTTTTGAATAGGAGAGTCAGTCTTCATGATAACCACTGAGGGGAACCATGTAATGAGAAAACCTGCAATGTCTACTTCCCTAAACCCTAAAATGTATCTTACTAAAAAGTAAAACTTCTTCTGGGAAAAGCCACCACAAGCAGAAAATTAGATATCTGAGGGAATTCTGTAGATTGATGATATACAGCATACCCTTGGTTTGCCGTATTGCTTGGAAGTGATTTTTTCTAAATTTAAGGAAAGTCTTTTGAAGTGGGAATACCTGCTAATGTGCAAATCCACAGATTTCCTAAATCAATCATCCCAAGTAATATTTCAGTATCTGCCCTGCCTAAACTTACAGGCACCACGGTGAATGAAAAATTAACTGCAATTTTGAATGACTCCCATAACAATTTATTTTGAAAATGTTGGCATTTTTGTGTAACCTATTGTGGCCTTCAGGTTTTTTATGTACATCTGGTAAACTTTTATGCCCCGTACACACGGTCAGAAATTCCATCAGAAAATGTCCGATCGGACCATGTTGTCGGAAAATCCGACCGTGTGTGGGTTCCATCGGACTTTTGAAAAATTTGAGATCCTGCTCTCAAATTTTCCGACAACAAAATCCGATCGGACTTTTTACGATCGTGTGTAGAGAATTCAGACGGACAAAGTGCCACGCATGCTCAGATCAAATTAGGAGACCAAACCTATTGGCTACTGGCCTCTATGTAGTTCCGTCGTATGCAACGAACGTCACCACGTTCAGAATGATTGGATTTTCCGACAACTTTATCCGACCGCGTGTATGCAACACCAGTGTCGGACAAAATCGGTCGGAAAAAATCAGACGGATTTTGTGGTCGGAATTTCCGACCGTGTGTACAGGGCATTAGACTTTTTTAACATCTCTTGGACAGTGGATCTTGCGCCCTGATCCAGAACCCTTCATCCTTTTTCTTTCCTTCCACTCTTCTTTTCCCCTCCCCATGGCTTACCCTTCTTTTGTTCTTGCTTCCTTTTCATTGTCCCTTTTCCCCCATTCTACCCCATCCTACTCTTAGGCTGGGTTCACACTATGTGCGGCCGTGGGGCACAGCAGAATGTCTGGTGTGTACCCGTTCGCCATTTCAGGTCTGAATTAGGTCCGAATTTTTGCCTAAATTGGTACCTGAAACTGAGCCAAAGACGCACAGGGCGCTTCTGCTGTGCGCTCCATGGCCACCCCGGAGATGTGTGAACTGGCTCCATTGAGAGCCAGTCACTCTCTCCTGTCATGCGAAACCCACATCCAATTCCCAATATTGTGAACCTGGCCTTAACCATGCTTGAGCACTGGATCAACCATCTATTCATTCTTGAATTTACCTCTCCCCTCCACTTTCCTTTCAACTGACACCTGTATAATACCTGCACATATTTCTATATTGATGTTAGAGACACTTCTCAAGGAGAAATGGGTGTATATTGTTATTATGCTTATCACTTGTCTTCGACTTCTTAATATGCATCTTTTTAAGCTAGGATTGTAAATCTTACTGATTTTTGGATGTTCTGTTTTATGTATTGTGTAAATTGCTGATGGACTCATTGTTACTCTGTCACTGAGATGTTTATATCTGGTTGGCCTTTCCTGGAAGACCAATAAAAATATTGTAAAAGAGATTTAGTCTAAGGCATTACTGATAACTATGTAATATAATATAAGGGAAGGTCATAATTCTGCTGACCTCACGGATAGTAATGTTTATGCAGAGTGTTTGTTTTTTTTTTCCCTTAAATTGTGATCTGTTTTTATTATGAGGTCAATTTAAATGCATATACAGTTATGTGATTTTTTTTTTTTCTTGAATGATTTATTTTTGTTAGGAAAGAGAAACGTAACTATCTCAACCATTTCAGTGGGAAAGGGCAATCACAGCCTTTTTACTCAAAATATTGTGATTTGTTAATGCAGGCATGTACTGTATTAACTTGAATATGACATTTTAAATTTAATGGTAGATCCACTTTAAAGTGCACCTGTGCCCAGGTTATGGACATTAAACTATTTACTTTTACTTAAAGAGGAGCTACACAGCCTCCATCATATTTGCCCTACCCCATCTCACATGAGCAGCTTTGAATGCCTCATGCATGCACAGGTGTGCCAGATCTTCAGGACCCAGCAGAGACCTGAGGCACATCTGCACATGTGCAATTTTCCTCTTGCACCTGCACACACATTTCTGGTATCTGGAACCTTGATAATTGTGTTGTCTGTGTGCATGTATGGAAAATCCCTGCATGTGTATTGATATTCCACATATGCCATATGTCCTAAAGACCTGTAGCACTTCTGTGCACATGTGGAATTCCATGGCAAAACTGCTTCTTAGGATTTGTGACACGAAAATCCTAGGAGGTAGCAGAGGGTGCTAAGTCATTCTCACCTAGGTGAGAAAAAAGGAAGTGTTGGGCTGCAGCACTAAAAAAATCCAGTAGTGAAGGAGGGAGGAGCTAGGTAAAAATAAGTTGTTTTTTTAAGTGAAGGCCCACATTTACAAGCATTAAAAAAGCTTTAAAACAAGCCATCCTTCAACGTTCTAGCTGTCTCTCTCGATTATTCGTTCTTATTGGAGGAAGGCTTTTATAATAAAGAATAAATATGCATATACAATGAGAGGTATTTTTTACATTGTATTAATGCAACTTAAGGTCAGAAAGAAGGGAAAGTAGGGTGAAGAGAGAAGCGAAGGTAAGTGGGAGGAGGAGGGGTGAGGATAGGAGAGAGTGGCCAGGAGGTGCAGGTCAGTTAAATCCTTTGAATAAGGGGTACAGTGCAAATATTAAAGTTCAAGAAGGTGTCAAAGTTTGCTGGCAAGAAATATATGACCCAAGGCTCCATTACCTTTTTTTAATTTAGACATAGAGCACTGAAGCTTTGTGGTCACCTTCCTGTTAACAAGGGTCCAATGCAGCCTGGTTTTGACCCTTTAGATATATCAAGAGTTCCAGACATCCATTCTTTGGCAATCGTTCATTTTGTGGCTGTTAATCCGTGGACCAGGTTTTTTGTTGGGATTCAGAGATTTGATTGCTGGCAGGATTTCAGGTCCCATAATTGGTGAGTCTAGAAACACTAACAAGCTGAAGCCAAACTCCAGCTCCCACAAGTTAAAATGAAATATTTTATACTGTTGTAGCGGCCATAACCCTGAGGGGCGGCCTTGACTTTCTGGGCTTACAAGTTACCTCCTCGTGGCTTGTCGGTTGTTGTCTAGGGGTTTCCAGGGCAAGTACCCAGTGACTTCAGATGCTGACACATAAAAGTCCTTTTCAAGGTTTTTATTTTGGAGTGGTAACATCCAACATAACACAGTCTTTGATGGGAATAGAGGGCACGGGTGACAAAACTCAGGCACTTTGAACTGCCGACATCCACTGAATGTCTCTAATTAACCCAGAGAGTAGCCACTCGCAGCTGGGTGCTTCACTGCCGGATAAACCTCTAGCCAGAGATCTAGCAGCCAATGTGATCCGGTAACTTTGCAAAGTCTCTGCCACAGACTAAATTGTAACTGAAGATAGATAGGAACCTTTCTTATGCAGCGGGCGGGATTGTCCGCCGGACCTAGTCCAGCGGACAAACCGCCGGACTTTCCAGCGGAGCTCCTCCGGACTTTCCGAGCGTGTGGACTTGCCCACACATGCCCGGACTTTTCTGGGCATGTGCGGGAAAAAGTCTGCGGGACTTTTAAAATGAACGGACTTGCCCCACACACGGAGAAAAGTCCGTTCATTTAGAACGTAACTGCAGGTAGACTAGCGAAGGCAGTAAATGCCGCTGCGCTAGCCCCATCACCTGAAATGGATTTAAAGGGGAATCCCCATGCCGAAAAAACGGCGTGGGGGCCCCCCCAAATCCATCTCAGGCCCTTATCCGAGCACGCAGCCCGGCCGGCCAGGAAAGGGGGTGGGAACGAACGAGCGCCCCCTCCTGAGCCGTACCAGGCCACGTGCCCTCAACATGGGGGGTGCCCTGGGGAAAGGGGGGCCGTGCGGCCCCCCCACCCCAAAGCACCTTGTCCCATGTTGATGAGGACAAGGGCCTCTTCCCGACAACCCTGGCCGTTGGTTGTCCGGGTCTGCGGGCGGGGGGCTTATCGGATTCCAGGAGCCCCCTTTAATAAGGGGGCCCCCAGATCCCGGCCCCCCACCCTATGTGAATGAGTATGGGGTACGATGTACCCCTACCCATTCACCTAAGGTGTAAAAGTGTAAATAAAAAAAACACACAATTTTTTTAAAAATATTTTATTGCACTGCTCCGGGGGTCTTCTTCCGTCTTGGGGGGTCTTCTCGCCGGACTCCTCCGCTCTCTTCTGCTCTTTTACCTAGCTCTTTTACCGAGCGGGGGAGCCCGGCTTTCTTCTTCGTCGGCACTGCCATCGTCTGGGGGTCTCGTTCCGCCTTCGGGGGTCTTCCGGGGTCTCTTCTGTTCTTGCCGCTGTCGCCGCCTTCTGCGCCATCTTCTTCTTCCTCTTCTTCTTCTTCTTCTTCTTCCGATGTTGACTCGTCGCTTCCGATGTTGACTCGTCTTCCGGGGTCTCTTCTGTTCTTGCCGCTGTCGCCGCCTTCTGCGCCGTTTTCTTCTTCTTCCTCTTTTTCTTCTTCCGATGTTGACTCGTCGCTGTCTCTGGCCGGAATGGCAGAGATGCGCTGTGTTGTGACTTATATAGAGACAAAGGGCGGGGTCACATGCTCATGTCACATGGTGACCCCGCCCTCCTATGATGTCACAATCCCGGAGGATGCTGGGACTGTGACATCATAGGGGGGTGGGGTCACCATGTGACATGAGCATGTGACCCGCCCCCTTGTCCCTATATAAGTCTCAACACAGCGCGTCTCTGCCATTCCGGCCAGAGACAGCGACGAGTCAACATCGGAAGAAGAAGAAGAAGAAGAAGAGGAAGAAGAAGAGGAAGAAGAAGATGGCGCAGAAGGCGGCGACAGCGGCAAGAACAGAAGAGACACCGGAAGACCCCCGAAAGCGGAACGAGACCCCCAGACGACGGCAGCGACGACGAAGAAGAAAGCTGGGCTCCTCCGCTCGGTAAAAGAGCTAGGTAAAAGAGCAGAAGAGAGCGGAGGAGCCCGGCGAGAGGACCCCCCAAGACGGAAGAAGACCCCCGGAGCAGTGCAATAAAATATTTTTAAAAAAATTGTGTGTTTTTTTATTTACACTTTTACACCTTAGGTGAATGGGTAGGGGTACATCGTACCCCATACTCATTCACATAGGGTGGGGGGCCGGGATCTGGGGGCCCCCTTATTAAAGGGGGCTCCCGGATTCCGATGAGCCCCCGCCCGCAGACCCCGACAACCAACGGCCAGAGTTGTCGGGAAGAGGCCCTTGCCCGCACGGCCCCCCTTTCCCCAGGGCACCCCCATGTTGAGGGAACGCGTCCTGGTACGGCTCAGGAGGGGGGCGCTCGCTCGTCCCCACCCCCTTTCCTGGCCGGCCGGGCTGCGTGCTCGGATAAGGGTCTGAGATGGATTTGGGGGGGACCCCCACGCCCGTCTACCTGCAGTTACGTTATAAATGAACGGACTTTCCGATCTTGTGTCGGCAAGTCCATTCATTTTCAAAAGTCCCGCGGACTAGCACACAGACCACGGGATTGTCCGCCGGACTCGCGAGTCCAGCGGACAATTTTAAGTCTGAACTTAAAACTTAGTCCGCCGGACTTTTGGTGGGAAAAAGTCCACCGGTGCCCACACACGGGCGGATTGTCCGGCGGACTCCCCGTGGGAAAGTCCGTTCGTGTGTACGCCGCATTACAGTACCTGGATCTCTCAGTCTTCTTGGCGATACTGTGTGAAGTGTGGATTCTTTAGTGTCCATACAACTCAGCTCTTAGGCTCTTACTGAGCAGCCAGCTTGTTGGCCCTCCTCCTAAGAGTCCTCCCCTGGTCACTTGTATGAATTTCCATGTCCCTCCAATACCGAGAGCACACCGGGACGCCTTTGAATCCTCCTTCAGTTACTGGGCCTCGGACTAGCCAGCTCCGAGGCTCAGGAACAGATAGATCCCTGCCCCAGAGGGCCTCTGGGGCTGGTCGGATTGACCATGCTTGCGGGACGGCAAACACTCCTAGGCCCGGGACCCCTCGCGGGGCGGACCAGAACCAGGAATCAAAGCCACAGCCGAACCCTGAACACGTGACTTCAGCACCTTAAATACCCCTTCCCAGACTACGCAGCGGGGCCAGACGCGCCCACTGATTGGCTCCGGGAAAGATTGGTACCTAAGACGTCCAACCAGGCCTGGTTCTCAGCCTGTCATGGGTGCCTCACTGCACCTATGACCAGACGGAACCCTAGTACAGCCCAGCCAGACTGATGCCAAAGTAAATCCTGTACAATTAACCCCCAGAACTCCATTACAGTTCTGAGAAAAAACTAAATTTGCACTGATAGCGCACACTTAGCAAAGTGTGACCGCTACACTGTGATAGTGTCTCATTTTCCACAGATGGGTATCCATCTCAGAATGCATTTTATTGTGTTAGCAAATCAATGAAAACTGTGGGCCTGAGGTTGGATTTTTTTCCGTATTTTTTTTTCTCATTGACTTGAGTTGCATTATAGCAGCCCATTCATTTTGAAAGAGCTGTCAGTGTATTTCAACACATTAATAAAGCATAAGCATTAATGTTGGCATCACAGTGTACCACAACACACAGAATATTCACATCTGTGCTTTGTGGTGTGTGGTTGAACAGGTGCGTTTTGTTTACGGTATATGTATGTTGGGGTTATATTCAAAATGAATGACAACACATCACAAGACACATATATCTGTGTGTTAGCATGACGGTAATGCATAATTCAACTTGAGGGCACAACCCATTAAACCAATGTTAGTTGTTGGTAAGGTCCAACTGTCAATAAAGCTGTGACAAATTATAACAGAGCAGGTGATTAGGCAGGCAAGACTGAAGGATGAGTTTCTTCAGGTCAGTGGGATGCTTCAGCATAGCCTTTTTCTAGAGTTCAAGCTCTGCCCCTTCTCATCACTTCTTTGGAGGCAATTCTGATGGAACTAATTAACCTCCCTGCTTTAGCTCAATGCCCACTGTGTAGCCTTCCATCAGTCAAGGCTATTGGGTTACAGGGGTCTTCATTTGTGCAGTTCCTGTGCACACCTTATAGCATGGTTGTCAGGGCTGGGCCCAGCCCTTTCTTCTCTGAGCTGGCCACTCAGCTGTCAGCTAATTCCCAGCTCTTATCTCTCCACAGTGACTCACCTGTTGATGATCCTACTCGTCTGTCCTGCCTACTTAAGCCGTTCAGTCCAGATGTTCTCTTCCATTGCCTTGGTCACATCTCTAGAGACGCTCTCCTGTGTTACTGTTAAAGACTTGCTTGGCTGACATTCCTTCTGGCTCCCTGACGTGTTGGCTTGTCTGACTATCCGTTCCAGTTCCTGAAGTCTGGCTATGTTTTGACTACGTTTACTCTGTTTACCTTTTTTTTATTATCATTAAACAAGTGTGATTTAACTGTAGTTCTGTCTCAGTCTGATTCATGGTTTCTGACATTGGTATGGTTATGTTCCCATGGGCATTAGAAACAAAGGGCATTCTGTGCTTGAACTAGCATTGCAGGCTGCCCAGATGTTCCTTCTCTAACACAGCTAAGAATGCAGGTTTTCATAGCCTGATGCAGTGTCCAAGTGTACATTCTTACCTGGTGGTCGGTAGAAGTATGTGTGTGTGTGTGTGTGTGTGTGTGTGTGTTTTTTCACACATGCCTTGACCAGGGCCGGACTGGCCTACCGGGATACCGGGATATTTCCCGGTAGGCTGCCTGCCCTGGGGCCGCTTTGCGGCTGCGCTGCTCCCCCTGAATCCCCTCTCTCCTGCTCCTGTGATCACGGAGCTGGCCGGGTCTGTGCTCTGCGGCCGCGCACTGCGCTGTAACGCGGTCCCGCCCCCCTAGACCGGCTCATGTGATAGTAGATAGAATCAGTGTTCCACCTATCACACGAGCCGGTCTATGGGGGCGGGACCGTGTTACAGCGCGGTGCGCGGCCGCAAAGCACAGACCCGGCCAGCTCCGTGATCACAGGAAGAGAGATGCCTGTGAGTACAGCCCTAACTGTGTGCCTGAATAGGAGGATCGGCAGGGGGGCTGCATATAGAGGAGATTATCTTTCTATATTCCTCCATGCAGCCGCTCAATGCTTGGAGGAGGGAGAGAAGGAGAATCAAGCATTCAGCGGCTGCATGGAGGAATATAGAAAGCTTATTTTCTCTATATGCCGCCCCACTGCTTCTCCTCCTATCCAAATTCTTTTACTGCCCCCCCTTCTCCTTTTGCTCCCCCCCAGTGCTCTCCTCCCCCACCACACTCTCCAGCCCCCACCACACTCTCCAGCCCCCCCCCCACAGTTCTCTCAATCCTTGTTCTTTCTGCCTCCCCCTCTCTCCAGCTCTCCCCATCCTTCTCCAGCCCCCCCCCTTGCTTCCTACCCCCACAGTGCTCTCCACCCCCCCCCACAGTTCTCTCAATCCTTGTTCTTTCTGCCTCCCCTCTCTCCAGCTCTCCCCATCCTTCTCCAGCCCCCCCCGCTTCCTACCCCCACAGTGCTCTCCAGCCCCCCCCCCGTGCTCCCCACCCCCCACAGTGCTCTCTAGCTCTCCCCCTCAGTCTCCAGCCCCCACCCCAGTGCTGTTCAGCCCCTCCCCATACTCCCCAGCCCCCCGTGCTCCCCACCCCTGTTCTTTCTGCCCCCGGTGCTGTCCAGCCCCCCCACATTGCTGTCCAGCCCCTCCGTGCTCCCCACCCCTGTTCTTTCTGCCCCCGGTGCTCTCCAGCTCCCACCGCAGTGCTCTCCACCCCCCACAGGGCTCTCTAGCCCCCCGTGCTTCCCACCCCTGTTCTTTCTGCCCCCGGTGCTGTCCAGCCCCCCCAAAGTGCTGTCCAATCCCCCCACCCCTGTTCTTTCTGCCCTTATGCTCTTCAGCTCCCACTCCCCACAGTGCTCTCCAGCCCCCGTGTCTCTCTCTCTCTCTCTCTCTCTCTCTCTCTCTCTCTCTCTCTCTCTCTCTCTCTCTCTCTCTCTCTCTCTCTCTCTCTCTCTCTCTCTCTCTCTCTCTCTCTCTCTCTCTCTCTCTCTCTCTCTCTCTCTCTCTCTCTCTCTCTCTCTCTCTCTCTCTCTCTCTCTCTCTCTCTCTCTCTCTCTCTCTCTCTCTCTCTCTCTCTCTCTCTCTCTCTCTCTCTCTCTCTCTCTCTCTCTCTCTCTCTCTCTCTCTCTCTCTCTCTCTCTCTCTCTCTCTCTCTCTCTCTCTCTCTCTCTCTCTCTCTCTCTCTCTCTCTCCTCTCTCTCTCTCTCTCTCTCTCTCTCTCTCTCTCTCTCTCTCTCTCTCTCTCTCTCTCTCTCTCTCTCTCTCTCTCTCTCTCTCTCTCTCTCTCTCTCTCTCTCTCTCTCTCTCTCTCTCTCTCTCTCTCTCTCTCTCTCTCTCTCTCTCTCTCTCTCTCTCTCTCTCTCTCTCTCTCTCATGAACCAGAAAATAATGACGTTATGCTGTTGCGCTGGTATAATAACGCTGTGGGGCTGGTATGAAATTGTTTCCAGGGCTGAATTTTATTCCCAGTCCAGTCCTGGCCTTGACCTATTATATGCAGTTAACAGAATTATATAGAAACATGCTAAAAACACATGAATGTTTTTGTCAAGCAGAAAACATTTTCTTGTTTTGGATAGTTACGGGAAGAGTTTGAACTGCAATCAGGTTTTACTGCTATCTGGGATCCTAGTTGGAGAGGGAAAATCTGCAAAAGGGACTGTCTGTGTTGCTCCAAGAATCCCTCACTTTCTCTAAAAAAAAAAAACATTGTGAGCAGGACATGAAGATTTCTGAAAGCAACTGAGACAGAAATAAAATGCTTTTCTTTATTATAGTAGGAGAAGGCTCACATCCCAGTTAGATTTTATTTCTGTTTGTGACCCTTTTCAGATTTTCCTTCACTTCCTGTCTTCATTGTCAGTAGGACAATAAGTGACGGTAAATTTCTCCAACAAAGCCATGAATAGCAGATTTGGGTTTCACATACACTTTAAATATGCTTTATAAACATACTGAAATGTGTACATGCCCTACGTGTTACTTCAGATTGAGTTTAGTTAGGCCCCTTTCACACTGGGGCGTTTTTCAGGTGGTACAGTGCTAAAAATAGCGCCTGTTCACCGCCTGAAAAAATCCGGCCCCTTTAACTCCAGTGTGAAAGCCGGCGGGCTTTCACAATGGAGCGGTGCGCTAGCAGGACGGCAAAAAAAGTCCTGCTAGCAGCATCTTTGGAGCAGTATAGGAGCGGTGTGTTCACCGCTCCTATACCGCTCCCTCCCATTGATTTGAATGGGAAACCGCGGTAAAACCGCAGCAATAGCGCCGCTACGGCGGCGCTCTGCGGCGGTGTTTAACCCTTTTTCGGCCGCTCGTGGGGGGTAAAACCGCACCGCGAGCGGCCGAATACCGCGGTTAAAACGACGGTAAAGCAGCACTAAATATAGCGCTGCTTTACGTCACCGCGGCTCCCCGCCCCAGTGTGAAAGGGGCCTTAGTGAACAATGTATCCAAAGATGTACATGCTATTCACGTTTCCTTTGTATTATTATGTTACAGAATGATGCTGTTGTGTTTTGTCATCCTAATCTTCTACCTAAACTTTGATCTGTCTTCTGGAGGTGAGAGAATCTATATCTTTTCTTTTCATTTTTAGACAAATGTAAATGTGATAAACTTGGTGCATTCTATGTCAAAATACTTATTCCTTTATATGATTTATAATTATACACCAACATGCAGGACTGGGACAAGGGGTCCTGCATGAATGCCCTACCTTTCTCTGTATTGATTTTGTTATGTACAATGTAGAAGATAGCCATTGTAGTCTGACATACACATCCATTACAAAAATAACTAACAAATATGTATGTGAAATATAATCATGAAATACAGTTGCATTGTTTCTATAGAACGGTAATAGGTGTTAACCTCAGGTGAGCATTAAAGTGAACCTGTGGGATCAATCAAATCTGGCTATGGGAAACTAGGTACAGGCACCAACACCCCAAAAACACTGACATTCTATTAGAAAAACATATGACTGATCTCTTCCTTGTAACTGCTGTTTCCTACAGAATGACATGGGGTTTTTGTTGGTACTGGAACACTTTGAAAATAAGCCAGAAGTTTTGATATTGGCTCCTGCCTGTGAAAAATGTACAACCCAACTATAGTCAAAATTATTGTTTTTAGTGAAGAAGGGTTAGAAATGCTTTCAGGTTTGTTTTGCTGTTGGTTACTAAGTGACACCAGGACAAGAAAATAGGGGCATTGAGGATGGGAAGTAGGGATGAACCGAACACCCCCCCCGGTTTGGTTCGCATCAGAACATGCAAACAGGCAAAAAATGTGTTCAAACACGCAAACACATTAAAGTCTATGGGACACGAACATGAAAAATCAAAAGTGCTAATTTTAAAGGCTTATATGCAAGTTATTGCCATAAAAAGTGTTTGGGGACCCGGGTCCTGCCCCTGGGGACATGTATCAATGCAAAAAAAAGTTTTAGCCTGGGTTCAGACTAGTGCGATGCGAATTGAAGGCCCTGCGTGACTGCGCAGTGAAACGCCGGCTGTTCTGCGGATTGTACGCGTTTTAGGTGCAAATCAGCTGCAAATTCATTAGTAACCCTTCCTGCCTAATTTGAGTTGCTAATTTTGTGCCTACCAAGCTTTTTGGCTGATTGTCTGGCTGCTTATAAAACCTGGTAGGTCTGTGTACACTTCCTGGTTGCCCAGCAGTCTGTACCTGTGTTTTGTGTGTTTCTTTGCAAGATGTGTGCTGCTCTGCCAATGATAATGCCAACTGTTGTTGCTGCAACAGCAGCAATCTTGCTGAAAGAAGAAAATCGTAGAAGGATGCGTAGAAGAAGAAGATACTGGGTTCATCCCATCATTGCAAATCATGAAGAAAGAGGCCAGTTCATGATATTGTATGGGGACCTCCGTGGGCATGAAGAGAAATTTTTCAATTTCACCCGCATGTCAATTAGTAGGTGAGTATTGTTTCTGCAAAACCATACTTAATTTGTAGCCATTGATGTATAGTGTGTTTTATATTTGCAAGACACAAGTCCATCCAGTCTAACCTATGTGTGATTATGTTATTTTAAGATTATTGTAACTAATAAGCCTTGCCCCCCCCAAATACAAACGGTACATTATTTCAGCATGCAGCCTCAAGGGCACAAAATGAGTGTAAGCCAGGTCATATCCCTTTTTTTTTTTTGGATGTTTTACCCCTTAAATACCTTGGCCCAAAATTGCTAGTGACAAGTTGCTTTGTGGGTGGTGGTGATGCCACGCAGCTTTGTTTAGCATTTTTGGCTCAGACAATTGTTACTGTTAATTTAAAAGGCCAGTGGCGTCTTCTTTGTTGAAATGAGGACCCATATGCCTTTTTTTTTCCTGTCACTTATTTAGCCATAATTATATTGTAACTAAGGATGCCTGCCTTGTTACCATAAATAATGTCCTTAACCACTTACCTTACTTTTTTTTTACAGTATGCCCCAATGTTTTTCCCACATGTATTTATGTTTTTTTTTTTTTTTTATCCGTTTTGACGAATTGCTGGGCTTAATCTCCCCTCGCTTGGAGCGTCAGAACACGAGCTTCAGACCAAGTATCCAGCCTGCTAAAAGATTATTGATCACATTAAGGTAATTATCATCACTCATGTCATTTGTCATGCGTTATATTGACCATGTTTTTTCCATTTTTTATGTTTTTTTACCTGGGTATTTTGAAAAATATGACGGCACAAAAATGTAGGAATAATTATTTATTCACGTATCATAAAATATGATAAAAATATAAACTTTACCCATGTATAAAACATAAATTAACTCTGCAATAACTTAAAAACAAAAAACTTGCCTGTCAAGTAGGCCTCTTCCCTGTTTTATCAAAATGTGTCATGTTGGTCCTTAACCATGAACAGACCTCATCACAGATTCTGATGTTTTTTGGAAAGGGGCCTCATAGGAGTATTGAGTTGCGGAAGCTGGGTCATCACTGGCAGTGTGGGGAGCAGGCCTTGCCTCCCCATGTTGACTTTGACAATACATAGCCTGAGTTTGGGGGGGGCCCTAATTGAATGAAGTGGGGATGGGATGGGAGAGGGAAGGTTACTGTGTGGCCCTTCATATCTGGAGATTGGCTTGTCATAACTTGAGGGATATGATGGTGGATTATAGGGGTAAGGAGGGTGTTGCTGCTCAGGGTAGTGTGCGTATCTTGGGTAGTGATGGGGAGGTCTTGGTTGGGGCACATTTGGGTAGTTAAAAGCAGGTTCCTGCTGTGGCTGGGAGAAGGAGTGCATCATTTTTTCTATATTTTTCCGCATTTCATAGTACCGCTCTGGGGGTACCTTTTTAATTAGTGGTACAAAACTGAGTGCCAGGATTGTATCGGGACATAAAAATGCATCCACCTTTGCAGTCATGTTTTTTAACATGTCTAATAAGCGCTCACTTAGGTCAGGTTGGGATAGTGCTGGGTGCCTCCGTGGCACTTTGCCAGGCTCACCAATTTATGCAGGAGCAGAGGATGGCCCAGGGACAGCCTCCTCTGCCCCTGAACATTGTTCTTCTGGATTAGTTTCCCAGAGACCGGAAGATGTTTGGATTAGTGCTAAATCCTCTGTGTCTTCTGGAATATCAATGGGTGCTTCCTCCTCTGTTTGTTGTTCTGGTTCTTCCTCCAAAACATCTTGCTCCTCCCAACTAGATTCTGTCCTGTTTTATATTGTAAAAATGTAAAAAATTAACTCGGCATATTGATGATTACCAGATTGTGCGTTACATAGATGATGTAAATGAAAACTTACTCCCTCATCCCCACAATGGGTTGTAGAAACTCCAAGTCCCTGGCAAACATATAGGGTACCCTAGGCGCTCCCCCCGAGCCACTCCTTGTTTCTCTGAGGTGCCTCATATATTTTCTCTAAGCATCACGCATGCTACGCTATCTTGTCTGTAAGTAGTGCACTGAAAAATAAAGAACATCAAAATGAAATTTTTTTTTTTTTTTCATTTTAGGTACTTAGCAACAGGAAATTCCTTTGGAAGTTTGCACTATGAATTCAAGGTTGGAAAATCAACGATTAGTGGCATTGTTCATGCTACCTGCCTAGTCATATGGGAAGAACTGAAGGACATTGTTATGAAGAAGCCCAAACCAGAAGAATGGCTGATGGTAGCGGACCTATTCTGGGAGAGATGCAACTTCCCCAACTGTCTTGGAGCCATTGATGGCAAACATGTACGCATCCTCAAGCCTCCAGCTAGTGGGAGCCAATATTTTAATTATAAAAAATAGTTTTCGTTGGTATTAATGGCAGTGGCAGACGCAAATTATAAATTTATTTATGTTGATGTAGGTTCTTATGGCAGCATCTCAGATTCTAGTGTATTCTCACATTCCTCATTTGGCCGCATGCTGCGTGACAATACACTAGTCTTGCCCAATAATTCTCCCCTGCCAGGGACTACAGAGCCTCTCCTCCCACATGTATTTGTCGGAGATGAAGCTTTCGCACTGTCCCAGAACATGCTCAGGCCTTATTCAAGTCGCTCTCTGACAACTGAAAAAAGAGTGTTCAATTATAGGCCGACTAGGGCATGCAGAGTAGTAGAATGTACATTTGGAATTCTTTGCAATAAGTGGAGATTCCTGCATACTTCTATTAACCTCAGTATTGATCATGCGATCAGTGCGATTAAAGCTGCCTGTGCACTGCACAACTGTGTGCGTGAAAGAGATGGGTTTCTTTTTGAAGATTCCCTGACCCATAACATGGAGGCAGCACATTTCAATATTCCTAGGGGCAGCACTACTGGTACACTTATTCGAGAAGAATTTTTTTTTGTCACCAGCTGGGGAGGTGCCTTGGCAGATGAATTCTATTGACTAAAAAAAAATATGTATTTTGCTGCTGGATGTAAATGCATGATAATATAATGCTAAGTGTGCTGTATGAAAAATGTTGTATGTAATTTTGGCTATGAGAAATAAAACTTTTTTATCTCACATTTGTGGTGTATGTCATATTACTAACCTTAGAAATTCTAAGAATATGCATTTTTTCAGGGCCTCATCCATCCCTAGATAAAGC
Organism: Lithobates sylvaticus; assembly: GCA_028564925.1. NCBI lineage: Eukaryota > Metazoa > Chordata > Amphibia > Anura > Ranidae > Lithobates > Lithobates sylvaticus. The sequence goes on from CM053038.1 coordinate 182,686,969, forward strand.
TGTTATGTGCACAATGTTTACAGCATGTGGCCTGGTACAGATTTGGGGGTGACCATATGCTGTTTGTTCAAATCTAATAAATTAAATTAATGTACACCATCTAAAAAATACAGGACAGCATATACAGGTAGTAAAAGGTAATAAAAAAAACTTACATTTGTCAGCCTGAACTTGGGAAGAGCACCTGCTCCACTCTGGCAAGAGGTCTCTGGCAATGTCCTGCCATGCACGTTTTTTGGCAACGTTGTCCTTATATTTAGGATGCCGGGTGTCATAAATCATGGGATTCTCCCTCACAAGTCTGATCAACTCCTCACAATCCACAGATTCTTTCTCCTTTGATGATGCTTTTCGCCCTCTTTTGGACATGCTGGTTTCAGTCCGGATTTCAAAAGACACAGGGGAGGAACAGGAAGAAGGGGAGGTGTTTGAGTGGCGCGAATTTCTGTTCAGGACGCAAGCCAGATGCGAATCAGATGTGTGCCCATAGAAGATAATGGGCCTGAATTCGCACCTGATCCGTCCCGCACCGCACCAGAGTCGGTGGCGGATTTTCGTCAATTCGCAGTGCGCATGCACCGGACATGTGTGAACGTGCCCCATTGAAAACAATGGGTTTTCAAATGTCCTGCGAATTCGCAGTATTTTGCCCCGCTACGAATTCGCTATAGTGTGAACCCGGGCTAAAAACAATTATAATTAACCACTACGCGCCCGCGCTATAGCCGAAAGACGGCTGCAGCGCGGATGCTCCCTGCCGGGAGGACGTCCCTGGACGTCCTCCTGTTTACTTCCCTAATGCGCGCTCCTGAGAGCGCGCATCGGGGAAGTTCTGTGCTGGCCGTGTCCGTCCGACACAGCCAGTCACAGATCGCTGTAAACGGCCAATCATAGCGGCCGTTTACAGCGAGATCGGGCTGTCCAATGAGAGATGATCTCATATGTTTGCATATGCAAACATTTGAGATCATCTATCAGCGCCGCTCTGCCTCCTCACACAGACAGCGTGTGAGGAGGGAGAGAGGAACAGCGCCGGCGCCGTAAGTAAAAATAAATAAATAAAAATAAAGCGATCTGTCCCGCTGCCACCTGTCATCAGTACCACCTGTCCCCAGAGTGCCATCAGCCACCTGTCCCCAGTACCACCAGTCCCCAGAGTACCATCTGCCAGTGCCACCTGTCCCCAGTACCACCTGTCCCCAGTGCCATCCGTGCCATCTGCCAGTGCCACCTGTCCCCAGTGCCACCTGTCCCCAGTGCCACATCAGTGCCATCTGTCATCAGTGCCTCATCAGTGCCACGTCAGTGCCATCTGTCATCAGTGCCACGTCAGTGCCATCTGTCATCAGTGCCACGTCAGTGCCATCTGTCATCAGTGCCACATCAGTGCCATCTGTCAGTGCCATATCAGTGCCACGTGTCATCAGTGCCACGTATCAGTGCCATCTGTCAAAAGTGCCACCTGTCAGTGTCACGTGCCATCTGTTATCAGTGGCACGTGTCATCAATGCCACGTATCAGTGCCATCTGTCATCAGTGTCACGTGTCATCAGTGCCACGTATCGGTGCCATCTCTCATCAGTGCCACGTATTAGTGCCATCTCTCATCAGTGCCACATGATATCAGTGCCACGTATAAGTTCCATATGTCAGCAGTGCCACATATTACTGCCATCTGTCAGTGTCACGTGTCATCAGTGCCCCCGTATTAGTGCCATCTGTCATCAGTGTCACGTGTCATCAGTGCCCCGTATTAGTGCCATCTGTCATCAGTGCCACATCAGTGTCACGTGTCATTGTCCTGGTGCTCCAGGGCCTTCAAAAGTGTAATAGGTAGTCAACAAGTTAGATGTGTAATTTATGCTCCTAGAACACGTGATGGCGCTCCCTGCATGTTGGGCCTCTCTAAGTGGCCAGGCTGTGTAAAAGTCCCACACATGTGGTATCGTAATACTCAGGAGGAGTAGCAGAATTTATTTTGGGGTGTCATTTGTGGTATACACATGCCATGTGAGAGAAATAACCTATTACAATGACAATTTTGTGGAAAAAAATTAAAAACAAAAAAATGATTCATTTTGCAAAGAATTGTGGGAAAAAAATTACAACATCAAAAAGCTCACCATGCCTCTTACTAAATACCTTGGAATGTCTTTCAAAAAAGGGGTCATTTGGGGGGTATTTGTACTTTCCTGGCATGTTCGGGTCGCAAGAAATGAGATAGGCCACCAGTGCATCAGATGTGATCAATTTTGTATAATTCGCACCACAGTTTGTAGAGTCTGTAACTTTCACAAAGACCAAATAATATCCACTAATTTGGATTATTTTTACCAAAGATATGTAGCAGTATAAATTGTGGCCAAAATTTATGAAGAAAAATTAATAATTTGCTAAATTTTATCACAGAAACAAAGAAAAATTTGTTTTTGTTTTTTAATTTTCGGTCTTTTTTCATTTATAGCGCAAAAAATAAAAAACCCAGAGGTGATCAAATACCACCAAAAGAAAGGTCTATTTGTGGGAAAAAAAGGACAAAAAAATTCATTTGGGTTCAGTGTTGCATTGTCATTCAAAATGTAATTGTCATTCAAAATGTGAGAGCACCGAAAGCTGAAAATTGGTCTGGGCAGGAAGGGGGTTTAAGTGCCCAGTAAGCAAGTGGTTAAATAAAACAAACCGAAAGCACATAAAATGTGGATAGTACGAGCCACAGCACTATTGGTTAACCTTAAATAAATGTATAATAAATAATATTATGCAAGCGATCACCAATTAAACAATAAAAAATAGAAAGTCCCCAGGAGCCAGGCATGTTATACATGTTACTGAAAGATAAACATTGTCTTGTCTATACAAGCCTGGCTTACTTCCCTCAATATCAACATACCTAAAAGAAAAACACCCTAGCAATGTCATAAATTTCTTCATAGATTTACTAGTCCCAAGCCCACATATTTTTTCCAGGAAAAAGAAGCCATTCCAATCTAGGAATTATCTCACTTAATTACCAAAGTCAGTACATTTTCTTTGCTGGTCGGGTTCAAGCACACTCATGTTTATATTTGCAATTACTAAGCCATTTACATGAACCTTCATTGAACAAACACTTTTTTTTTAAAACTCACAGGAAGGGAAGAATAATTAATTTGTTTAAAATGAACTGACCTGTGAAGCACATGAGACTAAAGCCTCGTTCACACAATCGGATGTTCGGCAGGGAATTGTGTGTTTGCCTAAAATCCGACCGCTAGGACGCTCCATCAGACAGTTATCCAACTTTCGGCCAACAAATGTTGGATGGCAGGCTAATAAATTTTTGGCGGACAATGGTCTGTTGTCAGATTTTCATCTCGTCTGTACACAAGTCCGTCACACAAAAGTCCAAAGTACAAACACGCATGCTCGGAATCAATGCTCACCAAACCCGACATTAGCAGAAGGTGCCCAAAGGGTGGAGCTCAAGAGCTGAAATTCCACATAGTTCGTCCCTATGTTCGTGTTTGTTGGCCGACAATTGTGTGCCATTTGTATGCAAGATAAGTTCTTGGCACACGCCCTTCAGACAAAAGTCTGACGCTCTGTTGGCCAACAATCCGATCATGTGTAAGGCAAAGGACCAGATCTTCACTCCAATCTCTGAATTGAGCAGCAAAGACTATTTTTAGGCCTCTTTCACACAGCCGATCCATTCAGATCCGCTTGTCAGTTTTTCAGGCAGACCTGAATGGATGCTCCATAGAGGTCTATGGAGCGTCAGATGTCAGTGGTGACATGTCCGCTGACATCCGACCCACTCCGACCCGCTCCGACCTGAAAAAGTGTGACGGAGGGAAAAGCTATTTTTCCATCCATCATCGGATCGGATGACGACGGACTCTACGGTCCGTCGTCACCCGATCTCCTATAGGGGCGAGCGGCGCTCTGACAGGTCCATCCCTGCGCAGCGTGCAGAGACGGACCTGTAATTTTCCTGCTCAATGGAGGAGATCGCTCCGGCGATCCCCGCTGAGCAAGCAAATATCCACGGGGTGGATCAGCACTGATCCGCCCCGTGTGAAAGAGGCCTTAATTGTTTTGCTCAGAATAGAATTCAAAGGTGCATGCTTGACGCTTTGGAATGTTTATGTGAACTGCAGGGCAGAAGTGACCCAGCTCATAGCTCACTGGAGTAAAAAAGCAGCACAAGTTCAGAGTTTGGCTAGAGATGAGTTTGGAGGACTCCCAAGCTCATCTGTTTTCATTTAGCAAAGTTAATGTTCACTTAGATTATTAACTATAATGGAACTTTGTATATACTGTACAATTATGCGCAACGAAAATGTAAGGAAAAGTTTTTTATGTTTGTTGAACATAATAGAATTATTGTGAAACAACTTGGCCTTATTCACTGATTTAAAGCCTAAAACCCAGAGAAAGCAGCTACATAATAGATCTATTGCATATATTAGCGCTGTTCTACGTGGCAATGGTTTTGTATTTCTGTCCATTCAGTTCTAAGATTTACACAGCTTTGCCACATGGTACTGTTTTTCCAGGCAGAGAAAGAGCACGGATGATGATGAGCTCTCTTTCAATCTGCTCTCTCCTCCTATCAGCATGCTTATGACACTGCAGCAAGCCAGATTGGTAGACTGCAAGAGGCTGATATCAAGTCATATGCAGATACTTACTTCAGCTTTAACTGAATATTCTCTTTGCTAAGTGAACAGTCTCTACTCCTTTAGTAATTTTACACCTTCTACATTATACACACTGAAACACTGAAGTTTCTTCACAGCCAGTCACAACCAATTGTACATTAGTGTATACACATTATATGAATATGTTATATTTTGTTTAAAAAAATAAAAAATAAAAAAAATAAACTGTATACTAATAGACAATATCTATTTTATTTTGGTTGTTTTCATAATGCACATAACACCTGCAATCACCTTTATTCAATGTGTGATCGTACGTACATACCTTTTAGTAAACTAGGCCCAATAAGTAAGAAGCTATTTCTGGACTTGTGCTTTTGCAAATGCAAAGAAAAGTAATAGCCCCTCCAGATGTACATACCTTCCATCCTTTTGCTACCCCACTGCAAATTTTGATGTTACTCTGACATCATTTGTTGTATTACTACTGCTAGCTAAAAACAGCAAGGTGGCCAGTGGCGGTGCGTCCATTAGGGCACACGGGCACTACCCCCTCTCTCCAGCCACCCCCCCCTCTGTGTATAATTCACACAGGTGGGTTAGCAAAGCAAATTAATATTTGCTTTGCTTACACTGAACCGCCTCTCAATCAGGAGGCACAGACCTAATACCCGTCACCTGATTGGCTGAAGGCACAGGCATCCTGATTGGACACCTAACGGAAAGGAAGAGAGCAGAGGAACGGGAGAGGACAGAGAGCCATGGAGGACACAGGAGCTAGCCCTCATCGCCTGCTGCATGTCCCACAGCTTGCCGCCATCACCCGCCACCAGGATAGGGTAAGTGTATGCTGGTCAGACAGGGAGTGGGGGGGCACAGAGGCTGCATATGATGAGCACACAGGCTACATATGATGGGTCACAGAGGCTACATATGATGGGAACACAGGCTACATATGATGGGCACAGAGGCTGCATATGATGGGCACAGAGGCTGCATATGATGGGCACAGGCGCTGCAATTGATGGGCACACATGCTATATATGATGGGCACACAGGCTACATATGATGGACACAAGCTGCATATGATGGGCACAGGTGCTGCAATTGATGGGCACAGTGGCTGCGTTTGATGGGCACAGTGGCTGCGTTTGATGGGGCACAGTGGCTGCGTTTGATGGGGCACAGTGGCTGCGTTTGATGGGGCACAGTGGCTGCGTTGGATGGCACAGTGGCTGCAATTGATGGCACAATTTGTTTGTTTGCGCCCCCCCAAAAAATTTTGCGCCCCCCAAAAAAATTTTGACCAGTGGCATAGCTATAGACATATACAGATTAACCATAACTTTATGACCACTGGCAGGTAAAGTGAATAACATTGATTATCTCATTACAATGGCATCTGAAAGTCAGTATACAGTATTAGCAAGAAAAAATGTTGTCCATGAAATTGATGTGTTGAAAGCAGAAAAATGTTCATCACAGTTTGTTGTGTATGGGGTGGATTAGGTGCAGGCTGGTTAGGGTGCCCATGCTGACCCGTGTCCACAGTCAAAGCACCTACAATGCACATGTGAGCATCAGAACTGGACCACGTAGCATGGAAGAGATGGCACCAGGATGCAGTTCGGGAAGAAGGCAAGCCAGAAGAGGCAATGTTCTGCTGGGAAACCTTATGTCCTGCTACTTATGTAGATGGTACTTATTACATATCACCTACCTAACATTATTGCTGGCTAAGTACACCCCTTTATGGAAACAATATTCCCTGATGGCAATGGTATCTTTTAGCAGGATTACGCACCCTGGCACACTGCAAAAATGGTTCAATATTGATTTGAAAAACACCACAACAAGTTTTAGGATCTGTGGAATGTACTGGAAATACAAGTGTGATCCATGGAGACACCTTAAAACTTACAGGACTACTACTGATGGCATATGCAGACATCTCAAGTCTCCCGCGAGGTGCGGGAGCCTCCATCATTTTGGGGGTGGCTCCCGGACACCCGCAAGTGCTGCCCGATATCCCGGCTGCAGGGCTGATCCTGGATGGTCCCCAGGTTCCCAGCTGGGGATGATTGGTGCAGCAGGAAGGACAGCTGTAAACACAGATCTCCCTGTATAGCTGACATCCGCTTCTCCTTCTCTCCCTCCCGCGGCTGTCGGCTAAAAAGCTATACAGGGAGATCGGTAATCACAGCTGTCCCTCCTGCTGCACCGATCATCCCCGACTGTTCTGCATATCCTCCTCCTCCAGCCCCATCCGTGTCCTTCCCAGCTTCCTCTTCAGCCCCCCTCCGCGTCCTTCTCCCCCACTTCTTCTCCGGCTCTCTGTCCTCCTCCTCTGCCCCCCTCGTCTCCCACAGCTGGCTTCCCTCCTCTCCTCTCGCGCTGGTTGTGGGGATCTGTAAGGATGGCGAGCGGAAGAAGGGACTGGTCATTTACCGGCCCCTTCCTTTTCTGAATTGGACACAGTGAGTGAGATCGCTCCTGTGTCTTGTGAAAACCAAACAGAATAACCTGTGTGTTACTTTGCTCAGTTTATGAATGGACAGGAGCCTCTGTCTTCTGTCCATTCATCTTCAATGCTGAGAAAGGGACTGGGGAATCAATGTCCTCAGCCTCTTTCTCTGTCTCAAAGGGGAGATGTCAGGGTTCTATGTAGTCCCCTGATATCTTACCAAAGCCCCCCCCCCCCCCAAACAGGGTTGATTAAAAAAAATGCAAGAAATATAAAGAAATGAAATTGTAAAAATAATTATAAAAAATGTAATTATAAAAAAATTATAAAATAAAAAACTACTGACACTTACCAACACTGTCCACTGTCCCAACCCCCTCCCCCAAAAAGCATTAAAAAAAAAATTGTAAAAAAAATAAAAAATAAATTATTTAAAGAAAATAATAAACAACACAATTGTAAAACTTAATAGAGAAAATAATAACAACAAAAAACTACTGACACACTGCTCTACTGCCACTGTCCACTCATTGTGAAAAACAAAAAATTTAATTGTAAAAACAAAATAATAAAACTAAAGAACTACTGACACAGCCCACTGCCCTACTGACATCATCCTGCACATACTAGTGTAGTGGGATGCCCCTTTGTCCAGGTTCTGGTGCAGGTCCCTTTAACTCAACTCCCCACAATCCTCTGAGCTCCTTGATCCGCCCGGGGGATATAAATGTCAGCTGCACCCAGCTTCCTGTGCTCAGAGAGATCCTGCCTGATGGGACAGCAGTGACTGGGCAAGTGAGCTGTTCCCAGGTGCTTGGTCCTCCCCTGTTAAGTCTGGTGTGCGGACCACCAGCAGTGAGCACAAGAGCACGCAGCATTTTTCCAAGCCCCAGTCACTGGAGAGAACTCTGTTACAGTCCATGTTCAGAAGCTGTCCATGAAGTGGATTGGCCCTATCTGCAGCCACCAGAACCTCCTGACCGAAGCAAGTAGAAAGCAGTGCCAGCAAGAAGTTTGTGCCAGCAGGAGGTCCACTCAGCTCACAGTCTGTTGAAAGAACGATTACTATCTTGGACATGTGAGATTCTTTATCCCTCTATTCTATCTGAAGATTGAACTCAGAACACGCTGCTGCCACCTAGTGGACATTAGTTGAACGGCAGTATAATTGTTATATGCTTTTTTCTTCACGGTTTAAATTAATGTTCTGTACTGTATACCCGTGTTCACACGATCTCCGTACAATTTATGTTGAAGTTCATTGTCAAGTAAATTAGTAATTGCATATCACCGCTGGTCTGATCATTTGGCCGAAACCATTACACTACACTACTCACCGCTGTACACTCCACACTCCTCACATGCACATACTACCCACCACCATACACTCCGCACTGTATATTCCCTATTTAACATTCTGCACTAAGTCATCTCAGACTCTATAAAACCACACCCCATTTAAGTCCCGCTCAATATGTAGCATGGTTTAGGCCATGCCCACCTCCCTGAAATTCGTTTTTGCAGGTTGGGATTTCTGCTTATGCCGGCTACCACAGCATATCTTCAGGTCTTGGGGCCGCCATACCTTGACAGGTCAGAGCTGTTTTGATGACAAAAGAGGGACCTACTCAATATTAGGTGAGTGGTCATAAAGTTATGGCTGATCAGTGAAGAATTGCACATGGTTTCTATAGATCTTGGAGGTGGGGTCCCTACGGAGGCTGTTGAGACAAATTAAACATAACACATGTGAGGATAAGGGAGATCCAGTACTCAGAGCAGCCCAGATCCTTCTCTTCTCGGGTCTCTTGCCTGCGCTCTTGGCCCCTCCCTCCTGCCAAGTGCCTCCATAGCAAACTGTTTTCTATTGGGTCACCCGAGCTGAGCCACTGCTCTGTGTGTCCATTCAGACACAGAGCCAAGGTTAAGCCCCACCCCCTCTCTCTCCTCATTGGCTCATTGACTTTGATTGACAGCAACGGAAGCCAATGGCACCCTACTGCTGTCTCAGCCAATGAGCAGCCAAGACACTCCTACAATATCCATAGATCAAGATGAGCTCATGTAAATACCAGGGGGGCTTTTGCACACAGAAGGTTTTTATCTTAATGTATAGAATGCATTAAGAATAAGATAAAAAACCTTCTGACTTTAAAACCACTTTAAGGGTTAGTGAGGTTGCAGTTGACACTGACCTTGATCCCCCTATAAAGTCTCTAGTCTAGAAGAGCTGATATCAGATTCACAATGAGATTTCAAAATGTTAACTAGTTACAGTTATCTCTGCCTTTGTGCACCAAGCAGCATTTGTTTAGCTGTTAGGATTGCTGGATGTTTCAGCAACACAGGCTAGTCCTCTTATCTATCAGACCTAGTGAGCACAAAGGGGTTGATTTAATAAAACTGGAAGTGCAAAATCTGGTGCAACTCTGCAAAGAAACCCATAAGCTTCAAGGTTTTTTTGTTAAAGCTTAATTGAATAAACTAAATTTAGACACTGATTGGCTACCATGCACAGCTGCACCTGATTGTGCACTCTCCAGTTGTAGTAAATCAACCCAAAAGTAGCTAGTTAAAATGTAATCCTAAAAGATTATTACCTGCACTGCTGCTCACTCTTATGCCGTGTACACACGGTTGGAATTTCGAATGGAAACAGTCCGATGGGAGCTTATCAACGGATTTTCCGACCGTGTGTATGCCCATCGGTCTTTTTCTGTCAGCATTTCCGATGGACTTTAGATTGAGAGCCTGTTCTTAATTTTTCAGACGGAAAACCTTTCTATCGAATTTTTTGATTGCGTGTATGCAATTCCGACACGCAAAATTCCGACGCATGCTTGGAAACAGTTTGACGCATGCTTGGAAGCATTAAACTTCCCTTTTATAGTGCCGTCAAACGTGTTGTATGTCGTGATGTTATTGACCGTCGGAATTTGGTGTGACCGTGTGTAGGCAAGACAGTTTGAGCGAAATTCCATCGGAATTCCGACGGGAATCAGAGCTTTTACCGATGAAAATTCAGATCGTGTGTATGCGGCATTAATGGCTATTTCCTTTCATGTTACCATTCCCTAGTATCGTACATATGATTAGGTTGGCAGCACCACTGCTACCCATCTTCAATTTAAGCACAATTTGTGTTAGGTTCAATGAAATTATTGTTGATACTGATAAGTGCCACAGGGAGAAGTTGCTGGAGGGGGGTGTGTGTGTGTGTGTGTGTGTGTGTGTGTGTGTGTGTGTGTGTGTGTGTGTGTGTGTGTGTGTGTGTGTGTGTGTGTGTGTGTGTGGGGGGGGGGGGGGGTTGAGGTTAGGCAGCTGGACATAGGCATAATCTGTAGTTTAAACCTTGTGGACAACTAATAAAAGGAGCATGGTAATGGTAGCCTAGATAATTACCTCAGCACAGGTTTTCTGTAAGTGGTGTGGTGGGGCTTGGCAGGATACAATGAAAGCTACAGTGATAGACCCCTTTTCACACGTGCGGACCGTATGTCCGTTTTTCATCCATCCGTTTTCGGATGAAAAACGGGACATACATGCACCCCTATGGGATAGCGGGCGTCAGCGAATAAGCATCCGCTGACACCCGCTATCGTCCACCTCTGCTATTGTCCGATTCTGCAGACGGAGGAAAACCCTATTTTTCCATCCGTCTGCAGAGCGGATCGGATGAACACGGACAGACGGTCCGTGTTCATCCGATCCCTCATAGAGGAGAGCGGAGATCTGACAGGGCGGTCCCTGCACAGCATGCAGGGACCGCCCTGTCATCCGCCGGCTCAGCGGGGATCAGTTGAGCGATTCCCGCTGAGCAGCGGATCTTCACGGGGCGGATCAATACGGATCTATCCCGTGTGAAAGGGGTCATAGTCCAAGCTTCCTTAAATGGCTGCGTGCACACTGGGCTGGTTGTATAACGTTGTAAGCACTGATGGTAAACTCAACCATATAAGTCTGACATGTACTAGACTGTTACCACTAAAGGCCATATGGGGTTTTGTAATCTCAAGTTTTGACTCAGTACCCACATCCCATGTTAACTCAATAAAATATAAAAATTTGACAGCCCTGAGGTGTGGTGTGAATGACAAAACGCGGGACTCGCATTCAAGATGCCATTCATTTGAATCCAATTGTGGTGCGGGTCTGCCGTGTGTCGCAAGACAAATTTTGCTGCAATTGTGGCAACCCGGATCACGGGATGCATATTGCTCTAAAGTAGCTACTGAACTATTTTGGGTGACATGTGTCCCACGATGCGGGTTGCCTTAAGGTGTCTGCATACCAAGACATTTTGGACAATTTCATGCTCCCAACTTTGTGGGAACAGTTTGGGGGATGGTCCCTTGTTCCAACATGGCCGCACACCAGTGCACAAAGCAAGGTCCATAAAGACATGAATGAGTGAGTTTGGGGTGGAGGAGCTTGACTGGCCTGCAGTCCTGACCTCAACCTGACAGAACACCTCTGGAATGAATTAGAGCAGAGACTGCGAGCCAGGCCTTCTCATCCACCTCAGTGGCTGACCTCACAAATGCACTTCTGGAAGAATGGTCAAACATTACCATAGACACACTGTTAACCTTGAGGCAGGGGTGGACTGACAACTCATTGGGCCCCCGAGCAATAGGAGAAGATTATGGGGCCCCGGGCAATAGGAGATTATGGGGCCCTCAGGCAATAGATTATGGGGCCACACAGTATACACACACTCATATACAGTATACACACACAGAAACACAATATACACACACACAGAATACACATACACACACTGAAAAGGTACTGGAGAGGCGGGGCAGCTAAAATCTTGGGATTTTTAAAAAAACACAGATTTTTACATACTGTCCCTGGTTTTATTGAGGCTGGCAACCCTTAGTGGCATGGGGCCCTCGGGAAGTGCCCTAGTGGTCAGTCCGCCCCTGCCTTGAGGACAACCTTCCCAGAAGAATTGAAGCTGTTATAGCTGCAAAGGGTGGGCCAAATCAATTTTGAACCCTACTGACTAAGACTGGGGTGCCATTAAAGTTCATGTGCGTGTAAAGGCGGGCATCCCAATACTTTTGGTAATATAGTGTAAATAGGCATACAGTATTGGGCATATAATGGGCAAAAACTCAAGAGAACAATGGTTTAAACATCAAAAGGGCTAGTAGATATATGCTTACCCCTTTATAGGCAGACAACGTGTATTTTAGCCTCATTGGTCAATAGCTCATCATAGTCAGAGAATGTTTGGCATGCAGAGACCTTTAACAGTAATACAAATCCACTAGATGGCAAGCATTGCTTCCAACTAATCTAGTATGTCACAACAGTGCAGTGAGCATTCATCCCACTTAATATAACATGTCAAAGCAGCTTGCCATTCCACACAAAAAGGGAAAGAAATATAGCCCAGAAGCATTGATCTCCCAGATCTAATAGAGACTAGACATCCTCCTTACTATAGAAGATAGATCAACCCCCTAGAATGCTAAACCAAGCCACAAAGTCCTCCATTCTATGCTCCTCACCTTCAATTAGACCCAAACATCAGCCGGCCATCAGTGTAACCTGAAGCTCCCAAACACCTACCTCTCCCCAACACCTTCCTTATATATCTGTCTCCAGCGCTTAGAGATGCCCAAACCTCACCGCATTTGTGCGCAGTTAATTACCTCATCAAGTGGTGCAGCCGCCACTACTGAGCATGGACAGCCACAAGATGGTGCCTGTCCACATGTCTAAATACGCCACTCTGCTCCCAACACCTCCCACAGAGAATGACCAGGGGAAGCAGGATTGAGGGAAGGGGAGGTGGAGGGCAGAACAAAACCATCAGAACCATCCCTCCTCTACAACCACACAGACCAGCATGATGCTAGTCTGTTAGCAGCGCCCAAAAGCTTGCCCATACAAAAGAACAACCCACAATGCTACAGTCCAAGCCAAACTTACAATGTGGATCACATATTTACAATGACAGATCATACACACACTATATATATATATATATATATATATATATATATATATATTGTAACATGGGGGACCATTAGCTCTCGTGGTAGATGCGTTTGTTAGTGATTCAAGCCAGTCAGGAACTATATTTAAGGGCATGGTAGCCCATTTTTATTAAACGGCAAATGAAAGTCTTTGACATAAAGGTTTCCCACACAGGGTTCTTCTCCAGCAAATAAACACTCACAGAAAATGCTAGCCCACCTGGCTCTTTAGCAGTACCTCTGCGCTTTGTCCTGGTCACACAGACCACAGGTCTGTGGATGGCTTCTCTTTAGCGCCCACAGCTTCGCTCTGGCCTTAGTCCTCAGGCTGTTGCACTGCTTCTAACAGTCGCACGTTCTGGCTGCCTCCTGCAACCTCTCTGACTCCTGGAGACCTGCTGTCTCTCTGGGTGTGGAGCAGTCTCCAACTGGGAGCCATGAAGTCTTCCCATACACTCATTATAAGTGCTGTGCTCACCTGAGCACACACCCTGCTGGCAATTTACAAAATCTGGACACAGGGTTGGAGATTCCGTCCCACCCAAGACACTCTGGAATCTCCAAACTACAGAGCCCCATGACCAAATACCAAAACCTGGAGAAAGCTGCAAAAGCAGTTCTCTCCAGTCCACATTTATGCTCTGTAGCCTTGCACCAAGCAAATGTGCATACCCTGTGTCCCCCAAACCGTCAATTCCACCTAGACAGCATCTCCTACTGTCACAATATATATATATATATATATATATACACACACACACAGTGCCCTGAAAAAGTTTTCATACCCCTTGAAAATTTCCAAATTTTGTCATGTTACAACTAAAAATTTAAATGTATTTTAGAGCGCATGCGCGGAGTCTCCTATGATGGCGGCGTAAGCCCGGAGCTCCGTACAGCGCCGGCCACACAGCGCTAATAGCGGCGGATTCCGGCTTCCATTCTCCCTGTTTCGAACGGGAGCAGGCAGGGGAGACATCGGGGACCACCTCCATGTCCGGGGGACACGCTAGACGGGCCCTGGAACCCCATTTCAGCTCCGTAAACGGCCGGGAATTTCCCAAGATGGCGGCCGCACCTCAGGCACCTCAGGCACCTCAGGCACGGGATCAGGCTGCAGAGGACTCCTCCGTCACGGGCAGGCAAGTGCTGAAGCAAGCCATCCTACCTTTTACCCCACTGTTGTCAGCCCCAGCCCCTGCAGGGGAAATCCCTTCTCAAACTGCCTCAGTGTCCCTATTGGAGCGCTCCACAGGGCCCTGTGGGATGTCTCCCTTTACAGCCTCACATAACCTGACTGAACTCATTGCTCACCAACCCACGCAGGCTCTTGATGTAACTTTCAATGTCTCAGAACTTTTTAACAGGATCTCAGAGATGCTTGACAGGGGGTTAGCACAAAATGCTGACAAAATCACAGATAGGATCACAGGAGAAATCAGGGCAGATTTCCAAAACCTGGGCTCCAGAATTGAACATATTGAACATAAACTAGACATTACTATTTCCAGGTCAAATCAAAACACTGATCATCTGCACTTTGTGCAAGAACAACTTGAAATGGCCCAGGCCCGGATCGACGATCTCGAGAATCGCTCGAGGAGGGATAACTTTAGGATCAGAGGGATTCCCGAGTCGGTCATAGATGTCCCTGCGGCTGTGCAGGAAGTCATTAAAACCCTGATCCCCTCTGTCTCATCTCACAAACTAGAATTGGACAGGGCTCATAGATCCCTGGGCCCTCCGAGGAAAGATGGATCCCCCAGGGACATTGTGGTTAAACCACACTATTACTCCATTAAAGAGGAGGTGATGAAACGCTCCCACCAACAGGACCGCATACAGTTCCAGGAGAAGGACATTCAGATATTTGCTGACATCTCCCCGTTTACCATTCAAAAACGGAGGTCTCTGAAACCTCTTCTGGCAGCTTTGACAAAAAAAGATATTAAGTACTGCTGGGCATTCCCTTTTGCCCTCAAATTCTCCTACAAGGGCAAACAGCATGCAATTCATAATTTTCCTGAAGGTGAACGCTTACTCCTGGATCTCAAGCTCATCTCCTTAGACACGGACATGGACACGACACACTCTCAACATGGGTCTGCCAAACGGCCCACACCTCAGAGCCCTACGTCACCCTTATGGGGTAAAGTCAACCACAAGAGAGTCAAGGATAACCTCCCCCCATGATGCTGTCTCCTGCGATTTCTTGTACTGAATCCTCATCTGTCATGACCGATTCTACTCCCTGATGGAAGTCACTTCCAAGAACTTTTTCCGGAACTGATTTGATCGTATCCCCTTATATTCTGACACCTGCTGTCAGGCAATTTCGGGCCTCGCATTCGCACTGGTAGTGCGACCTTTTCCCCTAGTAACTCTTCCCTCTCACCCCTGGCCATGCTCCCCCACACTGGACATTTGAGTCTACTCCACCATATGGGAAGACTGGTAGCTGTTTCCGCATTGTTCCGAGTTTTACAGTTTTGTTGCTACGCTGTATAGGGCCGGGGCTGATGCCTTGTGCTCCCTTCTACTACTCAGACAGGAATTTTCTACTTCTGGGTAGTGGAACCTTAGCCCTTCACTTGGGCTATACAAAAGTTGTTTGTTCTGATTAAGGGAAGGGAGGTCTACTCCTTCCCTTAATCCGGGCCTGTCATAGGCTTTACATTATTCAGTTAAATGTCTGATCGTGTTTTCTTCTTCTTTTCCCTGACTAACCTCTTTTCTTTTTCAGCCTGTCCACTGATGCATTTCTCTCGTAAGGTGTCTCCGGAGATTCCACAAGTCGGTTGGGCAGTCCTTCTTCCCTCACTCCCTTCACAGATTCCGGTAAGTGACTGTGGATCAAATGACATGTTCTCCCTTAAGCTCCATGGCTAACGACATTTCCACCATACACCCTTTACGGATAATCTCGCACAATACACAGGGACTTAATTCTCCCATTAAGAGAAGAAAGGCCTTCCAGGTCTACCGATCTCGTCACATAGATGTTCTACTGTTGCAGGAAACTCATTTTCCGATGCGGTATGCCCCATCTTTTCTACATGCCCAATTTCCAACGTTCTTCCTAGCTAACGCGGAAGACAAGACGAAAGGGGTAGCGATCTTATTTTCTAAACAATGCAACTTCTCGGTACAACTGGAACATAGAGACCCGGAGGGACGATTCCTCCTAGTGAAAGGTTCCATTGAAAATCAACTATATTCTTTCATTTCCTACTATGCCCCCAATAGCGGTCAGACAAGGTTCTTTCAGCGTATGCTTCATACCCTTAGCCCAATGTTGGACGGGATCGTAATTATGGGAGGGGATTCAAATATGGCATTTGACTCGGGTATTGACAAGTCCAAACCTATCCGTTCGCAAGTGACCAGGCCTACTAACGTAGCGTTCAACTAGCGCGACTGATTTACCAGTCTCAATTAGCTGACATCTGGAGGGAATTGAACCCCTCCACACGGGACTTCACCCACTTCTCGAACCCGCATCAATCCTACTCACGTATTGACCATATCTTATTATCTGTTCGTCATATCCCACTAGCACTTATGTCAAAAATTTTGGACGTCACTTGGTCGGATCACTCTATGGTCCTCCTTACGCTGCGTAGAGATGCTCCCAGACACCATCCCTCACATTGGTCCCTTAACCAGTCCGTTCTGAACGACCCTATTAGGGTTATCGAAATAAGGAAGGCCCTACAGGAATATTTCCGGCTTAACGACGTTGGGGATGTGTCTGCTGAGACTCTCTGGGCGGCGCACAAGGTGACGATCAGGGGTACGCTGATTCAAATTGCGGCTCAACAGAAGAAAGATAGGATGGGTGACATTGAAAAGCTGGAGAGGGAGTTCTGTGCTCTGCGCAAACAACATAAACGTGACCCAGATAGAGTCCCCGGACATGCCTTAGATGCGGCTAGAGTGGCCCTGAACCTGGCCCTCACTACGAAGGCTGAGAAGTCCATCAGATGGACGGGAGCAAAGTTCTACCAGAAAAGGGACAAAATTGGACCCTTACTTGCTTCCAAGTTGTCCCCTAGATTTTTCTCCCACTCTCTCCCCAAAATCAGACTAGCGGATGGTTCTCTCTCACTTAACCCACAGAACATCATGAAAACGTTCCAAGACTTTTATAGAAAACTTTATGCAGCTGATGAACACCCCAACACTGATTGCTTAGAGGAATTCTTAACGAATCTGAAATTACCCAGACTTTCTGTAGATCACAGGGCAGAGATGGAGTCTCCCGTCACGGATGCAGAAGTAGCGGAAGTTATTAAAAATTTGAAGGGGAGAACGGCACCAGGGCCTGATGGGTTTTCTACCCCTTATTACAAAACTTTTACTGACACCTTGACACCATACCTCACTAGATTCTTTAACTCAATGTCTGCAGGTTCCCCTATTGGTAATCAACTAAATATGGCCTATATCTCTGTAATTCCTAAGCCGGGTAAAGATGCAAGTTTAACAGGGAACTACAGGCCCATCTCTTTGATTAACAATGACCTGAAGATATTCACTAAAGTAATGGCTAATCGGCTAGCGTCTTTTGTAGGTCAGTACGTTCATAAAGACCAGGTCGGATTTATCCCTGGAAGGCAAGGCCCCGACCAGGTTAGAAGGGCAGTCGACCTCATCTCGGTTCTACAATCGAACTGGGAGGGGGGACAAAAACAAGAGGGCATGCTTTTATCATTGGACCTCCAGAAGGCCTTCGATTCCGTCTCATGGCCATATCTTTTCGCGGTACTCAGACATTGGGGTTTTGGCCCAAACTTTATAGGAGCTTTGAAAGCTCTTTACTCAACTCCTGAGGCCAAAGTCAGACTGCAGGGACTCTACTCCGATCCAATACAGATAGCCAGGGGAACCCGCCAGGGATGCCCGTTATCCCCCTTGATTTTTGCCATGATGATTGAATCTTTAGCAATAGCAATCCGTGGTCATTCGGACATTAAAGGGGTGCAATGTGGATCTACAACTCATAAATGCGCCCTATTTGCTGATGATCTCCTCCTTTTTGTGAGCTCGCCATCCTCATCTCTCCCTGTGATCTGCAAATTACTAAATGAGTTTGCTGTTGTTTCAGGGTTACACGTTAATATATCTAAGTCGCAGGCTCTCAATGTCTCTCTTCCTATCTCGCAAATGTCTCTCCTCAAGGACAAGTATCCATTTGAGTGGAGTGACTCCTCTATTAAATACTTGGGGCTTTCCATAACATTGAGTATAGAAAACCTTTACCAAGCTAATTATCCTCCAATGTATAAAAAACTTGAGGCAGACCTTAGAGGTTGGGAATCCCATGATATCTCTTGGACAGGAAAAATTAATTCAGTCAAGATGACTCTGTTACCCAGATTGCTTTATCTCTTTCGTTCACTCCCTATTCCGATCAGGAAAGACCACCTGAAAGCGTTTCAGAGCAAAGTCACTAAATTTATCTGGCACAAGAAGGGACCTCGTCTCTCACAACGCACTCTTTTCAATCTTTCCTCTCAGGGAGGACTGGGGGTTCCTAATTTTCTATGGTACTATCAAGCAGCAAGATTAGCACAACTATCAACTATCTACCTAAAGGTTGAAAAGCCTGATTGGATAGCCATTGAAAGACATGCTGTACCTAAGTTCACACTAGACTTTCTGCTGTGGTGCCCCTCCAAAAATAGACCTTCCATCCTGGTTCCGACTTTATCACATTCCCTCTCTTTATGGGACTCACTGAGAAAGCTTCCCTCCCTGGTCTCTGAGTTTCAACCGTTAGCTCACTTGTTTCATAATCCTCTCTTCATACCCGGTATGGACATTAAAGCCTTTAAATGGTGGCTCGATAAGGGGGTATACCGCATCGGACACTTCTTCTCTAGTACGGGTCCTCTACCTCTTAAACATTTTGTGAAGGAGCTTGATCTACCAGTATCCGAACAGTTTAGGTTTCATCAAATTTCACGTTTCATTCACTCTCTTTGGTCAAACAAACCTAATCCCCCAGGGTTCACGAAATATGAAAGCTGGTGTGGTCAAGCCATGGAGCAGAGGGGAGGGATCTCGGTGATCTATGAGTCACTTGCCACCAATCCAAATAAATTGCCATATATGATTTCCTGGGAGAGGGATCTCCAGACCTCCTGGGATGTGGGGGACTGGCACGATTCCTTTTCCAGATCTCGCAAAGGTATCTATAATGCTTCTCTCCTAGAGGCCAACATCAAACTTCTGACGAGATGGTATTTAGTCCCTACCAGACTAGCTCATATGTACCCCTCCTCATCTCCTCTCTGTTTCAGGGGATGCCAGGGACTTGGTACCATGCTCCATATATGGTGGGAATGCCCCAAGATAAGAGGTTTCTGGAATAAAGCCTTTCACCTGATTCGTAAGGTCACTGGTTGTACTATTGTTCAGACCCCCGCAATTGCATTGCTTAATGGACTCGCACTGGGTATCCCTAAACTCACCCGTAAGTTGATACTATTCATGTTAACAGGAGCTAAGTTATCCATTGCCAAGGCCTGGAAATCTCCCACGGTCTCGATATCATCTATGAAACGGAAGGTCTCGTGGATGATGGAGCAAGAAAAACTGGTGAGCTCCCTGTTAGATAAGACGGAACAATTTAAAGCGATATGGGAACCCTGGGCTCGGTATATTGGAATCTCCCTGATACCTGGAATTGATAATAAGCAGTAAACCCATCTTCAGAGTCTTGCGTCTGATGGATAGGCACTTCTCCCCTTTCTTTCTTCTTTCTTCACTCTTTTTTCCTCCCTCTTCTCTCCTTCTCTCTTTCCTTTGTCTTCTCTCTTGTTTTTGATTTATTATGTTCTTTTATACTCGTGTAGTATAGTCACTGGTAATTGTGTTGAGTTCTTCCAATACAATCTGGAAATAGTAACCCTCGTTTCTTTTCCGGAGCTACTTACCTATCTTTTGGTTCTCCGGCTGCAAACCCAGGTTTTTTGTATACAATATCCATTGGATACGACTCAGCAGGAACCATAGGATCCTTCGTTATGTTTTCATTGGATTTTATTTTTTTACTTTCCCTTTTAAAGCATACGCTAACTCCCCCCAGTGGGGAACTTAATTTGGGGGCGGGGGCCCGCGCTCCTCTTCAGACACAGTGAGTTCCCCTTAGGGGTGTCGGGAGGGGTGAGTGGGTCCCAGACAGTCCTCCAGCGTGCCAATCTCTCTCCTCTCTTCCAGTAATTTTTATAAGACTTGATATCTGGTATAGTAGCTTCCTGTTGCTAGCACTCATATTTTGTAGCTGTCTGAGTGATACTTTTCATGTTCATGTCTGTTTCTTTATATACACTCAACCTCTGTTAGAACTGTGATCAAACTACACTGTCATGGTTTCTGATGATATGTCTTGTTCGCGTATTTTGCAGTTGAAATAAAAAACTTTTAATCACAAAATTTAAATGTATTTTATTGGTATTGTATGTGATAAACCAACACAAAGTGGTACATAATTGTGAAGTGGACGGAAAATGATAAATGCTTTTGCTAATTATTTTTACAAATAATTCGCTGAAAGTGTGGCGTGCATTTGTATTCAGCCCGCTTTACTCTGATACCCCTAACTAAAATCTAGTGGAACCATTTGCCTTCAGAAGTCACATGTGCACTGACAAAAAATTCGTTCATTTTCGTTTTAGTTTCATTTGTTTTTTTGCTTTTTTCCGGGAATTCGCAAATTCGGAATACGGAAATTTCGGGAATTTTCACATTTCTATTTTTCGGATTTCCGAATTTCGTATTTTCTGATTTACGAATTTCCAAATTTCGGATTTTCGAATTTTCGAACTTACGAATTTACTAATTTAGAATTTTCGGATTTCCGAATTTCCGAATTTCGGATTTCCGAATTTCCGAATTTCGGATTTTCGGATTTACAAACTTACGAATTTTTGAATTTTCGGATTTCCGAATTATCGAATTTCCGAATTTTGGATTTTCGGTTTTTCGGAATTACGAATTTTCGGATTTTCGGAATTCGGGAATTCAAAGATTTGAAAATCCCAAAATGTTAAAATCTGAAAAAAAGAAAGAAAATCAGTTTAATTATTAACTAACTATTAAATTAACGAGTATGAATTTATCCAAAGTTACGAATTATCTGAAATAAAGAATGCCGCATCTAAACAAATGTAACGGAACAAATTAATAATAAATAATTAATAAAAAGGTTTTATTTTATTATTGTTATTTATTATTATTAATTTGTTCCGTTCCATTTGGTTAGATGCGGCATTCGTTATTTCAGATAATTTGTAAATTCGGATAAATTCGTATTCGTTACGTTCACTAACAGACAAATTTGAAAGGGAATTCCAATACCTATAATTTAATAGTTATTATTATTTCATTTTTAACAGATTTTCTTTCTTTTTTTCAGATTTTCGATTTTTCAAATTTTTGAATTTCCAAATTCTGAAAATCCGAAAATCCGAAATTCGTAATTCGGAAATTCGAAAATCAGGAAATCCGAAAATCAGAAATTCGGAAATTTCGGAAATCCCAAAATGCGAAATTTGGAAATTCATCATTTCGGAAATTCGTCATTTCGCAAATTTTGGGAAATTAAAAAATTCGGAAATTCAGAAATTCGGAAAAAAATTCGGAAAAAAACGAATTAGGAACTAAACAAATTGCACATGTCTAATTTATTCTCAGTATAAATACAGCTGTTCTGTGAAGCCCTCATAGGTTTGTTGGAGAACCTTAGTAACAAACAGTATCATGAAGTCCAAGGAACACACCAGACATATCAGGGATAAATGTGTGGAGAAGTTTAAAGCAGGGTTAGGTTATAAAAAAAATATCCCAAGCTTTGAACATCTCACGGAGCACTGTTCAATTCATCATCCGAAAATGGAAAGAGTATGGCACAACTGCAAACCTACCAAGACATGTACGTCCACCTAAACTTACAGGCTGGGCAAGGAGAGCATTCATCAGAAAAGCAAAAGGCCCATGGTATATCTGGAGGAGCTGCAGAGATCCACAGCTCACGTGGGAGAATCTGTCCACAGGACAACTATTAGTGATGCACGCCACAAATCTGGCCTTTATGGAAGAGTGGCAAGAAGAAAGTCATTGTTGAAAGAAAGCCATAAGAAGTCCCATTTGCAGTTTGCGAGGAGCCATGTAGGGACTTTGCAAACACGTGGAAGAAGGTGCTCTGGTCAAATGAGACCAAAATTTAACTTTTTGGCATAAAAGAAAAAAGCTATGTGTGGTGGAAAACTAACAATACACATCACCCTGAACACACCATCCCTACGGTGAAACATGTTGGTGGCAGCATCATGTTGTGAGGATGCTTTTCTTCAGCAGGGACAGGGAAGCTGGTCAGAGTTGATGGGAAGATGGATGGAGCCAAATACAGAGCAATCTTAGAAGAAAACCTGTTTGAGTCTGCAAAAGGTTTGAGACTGGGACAGAGGTTCACCTTCCAGCAGGACAACAACCCTAAACATATAGCAAGAGCTACAATGGAATGGTTTAGATCAAAGAATATTCATGTGTTAGAATGGCCCAGTCAAAGTCCAGACCTAAACCCAATTGAGAATCTGTGGCAAGACTTGAAAATGGCTGTTCACAGACGCTCTACATCCAATCTCACAGAGCTTGAGATATTTTGCAAAGACGAATGGGCAAATGTCACTCTCTAGATGCAAAGCTGATAGAGACATACCCAAAAAGACTTGCAGCTGTAATTGCAGTGAAATGTGTTCTACAAAGTATTGACTCTGGGGGCTGATTACAAATGCACGCCACACTTTTCACATATTTATTTGTAAAAAAAATTTAAAACCTATTATAATTTTTCTCCCACTTCACAATTATGTGCCACTTTGTGTTGGTCTATTACATAACATTCCAATAAAATACATTTACGTGTTTGGTTGTAACATGACAAAATGTGGAAAATGTCAAGGGGTATGAATACTTTTTCAAGGCACAATAAATATATTTACAAAATCCATCAAAAATACAGTAATAACACTTAAACTTAAACAGATGCTGGCAAGTTCATAGGCTAATAACATACATCATTGTACAACACTTTTTACACAGGCCACTGCTATAAAAATGTTTTCAAGTTCAACATATCATTGAACCCTGGATGGGAATTGGCTTTTAAATTGGAGATCTATTTGGCCTCTCTTTGGAGGATCCTTTTATCAAAATCCCCCCCCCCCCCCAGATCTTCATATACCCTATCCAGAGTAGCGAACCTAATTACTGATGTGTTATTACACGTCATCCATTCGTGATGTAATAAATGTGATGATAAATTCTTCAGCAAAGAGGCCTTTTTGTTTTTCCTACATACAACACACCACAGTCACAGAACTGTATATCACTCCCCTTGTTTGACAGTCCGCAAGATGTTTAGCTACATGTATTAGCTTTTGCGTTGTAATGTACTCCAGCAAACCAATCAGACGTTCCTCAGGGACAGAGTTACAGACAAATGGAATTATTATTGATTAGACATGGGAACTGTCAAAAAATTAGTTTCGTTTCGTTTCGTTCCGATTAGTTTATAAAAAAAATCGTAATTCGTAATTCGTGTACGAAATTCCGTTCAAATTCATACGAAATACGAATTTCGTACGAATCGTAATTTTTTTTTCGAATCGTTAGTAAAGTTCCGAATTGTTACGAATCGTTAACGCGGCTAATGAATTGTCAGTTCTCGTAACACAGAGAACAATTCGAATCCAGCTACAAATATCGAATTTCAATTTCAAGTTACGAATCGTTACGAATCGTTACGAATCGTTAATAAATCCAACTACAAATATCGAATTTCAACTAATATGAAAGAAATTATAATAGCGGATATAACGAATGCTTCGAATGATTCGAATGAATTCGAGATTCAGTATATCTAATATAGAGAACTGTTCCTGCACAAAGCGTCATTTTTGCAGGAAAAAAAGCTATTTAAAATAACTCGCGGCTAATGAATTGTCGGCTCTGTAACACAGAGAACAGTCATTCATTGATGAATTCAAATTCAATAACCAGGCCCTTCAGGTCTGGTATGGATATTAAGGGGAACCCCAGACAAAAAAAAATGGCGTGGGGTCCCCCTCAAAATCCATACAAGACCCTTATCCAAGCACGCAACCTGGCAGGCCGCAGAAAAAGAGGTACCAGGTACCAGGCCACATGCCCTTAACATTGGGAGGGTGCTTTGGGGGTCTGAGACCCCAAAGCACCTTGTCCCCATGTTGATGAGGACAAGGGCCTCATCCCCACAACCCTGGCTGGTGGTTGTGGGGGTCTGCGGGCGGGGGGCTTATCGGAATCGGAAACCCCCCCGTGTGAAATGGTAAGGGGTACAAAAGTACCCCTACCATTTCACCAAAAAAGTGTCAAAAATTGTAAAAATGACAGGAGACGGTCTTTGACACATGTTACGGGAACCAGCAATTAGCCGCGAGTGATTTTAAATAGCTTTTTTTCCTGCAAAAATTACACATTGTACAGAGACAGTTCTAAGCACAGGAAACATGCGCCCCTTCATATATATACTATAGAGTTGTATGCCTGTGAAGGGGCGCATGTTTCCCATGCTTGGAACTGTCTCTGTACAAGGTGTAATTTTTGCAGGAAAAAAAGCTATTTAAAATCACTCGCGGCTAATTGCCGGTTCCCGAAACACAGAGAACAATTCGAATCCAACTACTACCAAATATCGAATTTCAACTAATATGAAAGAAATTAAAATAGCGGATATAACGAATGCTTCGAATGATTCGAATGAATTCGAGATTCAGTATATCTAATATAGAGAACTGTTCCTGCACAATGTCATTTTTGCAGGAAAAAAAAGCTATTTAAAATCACTTGCAGCTACTCCCGGCAAATGAATTGTCGTATCCGTAACACAGAGAACAGTCGTTCATTGAAGTTATTGATAAAAAAAAGCGTGGGGGTCCCCCCAAATTCAATAACCAGGCCCTTCAGGTCTGCTATGGATATTAAGGGGAACCCCAGCCAAAAAAAAATATGGCGTGGGGTCCCCCTAAATATCCATACCAGACCCTTGAGGTCTGGGATGGATTTTAAGGGGAACCCCAGACAAAAAAAATGGCGTGGGGTCCCCCTCAAAATCCATACCAGACCCTTATCCGAGCACGCAACCTGGCAGGCCACAGTAAAAGAGGGGGGATAAGAGCGGCCCCCCCCTCCCTCCTGAACCGTACCAGGCCACATGCCCTCAACATTGGGAGGATGCTTTGGGGTCCCCCCAAAGCACCTTGTCCCCATGTTGATGAGGACAAGGGCCTCATCCCCACAACCCTGGCCGGTGGTTGTGGGGGTCTGCGGGTGGGGGGCTTATCGGAATATGGAAGCCCCCTTTAACAAGGGGATGCCCAGATCCCGCCCCCCCCTGTGTTAAATGGTAAGGGGGTACAAAAGTACCCCTACCATTTCACCAAAAAAAGTGACAAAAATGGTAAAAATGACAGGAGACGGTCTTTGACAATTCCTTTATTAAAATCTTCTTTCTTCTTTCTTCTGGTCTTCCTTCTTCCTTTTTTTATCCTTCAGTTTCTTCATCTTCTCCTTCCGGCATCTTCTTCCATCATCTTCTTCCTCCGATCTGCTTCTTCTTGCTCCGGTCTTCTCATCCTTCTCGTCCGGCATCTTCTTCCATGGCGTCGGCCATTTAATAAAGGAATTCTCAAAGACTGTCTCCTGTCATTTTTACCATTTTTGTCACCTTTTTTTGGTGAAATGGTAGGGGTACTTTTGTACCCCCTTACCATTTCACACAGGGGGGGGCGGGATCTGGGGGTCCCCTTGTTAAAGGGGGCTTCCAGATTCCGATAAGCCCCCCACCCACAGACCCCCACAACCACCGGCCAGGGTTGTGGGGATGAGGCCCTTGTCCCCATCAACATGGGGACAAGGTGCTTTGGGGGGGACCCCAAAGCACCCTCCCAATGTTGAGGGCATGTGGCCTGGTACGGTTCAGGCGGGAGGGGGGGAGCTCTCGTCCCTCCCTCTTTTTCTGCGGCCTGCCAGGTTGCGTGCTCGGATAAAGGGTCCAGTATGGATTTTGAGGGGGACCCCATGCCATTTTTTTTTTTTTGGCCGGGGTTCCCCTTAAAATCCATCCCAGACCTGAATTGTCTGGTATGGATATTTAGGGGGGACCCCACACCATTTTTTTTTGGCTGGGGTTCCCCTTAATATCCATACCAGACCTGAAGGGCCTGGTTATTGAATTTGGGGGGACCCCTACGCTTTTTTTTTATATCAATGAATGACTGTTCTCTGTGTTACGGAGCCAACAATTCATTTGCCGGCAATAGCCGCAAGTGATTTTAAATAGCTTTTTTTCCTGCAAAAATTACACTTTGTCATTCGAATCATTCGAATTCATTCGAATTCATTCGTTATATCCGCTATAATAATTTCTTTCGAATTAGTTGAAATTCGATATTGGTAGTTGGATTCAAATAATTTGGAGCTGAAATTCGTAAACTGAATTTTTCCTGCAAAAATTACACTTTGTCATTCGAATCATTCGAATCCATTCGAATTCATTCGAATCATTCGTTATATCCGCTATAATAATTTCATTTATATTAGTTGAAATTCGATATTTGGTAGTCGGATTCGAATAATTTCAGCGACGAAATTCGTAAACGGAATTTCGTACGGAACTCGTATTAGAAAAAATTCGTACTACGGATTTGTAAATTCGTACGAATTTCGAAAAATTCTTACGAATTACGAATTCGTACGAAACTAATCGCACATGTCTATTATTGATAGATTATAAAAGTTGCACCTGTCTCATCACTTTTTGAACAGAACCCTGTCATGTCAGCATTGTCGTATTTATTTTTAATTTATTGCAACACAAGACTCAACAAAGTTTCAATGTTCTAATTTTGCACATTATGGGGTGTACATTTCTCATTCTGTGGTATGACAATTAATGTGTCTCTAAGTTTGAATCCACGTTACTAAAGGATGCCAAATAGCTTCAGGATAAAAAAAATCCTTCAGACCTATCCTGTTCTTTCCTAGACTTGTGTCCCTTACAGGTCCCATTACCCATTCACAGCTAGGAATGTGATCACTTCCCCCCATGCTTTTCACATAGTCCCTGTTCTTCTCAATCAGTTTTGGACCTAGGAGGGGGGGCTAGGCCCAAACCAGACTGAGAGGAACCAGACCTTCACTCTCCATCATTTCATCCTACATAGAAGAAGATTGCACAATGAAGTGGATAACATGCACAAAAACTCTAGCTAAAAACCTACATTGGGTATGATTTCAGAACAGACTGTAACAGTGTTGTGTTTAAATTATGTTTTTAAACCTTCAACTGCTGTAGATTTTATCTGCTTCTCATATATCATGTTTCTTTCAATGTATTTTACTCCTGAACAGAGAGCGATGCTTGCTCTGATGAAACGTGAATTTTGCCATGTAAAAAAAAAAAAAAATTGGAGATTTTTATTTGTGCAGCCAGACTAAAGTATTAGTAATGCAAGCAGTTTAGCCAATATTCTTTTTATTCTATTTTTATTTGTTTTGTTTTTTTACATCCATTTAAACATACTTTTTCTTACTAGTGAGTTTCCTTAGAGCTTTCTTTACATCTTTGTTCCTAAAACTATAAATCAGAGGATTCATCATTGGGGTAACAGCTGTGTATAACACAGACAAAGGTTTGTCTTGCTTAAGCAAATTTTGAGATGAAGGCCTCATATGCATGACTAGGACAGTGCCATAGAACAGAGTGACTACAGTTAGATGAGACGTACAAGTAGAGAAGGCTTTGTGCCTGCCAGAAGATGAACTTATTTTAAGAATGGTAGATATAATGAACAAATATGAGACCAGTGTTAGCAAGAAGGCTGGAAGAGCTACCGCTGAGCCAACTACATAGGTCATAATTTCAATAAATAATTTATCCTCACAAGATAGACTGAGCAACTGAGATAGATCACAGTAGAAGTGATTCAGTACAGGTGGTTTACAAAAAGGTAGCCTTGATATTACCACAGTGTGAGCCAGTGGATCAAGGAATCCCACCACCCAACAAATAATGGCCAACTGTAAGCAGACTCTTCTCTTCATTAGAACCATATAATGTAAAGGCTTACAGATTGCAACATAGCGATCATAAGCCATAGCTGTTAATGAAACAAATTCCGTACATGCCAATGACATAAATACATAGAGTTGCACAATGCATGCAGGAAAAGAGATCGCACTTGGCCCAGTTATGAGGATGATGAGCAGCTTGGGCTGAGTAACTGAAGAGTAAGCTATGTCAAGGAATGATAGATTGCAGATGAAAAAGTACATAGGACTGTGCAGTTCTGGATTCATACAAATAACAGTCACAATAATGAGGTTTCCCAAAACAGTGAGAAGATATATGATGAGAAATATGAGAAACATTGGTGCTTGTGCATCTGGAGTATCAGTGAGCCCAAGAAGTATGAGGTCCATGCCATCACTCCAGTTGTAGGTCATCACCATCTCAGGCACTAAGTTGAAAACTCATTGCAAGAAGAAAACATACATAATAGAAACCTATAACAATATTTGCTAAGAATGAGCCAGAAAATATTGAAATTAGCAGGCAAAAATTTGAAAGCATTTATGCTTTCAGAAATGACATTATGCTATTGACTGAGGCAAGCACACACTATGCAGGGAATTACCTTTGCTTCTTGCTCCATTATAAGGGCACAGGAAAATGTCAGAAGTGGCATGCACCACATTAACAGAGCAGATAGAAACTGGCACAGGGGGCAGAGATAGACCTGAAACAGTTCTATTTCAGAGTAAATTAGGCCACAAATCAGTCACCCTCACTGTGTGACCACACCTCCAGTATGAATGTAGGAAAACACTTTGGTGCGTGCATGCATGAAAGTGATGATGTCACCATGCTAGTATGCAGATGTAAAAACAGTGTTATGATGTGATTATGTGTATGATTTTGGTAACCGGTGTCCTAAAGTAATTTAAAGGCAGGGAAAGGGCCAGTACCTAATCTATAAAGTTCTAGAGTGAAAACATTTGTTTATCTACTCATTTTTACAAGCATTTCTATCATCATTACTGCACTTTATTCCCCTGGCAAAGCTTTTTAATTTGGTGACATCAGTAGATAAAGTTTTTTTTTATTTGTACATTTACAATTTACAGTGGAACTAAACCCATCAACTTAACAGTTTCCCAAAACAGTTACATTGATGACATGCCATGAATAATAACTGTCACAGTTGTTTGTGCTCTCAATCGAACTGCCAAGCCACCAAGTGGCTGTTGTCATAACTGATCACATGTGCAGCTTCATGGCAACTGCAGATTAAATAGAGGAAAAGATAGTAGCTTCCTTGTTGGCTTCAAAGAATAGGAGGGTTTAGTTTGCTTTTAGAGGCATTTTTCATTTTTTTTAAATCTCTCTAAACACAGCTCTATTTTAGCCAATGTGTACTTGTGTATTGTCGTGTTTTGATTTGTATTTGATGGCAGCATTTTAAAATAAATAAATAAAAAAAAATGATCCAACCCATCTGTGCATAAATGTGCATGAATATGCATAAATAGATTTTAGTGGCTAGAATGAATATTCTAGCCAATATAATGAGTTTATGTGCAAACACATCTAAACATCATACCTCCTAACTGTAGAACTTAAGAATGAGGGACACATCAGGGACGTAGTGACCTATGGCATGTTATCCACGCCGTGGCAAAAAGTGGGTGTGTCCAAACTGTTAATGATAGGAGGGGCTTTCGGATATTGTTAAACAAAGCTTGGTTTCCTTGTACCTATAAAATATGCTTTGATTGCTGTGTCACAAGTGAGAGTCTCACAGACACATATTAACCTCAGCAAAGTAAAAAATAAAAAATAAAAAAAATATATAATAAATATATATATATTAAAAAGCTTCCATTACATACTGTTTTGCACACACTGAAAATAGACAGAGAACTAACATTTTGTCTGAGCCTACCTTAACCACTGAAGGATCAGAAGCATTTGCCCCCTTAATGATCAGGCCATTTTTTGCGATACGGCACTGCGTGGCTTTAACTGACAATTGCGCAGGCATTCAACGTTGTACCCAAACAAAATTTATGTTCTTTTTTTTCACACAAATAGAGCTTTCTTTTGGTGGCATTTGATGACCTCTGCAGTTTTTATTCTTTGCGATATAAGCAAAAATATTTTAACTTTTTGCTATGATAAATACCCCCAAAGAAATGTAAAAAAACAAATTTCTTCATCAGTTTAGACCGATATGTATTCTTCTGCATATTTTTTGTAAAAAAAAAATGCAATAAGCGTTTATTTATTGGTTTGCGCAAAATTTATAGCGTTTACAAAATAGGGCATAGATTTATGGAATTTTTATTATTATTTTTTTTTTTTTACTAGTAAGGCGGTGATCAGCAATTTTTAGCAGAACTGCAACATTACGGCGAACAGATCAGACACTTTTTTGGGACCAGTGTCCAGGAAGGACACGAGAACTAGTGTGTGCAGGAGACCCATGTGACCAGGCACAACCAGGGCAGCCGCCTATAAATAAAATTGGGGGTGTCTCCATCTTCATTCTCCTCCCCTCTATTGATACCAGATTTATTATCTAGTTGTTCATCTCCCATTTGTACATACACCCCATGCTTTCTCCTGATGAGCGGCACCAAGCCGTGAAACGTGTTGCGCTAACAACTGTCGTATACCAGTATACTACAGCTCTAACAGTTTATATTATTAATATATTCGTACCATCACATTATGTGACAGGGACCAGTAAGGTCATAGGCCATGCAGATGTTACCTTGCAACATTTTTGTACCCCACTGTGATATATGGTGGACTCTGTAACTCTATCATGCTACCCATTTTTAACCATGTTATTACCAGTTACCACTGTTTTAGGAATTGACGCCACGTTTAATGTGTATTCCTATTTGAATGTATATGGAAATTATGTGTGAATTTTTGTTATTTACGTAATATTAAATATCTCAATCTCCACCATTGTATTCATTTCAACTCTTCATTCAAAGTCCCACCCTCTTGCTCCTAGTTTTAACAATACCTTTGGGAATATGTTCCATCTGTTTTTAGGGTGGAACATGTAACATGTTCCCAATGCTGCAGCTGCTGCCCAATCCCACCCCCCCCATCACAGCAATATGTGGAGAAGTTTCCTGTACTAGCTGTCACTTTTTTAAATCTTGCGGCCACGTGGGGCTCCGCCCACATGGCTGCGACATTCATTCACCTAGCTCTGTGTGTGAATGAACTACAAGCTCCGACATCCCTTGCGAATGACGGTCTGTAGTTCTCAATGAACAAACATGGCGCTGTGGTGCGCCATTGCAGTTCATAGTGCCATGGTTGTTCATTGATTCTTCCTGTCAGATTGTATATGCTTGCCCATACGGGATGTGCAGGCACCCAGATACACTGACAGGTCTGCAGGAGACCTGCATGGCACCAGTCATCTGCTGATCGCTGGTGCAATGCTTTACAGGCTCAAAAAATAACAAATGCTAATTTTTTTATCTTCAAAAAAATTGGAATTTATATTTATTTTTTCTAAAAAGCAAACTTATCCTTTAAGTGTTGTAAGTTGTTCCCACATATCCCACCCTTTATAGGGATGGGAGGGATTTTCCAACTAGTGTAATTGGGCTCATGATGGTAAAGCATTCATATGGGTGATTTATTGTATTTTTTGTGTATGAGGTTATGCGTAAGCACTAGCCACAGCACAAAACCCGTCAACGTTTACTGTACCCCACACTGTCTGTGATGTATTTTACATGAAGGATCAATAAAGGTGAAGTGTTGCAACGAATTCCGGATTTCTCTTGATTTTGTATTGATCTAAACGCCTGATGTGCATGGCCATATAGGCTAACATAGATCGCAAGTTTACAGGCATAAAAAAAAAAAATGCTGACCACCTGTAAAAGCCTGTCTGCATGAGCTATGTTTCTATTAACTGTCATTATTATAACTGCCTAAAACAGATCTATATATTTTCTGTCCACAATATTTTTTATTTTTGGGGAAATCTGAAATTTTAGCATAATCTATAACCAGTGCAAGGTATAAAATGCTTAGGCAATATGTGGCGGTTTGTAAAATAAAAGGATTTTATTATTTTATATACTGATTACAGAAAATCAAATATAAAAAAAATAACGTATTTTGTGCAATACTGGTAATTTTAAAAGTACATACTGAAAGCAATTAAAAAAAACGTGATCATCTTTTGGAATATTAATAAATAGACATAGGAGGTTTGTGTGTGTCATCGCTGCAATTCTTGGAACAAAAGAAACATATATTGCAAAAAGTTAATTACATGTGACCAGGCTGTCGAGAAGTAAAAACTAAAACATTGCAGTTAATTGAATTTGTGGGTCCATAAATATGACATTTAAATAGAATGTTAAAAAAAAAACTTTTAAGATAACATGGTTATTTCTAATTGAAGTTTTCCTTTGGCTATGTTGATTTTTGTGTATAGGAATAACCTACCTATTGACCTTTGTTATGTGTAGAAGATGATCTAGCAGATGATGTAGGTGAAGCACAATTTATATCCTTATCCTTGCAAGATAAACAGCTTTTCGCAAACAAATATTCACTTGAGGGAACATATATTTTCTCCCTTGGCAAATCGCCATTATTATGCTTTAGAAAGATTTATGTTAACCCCTCAAATAATCAATACAGAAAACAATATTTTTTTTTATGTGATTTTTTGTGAATACTATTTTTATTATACAGTATCTCACAAAAGTAAGTACACCCCTCACATTTTTGTAACAATTTTATTATATCTTTCCATGTGAGAACACTGAAGAAATGATGCTTTGCTACAATGTGAAGTAGTGAGTGTACAGCTTGTATAACAGTGTACATTTGCTGTCCCCTCAAAATAACTCAACACACAACCATTAATATGTGGAATCTGCAATTCAACTTAAAAATGCAACATAGATAAGGTGAATCAGTAGCGCTAATATAAACAATGAAAAATATAATATAAAATGCTGAGTAAATACTATGCAAATAAATACTGTGCAAATATATAAACAGTGCTATATAAATATCAGAGTACAAAAATAATAGTGTATAATTGACTCAACGTATAACTTAATAGCAGCGGTGTGTCTATTTCTCTTAGTGACAAGTGAAAAAGTTCATAAATATATAAAGTCCAGATTGTGAATAAATAAATAGGTAAGTGATTTTCCAAGTGTCTTCAGTCACAGTTTCAAAGTGGAGTCTTCTGACTGACTTGAATCTACCACCACACCACGTGATCACACTCCCTCTGAAAGGCCCACTCACCAGCTCACTAGGCCTCACACTCTCGTGTTTGGCAGATGCGTTTTTTACCCACTCCAGGGGTTAATGAAGGATGGCTTGTTTGATCCGTTTAACTCTCAATGCGATTCCATATGTAAAACAATGAGTAAAACACTCCACATAGTGTAAAAACGTATGATAAAATTTATTCACGTAAAAACACTCCAATGGTCAAACTCACATTTCAAAGGTTAAAATCAAGCTTCAAATCCAAAACCACGGCAAGCCAAACAACGCTGATGTATAAAAATATAAAGTATATATATATACTGCGGTCTCGGCGGACCAAGAGGAAGACCCTGGTGGTGGTATAGTTATAGTCCACAGTGGCGTAATATATAAATAAATAAATACAATCTTTACTTTTTGCTCTGTAGCCTCATTCCCGACATGTTTCGTCGCTTGGACTTATTCATGGGTATGGCTACACAGCCCATCTCAAACTAATTTATAGTGATAGGGGAGCTAGTCACATGGGTGGTGACCCAATCATGTGACAAATCATGTGACATGTTGTGTGCAATCAGATGTGGGCTGATACACATGACCGTATACATTCCCCTATCCCGGCTTGCGAGAAAGATCATTGGTGGTGTGACTGGCAATAGTGTCATAATATGAAAATAATAATAATACTGACAACTTCATGCTATATTTGTACGGGTAGTTTTTTCCTAAAATCCATCTCAAATGCCTACTCTAATATGCACACTGGTGTTCCTTGATGTGCAGAGAGTGTATGTGTAGATATTAGGGATGATTGTCACTATATTACCTTAAAGATGTCAGGGTGGATGTTTACTGGGAGTCCTGGCTTCACAACGGTATAGTGCTATGGAGACTCGCTATTATGCTGTATATGTGTTCCATTTCGATCGCTGCCTATATATATCTTAAAATATTAAAACTATTCTCATTAAAAGCTGCATGCATGCACATGCGTTTTTCAATGAAAAAATGGGTGAGTGATATTTATTATGGAAAATTGTCCGTGTTCAGCACATTGTGTCGCTGTGCATCCATTGGCTCTGTATTGGCTGATTTATTGTGTGCGCGCGCCTGTCATCACAAACAGTGCGCGCGCATCACACAACAGCTGTGGATGAGTATCTCTTCTTATGGCTGTGAGGGCCGCTGCATCTGCGCTTGCGCAGTAGTTATAGCTCAGTGAGGGATGGACATTAGTGTACTGTATGTGCGCGCGCGTAATGTCCTGGTCACTGCGCGCGCACTGGGCTTCTCCAGCCGTGGATATTCATCCATCAGCTGAGAATGCAGACCGCCGCGCGCGTGCGCACTGGCTCCGTGCGCGTGCGCGTTGTATCAGGAGGTGCGCGCGCATCCAACAGCACACTACCCAGGCGAGCCTTCACCCTATGATGAGATGCGGCCCGCACCTGCGCAATAGGGTTAGAGCGGCGGTTCAGCGGCGCGCTCTAGGTGTCCCCTCAGCCTATATAGAAGTACCGGAAATGGGTCCCTGCGGTTGAGATGGGATGACACATTACATGGAAGGCACATCTTTGGCAAAGCTGTAACATTAGTGCATATTAAAAAAGGTGTGTGATCTTGACTCCATGACTACACAAAAATATAAATGTATTAAACCATCGCAATTTGAGCACTAATTCCCTAAGTTTAGAGGTGCAGAGAGCTGTATCATGAGTGAATGACAGGCACTGCATCCAACGGGAATTGGTGAGAAAATTGCACAAAAGAATCTGAGAAATTTGATATTTGATCACACTATTAAAATAAAATAAGTAGTGTTGAGCATATTATAAGAATATTTAAAATATCTTTAAAAACAAACCTATATATATGTGTATAAATATACATGTAAGAATAATGAAAATCTTAAAATATTAAAACTATTCTCATTAAAAGCTGCATGCATGCACATGCGTTTTTCAATGAAAAAGTGGGTGAGTGATATTTATTATGGAAAATTGTCCGTGTTCAACACATTGTGTGGTTGTCACAAACCCCTTTAAGCTATCGGGTGTGTGTATTACCTGAGAGGTGTTTTCTAAACACTTTTTTATATAATCCAAAATAATTAAGATTGGAGTTCGGAGAAGGCTGACTATTCAATACAGATTTAGTTGATGAGTGTTTTCATCACTCTGCGGTTTCTACTGTAGTGCATGGATTAAAAATTAAAAATTATTAATGAAGCAGTTTAGGTCCAATTCTACGTTCAGTCCCCGTGGCGTTAAACTTTTTAATAAAAAGATCCAGCGGGTTTCCCTTTGACTGAGGTCTCTGACCCTGTTTGAACCTCTCCAAGAGGGGTGAATGGTGTCTATTCCGCAGAACTGTAGAAGTGTTGGATCCCGATCATGTTTTTCTTTAAAGTGTAATGAAACGCTATGAT
The DNA here is from genome assembly GCA_028564925.1 of Lithobates sylvaticus. NCBI lineage: Eukaryota > Metazoa > Chordata > Amphibia > Anura > Ranidae > Lithobates > Lithobates sylvaticus. The sequence continues at coordinate 182,722,880 of CM053038.1, forward strand.
ACTGGAAACCTTTCCTTATATTGGCCAAGTGCTCCGAAATCCGGATTCTCAGTAGTCTTTTTGTTCTGCCTACGTAGAGTAACCCGCATGGGCACCACATAAGATACACAACATGAGTTGTGTTGCAGGTGATAAATTCTTCTATTTGGAAAACCTCACCATCTCTGTTTGTTATTTCTGTTTTAAATAAAATTAAAAAAATAAATTATAAATATTAATTTAAAATTAAAAAAAAAAAAAAAAAATATAAAAATTAAAAAATAATTATAAATAAAAAAAAAAATTAAAAAAAAAAAATTAATATAATTAAAAAAAAAAAATAAAAAATATAATAAATAAAAAATAAAAAAAAAAAATAAAATTAAAATTATTATAATAAAAAAAAAAAAATAAAAAAAACAAATAAAAAAATAAAATAAAAAAATATAAATAAAATAAAAAAAAAAATATAAAAATTAAAATTATAAAAATAAATTTTATAAATAAAAAAAATAAAAAAATTAAAAAAATTAATAAAAAAAATATAATAAAAAAATTAAAGTTATTAAATAAAAAAAAAAAAAAAAAAAAAAAAAATAAAAAATAAATTAAATTTTAAAAAAATAAAAAAAAAAAAAAAAAAAAATAATTAAAAATTAAAAAAAAAATAAAAAATATAAAAATTAAATAGAAAAAAAAAAAATAAAAAAAAAAATAAAAAATAAATAATTAAAAAATAAAAAAAATAAAAAAAAAAATAAAAAAATAAAAAAAAATTAAAAAATTAAAAAAATAAAAATTAAAAAATAATAAAATTAAAAATAAATAAAAATTAAAAAAAATATACAAAAAAAAAATAAAAAAAAAATTAAATATAAAAATAAAAAAAAAAAAAAACCTATTATTGACACTCGTAGTCCTGCAGCAAATGCATTTCCTGCAAGCGTAAAATCCTTTTAAATTTATCCTCAGGACCTGGCGGTTTGGTGGATCTATAAGTTTTTTGACTATTCTATCTCCAAAGTTTGGAGCTCTTCTATAGATGAATCTTGGTCGATGATTTAAAATGGCTCCCAAATGTCTGTCCCTACATAAAATGTGCCAGTGTCTCTCATAAATGTTTTGTACTTCTTTGTACTGACAATGGAAATCTGAAATAAAATTCACTTGTTGTTGTTCCTTTTCTTGTTTGTCTTTCTTCCTCAAGCACATCTCTCTTGGAATTAGAGCGACATCATCAATGATTTTATCTAAAGATTTTTCAGTGTAGCCCTTTTGGGTGAACTTATTCTTTAAAATCAGTGATTGCTCATAGTAGTCTTCCGTTTTGGTGCAGTTCCGTCGAATCCTCAACATTTGTCCCTTGGGGATGTTTTTAATCCAGGCTGGGTGGTGTCCGCTATGGATAGGCAAATAGCTGTTCCGATCGGTCGGTTTAAAATATGCTTTAGTGCATAATTTAGCCCCTTCCTTCTCTATGGTTACATCTAAAAAGTTAATGGATGTATCACTTACTTGATACTCAAGTTTGATGTTGTTATTATTCACATTCAGTACCTCGAGGAACTCTATAACCGATTCCCTGGAGCCCTCCCAGATCAGTAGGAGGTCATCAATAAATCTCCTATAAAATTTCAGTTGCGGGAGATTTTTGCTAAAAATGAACCTATCCTCCCACTCTGCCATGAATAGGTTGGCGAGGCTGGGAGCATATTTTGCTCCCATAGCCACGCCAACCTTCTGGGAGAAGAATTGATCGTCCCACCAGAAGTAGTTGTGCGTCATACAATATTCCAAAGCTTGTCCTATGAATCTCTTCTGGGAGTCCGATATGTCGTCTCTTTTGCTGAGTGCCCAGTTCAATGACAAGGCCGCGTCTTCATGTTGGATTATGGTATATAAAGAACAAACATCGGCTGTAACTAAAAAGGTGTGATTTGTGGTGCTAATTTGGATCGAATCAAGTAGCATCAACAAATCCGATGTATCTTTCAAGTATGCTCTTGTGTTAGTGACGCTGGCTTGTAAAAACTTGTCTAAGTATTCGCCGAGTCTCGCAGTGACCGACCCAATACCATTAACGATGGGTCGGGCGGGGGGGATTTCGGCATTTTTGTGGACTTTCGGAAGCGTATAGATAATTGGTATTCTGCACGCACTGGGGACCAAGTATCGTTTCTCCTTAAGGTTTAGTGCCTTGGTATGGTATCCCCATTCAATCAGTAGGTCCAACTGGTTCCTATACGGTTCAGTCGGGTTTACTTGAAGCTTTTTATATGTATGGGCATCTGCTAAAAGTTCATTGAGTTGGTTAGTGTAGAAGGTTTTATCCATTATCACAACACCCCCACCCTTATCCGCTGGGCGTATGATGATCTCTTTTTGTTCCTCTAATGAACGAATGCCTTCTCTAATGTAATCTGGGTTAATATGTTTTTTTGGAGTTAATTCTTCCAGATCCTTTAAAACCAAATTCTTAAACACCTCAATGAAGTGATTGCTTGGGATTTGGGGGTTGAAGATTGACTTGTTTCTTAGACCACTGTCGACCTTCTCCACCGTGTAAGAGACTGCTGGCTTAAAATTTGTGGGAGCACTTAAAAAATATTTCTTTAAATTAAGTGTTCTAATAAATTTATGTGTGTCAATGAACACATCGAACTTGTTAAACTTCTTTTTGGGGGCACATTTTAGTCCAAGATTTAGTATATTTAGTTCCTTTTGGTTTAGCTCAATTTTACTTAGGTTGTATATTCCACTGTTCAGTTGTCCCGCATTCGCTTTTTTGGATTGTGCCCTGCGTCCCGATCGGCACCCCCTTCTTCTCTTTGGGGCGCCGTTTTGTCTTTGTTCTGATAATATGGGGGTTGATTTCTCTCTCCACCCTTGTTCGGCTGTGCATTCTTCCTCGGTGTCCCTCCTCCTCTCCCACCCCTCCCCCGTTGACCTAAAAAAGGGGGGGGTGGTTGTTGATGATATGGGTTACCGTAGTAGTGGTCTTCCGCCAGTGCTTGGTATCTGTTGTGCATGGGTATTTCTCCTCTTTGGTCCCAATATTGGTTTGGGGGTGGTGGAGGGTGGCGGTGCCAATGTGTGTGTTCATATAGGGGATAGTGGTTGTTTCCATATTGTCCATTCCCTCTATTCATTCTTGGCGACTGGTACTGGTATGGGGAATCCCCTCGAGGAGTGCGGGGTTCTGGATAGTGGGGGAAATGTCCACCGCCTCTATCTTGTGTGTAGGTTCTCGTCTGGTACGGGGGTTGTAAAGGAGGTTCAGTCCTATTCGTTGCGGACTGGGTTTTCCGCCCCGTGCCATTATTGGTTTTCTCCTTCTCATAGGGAGCCTTTTTGTGTGTCATTTTCTTAGGGTTATTTGCGCTCTTTTCTTCTTTCTCCATTGCAGATGATGTCTGTTCGCATGTCTGAGAGCATTCTTCTTTCTCAGCAATGAGGGACTGCCAGACATATATATTATTTGTCTGGAAGTCATTTGCATCTCTGGTATATTTTTTGACTTTTTTCTTTTGTGTTTCACGGTCAATTTTTTCCAATTTTCTCTTCATGTTGGTGTTAAATTCTAAAACTTGGTTGGAATCCTTCAAAGGTTCTAATAAGGCTTGTATATCTTTTATTTTTTGATTTACAATACTTAATTTAATGTGTTTTCTTTTTAGAACCAGAGCTTGTAGTTCTCTACCTCTTCTGTTGAAAAATTCCAACCACTCATCCATATATTTTTGGTCAGTGAGACCATCCTGTGGGGAAACCTCCCATCTCAGGCTTCTAAAAGTCAAATTTTCCCTCTCATAGTGCTCAAATGTAAAAATGTCCCACCAAGTCTTAACTTGTTTTTCTAAAAGATTTTCTAAAGATCTTAAAGTGCCGGTAATATCTTCCTCACAATCAACCATATCATGGTTGTTTGTAAAGATGTTTTCAGGAATCATCTGTCTGTTTGACAGGAAATGTATAGCTTCCATGGCTGCAGTAGGTAAAAGGGTTAAAATGGTATGTGCTGTTGGTGAATGATGTATAGCTGTGGAAGACCGCCCTCTGTATCATCTACCCCCACCGCGCCGCAGGTGTGTAGGCTATAGAATTAGTGAAGGATTAAAAGTGCAAGTGTAAAAAGTATATATATATCAAACAGCAGCTACTTAAAACATATAAACATGTGGAATCTGCAATTCAACTTAAAAATGCAACATAGATAAGGTGAATCAGTAGCGCTAATATAAACAATGAAAAATATAATATAAAATGCTGAGTAAATACTATGCAAATAAATACTGTGCAAATATATAAACAGTGCTATATAAATATCAGAGTACAAAAATAATAGTGTATAATTGACTCAACGTATAACTTAATAGCAGCGGTGTGTCTATTTCTCTTAGTGACAAGTGAAAAAGTTCATAAATATATAAAGTCCAGATTGTGAATAAATAAATAGGTAAGTGATTTTCCAAGTGTCTTCAGTCACAGTTTCAAAGTGGAGTCTTCTGACTGACTTGAATCTACCACCACACCACGTGATCACACTCCCTCTGAAAGGCCCACTCACCAGCTCACTAGGCCTCACACTCTCGTGTTTGGCAGATGCGTTTTTTACCCACTCCAGGGGTTAATGAAGGATGGCTTGTTTGATCCGTTTAACTCTCAATGCGATTCCATATGTAAAACAATGAGTAAAACACTCCACATAGTGTAAAAACGTATGATAAAATTTATTCACGTAAAAACACTCCAATGGTCAAACTCACATTTCAAAGGTTAAAATCAAGCTTCAAATCCAAAACCACGGCAAGCCAAACAACGCTGATGTATAAAAATATAAAGTATATATATATACTGCGGTCTCGGCGGACCAAGAGGAAGACCCTGGTGGTGGTATAGTTATAGTCCACAGTGGCGTAATATATAAATAAATAAATACAATCTTTACTTTTTGCTCTGTAGCCTCATTCCCGACATGTTTCGTCGCTTGGACTTATTCATGGGTATGGCTACACAGCCCATCTCAAACTAATTTATAGTGATAGGGGAGCTAGTCACATGGGTGGTGACCCAATCATGTGACAAATCATGTGACATGTTGTGTGCAATCAGATGTGGGCTGATACACATGACCGTATACATTCCCCTATCCCGGCTTGCGAGAAAGAAACCATTAATGTCTAAACCGCTGGCAACAACAGTGAGTATACCCTTAAATGAAAATGTCCAAATTGGGCCCAAAGTGTCAATATTTTGTGTGGCCACCAAATTTTTTTTCCAGCACTGCCTTACCAGAAAGACAGAGGTAGATTAGAGAAGTAAACAAGTGGCTGAGGAGCTGATGTAGTAAGGAGGGGTTTGAGTTCCTGGAGGACTAGGCCGGCTTTTCAGTCAGTCACCAGTACTATAGAAGGGACGGACTGCACCTAAATGAGGAAAGTGCAGATATGCTGGGAGTGAAGAATGCCAAAATGTTAGAGGTTTTTTTTTAACTAGGCGACGGGGGGGTCAGAGATAGTCAGTGCATAACATATTCCAGAGAGTAGTATTGGGGGCATTAGTGGTAGGTTGACTAAAGCACATAAACCCAAGGTAAGTATAGTCACAAGTCCTAGTTGCAATCTCGGAACAACTAATAAGAGTATAGTATGCGACCGGTCTAAACTACGTGGCATGTTCACCGATGCCAGGAGCCTGGTGGATAAGAGGGGTGAATTAGAGATACTGTTGTATGAGGAGGATTTGGATTTTGTGGGAATTTCAGAAACCTGGTTCAACAGCTCTCATGATTGGCTGGCAACCATTCAAGGGTATACCCTTTTTTGCAGCGATAGAGTGGGTAAAAAAGGGGTAGGGGTATGCCTATATATCAAGAATAATGTACAAGGGGATGTGAGCGATGACATCACTAAGGGGGCTAGGGAGGAGGTGGAATCCTTATGGGTAGAGCTCCAAAGGGATGAAGCTAAGGGGAAAATAATACTGGGAGTACGCTATAGGCCCCCTAACCTGAGGGAGGAGGGGAAGACGGATCTCCTATCACAAGCTGTATTAGCAGCAAGGATGGGAAGTGTTATCATAATGGGGGATTTTATTTATCCAGACATAGACTGGGTGGAGGGAACCACGAGGGAACCTTACTTTCCATGAAATACCCAGAGATAAAATAATATAGATATCAACAGACTGTTAACCACCTATGGTTCAACAGAACTAAAATGACATTACATATCAACTTCAGTTCTTGAGGTAGTTCCATATAAGAATAGGCAATAAATAATATATAAAAACAACATATTGAGCATAAAATCTATCTAAATAACACTATTGCATTAATTTCTTTGGATTAAATGGATTCATTATTACAAAATTAATAGTATACGTGGGGGGGGGGGGGGATGTATATGGGAAGATACATGAAATTAGGACTACTATGTATGCATGTAAATAAATTGTAAACTAATTAAAAGAATATGTTTACACTCTATGTGTATATCACACAGAGGCCAATACTACCTAGATACCTTTTGCAAAGCAATGATTTTTATTATAATAATATATGCGATAATAGAATTTATATGCACTAATAGTGCTATCTAATGTAATGGTTTTTGTGATGGGGTAACATAGTGAGGTAATTGCACCTTAAAGCGGAGTTCCACCCATTTTTGAGAGGTGATCTTAAACAAAAGACCACTTCTCGCCCCCCCTCGTTTTTGGATATTTAAAAAAAAAAATTTTACTTTCTAACTTACCTTTTTTGGAAGTAGTACTAAGAGTACTTCCGATCCAACAGGGCCATGGCTGTGGCCGAGATCATCACATCCTCTTCTGCAGCGAGCCCCCCGTTGTCTTCTGGGACATGTGTGTGTCCCAGAAGACAAGCTGGCCAATCACGGAAACCGGTAGTGAAGCCGCAAAGGCTCCACTGCCAGTTTCCCTTTGTTGGAATGGTGGTGCCTGCACCCGATCTGATGAGCGGATCAGCCTCGGGGGGCCAACATTGCGGGCTCCCTGGACAGGTAAGTGTCCTTCTTAAAAGTCAGCAGCTACAGTGTTTGCAGCTGCTGACTTTTAATTGGCTGGAACAACACTTTAAAGGGGCTATTGGGAGTAAAAGGAAGGAGGGTTTTCTTCTGGGTTGAATGGGAGGAAAAGGGGAAAAAATAAGGGGGGGGGGAATTTTTGGGTAACGACATTAAGGATTTTTTCAATCATTGCAATACCAACCCCCATGGCCTCAGTTTCACATATGTTACAGACCCAGATAAACTAGCCTTTCTTGATTTTAAACTTTATCATGTCAATGACAAAATACATACTAAAAACTATTGTAAACCGACAGCTGCCAACTCACTACTACACTACAAAAGCTGCCACTACCACAAGTGAAAAAATAATATACAAAAGGACAATTCTGCCATCTGAGGCATAATAGTACCAATACGACTATACAGAACAAAGCAACTTACTTACAAACAAACTCAAAGATAAGGGCTATCCCGAATCATTGATCAAACAAGCTTACACTCAGTATTCACAAGACGTTCCCACTAAAATAGATAAAGGTACATTTGACCAATCTGTTCGTTTTATCACCAGATTCCATTCTGATCACAAAAAAATGGAAACAATTCTTAAAAAACATTGGTCTATATTGCTTGAGGATATACATCTCAAAACTATCCTCCCCAACCTCCCCAGAAACATACAGAAAAGCACTGAATATAAAAAATAAAATCACACCCTCATACCATTACAGGTATGTTTCAATGTAAAAAAACGCTATGCAAGACCTGTAGTTTTGTACAACATGGCAAGAAACAATTTACTACCAAGGGCAAAACCTACAATATCAGTGAATTTTAAAACTGTTCATCCGATTATGTGGTGCATTGCCTCAGCTGCCCCTGTCATCAACTTTATATAGGTCATACTTTTCGCCCCCTCTGACAGAGATTTGGCGAGCACCAGAGAAAGGTTAAGGAAGGCAAAGATAAACACAGCGTTCCTCGCCACTTCTCCCAATATCATAATAAATCTACTGAAGCCTTAAAATTATTGATCGTGGAACAGATGCCTCTCAGGGGCTGAGCGATTACATAGGCTCTACGAACACAAAACATATTATGGGTGGCAAAGTGGTGTAGTGGGTAGCACTCTCACCTAGCAGTAAAAAGGATCGCTGGTTTGAATGCCAACTACGACACTACCTGCTTGGAGTTTGCATGTTCTCCCTGTGCCTGCCTGGGGTACTCTGGTTTCCTCCATCACACTCCAAAGACATGCTTGTAGGTTAATTGGCTCTGTCCAAAATTGGCTCTAGTATATGAAGGGTAGGGACTGATGTGAGTGTGCGATGTACAGGGTTAGGGACAATTGTAGACATGCACCCACACTCACTCAGGATGGACTGGTGTCTTCATTCAACCTTACTAACTATGTAACTATATTGGATTTATTCTCTTGGTACCCTTTCGCCAGGTGAACTTAACGAGGAACTAGAGTTGTCTACTATATTATAACATTTTGCCACAAAAAAAACCACACACATGCCAATTAATATCAAAGACCACTATGTATTTCCCTCCTTTTCCCTAGGTATCTCTTCTGTATCATGATGGTTTTCATATAAAATACTTTTCTGTCTTGGGGTGGTGGGAGGTTCGTCCCAATAGGAAGTAAAGATAGTGTTTCTGTTAATGTCTAAACATCTAACCCCCCCTCCTTTTTTTTCATCCCTACCCAAAATCCCCCCCCCCCCCTATTTTCCCCCCTTTTTTCTTTCCCTCCCCTTCCCCTCCCATTCAACCCCCCCCCAAAATAACTCCTTCCTTTTACTACCAATAGCCCCTTTAACCACTTCAGCCCTGGACCAATTGGCAGCCAAAGGACCAGGCCCCTTTTTGCGATTCGGCACTGCGTCAATTCAACTGACAATTGCGCGGCCGTGCGACGTGGCTCCCAAACAAAATTGGCGTCCTTTTTTTTCCACAAATAGAGCTTTCTTTTGATGGTATTTGATCGCTCCTGCGTTTTTTATTTTTTGCGCTATAAACAAAAATAGAGCGACAATTTTGAAAACAATGCAATATTTTTTGCTTTTTGCTATAATAAATATCCCCAAAAAATATATAAAAAAATTTTTTTTTTTCCTCAGTTTAGGCCGATACGTATTCTTCTACATATTTTTGGTAAAAAAAAATCGCAATTAGCGATTATTGATTGGTTTGCGCAAAAGTTTTAGCGTTTACAAAATAGGGGATAGTTTTATAGCATTTTTATTAATATTTTTTTTTTTTACTAGTAATGGCGGCGATCAGCGATTTTTATTGTGACTGCGACATTATGGCGGACACATCGGACATTTTTGACACATTTTTGGGACCATTGTCATTTATACAGCAATCAATGCTATTTAAATGCATTGATTCCTGTATAAATGACAGTTGTAGTGAAAGAGTTACCCACTAGGGGGAGGGGTTATGGGCTGTGACGTGTGTGTGTTTTTTTACATTAGGGGGCGGGGCTGACGTCTGACATCATTGATCGGCTTTCCCAATGACCGGGAACAGCCAATCAATGACAGGCAGAGTAGGAAGCGCGGGGAGAGGTTTGTTTACACATACCTCTCCCCGTTCTTCAGCTCCGTGACCTAATCGCGGGACACCAGTGGCGATTGGGTCCGCTGGTCCCGCGGCCGTGGTCACGGAGCTCCCGACCGGGTCGCGAGCGCGACCTACGGGCAGGCATTTAAAGGGTCACGTACAGGTATGTGATTTTGCCTGCCCGTGCCATTCTGCTGATATATGCAGTGGGCGGTCGGGAAGTGGTTAAGGTGCAATTACCTCACTACGTTACCCCATCACAAAAACCATTACATTAGATACCGCTATTAGTGCATATAAATTCTATTATCACATATATTTATAATAAAAATCATTGCTTTTCAAAAGGTATCTAGGTACTACTGGCCTCTGTGTGATCTACACACAGAGTGTAAACATATTCATTTAATTCATTTACAATTTATTTACATGCATACATAGTAGTCAGTAGTCATAATTTCATGTATCTTCCCATATAAATTTTCTTTTCCTCTTCCCCCGACGCATACTATTAATTTCGTAATAATGAATCCATTTAATCCAAAGAAATTAATGCAATAGTGTTATTCATATTGATTTTATGCTCAATATGTTATTTTTATATATTTTTTCTATTTTTTATTACCTATTCTTATATGTAATTACCTTAAGAACTGAAGTTAATATGTAATGTCATCTTAGTTCAGTTGAACCATAGGCGGTTAACAGTCTGTTGATAGCTATATTATTTTAGCTCTGGGTATTTCATGTTGGAAAGTATGTCACATACTTTCCACTAGATGGCAGTGTTCCAAGGGACTTATAAGGCTGTTATCAGCCAAAGTCTCACTAGCTTGACAAAGGAGCGCGCCCTGAGTCCAATCTGCCAGTGTGCATGCTCCAAAGCGCTGTTGCAACCCACCAGTGACGTCATTACGCCGGGCGCCACATTCCAGCCCTCACCATTGGCCTGATCCAAGCCTCGGTTTCATCGTCGTGGTCCCAGAGATCCTGCTGGCTAGGATTTCTCCTCCACAGGCAAAAAAATCAGCTGTTCAGAACGCCGCTCTGCAGTGAACGCCACCCCAGAGTGGATGGACTCGTGCCTTATTTCCTTAACCTCCATGTAAGTGGATAATGCACCTGTATCTCATTAAAATGTTTACAGTTCTAACCTAGAGGCGTCTGTGTTTCTCTTCTAGTTTAGACATGAATGGCTGTGTGTTGAGTTCCTTTTGAGGGGACAGCAAATTTACACTGTTATACAAGCTGTACACTCAATACCTTACATTGTAGCAAAGTGTCATTTCTTCAGTGTTGTCACATAATAAAATATTTACAAAAATGTGAGGGGTGCACTCACTTTTGTGAGGTACTGTGTATATATATATATATATATATTGTGGGAGAATTAGCTCGTGGGGATCACCTTTTTCTGAGGTTCAGTCAGCAAACAGGCACTTTCTTAAAAAGCTGGCAGATGCCAGGTTTTATTTGCAGGAGGTTTGCAAAATAATAAAAAACAAACAAACAGTAAATTAAATCCTTGGTGTCCACCGCTAACTAAACAAATAGCCTCCTCTCTATACAGTGTGGGGTTAATCCCCGTCACCCACAAAATATGCGGAAAAGCAAACCTTTTAGTCCAACACCCAGGGCGCCTCTCACTCAGGTTCCTTTCTGAGTCTCCAAAACCAGAGAGCCCTGCTGTGCTCTCTTCCTGGATATTTAAAGTCCAGCTGACTGTGGACTCGAACATCCAGACCGGAACCCAGCCTGCCACAGAGGCTGGAAAAACCGGGCCGGATTCCGGTTCAGTCCCATACAATGGAACAAATGCAAGGTGAAATGTACCTATTTTAATGTATCTCACTTCGCATACCGTCACAAATTTTTTTATATATATATATATATATATATATATATTGAAAATTGATCAATCCTAATGAACTGATGGCCTATCTGATTTCTTGAGGCCAAAAAAAACCCAGACAGTACAAATACTCACCAAATAGAAAGTAGGCAGTCCAAGATATTTAGTAAGAGGCCTAGTGAGTTTTTTGAAGTTGCAATTTTTGTCACATTTTTGGGGAAAATTAAGAAATTAAACATAACTGATGTGGCGGTGACTGGTAATAGTATGTAAAAAGGAAAATATATATTTTTTTAAAGTTCACTTTTTTTTTACAATCTGTGACAGACCTAGCCCGGCAGAGGCTTTTGGAGAGGATTGAATGCTAGCCCTTGCCTTCTGATTATGGGCCCTGGATTTTAATGGAACAATACTCTTTGGGAGGGGAATAAGAATTTCAATCTGATCTGTACTAATCTGACTCAATCTTGTATATATTGTATATTGTCTCATTTTGTTGTGTACTATTTGCTGTGATCGTTTGGGGTGTGACTGTATTCTATTGTTCTATTGTGACTGTCTGCCTCAAATATTATGGGATGTGTAAGTGTGTTTTCTGTGAGGAAAGAGGGAGGGGGGATTCCTCCAGCAGCCCCCCTGATAAGCCTGTTTACTGATGAGAAGTTGAACACACCTGACCTGTGTGTCTATTGTCATTGGACAGTTTAACCCGCCCTCTTTTCCAAGGGTGGGGGAAAGAGTCTCTGAGTTATTTTATCTGTTCCATGTGTGATAATAAATTAGTTTGTTGTTTAACACTCCTAGATTGGTGTTGTCTGGTGACTGGGTGGGCTAAAGGGTGGGCACTTATGGGCATTGATGGAAAGCAGTGATGGGCATTGATGGGCAGCACTGATAGGTGGCACTGATTGCCAGCACTGACTGGCCTGGCTAAAGGGCACTGATTTGTGGCACTTGTGAGCACTGATGAGGCGGCACTTATGGGCACTGATGAGGAGGCACTAATAGGCCACATTTATGGGCACTGATAGGATGAGCATTGATAGTCAGCACTGGGCACTGTTAGGTGCCACTGATGGGCACAAATATGCCTCACTGGTGGGCACTGATAGGCGGCAGTGACTTACACAGATAGGCAACACATATAGGCGGTACAGATGGGCATTGATGGGTGGCACTGATGGGCGACACTGATGAGCATTGATGGAAAGCAGTGATGGACATTGATGGGCAGTACTGATAGGCGGTACTGAAGCCAGCACTGACTGGCATGGCTAATGGGCACTGATTTGTGGCACTTGTGGGCAGTGGTGGGCACTGATTGCTGCCACTGGTGGGTACTGTATGCTGGCATTGGTGGGCACTGTATTGTTACACTTTTTTTTTACTATTGTAATCAGGGTACTGATGATCAGTGCCCTGATTACATCCCCCTGTGAGGAGATGCCGCTGATCGACTCTCCTCGCCTCACACTCTGTCAGTGTGAGACGAGGAGAGCTGATTAACGGCATCTCTGTGTTTACATGTGACCGGCTGTGATTGGACACAGCCGATCACATGGTTAAAGAGCCGTGGACATTCCTGCATGATCTGCTTCTGCTGCCAAGTGCCTCATGTCCATCAGAGTATGAGAACTGTTGCCGACTATGCCATTGAATTCCGTACTCTGGCGGCAGAGGTTGCTTGGAACAATGAGGCCCTCATGGCTGCTTTTTCTCATGGTCTCTTGGTTTCCATCAAGGATGAGATAGCAGCCCGAGATACCACTGAGCTGGAGAAGTTGATCACGTTTGCCATTCTCATTGACTCCAGACTCAGAGAAAGACTCTCTTTTAAGGAGCGCTTGCAGAAGCCTCCTGTATGTATGCCTCCGAGGTTTGCAGTCCCGTGCCTCTCTTACCTCCCATGCCTCCTGGTAGCGAGTCGGTCAGTGAAGATGAACCCATGGGCTTCACGCGTCTCTCTGCGGATGACTGAAACTTTAGGAGGAGGGAGAGATTGTGCCTTTATTGTGGCCAGGCAAGTCACTTTTTGAAGTCCTACCCGTCCAGGGAATACCCGAACCTTGAGGTCCTGTCACGGACAGACCTTAGGTGGCTGTTTTCGTCCCCAGTTATCCAGAAGGATAAGCCCCTGGTTTCGGTCACCCTTTCCTGGGCTGAGTCGTCCATCGAGATACAGGCTATAATGGATTCTGGGGCTGCAGGCCTGTTCATTGATGCTGCCTTTGTATCGAAGCACTTGATTCCGCTGCAGTTGCGTAACACTCACTTGCCATTGAGGCTCTTGATGGGAGACCCCAGCCTGCCCATATGAGTCATGAGATGGTTCCATTGTCCATGGCTGTAGGGGCTCTTCACCATGAGATAATTTCCAAGTTATTTCCCCACCTAAGTTTCCACTGGACCACTCTGCCCCCATTCATGAATTTGTGGAATGTGCTGTACCTCAGTGGCAGGTTCCAAAATGCCATTTGAGGAGGCCACAAGGATGGTGAGCAGCAACAATGCATGCAACAGTGACACTGTCCCTCTAGTCTTCCTGTTGGAGCACACGCTTCATGGAATAATGGATAGGGCACTTGAGGCAGAACAGAGGGAGGAAGAGGAGGACTTCCTTACCTCTCAAGGCCCCCTTTATCCAGATAGCATTACTGCGGGCCCGACAAACACACAGGAAGCGGGGAGGATTGTGTCAGCATGCATGTGGAGGATAACACTCAGCAGCAGTCTTCAAGGGATGGTTTTCAGTCCCCAGAAACCCAAGGAGCTGTACGTGGCTGGGAGGAAGTTGTTACTGATCATGTGATCCTTAGTGACCCAGAGGACTCAGAATCGAATGCCTCTGCAAACTTACACTGCATGGCCTTCCTGATTCTGCAAAGCCTGCGAAATTACCCTAGGATTCGTGGTATCAAGGAGAGGGACCATTACTGGCTGGCAACCCTTCTTGATCCACATTACAAGGGTAAGGTTGCAGAACTCGTCCTGCCTTCACAGAGGGAGCAGAGGATGAAACATCTTCAGGAGACCTTGAAGAAAGGTTTGTGAAATGCATCTCCAGACCCTGGGAGGTTACAATTTCCTGGTGCTGGACAACGTGTTGCTGAGGCTTTGTTCAGTCAGAGGAAGAGCAGGGGAGAAGGTGGCCGGCTGACCAATGCCTTTAAACAATTTTTCAGTCCTCAGCACCAAGGTCTGATCGGTTCAAGCAACCATCGCCAGCGTCTGCATTACATGATGCAGGAATATCTAGGGGCAAGAGCAGGCTTGGAGACCTTTCCAACAGAGCATCCACTGGGTTACTGATACTTGAGGATGGACCACTGGCCAGAACTTGCTCAATATGCTATGGAGCTACTGGCCTGTCCTGCATTCAGCGTTCTTTCTGGATCCTTGAGTGCGCCTGCCCACAGACTCTGTTGATAGGCTCACGTTCATAAAAATGAATCAGTCTTGGATCAGCAGAAGCTATCAAGCACCTAATGCTGATGTAACTGATTGATTTTTCTATGGATGTAGGATCCCTTTAAGACTGCCTATGCTGAGTGTGAATGTGTGCCCCTCGCGCTACTTGGAGTAAGTGAAATAGTGACAGATAAATAAATAAATAATAGTGCTCTGCTGCAAAATGTGGTGTGTTCACAAATACACAATAAGTTATAGATATTAAAGGAATTTCGCGCAATACGTAGCTAAAAATAAAATTAAAATGCAATAAAGGATATACCAGTCATATAAATATTATTAAAATATCAATATTACTGGTGAGAGATCATAAATAATACAATACTAATAGGTATAGGTGTCTACAGTAAATAGCATTAAAAGTGACTTGTGCATATGTGCAAAAAACCTTATTAGTAGTGACCATACATAAGTGCTGTGAAATACAAAATAAATAAATTCAAACGATTATTGTGCATTAAAATACTATACAATAAAAGTGATAAATAGATAGGAAGTCAAAAAATGAATGAGTAATATATACTCTAAAGGCAGATGAATGGTTAAAAAATACTAATGGTTAAGCATACTAATAAATATAGTCCCAGGTTGGATAAAATATAAATGAATATAACAGTGTCCAAGTTAGTCCATCCGGTCCTGATAGTGTGACTATGTGTAGTCAGGTACCGCGATCACTCTGATCATGCAGTAATAGTATATTCTATTCACTCAGGTAGTCGACGCTAGCTGCGTGATTTATAAGGGTGGATAAATATTGGGTCCTGTGTGTTTTAAAAAGTTCTGCAGTGGATACTTGGTCCTGATTTTCATAAAATTCAATCCAATCGCCAGTCTCTCAAAACTCTCACCTCAAATATATAAGATTGGAGCTTTTCGGGCATATCCTATAGCCCCATGAGATGTAGATACAGATTATTCAGCAAAAAACTGGTAAGAGTAAAAACCTTCTCCTTTAAGGGCGTTTTAAATCTTGGATCCTGCAGTGCTCAATGTCAAGATGTGACAAAGCGCCAAAAACAAGAAAAAAGGGGAAGCCTCCACTAGTGTAGTATTTTAGTTAAATAAAGACATGTTTATTTAGACAAGTGGGTGGACTCTTACATTAAAATCAAAGAAAATAGGCAAATCGGCATAAACAGATAAAAGTAAAGTAGCTCCTAGGCGTTCTCAGCGCCTTCTCACGTCTCCTTCTCTGCCTACGGCCACTCCCTACGCGTTACGACACGTCACGTGTCTTCATCTGGGGAACCGGATTGGCTAATTGGGCTTGTTCTATATTGTGTAAAAACCGGAAGTTGATGTTCGGCCATCTTAATTGTGGTCAGGTATCTACTAGGTGGCGGCCATTTTACTGGTGGTATGTTAATATTGTTCCGGCGGATATGCTTTCGGCGGTGCGTTCCACCTCAGCGTTCCACCGTCTTCTCTGGGAAAGGATTCTACCCTTGTCGCAACTGCTACGCTTGCAGACACACACAAAAACCCCAAAAGAAGAGAATGGACTTTACAGCCATAAATACGGGACAAACCCACAAAATAAGAGACTTTATAGGCTGCCATACAGAGGGAGTTGTGTATGTGCTACAATGCAGTTGCAATCTCCAATATGTGGGAAGAACTAAAAGGGCATTAAAAGTAAGAATAGAGGAACATGTGCGAAATATCAGACGCGGGTTCCCTAAACATAATGTGTCAAAACATTTTGCACTAAAACACAATAAAGACCCATCTTCCCTACAATTTTGGGGAATAGAGAGATACAATAAAGCATGGAGAGGCAGTCATAAAATACGAACAATAAGCCAAAAAGAATCGAGATGGATTCACACAATGCGTACTCTCACCCCTGGAGGACTCAATGTTGAGTTCGACCTGAACTGTTTCCTGAGCAATTTCTGAACAATTTTGGAACATATACCCTGGAAGAAGGAGTCAGCATTCATATACCCACATTAACATATATAAGAAGTTAGTGGGCGAAACAACACTCTAAATATATGTCCCCACATAGAATTACTTAGAGTACCCATATTTTGTTTTATCTATGGTTATCAATTTTATACCTACACATATTTTACTACACGATTCATCATAATACATAATTTATGCATACAGCCTATAGAGTGGCTGATTGTCTTTTATTTTAACTGTTTACTATAAATTATTGATGGATTGTTTATATATGTATAATATTTTTAATGATTAGAAGGTACCTCAAGGTTTTCTCTCACTCCAATATCTAGTTATTACTCTACATGTGTACACAGGGTACACTTGTTAGAGCTCTATACAAACCCTCATGGTGCATTTGTACTTCATGCACCATTGATTTTATTAATATTTTAATTATTTATGCATTTTAATTTTTCAATATGATGACTTTGGAATTCAACATATATACATATTGATTGAAGCTATGATAACACCAGTATCTGTATATTGGGAATATATAGACTTGGTTTACTTATATATAGGATATTATCCAATTTTAAAAGCTACTGGCATGTCCTGCATCCAGCGTTTTTTCTGAACACACATTCAATGCTGCTGGAGGGTTTGTAATGGATCATAGAGTGCGCCTGTGCACAGACTCCGTTTATAGGCTCACATTCATAAAAATGAATCAGTCTTGGATCAGCATTTATCAAGCACCTGATGCTGATGTAACTGATTTAATTTTATATGGATGTGGGATCCATTGAAGACTGCCTATGCTGACTATCCTATTCCTCCTCAATCTTCATGATGATAGCTTCTAAGAATATTTTTGGTTCAGGGCACCACCACCACTGCCTAAGGCTCATTTTTTTTCTGCCCCTGTTTAACAGAGGCATGTAATTACAATTTTTGATATTTCAATGCAGGGTCTGTGAGTATCTGTGAGGGTTTACAGTGTTCTGGTAACACTAACACCTAAGGCCCAATTTTCTGAAGAGTATATAGGGCAGGCCATATAGTATATATACTGCTGTTCAGAGTATATAGTGCCTGGGGGACCCCCACGCCATTTTTTTTATTTGGGTGCAGGGTTCCCCTTAATATCCATACCAGACCAAAAGGGCCTGGTAATGGACTAAGGCCCTTGTATAGGTGATTTTCATCTATCTATACAATACATTACAGCCGCAATCAGTTTTAAATGACTCATCTTGCTCTGGTATTGTTCTAAACATGGGAAAACTGTGCCACTTTACAGGCATACTATAGACACCCCCCCAGGCACGATATTTTAAGGAATATTACATTTTTATTGTTTCACTTTAAGCATTATTAAAATCACTGCTCCCAAAAAAACTTCAGTTTTTAAAACTTTTTTTTTTGCATTGATACATGTCCCCTGGGGCAGGACCTGGCAATAACTTGCATATAAGCCTTTAAAAAAATACTTTTGATTTTTCACGTTCCTGTCCCATAGACTTTAACGGTGTTTGCATGTTCTAACTAATTTTTTGCCTGTTCACATGTTCTGCTGCGAACTGAACCGGGGGGTATTCGTCTCATCCCTAGTTGCCGCACAGAATGGAATGAGAGCAATAATTCTAGCACAAGATCTCCTATGTAATGCTAAATTGATGACCTATAGGGGCTTTTAAAGTGTCACCTATAGAAAATATAGGGTATTGAAGTTTTTCACCATTTCACAGGCGCATGCAAATTTAAGGCTTGACATGCTGGGTATCTATTTACTTGGTGCAACCTCGGATTTTATCTTTTACCAAACAATTGTGTAATTTATTGCCTTTTTGTGCCCCCTAAAATTAACCTTAGTGTGCCTTTTACAAAAATGTTGCGTTTCTTAGACCTTTTCGGTAATATTGGAAGACCTAAAAAATTGAAACTTACACTATTTTATTCTCTAGGGTGTCTGCTTTCAGAGAATATATAATGTGTAGGGGGTTTTATGTAATCTTGAGGCCTAAAATGATTTTCCAAACATGTGTACAAAAAAAAGGCACAAACGGTGCTGGCAGCGATAGGGTTAAAGCATAAGTTCACCTTCAGTAACATGTTACAACCGTTTTTTTAGGGGGGGGGGGGGGGGGGGGGGGGTTAAATTTTTTTTTCAACTGTTGTGACAATGCAAATCTCAACCACTGACAGGGTACAGATAAAAAGGTACATAGGTTTATGAAGGTGAGACTCAAAAATAATCACAAGCACTACAACTGCATTTCCACAAGTGATAAAAATATAGAGAAAAACAAGCAGCAAGGAAACTAAAATGCTATTGTACTTGTCAGTAATTTCTGTGAAACCTACTATGATGAATTCAGTGACAGACTGATTAGTAAATGCTGTTTTGGCAATCATTTTTGCAAAAATTATACATTCAGCTTTAAATAATATCCAAATAAAAAAGGTAAAATGTTTTCAAAACTCCAATGTCACATATAGAATAGGAACACTTACAAATACACCATTAGATCATTTTTTGTTGTTGTACATTGCCTTTTACAAATAAAACCGAGGTAGAATTGTATTGGCATAGAAATGATTCCACGACGGGGCTAGGAAAAAGACAAATATATAATTAAATTGTAGTTTTGGAAATTCTACAAGCATTCCAAAAATGTCACCACTCACCACATAAAGCAGACAATAGGGTTAAAGAGGGTCTTCAGTTCCTCATTATACTGGCCCCACCCCTCCTTTCCCACACTTCCACCTTTGAATATTTGGTGTGTACACTGCTTTGTTCTGGGTTCTAAGACCTGTGGCAGATCTGTGCGTGAGTGGGGTTTCCTGAGCATGTGCACACACACTGATATATGGAACATTGACCCCCTGAGGCATCTCCCTACAGGTGTGATGAAGAACTCTGCTGGGTCCTAAGGATATTTACTGGATATATTTGGAAAAAGAAAAAAGGGGGACAATTTCGAACTATGTAGGCCACACAAGGAATTAACAACTTAGTCTAAAAAAACATACATTTTATTAGATAACAAAGATTAAAACTGCATACAAGATGTATGTATCTAATTAATTAAAAGTAACACAGAAATAGTGCCAGTAGAGTTCACTGTAATATTCACACACCAGAAGTCAATGCTGGTGGAATAAGGCTTCAATGACTGACGCGTTTTGCCATACTTTGCTTCATCAGGGCCCATGACAACAATAAAGTACTCATCTAAAAACAAACAAACATACATTGTGCATGTACATAAACATTCCATGTGGTCATACAGTCACTGTGTGGGACATGCTGCGGTATGTCCTACACATTTATAGAATCTATAAATGCTTGAACACTTGATGTGCCTAAACTTATGTGCTGTATATGGCTTTAGGTGTGTTTTTAAAGCCTTATATACACATATAGTAAAGAAAGAAAAATGTATTGCGCTAACAGTGAAACAACTAGTGATCAACCAGTATTAAAAAATAAATAATTACATCAGCGTGACCCAATAAATTAATTGGTGACAAGATATAGTTGAAAATTAGCACAATATTACTGAGAGTAATTATGAACATATAGTGACCAATTGTGAGGAAAATTTACAAAAAATAATAATAAATGTGCAGTTTGAAAGATATAAAGCAAACAAGTAACCTAGTAAAGTCCATTAACACTCTAGCTGATAATGTAAATGGCTGAGATATCTGGTATGCGTGCAATCTTCCACCACCGAGTGCAAAACACCATAAAAATGATGCAATAAAAGCTTGCCGCTAAACACCCTGCAAGGGCCTTTTTCCAAGGAGGTCCGGGGTGTCAGATACTGGAACACACTGCAGCCAGTGAACCGGTAGTGGCATAATCCAAGGACTCCCGATAATTGGGTCAGGTATCACTCAGAGACAAAGACAAGGGAACGTCCCATAGTGTAATACTGATATGAATATTTAATGGCTTGTGAACGCCCGTTCGCTCAGAGGATCTCAACGCGATGATGTCAGCACGTCCTGTCCATCCAATACTAACTGATGCTTTTGACACTTTGTGGAAACCAGGGACGCCCCCACACCCAGAAGTGAAAAATCACATATATACAATATAAATATACGTGATTCTGCACAGAGCATCCCACCTGTAGCAGTAAAGCTACAATAAGGAGGTTGTTAAGTGGTTAACAGAATAGTTGCTTAGTCCCAAAAACATTCAGCCTCTAAAAATGAACTGAATCTGCACTTCTTTGAGCCAATATCAAAAGAAATTCTGCTTTATAAAAGCCTTACAGGCCCCATCTAACCCCC
Organism: Lithobates sylvaticus; assembly: GCA_028564925.1. Classification (NCBI taxonomy): domain Eukaryota; kingdom Metazoa; phylum Chordata; class Amphibia; order Anura; family Ranidae; genus Lithobates; species Lithobates sylvaticus. Next base: position 182,743,994 of record CM053038.1, read on the forward strand.
ACCATGTCAACACCAAGTCCACAGTGTTTAAACAAGAAGCAACACAATGATTAGCTCATCTTTCTGTCATTCTGTCCTCTCTTCCCATCAGCATGCTTTTTATCAGCACATGAACTGACTCCTTGTACTGCTTCTTCCTCTCAAACTCCAGCTTTGTTATGCAGGGACTGCAAAAAGTGGATGCCTAGTCAAATTTGGGTACTTACACTGCTTGCATTAAAAAAAAAAATCGTGCATTTATCATTAAATGAGAGCTATATTAATGTGCATATTTTATCTCTGCCTAAAATTCAGCTTTGAAAACATTTCTGACCCAATTTCCCCATAACATGTATGCTCACTTCTTTTTCTGCAGCAGGAAGAATATAAATTGTCTTGCTAAGTGGTTCTTATTAATGTAATTCACAGCTATAAAATCACATCTGGGTGGGTTGGCCTATCAATGAGACTGATATATATAGTTGGCCAGACCCTCGCCTTTTATATCTCTGAAATATGAAGGCTCTACTGAAAGTAGTGATAAAGTGGGCTTAACCTTTTTATAAGCTTACATAGGTCATTCAAATTTCACATGTTGGTAGAGTAACTCGTCCTTCATAGTAAATCTTCTTTGTCATTGCAAGTAAATAATGGATTCCAAGCAGAAGCAATGTGTCCTCACTGAGTTCTTGACAAAGCAGGAGTGCAGACTGTCTGACATCCATAAAAGGCTACAGAATGTTTACAGAGATGACACCATTAACACGATTCACCGACAATAAGACATTGCTCTTGTCAATGGTGCCATCTCCGTAAACATTCTGTAGCCTACTGTAGAATGTTGGACAGACTACACCCTCCTTCATCACGAATACAATATTACTTCTGCTTGGAATCCATTATTTATCTGCACTGAAAAAAAAAGAGTTACTATAGAGAAAGAGTTACACTACCAACTTGTGGAATTTGAATGACCTATGTAAGTTTATATAAAAAAGTTATGCCCACTTTTGCATTACTTTTAGAACAGCCCTCGTATTTGAGCAGCAAGATTTCCTTGCCGTATTTTCTAGTGTAGTTCCTCTCCACCTGGAAGTTTAGGATGTTTATTTGCATGTTTTTACCTTCAATTGTATCTTGTATAATATACAATAATTACAAAGACTAAAAGGTAGAATAAAAACCTCCACAGCATCTTCCATCTGAAATATCAGCCGTGACAACAAATTCTCTTCATTATTATTGTGGCAGATGAGTGTACTTGAGGAATTCAGGTGTATAGGAATGGTAGAGAGGTATACAGATCTTGTCAAAGCACAATTTAAGAAGGCCAAAACTGAATGAAGTTGTGGACAGTTTCCCAAAATTAAAATATCAGTTTTAGCTGGAATGAACATTTACTGTATGTGTGTACTACTATCGGAAATATACTGCTCCTGATAAAGATACACATATGCTGATTTTAGTCACATTATAACATATTACTAATATATTAATCTATATATGTACGATGAATATTTATAAACTATTTTACCTTACCGTGCTTTTAATTCATGTAAAATAGATATTTAGGTATACTGGGGCAGTATCAGGCAGGTAATGATTTAATTACTGACACGAGGTATAAAGTTCTGTGGTCCTCAGACCATGATCAATTGTGACAGGCTTTCTCAAGACCTTCTATATGTAATACATAGATCTATTCACTTGGGACCAAAGAATGAAAACAAGATAGATAGGTAATTAAAACCAATAGAGGAGTTACCAGGTGTCTTTCTCTACAATAAATTGCAATTAGTGTACTTTTGAACACTTGTTTTTGTATCTTAATATAATTCTCTTATTTATGTTTCAAAATAAGAAGCTGCCAAAGTTCTTTTAATAAGCCCCTTAGGACAGTTGAACTAGATGGACTTGTATCTTTTTTCAACCTGACTAACTATGTAACATAAATGGTACATTGGGATTGTGTTTAAACATGGATTGTTAAATTAAGATTTTTTTTATTTTTATTGTTAATCCATTTTCTTTCAGTGCTACTTAAAATTTTAATAAGATACCAGGTCAAGCCAGCAAGAATGACAAGAAAATAATGAAATGTATCATGCTAGATTTCATGAAGTCACACTAAATTAAATTGTTTCTTAGTAATGTACATACAAATCTGCATTGAAGGTGCTAGGAACCCCTATGTGAAAGCTTAGGGTTGGCTAGCTCTTGGACTATAGAGTTCAAATCTGGGAGTGGAGAGAACAGAATTTTTCTTTCATGGATACTGACAGGCAAGGCCCATGCTGATTGTTCTCTGAGGGGAAGGTCATCCAGGTATCTCACTATGGGAATGCACTGTGAACAAAGCAGAGGAAGTGCAAGAACATCTTTATAAATAGAAAAGGTGCAGTGGACAAAGGGAAGGAAAGAACAATGAACTGGTAATGTGTGTCCACAGAAAAACACAGGTAGTGTTGATGTGTGCGAAAGGTAGGGTTATGCAAGAGGCATCCTTGATACCCACAGCAGCCAGAAGGTCTCCATGGTTGAGGGTAAAAAAAATGTCTGATCGGATAGATTCCATATGGAATTTCTGTGCTCCATTTAAGTATTTGAGAGCATGTAGGTCCAAAATGGGTTGAATGCCCCCTTTTGCTTTGAGGACAGTGATCAGTTTTGAGTGAAAACCTTGAGACTTTATATTCCAGGTCTACAGCGATGAGTCCTTGAAAGAGGAGTTGTGTCACAGCAGTGTGGTGACCTGCTTGTCTGAAATGTTGACATGCTTGACAACATGAAGTGGAGCAGATGTAGAGCTTGGAATGCTAGCTTGGTGCCCCTCCAAAAGGTTGCTATTCCCCCTTTATGTCATTCTTGATAACGTTGCTCAAAGAGGCATCAAAAAGCTGCTTGCCATAAAAAGGCATATGCAATATGCAAGCGTTTTTGCCACTAGTGCTCAGCAGAGCAGCATTTAAGCCAAAGGGTCCTATGCATATGTAGGGAGCGGGAGACCTAGTCTAGATATCAGACATATGTTATCTAAATACATAGGAGAAGCTGCGCTATATGTACCCAAATATAACTAATTTGGGTACATATAGCGCAGCTTCTCCTATGTATGTATTGTTTTGTGTATATCTCACAATAAGCTGCTGCTTTCTTTCTTTAGTTTTTTAATTTATATTTTTTTGATCTAAGCGCAGTTTTCCTTCTTCTATATGTTATCTAAAAGCTAGTGTTGAGCAAACAGTTTGAGCCAAGCAAAAGTTTGGCCTGAACATTGGTTATTCACCCGTTCGCCACCCAAATTGGCAGGCCATTTGGAGGTTTCTTTGGCCCGTCGAATGCCCCACAATACACTGCACGCCGCACATTCTAAGCCCTGATTGGCTGAAGCAATGAAGGCTTTGCTCAACCAGGGCACAGAGCACTGTCAGATACATGATTGGAAAGTCATGATGACTTTGCCCAATCATGGCTCATTGCTCATAGACCCATCCCACACTATAAAAAGGTTCCTTCCCAGAGGAGCCATTTGCAGTGTAATGTTGGAGTGGAGTTAGTGGGCTATTGTGATTCTATTGTGAGTATAGAATGTTATTGTAGTGTAAATATAGTGATAGTGCAGCGTGAGTGTAGTGCTACTGTTAATTTTTACTGTAGTGTCAATTTAGTGTGCCTTTGCAGGTTTAAAGCAGTATATTGAAGTGTGTCGGTGTAAAGTGTCAGGGCAGTTTTACAGCAGTAAATTGTAGTGCATCAGAGCAGTTTTACTGCAGGATATTGTAGTGTGTCAGTGGAGCTTGTCTGTGTAGTACAGTGTTTTACACTGCATTACATAACAGTTAGTGCTGTATACAGTGCTGTATAACCCCCCCCCCTTTTTTTTTGGTAGCTACGTGCTATTATTTTTTTTCGGTCATGTGCCTTCCCCCTTTTTTTTAAATCGTGAGCCGCAGTTTTTCTGACTGTCGCACTGTTGTTCCACCTTTTTTATTTTTTTTATAGTATTGACATTTCAGCTGCTGCAGCGGAAACAAAAAAAATACAGTGCCTGCCACCCACATGCCCAGTGTCTAAATTTTAGCTTGTCCAAGCTGCTGGCTTTACAACTCCTGCCTTCTGGTGGATTCTGCCACCTTCTGATAATTAGCAGAATGTGCTGCACTACAATGGCAGGTTCCCAGTCCCTATTTATTTGCACGCAAGTCCATTCCAGCTCTGTGTCATCACGTGGAAGGCAATGTTGCGGCATCGTTGGGCAAGGCAGTCAGAAACAAGGTCCACGTTACTGCTGACACGGGGTCCAGCAAGCATGGTCAGGGATCCTATATTTTGTTCACAGCACACTGGGTAACTCTACTTGCAACTAGGAAGGATGCAGGACAGGGCTCAGTTCTGGAGCTTGTTTTGCCGCCACATCTCCACACAGCTGGTAGGGATGATGCGTGATTTGCCAGCTCCCCCCGTCCTCCGCCTTCTTCATGCCCTTATCTGCTGAATTGTCCTATGAAACACCAGTACACCCTAAACGTTCAAGGGGATATTCAACGAGTAAGGCTAAAAGATTCCATGCAGTGCTTCAGCTGGTCTGGTTAGGGGACAGAAGCTACACCAGAGCAGAGATTCTTTCAGCTCTGCAGGGGCAGGCCCAGAGGTGGTTAATGCCATGCTAGCTTGAGCCACGAATGGTAATGTGCGATAATGGCACTAACCTCCTGTCTGCCCTTTGACAGGAAAAGTTGACACATGTGCCATGCCTGGCGCATGTCCTCAGTTTGGTGGTGCAGCTTACCCAGGTACCAAGGGTTGTAAGATTTTATAAAGCAGGCAAGAAGAGTCGTAGCTTGATTTGTGACATGCCTACCAGGTGGAGCTCAACTTTGGCAATGCTGAGGGTTGTCAATGAGTAACTGTGTGAGTATGGTACAGCGACAGGCTCAGGGCAGCTCTGCTTTTTTCCCCATGTCAATGGCTGCTGATAAAGGATGCATGCACTGTACTGTGACCATTTTAGGAGGTGACAAGGATCAGGGCTGGACTTACCATTGGGCTTGACTGGGCTCAAGCCCATGGGCCCCGCCCAATAGGGGGCCCCGCCGAGATACATAGCCAAGTGTACTCGGCTCGGCTCCACTCACAGTCATGCCCAGTCCCGCTCCAAGGATGGACATAACACAGGGACTGGGCGTGACTGTGAGCCGAGCACACTCGGCTACTCTCGGCTCTGCTCTGGACTGCGAGAGGACCTGAGAGCCGCCGAGATACACAGGACTCGGCGGCCCCATTTTTAAACTTCAAGACTGCAATGACAAGGCTGCAAATTATCTAGGGACGAAAACATGATGGCGCTGATATGGAGAGCTTTGACCCAGTGAGCCATGACAATGATCCAACTGTTGGGTTACTCTGGCATTATGGACAGGGGGTAATCAAGAATAGACCACTTGCGACGTCACAGCCAGAACTTGACCTATACGTTAAACCAGTCCATGCAATTGAGCTGCTGGAAGGAGGCAGGGCTTGGTGACCCTGAGGGCATCTGCTGGGCTGCCCTGCATCTAGCGTGCTTTCCAAACGAGCATTCATTGCAGCCAGATGTTTTGTTACAGATGAAAGTGTGCATCTGTCCACATACTCAGTTGACTGGCTGACATTTATCAAAATGAATCATTCCTGGATTACATAGTTACATAGTAGGTGAGGTTGAAAAAAGACACAAGTCCAGCCTATGTGTGTGATTATCAAGCCCCTGCTGCAGATGTTGCCAATTAAGTGTTTTTGGGATGTGGAATCTCCTTAAGACTGTCTAGGTTGCCTAGCTTGTGGGTGTTGATTTTATCTGGAAGACATTTTTTGGTATAGGTTTAATGGGCACAATTAACACCCAAGGAGCAATTTGTATATAACTGAATTTTTTTTACAGCAAGGCCAATGCTTTCATCAACAGTACCCTTACAGGGTCATGGTGTGAAGGCACCATCAATACCCAAAGCCCAATTTTTCTGCACCTGTTACTTCTATCCAAAGTCTGCAAAACACCAGAATGTATCCAAAAACTCTTTAATTCCAGTGCACTAAATTGTGGCCTCATCATACAGATGTAGTATCATTTTTTAATCTTTATAAATGTAATTTTTGCTGCAGCAGGTTCTATACATGGTACAGATGAGCCACTTTACAAGCAGACTAAGGGAACCCCCCAGGCACTATATTTAACCACTTCCATACCGGGCATTTTCACCCCCTTCCTTCCTGCCCAGGCCAATTTTCAGCTTTCAGTACTGTCACACTTTGAACGAGAATTGTGCGATCATGCGACGTTGTACCCAAATTAATTTTGATAATTTTTTTTCCCACAAATAGAGCTTTCTTTTGGTGGTATTTGATCAACTCTGCAGTTTTTATTTTTTGCGCTATAAACAAAAAAAGAGTGACAATTTTGAAAAAAAAACACAATATTTATTACTTTTTGCTATAATAAATATCCCAATTTTTTAAAAAATATATTTTTTTTCCTCAGTTTAGGCTGATATGTATTATTCTACATATTTTTGGTAAAGAAAAATCACAATAAGCGTATATTGATTGGATTGCGCAAAATTTTTTTTTTTTACTATTAATGACGGCGATCTGCGATTTTTATCGTGAGTGCGATATTGCGGCGGACATTTTGAACACTTTTGACACTATTTTGGGACCAGTGACATTTATACAGCGATCAGTGCTAAAAAAATGCATTTATTACTGTATAAATGTGACTGGTAGGGAAGGGGTTAACACTAGGGGGTGATCAAAGGATTAGCTGTGTGTCCTAGGGAGTGATTCTAACTGTAGGGGGAGGGAACTCACAAGGGGAGGAGACCGATCGGTGTTCCTCTGTATGGGAACACGAGGATCAGTCTCCTCTCACCTGACAGGACGTGAATCTGTGTGTTTACACACACAGATCCACGTCCCTGCTCTATGACGAGCAATCACGGGTGCCTGGCAGACATCGCGGCCACCGGGCAATCGCATTGGGTCCCAAGTAATGCGGCGCGCGCGCGCTCTCCACAATGCAGGGAATCCCAGGACATCATATGAAGCCCCCCGGAGGGACGAAGGGTTCCTGTGGGCGTCATATGACTATACAGCGGTAGAGAAGTGGTTAACCACTTCAGCCCCGGAAGAATTAATCCCCTTCCTGACCAGAGCACTTTTCGCGATTCGGCACTGCGTTGCTTTAACTGATAATTGCTCACAAATAGAGCTTGCTTTTGGTGGTATTAGATCACCCCTGCGGTTTTTATTTTTTGCGCTATAAACAAAAAAAGAGTGACAATTTTGAAAAAAAAACATAATTTTTTACATTTTGCTGTAATAAATATCCCCCAAAAATATATAAAAAAACTTTTTTTCCTCAGTTTAGAACGATACATATTCTTCTACATATTTTTCATAAAAAAAATCGTAATAAGCGTTTATTGATTGGTTTGCGCAAAAGTTATAGTGTTTACAAAATAGGGGATAGTTTTATGGCATTTTTATTAATAATTAAATTTTTTAGTAGTAATGGCAGCGATCAGCCATTTTTATCGTGACTGCGACATTATGGCGGACACATTGGACATTTTTGACACATTTTTGAGACCATTGTCATTTATACAGCAATCAGTGCTATACAAATGCACTGATTCCTGTGTAAATGATACTGGCATTGAAGGGGATAACCACTAGGGGGCAGTGTATGGGTTAAGTGTGCCCTGGGGAGTGTTTCTAACTGTGGGGTCGTGGCTACGTGTGACATGTCACTGATCTCTGCTCCCGATCACAGGGAGCAGAGATCAGTGACACTGTCACTAGGCAGAATGGGAAGATGCTTGTTTACTTTAGCATCTCCCCATTCTTGCTCCCCGTGAGACGAACGCGGGTATCCCTGTGGTGATCGATTCTGCGCGACCTGACTCACGGAGCTTGCCACGGGCGCGTGTGCCCGCAGGCTGTATCTTAAAGGGCAACATACAGGTACGTTAGTTTGCCTGTACATGCCCTTCTGCCACAGTATATCTGCGTGAGGCAGTCGGCAAGCGGTTAAAGGAATTTAACATTTTTATTGATTCACTTTAGGCATTATTAAATCACTGCTCATTTAAAAATTATCTTTTTCAAAACTTTTTTTGCATTGACACAAGTGTCCCAGGGCAGTACCTGGACCCCCATACCCTTTGTATTCCCAATCACTTGCATACAAGCCTTTTTAAAGTTTGGGTCCCATAGACTTTAATGAAGTACGTTGTTCGGCTCCGATCTTATGCGATGTTCAAAAGCTCTGGTGCAAACTGAAGCGGGGGGGGGGGGGGGGGGGGGGTTCGGCCCATCTCGGCCGTTTTTTTCAGGAGCAGTGCTTTTAATAATGCTTAAAGTGAAACAATAAAAGTGTAATATTGCTTTAAATTTTGTACCTGGGGGGTGTGTATAGTATGCCTGTAAAGGGGCACATGTTTCCAGTGCTTAGAACTGTCCCTGCACAAAGTGTCAGAAAAAAAAATGGCCATTTTTTTTTCTTTTTTTTTTTGGCGTGGGGTTCCCCTTAAAATCCATACCAGACCTGAAGGGTCGTTTATGGATATTTAGGGGGAACCCCATGTAATTTTTTCTTTTAAATTTGACCCGGGGTTCCCCTTAATATCCATACCAGACCTGAAGGGCCTGGTAATTGAATTTGGGGGAAACCCCACGCATATTTTAAATGATCTTTTTAAAGGAATATTACACTTTTATTGTTTCACTTTAAGCATTATTAAAAATCACTGCTCCTGAAAAAACGTCAGTTTTTAAAAGTTTTTTTGCATTGATACATGTCCCCTGGGGCAGGACCCAGGTCCCCAAACACTTTTTATGACAATAACTTGCATATAAGCCTTTAAAATTAGCACTTTTGATTTTGAACGTTTGAGTCCCATAGACTTTAATAGGGTTCTAAAGTTCACAAAAACTTTAGGTATGTTCGCAGGTTCTGGTGCGAAACCAAACAGGGGGGTGTTCGGCTCATCCCTACCCACTAGTCTCTTATTCACAGGATCTTTAAACTCTGGAATGTTCTCAACAGGGACAGTCAGAGTCATGTTACCCACTCCTATCCTGGGTGGATGTCCTCCTAGGGCACCTCTCCATCAGACACAGCAGAAGACCGGTCATTATACCGGGTCAGTCAGTCAATAGTACACACAGGCTTTTTCATTTATAGCCATTCATTGTGTACTATTGTGATCTCTGTGACTGCTCACAGAGATGGTGACACTGTACTGCTCTGTACTGCTCTGGTCACAGTATGTAAAAAAAAAGCAAAAAAAAAATAACTGTCATCGGTCAGTGCCCTGATCACAGCCATACCAGTCATATGATGAAGCTGTACTGCTCTGGTGACAGAATGTAAAAAGAAAATTTTGAAAAACAAAAATATATTATAAATTATTAAATATATAAATATTTAATTTCTTAATTTTTCAAAAAATTGTGATAAAAAATTACAACTTAAAATAATTCATCATACCTCTTACTAAATACCTTGGACTATCTTCTTTCCAAAAAGGGGTAATTTGGGGGATATTTGTACTGTCTTGGCATTTTAGGGCCTCAAAAAAATAGCCATCATCGGGACTGATCAGTGTTTTTAGACTCTATGACCTTCAAACAGACTAAATAGTATACACTGATTTAGTGTTTTTTTTTTCCAATGAAATGTAGCAGAATACACTTTGGCCTAAAATTAAGAAAAACATATCTTTTTTTTCAAAATGTTCAGTATTTTTTTGTTTACGCAGTATATAAAAAAAAAACAGTGGTGATTAAATACTACCCAAAAAAAATAGAAAAAGCTCTATCTAAATTTCTTCCCCCTTAGCTCAGTCTGAGTGGACTAAGGCTGGATTTACATATATGCAAATTGGATGCATTTTGACCAACTCTCAATGGAGTTTCTGGGGCAGCTGCAAAAAAGGGCCCTGTGTGTTTTTGGGTCCAGTTTAGGTGCAAATTCAGGCAAAAATACACACCTGAACTGGTAAACAGAAATGCATCGGACTTGGCTGAGTTCACGCATGTAGTTTACATTTGCATTCTGGAGTCTCTCCCCCTCCCAGAGCTCCTATGCAGGCAGCTGCCAGGTGACTCCGCACTGCAAGGTGAGTAGTGTGTGTGTCTCTCTGTGAAGTGTCCTGCCCTAAGCCAGGCTCCGTAGCAGACCGTAGTAAGTTCTGTGCTTTCCGGAATGCTTGTCGGCTGTATTTCCTACTTCAACACCATACCTTCTCCCTGGACAGTACCAAGGTGGGGTTCATTGTTTCCTTGCTCCAGTGGGAACCCCAGACCTGGGCTCATCACCTCCTTGAACAGGCCAGTTCTCTCCTGAACACTATGGACTCTTTCTTTAATGAGATGTCCAAACTCTATGATGACCCCCAACGTACCACCACAGCCGAAACTAGCCTTCATACCCTCCAGCAAGGCCGCAGACCTGTGGAGGATTACGTGACAGACTTCAATATACACTTCCGATACACAATGGAATGACGCCGCTCTCCGTTTCCAATTTTGGCTAGGACTATCAGAAGCTCTCAAAGATGAGCTGGCCCGTGTTGGGGTTTTTGATTCCCTGGAAGAATTAATCCAGTTATTCATCCAGATCGATCGCAGATTAAGGGAAAGACGTTCCGAAAGAAGCCAGCCAATTCGGAAACGCGTCGCATATCGGTGACGTCATCGCCGGGCGCCAGCGCTGTTGTTTGCTTCCCAAGCCTCGCTCTCACCCGCTATACAAGGCAGTGTCCCTTCACATCTGAACGGTGAGACTGATGGTCCAGACACATGGCAAGGCTAATCCCCAGCAGTGGCGCTTCACCCTCCTGACATCATCACCGGAACTCCTGTCTGAGAAACGGACTTACTGCTCCCCCATCAGACTGGTTTAACCTACCGTTACCTGGACTTTGGAAGGAACCAGCACCATGCTCTGCCGTTCCAGTTTATCCTGATGAGAGGCAAGCTAAAGGGGATTTGCTGTGATCTGGACTTGCTGTGACCTGCAGTTCTACAGCCTTCTCAGCCCAGCATGCAGGACCTGAACGCGACATCTTGTTCCCCCATGTGAGTGGATAATGCTGTTGTAATGAAATAGTTTTTTGATATATACTCAGAGGCGCCCCCCTTTCCTTGTTTTCAAAAAAGAAGATCAAGTGTCAGTTTCTACATTTCTTTGGGCCATCTACCACGGGAACCCAGAGACAGAGACGAGGTGAAGAAGGTAACGGTAATAACGGTAACAATCGAAAAGGATAGTGCCTCAAAAAATCTCCCGCCCTATGGACCTATCACTCCGCGCTCCTGGATTCAATGTACTTTGGGATAATTCATAGACACACGTATCAATACCTAATCACACTATTAAGTATCAATGAAGCAGCCACTATAAAGTACGAAACAATTGGTAAAAGGCAATATTAAAAGACCGGGTAAAACACAAATCATAAAAGACAGGCGTTTGTCCCTTTAAAATATTGCAGCAGCGCTAAAAAATACAGTCTTTTTTTTTTGTGTCAAAAAGAGTTCATAAAAAATCATGGTGACCCAAAATAAAGTTCATATTGGTGCAGTGAGCCTCAAAACGCTAAGAGAGAGTGATACACCTTCCACCCGATATTCACGTTTCACCGCGTGCAGCACACACTTCCCTTTGGGGATGCACTCACCAGAAATATGATAAAATTAGGCATTTAAATCATAAGCCAAACGACACTGCTATCTCCTTGATACGGCCACCTCTTCACCTTCTGCAAGTTTAGGAAAGGATCCACTCCAACCCAGCATACATATGTGAGGAAAATAATGGTGCAGATAGCGTAGTACAGTTTGGTAAAATTAAACTTTATTATAATCTCCCCCCTTATTAAAATCTGCGTACCAATAAATAGATAATCATTAGCTTTGTAATTACATGCACTCTGCCTGTCAGTCCCGTCCGTCCGCCGGAAATCGGGCTCCCAAAGCGCTGTGTAGAGCGGTGTCAGCCTCTACTTCCTGGTCGCTTGGTGGCTGGAGCGCACGCTGGAACGCATTCGTCACTTCCTGCGAGGTCACGACCCTGACGCGTTTCGTCACTTCCGGACGTCGTCTGAGGGTGTGACCTCGCCACCGGAAGTGAAGATTTTAAGTAATCAGCGCCCAATCCGGGCGCTGAACTGTCTGATTGCCACTGTATCTGGCCAATGGGAACTCGCAGACAGCAATACATCATCATGCTTAGCCGCTGTCTACATTGCATGTTTACTATGAAGATTGCCTTCAATGCTGTACCATAATTTTCTGTTCATTAGCCATAATGCCTGTATACATTTGTTTCTTATTAATATAAAAATGCATACAATAACAAAATGATTCAACAATTAAAACTTACAGAGCACGCTTTGTTTCTTTGTGCTTGTAATAATGCCAGCCTTTTTAACCCCTACATCGCATGACCATATATGGTTGCCGATGTGTAAATATGTGTTTAAGGTTGCGTATTTATACTTGGTGTATGCATTCTATGGCATATATCTATATTATACCGAGATATATCCACTCAATTTGTATATTATAGGGAAATTCACACACGTACTGTAGTAAGAGGTATGTATATATTATACTCATGTGGGACCTTTTGTGCTAGCCCGCATCCATATTTGTATACATGTCGATGTCGGTGTTAGTATTTCTGCCGGTCTGACAACATCCCCAAATTCCAATCCTCTTATAATCATTTTATATCAATATCTCCATATATTTGATATGTTTTTAACTACTACAGTGAACTTCATAGAGACAAATAAAAGTGCACATAAAATATTGTGCTAAAAATGTGTGAATAAAATCATACTAAAATACTACAATCACTATATGTATAAATAAAGTAAGACTAAGTTAAAATTAAATAAAATAAAATAAAATTAAAAATTAAAAATTAAAAATTAAAAATTAGAAATTACAGAAGTGAATCGGGGGGTGGTAAAAATATACTGCTATTATGCTCAATATCAGCTCTAGTGGATGCACGTCAGCTGCTGGTACTGTTCTATGTCTACTTCAAACAAACTATAGAGATATAGACATATATGAACATACATATATATAAACAACCTGATTAGAAGTATATAAAATTGCCTATACAATTGCAAGATACACATTGCACCCCTATAATTCTATACCATCTGAACCACTACTAGTCCATTTATATGTAAGGCCCTAGGTATAAAGCTCCATTTATCGGATGAGAGAAACCTTGTGATATGTATAACCCCATTCCTGCGCTATGCGTCGGACATAGGTATGTTAGACTAGTTGTTGTGGCTAGGCCAGTCTCCGTATATATCTTTTGTTGCACAGATTATTAAGACCGCTGTGACCTATTAGTGTCAGTGACCTGTAATTAGTTCCTTCTATAGAGCATAGTTCTTATGGGGGATCTTATCCATTAAACTTGCTTTTTTGGGAGGAGGTGCAGCCTTCTCTATTTTAGACATAAATAAATAAATAAATGAATATATATGAATAAATAAGGATTGCATAAAAATACACATAAATCAGTCTGTGTATGAAAGGAATCAATAAATATATCAGTAGAACAATCTATGTATGGAAGGAATCAATAAATATATATATATATGGATAAAATCATGTGTAGATAAAACCATGTATATATAAAAAAACGGGGTAAAACCATGAACTATGTGTCACTTATAAAACAGTTGATGTCGAGCTCAACGTTCAAGCCTTTCGGTACTAATACATCGACTGAGTATATCCAATGAGTTTCGCGTTTGGATAGTTCCCGTATTAGGTTAGTTCCTCTCCAGTGGGGTTGGATCTGTTCAACCCCCCAAAATAGTAGGCCAGAAGCATCCCTGTCGTGCTTCAGCTTGAAGTGCAGAGACACATTGTGGTCTTTGTACCCTCTTTTTATATTGTGAATGTGCTCTGCAATTCGTACTCTAAGTTTCCTTTTGGTTCGTCCGATGTAGATCAGTCCACACGGACATTTTAAAGCATAGACCACATGGGTGGAGTTACAAGTGATGAATTGGTCTATTGAAAAAATTTTGTTGTTCACTGATGAGCTGAAGCTCTCAAGTGCCCTGCTGGGTGAGGTTATTTCTCGGCAGGCTTTACATCTTCTACACGCATAGAATCCTTTTCTATCCCAAAACGTAGGTGGTCTTTTCGGAGGGTCTACAATTTTCCGTACGATTTTGTCCCCAAAATTAGTGGCCTTTCTGTAAATGAACTGCGGTACCTGTGGTAATTCGGTGTTGAGCTTTTTATCTAACAGGAGTATATGCCAATGCTGTTTAAATATCTCTTCAATTTCTTTATATTGAGAATGATATCCAGATATGAAACCCCATTCCTTACTATTGGTTGGCTTCCGAGTCTCTTCTAGTAGAACTGTTGGTTCTGTATCCTTTTCTTTCAGGCAGACCGATCTGGGTATTCTCTTTACCTCTTCCACTACTTTGCTCAGGGTATTCGGGTTGTAACCTTTTGTTACAAACCTATCCGTTAAAATATTGGCTTGTTCCATAAAGTTAGAATCCTCCGAACAGTTTCTCCGTACCCGCATGATCTGACCCTTCGGGATGTTCTTGAGCCATTGTGGATGATGTCCACTTGTTATTGGTAGATAGCTATTCCTATCCGTTTTTTTGAAAAAAACTTTTGTTTCAAGATTTTCTCCTTTTCTGTATATGGTGACATCCAAATAGTTGATCTCTTCCTTACTTCTTTCTGATGTTAAAACTATATTGCGGTCATTTTTGTTTAAAAAGCTTAAAAACAAGTCCAAGGAGCACTCTGTTCCAGCCCAGATAAAAAATAGGTCATCTATAAAACGTTTATAAAATAATAGTTCTGTTGGTTGTTGGTTAAAAATTACTTTGTCCTCCCACTCGGCCATGAATAAATTTGCTATACTGGGCGCAAATTTTGCGCCCATAGCTACTCCACGTTGCTGTGAGTAAAAAGTTTGATTGACCCAAAAATAATTGTGCCCTAAACAGAAATCTAAACTGTTTCTTAGGAAGATTTTCTGGTTATGGGGTAAGTCTTCCCTTTTGCTCAAGGCCCAGTTCAGGGCCAGGAGCGCGTCATCGTGTTGAATAATTGAATATAGTGATGACACATCAGCTGTTACAAGCCATATCTGTGGTTTGTTGGTGAGATCAACACTTTGTAACAGGTTCAGGAAGTTTTTTGTGTCCTTCAGAAACGATCTGGTGTTTTGGACACTCTTCTGGAGGAACTTATCCAAATATTGTCCTAAACGGGAGGACACCGATTCTATGGAATTCACAATGGGCCTTGCCGGAGGGTTTACAGGATCCTTGTGGATTTTTGGCAAAGTATATAGTGTCGGCACCCTACTGCTTGTTGGTGTCAGATATTTACTTTCTTTAGTTGAAAGCACACCCGTAGTTTTCCCCATATCTATTAGTGTTTCCAGTTGGTGTCTGTATGTTGTGGTGGGGTCTTTCTCCAGTTTCTTGTATGTGTTCGTATCCGATAACATATTTAAGATCTGGTTCTCATAATATTCTTTCGTTAGTAATACGACCCCTCCTCCTTTATCGGCCGGTCTTATGATGATGTTCTTGCGTTTTTCTAGCATTTCTATCCCCTCATTTATATGTCTCACGTTTACTTCTTTTTTAGGTTTGATAGATTCTAGGTCGTGTAGTGCAAGCCCCTTAAATACCTCGATTTGGTGATTGGGGTTGTTTGGGGGGTTGAACAGAGATTTATTTTTTAGGCCACTATTTATGACACCGTTAGAATAGGTCACAGCTGGTCTAATACTCGGTGTAGTACCCAAAAAATGCTTTTTTATATTTAATTTCCTGATGTATTTGTGTATGTCTATGTAGACATCGAACTTGTTTATAGGTTTTTTTATGCCGCATTTCAATCCTAAGTTTAAAATATTTGATTCTTTATGGGTTAGCTCTATTGGTGTTAGATTATATATCCCTGTTACTCTGATCCCCTTCTTCTTTTGCTGGGACCTCTGCCCTGCCCTGCAGCCTCTAGTGTTTCTTCCTTTAGAAACCCATTCTCTTCCGTGCCCCCCCTTTGTAGGTTTGGGTATGGGCCCGCCCATGGTGCTGGGGCCTGTGTTCCCCTGTGGTGGGGGTACGGTTGTTGGTATGGTTGTTGGTATCCTGGGGGGTGGGGAGGTCCCGGTGGTCTCCCTCTCCGGAATTGAGCCCCCCGACCCCTCCACTGGTTCCCTCTCCCCCTCCCTAAAAAAGGACGGGGTTGATAGTGTGCATTATACCCGCTCTGATGATGAGGGGGTGGATATCTGTTATATGGCGGGACATTCTGGGGTGTTCTGTAATATGCTCCCCCTTGTTGATCAGTATTTTGTCTCCCTCTATTTGTGTTTGCTCTCCCCCTCCCTCTTTTGACAGGAGTGGAGTAATACAGTGGGGATTGAATTCCCATATGTTCCCTATTGCCATTCGCCCGAGGTGTCTCAGACCCCACTATACCTGAGACACCTCGGGCGAATGGCAATAGGGAACATATGGGAATTCAATCCCCACTGTATTACTCCACTCCTGTCAAAAGAGGGAGGGGGAGAGCAAACACAAATAGAGGGAGACAAAATACTGATCAACAAGGGGGAGCATATTACAGAACACCCCAGAATGTCCCGCCATATAACAGATATCCACCCCCTCATCATCAGAGCGGGTATAATGCACACTATCAACCCCGTCCTTTTTTAGGGAGGGGGAGAGGGAACCAGTGGAGGGGTCGGGGGGCTCAATTCCGGAGAGGGAGACCACCGGGACCTCCCCACCCCCCAGGATACCAACAACCATACCAACAACCGTACCCCCACCACAGGGGAACACAGGCCCCAGCACCATGGGCGGGCCCATACCCAAACCTACAAAGGGGGGGCACGGAAGAGAATGGGTTTCTAAAGGAAGAAACACTAGAGGCTGCAGGGCAGGGCAGAGGTCCCAGCAAAAGAAGAAGGGGATCAGAATAACAGGGATATATAATCTAACACCAATAGAGCTAACCCATAAAGAATCAAATATTTTAAACTTAGGATTGAAATGCGGCATAAAAAAACCTATAAACAAGTTCGATGTCTACATAGACATACACAAATACATCAGGAAATTAAATATAAAAAAGCATTTTTTGGGTACTACACCGAGTATTAGACCAGCTGTGACCTATTCTAACGGTGTCATAAATAGTGGCCTAAAAAATAAATCTCTGTTCAACCCCCCAAACAACCCCAATCACCAAATCGAGGTATTTAAGGGGCTTGCACTACACGACCTAGAATCTATCAAACCTAAAAAAGAAGTAAACGTGAGACATATAAATGAGGGGATAGAAATGCTAGAAAAACGCAAGAACATCATCATAAGACCGGCCGATAAAGGAGGAGGGGTCGTATTACTAACGAAAGAATATTATGAGAACCAGATCTTAAATATGTTATCGGATACGAACACATACAAGAAACTGGAGAAAGACCCCACCACAACATACAGACACCAACTGCAAACACTAATAGATATGGGGAAAACTACGGGTGTGCTTTCAACTAAAGAAAGTAAATATCTGACACCAACAAGCAGTAGGGTGCCGACACTATATACTTTGCCAAAAATCCACAAGGATCCTGTAAACCCTCCGGCAAGGCCCATTGTGAATTCCATAGAATCGGTGTCCTCCCGTTTAGGACAATATTTGGATAAGTTCCTCCAGAAGAGTGTCCAAAACACCAGATCGTTTCTGAAGGACACAAAAAACTTCCTGAACCTGTTACAAAGTGTTGATCTCACCAACAAACCACAGATATGGCTTGTAACAGCTGATGTGTCATCACTATATTCAATTATTCAACACGATGACGCGCTCCTGGCCCTGAACTGGGCCTTGAGCAAAAGGGAAGACTTACCCCATAACCAGAAAATCTTCCTAAGAAACAGTTTAGATTTCTGTTTAGGGCACAATTATTTTTGGGTCAATCAAACTTTTTACTCACAGCAACGTGGAGTAGCTATGGGCGCAAAATTTGCGCCCAGTATAGCAAATTTATTCATGGCCGAGTGGGAGGACAAAGTAATTTTTAACCAACAACCAACAGAACTATTATTTTATAAACGTTTTATAGATGACCTATTTTTTATCTGGGCTGGAACAGAGTGCTCCTTGGACTTGTTTTTAAGCTTTTTAAACAAAAATGACCGCAATATAGTTTTAACATCAGAAAGAAGTAAGGAAGAGATCAACTATTTGGATGTCACCATATACAGAAAAGGAGAAAATCTTGAAACAAAAGTTTTTTTCAAAAAAACGGATAGGAATAGCTATCTACCAATAACAAGTGGACATCATCCACAATGGCTCAAGAACATCCCGAAGGGTCAGATCATGCGGGTACGGAGAAACTGTTCGGAGGATTCTAACTTTATGGAACAAGCCAATATTTTAACGGATAGGTTTGTAACAAAAGGTTACAACCCGAATACCCTGAGCAAAGTAGTGGAAGAGGTAAAGAGAATACCCAGATCGGTCTGCCTGAAAGAAAAGGATACAGAACCAACAGTTCAACTAGAAGAGACTCGGAAGCCAACCAATAGTAAGGAATGGGGTTTCATATCTGGATATCATTCTCAATATAAAGAAATTGAAGAGATATTTAAACAGCATTGGCATATACTCCTGTTAGATAAAAAGCTCAACACCGAATTACCACAGGTACCGCAGTTCATTTACAGAAAGGCCACTAATTTTGGGGACAAAATCGTACGGAAAATTGTAGACCCTCCGAAAAGACCACCTACGTTTTGGGATAGAAAAGGATTCTATGCGTGTAGAAGATGTAAAGCCTGCCGAGAAATAACCTCACCCAGCAGGGCACTTGAGAGCTTCAGCTCATCAGTGAACAACAAAATTTTTTCAATAGACCAATTCATCACTTGTAACTCCACCCATGTGGTCTATGCTTTAAAATGTCCGTGTGGACTGATCTACATCGGACGAACCAAAAGGAAACTTAGAGTACGTATTGCAGAGCACATTCACAATATAAAAAGAGGGTACAAAGACCACAATGTGTCTCTGCACTTCAAGCTGAAGCACGACAGGGATGCTTCTGGCCTACTATTTTGGGGGGTTGAACAGATCCAACCCCACTGGAGAGGAACTAACCTAATACGGGAACTATCCAAACGCGAAACTCATTGGATATACTCAGTCGATGTATTAGTACCGAAAGGCTTGAACGTTGAGCTCGACATCAACTGTTTTATAAGTGACACATAGTTCATGGTTTTACCCCGTTTTTTTATATATACATGGTTTTATCGACACATGATTTTATCCATATATATATATATTTATTGATTCCTTCCATACATAGATTGTTCTACTGATATATTTATTGATTCCTTTCATACACAGACTGATTTATGTGTATTTTTATGCAATCCTTATTTATTCATATATATTCATTTATTTATTTATTTATGTCTAAAATAGAGAAGGCTGCACCTCCTCCCAAAAAAGCAAGTTTAATGGATAAGATCCCCCATAAGAACTATGCTCTATAGAAGGAACTAATTACAGGTCACTGACACTAATAGGTCACAGCGGTCTTAATAATCTGTGCAACAAAAGATATATACGGAGACTGGCCTAGCCACAACAACTAGTCTAACATACCTATGTCCGACGCATAGCGCAGGAATGGGGTTATACATATCACAAGGTTTCTCTCATCCGATAAATGGAGCTTTATACATAGGGCCTTACATATAAATGGACTAGTAGTGGTTCAGATGGTATAGAATTATAGGGGTGCAATGTGTATCTTGCAATTGTATAGGCAATTTTATATACTTCTAATCAGGTTGTTTATATATATGTATGTTCATATATGTCTATATCTCTATAGTTTGTTTGAAGTAGACATAGAACAGTACCAGCAGCTGACGTGCATCCACTAGAGCTGACATTGAGCATAATAGCAGTATATTTTTACCACCCCCCGATTCACTTCTGTAATTTCTAATTTTTAATTTTTAATTTTTAATTTTTAATTTTATTTTTTTTATTTAATTTTAACTTAGTCTTACTTTATTTATACATATAGTGATTGTAGTATTTTAGTATGATTTTATTCACACATTTTTAGCACAATATTTTATGTGCACTTTTATTTGTCTCTATGAAGTTCACTGTAGTAGTTAAAAACATATCAAATATATGGAGATATTGATATAAAATGATTATAAGAGGATTGGAATTTGGGGATGTTGTCAGACCGGCAGAAATACTAACACCGACATCGACATGTATACAAATATGGATGCGGGCTAGCACAAAAGGTCCCACATGAGTATAATATATACATACCTCTTACTACAGTACGTGTGTGAATTTCCCTATAATATACAAATTGAGTGGATATATCTCGGTATAATATAGATATATGCCATAGAATGCATACACCAAGTATAAATACGCAACCTTAAACACATATTTACACATCGGCAACCATATATGGTCATGCGATGTAGGGGTTAAAAAGGCTGGCATTATTACAAGCACAAAGAAACAAAGCGTGCTCTGTAAGTTTTAATTGTTGAATCATTTTGTTATTGTATGCATTTTTATATTAATAAGAAACAAATGTATACAGGCATTATGGCTAATGAACAGAAAATTATGGTACAGCATTGAAGGCAATCTTCATAGTAAACATGCAATGTAGACAGCGGCTAAGCATGATGATGTATTGCTGTCTGCGAGTTCCCATTGGCCAGATACAGTGGCAATCAGACAGTTCAGCGCCCGGATTGGGCGCTGATTACTTAAAATCTTCACTTCCGGTGGCGAGGTCACACCCTCAGACGACGTCCGGAAGTGACGAAACGCGTCAGGGTCGTGACCTCGCAGGAAGTGACGAATGCGTTCCAGCGTGCGCTCCAGCCACCAAGCGACCAGGAAGTAGAGGCTGACACCGCTCTACACAGCGCTTTGGGAGCCCGATTTCCGGCGGACGGACGGGACTGACAGGCAGAGTGCATGTAATTACAAAGCTAATGATTATCTATTTATTGGTACGCAGATTTTAATAAGGGGGGAGATTATAATAAAGTTTAATTTTACCAAACTGTACTACGCTATCTGCACCATTATTTTCCTCACATATGTATGCTGGGTTGGAGTGGATCCTTTCCTAAACTTGCAGAAGGTGAAGAGGTGGCCGTATCAAGGAGATAGCAGTGTCGTTTGGCTTATGATTTAAATGCCTATTTTTATCATATTTCTGGTGAGTGCATCCCCAAAGGGAAGTGTGTGCTGCACGCGGTGAAACGTGAATATCGGGTGGAAGGTGTATCACTCTCTCTTAGCGTTTTGAGGCTCACTGCACCAATATGAACTTTATTTTGGGTCACCATGATTTTTTATGAACTCTTTTTGACACAAAAAGACTGTATTTTTTAGCGCTGCTGCAATATTTTAAAGGGACAAACGCCTGTCTTTTATGATTTGTGTTTTACCCGGTCTTTTAATATTGCCTTTTACCAATTGGTAATAACGGTAAGCCCAATAAAACCAGCAGCTCCTTCAGGGGTCAGTGCTACATATGTATAGTTTATACTATAAAAAAAATAATTGCTGTGCGCCGCTAATGTGTTCGGGTTTGACTTGAAGAAAAGGTGGCAACCCTAACCCCCAGTGCTTTCTTATGTCTCTGGCTTCCTGAGAATATTCCAAGTGACTCCTATACTCCTTGTGTTCTACTTTTGGAGAGGCACCTAGTGACCCCAGTATTTCAAGCGACCCAGTAGCCTAACCTCTCCCATGTTCCTAGTTTTTATTAGCAAGCATCTGAATGTGCCTGTTATTGTGTCTATCTAACCCTAGTGACTATCAATAGTGTTACCTGCCTGCAGCCTGTATCCTTGCACCTGTTTTCTCCTGTGAGCCTTCCCAGGAGCTGCTTGGGTTCTCTGTTCCTCTGCCTTGATCCTGAGAAAAACCTTAGCCCCGCTGACGCACCAAGTTAAGCAAATGGATACTGCACTGCCACTGGTAGCACAAATATAGATACGCTGCACACAACTAAGATTCAGTATTAAAAAGCTAACACCAAAATGGTTCGATGTAAATTAACCCAATATATTGTCACAAGTTGTAGTAAATAGCAGTATGCACATAAATCGGTAAGTAAAGGATTAGGTCAGTCACAGTTCACTAGGCTATAGCATCATAGAGTCCTTCTACTTGGCTCACATTTGGAATTGTGGTTCTATAGTCCATTGACTCCCATAGCATGAGCCTTGCCCTGCACTACATCCTCATGATCCAATGTTGCCCATCATCAAGTCTCTTGAGCTCCTTTTGCTTGTCAGCTCTCCCTGGTCGATGTAAGCAAGGTATTGTTAACCCATTCAATTGAAGACCATTGGGGGACACAGAAAACACTGCAGCCCTGTTTCCTGAAGTGATTTATGTCTCCAACTGAAGGGATATTTAGCTTAACTACTTCTTTGTATTATAATCAGTTTCCATTTTGTGTCTCTCTAACATTCACTTTCTATTAATATGCTCAATATATGCTCAAGTATTGCTAATCTAATTTAGTTTTGTTTCTCTTGTTCAGGTTATCTTCTTGGTAGTTTCGTTTCTTGTAAAGCACGTGATTTCTTTATTATAATTAGTTTCACTTTTGTCATAGACTTGTATATGATTGGATAATTTGTCAAAGGGCGGTTGTTACGCCGAGTGCTCCGGGTGCCTCCTCCATCCGCTCTGTGTTCAGGATGCGATCCTCGTGGCGGCTCTGGTGCGCCCGGGGATCGCATCCCACTCTCCTTACCTCTCCCCTCGCGTGTTCCCCGGCGCGCGCGCGTCCCCGTTCCCCAGGCGCGCGCGCGCACACCACTGTTATTCTGAAAGGGCCAGCGCACCATTGATTGGTGCCTGGTCCAAATTACTGTACACCTGCATCTTATAAATTCACACTTCACCTTCCTACCCTCGCCGGATCTTGAGTTGCTTTAGTGCCCAGTGAAAGCGTTGTGTGTTTTGCTCCTACTGTGTATCCAGACCTTTGCTGTTGCCCCCGACTACGAACCTTTGCCACCTGCCTTGACCCTTTGCTACGTTTGACCTTGCCTCTGCCTAATCCTTGTGTACCGCGCTTGTCTCAGCTGTCAGTGGGGTCGAGTTGCTATTGGAAGACACGACCTGGTTGCTACCGCCGCTACAAGTACATCCCGCCTTGCGGCGGGCTCTGGTTAAAACCAGTAGCAACATTAGAACCGGTCCTCCAATACAACTCGTGCTATCGCCCCATCGGCATAGGGGATCCACCTCCTGTTCCCCACCGTACCCGGAACGTGACAGTAGATCCGGCCATGGATCCCGCTGAGGTCCCGCTGCCAAGCCTCTCGGATCTGACCACGGTGGTCGCTCAACAAGGACAGCAATTGGCGCAGTTGACTGCTATGCTACAGCAGCTTCTGCCATCTCCACCACCACCTCCTGCATCTCCTCCGCCACGAGTTGCTGCTGCTAGAGTCTGCCTGTCCCTTCCTGACAAATTCAATGGGGACCCCAAGCTGTGCCGAGGGTTCCTATCCCAGTGTTCCTTCCATCTGGAGATGTTGTCGGACCAGTTCCCCACAGAACGGTCAAAGGTGGCGTTCGTGGTTAGCCTACTATCTGATAAGGCCCTAGCCTGGGCTACACCACTTTGGGACCGTGGCGATCCTGCCACAGCTTCTATTCCAGCCTTCTTCTCTGAAGTCCGCAGTGTCTTCGAAGAACCAGCCCGGGCCTCCTCTGCCGAGACGGCTCTCCTGAACCTCGTCCAGGGGAATTCTTCAGTGGGCGATTACGCCATTCAGTTCTGCACCCTGGCATCTGAACTCTCCTGGAACAATGAGGCCCTCTGCGCGACCTTCAAAAAAGGTCTATCCAGTCATGTCAAAGATGTGCTGGCCGCACGTGAGATTCCTGCTACCCTGTCTGAACTCATCCAGCTAGCCACCCGCATTGACATGCGTTATACCGAAAGACGCCTAGAGCTACGCCAGGAAAAGGAATTTGGTCGTGTCAGGCGGTTTCCTCGCCTGGCACCTCTCTTCCAGAATCCTCTGCAACCCGTTCCTGCTCCTCCTGCTGAGGAGGCTATGCAAGTGGATCGGTCACGCTTGACCACACAAGAGAGGACTCGCCGCCGAGACCATAATCTGTGCCTGTATTGCGCCAGTCCCGACCATTTCTTAAAGGACTGCTCTATCCGCCCTCAGCGTCAGGGAAATGCTAGCTAACGTGGGAGAGGCGCTGCTAGGTGTGGATTCTTCCTCTCCACGTCTGACCATTCCGGTGAGGATTTCTCTGACCAAGAAATCCTCTTTCTCCGCTGTAGCCTTTCTGGACTCCGGCTCTGCAGGGAACTTCATTGAAGCCTCTCTCGTCGACAAATTTAATGTTCCAATCATCCGGCTTGCCAAGCCAGTTTTCATCACATCGGTAAATGGTCAAAATTTGAACTGTATCGTGCGTTATCGCACTGAACTTCTCCTTATGAGAATTGGAGTTCTCCATTATGAAAAGATTGACTTCCTTGTGTTACCCAACTGTACCTCCGAGATCCTTTTGGGCCTACCCTGGCTCCAGCTTCATTCTCCTACCCTCGACTGGTCCTCGGGGGACATCAAAAGTTGGGGTCCTTCCTGCCACAGGCATTGCCTCAAAGCGGTGCCCATTAAACAAGTTTCCACCGCTGCCGCTCTGCCTAGTCTTCCCAAGCCTTACCAGGACTTTTCCGATGTGTTTTGCAAAAAACAAGCGGAGGTCTTGCCACCACATAGACCCTTTGATTGCCCTATTGATCTCCTCCCTGGAACCACCCCGTCCCGTGGCAGGATCTACCCTCTCTCCATCCCGGAGACACAAGCTATGACAGACTACATCCAGGAAAACCTCAAGAGAGGTTTCATCCGCAAGTCCTCTTCCCCTGCTGGAGCAGGATTCTTCTTTGTCGCCAAAAAGGACGGGTCCCTACGTCCCTGCATTGACTATCGTAGTCTTAATAAAATCACGGTAAAAAATCGCTACCCACTGCCTCTCATCTCAGAACTATTTGACCGTTTGCGTGGAGCAAGCCTTTTCACCAAACTGGACCTCCGGGGCGCATATAATCTCATCCGTATCCGTAAAGGCGATAAATGGAAAACCGCCTTTAACACCCATGACGGACACTTTGAATACCTGGTCATGCCCTTTGGGTTATGCAATGCCCCTGCGGTCTTTCAAGACTTTGTGAATGAGATTTTCAGAGATCTGCTGTACACCTGTGTTGTTGTCTATCTGGATGATATCCTGATTTTCTCCTCTAGCTTGGAGGAGCACCGTCTTCATGTCCGCCAAGTGCTCCAGCGACTCCGTGATAACCGTCTGTACGCCAAACTAGAGAAATGTCTCTTTGAACGCTGCAGTCTTCCCTTCCTGGGGTACTTGGCCTCTGGACAAGGTCTCCAAATGGACCCGGAGAAACTCTCTGCCGTCCTGAACTGGCCACGTCCTACCGGGCTACGGGCCATCCAGCGTTTCCTCGGATTCGCCAACTATTACCGCCAGTTCATCTCCCACTTCTCCACCATTGTCGCACCTATTGTGGCACTAACCAAAAAAGGTGCGAATCCGAGGTCCTGGCCTCCTCAAGCTGATGAGGCATTTAACCGCCTCAAGTCTGTCTTTGCCTCTGCGTCCGTTCTATCCAGGCCTGATCCCCTCAAACCGTTCTTCCTGGAAGTCGATGCCTCCTCTGTGGGAGCTGGAGCCGTGCTTCTCCAGAAAGACTCCAAGGGCAAGAACGTCACCTGTGGTTTTTTCTCCAAGACCTTTCCCCCCCTGAAAAGAACTATTCCATCGGAGACCGTGAATTACTGGCCATTAAGCTAGCACTTGAGGAGTGGAGACATCTCCTGGAGGGGTCCACTCATCTCATCACGATCTTCACTGATCACAAAAATCTCTCTTACCTCCAGTCCGCCCAACGATTAAACCCACGCCAAGCTAGGTGGTCGTTGTTTTTTGCCCGCTTCAACTTTGAGATCCATTTCCGTCCTGCAGACAAGAATGTCAGGGCTGACGCCCTCTCTCGTTCCACCGATACCTCTGAGTCCCCTGTACAACACATTGTACCTCCTGAGTGTCTGATCTTTTCAGCCCCGACCTCCTTACTGCAAGTCCCTCCGGGGAAAACCTTGGTCCCTCCACGTCTTCGTCTTCAGATTCTCAAATGGGGCCACTCCTCTCATCTGGCTGGTCATCCTGGAGTCAAAAAGTCCTCCCAACTGATTTCCAGATATTACTGGTGGCCCTCCTTAAAAAAGGATGTGACGGACTTCGTACGGGCCTGTACCATATGTGGTCGCGACAAAACCCCTCGCCAAAAGCCTGCTGGGCTTCTTCATCCTCTGCCTGTGCCTGAACGGCCTTGGGCCCACATTGCTATGGACTTCATCGCGGACCTTCCTCCTTCCCACGGCCATACTGCCATATGGGTAGTCGTTGATCGTTTCTCTAAAATGGCACATTTTGTCCCGCTTCCTGGTCTCCCTTCTGCACCTATACTCGCTAAACATTTCTTCCTCCAGATTTTTCGTCTTCATGGACTTCCTTCTCACATCGTCTCGGATAGAGGCGTTCAGTTCGTGTCTAAGTTCTGGAGAGCTCTCTGCAGGACTTCTCCTCTGCCTACCATCCTCAGTCTAATGGACAAGTGGAGAGAGTCAACCAAATCCTTGGGGCCTACCTACGACACTTTGTCTGTGCTCGTCAAGACGACTGGGCTGACCTCCTACCCTGGGCCGAATTCTCTTACAACCTGAAAGAGTCTGAGTCCTCCTACAAATCACCCTTTCTTGTAGTATACGGCCGTCATCCTCTTCCCCCCTACCCATCCCCACTTCTTCCGGAGTCCCTGCTGTGGATGAAGTCACCCAAGAGCTGTCGTCCATCTGGAAAGAGACCCAAAAGTCGCTTGCCCTGGCCTCTTCTCGCATGAAGAAACATGCTGACTGTAAAAGAAGACCTCCTCCTGTCTTCTCCCCGGGTGATAGGGTGTGGCTGTCCTCCAGGTACATCAGGTTCCGCATCCCCAGTTACAAGTTGGGTCCCCGCTACCTCGGTCCATTCAAGGACAAGGCTCGGATCAATTCCGTGTCCTACAAACTACATCTTCCCCCTTCTCTCCGCATCCCCAACTCTTTCCATGTTTCCCTCCTCAAACCCTTTGTTCTTAATCGCTTTTCCCCCAAGGTCTCCGCTCCTGCTCCTGTCGCCGACTCCTCCGACATCTTCTCCGTTAAGGAGATCCTCACCTCTAGAACCGTCTGAGGTAAGCGGTTCTTTCTTGTTGATTGGGAGAATTGTGGTCCTGAGGAGAGGTCCTGGGAGCCTGAGGGTAACATCATAGACAAAGACCTCATCCTCAGGTTCTTGGGCTCCAGGAGGAGGGGGAGACCCAAGAAGAGGGGGAGACCCAAGGGGGGGGGGGGTACTGTTACGCCGAGCACTCCAGGTGCCTCCTCCATCCCGGAGCGCCCATGGCGTCCTCGGCTCTGCCGCGCCCCGGTCGGCTCCGCTGACCGCAGGCGCCGCTCTGTGTTCAGGATGCGATCCTCGTGGCGGCTCCGGTCCGCCCGGGGATCGCATCCCACTCTCCTTACCTCTCCCCTCCTGTGTTCCCCGGCGCGCGCGCGTCCCCGTTCCCCAGGCGCGCTCGCGCACACCACTGTTATTCTTAAAGGGCCAGCGCACCATTGATCGGTGCCTGGTCCAAATTACTGTACACCTGCATCTTATAAATTCACACTTCCCCTTCCTACCCTCGCCGGATCTTGAGTTGCCTTTAGTGCCCAGTGAAAGCGTTGTGTGTTTTGCTCCTACTGTGTATCCAGACCTTTGCTGTTGCCCCCGACTATGAACCTTTGCCACCTGCCTTGACCCTTTGCTACGTTTGACCTTGCCTCTGCCTAATCCTTGTGTACCGCTCTTGTCTCAGCTGTCAGTGGGGTCGAGTTGCTATTGGAAGACACGACCTGGTTGCTACCGCCGCTACAAGTCCATCCCGCCTTGCGGCGGGCTCTGGTGAAAACCAGTAGCAACATTAGAACCGGTCCTCCAATACAACCCGTGCTATCGCCCCATCGGCATAGGGGATCCACCTCCTGTTCCCCGCCGTACCCGGAACGTGACAGCGGTACTTTATGAAAGCCCCTTTAAATATTCACACCAAAGAATAAAGATTAGAGACTTTGTTGTTTTGTGTCATTGTCTCAATGGGCTAATCTCACAGGCCTGTGGGGATTGAAATGCACACCTTGCCAGAGATATCGAAGGTTGGAACCACCCCTAGATAATCTACATTTCCTTTCAGTTGGGGGCTCGGTCCGGGATCGATTATAATATGTCTGTCTGGTGAGTAGAATTGATACATGTATCTTCTCTCACCGTGACACCTATTTAGAGGGACCTGTAGATTTATGTAGAAGTTGTTTTTAGACCTCGATAATATGTTAACTGCTCTGAGAAGCAGTAACAAAGGTTGTTCCGGGTGAACAGTGAGAAAGCCCTGGGTGGGCTTTATGGGCTCTGAGAAGTCCATTAATAAGACTGCTTTAAGAAGCAGCATCTGTTCCGGGTGAACAGTGAGAAAGCCCTGGGTGGGCTTTATGGGCTCTGAGAAGTCCGTAGGAAAATGATTTATACAGTACTGTAATTATAAGAAAAAGTCTCATAAGGTGTGCCGGACAATACCCGATCTCTTTGCTTATCTCATCTATCACGTAGAAGTTTGTAGGATAATTTGTAAACTGTCTGTGTGGAATTTGTCAGCGTTGTAAGGTAAGACAACGCCTTCCTGTGTTATAATAGGACTTAAATTTAAGGCGACAGACGTGTCTTGCGGTGAACTCCTGGCTCCTTTTTGTGATTGATGGAAGTTCCCCAATCGAAACGTAGAGTAATGCTACAGTATCTGGTGATGTATTGATGTTTACTCTTAATGATTTACATATGAATGCTTTGACTCTATAGTATGAGATAGTGAGTGTAATAGCAGTGTTAATAACACTTTCTTAAGGTAATACATAAATTGACATAGTCGGTAGGATACTCTGATGCCGCGTACACACGAAGGGACAATCCCGCGGGATAATCCCCTCGTGTGTGGGCGCCGGCGGACTTTTTGGCGCCAAAGTCCAGCGGACTTTTTGGCGCCAAAGTTTTAAGTTTGGTTTTAAAATTATCCGCTGGACTTGGCAGTCCAGGGGACAATCCCGCCGTTAGTAGGCAAGTCCGCGGGACTTTTGAAAATGAACGGACTTGCCCACACACGGAGCAGTCCGTTCATTTCGAACGTAACTTCAGGTACGTAGCTAGCGTAGGCAGTAAATGCCGCCGCGCTAGCTCTGTCACCTGTCATGGATTTAAAGGGAATCCCCACGCCGAAAAAACGGCGTGGGGGTTCCCCCCAAATCCACGTCAGACCCTCATCCGAGCACGCAGCCTGGCAGGCCAGGAAAGGGGTGGGGACGAACGAGCGCCCCCCCCCTCCTGAGCCGTACCAGGCCGCGTGCCTCAACATGGGGGGTGCCCTGGGGAAAGGGGGGCCGTGCGGCCCCCCCCACCCTAAAGCACCTTGTCCCCATGTTGATGAGGACAAGGGCCTCTTCCCGACAACCCTGGCCGTTGGTTGTCGGGGTCTGCGGGCGGGGGCTTATCGGAATCTGAGAGACCCCTTTTATAAGGGGGCCCTCAGATCCCGGCCCCCCCACCCTATGTGAATGAGTATGGGGTACGATGTACCCCTACCCATTCACCTAAGGTGTAAAATGTAAAGTAAAAAAAACACACACACTTTTGAAAAAATAGTTTATTGCACTGCTCCGGGGGGTCTTCTTCCGTTTTGGGGGTCTTCTCGCCAGACTCCCCCGCCATTTACCAAGCTCTTTTACCGAGCAGGGGAAGTCCGGCTACCTTCTTCGTCATCGCCGCCGTCGTCTGGGGGTCTCGATCCGCCTTCGGGGGTCTTCCGGGGGTCTCTTCTGTTCTTGCGGCGGTCGTCGTCTTCCGCGCCGCCGGCGCCTTGTCCTTCTTCTTGTCCTTCTTGATCTTCTTCTTCTTCTTCTTCTTCTTCTTCCGATGTTGACCCGACGCTCTCTCTGCCCGGAATGCCTGTGCCGCTCTGCGCTGGGACTTATATAGGGGCATGGAGACAGGGTCACATGTTCATGTCATATGGTGACCCCGCCCCCTTGTGTTGTCACAGTCCCGGAGGATGCTGGGACTGTGATATCGCACGATGAGCGGCAAGTCCGTTCATTTTCAAAAGTCCCGCGGACTTTGGCCGGCGGATTATCCGCCGGAGAAGTCCGTGCGTGTGTGGGCAAGTCCGCACGTGTGTGGGCAAGTCCACACGCTCGGAAAGTCCAGCGGACCCAGCTGGAAAGTCCCGCGGGATTGTCCGCTGGACTAGGTCCGCCGGCAAAAGTCCGCACGTGTGTACGCGGCATGAGGCCAACTTTTGATCAAAACATGATATTTGAATAATTCTTTTTGCTACTGGCATCTCTTGCACAGGGGAAGTCAGGTGCAAAATTTGGATATTTGGCTTTTTGCCAACATGGTTCAAGTGCTAATATCTCACTGACCGTAATAGATAGGGGGGAATTGTTTGTGGCATTAGTACTACAGCAATTGCAAGTACCGTTTGAACCTGTTGGCACTCTGCCAAAAATAAAAATAAAATTTGAAATAAATAAAAATTGTTTGGTTATAAAAAAAAAATATAAGAAAAGTAATAACGTACAAAGCTTGCTTGTGATCAGGGGAACCTCTGGCCATAAGGAATGCTTATTGGTATTTTGGCAAGAAAAAAAAAAAGAAAAAAAAAAAGAAGAAAGGAAAATAAAAATGCTGTGGAGATCCCCGGCTGGACCGTGGCTCCCTATAGCATCCTAGCCCATACATTGGCAGAAAAATGTAGCGCTAAAACGTGTACATATCGTGAAAAAATAATGCCATAAATGAATTATGACATTCTCATAGTGAACAATAGCAGTCATATAACATAAATGTCAATATTTGCTGGAGATGAACACAAGAAATGACATGAACTGAACCAAGAATAAATGAATAAAAAGTTCATATAGGTGATGATGACACCAGATGAGTCCTTCGGATTGACTCAGGGGCAAAGAAACACAGGTAAGGAACGGCTTGTCTGATGTTACGGAAAAGCAATAAATACTCTTACCAGAGATGTTGGATACAGCTACCGTACGGTATTTGTATCAAGCAGGCCAAAATGTTGGAATTCTTGCATCCGTGGGCGCCAGATGAAGCAGGTGGAAACCCCGGCAGTCAGGAACCAGCATACGAGGCGGCCAATAGACCAGTCGGTATACACAGCGACCAATGGACCTCCAATCACCAGATGATCCAAGGGGAAGTGATCCCACGAGGGAAATAGGAGGAAAAAAATGGAGACAACTCCAATAGTGCAGGTCAAAAAAGTATGTAAAAATTTATTCACATTAATATGTGACAAATCAAAAAATGGAATAAAATCTCGAGATAATATAAAATGAGTCGGCAATGTGGAAAATATGAGACAGACAGTGGGTCAGCTGTCTCATATTTTCCACATTGCCGACTCATTTTATATTATCTCAAGATTTTATTCCATTTTTTGATTTGTCACATATTAACCACTTCAGCCCCGGACCAATTTGCAGCTAAAGGACCAGGCCCCTTTTTGCAATTCGGCACTGCGTCGCTTTAACTAACAATTGTGCGGTCGTGCGACGTGGCTCTAAAACAAAATTGGTGTCCTTTTTTTCCCACAAATAGAGCTTTCTTTTGGTGGTATTTGATCGCCCCTGCGGTTTTTATTTTTTGCGCTATAAACAAAAAATAGAGCGACAATTTTGAAAAAAATGCAAATTTTTTTACTTTTTGCTATAATAAATATCCCCAAAAAAATATATAAAAAAACATTTTTTTTCCTCAGTTTAGGCCGATACGTATTCTTCTACATATTTTTGGTCAAAAAAATCGCAATTAGCGATTATTGATTAGTTTGCGCAAAAGTTATAGCGTTTACAAAATAGGGGATAGTTTTATAGCATTTTTATTAATATTTTTTTTTTTATTAGTAATGGCGGCGATCAGCGATTTTTATTGTGACTGCGACATTTTGGCGGACACATCGGACATTTTTGACACATTTTTGGGACATTTGTCATTTATACAGCAATCACTGCTATTTAAATAGCACTGATTCCTATGTAAATGACAGTTGTAGTTAGGGGGTTAACCACTAGGGGGCGGGGAGGAGTCAGTGTGACGTGTTGTGTTTTTTTTTACAGTAGGGGGGCGTGGCTGTACGTCTGACGTCATTGATCGGCGTTCCCGATGACAGGGAAACGCCGATCACTGACAGTCAGTGTAGGAAGCGCGGGGAGAGGTTTGTTTACATAGACCTCTCCCCGTTCTTCAGCTCCGTAACCCGATCGCGGGATACCAGCGGCGATCGGGTCCGCTGGTCCCGCGGCCGGGGTCACGGAGCTCCCGACCGGGTCGCGAGCGCGCCGCTAGCGGCGCGCGCGCGCGACCACGGGCAGGCACATGCACGATCACGTACCGGTACGTGATTCTGCCTGCCCGTGCCATTCTGCTGACGTATATATGCAGTGGCCGGTCGGGAAGCGGTTAATGTGAATACATTTTTACATACTTTTTTGACCTGCACTATTGGAGTTGTCTCCATTTTTTTCCTCCTGTTTCCCCGATTTGTGGGATCACTTCCCCTTGGATCATCTGGTGATTGGAGGTCCATTGGTCGCTGTGTATACCGACTGATCTATTGGCCGCCTCGTATGCTGGTTCCTGACTGCCGGGGTTTCCACCTGCTTCATCTGGCGCCCACGGATGCAAGAATTCCAACATTTTGGCCTGCTTGATACAAATACCGTACGGTAGCTGTATCCAACATCTCTGGTAAGAGTATTTATTGCTTTTCCGTAACATCAGACAAGCCGTTCCTTACCTGTGTTTCTTTGCCCCTGAGTCAATCCGAGGGACTCATCTGGTGTCATCATCACCTATATGAACTTTTTATTCATTTATTCTTGGTTCAGTTCATGTCATTTCTTGTGTTCATCTCCAGCAAATATTGACATTTATGTTATATGACTGCTATTGTTCACTATGGGAATGTCATAATTCATTTATGGCATTATTTTTTCACGATATGTACACGTTTTAGCGCTACATTTTTCTGCTTATATTTTCCTGACTTTGTTTGTTTTGTATGTTAGCTGCTTTTTTCACACTGAATTATTCTCATTTTAGGTAGCGCAGTGTTTTCCATATTTTCACTAGCCCATACATTGTCCAAGATGGGTTTAACAGAGTCATGGGATAGTGGATTTAAGGGTTAAATCAACCTTTTCTATGCCTGTACCATGCGCCCCGCCTCCTCCCCCTTACATTCCACAACCAGATCAAGAGCTGCACGAAAGACCTCATCACATGAGGACACACAGCAAGTTTCAGAGTGGGCTACAAGCACAATAACTGATTTCTGACAGCGAAGGATGTTGCAGGATGTTTTGACATCCTTAAGCAAACACCAGTGCAGACACATTATCAAAATGATTTCTCAGGAAATCAAAGGGGAAACTTTTATAAAAAGATAAGAGGGGGTTACACACAGAGACAACCAAGAGGATGGCTTACAGCCAATAGTTGAGGATTTCTTAAAAAAAGGGATCTTAAATGGAAATTGTCTCGCCCTACATTAACATTAACTCAGTAAAAAGGCAAATGGTGACTATAGGTTTGTACAAGACCTAAGGGCCATCAATAGTCTAGTGGTACCGATTGCCCCAATAGTGCCTAATGTGCCATCAATATTTACCGCCATACATTCCGATGCAGAGTATTTTACTTTGATTGATTTATTGAACACATTTTTATTTCCGTCCCTGTGGATGAGGAGACACAGCCAATCTTTGCTTTCTGTTTTAAAAAAAAACGCCAACTAACATGGTGTAGAATGCCCCAAGGCTATATAGACTCCCCTGCAGTCTATTCCATTGTCCTCCAAACTACTCTCAGAGCTTGGATACCAGGACACTGTTCATCCCTGCTGCAGTATGTGGCTCCTCATCTGCAGTTCTACTCGGGTGGCCGCCCTGGAGGATGGGAGGGATCTTTTGAAATATCTTTTTGAAAGTGGTCACAAAGTCTCAAAGAAAAAATTGCAATGGTGTCAGGAAACGGTTGAATATTTTGGTTTTGTACTCTCAAAAGGAGAAAGGAAAGTCAATCACAAAAGAGCTTTGGTTCTTGTGGGTCTGCCCCGCCCACTTACTAAGAAAGACATGTTCACCTTTCTTGGTATGATTAGTTACTGCCGCCAATGGATACCTGACTGTTCCTACTACAATCTCCTGAGACAAGCCACAGGTTCAGACATGTCAGACTGTATAAAATGGTCAGATGAAATGTGCAATGCTGTTGTGTATTTGAAAAATGCTATGGTAACGGCTCCAGGGCTCGGCCTCCCTAACTATGGAAAAATATTTTATTTGTTTGCAAGGGAAAATTGTAAGGACTTTGTCAGGTGTCCTCGCTCAGGAGCATGGAGGCAAGTTGCGCCCTATTTCTTTTTTTCAAAGATGGTTTCCGGTGCAGGTTCAAGGCATGCCTGTGTGCCTCAGAGCTTTAGCATCCTATTTGATGATGGTTGAGATGGCCACTTCTTTCACTCTGGGGCACGACACTACACTTCACACCACCCACAATGTATCAATCATGTTGAAAAATGTACATACACAGCACATGTCTGCTCAAAGGTTGAGCGGCTATGAGGTGATCTTGCTGTCTAATCCAAAATTGCACATTTAAATATGCTTATCCCACTACAGGACCAGCACCAATCCAAATGCCCTTTTAAGATTAAAAGGAGAGCAGAATGAGGTTGTGCCACAACATGATTGCAAGTATTGCTGATCTAATTTAGTTTTGTTTCTCTTGTTCAGGTTATCTTGGTAGTTTTGTTTCTTGTAAAGCACGTGATTTCTTTATTATAATTAGTTTCACTTTTGTCATAGACTGTACTTGTATATGATTGGATAATTTGTCAAAGGGCGGTACTTTCTGAAAGCCCCTTTAAATATTCACACCAAAGAATAAAGATTAGATTTGATCGGAGAGACTTTGTTGTTTTGTGTCATTATCTCAATGGGCTAATCTCACAGGCCTGTGGGGATTGAAAAGCACACCTTGCCAGAGATATCGAAGGTTGGAACCACCCCTAGATAATCTACATTTCCTTTCACCAACGACAGGCATTTGCCAGCTTCAAAACTTCCTGCACCTTTATGATTGTGTGTGAGTTTCAGCCTGCCTTTCATTCACAGCACCAGTGTCTAGTAACGTAGTATATCAGGGAGGCAAATTCCGCCTTTAGATTTGGGTAAAACTAATTTCGCCCATCCGACACGTGCCGATTTGGATCCCCAAAGGAAAGATCTACACATCTTCTTGTAGGCTGCAAAGAAAGTTGGCGGTAGGCGTATTGGTACAGTTTGCATTTTATATAATATGCGGGGGAGAACTGTCATTTTTAGAGCAGAAGCCCTTCCAAACCAGGATAGGGTAGAGACATCCCATTTTTATACATCTTGTTGTAGGTGTTTCAGCTCAGATAAGAAGTGCTTTTCATTAGGAGTATTTAGCTTACTGGGGAGTTGAATACCAAGATAAGTGATGGCATCTGTTTTCCATTTAAAGGGAAAATTTGATTGGCACAACCTCACTAGATTGTTCGGTAGGGAGATATTCAATGAGTAGTTGATTTTCAGGTTAGATATGCATTTAAATTGTTTGAGGACTGGCATGAGGTTTGGTAGGGACATCAGTGGCGCTGATAGGAAAAGCAAGATGTCGTCTGCAAAGGCCGCAATCTTATATTCATTGCTATGGACTTCTATACCTTTTATGTTCGGATTGGCTCTTATGCATCTTAAAAGGGGCTCTAGGGTAAGGATGTAGCGTAAGGGTGAGAGAGGGCATCCTTGTCTTGTACCGTTATGGATGGGGAAGGCATCCGATAGGCGGCCATCGACCTTGACTCTGGCTCTTGGATTCAAATAAAGCGCTCTATTAAAGGTACGCATACAGCTCCCTAATCCGAGAGCTTCTAGAACTGCATCCATATATTCCCAGGCCACCCTATCAAAACGCTTTCTCTGCATCCATTGCAAGGAAGAACCCTTCTCACAGAGTAGAGGTCAGCCAATGATGTAAATTTAGGGCCTTAATGGTATTGTCCCTGGCTTCCCTACAAAGGACAAAGCCTACTTGATCACTTAATACCCAGGCTGGGACATGGTTTCTCGGTCTTTTTAGTGAACAATAGTTCATGACATTTTGAACCAGATGCTCATATAAAAGCTCTCTTGAGATAAGTATGGCTATAATCTGATTCAAGGAAATATTGTATAAGAAGTCCAGCCTCCTTCTGGTATAGTTCATCATTGGAGCAGATTTGTCAGTTTTGTCTCCCATAGTATTGAAGCACTGAGGATGCCCTCCTACCTCTCCACCCCAAGGTATTAAGACACTGAGGATGTCCTCCTACCCCTCCACCCCAAAGTATTGAGGCACTGAGGATACCCTCTTAACTCTCCATCCCAAGGTATTAAGGAACTGAGGATGTCCTCCTACCTCTCCACCCCAAAGTAATAAGGCGCTGAGGATGCCCTCCACCCCAAAGTATTGAGGCACTGAGGATTCCCTCCTAAATCACCACCCAAGGTATTAACTGAGGATGTCCTCATAGCTCTCCACCCCAAGGTATTGAGGCACTGAGGATGCCCTCCTATCCCTCCACCCCAAATTATTGAGGCACTGAGGATGTCCTCCTACCACTCCACCCCAAAGAATTGAGGCACTGAGGATGCCCTCTTAACTCTCCACCCCAAGGTATTAAGGAACTGAGGATGTCCTTCTACCTCTCCACCCCAAGGTATCAAGGCACTGAGGAAGCTCTCCTACTCCTCCACCTCAAAGTATCAGGGCACTGAGAATGCCCTCCAACCCCTCCACCCCAAAGTATTGAGGAACTGAGGATGCCCTCCTACCCCTTCACCTCAAAGTAATAATGCACATATCAAGCCGTCCTACCCCTCCACCCCAAAGTATTGAGGCACTGAGTATGCCCTCCTAAATCTGCACCCCAAGGTATCGAGGGACTGAGGAAGCTCTCCTACTCCTCCAACCCAAAAGTATTGAGGCACTGAGGATTCCCTCCTAACTCTCCACCCCAAGGTATTAAGGACCTGAGGATGTCCTCCTATCTCTCGTGGATTTTTAGTACCTCATAATAAATGGGATTTTTAAGGCAATGTAGTCAACGACTAAACAATATATATTTAAAAATATTAGAAAATTTATTTATACATCAAACAAATACAAAAAGCAAAAAAAGGAAAAAGCAGAGAAAAAATATCCCAACAGATATCCACACATAATGGAGGTGTGTTTACACAGTAGCTGCATACATATCATACATCATATGTGAGTGGCCATTTCATGCTACAATAAAAATACAATACAGAGACATGAGCAAACATTGACTCTGGATGTACAGTAGTCTGAAAATCCAACGCGTTTCGAAATGTGCATATGTATGTAATTTCTTCCTCAGGGAAGCCACTCTTTCTACAAATAGAATATGACATTAGTACAATGCAGCAGCAAAAATGAATATAAAGTTATTGGAAACACAAAAATGTAAATATAATGAAAGTAACAATCTACCTATGTATCCGCTCAACAATTCCACAGGTTGATGTGCATATTCTTTCGCCACCAGACACCACCAATGGAGATCAAACTTGTTATCATCGCATAAGGAGCGCTAAAGAGCCAAAGCGTAATAATGATGCACCAAATGCTCCGCCCATTGCATCCTATTATTACCCCAAAAGAATCTGGGAATAATGGGAAAAAGGACCTATGAAAAATAGTAAAAAATAAACTATAAATAAATGATTACGTATGGGGGCCCATTTTGTAAGAAAAGGGCCATATTCCCAGATTTGTAGTACCTATACTTACAAAGATTTTGATGCTTGAATGGCCAAAGTTCAATCCTCAGTTTGACCAAGATGGAGATAAAAAATCTGATCTTGGAAAGCCGAGGTGGAGATGATCTCATAGGTCCTGCAGGTAGGTAGGGAGCGTGCATACTAAGTGCTCCTGGTGTTTGTCTTTTTATATAGCCCTCTGTGTTGAAAAAACGGCGCCAAATGAAAGTAATAGGGGATTTGAAACAGCTGGGAAAGGCTGGTATGAATGTGTATTGGTGGATGGACCTTTCCATCAAACAAGAGGGAATGGATTGAAACCAGAGAAACCAATCAGAGGAGATTTCCTCTCTCTGCGTGTTCTGGAGGGGAAAGATGCGTCTCCGCTGTCATGACGACGGCGTCTCGGCAGCGGCGTCATCACTGCCCTCTGATAGGTATAATGTTAGGAATCAATGTGAGTGTACGCGCCGACGTGACCATGACGGCGGCGCTCCTGCTATTGGCTCAGGCAGGCAGCGCCTCCATCCATCTGGAAGCTGCAGCTGCCTATACTGTGCGTGGAGCGAGAGGAGGGCGCCGCAAACAGATAGGCGGCGTCCTCATCTCCAAGGTAACCATCTCCAGAAACGGCGCCCCCGCCCACCCGGAGGCTGCGCCTCTAATGCTGTGAGTGAGCAATGGGAGGACGCCGATGATGAAGAGGAGGTGTCCTGATCATCAAGGCAACAGCAGAGACAAAAATAGCTTAAGAAGGAAAAAGCTAACAAGCCGTAGAACCGGCAGATCATATGTATGAAGTTAACTTATTATTTAGGCCGTGCCTTTATCAAAAGAAAGGCGTAGCATAATAATAATAATCATATTGGTATCCCATAATGGTAGATAAATTTGTATTTATAATATGCCCTTATGAAGGGAATACAGATGGGACCGTCAGGGAGCTACACAGAGGGGGGGAGGGTTGGATGGAAACCTCCAAATTAGCCACACTTCACATAAAGGACCCAGAATATGCCAGTCTAATGTGATGAGTGCAATAAGACAGACAACTAAAAACCACCCGACACAGTGTATAACCCTGCTGTGCAACTTATTGGAAAAATGGGGATCACTGTTAGAGAACCCCCATTCTGATCCAAAGTTGCAAAGAACAGGGATGCCCAATCCTATATATAGAGTGGGCTTACGTGTGCCAGGAATGCGATGAAAGTTGGTCAACCATTGTGGTATATCTGGAAGTTTAAGAACGCCACTCAACCTAGAAGAAGAAAATAAACGGAGAGAGGATATATAAATCATATATAAGCCATATAGATATAAATAAACAACCATCAAAAAATGAAGAGTAAATTAAAACCCCTTATATAATTTGGAGACACTAGGACGGATGCTCCCCGCCCAGTCGGGTCCAAGACCCAGGGAGGGGTGAGAGAGAGGGAGAAAGGAACTGAGTAGATGATCGATGTAAAGGTCCCAAAGAACTCATGAATGGAAACCACTATTGGATGTGGTTTGTGCGGTTTTTATGGTCCAGTTGGTGTATTTAGTCGGTTTTGCCTGAGCTGAAGCCCTCAAGAAATGGTCTGAAACTTTCAGTTTCATTCAGTCCTGGAGGAGTCGTGGCATCTAAATGTCTGATCCAGCGCATTTCGCGCTGTAAGAGCATTTTGTTCCAGTCCCCTCCTCGCATTGGTATATGTATCAGGTCAATTACAGTAAAATTGATAGAAGGCATTCTATAGTCATGTCGTTTGGCCACATGTCTCCCTAATGGGAGATAAAGATTACAAATCTTCATGCTGAAGAGATGTTTGCTGACCCGCTGGCCCAGTTCTTGTCTGGTCTTCCCAATGTAGAAGGCTCCACATTCGCATTGGAGTAGATAGACCACTCCTTTGGTCTTACAGTTTGCGAAGTGTTTGAGTTGGAAGTCTTCCCCATTGGGTAGTTTAAAAGATGTACGTCTGCCTATTACCCCACAGAAAGAACATGAGCCACACGGGTATGTACCCCAGATTTTACAGGGGTCTACACGTGAACTGCCTTTGTATTCACTTTGAGTCAAAAGCCCCCCAATGGAGCCAGCTTTTCTAAAGGTAATTTGTGGGGTGGTAGTGATTAGATCAGACAATGCTGGATCATTCATTAATATTGGCCAATGTTTGGCAAGAATTTGCCTTATTTTTTTATGTTCGTTAGAATAACGTACAATAATTCTGGGAGTATCATCGGCCTTTTTTATTTTCTTCCTGAAAAGTAGTTCATGTCTATCTTGATTTTTTACCCTGTTGAATGCCTTCCTGAGGCATGATTTTGTATAACCTCTACTAAGTAATCTTGTACTTAGTTTATCCGCCTCCAATTGAAAGGCTTCGTCTGTTGTGCAGTTCCGTTTAATTCGGAGCAGTTGACTGTAGGGTATGGATCTTTTCAGGGATTCAGGATGGAAACTTCCAGCATGCAATAACGTGTTGCCGGCGGTTTCCTTCCTGTATAACTGAGTAGTTAATCTACCAGAAATATCCTTAGTGATAGAAACATCAAGGAAATCGATTTTGCGGTGATCATAGGCCATGGTGAAAAAAAGATTATAAGTATTTTTATTCATTGTTGCCAAACATTGTTTCAGCATTGTTTCTGGGCCATTCCATACTAAAAACACATCGTCTATGTAGCGTTGCCACAGAACGATGTGTTCGGTGAAGCTCGTCAATTGGTCATTAGATAGAAAATTCGTCTCCCACTCCCCCAGGTACAAGTTGGCGTATGAGGGTGCACAGCACGTCCCCATAGCCACACCTTGCACCTGGAGGTAGTGGGATCCTTTGAAGAGAAAAACATTGTGTTTGAGTATGAAGCTCAACATTTCTAGTACAAAATTGTTGAACTTCCACTCCGTGGTTGATCTTTGTTGGAGAGTTCGTCCAACCACAGCCACCCCAAGGTCGTGTGGAATACTGTTATACAGTGACTCGACATCTACTGTCACCAGTATCGCCGAGTCTGGAATTTCTAAATTCTCCAGCATTTGAAGCAAATGAATCGTATCCTTGGTGTAGGATGCTAATTCAAGTACATGTGGTCTAAGATAATCATCTATGACTTGGCTAATTGCCTCAGATATGCTCCCATTTCCCGAAATAATCGGTCTTCCAGGAGGGTTTTTTAGATCTTTGTGCACCTTAGGTAGTGCATACATTGTAGGGGTGCGTGGATGTCTTGTGCGTATAAAGTCCAACATTTCTATCGTGATTGCTCCCGATCTATGGGCTTCATCGACCAAATCATAAAATTCCTGATTGAATTTTTCGGCTAAAGAGGCAGAGATTTTTAGATAGCAGTTTTTATTGCTTAGGATTTTCATGCACATGGATTCATACATATGGTTATCCATTAGAACAATGTTCCCACCTTTGTCTGATGCCTTGATGGTGATTTCCACATTGCTCTTTAGAGATTTTAATGCCTTATTCTGTTCTATATTGAGATTCTGGGATAGTGTTCTATTCTTACCTAGCATTTGAATCTCTTTAGAAACCAATTGGACAAAGAGAGATAAAGCAGGGTTTTGATT
Organism: Lithobates sylvaticus; assembly: GCA_028564925.1. Classification (NCBI taxonomy): domain Eukaryota; kingdom Metazoa; phylum Chordata; class Amphibia; order Anura; family Ranidae; genus Lithobates; species Lithobates sylvaticus. The sequence continues at coordinate 182,785,784 of CM053038.1, forward strand.
AAGTGGGGGAAATTTGTTTGATTTTCTTTTGAAAACCTTTTTCTTCTGACTAATGTCATCTTGAGGAGTTTCCTCCAAGTTGTCCTCACTATCGCCTTCTTCCTCCCATGTATCCATACACGATTGATTTTCTGACATTTTCTGATTTTTATAGTTTATTTTTTACTATTTTTCATAGGTCCTTTTTCCCATTATTCCCAGATTCTTTTGGGGTAATAATAGGATGCAATGGGCGGAGCATTTGGTGCATCATTATTAAGCTTTGGCTCTTTAGCGCTCCTTATGCGATGATAACAAGTTTGATCTCCATTGGTGGTGTCTGGTGGCGAAAGAATATGCACATCAACCTGTGGAATTGTTGAGCGGATACATAGGTAGATTGTTACTTTCATTATATTTACATTTTTGTGTTTCCAATAACTTTATATTCATTTTTGCTGCTGCATTGTACTAATGTCATATTCTATTTGTAGAAAGAGTGGCTTCCCTGAGGAAGAAATTACATACATATGCACATTTCGAAACGCGTTGGATTTTCAGACTACTGTACATCCAGAGTCAATGTTTGCTCATGTCTCTGTATTGTATTTTTATTGTAGCATGAAATGGCCACTCACATATGATGTATGATATGTATGCAGCTACTGTGTAAACACACCTCCATTATGTGTGGATATCTGTTGGGATATTTTTTCTCTGCTTTTTCCTTTTTTTGCTTTTTGTATTTGTTTGATGTATAAATAAATTTTCTAATATTTTTAAATATATATTGTTTAGTCGTTGACTACATTGCCTTAAAAATCCCATTTATTATGAGGTACTAAAAATCCACATTTATCAGGGATGATGGCAATGACATGCCCCTCTTCATGAGTCTAACTCTATTTTCACGTCCTCCTATCTCTCCACCCCAAGGTATCAAGGCACTGACGAAGCTCTCCTACTCCTCCACCCCAAAGTATTGAGGCACTGAGGATGCCCTCCTGCCCCTCCACCCAAAGTATTGAGGCACTAAGGATGCCCTCCAACCCCTCCACCCCAAACTATTGAGGCACTGAGGATGCCCTCCTAACTCTCCACCCCAAAGAAATAATGCACATAGGAAGCCGTCCTACCCCTCCACCCCAAAGTATTGAGGCACTGAGGATGCCCTCCTAACTCTGCACCCCAAGGTATCTAGGCACTGAGGAAGCCCTCTTACTCCTCCACCTCAAAGTATCAGGGCACTGCGGATGCCCTCTAACCCCTCCACCCCAAGGTATTACGGGATTGAGGATGCCCTCCGAACTCTGCACCCCAAGGTATCGAGGCACTGAGGAAGCCCTCCTACCCCTCCTCCCTAAAGGATTGAGGAACTGAGGATGCCCTCCTTCCTCTGCACCTCAACGTATTGAGGCACTGAGGATTCCCTCCTACCCCTCCACCCCAAAGTATTGAGGCACTGAGGATGCCCTCCTATATATCCACCCCAAGGTATTAAGGAATTGAGGATGCCCTCCTACCTCTCCACCCCAAGGTAGTAAGGCACTGAGAATGCCCTCCGAACACTGCACCCAAAGGTATCGAGGCACTGAGGAAGCCCTCCTACCCCTCCTCCCCAAAGTATCGAGGCACTGAGGATGCCCTCCTAACCCTCCACCCCAAAGTGTTGAGGCACTGAGGATACCCTTCCAACTTTCCACCCCAAGGTAATGAGGCACTGAGGAAGCCCTCCTACCCCTCCACCCTTAAAGTATTGAGGCACTGAGGATGCCCTTCTAACCCTCCACCCCAAAGTGTTGAGGCACTGAGGATACCCTTCTAACTTTCCACCCCAATATATTGAGGCACTGAGGAAGCCCTCCTTCTCCTCCACCTCAAAGTTTCAGGGCACTGAGAATGCCCTCCTAACCCTCCACCCCAAAGTGTTGAGGCACTGAGGATACCCTTCCAACTTTCCACCCCAAGGTATTGAGGCACTGAGGAAGCCCTCCTACCCCTCCACCTCAAAGTATTGAGGCACTGAGGATGCCCTCCTAACCCTCCACCCCAAAGTATTGAGACACTAAGGATGCCTACTAACTCTCCACCCCAAAGTAATAAGGCACTGAGGAAGCTGTCCTACCCCTCCACCCAAAAGTATCGAGACACTGATGAAGCCCTCCTACCCCTCCACACCAAAGTATTGAGGCACTGAGGATGCCCTACTAACCCTCCACCCCAAAGTGTTGAGGCACTGAGGATACCCTTCCAACTTTCCACCCCAAGATATCGAGACACTGAGGAAGCCCTCCTACTCCTCCACCTTGAAGTATCAGGGCACTGAGGATGCCCTGCAACCCCTCCACCCAAAATTATTGATGTACTGAGGATGCCCTCCTATATATCCACCCCAAGGTATTAAGGAATTGAGGATGCCCTCCTACCTCTCCACCCCAAGGTAGTAAGGCACTGAGAATGCCCTCCGAACACTGCACCCAAAGGTATCGAGGCACTGAGGAAGCCCTCCTACCCCTCCTCCCCAAAGTATCGAGGCACTGAGGATGCCCTCCTAACCCTCCACCCCAAAGTGTTGAGGCACTGAGGATACCCTTCCAACTTTCCACCCCAAGGTATTGAGGCACTGAGGAAGCCCTCCTACCCCTCCACCCTTAAAGTATTGAGGCACTGAGGATGCCCTTCTAACCCTCCACCCCAAAGTGTTGAGGCACTGAGGATACCCTTCTAACTTTCCACCCCAATATATTGAGGCACTGAGGAAGCCCTCCTTCTCCTCCACCTCAAAGTTTCAGGGCACTGAGGATGCCGTCCTAACCCTCCACCCCAAAGTGTTGAGGCACTGAGGATACCCTTCCAACTTTCCACCCCATGGTATTGAGGCACTGAGGAAGCCCTCCTACCCCTCCACCTCAAAGTATTGAGGCACTGAGGATGCCCTCCTAACCCTCCACCCCAAAGTATTGAGACACTAAGGATGCCCTCCTAACTCTCCACCCCAAAGTAATAAGGCACTGAGGAAGCTGTCCTACCCCTCCACCCAAAAGTATCGAGTCACTGATGAAGCCCTCCTACCCCTCCACACCAAAGTATTGAGGCACTGAGGATGCCCTCCTAACCCTCCACCCAAAAGTGTTGAGGCACTGAAGATACCCTTCCAACTTTCCACCCCAAGATATCGAGGCACTGAGGAAGCCATCCTACTCCTCCACCTCGAAGTTTCAGGGCACTGAGGATGCCCTCCTACCCATCCACCCCAAAGTATTGAGACACAAAGGATGCCCTCCTAACTCTCCACCCCAAAGTAATAAGGCACTGAGGATTCCCTTCTACCCCTCCACCCCAAAGTATTGAGGCACTGAGGATGCCCTCCTATATATCCACCCCAAGGTATTAAGGAATTGAGGATGCCCTCCTACCTCTCCACCCCAAGGTAGTAAGGCACTGAGAATGCCCTCCGAACACTGCACCCAAAGGTATCGAGGCACTGAGGAAGCCCTCCTACCCCTCCTCCCCAAAGTATCGAGGCACTGAGGATGCCCTCCTAACCCTCCACCCCAAAGTGTTGAGGCACTGAGGATACCCTTCCAACTTTCCACCCCAAGGTAATGAGGCACTGAGGAAGCCCTCCTACCCCTCCACCCTTAAAGTATTGAGGCACTGAGGATGCCCTTCTAACCCTCCACCCCAAAGTGTTGAGGCACTGAGGATACCCTTCTAACTTTCCACCCCAATATATTGAGGCACTGAGGAAGCCCTCCTTCTCCTCCACCTCAAAGTTTCAGGGCACTGAGAATGCCCTCCTAACCCTCCACCCCAAAGTGTTGAGGCACTGAGGATACCCTTCCAACTTTCCACCCCAAGGTATTGAGGCACTGAGGAAGCCCTCCTACCCCTCCACCTCAAAGTATTGAGGCACTGAGGATGCCCTCCTAACCCTCCACCCCAAAGTATTGAGACACTAAGGATGCCTACTAACTCTCCACCCCAAAGTAATAAGGCACTGAGGAAGCTGTCCTACCCCTCCACCCAAAAGTATCGAGACACTGAGGAAGCCCTCCTACCCCTCCACACCAAAGTATTGAGGCACTGAGGATGCCCTCCTAACCCTCCACCCCAAAGTGTTGAGGCACTGAGGATACCCTTCCAACTTTCCACCCCAAGATATCGAGACACTGAGGAAGCCCTCCTACTCCTCCACCTTGAAGTATCAGGGCACTGAGGATGCCCTGCAACCCCTCCACCCAAAATTATTGATGTACTGAGGATGCCCTCCTATATATCCACCCCAAGGTATTAAGAAATTGAGGATGCCCTCCTACCTCTCCACCCCAAGGTAGTAAGGCACTGAGAATGCCCTCCAAACTCTGCACCCTAAGGTATCGAGGCACTGATGAAGCCCTCCTACCCCCTCTCCCCAAAGTATTGAGGCACTGAGGATGCCCTCCTAACCCTCCACCCCAAAGTGTTGAGGCACTGAGGATACCCTTCCAACTTTCCACCCCAAGGTATTGAGGCACTGAGGAAGCCCTCCTACCCCTCCACCCTTAAAGTATTTAGGCACTGAGGATGCCCTTCTAACCCTCCACCCCAAAGTGTTGAGGCACTGAGGATACCCTTCTAACTTTCCACCCCAATATATTGAGGCACTGAGGAAACCCTCCTTCTCCTCCACCTCAAAGTTTCAGGGCACTGAGGATGCCCTCCTAACCCTCCACCCCAAAGTGTTGAGGCACTGAGGATACCCTTCCAACTTTCCACCCCAAGGTATTGAGGCACTGAGGAAGCCCTCCTACCCCTCCACCTCAAAGTATTGAGGCACTGAGGATGCCCTCCTAACCCTCCACCCCAAAGTATTGAGACACTAAGGATGCCCTCCTAACTCTCCACCCCAAAGTAATAAGGCACTGAGGAAGCTGTCCTACCCCTCCACCCAAAAGTATCGAGTCACTGATGAAGCCCTCCTACCCCTCCACACCAAAGTATTGAGGCACTGAGGATGCCCTCCTAACCCTCCACCCAAAAGTGTTGAGGCACTGAAGATACCCTTCCAACTTTCCACCCCAAGATATCGAGGCACTGAGGAAGCCATCCTACTCCTCCACCTCGAAGTTTCAGGGCACTGAGGATGCCCTCCTACCCATCCACCCCAAAGTATTGAGACACAAAGGATGCCCTCCTAACTCTCCACCCCAAAGTAATAAGGCACTGAGGATTCCCTTCTACCCCTCCACCCCAAAGTATTGAGGCACTGAGGATGCCTCCTATATATCCACCCCAAGGTATTACGGAATTGAGGATGCCCTCCGAACTCTGCACCCCAAGGTATCGAGGCACTGAGGAAGCCCTCCTACCCCTCCTCCCCAAAGGATTGAGGAACTGAGGATGCCCTCCTTCCTCTGCACCTCAACATATTGAGGCACTGAGGATTCCCTCCTACCCCTCCACCCCAAAGTATTGAGGCACTGAGGATGCCCTCCTATATATCCACCCCAAGGTATTAAGGAATTGAGGATGCCCTCCTACCTCTCCACCCCAAGGTAGTAAGGCACTGAGAATGCCCTCCGAACAATGCACTCAAAGGTATCGAGGCACTGAGGAAGCCCTCCTACCCCTCCTCCCCAAAGTATCGAGGCACTGAGGATGCCCTCCTAACCCTCCACCCCAAAGTGTTGAGGCACTGAGGATACCCTTCCAACTTTCCACCCCAAGGTATTGAGGCACTGAGGATACCCTTCTAACTTTCCACCCCAATATATTGAGGCACTGAGGAAGCCCTCTTTCTCCTCCACCTCAAAGTTTCAGGGCACTGAGGATGCCCTCCTAACCCTCCTCCCCAAAGTATTGAGGCACTGAGGATGCCCTCCTAACCCTCCACCCCAAAGTGTTGAGGCACTGAGGATACCCTTCCAACTTTCCACCCCAAGGTATTGAGGCACTGAGGATGCCCTCCTAACCCTCCACCCCAAAGTATTGAGACACTAAGGATGCCCTCCTAACTCTCCACCCCAAAGTAATAAGGCACTGAGGAAGCTGTCCTACCCCTCCACCCAAAAGTATCGAGACACTGAGGAAGCCCTCCTACCCCTCCACACCAAAGTATTGAGGCTTTGAGCATGCCCTCCTACCCCTCCACCCCAAATTATTGAGGCACCGAGGATGCCCTTCTAACCTTCCACCCAAAGGTATCGAGGCACTGAGGAAGCCCTCCTACCCCTCCACCCCAAAGTATTGAGGCACTGATGATGCCCTTCCAACTTTCCACCCCAAGATATCGAGGCACTGAGGAAGCCCTCCTACTCCTTCGCCTCGAAATATCAGGGCACTGAGGATGCCCTCTAACCCCTCCACCCCAAATTATTGAGACACTAAGGATGCCCTCCTAACTCTCCACCCCAAAGTAATAAGGCACTGAGGAAGCCGTCCTACCCCTCCACCCAAAAGTATTGAGGCACTGAGGATACCCTCCTAACTCTCCACCCCAAGGTATTAAGAAACCGAGGATGCCCTCCTACCTCTGCACCTCAAGGTATCAAGGCACTGAGGATGCCCTCCTACCCCTCCACACCAAAGTTTTGAGGCACTGAGCATGCCCTCCTACCCCTCCACCCCAAAGTATTGAGGCACTGAGGATACCCTTCTAACCTTCCACCCCAAGGTATTAAGTAAATGAGGATGTCCTCCTAACTCCGTACCCCACGGTATCGAAGCACCGAGGAAGCCCTCCGACCCCTCCACCCCAATGTATTGAGACACTGAGGATGCCTTCCTAACTCTCCACCCCAAGGTATTAAGGAACTGAGGATGCCCTCCTACCTCTCCACCCCAAGGTATTTAGGAACTGAGGATGCCCTCCTACCTCTGCACCTCAAGGATTCGAGGCACTGAGGAAGCTCTCCTAGCCCTCCACACCAAAGTATTGAGGCACTGAGCATCCCCTCCTACCCCTCCACCCCAAAGTATTGAGGCACCGAGGATGCCCTTCTAACTGTCGACCCCAAGGTATTAAGGAAATGAGGATGTCCTCCTAACTTTCCACCCCAAGGTATCAAGGCAGTGAGGAAGCCCTCCACCCCAACGTATTGAGGCACTGAGGATGCCCTCCTAACTCTCCACCCCAAGGTATTAAGGAACTGAGGATGCCCTCCTATCGCTCAACCCCAAGGTATCAAGGCACTGAGGAAGCCCTCCTACCCCTCCATCCCAAAGTATTGAGGCACTGAGGATGCCCTCCTACCCCACCACCCCAAAGTATTGAGGCACTGAGAATGCCCTCCTACCATTTCACCCCAAAGTATTGAGGCACTGAGGATGCCCTCCTAACTCTCCACCTAAAGGTATTAAGGAACTGAGGATGCCCTCCTACCTGTCCAACCCTCCACCCCAAGGTATCAAGGCACTGAGGATGTCCTCCTACACATCCACCCCAAAGTATTTAGGCACTGAGGATGCCCTCCTACCTCTCCACCCCAAGGTTTTAAGGAACTGAGGATGTCCTCCTACCTCCTATATGCTTATAGGTACTGACTATACAGTATGGAGGAAATGAGGGGCCCAGGGTGGAAACTGGTAGCATGTAGGATGGTATTTCCAGCAGTGGGTTTGTGGAATAGCTTGAAAACTATATGGCTTTTTAGTCCCCTTTGGATGCAAAGACCAGGTGGTTTCTTAGACTCTGCACCTTGGTTCTTCCAAGGGTCCTCACTTGTACTTGCAAATAGGCTGGATTATTCCTAGACAGTTCCTATAGGTATCCTCCCTGTCCTAGACTGCTCGTGTACCTGCATTCCCTAGGACCCCTGTTTACTTCCATGTATAACATACATATTGTTATCTCTTCCTGTAAACTCAGCATCCCACTGCTGCTAAAGCAGGGTATACACAGACTGAAAATTTATCTGGTTTCTGCTGAACCGGGCAAATTTTGGTCCATGGGTTCCACTGTCTGTTCAACAGAAGCTGGTCTAATGACTGTCTTCTGTCGAATGGTCATGCAGGAAAAACAGCATTTGATCAGCTCTTGCAGCCAATAGCTGTAGGGCTGAGCTGTGTACACACAAAGATGCAGCATTAGAGATTCTTCATTCACATCAACTTCATTTGTGGGGATGCAGGGCTCTGTCATGTTTTTTTTGTTCAACCTGTTGAATTGTATGCCCTGCTTAAAGTGTTACCCTAGGTAATGTTTTTATTTATTTATTTTTTAAATAAACCCTAAACCTCCTCTTCTGGGGTCCCCTGCCAGTGGTCTTGGCTCCTCCTCTTCTTCGCGTGCCCCCATAGCAAGCTATGGAGCTGAGCTCCATAGACACACACAACAGGGCTTAGTCTCACACCTAGGTTCCTCCTAACTGCATTTCATTGCTACCCAAGTCCCTGTGTGAAGAGGAAGAGAGGGGAGAAGAGATACAGCCCTGCACAGTGCTAGATATCTTTTCGCCTTCAACATTTTACCTTAATGCAGGGAAGTGTTGTGGAAATTTGTATTAATGTATGTTGTCAGATGCCCCCCAGTGTCTGTTTTGCTGTAATACGCTCATGCGAGGGTATTCGCACATACAGGCGCTGGTGGAAGACCATTGGATGCGGAAACCGTCCCGTGGACACGGCAGATCTGTTTGCTCTTTTAAGGATGTTTGTTTATGCCTCACCAAGGGACTGGCCACTCCATGGCGACCGCATTTAAAATCCTAAGTAAGCAAATCTGCGTACATGGGAACCATAGCATAACCATACAAAATTATGCCCCACTGAACCATGATAGAGTATGGCTCGCATCATTGGTAGCAGTGGGAATGTGCACATGATCGTGTTCAGAACCATGTGCTTGTTGCATGGTTTTGCACATGACTATCTGCACACTTCACTACTGCATTTCTATCTTAATATATACATCTGTGTGTGATTGGTCCTTTTGAAAGAATCCACGTGTCTAATTTGGCTGATTCAGAAGCCACTACCTTCCTTTGTTCATTCAGCTTGACAGTAAAAAATAAAGGACTAAAAACCATTCAAGGCAGGTTTCTGCTGAGCTCAACGTGATACCAGCATCTGTTGGTGTTACTGAGAGACATACAAAGCGCGCTTTCCCGGCATTGTGCATTTAAGCATAAAAAAATGATATGCTTATAGGGAGAAGCTTAGAATTTCCCTGACAGAAGGCATTAGGTAAAAAAAAGTTTTGGCTTTAGAACCACTTTAGGATACTTGTGTCTCCCTGTGAGCCTTACACCCCAGTACAGTATGTATTAATATTCCGTGTCCTGCCTGCCAGTAAGATCAGTACCCCAGTACTGCACTATACTGCTGCCATTCCTGGGGTTCTGAAGGAGTAGGGACAGTGCAGGAACTATGCTATTCCCTGCTTAAGGAGCCTTCCAGCTGGATTGGACTAGCCAGGCTGCATTCCTGCTTCTTGTTGTAGAAGCTGTTGGCATCAAGACATGGTAAATTATTGACGCTAAAGGCTCCATAAGTAGCTCTGGAAGTTTGTAGTCGTCACCAGCTAGGCCTAATTGTACCCTGTTGAATCCACTGCAATACAAAGCTCACTTTACTCAGCCTCCGTGTAATTACTGCCGCACCACACTGCACCGTGCGCACAAGTGGAGTCCTGCTGTGCCTACCAAGACAGTCATGGGGAAAGTGCACAGGTGACAGGTATGTAGCCTCCATTTGGTGAATCCACATGCAGGCACAAGAGGGTGGCAGAATGCCCAGCACTCAGCTAGGACACAGTATAGAGTCCTCAACAGGGTGCAGCTGGGGTCCCTCCCAACAACTGTGTCTGCAAATGCAACCCTATCAAAGCATCCCATGTTCTCTCTTTCTCCCCTCCTTTTCCCACATGGCCACTTCTCTGTTGGCTGGAAAGAGGAAGAGAAACGGCGTGGGCAGCAGCAGCCTTAATAATGACAGTCTGCTTTGTGCGGCGGCAGCATCATGGACTTGAGGCTACATTGACCTAAAAGTGTAAGGCTATTTTCTCTCTATTGCTCCAATGTTAACACTTCTGGTCAAATGATTTAATGGCTATTTTCTCTTAGGATCAAAAGTTAGGGAATATTACATTAGTTCTGCGAAAGGCAACTTATAGATACAGATATTTCACATATGAGAACCAGCTCTCAAATTTTTGTTGTCAAAAATTCTGCCAAAAATGTCCGATGGAGCCTACAATTTCCGACAACAAGCTCCCATCGAACATTTGTCGGAAATTCCGATTGTGTGTACGCGGCATCAGAGTAGTAATGTCACATACAAATGTATTTATATTTTATAAAATTATGAAATCTCAAAACATATACCATATGTACTGTAATGTGTTTTACAATGTGAATGTTATAATATACTATAATCTAATGATAAATGGTAAAAAAAAAAAAAAAGGTGTTTCAGCAAAATCACAATAATTTTGATCCATTGTAAACTGCCTAAACTAGTGAGTCTGTTATAATTATTCACACAAGGGTTTTCTTAAAATAAAAAAATGTATCGCTTTTGATAACAGAATTTATAAAATTGTACAAAAATATGTAACTTTGTAATATTTTAATACAACAAAAGTAGCAAAAAAACATGCTTGTTGAGAAATCCTCTGTAAAAAGCCATGTCATTTTTTTAAATAAACCACAAGATGGCAGCAGCTTCAAACTTTAGATTTGCAAAACAGACTACTGCACCAATACTTGATAATGCAATACAAAATGCAATATAAAAATTATCTTTTTCCAAAGTAATTTGTAAATTCAAAAAAATATATGTAAATCTGAAGAAATCTTTAACAAATTTGTTCATCAAACACAATCTAGCAACACATTATCACATTTCCATTTGCTTAAAGCACAGGTTTATATATATATATATATATATATATATATATATATATATATATATATATATATATATATATATATATATATAAACCTGTCCTTTACCATTTGCTTAAAGCACAGGTTTATATATATATATTTATATATATATATATATATATATATATTATATATATATATATATATATATATATATATACAGAAGAGAAATCTAAACCAAATCAATATTGGTGTGACCACCCTTTGCCTTGAAAACAGTGTCAATTCTTCTAGGTACACTTGCACACAGTTTTTGAAGGAACTTGGTAGGTGGGTTCTTCTAAACATCTTGAAAAAATAACCACAGATCTTCCGTGTATGTAGGCTGCCTCAAATCGTTCTGTCTCTTCATGTAATCCCAGACAGGCTCGATGATGTTGAAATCAGGGCTCTGTGAGGGCCAAGCCATCACTTCCAGGACTCTGTTTTTTTTTACGCTAAAGATAGTTCATAATTTCATTAATGTATGTTTGGGGTCATTGTCTTGCTGCAGAATAAGTTTGGGGCCAATCACAGGCCACCTTGATGGTATTGCATGATGGATAACTGTCTGCCTTTTCAGCCCTGAGGACTATTGTTCCTGATCAAATTTACAACAATATTTACAGAAATGCAGATCCACACTTGCGAGAAACCTCCACCATTCTTCACTGTTGTCTGAGCTCTCCAGTCCTTCACAAACAAACTGCCTCCTGCTATGGCCAAATATTTAAAATGTTGACTTGTCAGTCCAGAGCATCTGTTGCCAATTTTCTGTACCCAGTCCCTATGTTTTTGTGCATAGTTGAGTGGCTTAGCCTTGCTTCAAAATCCTGGTAGAAAGCATAAGGCCCCAAAATGGACCCAGTGTGTGGTCAGCAGAGTCATCCAGTCAATAAAAAGGTGCTTCCAAGTTAATTCTTTAGGAAGGTCAGTATTTATTGATCTTGGAAACAGGTTACAACCCCATCCCCCTACGTTCACACCTATGCACTTTTTGGTGTATTATGCAGAAACGCACAACAGACCATTTAATATGGTTTCCTATGGATGTAGTTCCCAACCTTTGCATTTTGTGGAACTGCAATTTTTAAAAACAGTCAAGGACTTTTTCCTGCAGCAGAATGCTTTTTGCGTGTAATAGAGTTCAATGGAGTTGCACCAAAAACGAAAGGGGTTGCAAACGTTTTAAAAACTGAATGCAAAAAAGAATTGCTGGCAAAAAAAATCACAAAAAGGACGGCGTGGGTTTCCCCCAAATCCAAGCATGCAGCCCGGCAGGTCAGGAAAGGGTGGGGACAAGTGAGGACCCCCCTCTTGAACCATACCAGGCCGCATTACCCCCCACCCAAAGCACCTTGTCCCCAAAACAACCACAAATGCAGTTTGAGACAACTCCTTTATTAAAAATCCAAAAACAATGTCCCCCAATGTAGATCCATTGTCAATCACACCGCCCGGACCCTAAAAAAAAGCTCTGTATTCGTCAAAGGCTAACCGCCAACTGCCCGCTCCTCCATCTGACAGGTCTTAAATAGGTAAGGGGCAGGGCCACCCGGTGATGACACATGGTGACCCTGCCCCTTGTGACATCACTGTCTGGTGCATGCTTTGGCGGTAATCTCACGAGGGGTGGGGCCACCCAGTAACATCACCAGGTGGCCCTGTCCCTTGCCTATTTAAGAAGTGTCAGACGGAGTAGAGGGAAATAGGTGGTTAGCCTTTGACGAGTGCAAAAAATCAGGTCCAGGCGGTGTGATTGACGATGGATCTATATTGGGGGACATTGTTTTTGGATTTTTAATAAAAGAATTGTCAAAAACAGTTTTTCTTTTCTTATTGACACTTTGTACCCCATACTTATTCATATGGTGGGCCGGGATCTGGGGACCCTCTTGTTAAAGGGGGCTTCCCGATTCTGATAAGCCCCCATCCGCAGACCCCCACAACCACAGCCCAGGGTTGTGGAGAAGAGTCCTTAGATGGGGTGGCTGCATTCGTTTTAGTTTTTAAGGCTAAGAATATTTTCACCAACAAAGAAAATATCTGTTGATCTTGCCAGAAATGTAGTGTTACTTCATGTAAGCTTAAAATGATTGTAAACACTAATTTTTTTTACTTTTTATTAACAAACCTATAATATTTACCTCCACTGTGCAGTTAATTTTGCACAGAGTGGCCCTGATCCTCGACTTCTGGAGTCCCCCAATGGCTCTTGCAGCTCCTCCCCACATTGGAAAACCCCCTAGGAGAATCGCTGTCCTTGGGGGTCCCTGTGCGGTCGCACTCCCGAGTCCAGCATTTGCGTCCATAGACTCAGAATGCTAGACTCGGCCCCGGCACCCGCGTCATTGGATTTGATTGACAGCAGCGGGAGCCAATGGCTGCGCTGCTATCAATCTATCCAATCATGAGCTGAGACCCCGGTCAGAGAGGGTTTGCATGTCTCCGGCATGGGAACCAATGGGCTCAGGTGAGTAAAACGGGGGGGGGGGGGGGGGGGCTGGGGGGCCGGTCAGTGACAGAAATGTTTTCACCTTAATGCATAGGATGCATTAAGGTGAAAAAACATGAGGGTGTACAACCCCTTTAAAATATAGCACAAACAATCTTATCTTTCTTGTGTAAAACACCAATCCTTACAATCCGCCATGTAATGGAGATGAACAAAGTACATTTTGAACTCCTACCTGTGTGACAACTGTGGCTCCTTAAAAAGAAGTATGGGTTACCAGATTAAAGCCCAAGTTTAGTTAAAAGAAAATCAGCACAAGGGACAGTACTTCAGTGAGAAGCTTCCTTTGTGCTGGTGTCTGCTGTCTTAGTAGAAATCACAGTGCAACCTTCTGTGGGGATTAATACAGCTGCCTACCTCCCAACTTTTGAACATCAGAATGAGGGACACTTTAGAAAAGTGTCCCTACGCACGCGGTGGCAAAAATGGGTGTGGACAAATTATTAAGAGTGAGAGGGGCTTATGGGGCATGGTTAAACAAAACCCAGGCTTCCTGCTTTGATTGCTATACCACAAGCAAGAGTCTCAGACACAATCATCTGTGATGTCATCATGGAGGAGTGGAAGAGGACCTGTGAAGCTCTGGTGAACTCCATGCCCAAGAGTGTTAAGGCAGTGCTGGAAAATAATGATGGCCACACAAAATATTGCCCAATTTGGACATTTTAACTTAGGGGTGTACTCACTTTTGTTGCCAGCAGTTTATATATTAATGGCTGCGTGCAGAGTTATTTTGAGGGGACAGCAAATTTACACTGTTATACAAGTGTAATTTCTTCAGTGTTGACATGAAAAGATATTATAAAATATTTACAAAAATGTGAGGGGTGTACTCACTTTTGTGAGATACTGTATGATATGATACAAAAATGCAGTAGCAATAAAAACTGAGATTTGCAAAAAATGGAACGTTGCCAAAAAAAGAAGCAAAGAGGGTTACCATTCTTCAATAAATATATTAGATCTCCACTCTGTAGAATGAATTTTTTTGGGATTTGTTCATGTGCAGCAAGTAGAAAGAAAAAAGAAAATACAAAGAAGACACTTCTTATCTTCAAGAAAAAATAGTAGGTGTAGGTATTGCTAGGGGGAGTGTTGTGATCTCTGGCATGGATAATAAATACCACATTTATCGGCGTATAACACACACTTTTTTTCTCCTTAAAATCAGGGGAACATCACGAATGTTAAACACCGATCCCCCGCCGATTGTGAGACTCTTGTCGGCCGAAAGCCGCCGACAATGGCCAAGAACAGCCGAAATCGTCCAAGAGCTACCGAGCGCAGCCAAGATACACAGGACATCCGGCTCTGTATGTCGGTGGCGCCATTTTTAAACAGTAAGGCTGCAAATGACACTGACAAGGCTGCAATGACACTGACAAGGCTGCAATGACACTGGACAAGGCTGCAGATGGACACTGATAAGGCTGCATTGATGGGCATTTAAATGTAATTTTTTTTCCTTAAAATTCCCTCCTAAACTTGGGGTGCGTGTTATACGCCGGCGCATGTTATACGCTGATAAATACGGCACCTGTAAATATTACATTTAGGCCTTAGGCCCCTTTCACACTTATACGACTTGTCCCATGATTTGGGACTGCAAAGTAGCTCGACAAGTCGTTCCCCATGATTTCCAATGACAGCCATTCATATTAGTACGACTTGCACTACTGCACTACTTTGGTCTGATTTTGATGCCACTTACACAGGCATTCCTTGAAATTGTGGCAAAATCGTGGTAAAATTGTGCGACTTTGAAGTCGCATAAGTGTGAAAGGTGCCTTACAGAGAAAAATAGTTCCTCATGCAGTAATTTTCCAGCAATAATTCCCTCATGCTTCAAAGCCTGTGAAAGGGGACTAAGTCCACGCCCCACACAATGAGGCTGCTTACACGACGGGCCGAATGCAGTGTGATATGTGGAGATTGAGAACTTGAGCTAGATTAGGCAAGTTAGTTAGTGGCGTGCAGGCCACTTTTTTGATTTCCACAATTTATGATTTCTTGGCCATTTTTCAGAGAATATGAATGATAACACAAAAACTTTCACTCTTTCACTCATGGTTGGTGTTTGGCTGAAGCCATTTATTATCAATCAACTGTGTTTACTCTTTTTAAATCATAATGGCAACAGAAACTACCCAGAAGTCATAAATTATGCCAGGGTATGTAAACTTATGAGCACAACTGTGTGTGTGTGTGGGTATGTATATATATATATATATATATATATATATGAGCCGGATACCCCCTGGTTCGGTTCGCAGCTGAGCATGCGGACAGGCAAAAAGTTTGTTCGAACACCGTTAAAGTCTATGGAAAATGAAAATGAATAATCAAAAGTGCTCATTTTGAAAGGCTTAATACATGGATTGATACATGTCCCCTGGGGCAGGATCCAGGTCCCCAAACACTTTTTATGACAATAACTTGCATATAATCCTTTAAAATTAGCACTTTTAATTTCTCCCATAGATTTTTAAAGGGTGTTCCGTGGCTTTCGAATTTGCCACGAACACCCCAAATTGTTCGCTATTCGACGAACATCGGGCTCACCCCTATTCTACATTACTCTACTCAGCCAGTGACTGTGGATCGAGCACCTGGGAGCTCTGCTATCTATGTGGTGTATGGGTAGTAGCACTGACTTTTCTGTTTATATTTTAGACTAAGGGGACCCCCAGGCACTATATTTAAAGGATTTTTTTATTTTTATTGTTATTTCTCATTTTGATGGTTTCACTTTAACCACTTCCCGACCGCCCCCTGTATATATACGTCGGCAGAATGGCACGTACAGGCAGAATCACGTACCTGTACGTGACATTCTTCTGGCGGTTGGGGGGTCCGATCGGACCCCCCTCCGCCGGCGGGGACGGTCGGGATGGCTTCAGAAGCGATGCGGGACGAGGTAACGGCCAGTCGTTTCTGGCCACCCCCTCCCGATCGCTCTGGCCAATGGGATTCGTCCGCTTCCTTCCCCTTCCTGTGTAATTGTAAACACAGGCAAGGGGAAGTGATGTCACGCTCCTCGTGTCGGTCTTTCTGACCGGGACGCCGAGCGGAGAAGACATCAAGTAAGTGCACAAACACTACACTGACACCAGGCACACATAGGCACACATTTCACCCCCCTGTCACCCCCTGATCACCCCCCAGATCACCCCCTGCCCCCCCAGTCACAGTGTCACTGATTGCAGTGATCATTTATTTTACTGATCACTGCATTTAGTGTCAGTGTGACTGTAATAACTGTCAGGGCAGTTAGTTTTAGGCCCCTTTAGGTCCAAGGTAGCCCCCTACCCCCCCCCCAATAAAGGTTTAACCCCTTGATTGCCCCCTAGGTAACCCTTTCACCCCCTTTTGCCAGTGTCACTAAGCGATCGTTTTTTTTGATCGCTCTATTAGTGTCACTGGTGCCGCTAGGTAGCCAGTTTTTTTTTTAGGTAACCGCCAGGTTTATATAGGATTACAAATAGGTTTATAGGTCAGGTACCCCCATATTACAACCTAAATAAAGGTTTTAACCCCTTGATTGCCCCTAGAGTTAACTCTTTCACCAGTGATCACAGTATAAGTGTCACTGGTGACGCTGGTTAGCCAGTTAGTTATTTAGTTATTTAGGTTCCCCGTCAGGTTTTTATATAGTGTCAGGTACCCCCATATATTACCTAATAAAGGTTTTAACCCCCTGATTGCCCCTAGTTAACCCTTTCACCAGTGATCACCGTATAACTGTTACGGGTGACGCTGGTTAGTTAGCTTGTTTTTTTTATACTGTCAGGGCACCCGCCATTTATTACCCAACTATCGGTTTAACCCCCTGATCGCCCGGCGGGTGATATCAATTAGGTGTTAGGGTCAAATAAGGTCTGCGTCGCCCCAGGTTAGTGCCAGTACCGCAAACACCCACGCGCAAAGCATACACCTCCCTTAGTGGTATAGTATCTGAACAGATCAATATCTGATCTGATCAGATCTATACTAGCGTCCCAGCAGTTTAGGGTTCCAAAAAACGCATTGTTAGCGGGATCAGCCCAGATACCTGCTAGCACCTGCGTTTTCCCCCTCCGCCCAGCCCAGCCCAGCCCACCCAAGTGCAGTATCGATCGATCACTGTCACTTCCAAAACACTAAGCACACATAACTGCAGCGTTCGCAGAGTCAGGCCTGATCCCTGCGATCGCTAACAGTTTTTTTGGTAGCGTTTTGATTCATTCGCCAGCAGCCTAGGAGCTTTTTTTCCTGTGAATCTCACTAGTGTACTACTAAATTTAGAGCCCAAAATGGCAAATCGCAAGTACACTAGTGAACAGGCCTACTTGTTTCTGAGTATGTCAGATAGTGAAGAGGAGGTCACTCATCTGTCACAATCAGGCTCAGAATACGATCCAGTAGACGACAGCGGCTCCATGACAGATAGCTCTGGCGACGAAGGTGTGGTCCCTGCTAAGGTCAGGCGTACCCGATCCCGATCTTCTGATGTTGTTGAGGTGCAGGAACCGCAGGTCTCTCGTATGGAGCAGAGAAGTACTAGCGCCGCTATTCCTTCTGGTGAACTGGCAAGCACCAGCGGCCTAGTACACCCTGGACGTAGTCAAACCAGCACTGCAGTAACACTTGGTGACGTGGCGAGTCCCATAAGTGCAGTTCAAGCTGGCGAGGTGGCAAGCACAAGTAGTGTCCCGCTGCCACCAAGAAGAAGACAAAGGCAGGTCCGTCGATCACATAGTGTCCTTCCTGCAGAATTCGCCAATCCTGATTGGGTGCCCACCACTTCTGCAGAACCCGTACTTCCCCCATTCACTGGCCAACCCGGTATTCAGGTGGAAACAGCTGATTTTAAGCCATCCGATTTTTATTCGCTGTTTTTCACGGAAGATCTCTATAGATCTATTGTGGACCAAAGTAATATATACGCTGGTCAACACATCGCCGCTAATCCCCAAGTGCCTTCCCTTGCCAGAGATTGGAAACCAATTACGGTTTCCGAATTTAAGACCTTTCTGGGCCTTTCCCTCAACATGGGCATACACAAATTCCCGACTCTGAGGTCTTATTGGTCCACCTCACCGCACCACCATATGCCCGTGTTCTCTGCCTCCATGTCCAGGGCACGATACGAACAGATCTTGCGGTTCATGCACTTCAGTGACAATGAACTTTGTCGTCCTCGTGGAGACCCTGAATTTGATCGGCTCTACAAAATTCGGCCCCTCATAAACCACTTCAACCAACGTTTTGCAGCCTTGTTTAATCCCAATCAAGTTGTCTGCGTTGACGAGTCCCTGATTAAGTTTTCTGGCCGCTTGTCTTTCAAACAGTTCCTTCCCAGCAAGCGTGCCAGATACGGGGTCAAGCTCTACAAGCTCTGTGACAGGGCAACAGGCTATACGTGGAGCTTTTCGGTTTATGAGGGAAAAGATAGTCACATAGAGCCGGAGAACTGTCCAGATTACATAGGGAGCGCTGGCAAGATAGTGTGGAACTTGGTGTCACCCTTATTCGGAAAGGGGTACCACTTGTACGTGGACAATTATTACACGAGCGTGCCACTGTTTAGTCACTTGTTTGATCATCAGATTGGAGCATGTGGCACCGTGCGACCTAATCGCCGGGGCTTTCCCCAGCGGCTTGTAGATTCCCCTCTTAGGCTGGGGGAGAGAGCCTGCTTCAAGTGTAATAATTTGCTCGCTGTGAAGTGGAGGGATAATAGGAATGTTTTCGTTCTTACCTCCCTTCATGCAGACACGACAGTCCAAATTCGTACGGCGGCTGGTGTTGTGACGAAACCCCTCTGTGTCCACGAATACAACCTTAATATGGGGGGGGGTGGACCTCAACGACCAGTTGTTGGCGCCGTACCTAGTTGTCCGTAAGGCTAGACGCTGGTACAAAAAAGTGTCTATTTATTTATTCCAATTGGCTTTGCTGAATGCTCATGTGCTATACGGAGCTTCAGGCGGGACGTTACCCTTCCTTGAATTCCAGGGAGCGGTTGTCATGGAACTCCTGTATCCAGGCGATTCCACACCTCACCATCCCCTACCAAATGCAGTAAGCCGGCTGCATGAGAGGCATTATCCTCATGTCCTCCAGAGTACCCCTACCCAACGAGCCCCCCAAAGAAGATGTCGTGTCTGTAGCAAGCGCGGATTTAGGCGTGACACCCGTTATTATTGTCCACGCTGTCCTGACAATCCTGGTCTCTGCGTTGGTGAATGCTTTGAACGCTACCACGAACTAGTGAGGTATTAGCGTAGGGTACAGCATTTCACAGGCTAGGATACACTTTCACAGGGTCTCAAGAATGCCATCGCATTTTGAGACCCGACCGTTGCAGTTAAAATTATAGTTACAGGGTCTCAAGAATGCCATCGCATTTTGAGACCCGACCGTTACAGTTAAAATTATAGTTATAGTTTAAAAAAAAAGTGTAAAAAATAAAAATAAAAAAAAAAAGTACAAAAAAAAAAAAAAACCCAAAAAAAATATAAAATAAAAAACCAAAAATAGTTGTCGTTTTATTGTTCTCTCTCTATTGTTGCTCTTTTTTACTCTATTCTATTCTGCAATGTTTTATTATGTTTTATCATGCTTGCTTTTCAGGTATGTTTTATTGTTAACCATTTTTTTGTTTTCAGGTGCGCCATTCAGTTGCAGCGCGGATTTATTTATCTTGACAGCAACAGCGTTTGCTCCCACGATACATAAAGCCGCGACTCCAACACTGTAGGAGGTGATTTCACCACCACAGTTAAAAAAAAGAGCATATATGCCGAAGCATGGGGGCAGCAGAGGGCGGAGGAGCGATTTTGCTCCTAATGCCACGTACATACGGTCGAAAAAAGTCCGACCATGTGTACGTGGCATAACTTTTTTGCGGGAGGATGCCCCCATGCTTCGGCATATATATATTTTAGGCACCGGTTGCGTTAACAAAATGTTTTATTTTTTACTATGTTTTTTTTTTGGTATTTGCTTTGCAGGTATGGTATGGTAAGGTCTTACTGTTATACTCTAATGTTACTTTGTTTTAATGTTAACCATTATTTGCTTAGCAGGTACGCCATTCAGTTGCAGCGTGGATTTATTTATCTTGACAGCAACAGCGTTTGCTCCCACGATACATAAAGCCGCGACTCCAACGCTGTAGGAGGTGATTTCACCACCACAGTTAAAAAAAAGAGCATATATGCCGAAGCATGGGGGCAGCAGAGGGCGGAGGAGCGATTTTGCTCCTAATGCCACGTACATACGGTCGAAAAAAGTCCGACCATGTGTACGTGGCATAACTTTTTTGCGGGAGGATGCCCCCATGCTTCGGCATATATATATTTTAGGCACCGGTTGCGTTAACAAAATGTTTTATTTTTTACTATGTTTTTTTTTTGGTATTTGCTTTGCAGGTATGGTATGGTAAGGTCTTACTGTTATACTGTAATGTTACTTTGTTTTAATGTTAACCATTATTTGCTTAGCAGGTACGCCATTCAGTTGCAGCGTGGATTTATTTATCTTGACAGCAACAGCGTTTGCTCCCACGATACATAAAGCCGCGACTCCAATGCTGTAGGAGGTGATTTCACCACCACAGTTAAAAAAAAGAGCATATATGCCGAAGCATGGGGGCAGCAGAGGGCGGAGGAGCGATTTTGCTCCTAATGCCACGTACATACGGTCGAAAAAAGTCCGACCATGTGTACGTGGCATAACTTTTTTTGCGGGAGGATGCCCCCATGCTTCGGCATATATAAATGGTGCATGTATGCCCATCATTAGAAGTGGGTGGATGAAGGGAGGTATTCTAATGGTGGGCATACCCACCGCGCCATTGGGAAATTGGGAAAGCATTTTATCACACCGATCTTGGTGTGGTCAGATGCTTTGAGGGCACAGGAAAGATCTAGGGTCTAATAGACCCCAATTTTTTCAAAAAAAGAGTACCTGTCACTGCCTATTGCTATCATAGGGGATATTTACATTCCCTGCGATAACAATAAAAATGACAACTAAGAAAAAAAAAATGGAAGGAACAGTTTAAAAATAAAATAAAAAAGCTAAATAAAAAGAAAAACTAAAAAAAAAAAAAAAAAAAAAGCACCCCTGCCCCCCCTTCTTTTGCGCAAAGGCGAACACAAGCGTTGGTCTGGCGTCATATGTAAACAGCAATTGCACCATGCATGTGAGGTATCACCGCGAAGGTCAGATCGAGGGCAGTAATTTTAGCAGTAGACCTCCTCCGTGAATCTAATGTGGTAACCTGTAAAGGCTTTTAAAGGCTTTTAAAAATGTATGTAGTTTGTCGCCACTGCGTGTTTGTGCGCAATTTTAAAGCATGTCGTGTTTGGTATCCATGTACTCGGCCTAAGATCATATTTTTTATTTCATCAAAAATTTGAGCAATATAGTGTGTTTAAGTGCATTAAAATAAAAAAAAGTGTATTTTTTCCACAAAAAATGCGTTTGAAAAATCGCTGCGCAAATACTGTGTGGAAAAAAAAAATGCAACACCCACCATTTTAATCTGTAGGGCCTTTGCTTTAACAATATATATAGTGTTTGGGGGTTCAACGTAATTTTCTTGCAAAAAAAAAATATGTTTTCATGTAAACAAAAAGTGTCAGAAAGGGCTTTATCTTCAAGTGGTTAGAAGAGTGGGTGACGTGTGACATAGGCTTCTAAATGTTGTGCATAAAATGCCAGGACAGTTCAACCCCCCCCCCAAATGACCCCATTTTGGAAAGTAGACACCCCAAGCTATTTGCTGAGAGCAATGTTGAGCCCATTAAATATTTTTTTTTTTGGTCCCAAGAGATTGAATAATGAAAAAAAAAAAAAAAAATAATATTTTTTTTTACAAAAACTTGTCACTAAATGATATATTGCTCAAACATGCCATGGGCATATGTGGAGATACACCCCAAAATACATTCTGTTGCTTCTCCTGAGTACGGGGATACCACATGTGGGGGACTTTTTGGGAGCCTAGCCGCGTACGGGACCCCAAAATCCAAGCACCGCTTTCAGGCTTTCTAAGGGTGTAATTTTTTTATTTCACTCCTCACTGCCAATCACAGTTTCGGAGGCCATGGAATGCCCAGATGGCACAAACCACCCCCAAATGACCCCATTTTGGAAAGTAGACACCCCAAGCTATTTGCTGAGAGGTATGGTGAGTATTTTGCAGATCTCGCTTTTTGTCACAATGTTTTGAAAATTGAAAAAAAAAAAAAAATTTTTTTTTTTCTTTACTTTCTTCATTTTCAAAAACACATGAGAGCTGTAAAATACTCACCATGCCTCTCAACAAATAGCTTGGGGTGTCTACTTTCCAAAATGGGGTCATTTGGGGGGGTTTTGTGCTATTTTGGCATTTTATGGCCTTCGAAACTGTGATAGGTAGTGAGGAGTGAAATCAAAAATTTGCACCCTTAGAAATCCTGAAGGCGGTGCTTGGGTTTCGGGGCCCCGTACGCGGCTAGGCTCCCAAAAAGTCCCACACATGTGGTATCCCCATACTCAGGAGAAGCAGCAAAATGTATTTTGGGGTGCAATTCCACATATAACCATGGCATGTGTGAGCAATATATCATTTAGTGACAACTTTTTGAATAAATTTTTTTTATTTTATTTTTTTGTCTTTATTCAATCACTTGGGACTAAAAAAAAAAATATTCAACGGGCTCAACATGCCTCTCAGCAAATAGCTTGGGGTGTCTACTTTCCAAAATGGGGTCATTTGGGGGGGTTTTGTGCCATCTTGGCATTTTATGGTCTTCAAAACTGTGATAGGTAGTGATAGGTAGTGAGGAGTGAAATCAAAAATTTATGCCCTTAGAAATCCTGAAAGCGGTGCTTGGTTTTCGGGGTCCCGTATGCGGATAGGCTCCCAAAAAGTCCCACACATGTGGTATCCCCGTACTCAGGAGAAGCAGCAGAATGTATTTTGGGGTGTAATTCCACATATGCCCATGGCATGTGTGGGCAATATATCATTTAGTGACAACTTTGGGCAAAAAAAAAAAAGTTTGTAATATTCCCGCAACTTGTGGCAAAATATAAAATATTCCATGTACTCAACATGCCTCTCAGCAAATAGCTTGGGGTGTCTACTTTCCAAAATGGGGTCATTTGGGGGGGTTTTGTGCAATTTTGGCATTTTATGGCCTTCGAAACTGTGATAGGTAGTGAGGAGTGAAATCAAAAATTTACACCCTTAGAAATGCTGAAGGTGGTGCTTGGGTTTCGGGGCCCCGTACGCGGCTAGGCTCCCAAAAAGTCCCACACATGTGGTATCCCCGTACTCAGGAGAAGTGGCAAAATGTATTTTGGGGTGCAATTCCACATATAACCATGGCATGTGTGAGCAATATATC
Organism: Lithobates sylvaticus; assembly: GCA_028564925.1. NCBI lineage: Eukaryota > Metazoa > Chordata > Amphibia > Anura > Ranidae > Lithobates > Lithobates sylvaticus. Next base: position 182,809,510 of record CM053038.1, read on the forward strand.
ATTTAGTGACAACTTTTTGAATACATTTTTTTTTTTTTTTTTTTTGTCTTTATTCAATCACTTGGGACTAAAAAAAAAAATATTCAATGGGCTCAACATGCCTCTCAGCAAATAGCTTGGGGTGTCTACTTTCCAAAATGGGGTCATTTGGGGGGGGTTTTGTGCCATCTTGGCATTTTATGGCCTTCAAAACTGTGATAGGTAGTGATAGGTAGTGAGGAGTGAAATCAAAAATTTATGCCCTTAGAAATCCTGAAGGCGGTGCTTGGTTTTCGGGGTCCCGTATGCGGATAGGCTCCCAAAAAGTCCCACACATGTGGTATCCTCGTACTCAGGAGAAGCAGCAGAATGTATTTTGGGGTGTAATTCCACATATGCCCATGGCATGTGTGGGCAATATATCATTTAGTGACAACTTTGGGCAAAAAAAAAAAAAGTTTGTAATATTCCCTCAACTTGTGGCAAAATATAAAATATTCCATGTACTCAACATGCCTCTCAGCAAATAGCTTGGGGTGTCTACTTTCCAAAATGGGGTCATTTGGGGGGGTTTTGTGCTATTTTGGCATTTTATGGCCTTCAAAACTGTGATAGGTAGTGAGGAGTGAAATCAAAAATTTGCACCCTTAGAAACCCTGAAGGCGTTGATTGGGTTTCGGGGCCCCGTGCGCGGCTAGGCTCCCAAAAAGTCCCACACATGTGGTATCCCCATACTCGGGAGAAGCAGCAAAATGTATTTTGGGGTGCATCTCCACATATAACCATGGCATGTGTGAGCAATATATCATTTAGTGACAACTTTATGAAAAAAAAATTTTTTTTTTTTTTTTTTTTGTCTTTATTCAATCCCTTGGAACTAAAAAAAAAAATATTCAATGGGCTCAACATGCCTCTCAGCAAATAGCTTGGGGTGTCTACTTTCCAAAATGGGGTCATTTGGGGGGGTTTTGTACTTCCCTGCCATTTTAGCACCTCAAGAAATGAGATAGGCAGTCATAAATTAAAAGCGGTGTAAATTCCAGAAAATGTACTCTAGTTTGTAGACGCTATAACTTTTGCGCAAACCAATAAATATACGCTTATTGGCATTTTTTTTACTAAAGACATGTGGCTGAATACATTTTGGCCCAAATGTTTGACTAAAATTGAGTTTATTAGATTTTTTTTATAACAAAAAGTAGAAAATCTCTTTTTTTTTCAAAATTTTCGCTCCTTTTCCGTTTATATCGCAAAAAATAAAAATCACAGAGGCAATCAAATACCATCAAAAGAAAGCTCTATTTGTGGGAAGAAAAGGACGCAAATTTCGTTTGGTTACAAAATTGCATGACCGCGCAATTACCAGTTAAAGTAGTGCAGTGCGAAATTGAAAAAAGACCTCTGGTCCTTTGGCTGCCAAATGGTCCGGGGCTGAAGTGGTTAAGTAAATCACTGCTCATTTAAAAAAGATGTTTTTTACAAACTTTTTTTTCATTGATACATGTCCCCCAGGGCAGTGCCCAGACTCCTATAAACATTGTATGCCCAATTACTTGCATATACGCCTTTAAAATGGACACTTTTGGTTTTTCTATTTCAGGTCCCATAGACTTCACTGGGGTTCGATATGCGGTTCTGAACTTTTGTGATGTTCTAAAGTTCTGACGCAAACCGAACAAGGGGTTTTTCGGCCCATCTCTATCTAGGACTGAAGGGGAGTCAATAGGACTCTGAACTCTCCTTTAAGCCCCAAGTCAAATCACTGTCCAAATCTTTCTGCCTCAACCTCGACAACATCTCCAAAATACGCCCCTTTATAATTAATGACACAACAAAGCTCTTAATTCCCTCCCTGGTCATCTCTCACCTTGACTACTGCAACTCTCTCCTCAGTGGTTTACCTCTACATAATCTATCCCCCTTCAATCCATCATGAATGCTGCTGCCAGAATTAACCACCTTACCAATCGCTCTGTGCCTGCTACTCCTCTCTGTCAATCTCTCCACTGGCTTCCGCTCACCAAACAAATTAAATTCAAAATACTAACAATTACTTACAAAGCAATCCACAACTCTGCCCCCAGCTACATCACTGACCTAGTCTCAAAATACCAACCTAATTGTCCTCTTCATCCTTCTCTAGACCTCCTGCTCTCTAGCTCCCTCATCACCTCCTCCCATGCTCACCTCCAGGACTTTTCCAGAGCCTCTCCAATCCTATGGAACTCCTTACCCCCAATCTGTCTGTCTGCTTTTAGACAATCCCTGAAAACCCTCCTCTTCAGAGAAGCCTATCCTACCCACACCTAACAACTGTATTTACATTTTCTCCATCTGATCATCCCCCACATCTATTACCTTTTGTTCCACTTGACCCTCCCTTCTAGATTGTAAGCTCTAATGTCAAGGCCCTCTGAACCCTCCTGTATTGAATTGTATTGTAACCGTACTGTCTGCCCCATGTTGTAAAGCGCTGCTTAAACTGTTGGCGCTATATAAATCCTGTATAATAATATTAATAGCCCATATTGTCGATACACAAATAGTGAGAATCAACCTTTCCTCTTTAAGCAGTATCCCTGAAGTGGACATCTGCGGAAGCACAGTCCTGGGTTTCCAGGGTAGATAGCATGAAGCCTAGAGAGGGTATAATACCACCTGGTAAGTAGTTTGAAAGCCGTCTCCCTAACCGCAACAGAAGAGAACCTGTCATACCCTATTCCTATTACAAGGGATGTTTACATTTCTTGTAATAGGAATAAAAATTCAAAAACATTTGAATAAGGGAAAGTGTAAAAAAAAAAAAAAAAAACTTAGATGATGTCTTATTAGACAAAACACATTGGGACAGGCTCTGCTGATGCCACTGCATCACAATCCATATTTTATACCAAGTGCTTTTTTATCTTCACAAATGTAAGTGTTCTTTTTTTATATAATAAATATCTTTTTACTGAGATGAAATTACACTATGTAGCCTCTCTCCTTTTCTTCCCATAAATTATACTATATGGGAGAGATCATTTATCCGGTCCACAGCATCACCTTTTTGAGGGTTATTTATTGGAAGCATTGCTGAGAAGGAGCATATATCCCCAACCGGAGGTCGTGTATGTGGTTGCTGATTCCCCCTTGGTGTATTACACCACAAGCTCGATTGACTCATTAGGCGTAGACCTGTTTTAGTTCAATCCCTCTGGTAAGCCTCATACTTATTGGTGGTGGATCGTCTACTGACAAATCTTGTCTACACAAATTTTATATTTCAAATCACCATGTCACTATGTTCATTAATTCATGGACTTTGAACTATTTCACCTTTTGGACTTTTGCTTTGTTTTTTTTCTTTTCACATCCCTTTTATTCATTAGAGTTATGTTTATTTAATACCTACATTGAATGTTAGGTTTTATTATGTTTTCTTTAACAATTTATATGAGCACTGTTTTATAAACTTTTTGATATTGTGCACATTTACTTTTGTATACACCTAAAGTTCATGCATTTTTTTTTATTCAAGGTATTCATTTAAATTACGCACCGTGTCTGAATACTCTGTCTTATTTAATTATAGACAGCACATTAGCACTGCACTTTTTATTTACCTAAAGTGTAAAAATAAAAATATAAAAATGAATTTAAATAAACAATAATATATATATATTTTTTAAAGCGTCCCCACCACTTCATGCAGATGCTAACACATAGATAGGTTGCGCCCGCATATGTAAACGGCGTTCAAACCCCACATGTGAGGTATTGCCGTGAATGTTAGAGTGAGAGCAATAATTCTAGCACTAGACCTCCTCTGTTACTCTAAACTGGTAATTTGTAAAAAAATAATAATAATTAAACCGTAGCCTATGAATATTTTTAAGTATCGAAGTTTGGCGCAGTTTCAGGAGCGTGCTCAATTTTAATTCCGGACATGTTGGGTATCCATTTACTCGGGATAACATCATCTTTCACATAATACAAAAAAATTGGGCTAACTTTTGTGTTTTTTTTTTTAAATTCATGAAACTGTTTTCTGTTTTTTTTTTAAATCATGTTTGAAAAATTGCTGCGTAAATAAAGTGTGACATAAAAAAATTGCAACGACTGACGTTTTATTCCTTAGGGTCTCTGCTAAAAAAAAATATATGTATATAATGTTTGGGGGCTCCATGGAGCGCCATAATAGGCCTGGGCTGGAAGTGGTTAATACCTATAGGAAAGGAATCCTTGGAGAGCTTCACACTGGGTATGTTAATAGGAAGAGCTGTAGATTTAGCTGTAGATTTAGTGATATTTACCAAAATTCCAGGCGGCACATCTAGCCAGTACCATGAGTAAATTAGGTAAGGATACATGCATTTGTATCAGAAAAAACATAACATCATCTGTGTACATGCAGACTCCGATGGAATATCCAATAGGGTGTTTTTTAACCACTTGCCGACCGCTGCATGTACATTTACGTCGGCAGAATGGCACGGCTGGGCAAATGGGCGTACAGGTACATCCCTTTGAATTTGCTGCCGTGTGGTCACGTGTGCGACCCTGCTGGGAGATCCGTGAGTAGGATCGCAGGGGTCCCGCAGACTCAATGTCTGCGGGGATACCCGCAATCATCTGACGGAGCTGAAGAACGGGGAGATGCTAATGTAAACAAGCATCTCTCCGTTCTGCCTAGTGACACTGTCACTGATCATAGCTCCCTGTGATCGGGAGCTATGATCAGTGATGTGTCACACACAGCCCCTCCCTCTAACGGTTAGAATCACTCCCTAGGACACACTTAACCCATTCCTAACCAGCTAGTGGTTAACCCCTTCACTGCCAGTGTCATTTTTACAGTAATCAGTGCAATTTTATATCACTGATCGCTGTAAAAATTACAATGGTCCCAAAAATGTGTCAAAATTGTCCGACGTGTCCGCCATAATGTGGCAGTCACAATAAAAATCTCAGATCGCCGCCATTACTAGTAACTATAATATAATTGCCATAAAACTAACCCCTATTTGTAGACACAATAACTTTTGTGCAAATCAAGCAATAAATGTTTATTGCAATTTTTTTTACCAAAAATATGTAGACGAATACGTATCGGCCTAAACAGAGGAATTTTTTTTTATTTTTATATATTTTTTGGGGATATTTATTATAGCAAAAAGTAAAAAATAATGTGTTTTTCTCAAAATTGTCGCTCTATTTTTGATTATAGCGCAAAAAATAAAAACCACGGAGGTGATCAAATACCACCAAAAGAAAGCTCTATTTGTGAGAAAAAAAGGACGTGAATTTTGTTTGGGAGTCACGTCGCACGACCGCGCAATTGTCAGTTAAATCGATGCAGTGCCGAATCGCAAAATGTGCTCTGGTCTTTGGCCAGCCAAATGGTCTAAATGGTTAAATAGCAAAAGGCAGGAGGTTCTAGTGCTAGAGCGTACCTCTGCCCAGAGTGAAAAAAGCTAAATTACAACATAGAAGTTTTACTCTCATTTGTGGAGAGTGGTAAAGAGCTTGTACTCCAAAAATAAATTAATCTTTAAAGCCCATACGTTGTAACAGTAAAACAAGATAAGGCCAAAGAACACTAGAGATGGACCGAAAACCCCCCTGTTCTGTTCGCAGCAGAACTGCCGAACAGGGGAAATGTTCTAACCCGAGCGGCGAACCCCATTGTCTATGGGAGCCAAACAGGAAAAATCTAAAGTTCCCATTTTAAAGGCTTATGTGCAGGTAATTGGCCATAAAAGGGGTATGTGGGTCCAAGTACTGCCCTTGGGGACATTTTTTTTTTAAAACAATTATTTTTTCAGGTGCAGTGATTTTAATGATGCTTAACCTCCATGGCGGTATGATTATTTCAGATTTTTGGTGCTGAAAGCGGTACCATTATTTTGCATGGAAATTTGGCATTTTATATTGTAGGCCTGTAATTCTTAGGAATAACTCATTTAAATCTGTCCAAACCAGTCTAGTAGACATATCGGGTATGATAAAGTTTGAAACACAAAATCATAAATTATAATATAATAAATAACTATATATAATTATACCAAATAATAATATAATAATAATAAAAAAATATTCAATAATGTAATCAAATCAAAAACACAGAAATTTGCTCAGTTGTAGAATTGTCGCTGTCATTACTTTTCAGTGTTTGATGATGAATTTCCCCACAAATCACTATCGCTTAATTCTGCAAGTGATTCCAATTTATTATCGCTGTTTTCTAGCTGGTCTAAAACTGCTTTGGATGTAAAGGGACAGTTTTGGTTGCTATGGACAATTTCCAGTTTCCAGGCAGAAAGAACAGTATTTATAATATAAAACTGCATGCAGGGCACGGGACAAACCACTAGGGACAAAATGGATGTGAAATAATTTCATACAGTAATGTAATCTGTAAGATTACAGTGTACTGTATATGTATTGTGTATTTCACTTTTTGAATTTGGCGCCGTTCACCGTCCCCATGCGTCGCAAAGCTCGCAGGGAACGGAGCCCAGCTCCGTGATGAATCGAGTGGAGGACGAGCCGCTCACACTGCGGGGTGACATCGCAGGATTCAGGGGACAAGGTAAGTAAGCTCTTCCTGGATCCTGTGATGCGATCCTGAGTCTGGCTCAGAGTTACCAAAAAACAAAAAACACACAGGTGAACATATAACACCAAAGCAAGCTCTATTTGTGTTACACAAAAAAAAGAAATTTAATTTTCTGTACAGTGTTGTAAGTCGATGCAATTGTCAATCAAAGTGCCACAGCATTGACACCTGAAAATTGTTCGGGATAGGAGGGGGTTTATGTGCCACGTCAGCAAGTGGTTAAAACCAGTGACAAAGTGTTTGCAAAAATATTGGACAACATATAGACATGTTGTTATTAAGCACTTGAATGCATTCCATTACATACCCTGGGTGCTAAGATGGTTCTTTTGACTTTGGAACAGGAGACAAAAGAAGAGCTGCTCAGCATGTGACTGAGACAAATGTCCCAACAAACGATGACACACAGGGCAGCCAGAGGGAGAATCCTGAAGAACAGGAGGTGATTTTGGAGTTTGTGGACAATGTCACAACCACTGGTAAGTTGGTTATAACAGCAAGGTTTTGGAATCATGCATGCCTGGATCCATAATGTATGTTCTTGTGTTTGTAGGAGAAATGGTGATCTATGGACAAGACCAAGCCCATTTTACCAGTGCCAGCGCACAAGTGCTCATCAATGAGCTTATAGCCTGCAAGGCTCAGCTCCAGAACATTACCGACCAATGCCAAGTCGTACAGAACAGGATGAATGATGTCATTGATATGTTGGCCAAGGTGTAATGTATTTTGGAAATTTGGTTTATTTTGACATGTAAAGCACCTGTTGTGCAATACAAAGCAATACTGCTGCTGATGTGCAAGTTTTTACACACAAAGAAAAAAAAGTTTAGTTTTTATATTTGGAACACTGCTGGATACAATGTTCTGTACTCCAAAAAAATAAAAAATACTGTTTTGTGCCCTTGTCTGTGTTATCTGTTTTATTTAATAAAAGGGATAGCTACTTAAGTGATTTCTAAAGGCAAAATGAGTGAAAAATCTTACGGATGTAGTAGCCTCCCCCCACCCCCTAATTACTTAGCATGAACCACATCTCTCTACGTACAGTGTAGGTGCAACATAGGTTACAAATACAGATGATTATGGCACGATTTAAGACAATTATGCACTCAATATCTTGGGCAGCTGTGCATAGGAGCCAGCCTGCTTATCTGTTTTTTGTGAACACAGCTTAATAGTCAATTTGGTACAGAAGCTAATTGTTTACTATGCCCAGCTGCAACACATTCAGAGTGCTTCAGTTGAAGTACATTTGACATCTATATTTTTAAAATATGTAACGTTTATACTGTAGTATAGTGTTTACAGCAACAATGTCTCTGTGCAAATGGGACAATTGTTTGGACTCAGAACATACACATTATTGCTAAATATTGTTGTGTCTCATTGCCTGGTCTGCAAATATGTAGAATAATTTATTTAATAAGTGTTACCTCATGTGTTTTTTACAATGCATTGGAAAATCACACAATGTATGGGTCTAATAATTTAGAATTGCCATTCCGAACGAAAATTCATGAAATAGAAAGATCTTTCTGTTCGCTTGCTTGTTCAAATTACTTCCGGGGTTAGATTGTAACATGCGCATGCGCTGGCGATTTTTCGAGCTCTTTTCGTTCGAGAACACTACTAATCTTTCGAAAATCAATCGTTTTCCCGAAAAAAAACCAACATGTTGGTTTTTTTTTTTACTCGAAATTTGAATGTCGACAATCGAAATGTAACCGCTTTTGGTTCTGAAAAGCCAGACTCAGGAATACCGCCAGGGGGGGTTAAAGTGCAACAATAAAAATAAAAAAATCCTTTAAATAAAGTGCCTGGGGGGTTCCCTTAGTCTGCCAGTGAAGTGGTGCATATGTTCCATGCCTAGAACATGCTGCAGCAAAAATTACAAAAATGTTGTCCATAAATCCATACCAGACCCTTATCTGAGCAAGCAGCCCAGCGGGTCAGGAAAGGGGGGAGATGAGTGAGCGGCCCGCTCCTACACCACACCAGGCCACAGCCCCCCTATGTGAATGAGTATGGGTACATAGTACATAGTACCCCTACCAATTCACCAAAAAAGTAATAAAAACACAGAAACAGTTTTTGGCAATTCCTTTATTAAAAAATAAAATGGCCACCTACTGCAGGCTAAGCTGTTTGACAGTTCTTATGTAGGTAAGGGGTGGGGCCACCTGGCTATGGCCCTCTTCTGATGTCCATGACCCAGCATGCATCTGTCAGTGGGCATCAGGAGGGGGCGGTGTTTGTAATAGCAAGTAGAGAAACTATCCAGGCCTGGTGCCATGGATCAATTTAAAGATTTAATGACTCGGAGAACCTCCTCCTCCATGCTGGGAACATTAAGAGCATTTGATTGGGAGGTTGACAAAGATGGGAGCGGAAAAGTGGCAAACCATGTTTGTGACTCTTGGGAAGCGAAGGAGGTGGGAGGAGCTAGCATAGTTATATATAGATTTTTGTAAAAAAACTCTCAGGACTTCCTTTGGAAGTGAAGCTATGTTGCCTGCTGAAGTATGAAATTCAAGGTGTTCAACTTCAACCGCTTCTGATTGACCAGCTGACGATTAGTTTATATATATATATATTTTCTGCTGCCACTCCTATAAGATGGCCACAAAGGACTGCCTTGTGGGCCACCCACAAAGTAGTAGGTGTGATATCTGGAGTTTAGTTTAAAGCAGAGTTACAGCCTCTAAAAAACAAAATGTAAAAGCCACAAATAATGGACACACAGAGCAAATTTTGGGAGTGATCCCACACAAATTGCCCCATAGCAAGCGGGTTGCTATGGTGGGCACTAGGCAAAGGAGAGAAGCCAAGAGCACCAGTGGGGGATCCCAAAAAAGGAGGATCATTGCACAGAGCAGGTAAGTATAAAATGTTTGTTATTTTAAAATAAATGTTTTAGGTTTAAATTTACTTCAATGTGTGGAGTGTGGAAGTTAATAATTTGGGACTGGGTGGCACATAAGTATTTAAAAAATAAAAATGCTGATCACTTATTTAGAGTAGTACAATGCTACTATGGAAGCATTATATTGCTCTGGTCACTGTGTGTTAAAGAAAAATAGTAAAAAAATATATATATATAATAAAATAAAAAAAACATTGAAAAAAAAGTATTACAGTGCCCTTGATTACTAGTTATATAATGACACTGTACTGCATTGGTAATAGTATGTAAAAAAATAAAAACTAAAAATAAAATACGTTTTTATAGACTCCCATCCCCCCTTCAGTCCATCATGCCGTCTTAGCCTCCGTAACATTTTCAGAATACGCCCCCTTTTTAACGAATGACACCACCAAGCTTCTAACTCACTCCCTGGTTATCTCTCGCCTCGACTACTGCAACTCCCTCCTCATTGGACTACCCTTACATAGACTATCCCCCCTTCAGTCCATAATGAATGCCGCTGCAAGACTCATCCACCTTACCAACCATTCAGTGTCCTCCACCCCTCTCTGCCAATCCCTTCACTGGCTTCCACTCACCCAACGAATAAAATAAAAACTCTGCCCCCAGCTACATCACTAGTACCAAAAAAAAAAAATGTAAGCTTTCCCATCCTTTGGAAAAAAAAAAAACACCTTTCTCTTTAAAGAAGCCTATCCTGTTTCTAAAAATACTCAAAATTCTTCTTGTATCAAACCCTTTCTTTTTTAGTAAGCTCTAACAAGCAGGGCCCCTGTTTCCTCTTGTACTAGTTATGTCTGCCTTTATGAGCGCTGCGACACTGTACAATGTACTGTGTGTTTAAATAAAAATAGTAAAAAAAAAAAAAATGTAATTAAAAAAAAAAACATTGAAAAAATAAAAGTATTACAGTGCCCCCATTACTAGTTATATGATGACACTGTACTGCAATGGTGATAGTATGTAAAAAAATAAAAACTAAAAATAAAATACGTTTTTTTTTAATTCATAATTTTACAAAAAATTAAAAAAAAAAATACAACTTCAAAAAACACGCCATGCCTCTTACTAAATACCTTGGACTGTCTACTTTCCAAAAGTACAAATATCCCAAAATTTGGGGTCTCAATAAATGAGATTGAATGTCAGTATATCAGGATTGATCAATTTTTAGATATACACCATAATTTGTAGAGTAGTTGTAGACTCTATAACTTTTTGATAGACTAAATAATATACAGTGATTTTGGTTATTTTCACCAAAGAAATGTAGCAGAATACATTTTAGCTTAAATTAATGAAGTAAGATTATGTATTTGCAAAAACATAAATGAAGAAAAATAATTGTCATTCCAAATGTAACCTCACTGAAAGTTGAAAATTGTTCTGGGCAGAAAGGGGTTAAAAGGGCCCTGTGTTGAAGTGGTTAAACCAGTCCAAACCTCCTCCTAATACAATTGTAGCAGTATAAATGTTTGGTATTGTTCATTGTCTATAAGCCCCATTTTTAGGAAAAAAAACAAAGAAACAAAACAAAAAAACAAAGAAATGGGACTTGATTGACCACTGGGTTATTTTTTTGCAGCCATTCTTCTATGTTTCCTTTGAAATCCATGAATTGAACAATTCCATCAGAACAAGTTATTCAAATATGAGTCCAGATGATGTTTTCAGGAATGCTTAACATATTTTACTTGCAGTAATTTTTTCAGTGAATTTATAATTTCTTTGTTTCGAAGGCTATATATCATAGGATTAAAGAGTGGAGTTAGTACAGAATAATTGATAGCCACAAGTTTGTCATATTCTGGAGTATACGTTATTTGAGGTCTGATGTACATAAATGCTATACTTCCATAGAAAATTAGAACAACTGTAAGATGAGAAGCACATGTAGAAAAAGCTTTCTTCTGTACTTGGCTAGACTTCATTTTCAGTATGGTGATTATAATTCTCACATAAGTCACAATAAGAAAAAGAGATGTCAAGATTATCATGCAAAGGCTAATAGCAAAATCAATAATAAAATTAAGGGATGTATCCGCACACACCAAGTTAAGAAGAGGAGAAGAATCGCAGAAGAGATGATTTATTTCATTTGGACCACAAAATGGTAACTGGGACACTGAAATAAGAAGTGTTAAAGGACTTAGAAATCCAAGAAACCAACAACTTGAGACCAAAGTCTTGCAGCGCTTTAAAGTCATTATAGTATGGTACCGAAGAGGATTGCAAATTGCGACCATACGGTCATAAGCCATTAAATTAAGCAAATAATTCTCTGTAATACCAAATGAGTGAAAGAGGTACATTTGCATCATACAATTACTGAATGAGATTTGGGTCTTACCCTTCCAAATTACGGTAAGCACACCAGGAATTGTAACTGCTGTATACCAAATCTCAAGGAAAGACAACATACCAATTAAGAAGTACATTGGTGCATGAAGATGTCTGTCAACAAAGATTAATGCTGATATTGCCACATTGCCGACAACTACCAGGAAATAGGATATTAATAAAAGACTGAAGAAGAAAGGCCGTAACTGGCCAGTGTTGGAAAACCCTAAAATTATAAACTGAGAGACTGTTTTATTTAAAGACATTTGTTCCAAAAGTTTGGAATTGTTCATGTTCCAATGCAAAAAGAAAGGGAAGGCAAGCAGAGGAGGAACCTATAAAATTAACTTGTATGGTAGAAAATTCACACAAAAAACATTTTTCTATATTTCCTAATACTTTTTCTTTTCAAAACTGAATTTCTTTTAAAGAAAGTATTTTTTGTAATTTGTTTGTTTTCCACTGTCTGAGATTGGTGTGTAGTTTATTGGTGCTTCGACTCCTGATATTTTTCAATGTTCATCCATGCATTGTCCTGGGCTGGTAAGGCAGGGCACAGTTTTGGTTTATTAATTTGTGTAGTCTCTGAACATCCTAGCATGTTATTGTAAAAAGAAAAAGAGGTAACATAAATAGGTAGCTGGACTAGAATCTCAACACCAATAATGTATTTGTTCTATGTTATTTAACTGTTTTAAAGCTAAAGTTCTGATTAAGATTTTTTTTTTGATTTTTTGGCTGGCCAAAGACCAGAGCATTTTTTGTTATTCAGCACTGCGTCACTTTAACTGACAATTGTGCGGTCGTGCGACGTGGCTCCCAAACAAAACTGATGTCCTTTTTTTTCCAACAAATAGAGCTTTCTTTTGGTGGTATTTTATCACCTCTGCGGTTTTTATTTTTTGCGCTATAAACAAAAAAAGAGCAACAATTTTGAAAAAAACGCATTATTTTTAATTTTTTGCTATAATAAATATTACCAAAAAATATATAAAATATATTTTTTTTCCTCAGTTTAGGTCAATACGTATTCTTCTACATATTTTTGGTAAAAAAAAAATTGCAATAAGCGTTTATTGATTGGTTTGCACAAAAGTTATAGTGTCTACAAAATAGGGGATAGTTTTATTTTACTAGTACTAGCGACAGCAAAATTATGGCGGACACATTGGACAATTTAGACACATTTTTCGGACTATTCACATTTATACAGCAAACAGTGCAATTAAAAATGCATTGATTACTGTGTAAATGTGACTGGTAGTGAAGGGGTTAACACTAGGTGGCGCTTTAGGGGTTAAGTGTGTCCTAGGGAGTGACTCTAACTGTGGGGGGAGGGGCTGTGTGTGACACAACACTGATCACTGCTCCCGATTACAGGACTGCATGCTCTGATAACTGTATGATATGGATCTTGGAGGGATCCCATGCTTTTCTTTCTTGCTTTTTGCATGTCACTGGATGTTAGGACTCCATTGTCTGCAGGAGGTTTAGGGTGCAAAGTTCAATGTATCCTATCACAGTTGAAGGCAGTTGCCAGGAGCAGGGATGGATCCAGTTGTGGCTTTTGAGAGGTCTGTCACAACTCAGGTGTGTCTCTTATGGCCATGTTATTTCATCTATTGTGGTTATCCAAATTTCCATCCTGCTGTCAGGAAACAAATGCAGCTAATTGTACTCATGCTCATTCTTGTGCAGTTAATACTTGTGCACACGTGCCAGCACACAGGCAATTCCAGGCGGTAAGCAGCATGCACTGACAGGGCAAGCACATTCATGGGCGCGCATCAGTGCATGCTCATGAATGCCCAATTCCAGAAATGGTTTAAAGGAGGTATTGATGTGTACTGATTGCTGGATGCTCTTCAGCTTCCCTGTGACCTTTGTTCCTTTGCTCTTGCTGACTGATCTATTATTGCTGACCAGGATTGCTCCTGACCTTGCTCTGTGTATATCTGGATACTGACCTCAGCTTGCCTCTGACTACACTCTGCCTGCTTCCCTGGTACTGACCTCAGCCTGCTCCTGAACTACTCTATGCCTGCTTCCCTGGTACTGACCCTAGCCTGTTACCTGACCAGACTTTTTTCTGCCTTAATGTGTATAACCCCGGCTCACCTTGACTACATCTCTGATCCTGACCTGCTACTAAGTTACTGGCATCTGTGCTATTTGAGCCTTGCACCTATAACTTTGGGGTGCTCGGACCAGATCTGCAACAGAAGCCCTTTCGTCAGCTCGATCTCCAACCAAGGTACGTGACACCTGTGTTTAGACCTGGAGAAAGGCTCTCATGCTCTCTGTGGAGGTCATTGTATACTATGCTGAATGCTATGCTGAGTTAATCATGTGTTTTTTGAAATCTAAGTGTGGCTTCATAGTGAGGGTTATTCATGAGTGTGTTAGTGGTTTTTATAGAGCTCACTTTAAAATTTGACATCAAATTTTTTGTATGTAGCCTCCAAATCATGATGAAGGTATGTTGGGGTGGGTTGTCTGTGTGGTTCCAGGAGAGCAGAGAGTGAGCCCAAATGTCCATACATTTGAAGAGGTCTAAACTACAACCTTGAGACACAGTGATATGCTCCCATGCTTTGAGTAAGTGGTAAGCCATCTTTGTGAGGATTCATCAAATTTTTGGGCTTTTTTGCTGCAAAACTGTTTTGGCTCAGGGGTACAAGAGCTGGATATCATTGGAAAAGATTGCTGGCCCTGGGAATAAGTTATTTTTCCTATGAAAATGCAACAGTCTACAGGAAACCCATCCACCCACTGAGGCCATTATCTGCTTTTTGACTCCTACCACCCACTGAAACACAACCTGTACATTTTTAGAACTTTGCAACATCAAACTGGGATGGTAACAACAAACACAGTTATAAACAAAAAAACACAAACATCTCAGAAATGCTTTAAAAAAGTGTGATTACTCAAACTGGGCTTTGGGGAAAACATCCACAAAACCAAAGCAAAAACCCAGGGCTACTGAACAGTGGGGAGAAGAACACAGAGTAATGCAGTCATCCCATATGTAACCTGAGTGTTGAAAAAACTCAGAAGGTAGTGAAGCCTAGAAGTGTAGTGAATAGGGTTGAGCGAACCCGAACTGTAAAGTTCGTGTCCGTACCGGACTTTTGGGTGTCCAGGTCCCGGACCCGAACCCGAACTATTGGCTGTATGTTCGGGTTCGGGTCCGGTGTTCGGCGATATATTGGCGCCTTTTACAAGCTGCAGGGCAGCCAATCGACGCTAGTTTCACTAGTGTGCCCTTAGAAGCCATCACAGCCATGCCTACTAATGCATGGCTGTGATTGGGCAGTGCAGCATGTGACCCGGCCTCTATATATAGTCCAGACACACATCACACAGCGTCATTCTGCTATAGACAGGTTCCTGTGCTGCTGAGAGGATTTTAGGAGTTAGTGTGATAAAGTCAGTCAGTCAGTCAGTCCACATTCCTTAACTTTTCTTCTAATTAGTTAGATCAGTGAACGATCTACATAGCTAGAGTAGAGTACAGAGTTTCTTTAGTAAGGAAGAGAAAGAGGCAGAGAGAATTATTCAAGAGATTCCTAAATCAATTGTACCCTGGCTGTGGTGCAGTGCACAGTCTTTTAACAGTGCCATGAGGCCAGTGCCAGACAAAATATAAGTTTTACCTGCAAGCTCAGTGCACCATCACTGCGCTGCATATATTACTAAGAGATACACCATACTCTGTGTGTATTCTGATATTGGAAAAACATTGCAAAAAAAATGTAATTTTGCTGTGTTTTTTTTTTTCCCAATAGCATTTTCTGCGTGTTCATACATGCTTTAGACACTATCCGTGTATTCTGATATTGGAAAAACATTACAAAAAAATTTAATTTTGCAGTGTGTTTTTTTTTTCCCAGGACGTGGTCGATCTGTGCCAGCTACACGCACTAGTGAAACACCTTCCTCAGGTGCGAGTAGGCGACAGAGCCTGCAGCGGTATTTTGGCGCACCTAATGAGGCTGCACGAATGTTGAGGCCAGGACAAGTACAGGCGATAGTAGATTGGGTTGCTGACAGTGCCTCCCATTCCTTCACATTATCTCCCACCCAGTCTCCTGATGAAAGTTCAGAGTTGTCACCTGCAGCCGATGTCCATCAGTTTTTCACCTCACCCCCTTGCAAATCAGCCAATCAGTCTGAGCCCCAAATCACGCAGCAGTCTCTTCTGCTTTTTGATGACTCTGTTAGCAGGGTTTCCCAGGGCCATCCACCTAGTCCTGCCCCAGAAGTGGAAGAGATTGTGTGCACCGATGCCCAACAACTTATGTTTCATGATGAGTACATGGGAGGACCATCGCAGCACGTCCCGGATGATGACGAAACACAGGTGCCAACTGCTGCTGCTTTCGCCATTGTGCAGACCGACAAGGAGGGCAGGGGTGAAGACTGGGTGGAAGATGATGTGGAGGACGATGAGGTCCTTGACCCCACATGGAATCAACGTCATGCAGGTGACCAGTGTAGTTCGGAGGAAGAGGCGGTGGTCGCACAGAGCCACCAGCACAGCAGAAGAGGGAGCAGTGTGCAAAAGCGGAGCGTCCGTCCCCTAGACAGTACGTCTGCTACTGCCTAACACAGCAAGGGACCGAGCCCACCAAAGCCAGGTCCAAGGAGTTCCCTAGCGTGGCAGTTCTTCAGAAAATGTGCTAATGACAAGACACGAGTGGTTTGCACGCTGTGCAATCAGAGATTAAAGCGAGGCATAAACGTTCTCAACCTGAGCACAACCTGCATGACCAGGCATCTAAGTGCAAAGCACGAGATGCAGTGGAGTAGACACCTCAAAAACCAAGAAAGGTCTCTGGCTCCTCCTGCTTCCTCTTCTGCTGCAGTCTCGGCCTCTTCATCCACCTCTGTAGTAACAGTGACACCTGCCAACCCGCAAACAGAGGATCTGCCAGCAACACTACCACCTGGGTCACCAACCATCTCCACAATGTCCCATGGAAGCGTTCAGCTCTCTATTTCCCAAACACTGGAGCGGAAGAGGAAGTACCCCCCTAGCCACCCGCGACCACTGGCCCTGAATGCCAGCATTTCAAAATTCCTCGCCTTTGAAATGCTGTCATTCCGTCTGGTGGAGACGCAGAGTTTTAAAAGGCTGATGTCATTGGCTGTCCCACAGTACGTCGTGCCCAGCCGCCACTACTTTTCCAGAGGAGCTATCCCTTCCCTGCACAACCAAGTGGGGGACAAAATCAGGTGTGCACTGCGCAACGCCATCTGTGGCAAGGTCCACCTAACTACGGATGCGTGGACCAGTAAGCACGGTCAGGGACGTTATATCTCCCTAACAGCACACTGAGTAAATGTAGTGACGGCTGGGCCTGAGGCGGATAGCACTTTGGCGCATGTCATTCCACCACCGAGGATTGCAGGGCACTTCAGTTTGCCTCCTGTTGCTAACTCCTCCTACTCCACCTCCTCATCCTCTACCGCCTCCTCATCCGGTCAGCGTAACACCTTCACCACCAACTTCAGCACAGCCAGGGCTAAACGACAGCAGGCAGTTTTAAAACTTTCCTGTTTGGGGGAAAAACCCCACACCGCGCAGGGTTGTGTAGAGACATGGAACAACAGACCGATGAGTGGTTGGTGGCAGTGAGCCTCAAGCCCGGCCTGGTGGTGTGCGATAATGGGCGAAATCTCGTAGCAGCTCTGGGCCTAGGCGGTTTGAAGCACATCCCTTGCCTGGCGCATGTGCTGAACTTGGTGGTCCAGAGGTTCCTTAAGAATTACCCCGATATGCCAGAGCTGCTGCAGAAAGTGCGGGCTGTCTGTGCGCACTTTCGGCGTTCTCACCCTGCTGCTGCTCGCCTGTCAGCGCTGCAGCGTAACTTCGGCCTTCCCGCTCACCGTCTCATATGTGATGTGCCCACAAGGTGGAACTCCACCTTGCACATGCTTGCCAGACTGTGCGAGCAGCAGCAGGCGATAGTGGAGTCCCAGCTGCAGCACGCACACGTGAGTCGCTCTGCGGAACAGCACCACTTTACCGCCAATAACTGGGCCTCCATGCGAGACCTGTGTGCCTTGTTGCGCTGTTTCGAGTACTCCACCAACATGGCCAGTGCCGATGACGCCATTCTCAGCGTTACTATCCCAGTTCTATGCCTCCTTGAAAAAACGCTTCAGGCGATGATGGAAGAGGATGTGGCACAGGAGGAGGAGGAGGAAGAGGGTTCATTTCCAAGGCTTTCAGGGCAGTCATTTACAAGTGGCTACGAGGGTGGGTTCCTGCACCAACAAGCGCCAGGTACACAATTGTCCGGCAGCAAGGGCACAGTTCTGGAGGATGACGAGGTGGAGGATGAGGAGGAGATGGAGGAGGAGGAACCATGTTCACAGCAGGGTGGCACCCAGACCAGCTCATGTCCATCACTGGTGCGTGGCTGGGGGGATACAGAGGACACAGATGATACACCTCCCACAGAGGACAGCTTTTCCTTGCCTCTGGGCAGCCTGGCACACATGAGCGATTACATGCTGCAGTGTCTCCGCAATGACCGCCGAGTTTACCACATTTTAACTGGTGCTGATTATTGGGTGGCCACCCTGCTGGATCCCCGTTACAAGGACAACGTGCTATCCTTAATTACCTCACTGGAGCGTGATCGTAAGATGCGCGAGTACAAGCGCGCGCTGGTAGACGCGCTGCTGGTGGCATTCCCACTTGGCAGCGGGGGTACGGTGGAAGCACAAGGCGAAGGCAGAGAGGAGGAGGAAGAGGTCGCCAACACAGCCGGGGCACCGCCAGCACCTCGGAAGGCAGGGTTAGCATGGCCGAAATGTGGAAAAGCTTTGTCAGCACGCCACAACAACCAGCACCACCAGCTGAGATGGAACGTCTTAGCAGGAGGCAGCATTTCACCAACATGGTGGAGCAGTATGTGTGCACACGCCTACACGTACTGAATGACGGGTCTGCCCCCTTCAACTTCTGGGTCTCCAAATTGGGCACATGGCCTGAGCTTGCCCTTTACGCTTTGGAGGTGCTGGCCTGCCCTGCCGCCAGTGTATTATCTGAACGTGTATTTAGCACGGCAGGGGGCGTTATCACAGACAAGCGCAGCCGCCTGTCCAGAGCCAATGTGGACAAGCTCACGTTCATTAAAATGAACCAGGCATTGACCCCACAGTACTTGGCCATACCTTGTGCAGAATAGACACATATACCGGTGTTCTGACGAAAACTGTCTTGCTATCGGATAGTGTCCGGCCACTTACTGCGCAGGTGCAGTGCTTGCGCAGTACGGAGGACAAGGATATTCACAAAATCTCCAAAGATGAACGTCGCCTGCGCAGTGAGTGCAGGTTCAAGCCCGACCATCCAAGTGGACATACGGTAGCACATAGTAACAGGGCCCCTCACAGGCTCGCTTGGCTAGGCTTCAACCTCGGATGATGTGGCTTGAACCTGGAGTCACCGCCCACCGTCTTCGGAGAGTTTCAAAATCCCCTTGTCCTACGTACTGAGCAAGCGCAGTACAGGGCGGACACTATGTGACGGGGGACAGAATTCGACACATCATTCACCACTAGCCTTACCCAGCCATTGTTGTATTTTTGAACCAGTGTTGGCTACCTCGTCCTCCTCCACCGCCGCTTCCACCTACACCGCCACATCCACCGCCACCTCAACCTCCTACTCCATTTGAACCTCATCCTCCTAGGTCAAGATTATAATTTTTTCTTTTTTTTAATTTCCAAGTATTTTATTTTCCCACTATCTTATCCATTAAATTTAATAATTTTTTCCAGAAAGTGCGTATTCTGGGGTATTCCCACCATATGTGCGGCATCGTGTCGTTGAGTTTCTGAGGTTCTTAATGACTTCCTGTACCTCTTCTGCTGAGAAGGGGGCCTCCAGCATTTTATTTTTATTTTTTATTTTTTTATGTTATTTTAAGTTATATCCCTATCCACATTTGTTTGCAGATCACTTGCCATGCTCTTAACAACATTTTGTTGCCATTTGCAGCCCTCTAGCCCTTTCCATGACTTTTTTTACAGCCATTTTAGTGTTCAAAAGTTCGGGTCCCCATTGACTTCAATGGGGTTCGGTTCGGGGTCAAGTTCGGGTCAAGTTCGGTCCCGAACCCGGACTTTTTCCTGAAGTTCGGCCGAACCCGCCGAACCCGAACATCCAGGTGTCCGCTCAACTCTAGTAGTGAATCAAAAACTTGTACACTGGAGAGATGAAGCAACATATTAAAAAATGGATGACCTAGCATAGGAGCTTAAAATCTACAGGTCAACCCCCTAGACCCTCACCTAAATTCGGCCTTCATCACAGTTATACCCAAACCAAACAAACATCACGAAGAGGTAGAAAACTATAGACCTATCTCACTCATAAATAATGACCTCAAAATTCTGACTAAAATCCTGGCTAACCGAATCGCAACCTTCATTTCTTGTTATATCCACAAGGACCAAGTGGGATTCATCCCAGGCAGACAGGGGCCAGATCAAACTAGGAGAGCGGTGGACATAGTCTCCCTCCTCCAATCGAGTTGGGCAGGTAACCGTAATCAAGAAGGAATGCTCTTGTCATTAGATTTACATAAGGCATCCGACTCCATAGATTGGCAATACATCTTCACCCTTCTAGACAAATGGGGTTTCGGGAACTGCTTCAAGGGGGTCCTAAAGTCCCTATACTCTAATCCCAAAGCCATGATTCGACTACAAGGTCAATACTTCAACCATCTTAGTATAGCAAGGGGCACTAGACAGGGCTGCCCACTTTCTCCCTTAATATTTGCGATGGCGATAGAAACCCTGGCAATTGCTATTCGCTCGAAACCCAACATCCAAGGTGTTTCCTGTGGGACGCAGACCCACAAGTGGGGACTATTTGCGGACAATATGCTCCTCTTTATTACTTCCCCGATCACCTCCTTACCGAATTTATGCAAACTCCTGAAAGATTTCTCAGAGATTTCAGGGCTAGTGGTAAACTACTCGAAGTCATATGCCCTCAACATCTCACTTAGGCCAGAAACGGTAGAGTCCCTACGGACTGCCTTTCCGTTCAAATGGAGCGAGTCCTCCATCGATTACCTAGGAATCAGACTCACTTCCAAAATAGAAAACCTTTACTCAGCCAACTTTCCCTCTTTATACCGCAAACTGGAAGCTGACCTGGGTCAATGGTCCAAGGGGGAGATCTCTTGGTTGGGGAAAATGCATTCTATAAAAATGACTCTTCTACCAAGACTTCTGTACCTCTTCAGAGCCCTCCCGATCAATATTAGATTGGAACACCTGGAAGCTTTTCAAAGAAAAGTCAAAAATTCATCTGGGGAGGAACAGGACACAGACTACCACAAAACACCCTTTACAGCATGAGATCACAGGGGGGTTTGGGTCTTCCTCGGCTCCGGTGGTGTTACAGCGCAGCTAGAATTGCACAGCTCTCCCCAGTTTACAACATAAGGGAGAAACCTGACTGGGTTCACATAGAGAGGCAGGCAGTACCAACCTTTACACTGAAATTCTTATTGTGGTCCGCCCCTAGAGACCGACCCCCCATCCTCTCCCCGATCCTATCACAATCAATGCAACTCTGGAACATAGGGGCTATTGGTGCTGCAGCTCCAGGTCCCTTTCTCAAGATAGGCCCATTTGTCCCAAAAAAATAAAAATAAATAAATAAATAAATAAATAAAAAAAAGATTGACTTCGAGGGTTGTAGCTCAGCGATCAGGAGTCACAGAGACTCCACATTTAGGTAGCTAAAGACCTACTCCTGCACTGGTTAAAATATGGGGCTGCTATCATCTATGGTTCTGGAGATACAGGGCTGCTTGCGCAGCCTGTCAGAAGCTACATACAGAGCGGTCGGTATAAATACAAGCTGGAACACTCTGCAGCAGACTGAAAGGATGAACTCACAGGGCTTATAATAATTATTTGTATATTACTTATCATAATTAACCCCTTGCCACCCAGGCCAATAGAATAAAATGGTGGTCTTTGCAACTTTTTATGTTACACAATATTTGCGCAGCAATTTTTCAAACGTTTTTTTGGAAAGAAACTGTTTCATTCATAAAAAAAAACACTAAAGTTAGCACGATTTTTTTTGTGTACTAAGTGATGCTTTAAATTTTTTTACAGGTTACATGTTTAGAGTTACAGAGGAGGTCTAATGCCGCGTACACACGGACGGAATTTCCGATGGAAACAGTCCGATGGGAGCTTTTCATCGGATTTTCCGACCGTGTGTATGCCCATCTGTCTTTTTCTGTCGGAATTTCCGACGGACTTTGGATTGAGAACCTGTTCTTAATTTTTCAGACGGAAAACCTTTCTATTGGATTTTCCGATCGTGTGTATGCAATTCCGACACGCAAAATTCCGACGCATGCTCGGAAACAATTCGACGCATGCTCAGAAGCATTAAACTTCCCTTTTATAGTGCCGTCGAACGTGTTGTATGTCACGGTGTTATTGACCATCGGAATTTGGTGTGACCGTGTGTAGGCAAGACAGTTTGAGTGAAATTCCGTCGGAATTCCGACGGGAAAACCATCAGAGCTTTTTCCGACGAGAATTCCGACCGTGTGTGCGCGGCATTAGGCTAGAATTATTGCTGTCGCTCTAACGATCATGGCATATGTAACCTGTGTGTATCTGGCTCTGATACTAGCCAGTGCCTACCCAGCCACTGACTAGTATCTCTCCCCAGCCTGTCCCCACACAGCCTCTCACCTGCTGACCTGTGGATGGGGGAATCCCTCCCGCAGTGTTATTGTGTTCTGCCAGTGAATACAATGATTAGTGTTGCTAACTGTAGCTGGCAGCACTGATTGTTTTGGGGAAAACCTGACAGCCTGGTTGTACTCAAGTCGATTAATAGGTCGACTTGTGTAAAACCAGGTAGCCCATACATAGATCGACTATGGCTGGTCTAGATGAACACAGGGGATGTCAGCTACTGAAAATATTTTTGAAATTTTGGCAACTATGCGGGTCAGTAGGGGGCCCCATGAGAGGCTCCTGGGTTCCAATGATATTAAAGCGGTAGTAAACTTTTCTAACATTAGTATTTTTTAGAGGCCCTGAGGTAGGTTATGCCATAATGTACAAGTATGCACAGCATATTAGCAAATTAGGGTACACTTACCTGTCAGACTGAGCCCCCCAGTGCTGTGCTGTGCTGTGATCAATCCGGCCCGGGCGCTTCCATCTTCACCCGGTCTTCCTTCTGGGTTCTGTGCCTTCGGTCACTTGCCTTGGCCGGGCTGCGTTGATGTTATTCCCACGCATGCTCATGTGCATCCTCTTTCTCTCACCCCCCCTTTCTCTCTCATCCTCTTTCCCTTACCCCTAACACCTCTTTCATCCCCTTTCTCTCTCTCTCCCTCTCTCATCCTCCCTCTCTCTCTTTAATTTAATTTGTTATAACAAAAAATTTTTGCATTTTTATTTATTTATTTATTGTTTATAAAAGGCCCCACCAAAATCCTCAGCACCAGGCCCATGATGTTCTTAATCTGGCCCTGTGTCAGCCCTGGTAGCATCAGCCATGGTTCCCACATAGCAATAAATTTATTTGCTAAACCCCTGTTCTTTTACACTTGCCATTCCTTTAACAATGCATTATTTACCTGTATCCGCCATTCCTCATATGTCACAGTTTTGGAGGATATCCATTTTATTGCTATTAGTTTTTGTGCTATAAATAGCATCCTATTAATCAGCATACTAATTATCAATCCTAATTACTGGAGTGTATAATTCTTTATCTAATTGGCCCAATAAACATATTCATGGATCTACCTGTACCTGTTTGATACGCCTGATTAATAGTCTCTACCACATTTTGCCAATACCTGAACAGTTTAGGGCATTTCCAAAGCATATGCATTAGATCAGTAGATGCTCTTGAACATCTCGGGCATTCCGACGTATCCCACCTCCCCCATTGGTATAATTTAGCTGGTGTGCTATAAGCTCTATATATTATATTTAATTGGGTTAGCATTGCTGTGGAGAGATGGATATGGACTGTACATGTTCCGGTATACATTGCCATGTTTCATCTGACATTTTTCCAAGGTCTTTTTCCCATCCCCTTCTGGCTAAACATTCAGTCAAACGGCCATAGAGAGTGGAAATAGGACCCCTCTTAACCTGTATCTTTACAAGAAAATGACGTATTTTGTATCTTAACTTTGTTATCTTTAAACTGACTTTGTAGCGCATGGCGCAGTTGTAGATATTCATAGAAGGAGTGGGAGGGCATTAAGTATTTTTTCTGCAAATCTTGAAATGTTTTTAATATATTATCTGTATAAAGCTGTGCAATATATTTTATCCCCTTTTCTCTCCATACTCCAAACCCTTTTAGTCTGCCCACTTACGTATAGTTTTTATTTCCCCATAGTGGAGAATAGACTGAAATATTACTATATTGCATAATATCTCTCATTTCCTGCTATACTTTATGTATGAGTCCCAGGGTAGAACCCTGTGACGCATAAGAAAAATTACCTGATTCTAATTGAGCTATCAGATAAATTTGTGAAGATCTACTCAGAAGTATCGATTGTATAGGATCTGTCCAGTCGATCAGTCCCCATCCTGCAACCTGTTGGAGTTGTGCTGCTAAAATGTACATGTTAGCATTTGGAATGACTAAACCCCCCTTATCTTTAGGAAGTTGTAATGTAGTTAGCTTAATTATAGCATTTTGCCCTTTACTTGGCAAGGTTCAAAACAGGGAATCAATTTTTTTAAACCATTTAAGTGGTATCCAGATTGGTGAGTTATGTAGAACATAAAGTAACTGTGAGGCCCAAAACATTTTAATTAAATTTACATGCCCCACCACCGATTAGGTTAATTTAGTCCATACCCTTCTCTTCACCTTAAATGTATCCAATATAGGGACCAATATATATTCCTTTATGTTACAGGAAACATGTAGTCCCAGGTATTTAAAGGATGTAACAACCTGTATTTTATGATCCATTTGGGCTAACGCTGGTGTTAAATCATCAACTGGCAATAGCACTGATACTTCCCAATTGATAACAAACCCTGAGAAACTGCCAAAGGTCTTAATAAGTTTTATCGCAGATGTCAGGGATTGATCTGTATCTCCCAGGAATAGTAAAGCATCATCTGCCTACAAGGAAATTTTGTCCGCTCTTCCTCCTCTCTCAAATCCCCTGACTGTGCTTGTTTGTCTAATTGCTATTGCCAGTAGTTCTATAGCCAATGTGAATAGCATCAGTGATAGTGAGCACCCCTGCCTAGTACCTCTGGACAATATTCTGATAATAAGCCATTTATCTGTATACATCCTCATGGAGCTGAATACATTAATCTAATCCACTTTACAAATCCTCTACTCAACACAAACTTCTCTAGAACCTCCCATAAATATGTCCACTCAATGCAGTCCAAAGCTTTGGGTGCGTCTAGGGAGAGAATAACTCATTTTCCCACATTGTCTGATGGTATCTGTAAATTGAGAAATAATATTCTCAAATTTGTTGTTGTGGATTTTCCTGGCATGAAGCCTGATTGATCCAAATGCATCAGTTTGTGTATGACTTTATTTATTCTAGATGCCAAGACCCTTGCCAGAATCTTAGCATCATAATTTAACAATGAGATTGGGCGATAGGATGATCCTTATCTGGCTTGGGTAGTACTATAATACAGGCATCATTCATAGATTCCGGAAGCTTAAATTATGCATGTGCACGATTTTCAACATTTTCAATAGTTCTGGCAACAAAATATCTCCATCATTTTTATACATTTCATATGGAAAACCATCTAAACCAGGAGGTTTCCCATTAGCGGAATCTAAAATTGCCCTATTTAATTCTTCTAATGTTAGAGGTGCATCAAGGTATTCTCTTTCCTATCTGGAAATAGATGGTATTGTCAGGGGATTTAGGATTTCTAGTTTCTAATTAGACTTAACCTGTGATTTAAAAATTACTGCTAACATTTTCCCATTTCTTTCTCCCTCCTCAAAATACTTACTCCTTAAATGGAATTGATCCCTCTTAGCTTTTTCCAAATAGCTTAATTTCCAGGTGTAGGGTTCTGAACATATTGAAATTCTTTTTGTCGTACTTCTACAGCCAAAAGAGTTTCCCATTCCCTGCTTGTCTTTTTAAATTTACTTATAGCCTGTATTAGTAACCATCTTAGAAATGCCTTCATAGTGTCTCATACCAACTGTGGGGTTGTTGAGTCAATTATCAATAAAAAAATCCATAAGCAATTGCCGCATGGGTTCCCCCTGACCTAATACCTGTAACCGTGAGGCATTCATATGCCAGTAACATTTAGTGCGTGGTTTAATTTTATTTATGGTCAGCAAAACTGGTGAAGGATCCAATATCCCCCTTGCCAGACACTATATATTTGATACCAAAGGAAGCATTAGTTCTGTGCCATACTCCATTATTATTATTGGGATACCAGGATATTTAGCAAAAAATATACTAATATCTCTCAATTATATGGTGGCGGAACATACACTGATCCTATTATGCATGCAGTGGTAAACAAGGAGCATACTAATAGGACATATCTACCCTAGGGATCAATCAATGTCTGTCTGCAGGAGAATTGTATCCTTGTGGATATTAAAACACTTACCCTCTAGAAAATATAGAGAAAACTGAATGGTATTGAGCAGAATACTTTTCCTTTGGTAATAAAGAGAGTGTCTTTTGTAAGATGGGTTTCCTGCAGGCAGACTATTGATGAGTTATATTGCTCCATAATAGAAAAAATAGCCCTTTTTTAACTGGGTCCTTCAATCCTCTCACATTCCAAGATATTAATGCAAGCTCATTGACCATTATCCCTATCTATTATATCTATAGCCACCAGTATAAAGGTATATAATAAACATAGCTGTTTCATTTTACTTTCTCTAGAAGGATATGCAACCATTCACATAAACAAAATCTTCAAGTATAAATGATAGCTAATCTTAGCCATGGCATAGACCATCGCAAAATTGATATATGAAATGCCCAAAAAAGGGAGAAAGAGCAAATAACAAAAAATAAATAAATGCACACACACACCTTCATAAAACATAGTCATCTCTTCGCCTGGATCTTTGTTTGTGTCCCAAGCCTCGTTTTGACCGCCCACACATCGCTGTCGGCTGGATGATCATCTGCCATTGCGGGGGACGAGGAACCACAGCACACATCCATCCCCAGGGACTGGCATCGCAATGATCACCTGTATTGCATGGGACACCTCTATATGCCTGACATTCATCAGCTAAATGTGAGTGCTGCTACAACTGTATATTGCACATGATTAAAGCTGTTTTACAGTCTGCACCCAGAGGCGCCTCTTTTTCTTGTTTTTTTTCCTGTAGTTAGAAGCTGAATGGTTACTATGCACAGCTGCACCAGATACTATGTGCACTAATTTTAGTAAATCTTCCTTTTGTGTTTTTAATGTCACCGTTGAAAAAAAGAGCGTTTTTTTAATTTTTATTCTGGATGTCCCTCCTGCTAGCTTTGGATTTGAAACAATTTATTGCATATGCATCAAAATCTTATTGCCTAATTGTATCAGAAATTAGACAGTAAAGGGGCTCACAGTAGGAAGAGTCCAGAGCAGAATTGAGCTAATAGAGTTCACATTATCTTAAATTGTATGGCTTCTGATTTTGGCCTTTTCTACTCTAATATTTTTACACATTTGATACCTTTTCATTGACAAATGCCTTGTTTCAAAACACAGAAAAAAATTGTTGCTGAAAGTAGGATGATTATTGTAAGAATAGCATAGTTTATGGCCCATGACCCCATACTTTTTTATTTGTTAATGCAGTTTATGGAAACATCTCTAACATTGTTAACAGCTGAACACTCAGCTTTCCAAAGAGTTATGTGCTGTTTATTCACAATTTCCTAAAGAAGTCATATCATATCAGGAAAATCGAGCCTTACCCATTCCTAGGGGGAATGCTCAAGTGCTGGAAGTTGGGAGTCCCTAAGGGGTTCTTTCCCCCTTTTTACTTGATTAGTTGCTTTGCAATTTTTAATTCAGTCTCTTTGATAATAAATATCCTAAAACAAGGTGCACAGGATGTTTAACAACAATAATGTACTGTGAAGCATATACCCTGCCATTGTCTGTTGCCTCCACTCAGGCTTACCATTAGACTGGGTTCCCATCTGTCCATTTTTTCGTATATTAGCATGTGTTTTCATGCATGTTTCTGGCCATAAATTATACAATGTTCTTGTACATCTTCTGTACAATGTCCTTTAGATTAACCTTCAACTATGTAGTGCAAGGGCCTACAAATTAAAAGTGTTGTTTAGGTTCAACCTCATATTGTATGATTTTTAGTAAATCTAAAGGAAAATTGTACAAGAAATTGTATAATGTATGACCAGCATTATTCTATTGGGAAACATAATGCATGACAATGCACAAAAAAATCTGAATTTATTTTTACAACACAGCATGGAGAAGTGAACAGCCTCATTGAAATCAGTGTATTTTCATGACACATGTTTTTAGGCACTGCAAAACACGCTCTAGGCTGTATGCACACTTGAGCTAAGCATCTTTGGTCATTTCACAGCTTTTTTTTAGCATTTCACAGGCAGTACTGAGTATTTTTGCAGGCATCTGAGACTTGAGTGTTTTTTTGTAATTATTATTATTGTGAAACCAGGGTGAACAAAATATCTGCGCTAATTACAAAGAAAAAAAAAAAAAGGGGAAGGTGTAATGGCAGCCAACACAGTTTGTTGATAGGCAAAACTAAAAACACTAGTCCAAAGTGTGGCGCTATAAACAAATGAAGATATGCTGTGAAAAATGATCAAAAAAATGAAAGTCCATCGATCAAACAAACAACAACATTGTTGATGATATGGAAAAATCTTTGCTGGAAGATTTTTTCATATCATCAATTATGTTGTTGTTTGTTTGATCGATGGACTTTCATTTTTTTTGATCATTTTTCACAGCATATCTTCATTTGTTTATAGCGCCACACTTAGGACTTTTTAATTATTATTATTATTAGCCAATGGAAAATTTGTTACTTCGGAGAAAAAAATATGATACAAGTTGTATATGCATTTTTCAATTACTCCCATTGAAGTCTATTGGGGTCAACATTTTTGTAGCTCAAAAGAATCTCTTGTATTTTTCAAGCTTCAAGCTGTACTACACTCAGGTACAGTATGAACAGGCACAACTGAAAACTATAGGAATTTGGATGTTGAGTGCTTTGAAGCTAAAAAATGATCAGGTATGATTGGGGCCTAAAGCAGGTTGCATTCATTGTCATTGACCCTTCTGTGCCTATTGTCTGCTAATAACTTACTACAGAAATATATGGCCTTTTAAAATATTGTAAACTTATTTTAGCCACAAAATCCAAATCCAAAATGTATCTTAGACTAGTATTCTTCTCCAAAATTAATTAAACTAATAAAATTAAAAAAAAAGAATTATTGTATGTTGAGTGCTTTTCTTATACTGCATATTACCAGTTCACTACCAGTTCACCCATCTTCAATGGAGGATTGAGGACCCTTGATCTATAAGTACTTTTATTAAAGTAACTTTTTAAAAATGAAACCAGAACACATTACATTCCAATATGAATAGTATGTTGAATGACATTTTACCCACTTAAGGGGTGGATCATTTTTAAAGCAATTACCTGAATGCACTATTCCTACTCTGCAGCCTGGCACACACATATCATCTTGCCATTCTATTATTGCTACAATTCTAACACGCTTTTTAATAGATCCATCGTCCCTTTTGGGAAAGAAAGTGAAGGAAAAAAACATCTCTCCTGAGATAGTATCAGGTGGTCAATGCTTTCATATCCTAATTAATGTAATTCATTATTTAGAAACAGATGCTAATATGTAAAGGACTGTAAACAAATACGTGTAAATAATAACACATTTTCTAATTGTTTAAACTTGTAGCAAGCAACTATTGCATTAATGCTAATTTATACATTATATATATTATATTATACATACATATAATAAAATGGAGGCTTCAACTTATAGCATGCAAATGTAAATATCCACACGTCTTAGAAAGAGTCCTTTAAATATATTACAACAAAAAATACAATAAAAATATTTTTAAGGGGGCATGGTTTGCCTTGGAAGAAGATGGCCGCTTAACCCTTGAGCTCTGACAGACCTCGGCCATATATCAGCTCCATCAGGGGTTTACCGATATCTCAATATCGCTAAGTATGGGGACTTCTTCCCGCAGCTCATCTGCATCCAGATCTCGCTCTCCGAGAGACACTGACGGCCGCAATACTCATATTCCGGACATCTTTCGGACACACAGATCCAACATGGCCGCCTCTTCTCCCCCCTCAAACTCCTCACAGATCTCTAACGAGATCGTTCTCACTTCTACTACCACTGGGTCGACTCCTCCGATGCCGGACAACACTCAACCAGCGTTTCAACAACAACTCAGCCTGCATTCAAAAAATATTTTTATTAAAGATAAAATGAACTTACAGTTTAGTAAATTAAAAAGCAGCAGTAATACACAGCACGTATCCCGGCCGAGATCGTACTTAGGTCACCTGACTCTGACTCCTCACGCGTATCGCCACGCCCACGTGGCTTTCTCAAAGGAAGGAAATCCTTTGAGAAAGCCACGTGGGCGTGGCGATACGCGTGAGGAGTCAGGTGACCTAAGTACGATCTCGGCCGGGATACGTGCTGTGTACTACTGCTGCTTTTTAATTTACTAAACTGTAAGTTCATTTTATCTTTAATAAAAATATTTTTTGAATACTGCACAATGGATTGTCTCCCTCTTTCTGCCCCCATGTCTGCGGGACTTATGGAGAGAGTGTAAACGGGCAGCAAGGATACATGTCTGGAGAAACCACACGGAAGTGATTTGTCTCCTTCCTTTCTTTCATTGAAAAGCTGTTACCCTCTCGCCTAAAGGTAAGAGGCTGGGGAAAACATTTTGTCGGCACCTTTTTGCATGAAAAAGGATCACTACAACCACACAAGGAGTGCACCCCGGGTAGAAGGAATCATTGCACAGTTGCCGATTGTATCGTGTATGGGATCTGAAGTTTGATTGGCAACTTTTTGCACTGGACACTTTATTTTATTTCAGTTTATTTATTTAGAACACATTGGATGTTTTAGTAAACATTATCACTGTTTGGACTTTCACAGTTGTCGATTTTATCGTGTATGGGATCTGAATTTTGATTGGCAACTGTTTTTTTGCACTGGACACTTTATTTTAGTTTATTTATTTATAACACACTGGATGTTTTAGTAAACATTGTCACTATTTGGACTTTCACATTCATTTATAGCTGTGTTTAGTGTTTTCACATGCTTGCTTACACATTCATTTGTTAATTTTGCATTTTTTGCACTATTAGGATTATAGTATATATATATTTTTTTTAATTCCACAGTTCATCAATTATTGTCACAATTGTTTATATTTATTTATTTCACGGATCTATCTATGTTATATTTCTTTACCTCGGATGTGTTTATTTGAATTATTTCATACATTATGGGTATAGCACGGTTTATTACGTTGCTTTAATACCTATTGGAATTTTGACTTCAATAAATAGACGCTTCTGTGGAACCTTTCTTTGGAGCCTCTTCCCCCTTAGGATTGGTTTCCTGGCCTGGATGAAAGCGCCACACTTTCTCATGTAATTTATGAATTATTTATATCAGGACTTTTTATTGCTTGAAGCGTTCGATTTTATATTATGATAACTCAGCCTGCATGACCTCCACACAGTGGCCGCCGACATCAAGAATACACTTTTTACGGCCATATCGGATCTCCGCCATGAAATACAGGCGATCTCGGGCAGAGTGCAGGAAGTCGAACGTACAGCTGACTGCCACCGCGCTGCTCTCCAGTCTGTCCACCACAAATTGGATACTCACACCATGCAACTCTGGGCTGTACAGAGACACGTCGAGGAATTAGATAATAGGGGACGCAGGCATAACCTACGGGTGAGAGGCCTCCCCGAGTCTGTTGAACCCGATCGCTTACTTTCAACAGTGACTGAACTATTTAATCAGATTTTGGACAAGCCTCGTCAAACCCCCATCGCAATGGAACGGATCCATAGGGCACTGAGACCGAGAGGCAAGGACGCTGATCCCCCCCGAGATATAATCTGTTGTTTGGTTGACTTCCACATTAAAGAAGACATCCTCAGAAAAGCCCGCGCTGCTGCACAACTCCTGTATGAGGGACATGTAATCCACATATACCAGGACTTATCAGCCATCACACTCAGACACCGCAAGGATCTGCGCCCCCTGCTGGATGTCCTACGAGCCAAAGGAATCCACTATAGATGGAAGTTCCCGTTCGGCCTGTTTGCATCCCACCATGGACACTCTGCTCTCCTCAGAGTCCCGGAGGAACTAGAAAACTTCTGTAAGATTATGGACGTCCCGCTTGTAGCTGTACCTGATTGGTATGCAGAGTTCGAGACCCTAACTCTGAATCAACAACCTGCAGGAGAAGAGCCGATGGAATCCCAGGACACGCGACATCGTCGAAGACGCTCTCCATCCACACCCAGAACCACATCTAATCTGCCTCTTCAACACCTCTCCAGCCCCTCAACGGCTCCCGCTTCCCGAAGACCACGTTGGGATCGCTGGTCCACCTAGTCCTTCTCCTGAATCTAGATAAGTACACTCACCTCCTACTCTTTCCTGTACCTGTCGCTTTGCATGCCTCACTCAGCAACCTTCACGCTCTCTTCCATGCCTCACATCTTTATCTCCCAAGCTGCCCTAGAATGCTGATGATTCCTCTCCCGGGCATCAGAGACCTATCCTGCCTTCTACTTCGTTCTCTTGGAATTCCTCACATCCCATCTAGACTTTCACCAGTAGCATTGGTCAGCTGTATGGTCACTCTCCGGCTATTTTTCCATATCTCTGCTCACCATTCCTTATTATGCATGCAAACATGTCTATATGTATTTGTGAATGGTCGCATCTACTACGTATTATTCTTCCTCCTTTTTAGGTTGACTATATTTATCCATTGCACTATCCTTTTGTTCTTCAACCTTCAAAGCCTCCTGAACCTCTCTGCCACTCGATGGACTATCTATCTATCCAGAGATTCAGCTCCTATTGTGCTCTGATCGGTTCCGGATTCCACTCTGCTTCATTAATGGTCATATCTGTAAGTTTATAACTGGCTTGTACTCCCTATAACTTTAAAAACAAGCCCTGTGAGGATGTATACTGTGCCGCACATGACTGATGCCTTTGCCATGACCTCACTCCTGAATGACATGACATACGTTCTTCTGTTTAATGTTTGCACCCAAAAGCCTTTTGCTTTTTAGAGTATACTTTCTAAGATCATATTTTGTCATGTTTCTATGCTGTTCATGTATATAGGCTAAACTCCCATCACATCAGTGACAGCACGGAGGCTTCTACATTTGCCTGATAGGTGAGTTTTATGATACGCTACTCTCCTACCATCCCATTACTATCATCCCCATGATATCTTATACTTGTCTGAGTCACTCCTCTCCTGAGGACTTATTATGTTTTGTTTTATTATACATGAAAGGTCATCACTACAATTCTAAAACGCCATCTACTTTCGCCTATCATTTGCAGCGATGGCTACCTCTTATTGCTAGGCTTCATGACCCCTAGATGGTGACCCATTCCTTTGTATTCCATGATTTTCAGACATTTGCTGTCCTACACGCTCAGGAGATTTCCCTACTATGCCATTTTTCAACATAACCCCACAACGTTATAATACTCACCTCTTACACACGATATTTCATGTTGTTGTGTCCACATAACAGGTTATGCTACATCAGATAGCTTCACATAAACGTATATGGGACACCTGATACCATTTGTTCTACAACGTCCTACATACAGGTTGTCATATGTTAAAACAGGTTTTATGCCCAGGTTTACATGCTCTTGTTTTTTTTAATTGTGAGATGTTTTTACTTACTCAAACTACATGCACTTTCAGTGCGTTTTCATTTAATTACTTATCTTGTTATTATTCTATATTGTTGATGACACTTGATTTCGTCCTATTGAAACCCGAATTTCAGTCAACACAGGGATTCTCTTTCGAATCCCTCTCACAACACAGCCGACCTGATGAAATATCTTCCCTCTACATTCCTTGTATCGCATATGTTTACACTCCCTCTGCCCACCTGTTCCCCCTTTCACCTCCTATCCCCTACCTCCCTCCCCTTTCACACCCTATCCTACCTCTGACTTCTTCTGCTACTCTCGCCTATTATCCTACCCACCCACTTTACCACTGAACGCGACACTTCATACTCTGTAGTTCCCCCCCATACGTTCGGAGACCCTCCCCACTGCACGCAAATGGACCCTTCATCACATACGGTTAACCAAACCCCCCTCAAAATCATCTCCCTCAATGCACGGGGACTTAATGTACCAGAACGACGATCCCAACTCCTCCTCACAATGAAACGCAACAGAGCGGACATTATATTCGTTCTAGAAACACACTTCCGCACCGATTCTATGCCACGCTTCCAGAACTCTCTCTACCCTACTGCATATCATGCTACCACCCCTTTGTCCAAGTCGAAGGGTGTATCCATATTGATAGCGAAACACTGTCCCTTTCAGATCTCGGACCAGATGTCTGATGAGGAAGGACGATTCCTCTTCATCAAAGGATCTCTTTTTGGCCGGAAAATCACTCTAGCAAACATATATGCCCCGAACTCTCACCAGGTGACATTTTTCCGCAACATCACTGATATCCTCACCACATTTCAAGAAGGCATCCTTGTCCTAGGTGGAGATTTTAACGTACCTCTTAACCCACTCCAAGATACTTCCGCAGGCACATCTTCCCTTCCCTACTCTGCTTTGCGCACCATTAAATCTCTTCTTCAAACTCTGTTACTTCATGACTCGTGGCGCACACTGAACCCTAATGGTAGGGACTTCACTTTTTTTTTCCGCGCCTCATAACAAATATTCCAGAATAGATTACCTTTTCCTCTCACAAACCGACATACCCATTCTCAAGTGCACATCCATAGACCCCATGTTTCTATCAGACCATCACCCTATTTCCATGTCTTTATCACTTTCCGAACCTCACTCACATTCACGCTCCTGGAAACTTGATCCCTCCCTGCTTACGGATCCAGTTATTGCGGGTGAAGTCAAACTCTGCATTAAACAGTATTTTGCCGAGAACAATCCCACGACACATCCCCTATTATCACTTGGGAAGCCCATAAATGCGTTATAAGGGGCATCCTAATAGCAGCTGCGGCCAAACGCAATAAAGAACACCGACTACACATCCTTGAACTCACGACACAAGTCCAAAGACTTGAAGCTGTACATAAACGATCACAAGCCTTAGACACTCTACAAACCCTCATACACACTAGAAGCAAACTACTAGACTTACTCAACAAACAAATCAAACGTAAATACGTCCTCTCACAACGACTCTTTTACGAATATAGTAATAAATCAGGAAAACTCTTGGCACGAGCCCTACAAGCCAAAAAAGCTAATAAGACCGTACACTTTCTAACGGATCCTAAGGGTCACAAATTGACTGCAACTCCGGACATAGCCAAACATTTTGTCATCTACTATTCACAACTTTACAATCTAAATCCCACAGGTCACTCAGCTACTGACACAGCTAGGAAACAAGCAATCAAAGACTTTCTACAGCATTACAGCCCCACTCCGATTTCGAACTCCTTAGCTCTGGACCTAGATGGTCCCTTAACCTGTGAGGAAGCAGACGCTACGCTGAAACAAATAAAACCGGGTAAGAGTCCAGGCCCCGACGGACTAACTGCAGCATATTATAAAACATATCCCGACCTTCTCACCCCGTTTTTTGTCTCTGCATTCAATTCTTTTGCTATACCTACTGAACCCCCTCGAGATCTACTCAAAGCCAATATAGCAGTGATCCCAAAGCCAGGGAAGGACCCTTCCTCAGTCACAAATTACAGACCAATATCACTTCTCAATGTTGACCTTAAATGGTACTTCAAAATGCTTGCAAATCGAATTCTTCCTCTACTTCCCCAACTTATAAACTTGGATCAAGTTGGCTTTATTCCAGGTAGAGAGGCCAGAGATAATACGCTCAAAGCGATAAACATCCACCATTGGCTTACTTCAAATCACAAACAGGGTTTCCTACTCTCCTTGGATGCGGAGAAGGCATTCGATAGAGTGGCCTGGGACTACATGATGGAAGCCCTACGAACTATGGGTTTCCCCCAACGCCTGTTGCACTTCATACAAACACTATATTCTAACCCGACCGCAAGGGTCCGAGTCAATGGCCACCTATCGAATGCCTTCACCATATCCAATGGGACCAGACAAGGGTGTCCCCTCTCCCCACTTATCTTTGTCCTCACCCTTGAACCACTATTGAGACGCCTCAGATCAAACACTGATATTGAAGGAATATCCATTGCCCATCATGAATACAAAATAGCAGCATTTGCTGACGATATTCTCCTTTTCCTTACAAAACCTCTCACGACACTCCCTAATCTTCTTCATGACTTCAAAACTTTTAATTATCTTACTAATCTACAAATTAACTTCGCAAAATCCGAGGCTCTCAATGTCACACTGCCCCCTGATATATGTACGCAATGTCGAGCTAATTTCCCGTTTCAATGGCGTACTCACTCACTCACATATTTGGGAATCAAATTGCCTTCTTCCCTTACTGACCTATACTCTATTAACCATCTCCCACTGCTCCAAAATATTATCAAAGACCTTAAGAAATGGTCCTCGGGGACATTCTCATGGTTCGGAAGAGCTGCCATAATTAAAATGAACGTCCTTCCCAGGCTTCTTTATTTACTACAGACGGTTCCAATCAGACTTCCACCGGCGTTCTTTTCCACGTATAGGAAAGCATGCACAGATTTTATATGGGGTACACTACGCCCTAGAATAAATTATACCAGACTTACCGTCCCTAAACTTAAAGGAGGCATAGGTCTCCCAGACCTTAGAAAGTACCAACAAGCCTGCCACTTAAGCAGGATTGTTGATTGGAATGTTCACTTCAAGACCAAAGCTTGGATCGCTCTGGAGCAATCCTTTTCACCCGTCCCACTTGGCCAAACTCCATGGATTTTACCGATCCAAGTCCCTACTGCGTACAAGTCGCACCCGCTCATTCACCCGACGTTGACTTCCTTTCATAATACATGTTCTAAATAAAAAATCTCATCACTTCGGGGCCCCATGACTCCTCTCAGGTTTAATCCAGAATTCTCTCCAGGAATGTCCTCCTCCTTTTTGCTTTCTATATGGCCACACACGACGGTCCGGGCAACACATTTCTTCCAGGGCAACCGCTTATTATCCCACTCCGACCTAGCCACTAAAACGACAACTGGCACTTTCCCCTTCTGGACTTATGTCCAAATCAGACATTTTTTTGACAAACTCTGTCCGAAACCGGATTGGTCGAGGCCAGCCACACCCTTTGAATCCCTCTGTCTAAGTACTAAACCTCTTCATCACCTGATTTCTTGCACATATATGATACTATTTTCAGAACACTTCCCCAAGCTAAATTGGGCTAGCATCAAATGGGAACAAGAACTTTCTCTCGATTTAACTGACCGGGAATGGGAAAACATTTACACATGCATTCACAAGGGTACAGTCAATGTACACACACAAGAAAATGCTTTTAAAATCTTTTCAAGATGGTACAGAACTCCCCTACAACTGCATCTCATCTATCCATCCCTTTCACCTTCTTGTTGGCGCTGTGGGACTGCACCTGGTTCCCTCTTACATATATGGTGGACATGCCCTAAATTGCAGCCATTCTGGCAGGAAGTCCATCGACTCACCAAGCAAATATCCACATACGACCTAGAATACACACCGGTACAATTTCTCCTTTACCATTCAGACCTCCCTACGAAAACTTATATGCGTTCCCTAGCCTTCCACATGGTCAACGCGGCCAAATTGTGCATACCTGTTAAATGGCGCTCCCCTGACCCGCCTTCTAAAACCGACTGGTTTAAACGCATACAAAAAATAGCAGACATGGAGGAATTGATCCATCAAGCACATGACACGCAATGCAAGTTCACTGCTGTATGGTCTACCTGGTTCCATTTTACTACGACAAACGAATATCACTGCACACAGAAGGTGGTGACATGAACGAAATTCCTGAATCACCCATCCCCCGTTTATTCTATTCCTAGGTCGCTTTAACTTGCTCCCCTCCGTAACTTCAAAATCCCCTCACTACTCATGTCCATTTATCCAATTACTAACATAGACTGTGTCGCATCCTTATCCTTTCCTATCTGTCCCTCCCCTCCCCTCACACCACACCCCACCCCTTTTTTTCTTTTTTCTTTTTTAATTTTCTTTTCTCGTTTTGAAAAATGAATGATTATCAACACATAGTCTCCTCAGTAATGTTATGCTTAATGTTCTATCAACTTACCTGTATCATACACAGTTGAATTCCTGTACAGGAATATATGCATGTATTATTTCTACAGGTGTTGTTTTTTCTTTCTGTTGCATTCTTTACAGCGGCTGCGTCCGCAAAATGGCTCTGTATTCTTACCTTGTTGAGTTAACATCTGCATTCTTTTCAATAAAAACGTTTGAAACAAAAAAAAAAACATGATTGATGTGGATTATAACAGTGGGTAAAATGACTGATGTGGAATTAAAGCATTAATACAAAAATATTTTTGGGTGTTCTTTAAATAAATTACTTTTTTCAAGGTGTCTCTGTGTTTATTTCATTGTGGGGTTTGGTAAGCATTACTCATGTATCCATTTGTAGTTTTGCTGAAAGAGGGTAGATATCTGGAGGGCCCCAAAATGTAAGGGAGGCTTCCAGATTGTACTATAAGTCATTCCCATATTAAATCCATATTCTTCTTAGGGCATTGGATGTGGGCGAGAGACCCAGGACAAGGTGCCTTGGCAGGGGAGAAGCTTTGTTGAAAGGCATGTGGCCTGGTCTGGCACATAAGGGGGGGAGTTTCACACTTTCTACCTTCCCTTTCCTTACCATTCAGGCTACTTGCCTGGATAAGCTTCTTGATAAAATTTTAAGGGGAACCCCATGCGATCACCGGTTAAATAGAGCAGTGCTAAATAGCAAAAAAGGGCCTGGCCATGAAGGGGATCACTTGCTGCCCCGCCTGCCCTCTCATCCACGCCCCACCCTGGTCACAGCAGAAAGCAGCGCTACCGAAATATAAATGTGACAAAGTGAATCTCTGTATAGCAAAAATAACATATGGTGACATAAATTGTATAACACAATGTGAATCCAAAAAGCAAAATGGGCTAAATAAAGTCCAAAGATATAAAGTGTCCAGTAAGTAAAAGTGCAGTCCAAATGATGAGTGGCTAATAAACAAATAATTCCATGAGTGTCCAATCCAGCATGTGACAAACAAGAGCCACCACCAGCAGCACAGAATGCTTACCAGAATGCAATGACACACACACTTGGTCAAAGCAGGCTTAATATTGTAGTTCCGGGGGTCCCAGATTAATGGATGCAGATCAGACCCTTCCAGGGATCGTTCTCAAATCGTAGGATCAGAGTATGAAACCGCATATTTATAGATGTGGAAGGCCCCCCTTACCTTGGAAAGGTGTGACACAGGACTGGAACGCAAATCGCCGTCAACTTCCGGTTTCCGGCAAGATGGCGCCGCCGCTGCGTGCGTCTCAAGCCTCAATTTCGAAACCGGAAGGACCCAGCCTGTGTCTCTAGCCTCATTTTGGGAATCCAATACGCAACAGCGCATATTAATGCAATCCAAGCCTCGTTTTGAGTGCCAAAACATGCAGCAATCACCGCAAAAGTAACAGCGATCTCAGAGGCACAAAAATAGCAAGTTAAAAACAAAAATATTTCAAATTCATATTCAGATCTGCACTGATATATAAAGATAGTATTCCTAGATATCTAAATCTATAAGGAACAGTACAGAAAAAGACTACCAAAAAACAGACGTCGGAATAAAAATGATAATCTTTATAATAAACAAAAATGTAAAAATATAAAAAAATACATATCAACTGTTTAATTCATAAAACGCCATTGGTAAAAGAGGGCCTCCCCATAGATAACTATGGTGTATAAAAATGACAGACAGCTGTCGATAATACAATAATAATAGATGACAGCATTGGTATTATACTATCACATTTGTTAAGAACAATCTATATAAATCAATATAAATCAAGGAGATGACAGAAAAATAGTACCCATTAATTATGTTTGCACACATCGCACCTTTTACAAGGAAAATATCCCACCATATCATGGAAAAAGGAGGGACGTGTGGATGGATTAATAGTGTTGGGCGCAATCTTTCCTTGAAGGGAAGGTACTCCTCTGAAAATAATTTTTGGTCTATCAGCAAGAATGGTATCAAGCACATGATCATTCTTAAGGATGCCCCAATGACGGTTAATTATATTTTTAACATCTCTATGTTGGGTAGAGTAAGTAGTGAGCATAGCACATTTGAAAGTATCTTGTGATTGGACAGATGATTTCGGAATGAGAAGTGATTTTCTATCTATCTGTGACACCTTTTGCAATTCAGTGTCAAGTGCTATTTCCTCATATCCCTTTTCAAGGAATTTGAGTTTGAGAGTGGATGCCTGTGTGAGGTATGTATCGAGATCTGTACAATTCCTCCGCAGTCTCAAAAATTGGCTGCGGGGGACAGATTGTAACCACGAGCTATGATGACAGCTATCTGTGGAAATGAAGCTATTACGGTCTGTACTCTTAAAATATGTCTGAAATTTAAACTGCCCAGATACAATTTCTATTTCAAGATCTAAAAAGTGGATCTTAAGCCACGTACACACGATCAGACTTTTTGGCCGGACTATCCGACTTTTCCAGCGGACAATCCGCCGGAGTTTTGGCGGAAGTCTGCGGGACTTT
Organism: Lithobates sylvaticus; assembly: GCA_028564925.1. Taxonomy (NCBI): domain Eukaryota; kingdom Metazoa; phylum Chordata; class Amphibia; order Anura; family Ranidae; genus Lithobates; species Lithobates sylvaticus. The sequence continues at coordinate 182,850,459 of CM053038.1, forward strand.
TGAAATTAACGGACTTGCCCGACACACGGAGAAAAGTCCGTTCATTTAGAACGTGACTCCAGGTAGACGGGACTTGCGAAGGAAGTCAATGCTGCTGCCTCGATCGGCGACATTGACACCTCACTAGCCCCGTCACCTGGTATGGATTTAAAGGGGAATCCCTAAGCTGAAAAAACGGCGTGGGGGTTCCTCCCAAATCCATATCAGACCCTTATCCGAGCATGCAGCCCGGCCGGTCAGGAAAGGGGTGGGGACGAGCGTGCACCCCCCCCGGGCGTTGGTTGTCAGGGTCTGTGGGCGGGGGGCTTATCGAAATCCGGGAGCCCCCTTTAATAAGGGGGCCCCCAGATTCCGGCCCCCCACCCTATGTGAATGAGTATGGGGTACGAAAGTGTAAATAAAAAACAACACAATTTTTTTAAATACTTTATAGCACAGCTCCGGGGGTCTTCTTCCGCAGGGCCCCCCTTTCCCCAGGGCACCTGGCCTGGTACGGCTCGGGGGGGGGGGTGCTCGCTCCTCCCCACCCCTTTCCTGACCGGCCAAGCTGCGTGCTCGGATAAGGGTCTGATATGGATTAGGGGGAAACCCCCACGCCGGCGTAGGGATTCCCCTTTAAATCCATACCAGGTGACGGGGCTAGCGAGGTGTCAATGTCGCTGATCGAGGCAGCGGCATTGACTTCCTTCGCTAGTCCCGTCTACCTGGAGTCATGTTCTAAATGAACGGACAAGTCCGTTCATTTCAAAAGTCCCACGGACTAGCACACAGACAGCGGGATTGTCTGCCGGACTCCCGAGTCCGGCGGACAATTTTCAGTCAAAACTTCAAACTAAGTCCGCCGGACTTTTGGGAACATTTTGGGATCCATATCAGACCCTTATCTGAGCACGCAGCCCGGCCGGTCAGGAAAGGGGTGGGGACGAGCATGCGCCCCCCCCCTGGCCGTTGGTTGTCGGGGTCTGTAAGCGGGGGGCTTATCGGAATCCGGGAGCCCCCTTTAATAAGGGGGCCCCCAGATCCCGGCCCCCCACCCTATGTGAACGATTATGGGGTACGAAAGTGTAAATAAAAAACAACACAATTTTTTTAAATACTTTATTGCACAGCTCCGGGGGTCTTCTTCCGTCTTGGGGAGTCTTCTAGCCGGCGTCGTCTGGGGGTCTTGTTCCGACTTTGGGGGTCTTTTCCCGCTTCTGTTCTTCTTGCCGGGCCTCTGCTTTCTTCTTACAGCTCTTTTACTAGCGGTGGCCCGGGCTTCTGTCGCTGTCGCCTTCTGCTTCTGCTTCTTCTGCTTCTTGTTCTTCTTTCTTCTTCCGATGTTGACTCGTTGCTGTCTCCTCTTCTAATGGCTCAGACGTGTTGCGCTGCCAGTTATATAGGGACAAGGGGTGGGTCACCGGCTCATGTCACATGGTGACCCCGCCCCTTATGATGTCTCAGTCCCGGAGGATGCTGGACGAGTCAACCAATGGCCAGGGTTGTTAGGAAGAGGCCCTTGTCCTCATCAACATGGGGACAATGTGCTTTGGGGTGGGGGGGGGCGCAGGGCCCCCCTTTCCCCAGGGCACCCCCATGCTGAGGGCACGCGGCTTGGTATGGCTCAGGGGGGGCTTTTTTCGGCATAGGGATTCCCCTTTGTATCCATACCAGGTGATGGGGCTAGCGAGGTGTCAATGTCGCCGATTGAGGCAGCTGCATTGACTTCCTTTGCTTGTCCCATCTACCTGGAGTCATGTTCTAAATGAACAGACTTTATGACGTGTGTCGGCTAGTCCATTCATTTCAAAAGTCCCACGGACTAGCTCACAGACAGCAGTCCGGCAGACAATTTTAAGTCAAAACTTCAAACTAAGTCCGCCGGACTTTTGGGAACAAAAAGTCCACCGGAGCCCCACACACGGTCGGATTGTCCGGCGGACTCTAGTCTGGCAGACAATCCCGCCGGAAAGTCCGAACGTGTGTACGCGGCATTAGAGTAACTAGACTCGTAAGTCAAAGCAATACCTCGATTGTTGGCATTAAGACACTCAAAACAATCACTCAAAGATTCTGGAGTGCCCTTCCATAAGAGGAGGATGTTGTCTATATATCTGGCCCACAGGACCAAGGAGGGCCTGTGTTCAGAATAGACGACATCCTCCTCCCTTTTGGCCATAAACAGATTGGTGAGGCTGGGGGCAAACTTAGCCCCCATAGCCACGCCTTTCTGTTGAAGAAAAAACTTATCATCAAACCAAAAGTAATTATGGGTAGTAGCAATCTCCAATAGTTGATGACATAGTCCTTTTGTTAGCGCATAAGTGAATCATCACGTTCCAAAAAATGTGCACCAGCTTCTAAACCTCTATCATGGGGTATAAATGTGTAGAGGGATGCAACGTCCGCAGTAACCATAATCACATCCCCCTCTAATGTAATGCTCTCCAACCGTCTAAGAGTATCGGTAGTATCTCTAAGATATGAAGGCATACATTTAACCAAAGGTTGTAGATAAAAATCCACATAGCGACCAATACGGGAAGTCACCGAGTCGATCCCACTGATGATGGGTCAACCCGGTGGGCATACGGTGCTCTTGTGAATCTTTGGCAAATAATATAAAATAGGGATCCTGGGTGCAATGGGTATTAAATATGTCATCTCCTTTTTATTCAAAATAAATTAATCAAAACCCTTTAAAACTAGTTTACCCAGATCTGTTTTGAAAGCATTTGTAGGGTTGTTTGGTAATTCTCGATATGTGTCTCGATCATCTAATGGACGATACATTTCTTGAATATAGTCAGATCTATCTAAATGGGGTGGACTATTATGTCTTTTCTATCACAAAGTGATCGAAAACCATCTTAGAAAAAGAGTGCTTATAGATCTTTTTGGGGGGTAATTTTGCCAAATCTTTTAAGACTAAATCTTTGAAGATATTGACAGAAGGGGCTGCTGGTACAGGAGGAGTGTACAAAGAGGGGTTAGAAAGCCCCGAATGCACTGTACCAGATGTGGCAGCTCTAGGACATTCAAGTGAAGAAGTAGAGGTAATATACCTCTGAATATAAATTTTCCTCACAAATTTGTGTATGTCTATGAAAGTATGAAATTTGTCAAGACTTTTCTGTGGGGCAAACTTTAAACCTTTGTCTAGGACAGATAGTTTGTGACTAGATAGTTACTTGGTACTTAGGTTAAAGACCCCTTTACCCTTTAGGTACTCTTTCTCTTTTCTTCTCTGAACTCTCCTCCCCCTTGTGTGCCTCTCTTGTTTCCAAAGGCCTTCTTCTTACTTTTGGAAGGGCACTCCAGAATTTTTGAGTGATTTCTTTGAGTGTCTTAATGCCAATGATCGAGGTATTGACTTACGTGTCTAGTTACTCTAAGATCCACTTTTTAGATCTTGAAATAGAAATTGTCTCTGGGCAGTTTAAATTTCAGACATATTTTTTTTTTTTTTTTTTTCAAAATGTTTTTATTGAAGAAATAAAATAGAAAGACATATGTACATAACATCGTAAGTAATTTTTACATAAATTACGGAAACTACAGAGATTACATAAGATCCATTAGACGTGAGATCTAGAGGTAATACATATGTCAGCGAGAAGAACATTTGATGAGAAGAAAAAAAAAGAACAGATGGGTAAAAACCTCTACTTGCTAGGAAGTGTGAAACAGTGTAGACAGAATGTAACTGTCTAAAGCATGTCGTCGGTAGCCAGTAAATACGCAGCAGTAGGCTGGAAGGATCTGAGTATGAAATCCTATCAATAATAACTGGGGGAGGTGGAGTGTAACCAGGAAAGAGAGGGGAGGAGAGGGGGGGGGGGCTCCAAAAGTGTCCACCTGCCATAGTAATAATTTGGGAGATAGTAGTGACAAAGGCTGTATGAGTTACTGATCCTCCGGGATTGGCTCATCATAGGAGAAGGAAAGTGTAAGGAGATCTTGGAGGTCGGTTGGGGAGAGAGTTGAGGAGATGAACAGTTGCCATCTGTTGAGAAAACGGGATCTGGATTTAGGGTTTTTGAAATCCGTGAGGAGTCGTTCTCTGTAGAGGAGGGTAACACATTCCTTTTTGAGATGAGTGAGAGGTGGGCCTTGAGGTGAAACCCAATGTCTGAGGATGAGTCTCCTTGCGATGAGTAAGCATAGCAGGATCCAATCTTTGGAGGGTAGTTTGGAGGCCGTTCCCTGATGGGAAGTGGCATTAGATGAGGAAGAAGACCAAGGTAACAGTAGGGGATCCCAGAAACCGAAAATCAGGAGGAGAGGGTCTTTGGGGAGTTTCAATAGGGTTACTTCAAATATGAAGGAGATGACTTGATCCCAAAATGAGGAGATGAAGGAACAGGACCAGAATCGATGTGCGAGTGAGGGTTTGGTGGTTGAGCAGAGGGGGCATGAGATTCCATCTTTCGTGGACTTGGGTGAGAGGAAGGGGATATACGCTCGGTGTGCTATTTTAAGCTGAGTTTCCCTCCATGTTTCATTGGGAGTGAGACGGAGAGCATTACGAAGGCCAGATAGTATCTTTTCGACAAGGTTGGGATCAGGGAAATCTTTGTCCCAGTTAGCAATGGAAGTAGAGGTAGGAGGTGGTGAAGATTCGAGTAAGAGAGGTTTGTAGATGTCAGCGATCGTAGACTGACCACTTTTTTGCAGCCGGTCTAAGAGATTTGGTTTAAACCTTAGAGATTCTGTCTTGCATGTGTTAGTGATAAAGCTGACACATTGATTGTAGTGAGACATATTTTAAGAGTACAGACTGTAATAGCTTAATTTCCACAGGTAGCTGTCATCATAGCTTGTGGTTACAATCTGTCCCCCGCAGCCAATTTTTAAAACTGCGGAGTTGTACAGGTCTCGATACATACCTCACACAGGCATCCACTCTCAAACTAAAATTCCTTGAAAAGGGATATGAGGAAATAGCACTTGACACTGAATTGCAAAAGGTGTCACAGATAGATAGAAAATCACTTCTCATTCCGAAATCATCTGTCCAATCACAAGATACATTCAAATGTGCTATGCTCACTACTTACTCTACCCAACATAAAGATGTTAAAAATATAATTAACCGTCATTGGGGCATCCTTAAGAATGATCATGTGCTTGATACCATTCTTCCTGATAGACCAAAAATAATTTCAGAGGAGTACCTTCCCTTCAAGGAAAGATTGCGCCCAACACTATTAATCCGTCCACACGTCCCTCCTTTTTCCATGATATGGTGGGATATTTTCCTTGTAAAAGGTATGATGTGTGCAAACCTAACGCTTGTGGGAGACATAAGAGTGTTGAGTTTAGATCTAATGCCACCAGCAACGTGTATCCAAGTAAGGTTTTCTGTACATGCGCCACCACGCATGTAGTATACATGATCACCTGCCCTTGTGGGAAACAATATGTGGGACGTACCATTCGCCCATTTTCCGTAAGGGTAGGTAAGCATATCACTAGGATTAAGGGTGGAGACATTAAGCATAATGTACCAAGGCATTACAGAAAATACCATATCCGTGACCCTATGGGTTCACAGTTTGTCATTATTGACAAATATACTCCTCCATGGCGAGGAGGAGCCCGTACGAGAGGGGTGTCACGGTTATAAACTTATTGGATCTACCAATTACAAACGTATTCCCCTTTTGGTCTCAACATTGAGTGGGACATCAACGCCTTTATTAATCAGGGTTGAATAACCACTCTATGTATTTTAAATTTATTTTGGTATGTACATATTGTACTTAATGGGTACTATTTTTCTGTCATCTCCTTGATTTATATTGATTTATATATAGATTGTTCTTAACAAATGTGATAGTATAATACCAATGCTGTCATCTATTATTATTGTATTATCGACAGCTGTCTGTCATTTTTATACACCATGGTTATCTATGGGGAGGCCCTCTTTTACCATGGCGTTTTATGAATTAAACAATTGATATGTATTTTTTATATTTTTACATTTTTGTTTATTATAAAGATTATAATTTTTATTCAGACAAATTTGTGTATGTCTATGAAAGTATGAAATTTGTCAAGACTTTTCTGTGGGGCAAACTTTAAACCTTTGTCTAGGACAGATAGTTTGTGACTAGATAGTTAATTGGTACTTAGGTTAAAGACCCCTTTACCCTTTAGGTCCTCTTTCTCTTTTCTTCTCTGAACTCTCCTCCCCCTTGTGTGCCTCTCTTGTTTCCAAAGGCCTTCTTCTTACTTTTGGAAGGGCACTCCAGAATTTTTGAGTGATTTCTTTGAGTGTCTTAATGCCAATGATCGAGGTATTGACTTACGAGTCTAGTTACTCTAAGATCCACTTTTTAGATCTTGAAATAGAAATTGTCTCTGGGCAGTTTAAATTTCAGACATATTTTTTTTTTTCAAAATGTTTTTATTGAAGAAATAAAATAGAAAGACATATGTACATAACATCGTAAGTCATTTTTACATAAATTACGGAAACTACAGAGATTACATAAGATCCATTAGACGTGAGATCTAGAGGTAATACATATGTCAGCGAGAAGAACATTTGATGAGAAAAAAAAAAAAGAACAGATGGGTAAAAACCTCTACTTGCTAGGAAGTGTGAAACAGTGTAGACAGAATGTAACTGTCTAAAGCATGTCGTCGGTAGCCAGTAAATACGCAGCAGTAGGCTGGAAGGATCTGAGTATGAAATCCTATCAATAATAACTGGGGGAGGTGGAGTGTAACCAGGAAAGAGAGGGGAGGAGAGGGGGGGGGCTCCAAAAGTGTCCACCTGCCATAGTAATAATTTGGGAGATAGTAGTGACAAAGGCTGTATGAGTTACTGATCCTCCGGGATTGGCTCATCATAGGAGAAGGAAAGTGTAAGGAGATCTTGGGGGTCGGTTGGGGAGAGAGTTGAGGAGATGAACAGTTGCCATCTGTTAAGAAAACGGGATCTGGATTTAGGGTTTTTGAAATCCGTGAGGAGTCGTTCTCTGTAGAGGAGGGTAACACATTCCTTTTTGAGATGAGTGAGAGGTGGGCCTTGAGGTGAAACCCAATGTCTGAGGATGAGTCTCCTTGCGATGAGTAAGCATAGCAGGATCCAATCTTTGGAGGGTAGTTTGGAGGCCGTTCCCTGATGGGAAGTGGCATTAGATGAGGAAGAAGACCAAGGTAACAGTAGGGGATCCCAGAAACCGAAAATCAGGAGGAGAGGGTCTTTGGGGAGTTTCAATAGGGTTACTTCAAATATGAAGGAGATGACTTGATCCCAAAATGAGGAGATGAAGGAACAGGACCAGAATCGATGTGCGAGTGAGGGTTTGGTGGTTGAGCAGAGGGGGCATGAGATTCCATCTTTCGTGGACTTGGGTGAGAGGAAGGGGATATACGCTCGGTGTGCTATTTTAAGCTGAGTTTCCCTCCATGTTTCATTGGGAGTGAGACGGAGAGCATTACGAAGGCCAGATAGTATCTTTTCGACAAGGTTGGGATCAGGGAAATCTTTGTCCCAGTTAGCAATGGAAGTAGAGGTAGGAGGTGGTGAAGATTCGAGTAAGAGAGGTTTGTAGATGTCAGCGATCGTAGACTGACCACTTTTTTGCAGCCGGTCTAAGAGATTTGGTTTAAACCTTAGAGATTCTGTCTTGCATGTGTTAGTGATAAAGCTGACACATTGATTGTAGTGAGACATATTTTAAGAGTACAGACTGTAATAGCTTAATTTCCACAGGTAGCTGTCATCATAGCTTGTGGTTACAATCTGTCCCCCGCAGCCAATTTTTAAAACTGCGGAGTTGTACAGGTCTCGATACATACCTCACACTGGCATCCACTCTCAAACTAAAATTCCTTGAAAAGGGATATGAGGAAATAGCACTTGACACTGAATTGCAAAAGGTGTCACAGATAGATAGAAAATCACTTCTCATTCCGAAATCATCTGTCCAATCACAAGATACATTCAAATGTGCTATGCTCACTACTTACTCTACCCAACATAGAGATGTTAAAAATATAATTAACCGTCATTGGGGCATCCTTAAGAATGATCATGTGCTTGATACCATTCTTCCTGATAGACCAAAAATAATTTCAGAGGAGTACCTTCCCTTCAAGGAAAGATTGCGCCCAACACTATTAATCCGTCCACACGTCCCTCCTTTTTCCATGATATGGTGGGATATTTTCCTTGTAAAAGGTACGATGTGTGCAAACCTAACGCTTGTGGGAGACATAAGAGTGTTGAGTTTAGATCTAATGCCACCAGCAACGTGTATCCAAGTAAGGTTTTCTGTACATGCGCCACCACACATGTAGTATACATGATCACCTGCCCTTGTGGGAAACAATATGTGGGACGTACCATTCGCCCATTTTCCGTAAGGGTAGGTAAGCATATCACTAGGATTAAGGGTGGAGACATTAAGCATAATGTACCAAGGCATTACAGAAAATACCATATCCGTGACCCTATGGGTTCACAGTTTGTCATTATTGACAAATATACTCCTCCATGGCGAGGAGGAGCCCGTACGAGAGGGGTGTCACGGTTATAAACTTATTGGATCTACCAATTACAAACGTATTCCCCTTTTGGTCTCAACATTGAGTGGAACATCAACGCCTTTATTAATCAGGGTTGAATAACCACTCTATGTATTTTAAATTTATTTTGGTATGTACATTTTGTACTTAATGGGTACTATTTTTCTGTCATCTCCTTGATTTATATTGATTTATATATAGATTGTTCTTAACAAATGTGATAGTATAATACCAATGCTGTCATCTATTATTATTGTATTATCGACAGCTGTCTGTCATTTTTATACACCATGGTTATCTATGGGGAGGCCCTCTTTTACCATGGCGTTTTATGAATTAAACAGTTGATATGTATTTTTTATATTTTTTACATTTTTGTTTATTATAAAGATTATAATTTTTATTCAGACTTCTGTCTGTTTTTTGGTAGTCTTTTTCTGTACTGTTCCTTATAGATTTAAATATCTAGGAATACTATCTTTATATATCAGTGCAGATCTGAATATGAATTTTAAATATTTTTGTTATTTAACTTGCTTTTTTTGTGCCTCTGAGATCGCTGTTACATTTGCGGTGATAGCTGCATGTTTTGGCTCTCAAAGCGAGGCTTGGATTGCATTAATATGCGCTGTTGCACATTGGATTCCCAAAATGAGGATAGAGACACAGGCTGGGTCCTTCCGGTTTCGAAATTGAGGTTTGAGACGCACGCGGCGGTGCCATCTTGCCGGAAACTGGAAGTTGACGGCGATTGCGTTCCAGTCCTGTGTCACACCTGTTCAAGGTAAGGGGGGCCTTCCATATCTATAAATATGCGGTTTTGAGGGCAGGTCAGCACCCCAGATGATGCTTAATCAAGCGAAACGCGTAGGGACGGCATGCTGATCTGCTGTTTTGTCCTTATAAGCACTTATTTTTTGGAAGCATGTAAGTGCATTTCCTATTATTGTTTTAAATAAATACCTCCTGCACATTGGATTCCCAAAATGAGGATAGAGACACAGGCTGGGTCCTTCCGGTTTCGAAATTGAGGTTTGAGACGCACGCGGCGGCGCCATCTTGCCGGAAACTGGAAGTTGACGGCGATTGCGTTCCAGTCCTGTGTCACACCTGTTCAAGGTAAGGGGGGCCTTCCATATCTATAAATATGCGGTTTTGAGGGCAGGTCAGCACCCCAGATGATGCTTAATCAAGCGAAACGCGTATGGACGGCATGCTGATCTGCTGTTTTGTCCTTATAAGCACTTATTTTTTGGAAGCATGTAAGTGCATTTCCTATTATTGTTTTAAATAAATACCTTTTATACGGAATTATTCTATGTTCCTCCTTCTCTTTTCTCATTTGGCTTCTGTGGTGAGTTTTGACTTAGTCATACTCTGATCCTATGATTTGAGAACGATCCCTGGAAAGGTCTGATCTGCATCCATTAATTTGGGACCCCCGGAACTACAATATTAAGCCTGCTTTGACCCACCAAGTATATGCTTGTGTGTGTCATTGCATTCTGGTAAGCATTCTGTGCTGCTGGTGGTGGTTCTTGTTTGTCACATGCTGGATTGGACACTCATGGAATTATTCGTTTATTAGCCACTCATCATTTGGACTGCACTTTTACTTACTGGACACTTTATATCTTTGGACTTTATTTAGCCCATTTTGCTTTTTGGATTCACATTGGCTTATACAATTTTTTTTTATTTTTAACTCTTTATTTTAACAATTTTAAACAACACATTTCGTCTTTTACATTTAACTCACTTTGTAACATCACAACTATCAAGAGCATATTCTCTGACTTATGTTTTACATCCACTGTTCTTTTGGGATTCCCTCTAATCCCCCTATTACCCTTCTAAAACAACAAAAACAACAAAAACAACAACAAAAAAAAAAGAAAAGGGATTTCCTTTCATATCAAAGTAAAATCTCCCCCCTCGTCTCTCCCCCCCCAGGCGTCACCCGACCCCGCCCTCACCTACCTCCCCCCTATATAGGAAATAGGGTGCCCATGTGGCCCCATACCTCTCCTCCTGATCTCTTATAGTCATTGTCAGGTTTTCCATTTGTTGAATTTCTCCCACTTTGGCCCACCATTGGGCCCTCGTGGGAGGTACATCCTTTTTCCAGAGAGCAGGAATACAGGCTCTCGCCGCCGTGAGAAGATGTTTTAATAGTGATTTTTTATATTTTTCAACCGACATTGGGACATCGTTTAATAAAAATGCAGCCGGGTTTTCTCCAAGAGACACCCCTGTAATTTGCTTTACTGTTTCCTCCACCATCTTCCAGTATTCTCTTATTTTATCGCATTCCCAAAAAATGTGCAGCATTGTACCCTCTACTTTCCCGCATCGCCAACATGTATTCGGCGTCTGTGGGAATATATCATGTAACATGCTAGGGGTCCTATACCACCGGATGAGAATCTTATAACCCCCCTCCTGGAATCTACTTGCTATTGATGTTTTGTGCACAGATCTCAGTATTTTTTCTTTTTGTTTTTGGGAGAACGTGACCTTCAAATCTTTTTCCCAGGCACATATATAGCTTAACTTTTCGGGGGCTTCATGTCTTGTAATCATTTCATAAAAATATGACAAGGGGTGCCTCAGAGTCTCGCCGTCCAGACAAATCTGCTCAAACTCCGACAACCCCCGAATTTCGGGGTATTTTTTACTTTTTGAGAGAATGTAAGCACCCAACTGCATTGCTCTAAAGTAGTCTAGTTCTGGGGTAAATTGGTTTTCTATCTCCCCTCTTGTCATTATTTTTCCTTCTTTTGAAAAATGTATAATCCTATTTATCCCCCTACTTCTCAAATCAGAGAATTTCTGATCCGATAGACCTGGCTCAAAGTCATATGTACCTAATATAGGTAGCATAGGGCTTGGTTCACTTGATATCTTGTTTTTATTGAAAATCTTTTTACTTATATTTAGGGTTGCCCCGATCAGTGGGTGTTTTTTGACTACCATTGGAATATCCTTTCCAGCCATCCATGCCAACCCCTCCAAGGGGGCTTTGCTCGACGTTTGTTCCATATTTACCCATGGCTTCTTTTTTTTAGCACACCACTCCTTTATTCTAACTAAATGTGTGGCTTCCTGATACTTACATGGGTCTGGGAATCCAATGCCACCTTTCTCTTTGGGAAGGGCCAGGATGGATCTTCGTAATCTTGCAGGCTTTCCAGCCCATATAAAACTCAGGAATCCTGACCGCAATTCTTTCATAAAGCTTTGGGGGATCTTTACTGGCATAGTTTGAAATAAGTATAGGAGCCTTGGCATTACATTCATTTTTATTATGTTCGTCCTCCCAAACCACGTAAAGATTTCTTTATCCCACCTTTTCAGGTCTGACCTTATTTGTTTTAACATTGGGGCGTAATTTAGTTCAAACACCCTACTTAAGATTTTAGGTATCTTGGTCCCTAAATAATCAATATGTGAGTCTGTCCATCTAAATTTGAATTGGGAGGTTATCTGTTGGGTCAAGGACTCGCTCATTTCTAATCCCATGGCTTCTGACTTATTATAATTCACTTTAAAATTTGCTATGTCCCCAAATTTCCGTAGCTCCCCCAGGAGGGGAGGCAAGGATATGGCTGGAGAGGATATAAAAAAAATCAGGTCATCGGCAAAAGCAGCTAGTTTGTGTTCCTCAGTATCTGTATTTATGCCTCTAATGTCTCGATTTGAACGTATTTTCCTTAGAAATGGTTCCATTGTGAGGACAAAAATAAGGGGAGATAGTGGGCATCCCTGATGAGTTCCATTTTGAATTCTAAAAGGGTCCGAGAGTCTGTCGTTTACCTTCACTCTAGCAGTCGGTACTGAATACAGGTTTTGGAACCATCTCATCATTCCCTCCCCTAGGCCAATATGTTGTAGTGTAGCCCGCAGATACAGCCAATCCACCCTATCAAAAGCTTTTTCTGCATCTGCTGAGATTATTGTTAAGGGTTTATGTTGACTTTGGGACCAGTATATTGCGTTTATTACTCTTTGTGTATTCTCCCTGCCTTCCCTCCCTGGGGTAAACCCAACTTGGTCGGGATGAATAAGTACTGGGATATATTCAACCAGTCTGTTAGCTAATATTTTGGAGAAGATTTTTAGGTCCACATTTAATAATGATATTGGCCGGTAGCTGGAACACTGAGATGGATCTTTCCCCTCCTTCGGGATAACTGCAATGTGAGCTAGTAGTGTCTCCTCCGGTAGTTTGTGTCCTTCCTGTAATGAGTTAAATGCTGCTAAGAACCTTGTGACTAACTTCTCTTCAAACGCTTTATAATAAGACAGGGAGTACCCATCAGGGCCTGGCGCTTTACCTAGGGGTAAGGAAGTCAAGACTTTCTTGAACTCCTCTGCCGTTATTGGCTTGTCTAGTTTCTTCAAAGCTTCTTCTGTAAGTTTGGGCATTTCTGATGAACGGAGATATTCTCTGGCTGCTTCCTCCTTTTCTTTGCTTTTTCCTCCCTTACCCGCTCCCTCCAACTGATATAGACACTCATAATAGTTTTTAAAGGCTTGCGCCATTTTCACTGAGGAGTTCAGTATCTCTCCGCTTTGAGATTTAATGCCCATTATTTGTCTCCTTACATTAGATTGTTTTAATGCTTTCGCTAGCATTCTACTCGGCTTATTCCCGTACTCATATATTGTTTGTCTGTTTCGCTTTATTTTGGCTTTAGCTTGCTCGATCAGCAGGGAGTTTAAGTCGCCCCTTAAAATATTTAATTTCTCTTCTATATTTTGTGCCTGGGATCTTTTATGTACCATTTCTGCTTCTCTAATGCCTTTAAGTAGGGCTTCTATTTGTTCATTCAGCTTCTTTTTCCTGTGGTCTCCTAAGGAGATAAAAACTCCTCTCATCACACATTTATGCGTCTCCCAGATACCAAATGGCATTATTTCTTCCGATTCGTTGGTTTGAAAGAGAGAATCCATTTCGCAATCTAGTGTTTTTTTATATTCTTTATCCTTCAATAGTGATTCGTTCATCTTCCACTGCCATTCACGGTACTCTACTTGCCCTGAGTCCATTTCGCAACTGGTCGGTGCATGGTCGGAAAAAGAAAAAGAGCCTATGTCGGCCTTAATCAAGGACATCAATCCTGTCTGCGAGACAAACACGTAGTCAATGCGGGTATATGTCTTATGCTTCGCGGAAAAAAACGTATAGTCTCTTTCTTGGGTGTTCAATATCCTCCATGCATCCACCAGTTGCATATCATCAAATAATAATTTTTTAATCTTTCTTATTTTTGTGTATGTCATGTGGGAGGCTCCTCTTGATGTATCCATAAGGGGGTCTAATACCATGTTTAGATCTCCACCCATAATTAGCAGGCCTTCCTTATGTCTATGTATTTCCTGAATACTAGTCTCCAGATAATTAATCTGGTCGGTATTTGGGAGATACAGGTTCACCAGTGTAACCTTTTGTTGTCCTATTAGGCCTTTCACAATCAAAAGACGGCCCACCTCGTCCTTTATTACTTTTAATTCCTTCCATGGAGTCTGCTTATGTATCAGAATGGCCACTCCATTTGATTTAGAGTTCTGGGATGTTCCATGGTATACACTGGTGAATCCGTAGTCTCCCAAATTCGGTATTTTTTTCCCACTAAAATGTGTTTCCTGTAAGAAAGCTATATGTGTTTTTAATCTTCTCAGTTCGGCAAGTAATCTGATCCGTTTTTCCGGGATATTTAATCCCTTCACATTGTAAGAAGTAAACTTTATTTTAGTCATTTTTAATTTTTTTTTCAGGATGAAGGGGCGGGGTCCCAAGGGAGGGGGGGGGGGGGGGGAGGCCAGTGAGGAGAGAGACAAAAAAAAAAACGAAAGGAGAGAGAGAAAAAAAAAAAAAAACAATATCCACTACTCTCGGGGGTAAAACAACCCTGATGCGGCCTTCCTATACCAGCGTGCACCCCTTCATAGAGGAAGGAAAAAAAAAAAAAAAAAAAAAAAAAAAGAAAAAAAAAAAAAATAAAAAAATAAAAAAAGAACACAAAGAGAGAAACAGGATTCCCCTGTTTCTCGATCGTCCCCGACTTATCCTCTACTCAGAGGAGGAACGATCAGTGTGGGGGTTTGTCCCCGAGCACGCCAGGAGCTCGTAGCAGGCCCCGCAGCGGCTGCACGTCTCTTAAGTTTGAGTACATTTATGGATCCCTCTGGTTGATTACATTATTTTTTTCACCTCTTGAACCAACCTCAAATATCTAACATAAATAGGCCCCCCATTTGATAATCAATCTGATATTGCTTATTCATATCATACATTCCTATGTTCCTTGTTGTTTTCCTATCGGGCAGTCTTAATCAATATATGCATTTAACATCATCTTTACATCACCACAAAAAAAAAAAAAAAAAAAAGAAAGTTTGCATCCACCCCTCTCTTCCCCCCCCTCATTATCCTCTCCCATGTGGCCCCTGTATTTCTCCCCCCCCCCACCCGCTCCACCCAATGCGGTCTAACATATCTGTTTTCAACCCTTACCTTTACCTCCCTCTTCTTCATCAAAGTCCCTCCTCCCCTTCCTCCCCCCTTCCTCCCCCCCTCTATTGGCCTTCCCTTCTTGTGAAAGCAAGCCTTGTGTCCCTGTGTCACGTGTCTTTAGTGCCTGTTTGATTCATTCCATCAACCCCCCCAAAAAAAAAGAAAAATCATGTGTATTTACTCTGTATTACATTCAAAGTGATATGAACTATAGACTATAGACTATGTCAAGTGTGTACTATGTGTACTGTGTGTGTCGTATAATTATATGTCCCTGCTATTAGGACCTTCCCTTGGTGCCCCTAAGTCCCTCTTGATCCCATCCTTTATCCCACTAATACCAAAAAGTACAAAACAGAAAGAAAAAAATAAATAAAAAATAAAACACCCAAAAAAAAAAAAAAAAAAAAAAAACCACGCCAAATTCACACTGATCGTGTCCAGAAGAAAGGGGAGGGTCTGGGTCAGTATTTGCACTAGTCCTCTGCCCTCAAGGAGTCAATCAAAAATTCCTTTTCCCTGGGTAGTCAGGTATTTTTCTTCATTTCCTTGTCCATCCTATAAAGTTCGTTCTGCAGCTCTAAAGTGAGCCGGTTGGGAGGGCAGCGGGGGGGCCGGGGGGGGAAAAAAAAAAAAAAGGGAGAGCTAGTAGTGGTGGGGAAGTCCTTTACTGTAATTGCCCTCAATAGGTATAGGCCAAACTTATGGCACCATGTCGGTCTCTAGATTGTTTAACCAGGTTAACTCTTCTTTGTCATCGCTGTTCTGTTCCCAAGATTAGCCCACCCCCCAGACTCCATCGGAACGTTTAACCAATCAGATATTTCCACTTCTTCCGTGCCCGAATTCAAAGAGGTCTGGCAGTTGGTCCGGGTTACGTAAAGTGAAACCTCGTTCTCCTTTTTTAATAATCAGAGATAGTGGGTACCCCCACCTATATGTTGCTTCTGTAGCTCGCAGTAGGTCTAGCAGGGGCCTCAGTATTCGCCTCCTTCGCTTTGTCTGCCAACATATATCCGGGAACACTTGTACTTCATAATCTATGTGTGGCAGTACCCCCTTCGCCCATGCTGCCCTCATTATGTCTTCTTTTATTTTAAAAAAGTGAACACGGCATAGCACGTCCCTGGGGCTTCCCCGCTCCATATTCTGTACTGTTGGACTCCTGTGAACTCGGTCCAGTTCTATGTAAGTCTCTGGGGTTTTTTCTAGATATAAATTAAGAATTGAGGTTACCACCTTCCTCAGGTCGGGTGTTTTAATCACCTCTGGGATCCCTTTGATACGTAAATTATTTCTTCTATTTCTATTCTCAAAATCTTCGGCCTGTAATTGCAAGTCTATCAACTTTTGGTGCTGTGCAATAAGCTTGGTTTCGAGTATGTCCAGACGCCTGTCAGCTGTAACCTGTGTGGCCTCACATCTGGAGAGTCTACTGTCTACGGCTTCAAATTTGGCACATACCTCACTCAGTTCTTCCTTTACTGTGGCTTTTAAGTCGCTCATCCATACTAGAATATCTTCTTTGGAAGGAAGTGCCTGTATGAGCTGCCTAATGTCGGGCTCCCTTTCACACTCTTGTCCCCCCATAGTTAGGAGGCCCATCTCTCCTTCCAATAGGATTGCGCTCTGGGGAGTAATTGGTAAACTTATATCCACCTCTTCCGTAAGCTCAACCCGTATACTCCCATCCAAGCTAGTGGCCATGCTGCTAGCCGGTTCCTCCTCAACTGGCGGTTGTTTTAAGTTAGCTCGGGTGGGTCGTTGTGGGTGTACTATAGCGCCGGCATCCACTGGTAGTCCAGCGTCTTTCCTCGTAAGGAATCTAGTGATGTATGAGTGGGTTGGTGAACTATCCACTCTACCAGGTCCCCTTCTTCTCGGCATGAAGGCCACCCACACCACCCTTAGCCCCTTATTCCACACTGAGACCGTATCCTTGTTTTACCACTTCTGCTGGCTAATGGTATGTGATATGTAAAAAAGAAAGGGAAGGAAAAAAAAAAATATCAGCTTAGTGTTCATAGACCGGCACTGTTTAATTATTTGGGCGCCTCAGCTTCCTGGTCTTCCCAACAGACTCTCCTCTATGGGGTAGTCTATGAAGGCTATATGGTCCACTTGGATAAATGCCTCTTTAATAGCACAGTTTATAGTATTGTAATGCACAGCTTGTAATGCACAGCTTGTAGTTTATAGTGTTCCCAACAGTCATTTGATGCTATAGAGCTCGCATAGAGCTCACACCCAGCACATCCACTATGTGGTAATATATAGAGACCATACACTTTACCGCTGTAGTCCAATTAATTCCCAGGAAAAAAGTCCACTAATACAGCCCACACCGCAGCAGCACAGCACAGATAGCCGGAGATTTTTTTTTTTTAATTCTCATCCAAAGACGAGATAGACAGAAAAGCACAGCCAGAAGGTGTTTGGCGAGGAGTATATAGTTCTCTGAGGGGGGGTTCTTCCTAGTGTATACCACCATATATGGCATCACCTATAACATCCCCAGCACTCATATATAGTTGTACGACCCACCTCCACCACCGTATTGCATGTATATATAAAAAAAAAAAAAAAACTCCTTCAGCCACTATAGTTCTTTGAGGACATCAGAAGGGAAAAAGAATTTCGTTTACACTAATTTTCTTAGCGGCACTTCCCAGCGGCAGCTACATCCACCGCCACAGCACACGTAGTCACACGCCTTCTAGCGTCTTACCCCCTTCCCGTGTGCACCTCAGACCGTCCTCCACTGCCGCCTCGGTACACAGTAGTGTGTAAGAGTGTCGCTCGTTCAGCTTGCTCTGCCTGTTCCGCTCCGTGGTTCTCCGTGGTTCTCCCCGCGGGACAAGAGGTAAGAGATTGTCGTGCCGGTTCTGTTGCTGCGGTGCTAGCACTGACGTCACCGCTACTATCAGCTGCTGATACGGAGCGACAGGCTTCCTCCCGGTCTCAGCTCTCCCAGTTGCCGCTCTCCTCGACAAGCACCTATCAACAAGCACCTATCCTATACTTCAACAGGCTATATCCTCCGAGCTCCTATCATCATGTGCAGCCGCTGCTCGCTCTCGCTCCTCACTCCTGCATGCTCAGAGCACACCAGCCGGGACCTGGAAGTTAGATGGGCAACATGATGAAGGAATCAAGATGTCTGTGTTTTGATACCACACACCACTAGTTTGTCACATTGGCCTTGTGAGTAAGGTTTTAATCTTTAAATTAAATTTATTCTAACTAAGTACTACACCATGAGAGCTTTTTGCTTTTTTCTTTACCTGTATGGATTCCATTTGAATGATTATATGGAGAGCTGTTTTCTGGAGGTTTGATGATTTCCTGCCATTTGGAGTATACACAAAGCTCATCTGGATGTCTTTTCTAGGTGGTCAAACATTCTGGTAAGGTGCATCTATTAACTAGAGCATGTTTGTGTGGTTGAGGCTTTTTCACTTTGCTGGCAAAGAAGCTGTTTTTGAAGATTTTTTACCTATATATATATATATATATATATGTATTTTTTTGAAGATTTTTTACCAAACTGCAGGAATTTTTCCTAAACAGAACATTTATTCTGTATGAACTTATCACATATATGAACTTTACGTATATCATTTTCACATGGTTTTTCACTTCTGTGGAAGGTTTTTGTTTCCTCTTAGAGTGACTTATTTCTCTTTCATGTTTTTTTCAATTGGATTTAAAAATAATTGTTTTCATTCAATTTGCCCACATATATACTCTTGAGTGCTAACTTTTTTATGAATTGTTAAAATAATTTTAATGTTTGTAAACATTTTTCATAATTGAGAACCTACAGTTCCTATCAGTTTTGTTAAAATACCTGAACATAGTGCGCATACGCGCGGCTACAGGAGCGGACATGATCTGACTGGACTCCGCTCGCCGCCAGAGTTTCCTCGCTACAATAAGCAATTAGGGGCACCAGGAACATCTCCCACAGCTTGGGGACAGAGCCATGCAGCGCAGGGCAGTGGGCTCCGCTAAAACAAAGCCCTTCCAGCACACCTACTCATCCTGGTCTGGGCACTCAACTCCAGCAGCCTCTCAGACCCCTCTATCGAAAATTGGCGCTGGGCCAGAAAGAAGACACACGTGCATCCCAGCCGCAACGGCAGTCAGCTTCTCCTCACTCAGCAGCTGCCTCACCACATACAACACCAGCTTCACAGACCAGCCAGGCTCCGGATCCCTTCTCCTCACAATCTCAAGAGGAACCTCAGAGGGGTGAGCTGCCGCAGTTTTCTCATTACTCAGCTTACCAAGGAGAGGGACTGGAATATGATGACTCTCCTGCCTCATCTATGGACAGTAATATGGCCTAGCTAGCAAAGTTAGCACTGAGTCAAAATAGTTCCATCCATGAAAAACAGTCCCCTCCACAAGTTCCATATTCTGGGGATGCTGTTTTGCTGGCCCGCTTCTCTGCCCTACTTTAGCAGGAGTTGTCCAAAGCATGCACATCAATAACGGCAGAGATGAAGAATGATTTCCACTGCATTGGTGAATGGCTAGACACCATTGAGGCTAAGATTGATGGCACTGAAAAAGGAATTAATCAGAACTCCACCATGATTTCCTCACTGTAAGTAAGTACAACTGGATCAGGTGAACGCTAAGATAGATGATCTGGAAAATTGGTCCAGACTATATAACTTCAGAATATGTGGTTTACCAGAAACGGTCACTGATCTGGAAGACACAGTACATATTCTAATGCAGGACCTGATTACAGATATTTCTCCACATCATCTTGAGATAGATAGGGTTCACCTTACCCTTACAGCCCCTAGACCTGATGGCTTACCTAGAGATGTCATAGTTAACCCACATTTCTACAGGATTAAAGAAAAAATGATGTCTGCAGCCTGTACCAAGAATGACATCACCCTCTTGGGCCACACCATTCAAATATTTTCAGAAATTTCTCAACTGACCATCCATAAAAGAAAGGCGCTGAAACCATTACTGGCGCACCTGACTAACCACCAAATCAAATATCGCTGGTCATTTCCCTTGCGCTTGTCATTTACATATAAGGGCAAGTTGCTCTCCTTTACTACTTTTCAAGATGAAGAAGATGTTCTTTTGAGCCTGGGATTGATCGCCAGAGACCCACTGTCCTCCAAGATCCAGCAAGCTTGAGCCTGACCAGTTTCACCTTTGTGGTCCCAGCAAGGATGATCTTTAGCCAAGAAACCTCTCCTTCTGCGGAACCATATGCATTACGATTTTAGCCACACCCTGAGTCGGAGATTAGCCAGCTGTCGGATGGACTCTTCAAACATCGGTAGAAGACCCCCTTAAAGTTGTCTGCCTTTATCTCCCCTGAGTTTCCAGTAACTCTCTCACTGTACAGTCACCCCAGTCTTGTTTTTTTATAGCCTGTTCTGTTATATAGGACTGCATTGTTTTTTAGATGTAGTACACACCCGCATAGTTAATATCAGTTGTTCCCCATGCATATCAAGAAATGTTACTAGTTTAATTGGTTCTAACGGGTCCCCTGATTCCCTATATATCATTTGAAAGGAAGGGATTGGGGCAGAAACACATGCCACTTCTAAGCCCCCATACATATGGTCGGAAATTCCGACGGAAAATGTCCGATTGGACCATGTTGTCGGAAAATTCGGAAACTCTCAAATTTCTCATCTCAATCTCAAATTTTCCGACAACAAAATCCGATCGGACTTTTTCCGATCATATGTAGGGAATTCCGACGGACAAAGTGCCACACATGCTCAGATCAAATTATGAGACCAAAGCTATTGGCTACTAGCCTCTACGTAGTTCCGTAGTACGTAACGAACGTCACCACGTTCGGAACGATCAGATTTTTCGACAACTTTGTCCGACCGTGTGTATGCAACACCGGTTTCGGACAAAATCCGTCAGAAAAAAACTAATTATTTTTGGTTTGCTGGTGCTCGGTTGTTTAGTGCACGGCATCCCAATACTACTTCTTCTCTTTTTCTATTCTTTCTACTGTTCCTTTACTCAAATGCACCCTTTCTTCCAAAAACTGAGGCTTCCAGACTGGGCGACAGGCTCCTGAATGGAGCAACAGAAATCATCAACAGGCGAGTACAGTCTAACAAATCTTTATGTTGAGTACCCATTCCACCAAATTTCAAATGCTGACTCACAATGTACAGGGTCTTAATTCCCCAACTAAACAAACGATGGCCTTCAAAAACTACCACAAACTTGGTTTAGATATATTGCTTCTTCTCCCGTACTTTAGCTCCCAAATACTTAAACGCCAGATACCCCACTATTTTCCTGTCTAATGGCCCTGGAAAGAAGGGTGGCATTGTGATTTGCATAGCTATAAATGTCCAATTCACTCCTAATGAGGTAATCAAAGATAAAGAAGGGAGCTATATCATGGTGGCAGGGAAAATCAATGAACAATCAATCACCTCCATTTCTTATTATGCTCTGAATACGGGCCAAGTAAAGTTTTTCTAGACCATGCTCACTGTGTTGATGCCCCATGTGGTAGGCCATGTAATAATAGGGGAGACAGTAATGTAAAACAAAAAATAAACTGCGCTTGTGATAAATAACAAATTGCAGCTGCAACATTCAAGTGAGATATTATCACCGTATACAATGAATAAAATATGTTGCGCTAAATATATAAATGAATATATAACATCAAGTGAAGTTGGTGAAACAACAGTCAAAACTCACTATTCATGTCACATTTGTGACTCTTTGGAGACAGCAATGTGTCTCTGGACCAAGCTTGCGATAGCTCTAATCCACATAAACCGATTTTGAAACATACCCCACAACAGGGCTGCAAACTGGCCTGGTTACTGCACTTGCATACTGTACATTCTCCTTCAGGATCTCTTGGTGCATGACCTTATCACGGCAAGTCTTATCTGAAGCAGCAAAACAGCCCCAGAGAGATATACGCCAGATATTTGGACACACACCCCAAAGAGTTCCACGACTAGTTGAATATCATCTGAGACATTGTTCTTTTTGCTCCAGTGGCCCACTTGGAAAACATTTTTACTCACATGAACGCTGACCTTAACTGAGGCAAGTGAGGCCTGCAGATGACCTCTGGATGAGTCGTCGCTGCGCTCTTGGGGTAAGACACCATGTTCCATGTCTTCGCCATTTGTTCCCAAAGCTTTGGAAATGGCTTTATAACCCTTTCCAGACTGATAGATCTCAATTACTTTCTTTCTCAATTGTTCCTGAATTTCTTTGGGTCTCGGCATGATGTGTAGCTTTTAAGGATCTTCTGGTGGACCTTACTGTGTCAAAGCAGGTGTGGACAACCACAGTTATAGTATGTTTTTCACTTTTTCACACAGGGCCATGATGGTTTGGATTTTTTATAATAAACACCTTCATTTACAAATTGCATTTTGTGTTTACTTGTGTTGTCCTTGACTATTGTTTAAATTGGTTTGATGTTCCGAAACACTTAAGTGTGACAAACATGCAAAGGAACAGGAAATAGGAAGGGGCAAACACTTTTTCACACCACTGTATGTAATAACACACAAGTTTAGAGCACTCAAAAAACAGTGATAAGTGGCTAAAAATAGTGGTTGACGAGCAACGGCAACAGCAACAGCCAAGTGTGTATATGAGACCACCCCTAGAATAAAAAAAATAAATAGAAAACTACATTTTTATGAAGATGTATTATGGATGTTAACGGTCTCCGATTATTCTATATTGAGACGGCGTGTCCATTTGAGATATTCTTGAAGTGTTCACCTTATCGGTTTATACAAGATATGAGTTAACATAAGTAATTCTTTCCATTTGTAAACCAGCTGTTGCTGTTTGCCGTTGCTCGTCAAGAGCGTATAACCACCATTCAGACCACTATTTTTAGCCACTTATCACTGTTTTTTGAGTGCTCTAAACTTGTGTATTATTACATACCTTTTAATGGTTGGTACACTGAGTCAATTTATAGTGGTCATATTATTATTATTTCTTGTCACCTACTCCTTGCATGGAGATCGGATGACTCCGCTGTTTCTCTATATGAGGATAAGTTCTTTTTTATTGATTTAAATAAGAATTTTGCTAGTTTCTATATATCACATGCACATGATGATGTTTTTCTGTGATTAGCATACCTTTTCAAGTTATGCTTATGGATTGACATCCGTTTCACTTCCACACTAAATTTGAACACTTATTTTAGTGGTCAAGATTTTTCCATTCTCGCCTACAACGATTGTTCAAACATGTTTTATTTAGCGCCACACTTTTTTCTTTTTTTCATTTATATTATACAATTGGTCATATTGTTGTGCTGGCAGCTTGAGCTATTAGAAGCGCAGCTATTCACTTACACTCTTTCATATAAATGAATATATAACATCAAGTGAAGTTGGTGAAACAACAGTCAAAACTCACTATTCATGTCACATTTGTGACTCTTTGGAGACAGCAATGTGTCTCTGGACCAAGCTTGCGATAGCTCTAATCCACATAAACTGATTTTGAAACATACCCCACAACAGGGCTGCAAACTGGCCTGGTTACTGCACTTGCATGACCTTATAGATATCTGGAGAGATATCTTTACCCCTCGACTAGAGAATATACTCATTACTCCCAGGCCCACAAAACATACTCACGGATAGACCATTTGTTCATTTGGTCACCATTGCTTCCCTTTATAATTGGGGCAAAAATACTAACCACATCGTGGTCAGATCACTCACCAGTCCAAATTTCACTGTCAGACCTATGGGTTAAACTGAAGTCTGCCATGTGGCATCTCTGCACCTCTTTGCTTAATGATCCTACAACATATAATGGAATAGAAACAGCCATACATCAATATTTCAGTGATAATCTGGCTACTGACACCTCTCCTAGCATTCGTTGGGCAGCACATAAAGCAACAATCCACGGAAAATTGATTCAAATTGCCTCCAGAACCAAACGTTTTCACATCCAAATAATACAACAATAAGAGAAGAAGTTGCGACAGATCACACAAGAACAAAAATCAAACCCACAATTGGACTTGAGACATAAAATTCAAGCCGCAAGTACGCCATTAAATCTTAGCCTCACTACTAAGGCTTAGAAGAACCTGCGTTGGTCTAGACATCGTTACTACGCTTTGGGAGATAAGCCAACTACATTACTATCTAGGAAATTTAGCCCTACACCGTATAATCCTGCCGTGACAAAATTACGAGTAATCTGACTCAGAAGCCACAAATATTTATTCAAGAATTTACAGATTTTTAGTCTAAACTTAAGCGTCACCAGACTCCTTTCCCACAGCTCAAGCAGATACGTTTTTCTGAGATATTCCCCTTCCTCAGGTGGCTGAGGACCACATAGAGTTGATGGAGGGAGACTTTAAGGCAGCTATAAAAAGCCTGCATCCTTCGAAGGCACCAGGTCTTGTTGGATTTACTGGCCATTATTACAGAAAGTTTTCAGATTTATTGACACCTCATCTATGTTCGTTCTTTAATAATCTGAGAAAAGGTTCTTCACTGGCCATGCATGAAAACATTGCTTTCATTTACGTTATCCTTAAACCAGAGAAGGACCACAGAGATTGTGCCAATTACCGACCAATCTCACTCATTAATGTGGATCTTAAACTGATGACCAAAATTCTGGAAATCAGAATGAATACCTTTCTGTCCAGATATATCCATCCAGACCAGGTGGATTAGGGGTTTGTCCCCAATAGACAGGCATTCGATCAGTAAATAATATTATAGCGGCGCTACATTCCAATAGGAAAAATCTAGGTAAGCAAAGAGGCATGTTAATGTCATTAGAACTTTGTAAGGCTTTTGACTCTGTGTCATGGGAACACCTATTTTACATACTGAAACAATATGGATTTGGGACAACTTTTGGACTATATTGCGGATATTGTAAAGGGCACCTATGGCGAGACTCCTGGTAAAAGGGTATAGCTCACAAAACATAAATATACACAAATGGTAGCCTTGTCTTATGGCTCTGTCTTCCATCCTTTTTATAATGGCCTTAGAACCCCTGGCTATTAAACTCAGATGTCACCCCGACATAAAAGGCATACCCTGTGGTGATGGGGAACATAGGACATCTTGATGCTCCTTTCTTCTCTGGTAATGTCGCTACCCAACTTCTACCACTTTACCACCATTTCGGGTCTTACCATCAACCGCTCCAAGTCGGTTGCCTTAAGCATTACACTGGAGAAGGGCAAGGTAAATTCAATACAAAACTAGTTTTCTTTTAGTTTCAATGTTTTTTTTATTGCAATTTCACAGTTTACATGAAAAAACATATTGCAGCATATTTCATTTATACCTCAGTTCTATATGATCCATATCATTTCTCAAATATACTGGTATGTTCCCTTATGCTGCTAGAGATATTGAATGTTTTCCTGATTTAGGAGGTAGATGTGAGTCCGACCATCCGCTATCTCTCTCTTTGGTCGCAATGGGCATCTCTTAGTATTGGTTATTTGGTCCCTGCAAGCTTACAAAGTCAACATGACTATCCTTAGTGGTATAGTAACCAAAGTTTACAACATGGACCTAACAAAGAACTAACATTTCTTCTATCCATTTCAGTCTTAGTGATGTCTATTATTTAACCACAATTCAGTATGTCAAGGTTTCATGGCTTGAGAGTACCATTCGTTCCAAGGAGCCCATAACTTGGACATTTTAGCAAAGTTCCCCGTTGTTGAGGAGTGTAGTATCTCATCTCGTATGTATCGCGTTTACTACTTCAGCTATTAATGGAGCTTTAACTTCTTTCCAGTGTCTGAGGATCGTTAATCGGGTAGCTAGCAATATGTGTGATATTACATTTCTATATAGTAGAGGGATGGAGTCTAAATCAAGTGACAGTATTGCCATTCCCGATTGCAGTTTTTGGTTAAGACCCGTAACCTTGTACATAAGACCTTCAACCTGAGTCCCTAGTGCTTTTAGTTTAGTTTAGGCCAAAACCACAAGATATGAACCAATGTGCCTGAGCCACCACAAGACCTCCAGCAATTTGGGGAGGCGTTGCGGTAGATCTTAGCTATGCGGTGTGGAGTTAGATACCAACGCAGTGTTATTTTTTGTTGCCTTCCCCATAGATTTGTGCTTTTGGTGGAGAAATAGATAAGCCTTTATGTTTTTTCCCAATGATGGTGGGTATATTCTATCCCTATTTTCTGTTCCCAGGCTAACATGGATTGGGATTTCATGCATCAATTTTTTTCCTGTAGCCCCAAGTAAATTATTGAAATGCCTTTAGATACGATTGGGGTTTGTTGATAATATTGGGTTATTTTCTTGGGTAGAGAGATAAGTATCTGAGGATTTTTTTTTCAAAAGTTGTACTATTTGCAAATGTTTATATTGTTCTTTGGGTGAAAGCTGGTATTCCTGTTGTAAGGTTTGGAAAGGTTTAAGTGATAAGTTTTCTAATATATCTTCTATATAATTAATTCCTTTGCCTTTCCATGTATTAGGGTTATTGTCGGGTATTAAATGGCTGATTGCAGAGATTTGGAGTTTTAGCAGTGATGTTCTACTGGTCCACTTTAGATATTTAATGAGATGAACCCAAGCTCTTATTGATGCAAGAATAGGAGGTGCTAATTTAATATCTAGGGAGGTATTGTGTTGGGCATTCATTAGAAAATCCCATAAGTTCCCCTTCATAATCTGTGCTTGTTCTATTTCATAGTTAGTCACATATTTACATAGTTACATAGTTAGTCAGGTTGAAAAAAGACACAAGTCCATCCAGTTCAACCACAAAAAAATAAAAATAAAATAATATCATACAATCCCATATACCCAATTCTATACCCACAGTTGATCCAGAGGAAGGTGAAAAACCCCAGCAGCGCATGCTCCAATTTGCTAAAGCAAGGGAAAAAATTCCTTCCTGATCCCCTGAGAGGCAATCGGATTTTCCCCGGATCAACTTTACCTATAAGTTGTAGTACCCAGTTATATTCTGTACATTTAGGAAAGAATCCAGGCCTTTCTTAAAGCAATCTATTAAGCTGGCCAGAACCACCTCTGCAGGGAGTCTATTCCACATTTTTAGAGCTCTTACTGTGAAGAAACCTTTCCGTATTTGGAGGTGAAATCTCTTTTCCTCTAGACGTAAAGAGTGCCCCTTTGTCCTCTTTGTTGACTGTAAAGTGAATAACTCAACACCAAGTTCACTATATGGACCCCTTATATATTTGTACATGTTGATCATATCCCCTTTAATCTCCTCTTATCAAGAGTGAATAAAGGACTTTGCTCGCTTTGGAAACCGCAGCTTGGCATTGCATGCTATTATTGAGCTTATGATCTACCAAAACCCCCATTTCCTTCCATATTTTTTTAGAATCGGGTAATATCCAGTGCTGGAGTTGTGCCAGTGCAGTCGCAAAGTAATAGTCTTGCAAATGCAAAAGGCCCACTCTGCCTGCCTTCCTGTGTTTGATTAGCCTGTTAAGCCACATCTGGCTCTTTTCCCGTGCCATACATATCTATTTAATATTGATTGTAAGGCTTAAAAGTAAGAATTTGGTAATGGTACTTGGAGCGTTCTGAATAGGTACAATAATTGAGGAAGTATCTGCATCTTGAAAGCCGCAAGTCTGCCTAGCCATGATAGTTCCAATTCGGCAAGTTCATTCAGATTGGCCTTAAAAGTGTTAATGAAGGTTGTGTAGTTAGATGGGATTAAGTCTTCTAATTTGGAAGTCAGTGTAATACCCAAGTGTTTAATACCTTATTTTTTCCATATATATGGGAATTTTTGTTCTAACTTTTGCATGGTCTCCGCTTGGATGTATTTAGAATATATGATTTGGTCTCATTCACTTGGTAGTATGAAACTCTGTTGAATGATTGTAGTGCTTTGTGGACTGTGGCTAAGGATTTATCTACGTTTGTAAGCATTAGTATTATGTCATCTGCAAAGAGACATATGGTGTGAAGTCTCCCACCCGCTTTTATACCTAATATGTGCAAATGATTTCTTAGATAGGAGGCTAGGGGTTCCATCATTAAAGTGAAGATTAATGGTGAAAGAGGGCAACCCTGGCATGTTTGTTATTTCAAATGGCGTAGATATTGTACCCAAGATGAAAACGTGGGCCGATGGGTGGGTGTAGAGTACCATAATGGCTGAGTATATGGAGCTGTGAAAGCCAAATCTTTTCAAGACTTGGGATAGAAACTGCAAATGTATTCTGTCAAAAGCCTTCTCTGCATCCAGGGCATGGAGCAGAGAACGTTTTGTGTTTATTGGCTAGGTTTATCACATTTACTAGACGACGGGTATCGTCCGCCGTCTATCTCCCTCAGACTGATCTACATCCACAATAGATGACAGGACATCTACCAGTCTATAGGCGAGTAGTTTTGCTTAAATCTTGATGTCATTGTTCAATAATGATATAGGCCTAAAGTTTTGTGGAGTATCTGGCTTTTTCCCCGGTTTCTGTAGGGCCACTATTATAGCTTTGAGCATTCAGGGGGGAACGTGGAGGCGGCAGCAGCGGAACCAAAAATTTCGACCAAATGTGGTGTCAAGATATTTTGAAAGGATTTGTAATACTCCCCTGTGAATCTGTCAGGGCCCGGGGATTTATTAAGTGGGAGAGATTTTATAATTTGTCTCACCTCTGGCTCAGTGATAGGAGAGTTCAGGTTATGGAGATGTGCAGGTGTAATTTTAGGAAGATTAATTTTGTTTAAGAATGCTTCAATGATATCTGGAGTTGGTTGTGGAATAGTGGTGTCATTTTTGAGATTCTACAATGATCCATAATATTGACTGAATGTGTCTGCTATTGCTTGGGGGTAATATTGTTTAATTTGTGTAGTGGGGTGTATGATATGTGGGATTAGGGTTTGTACCTATGTCCTTTTATCAGGCTTGCCTGGTCGGTTGCCACTCGTATAATAGGACAATTTAAGTCTTCTGGAGGCTTTTTCAAAATCCTCTAAGAAGGGCAGTCTGAGTTTCGTAAGGAGTTGTGTCAATTGTTCTGTCAGTGATTGGGTTGGGTTAGACATATTTTGTTTTTATATGGAATCAGTTTGGGAAATTAGTTTCATGGCATGCTGCTGTCTCCTCCTTTTGTCCCTCGCCCCCTGTTGTATCAGAATACCTCTTACGAATAAATGGGTCTGTAACCGATTTTTGGTTGTTTTCAAAAAAACTCTTGTATCTGTCGTTCAATATAATACTCAGGTTAGCTTGGAAGAGGCGGGGATTGGATCTCCATAGAAAGGTAGGGTTGTGAGCAGAAGAGTCTCCCATTGTTAGATTTACCGAGGCGTGGTCCGACCAAGTGATATTATTGATTTTGGCCGATTTACATTTGAACAGTAACCATCTGTTCACTAAAAATAAGTAAATTCTACTGTAAGACCTGTGACTACTCGAGAAAAAGGAATAGTCTCTCTCATTTGCATTAAGGCATCTCCAGGCATCATATAGTTCATAAGCTCTCAGTAGGGGTTTTAGAGATGGTGGCAGGCATTGGGGGGTGGAAGTGGAGTCCAGAGTCGCCACACACCATCAAATTTCTTCATAGTTCTGTGGAGGAATCTGGTTTGTCTGACATTAGGGGCTTAGATATTTGCCACTGTGTAGGTGTTGGAGTTGATATCACAGACCATTATTATAAAGAGTCCTTGTGGGTCTATATTAATCTTGTGGAGATGAAAGGTTACTGTGTCCCTTATCGCTAACATCACTCCTTTCTTCTTTTCACCTGCATTGGCGTAATATACGAATGGGAACTTAGGGTGTGTGCACTTTGGAGGAGATTGGCTCTGGAAGTGCGTCTCCTGGACACATAGTTTGTCACAGTTTTGTTGTAAGGCTTACTTCCATAGAGACCTTCGTTTGGCCGGGTGGTTAAGTCCCTTAGAGTTTATAGTCAGAAAGTTCACCGCCATGTGCGCAGTTGGTGGAAGTGCTGAAAGTTGTGTACGACAAAAGTGACACTTACTTTGATGTTGGTGTACTCCATAGTAGGGTGAGGATAAGCATACGATGAAACTCTGAGGTCCTCAGCACCAGCTTGGTGGTAGTCTTGGTTGTCCCTGGAGGGTGTGATCTCACATCTGACTGATAGGGTAGAAGGGCAAAGCAATAACGTGACGTAACATTGGCTAGCAACCAAACAATAGAGAAAGTTATTTGAGTGTGGCTTGTAGCCACTCAGAGGGTTAGTGGGGAAGAAAACAAGAACTCGAACTGTTCGGATTGGAGGAGATCCAGCGCCATCTTGTTTAGGCACGAAGAACTCCATGACCTTCTTCGGCCGGTTTCCTTCCCTTTTGCACCTCGGCATGGTGTTGTTCTGTTCCCCGGATGCTGTGGGTCTAGAATGCTTTGTCAAGGTGAATAAATGAGGCCTGGATGGGTAGCTATCCACTGGTATGGGAGCTCTGTTACTGAGCGTCCATCGTGGTCTCCGGCTAGCTCCACCCCAACCCCTTTTCTTTTAAATGGCAAGGAGAGGCACTTCCATATTTAGGAAATTACCTAACTCCTTCCCTACATACCCTATATCAGGCCAAATACTCTCCTAGAGAACTGAAGGCAGATCCCCTAAAAGGGTCTAGTAATCCACCATTGTGGTTTGGTAGACTGTACACCATAAAGATGAATCTTTTACCAAGATTACTGTATTTGTTTAGAACACTTCGTATCTCCAGCCAAATGTCTAATCTTAATATGATTCAAGGCAACATAATGACATTTATTTGGGGGGATAAGAGACCCAGAGTGAATAAGCAAACCCTACACAACCTAAGCTAAAAGGTGGTCTAGGCGTGCCTGACTTAGCCAAATACCATTATCCAAAACAATTGACACAATTAATTTGCTATCATTCATTGACTTCCCAGCTTACATGGATAAAAATTGAATCACCTCTTCACCCCACAAAACCCTTTAGTCAAATAATCTGGCTGCGGAACAAAGATAGACCAACTATAATGTGCCCTACACTATCCTTTTCTTTGAGCGTCTGGGATTGATTCATGCTCCCTTGGCCATTCCGGGTCTCAATCCCCAAGTGTTTGCCTGGTGGACAAACAAAGTCTTGATACATATTGCTGATATGTGTAATCATGAGAAAAATATCAACTTCCTAACTCAGAAATGTATTACTACTCTCAGTACATTTTTTGACAACTTTACAGTGTACAAATGATTTAACAACTTCCACCTCAATGGAATATTTATGTAGATCTTTCGATAAGAAACCGGTCACATCTCAAAAATCTACAATATTCTGACTTCTAAGTCGGAAAAACTGTTTTATATGCATAAATGGGAACAAGACATAGAAGTTGATGATTTGGTTAAAATCATACATTAATACTTCATTGATTGAAGCAGACTACAATGTTTTCCTGAGATGGTACATGGTTCCAGTGAGGGTGACTGCGTGTGTCCTGGGGACTTCTTCCTTATGTTTTCAGGGACGCAGTGCAGAAGGCACAGTGCTCCACACATGATGGACATGCCCAAAAGTTAAACAATTTTGGATCCGCGTTTCCAACTTTATTTATGCACTAACCCAGGTGAATCTGGTTAAATCACCACAGCAGGCGCTACTGGGACGCCCAGTTGGGGAAGTACTGGGACACACAAGGAAGCTCATACCATTTATCTTTACAGCATCCAGAATTGCAGTAGCTAGGTCTTGGAAGTCACCTACAATCTCTTTCGACATGGTGAAAAGCAAGTTGTGGATTATGATTATTGAACGCCTCTCTGCAATACTGCTTGATAAGCAAGCCATCTTCGCCAAAGTTTGGGGACCTTGGATCAAGTATCTGTCTTAAGCCATATGAGGTACCAGTATTTAGTTATGTCGGCACTGTCAGGAGTGAGCATCTCTCTTTATCCTACCCATGTCCCTCTTTTTCTTCATTGCTCCCTTCTTTCATGGTTTTTATCTCCTCCTCTGGATTTTGTTTTGAAAGACCAGTGAGCTATGCCTTTTGAGCTTTTTTACATGTATGTGGAGCACAGTGGAGGCATGGGCGGATCCTGATTATAAATTGGATCCCTGGCCTAGCTTCCCTGTCCCCACTAGCCCCATATCATATGGGTATAGCAATAGTGGCCGCATGATCACGCTGTCTGGGTTCCCCTCTCTCTCTCCATATGGAGCCTAAAGGAGCAACAGGGAACTCAGGAAATGCTTATGTTCTTGTCATTTGTTTTTCTTTTATTGTTTATTATGATACAGTTCATAGAGTGAAGTAATATGCTAGACTCAATGGTTGGATCATATTATTATGTTCATACCCCTTGTACTTTCCTGTATCTTTTTGGTATACCAAAATTCAATTTTTTTTCCTCATTGTAAACATTTTTTTTTTTTTTGGAACTTAAATAATTGAACATAATCTGTTTTCCATAATAATTGCAACTAGCTCTTTTGTGCATTTGCATTTTGATATGCTCATTTCCTTATTTTTCATGCATATCTAGGTGTGTTGATGTACATGAGTTATTTTCTGACAGCATTTTTTAATATTTCATATTTTTTAGTTTTCATGTTCATACACATATATGCACATAAATATGCCTGGAGGGTCACACCACATATTTATATTTATATTAAATATCTTTTTATAATCTCTTAATACATTATTTGTCAAATGATAATAATTCTTATTGCATTTTGTAACTTTTTATTGCATTTTTGTATATTTTGTTATACATTTTTATTGCATCGTATACTTGAATAGTCATTAAACTTTTACCCTCAAAAATCTCCATAAGTGACATTTAGAAAAATTCTACAGGTTGCTCTCGCTCTACCGATCGCGGCGATACATCACATGTGTGGTTTGACTACCGTTTTCATATGCGGGCGCTGCTCACGTATGCGTTCGCTTCTGCGCTTCTGTTGTTTTTTCCTATTTATTTTACTTAATTTTATTATTTTTTACACTGTTTTTTAAAAAAAATAAATAAAATGGATCACTTTTATTCCTATTACAAGGAATGTAAACATCCCTTGTAATAGAAAAAACCATGACAGGTCCTCTTAAATATGAGATCTGGGGTCAAAAAGTCCTCAGATCTCATATTTGGACTTAAATGCAAAAAAAATGACATTTGGAAATTACCCTTTAAGACGTATGGGCGGAAGTGCCGTTTTGACGTCGCTTCCGCCCTCCTATGGTATAGAGATGAGTGGGGGCCATCTTAGCCTCACTCATCTCTATACTAGGGTTGCCACCTGTCCGGGATTCACCCGGACAGTCCGGTTTTTACATCCTCTGCCCGGGTTTCTGACTGCCTGTCACCCGGACACCAGCCACCAGGGCACCCTCAAAAATACTTATAACACCCCCATAGAAGCTTAATCAAAATTTAGGATCCATAACATGTATCAGAATGTCACATATCTTTACATATATGTAACTGTCTTGATGGAAACAGCCCTAATTACAAGGGACTTCTTTCTCTCTGTGGAGGGATACAGAACCTCCTGGCCGCATTTGCCGATGCTCTGCTTCTAGTCCCGGCTACTGGAGCCCTGTCAGGAGTCTGTTCACAGACTAATCTAGTGGAGAGAGCTGTGAATGTGGTGTGGGCGGGCAGAGGAAGGAGCTGCACGGAGTGTGAGAGGACAGCAGGACAGAGAGGGGAGGAGAGAAGAGAAGCTGGCTGCCCATTACCAGACTACATTCATATGTATGTATTTATCTCACAGTATGTTGTGTCAAGTGTATTTATGCCTGTTTGTGTGCATCTCAGTGTGTGTGTATATGTATATAATTGAGTATATGTGCAATATATATATATATATATCTAAGTGTTTGTTTGCATGTATCTGAGTGTGTATATCCCTCCCCTCCTCTGTGTCACCCTCCCCTCCTCTGTAACACCCCCCCTCCTCTGTAACACCCCCCCCTCCTCTGTGTCACCCCCCTCCTCTGTGTCACCCCCTCCTCTGTGTCATCCCCCCTCCTCTGTGTCACCCCCCTCCTCTGTGTCACCCCCCCTCCTCTGTAACACCCCTCCTCCTCTGTGTCACCCCCTCCTCTGTGTCACCCCCCCTCCTCTGTGTCACCCCCCTCCTCTGTGTCACCCCCCCTCCTCTGTGTCACCCCCCCTCCTCTGTAACACCCCCTCCTCTGTGTCACCCCCCCTCCTCTGTAACACCCCCCCTCCTCTGTGTCTCCCCCCTCCTCTGTGTCATCCCCCCTCCTCTGTGTCACCCCCCTCCTCTGTGTCACCCCCCCTCCTCTGTGTCACCCCCCTCCTCTGTGTCACCCTCCTCCTCTGTGTCACCCCCCCTCCTCTGTGTCACCCCCCCCTCCTCTGTGTCAACCCCCTCCTCTGTGTCATCCCCCCCTCCTCTGTGTCACCCCCTCCTCTGTGTCCCCCCCCCCCCTCCTCTGTGTCACCCCCCCCCCCTCCTCTGTGTCACCCCCCTCCTCTATGTCACCCCCCCTCATCTGTGTCACCCCCCTCCTCTGTGTCACCCCCCCCCCCTCCTCTGTGTCACCCTCCTCCTCTGTGTCATCCCCCCTCCTCTGTGTCATCCCCCCTCCTCTGTGTCATCCCCCCCCCCCCTCCTCTGTGTCATCCCCCCTCCTCTGCAACACCCCCCCCTCCTCTGCAACACCCCCCCCTCCTCTGTGTCACCCCCCTCCTCTGTGTCATCACCCCCTCCTCTGTGTCGTCACCCCCCCCTCCTCTGTGTCATCCCCTCATCCTCTGTGTCACACCCCCCCTCCTCTGTGTCACCCCCCTCCTCTGTGTCACCCCCCCCTCCTCTGTGTCACCCCCCACCTCTGTGTCACCCCCCCCTCCTCTGTGTCATCCCCCCTCCTCTGTGTCATCCCCCCCTCCTCTGTGTCATCCCCCCTCCTCTGTGTCACCCCCTCCTCTGTGTCACCCCCCTCCTCTGTGTCACCCCCCCTCCTCTGTAACACCCCCCTCCTCTGTGTCACCCCCCTCCTCTGTAACACCCCCCCTCCTCTGTGTCACCCCCCTCCTCTGTGTCACCCCCTCCTCTGTGTCATCCCTCCTCCTCTGTGTCATCCCCCCTCCTCTGTAACACCCCCTCCTCTGTGTCACCCCCTCCTCTGTGTCATCCCCCTCCTCTGTGTCACCCCCCCTCCTCTGTGTCATCCCCCCCTCCTCTGTGTCATCCCCCCCTCCTCTGTGTCATCCCCCCTCCTCTGTGTCACCCCCCCCTCCTCTGTGTCACCCCCCCCCTCCTCTGTGTCACCCCCCCTCCTCTGTAACCCCCCCACCCCCCTCCTCTGTGTCACCCCCCCCCCTCTGTAACACCCCCCCCCCCCTCCTGTGTCACCCCCCTCCTCTGTGTCACCCCCTCCTCTGTGTCATCCCCCCTCCTCTGTGTCATCCCCACCTCCTCTGTGTCACCCCCCCCCTCCTCTGTGTCACCCCCCTCCTCTGTGTCACCCCCCCCCCCCCCCTCTGTGTCCACCCCCCCCTCCTCTGTGTCACCCCCCCTCCTCTGTAACACCCCCCCTCCTCTGTGTCACCCCCCCTCCTCTGTGTCAACCCCCCTCCTCTGTGTCACCCCCCCTCCTCTGTGTCACCCCCCCCTCTGTAACACCCCCCTCCTCTGTGTCCCCCCCCCCCCCCCCCCCTCTCTGTAACACCCCCCTCCTCTGTGTCACCCCCTCCCCTCTGTGTCACCCCCCTCCTCTGTGTCACCCCCTCCTCCTCTGTAACACCCCCTCCTCTGTGTCACCCCCCTCTCCTCTGTAACACCCCCCCCTCCTCTGTGTCACCCCCCCTCCTCTGTGTCACCCCCCCCCCTCCTCTGTGTCATCCCCACCTCCTCTGTGTCATCCCCACCTCCTCTGTGTCACCCCCCCCTCCTCTGTGTCACTCCCCCCTCCTCTGTGTCACCCCCCCCCCCCTCTGTGTCACCCCCCCCACCCCCCCTCCTCTGTGTCACCCCCCCTCCTCTGTAACACCCCCCCCCTCCTCTGTGTCACCCCCCTCCTCTGTGTCACCCCCCCTCCTCTGTGTCACCCCCCTCCTCTGTGTCACCCCCCCTCCTCTGTGTCATCCCCACCTCCTCTGTGTCATCCCCACCTCCTCTGTGTCACCCCCCCTCCTCTGTGTCACCCCCCTCCTCTGTGTCACCCCCCCCCCCTCCTCTGTGTCACCCCCCCTCCTCTGTAAACCCCCCCCCCTCCTCTGTGTCACCCCCCCCCTCCTCTGTGTCACCCCCCCCTCCTCTGTGTCACCCCCCTCCTCTGTGTCACCCCCCCTCCTCTGTAACACCCCCCTCCTCTGTGTCACCCCCCCTCCTCTGTAACACCCCCCCCTCTGTGTCACCCCCCTCCTCTGTGTCATCCCCCCTCCTCTGTGTCATCCCCTCCTCCTCTGTGTCACCCCCCCCTCCTCTGTGTCACCCCCCTCCTCTGTGTCATCCCTCCTCCTCTGTGTCATCCCCCCCCCCCTCCTCTGTGTCCACCCCCCCTCCTCTGTGTGTCCCCCCCCCTCCTCTGTGTCACCCCCCCTCCTCTGTGTCATCCCCCCCTCCTCTGTGTCCCCCCCCTCCTCTGTGTCATCCCCTCCTCCTCTGTGTCACCCCCCCCCCTCTATGTCACCCCCCTCATCTGTGTCACCCCCCTCCTCTGTGTCACCCCCCCTCCTCTGTGTCACCCTCCTCCTCTGTGTCATCCCCCCTCCTCTGTGTCATCCCCCCTCCTCTGTGTCATCCCCCCTCCTCTGTGTCATCCCCCTCCTCTGCAACACCCCCCCCTCCTCTGCAACACCCCCCCTCCTCTGTGTCACACCCCCCCCCCCTCCTCTGTGTCATCACCCCCTCCTCTGTGTCGTCACCCCCCTCCTCTGTGTCATCCCCTCATCCTCTGTGTCACACCCCCCCCCACTCCCCCCCTCCTGTGTCACCCCCTCCTCTGTGTCACCCCCTCTCCTGTGTCACCCCCCCCTCCTCTGTGTCATCCCCCCTCCTCTGTGTCATCCCCCCCTCCTCTGTGTCATCCCCCCCTCCTCTGTGTCACCCCCTCCTCTGTGTCACCCCCCTCCTCTGTGTCACACCCCCCTCCTCTGTAACACCCCCCTCCTCTGTGTCACCCCCTCTCCTCTGTGTCACACACACACCCAAACACCCCCCCCCTCCTCTGTGTCACCCCCCTCCTCTGTGTCACCCCCTCCTCTGTGTCATCCCCTCCTCCTCTGTGTCATCCCCCCCTCCTCTGTAACACCCCCCTCCTCTGTGTCACCCCCTCCTCTGTGTCATCCCCCTCCTCTGTGTCACCCCCCCTCCTCTGTGTCATCCCCCCTCCTCTGTGTCATCCCCCCCTCCTCTGTGTCATCCCCCCCTCCTCTGTGTCACCCCCCCTCCTCTGTGTCACCCCCCCCCCTCCTCTGTGTCACCCCCCCTCCTCTGTAACACCCCCCTCCTCTGTGTCACCCCCCTCCTCTGTAACACCCCCCTCCTCTGTGTAACACCCCCCTCCTCTGTGTCACCCCCTCCTCTGTGTCATCCCCCCTCCTCTGTGTCATCCCCACCTCCTCTGTGTCACCCCCCCTCCTCTGTGTCACCCCCCCTCCTCTGTGTCCTCCACCCCCCCCTCCTCTGTGTCACCCCCCCTCCTCTGTGTCACCCCCCCTCCTCTGTAACACCCCCCCTCCTCTGTGTCCACCCCCTCCTCTGTGTCACCCCCCCCTCCTCTGTGTCACCCCCCTCCTCTGTGTCACCCCCCTCCTCTGTAACACCCCCCTCCTCTGTGTCACCCCCCTCCTCTGTAACACCCCCCTCCTCTGTGTCACCCCCCCTCCTCTGTGTCACCCCCCTCCTCTGTGTCACCCCCCCCTCCTCTGTAACACCCCCCTCCTCTGTGTCACCCCCCCTCCTCTGTAACACCCCCCCTCCTCTGTGTCACCCCCCTCCTCTGTGTCACCCCCTCCTCTGTGTCATCCCACCTCCTCTGTGTCATCCCCACCTCCTCTGTGTCACCCCCCCTCCTCTGTGTCACCCCCCTCCTCTGTGTCACCCCCCCCCCCCTCCTCTGTGTCACCCCCCCCTCCTCTGTGTCACCCCCCCTCCTCTGTAACACCCCCCCTCCTCTGTGTCACCCCCCTCCTCTGTGTCACCCCCCTCCTCTGTGTCACCCCCCTCCTCTGTGTCACCCCCTCCTCTGTGTCATCCCCACCTCCTCTGTGTCATCCCCACCTCCTCTGTGTCACCCCCCCCCTCCTCTGTGTCACCCCCCTCCTCTGTGTCACCCCCCCCCCCCTCCTCTGTGTCACCCCCCCTCCTCTGTAACACCCCCCCTCCTCTGTGTCACCCCCCTCCTCTGTGTCACCCCCCCCTCCTCTGTGTCACCCCCCTCCTCTGTGTCACCCCCCTCCTCTGTAACACCCCCCCTCCTCTGTGTCACCCCCCCTCCTCTGTAACACCCCCCTCCTCTGTGTCACCCCCCTCCTCTGTGTCATCCCCCCCTCCTCTGTGTCATCCCCTCCTCCTCTGTGTCACCCCCCCTCCTCTGTGTCACCCCCCTCCTCTGTGTCATCCCCTCCTCCTCTGTGTCATCCCCCCCTCCTCTGTGTCCACCCCCCCTCCTCTGTGTCACCCCCCTCCTCTGTGTCACCCCCCCCTCCTCTGTGTCATCCCCCCCTCCTCTGTGTCACCCCCCTCCTCTGTGTCATCCCCTCCTCCTCTGTGTCACCCCCCCCCTCCTCTGTGTCACCCCCCCCTCCTCTGTGTCACCCCCCCTCCTCTGTGTCACCCCCCCCTCCTCTGTGTCAGCTCCCCCTTCCTCTGTGTCAGCTCCCCCGCTCCCCCTCCTCTGTGTCAGCCCCCCTTTTTCTCTCTCACACACTCTCTTTCAGCCTCTCACTCACCCCCACCCTCTCACCCCACCCCCCTCTCTATCATCCCCATCCCTCTCACCCCCACCATCTCACCCCACCCCCACTCTCCCCCCCTCTCTCTCCTGCCTCCTCCCCCCTTTCTCTCACCTCCTCCTCTCTCTCACCCCCCTCACCACTGCCTCTCTCTCACCTCCTCCTCCTCTTACCTTCCCCTTTCTCACCTCCCTCCCCCACCTCTTTCATTCCTCAGGGGATGGGGGCCCCATGAGTATAGCTGTATGGGGCCCCAATAATTACTAACAGCAGCCTTGTGAGTGGGTGCACCAGTTCAGATGTGTCCTGAATCCTGTGTCTTGCCGACACACTTCTCCCCATGGCTCCCCACGGCTCCCCACACAATGGAAGGAAGGAAAACAGCACTACAGTAGAGGAGCTCCACCCCCAAACTCCGGCTCCCACACCTCCTGGCTTGAAGCGGCTCTCGGTATGGCAGTCCAATGGGGGTTTTTTGGGCAGGGGACACTGATGGGTGGGTTCCCTGATCTAATCGAGGAGGGGGGACCGATATAAGGGAAGGGAGTCTGTGGGGAGGGAGGTGGATGATGTCAGTAGGGCAGTGGACGGTGTCAGTAGGGCAGTGGACGGTGTCAGTAGGGCAGTGGACGGTGTCAGTAGAGCAGTGGACGGTGTCAGTAGAGCAGTGGACGGTGTCAGTAGAGCAGTGGACGGTGTCAGTAGGGCAGTGGATGGTACCAGTAGTTACCATCCACACTAAGCATGACGCATTATTGCTCTCCTCCAGGTCTTTAAAATCCTGTAGTGTATACCACAAAAAAATTTGCCATGCGCCGCTAAAGTGTTCGGGTTTGGCTTGAGGAAAAGGTGGCAACCCTACTCTATACACAGGCAGGGAAAGGACCCGATCGCCTCTGGGGGGGGGGGGGCACCTCTCCTGCCGCCGATAACGGTGATCTTGCGGCGAATCACTATTATCGGAAAGGGGACCGCTCACTGTGAAGAGGGATACCTCGGTTGTGGCAGCAGCTGCTGCAGTTACCGAGATATCCCTCTTCAAAAAAATGACGTATATATACAGTGAGCAGTCGGTAAGTGGTTAATCATTTTATCAATCGCCAATACAGCTGTCATTGTGTTGGTACAAAAGGGCTCTTAGGCTTAGTTCACACTGATGCAAATTGGATGCATCCAATTCGCATGACAGGAGACTGTGACCGACTCTCAATGGAGCCAGTTCACACAGCTCTGGGCTGGCTGTGGAGCGCACTGGAAAAAGGTCCTGTGCGTCTTTGGCTCCATTTCAGGTGCAAATTTAGACCTGATTCGCACCTGAAATGGTGTATAAGGATGCACCGATCCCCTGCTGTGAGCCGCAGGCGCAGCTAGTGCGAACCCAGCCTTAATGTTAGCACATATATTCCTTTTTCCTGTTATCTATTATATATTATGTACTCTTTTTTTAATATCCATTAAGCTTCAAGGTCCTTTTTTAATGTTTTGCCAGGTTGTTGGTACTGCTGGTTCCTGTGGTTCCATATGTATTATCCCCATCATGCTTTAGGAGAGTACAAATAGCACAGTGTCTCCAAGGTGGGCAGGCTTGAGAAAGAGGCATTACCACCTTTAAACAAGCATGTAGCCACACCCCCTTCATATCCACCATCCTCTGACTTCACAGGGTCTGATCCCACGCTGTCAAACAGGCTCTCTAGGTTCTTTATACAGTATCTCTGGTGGATGCATCCATTCCCTGAAGTGGACTGTACTGCACCCTTTAGGATCAGCATTAGATGGCAGCTTCAGACTACCTAACAGGTGCTTTGCATTTCTACTACATGTAAATGTTTTTTGTCTTTTTGCCAATAAAGGTTATATTATACTGCACTTATGCCCTCTGGTGTTCTTTTATGTTACTACAGATATTCCTTCTATGTTCTGAGGAGCTGCACTGAGTCAGCTTGAATCCACTTATTTTTTTTTTCAAAATCATTTATTTTTAATTTCAAGATCCATCAAGAACAGGAAAGTGGAAAGAAATAGGCATACATTACAAAATGATAGTGGGCGCACACTCAGATACACAAGCACCCTATGCAACAGCATATTTACAGTAAATTACAAATCAAGAAGAGATTCCATAGGCATATTCAAATAATTTCACGTCATCATCAAACAATCTAGGGAAAATGATTACGTGCAAAAGATTTGTCATTAGTACCTAAATCTAAAAAGACATTGTAGAAGGTGTATGTTGTGAGGCTATTTTGTGGACTTTAATGGTACTAATTACTCATTGTAATCCCTGTACTACCACTTTTACCTACAGGTAAGCCTACAATAAGGCTTACCTTTAGGTACCATGAATATCTCCTAAACTTGCACCATTTAGGAGATATTCACCATATACACTTGCGCCAATGTCATCAGCAGGAACGCGAAAATAACTCTGGGAGACATGTCGCCGGTCACATCGGTGTACGGGGACCGCTGCAACAGCATCAATCTAAGGTGATAAAGTATAAACTGTTAAATACCTTTTCTCATCAGCACTTCTATCAGTGTCTGATTAAAGCTTGTAGGAGGAGTTTTCATTCTACCCTGACTGTCTTATGATGCTGCAGGACCCCTGACCCTCTGTCTGGACAGTGCTGATTTGCCCTTTTCTGATCTCATGCACCCTTCCAAGAAAAAAAAAAGAAAAACTTTCTAGCAATACACACCAAACTGAGCCTCCTGTTTCCCCTTCCCGTAAATTATAAAGAGAATCATAACATTCCCTAAAACAGTTGTTAATCTGGGATGGTAAATAGAGCTTGTCCCCATTTTGGGAGTAAATGTATGGGACCCGCACACTAGCAGGCTTATGCTTGAGAGGAAGCCAGCTATTTAAAGCTCTTGTCTACTTAATGGACTGTTTGGTTTCTTCACAGTAAAGCTGGTCATACACTATACAAAAAATCGGCCGAACCCATTTTCGAAAAAACGAACGTTCGGCCGCGAGCGCAAACGATGGTGCCATCATATAATGGCCGATAAATCGTTCAGTGAACATATACCTAGTGCAGACAGGTCGGACGGGAAACACATTATTGAAAAATTCCAAACTTGTCCTTCGTTTTTTCAGCTCAAAAACGTCCAAACGATTATCGATTTTGTGTCCATTAACTGGCCGAAAAATCGAAAGAATGTTCTTTGACCGATTTTTCGGCCGATTTTTTGTATAGTGTATGGCCAGCTTAAGAGACTCCTCCTGGAACTAGTTCTGGCCAGCTCAGAAGATGGTTTTAAAAAAGAGCTGGACGCATTCCTATATACACAAAATATAATTAATTGTTAACATGTATAGGTAACAACGCCAGGGATTGTTGATCCAGGGAATATCCTATTGTCTTCAGGAAATCAGTAAGGATTTCTTTTTCATCACTGGAGCAAATTGAACCATATTTTATAGTTTTTGTACTTTTGCATTCCTCTGGATCCACTGTGGGAAGAAAGTTCTGGACATTGAGGTTTTCTATAAATGTATTTATTTTTCTATTGTTTAAACTAGATGGACTTTTTTCCAACTCATTTAAATATGTAACAGTGTAAACCAGTAAAAAATCTGCTCTAAACTCTAAAGATTTTGTTTAAAAAAGGGAATAGGTAGCTGAGCAAAACAATAGGCGACATGTACCAATGCAAAAAAAATTTAAATTATAAAAAATAAAATTACACCTAGTTGGGAACAAGACTTTTAACCTGTTGCCGACCGCCCGCCGTCATATGACGGCGGAGCGGTGCGGCACTTGTTGCGGCAACTAGGGGGCACGCGCCGCGGCTGACGCACGCACGCGTGCCCGCCGCGTCGCTGGGGACCCGATGCGCGTGCCCGGTGGCCGCGATGTCCGCCGGGCACCCGCGATTGCCCAGTACTGAGCAGGACGTGGATCTGTGTGTGTAAACACACAGATCCACGTCCTGTCACTGGAGAGGAGACCGATGGTGTGTCCCTTGTACATAGGGACACCGATCGGTCCTCTCCCCCAGTCAGTCCCCTCCCCCCACAGTTAGAATCACTCACATAGGGAACATATTAACCCCTGCAGCGCCCCCTAGTGTTAACCCCTTCCCTGCCAGTCACATTTATACTGTAATCAATGCATTTTTATAGCATGGATCGCTGTATAAATGTGAATGGTCCCAAAAATGTGTCAAAAGTGTCCGATATGTCCGCCGCAATGTCGCAGTCACAATAAAAAATCGCAGATCGCCACCATTACTAGTAAAAAAAAAAAATAATAAAAATGCTATAAATCTATCCCCTATTTTGTAGACGCTATAACTTTTGCGCAAACCAATCAATATACGCTTGTTGCGATTTTTTTTTTTACCAAAAATATGTAGAATAGGTATCGGCCTAAACTGAGGAAAAACTTTGTTTAAAAAAAGAAAAAATTGGATATTTATTATAATAAAAAGTAAAAAAATATTGTGTTTTTTTCAAACTTGTCCCTCTTCTTTTGTTTATAGCGCAAGAAATAAAAACCGCAGAGGTGATCAAATACCACCAAAAGAAAGCCCTATTTGTGGGAAAAAAATTATAAAAAATGTATTTGGGTACATCGTTGCATGACCACGCAATTGTCATTCAAAATGCAACAGGGCTAAAAGCTGAAAAATGGCTTGGTCAGGAAGGAGGTGTTTGTGCCTGGTAGGAAAGTGGTTAATACAGCTTAAAGGCAAAATTGTAAAATACACAATTCCTTTAACCACTTCTCGCCCAGCCTATTGTAATATGACAGCTGGGCGGGATGACCATCGTTTCAGCACAATTCGTCACTGGCTGTGTCCGATGACTGATCAATGTTCCTGCCTGCTGCTGGTACCATGCGATCGCTGTGACCAACCACAGCAGATCCCATGACAATTGTATACAATTGATGGCTTTTTTTCATGCCATTCATTGTGTACAATTGTGTTGCTAGCTGTGATCGGCCACAGTGATCACATGGTACAGGCAGGACCAACCACAGCCCATTTGCACCATGTGAATAGCTGTGACCAATCACAGCTAATCACAATAGTAAATACTGAATGAATCAGTTTCATTCAGTAAAAATGGTTGCTTATACCAGTCAAATGCACTGGTATAAGCCATCATAATGTGTAAAAAGAAATCCTGATCACTTCCCCAGAGTAGTACAGTGTTACTATGGTATGGCTTCTCACAGTGTGTTAAAAATTGTATCAGAAAAAGAATGTAATTAAAAAGAAATAATAAAAAAAAAATGGGAAAAAAGTATTACAGTATACATCGGTGTATAACACGCACATTCATTTTTAAAGGGAAGTTTCGGGAAAAAAACTTAAATTTTAAATAAGGAACTTTGAAGCAAAATAAGGGTCAGTGCCCATCTGCAGCCTCACCATTGCCATCAATGCAGCTTGATCAATGCCCATCTGCAGCCTCACAAGTG
Source organism: Lithobates sylvaticus (assembly GCA_028564925.1). Lineage (NCBI taxonomy): Eukaryota > Metazoa > Chordata > Amphibia > Anura > Ranidae > Lithobates > Lithobates sylvaticus. The sequence goes on from CM053038.1 coordinate 182,894,862, forward strand.
CCATCAATGCAGCCTCATGAGTCCACATCAATGTATCCTCACAAGTGCCATCAATGCAGCAGCCTCCCCATTGCCATCAATGCAGCAGCATCACCATTGCCATCAATGCATCAGCCTCACCATTGGCATTAATGCAGCAGCCTCACCATTTCCATCAATGCAGCAGCCTCACCATTGCCATCAATGCAGCAGCCTCACTATTGCCATCAATGTAGCAGCCTCACCATTGTCATCAATGCAGCAGCCTCACCATTGCATTCAATTCAGCAGCCTCACCATCGCCATCAGTGTAGCCTGATCGATACCCATCTGCAGTCTAGAGGGGACATGGAGGGGGGTAGGATGAGCGCGACAGATTACATACAGTGAGAATCTCCTATGATAGACAGAACAGTGGTCCAATGGTGGCCCAGGAGATGGGACTTCCTATTACAGAGGCCGCCAAGTAAACAGGAGATTTTCACGGTATGTAATCTGACGGCGCTCGTCCCGCCCCCTCCCTGTCCCCTCCGAGGCAGCTAAAATTAAAGTATTGGTGTATAACACGCACACACTTTTTGCACCCGATTTTAATAAATACATTTTAAAGAAATTTCCTTCAGTCACCAGTCAGTGTCCCTGATCACTGACACACCAGTTATATGATGATGCTGTACTGCACTGGTGACAGTATGTAAAAAAACAAAAACTTTTTATTTCTTAATCACCCAAAAATTTGTGACAAAAAAATTACAACTTCAAAAAGCTTGAAATGGCTCATACAAATACCTTGGACTGTCCACTTTCCAAAAAGGGGTCATTTGTGGGATATTTGTACTGTCCTGGCATTTTCGGGCCTCAATAAATGAGATAGGCCATCATCAGGATTGATTTGCACATATAATGCCGGTCACTCCAGGAGACTTTTGACTAGAAACAAGGGGCGACAGCACCTTTTCACCATTCTGTACAGGTATATAATCCATTGAGGTTTTAAGTTCTAGGTCTTTTGCTCTATTGATTTTCAGACTTTACTGATTAGTTGAAGGATTCCTTTACTTGTTTGCCTATTGGCTTCTGATTATGACCTTCCTCCATGGCCCCTGTAGTACCTTATGGGTATGAATTGGGTCTTTTTATTTAAGCAATTTGGAGATTAGTACATTTTTACTTACGTTGACCTACGTGCCACATTTTGCCTCCAATTTATATGTCTATAGATGCATTCAGTCTTAGTATTCTTTTTGCCTTTTTTAAATTTTTTGGATCAACAATCCCTTTGGTTATTTATATTTTGAAATGTTTTTGCATCATATATACCCTTTCCCTAATATTGGGCATTATTCTTGTATTCCAGTGGATATAATGTTCTGTGTTGAAACTTTGGGACAATTTTTGGTCTCTTTTCCATACTGTAACAGCACACATTGGCGTCCCTGAACCCATTTGATCCAAAATATTGAGTATTTCTTGGACCTCGCTATTTACCTGTATATTGGACCTCTGGTCCTTGTCAAATATTTATATTTATACATTTTCTGGTTTGTCCTCATACATCTTAGCTGGGTCTTTATCTACCTCCTGTGGCTGTGCATGGTATCCTTTGCACTATTTGACATCTAAACCCCCTTCCCTTGAGGGGGTTCCCCCAATTTGTCCATATCCTGGTTCAGGATTGTCCGAGGTAGGTGCTATGTGTTCTCTTGAAGCCATGACAAATGTTGTTTTGTTTCTTTTTTACACTTGTGTATGGTTATTATTTGTACAATCAACTGATATTTTGCTTTGTACTTTGTGCTAGAGCTGGGCTATTTGTGGTGGTCCCAAACTATTCCATGAGGAAGCCATCACTGGCGAAACATGTTGGGACTGTCAGGAACGGTGTTATTACCTGGATCACCTGCTGGTGTCACTATTTCCTTCGGCATCAAAGGGTGCAGTTCTGGTGGCCACCAGCGGGGGTCTCCCAGCAGATGGACATGCTGGTGATCAAGCTGCACCTGATGTGGAACTACTGGGAGTATATAAGCCCGTCCTTCACTGAAGCTCAGCGCTTCAGCATTCCTCCCTGCAAGCCTTGTCCCTGCCTGTTCTGATTCTGTGCCTGAAACCTGTTCCTGGTCCGCTTCCTGCCCTGCCCTGGACGTTGTTCCCTTACCTGGTTCCTGAGACCTGTCCCCTGATTCCTGCCTTGGCTTCCCCTTGCTTCTGCTTCCTCCACCTTGCCTCCTGTTCTCCTTGTTCTCTTCTCCCTGCCTTGTATATATGTGTTCTGTTTCCTTGTGTGTATTTATAGTTAGATTAGGGTTTGCTGTGTATTATTTGCATTCTTGCTTGTTTGTGGTTTGCTGTGTTGGTTTTTACGTGTGTCTTTATCCTTTAATAAATATATATTTTATCACTTACCTTGGAGCCTGATTCCTTTAGTGCAGCCCATTGATCTGTTCACTTGTGCCAGATGCCTGTGTTAGGCATCTCTCCCATGACAGGGACATAACATCTACTTGTGACCACTTTTTTTATTGGGACACCAGTGACCCATTACATGCAATATGTATATGCTCTATAATTGTTTTTAATAGAACCTTCTGTTCTTCTCTCCTTTTTGTATCAATAAAGAAATTATTTTATACAAACTTTATATGCAAAAAAAGAACCACAAAAATCCCAATCCTCCTCTTTCATTAGTATATACTATAGTTTGTGGACTAAATAATAAACACTGATTTTAGTTATTTTTACCAAAAAAATTTAGCAGAATACAGTCTGCCCCAAATGCATGAAGAAAGTTTATTTGTTTGCAAAATGTAATAAAATAAAACAAAGAAAAACATTTGTTTTCTACATTTTTGACCTTTTTTAGTTTATTTATCAAAAAATGAAAAAATCTAGTGGTGATTAAATACCACCAAAAGAAATTTCTATTTGTGTGAAAAAAATGTATAAATATTTCATAGGGGTGTAGTGTTGCATGACTGTGCAATTGTCATTCAAAGTGTGACAGCCCTGAAAGCTGAAAATTGTCCTGAGCAGGAAGGGGTTGAAAGTGCACTGTATTGAAGTGGTTAAATAACAGGCTTAAGGGATGTCTAAAACCTGCACATGAGATTGCACATCTGTATGATGTACTCCTGAAAAAGCTTGCTCGGCAGGGATTGATCTGCTGACCCCACTGAGCAGGCGGATTATAGGTCCGTCTCCGCTCCATTGTGCTGAGACTGAACTGTCAGAGTCCCGCTCTCCTCTATGGGGAGATCGGATGAAAACAGACCACCTGTCCATTTTCATCCAATCTGATCCACCAGACGGATGAAAAATAGGGTTTCTATCCATCTGGATTTGGCGGACAGGATTGAATCTGATAGCAGCGAGTGTCAGCGGACATGTCACCGCTGATATCCACCGCTCCATAGGGGAGACTGGAAGGTCTGATCAGGTCCGCCTGAAAAACTGACAGGTGGACCTGATCGAAAAAGCCTGTGTGAAAGGGCCCTAACACTGATAAGGGTCTGATATGGATTTTTAGGAGGAGCCCACATCACATTTTTCCTTAAAAGGACAGTATAAATTGTTTACAAAAAATGTGTATGTGGGTTTATGAGACTCCCTCTAAATCTTTAATCCATAGATACAAATTTTGTATAGATTTTTAGGGCATGGCCTCCCAAAATTCATGCCAGATTATTATCTAGACATGTAGCCTGGCTGGCCAGGAAAGGGGGACAGCTCCTCCCTCCCCTCACCCCAGTCCTCTTTTTTCTTGTCAAATTTGTTTATTGATTTTGAAAATATAAGCATTGGTACAATTAACAAAATATTGATTACATTAAATGGTAGCATTAGTTGAATTTACATGTCAGATCTTAGAATTTCTTGTAGTTACAAGCATTCAAAGATTTAAGTAGGCTATATGTTTTTAGAAAGACTAAGGAGTTACAATCAATTTTAAAAATTATATAATCAAGAGCAAAAAAAAATTAAAAAGTTGTTAAACTTAACTTGTAGAGTAATATGTAATAAAGAAATAATATTAATTACTACGAGATTCAGTTACTTATAATAGGACATTAGAGCTTACTAGCTATTATTGTATTATAATTGAACATTCTAAAAGTGAATGTTTTCTAAAGTGTGCGCTATTCTCTAAATTTAGTTTTTCCAGAACTGGGGTTAATTGTTTTAGTTTTTTTTTCTCTAAATTTAGTTTTTCCAGAACTGTAACTGAGTTCTGTGGGTTAATTGTTTTAGTGACAGGCTGAGAACGCAGCCTGGTTGGACGTGTTAGGTACCAATCTTTCTCGGAGCCAATCAGTGGGAGCATCTGACCCCACTGTGTATACCGGGAAGGGGTATTTAAGATGCTGAAGTCACGTGTGCCATGAGGGTTCGGCTTGCTCTTTGATTCCTGGTTCTGGTCCGGACCAACACCATGAGGGGCCCCCGACCCAGGAGCATCTGCTGCCCCATAAGCCTGGTCACCCTGACCATCTCCAGAGGCCCTCGTGGTCTGGGGTGGGGATCCGTCTGTTCCCGAGCCTCGGAACTGGCTAGTTAGAGGCCCAGTAATTGAAGGAGGATTCTGAGGTGTCCCGGTGTCCTCTCAGGATTGGAGAGGCACAGCAACTCGTAGAAGCGACCAGGGGAGGTCTCTTCGGAGGAGGACCAAGAAGCTGGCTGCTTGGTAAGAGCCTGGGAGCTGAGATTGCATGGACACTAGTGAATCCGCATTTCCTACGGTATCGCCAAAATGGCTGGATGATTCAGGTACCATAGGAAAAGTTCCTAAACCCATCCTTCGGTTACAACATAGTCTGTGGCAGAGACTTTTGCATTGTTCACTTGAAGTTTCACAACCTAGTCTGTGGCAGAGACTGTGCTAATCTTTGAATCACTTGTTTGCTGCTAGATCTACAGACAGGGGTTTATCCAACAGTGAAGTGTCCAGTTGCAAGTGGCTACTCTCTAAAAAGACATTTACTTGATGTCAGCAGTTCTGAAGTGCCTGAGCTTTATCACCCGTGCCCTCTATTCCCAACTGAAAGACTGTGTTATATTTGAACATTTCTTTTTGCAAATAAAAAAAATCCTCAAAAAGACTTTTGAGTGTCGGCCTCTGCAATTACTGGGTATTAACCCTGGGAACCCCTAGACAACGAATGACGAGCTACAATGAGGAGGTAAATCGGTAAGCCCAGAAAATACATAGCCACCCCGCAGGGGTTATGGCGCTACAGTAATTATAAATAGGAGAAGACAGGATAGAATAAGGAGCGAAGAAAAAACTAAAAGGAAAGTAAAAATAAGAAAATAAAAAAAATAATTTAAAAAATCTGGACTAGTAGAGGTTTCCAGGGATTTATTAGTAACAATATATACATAGTATATATTTAGCAATTATTCAAAACAAAATTATATAGTTACCAAGGTCTTAGTAAAGAAGTGTCAAAATTAGGAGAAAGAAAGTGGGTCACCCAAAAACTCCATATTTTCTCAAATTTAGGTATGGTATCGTTGGATATGGCATCTGTTTTCGAGAGGATCATGGCTTGATGTATTCTATTTGTAGTTTCAGAAAGCATTAATGATGAGGACTTCCACACTTTGGTGCTAGTCTGCTTTGCGGCTGTGTTAATTTGTAGAAGGAGTTTAAATTGTGTATAGGAGATTTGGGTAGGCTTTAAATTTAGAAGCGCAATTATCGGATCTGGGATGATAGTTTTCTTGAATAATTTAGAGAGCATTAGGAATATTTCTTTCCAATAATTTTTTGCTATATGGCAATCCCAAAAGATATGAAAATGCATTCCTGGATCACCACAGCCGTGAAAGCAAAGTGGAGAGTATTGTGGAACATATTTTGCAATCCTAACAGGGACCAGATACCAACGCATAAGTACTTTATAGTTCGCCTCTAAGGCTACTACATTTTGAGAAGATATTTTGATATCGGCCCAGAGTCCATGTTAAAACCAAGATCATTCTCCCATTTTTCCACATAGGAGGGTGTTTTTGTATCAGGCAAAGCATTCAGGTGACTATACAACATTGACACGAGCCCCTTTGAATGGGGGTCATTTTTACAAATACGTTCAAAATGCGCTATGTAACATAGATTACCTCTACCTTGTATAAATGGCATCAATTTTTTTAGATCTGTAGATAACAAAAGAGTTCTGAATCTGGAATTTGATGGGTTTCACATATTTCAGGAAATGTTTTAAGTGAAGTGGTCGTTATCAGGTCATAGAGTTGTGTTAAGTCAGCAGAAATCCATTTTTTAAAAGTTTTAGAAGATGTATGAGCCGGGTAGAAAAGTGGATTTCTAATAAATGATACAAGAGGTATATGCGGAGATTGTAGTCTTTTAATTACTTTGATCTATCCCATATAGCAATTGTATGTTTAGTAATCTTATTTTTTATTATTTTAAGGTCAGAAGAGGTAGACCCTATTAGATTTGGTATGGTGATCGGAGCACAGTCAATTGATTCAATCGCTACCCAGAGGGGGACCTCATGTTTCGTGTGATATTTAGGAATATGTGCTATTTGTGCTGCATGGAAATAATCAGTAAAGTTAGGGAAACCTAATCCTCCTTTAAGTTTAGAAACCAGTCCTCTTTTTTCTAGTCCTCATGTGGTTCCCTCCAGTTGATCTCTCACTGTCATCTGCTCTTTCCTCCCTTCTTTCTCCCCTTCTCTCCCCTTCTCTCTTCTCTATTCATTCTCCACTAACAGAGAGTGCATTGTGCATCATGCACACTCTCTACATCAGTTACCATCATCATTAAAGCGGTAGTAAACTTAGAAAATACAACATACTAGCACATTATGTGAAACTTACCTTAAATTAAGCCCTCCAGTGGCACGCTGACAAGGCTTCCATCTTCATCTGGTCTTCCTTCCGGGTTGGCGAGCTCCGGTCCTTTGATTGGATGAGCTGCGATTACGTCACTCCTGCACATGCGCACAAGAGCCGCTGTTCACAGCACAGGGTTCTGAAGGAGCGGCACAGGAAGGAACAGTGCCGGTGACGTCACTGCCAGCTTTACAAGTAAGTATCCGCTAAACAACGCATGTTTTGGAGATATTTACTGTACCTATAGGTAAGCCTTATTATAGGCTTACCTATAGTTAAAAAATCAACCAAGGGAGTTTACACCCACTTTAAAATGACTGCCTGTAAAGATAAGTGCATGGTCTTCTATAAACATTCTTATCTCACTTTAAATTTATCAAAGGTGGATAACATTACTGTATAATGTGACTCTCTGTAACTTTGATAAGGTATGTGTGCTTGTTGGTGTGGTGGGGGGGAGTGGTCATTGTGGCTTTATCAGAATTGCTGTTCAGTATACAAATATGGATTTACATAAAAGGACAATGTTTTGTTTTATTTATTTTTAATAAAGGATTTTTTTTACAGTGTCTGTGTTCTTTTTTTACATTTTTTTTTCATTCATTGTGCAAGGTATCCCCCCAGTGTTGAGGGCATATGCCCTGCTATTGTTTAGGAGGGGGGGCTCAAGCTCACTGTCTCCTTTTCTGGCAATTACTTAGGAAGGTGCAGAAGAAAAAATATTTTGTACAATTGCTACATTTCATTCATGTCCAAGAGAAACTAAAATGCATTTTTTTGTTTCTGTTAAGATCTGTGGCTTGCCTTTTGTTCAGACACAAATGAAACAAGTATATTTCCAGCAAATACTCCTTTTTGCTGAAAAAATCTCTTTTGAAAATTTGTAATGTGTTTAATACGAAAACTGTAGACAAGCGTGCTTAAAAGTGGGGTCAAAATAGAATGATGAATTGCTGTGGCTAAGTCATACTCCGGTGAGTAGTGGGTTTCAAGATTTATATACATGACGGCAGCACTTCCATAAAAAACAAAAGCTATAAGAAAGTGGGATGCACAGGTGGAGAAGGCCTTTTTTCGTTCCTCTGATGTCTTCATCTTGAATATTGCAGCCAAAATATTAGCGTATGTAATAGTAATAGAAAATGAGGTCAATATAATTGTAAAGGAACTCATAGCGAACTCCAAGATAATGGTGAGATCAGTGTTAGCACAGGCTAGGTTCAAAAGTGGACAAGAGTCACAAAACAAATGCTGAATTTCATTTGGCCCGCAAAAAGGTAACTGATTAACTAAAATAAGAAAGGGTAGCGGTGTAATAAAACCAAGAATCCAACATATTGCTATAAGTAACTTACTTGACTTTAATGTCATTATAGCATGATATTGTAGGGCCTTACAAATTGCTATATAACGATCGTAAGCAATTACATTCAGGAGAAAATTCTCAGTTATTATAAGTGAGTGGAAAAAATACATTTGCACAAGACAGTAGTTAAATGAAATATACGCTCTTCCATTTAAAATTAAAGTAAACAGTGTTGGATAGACAGCTGTAACAATACCTATCTCAGAGAGGCATAAGGCAAAGATAAAAAAATACATAGGGACATGAAGACGAGAGTCAAAAAGAATTACAAACAGTGTAATAATAGTACCAGCAGTAATGATGAAATAGAGTAAAAGCAACAGGGTGAAAAATAGATGTTGGTGGTGGGCTATATTGGTGAACCCCACTAGGATAAACTCATGGATACTCTGGTTGTACATTGTATTTATGTGCAAATTCTACTTTCAATAGTCTTAATTCCTATAACAGCCTTATTTCTCCTAAGAATAAATAATTTAATAATAATATTAAAATAATTTTGATTACATTCATTTTTAAATACATACGGTAATTAAAGTAAAAAATCTAATCAATAAAAGTTTGGTAAAAAAAAAAAAAATAGCATGGTTCCTCTTGAATCAAAAGATTTCTACATTCCTTAATAACAAATGAGAACATTTGAGATGGTTTGGAACACTTGGACTGAATATTATCATTATCCTTGATCAGTCCCTTTTGACCATATAGTGGAACTATGGAACTATACAGTCCACAGACATGATGTACCTATTTACAGATCATAATTGTAAAGTTCCATAAACAGTTTTGACTAAAATTGTGTCAGTTGTCAAGTGTGTTCATAAACCATTGAAAAAAAAAACTTATTGAAACAGAAATAGTTTTTGGTGGTGGTAAATGGTCCAGCATAGTCACCTTATCTCCATATATCAATAACAATAGTGATGCAGACTATATCAAAGTTAACATCTAAAGCTGAAAGATCCTAAGTCAGCCATTGTCAACCTTTTTACCCCAGATAAACCCTTTAACCAGTTCAAGTCTGCACACTTTCACACTTCCAGTCCGGGCCAATTTTCAGCTTTCAGCACTGTCACACTTTGACAATTATTCAGTCATGCAACACTGTAATTTTTTATCATTTTTTGAGACAGAGAGAACTTTCTTTTGGTGATATTTAATCCCACCTTTTTTTATTTTATTTTGTTATGTAAATGAACAGTTTATGTTCTAAAGCTTTGCAAGTAAATAATCTTTATTCATAAATTTAGGCTAAAATGTATTCTGGTACATTTCTTTGGTAAAAATAACCCAAATTAGTGTATATTATTTAGTCTGTATGAAAGTTATAGAGTCTACAATCTCTGGTATATAGATTTGAAAATTGATCAGTCCAGCCCTAAATGCCAGGACAGTACAAATACCCCTCAAATGACCACTTTTTTAAAAAGTACAGAGATTTTTTTGTTGATAGAAACAGATAACCACCGCTCCAGGACTATCCTTCTCAGCGAATGCTCCTGCCCTGCTCCTGTGTGGGAGCCCCAGGTGCTGGCTAATGGCACAGCAAATTGGAAATCAGGAAGAACTCCGGACAGCCGAACACCGGGAAAATTTAAATTCAAAAAGGTTTATTTAAAAACAGGAATCACTTCAATCCAAAGCACGACAAAAAGGGGGTACAGAGCTGACACGTTTCGCGATTCCTGTTTTTAAATAAACCTTTTTGAATTTTAATTTTCCCGGTGTGCGGCTGTCCGAAGTTCTTCCTGATTTCCAATTTTTTAAAAAGTAGACAGCCCAATATATTTAAAAAGAGGAATGACGAGTTCTTTAACCACTTGTTCACCAGCCGCCGTCATTATACAGTGCCAGGTCAGTTTATTCCCACAAATTGCCGTAGGTGTATGCCGTCACCTTTAAGGGCGATAGCAGGCACAGCGGGGGACCCGATGCGCTTGGCCGGCGGCCACGATGTCTGCCGACCACCCGCAATCGTGGGCACGAGAGACAGAATGGGGATGTGTGTATGTAAACACACAAATCCCTGTTCTGACAGGAGAGGAGAGACAGATCTGTTGTTCCTACTAATCAGGAACAGTGATTTTCTCCTCCTCTAGTCAGTCCACCCCCCCCCACAGTTAGATACACTCATGAGGGAACACCCCCCTAGTGTTAACCCCTTCCCTACCAGTGACATTTACACAGTAATCGGTGCATTTTTATAGCACTGATGTCAATGGTTCCAAAAAAGTGTCTAAAGTCTCCACCGCAATGTTGCAGTCCCACTAAAAATCGCAGATCGCCACCAGTACTAGTAAAAAAAAAATGCCATAAATATAATCCCTATTTTGTAGATGCTATAACTTTTGCACAAACCAATCAATATATGCATATTGCAATATTTTTTTAACAAAAATATGTGGAAGAATATATATCGGCCTAAACTGATAAAGACATTAATTTTTTACTTTTTTTTGGATTTCCTGACTACATATCACATTTTGGAGGCCCTGGAGCACTAGGCCAGTGGAAACAGTTGGGGACACTAGCTCTGTCTGCTGACTGTGGTAATGGCATATGGTGGTGATCAGGACGTTGGTATAGCAGTGATCAGGACACTGGTATGGCTGGGATTAGGACATTTGTATGGGGAATGGTGGTGATCAGGACAATGGTGTGCTGAGCAGCAGTGATCAGGATGCTGGCATAGTGTTTGGCAGTGATCAGGATGCTGGTATGGCATATGGCAGTGATCAGGGCGCTAGTATGAGGTATGGCAGTTATCAGGATGCTGGTATGGCATATGGCAGTGATCAGGGCGCTAGTATGAGGTATGGCAGTGATCAGGATGCTGGTGTGCTGAGTAGCAGTGATCAGGATACTGATAAGGGGTATGGCGGTAATCAGGTGGATTGTATGGGGTATAGCTGTGATCAGGACGCTGGTACGGGGTATGGCAGTGGTCAGGATGCTGATATGGAGTATAGTGGTGATTAGGATGCTGGTATAGCAGTGATAAAAATGCTGGTATGAGGTATGGTGATAATCAGGACACTGGAATGGAGTATGGCGGTGATCAGAATGTGGTATGGTATATGACGGTGATCAGGATGCTGGTATGAGGTATGGCAGTGTTCAGGACACTGGTATCGGGTATGGCAGTGATCAGGGCACTAGTATGGCATATGGCGGTGATTAGGATGCTTGTATGAGATATGCCACTGATCTGGGCACTGGTATGGTTTATGGCGGTGATCAGGATGCTGGTATGAGGTATGGATGCGGTGATTAGGATGCTGGTATGGCATATGGTGGTGATCATAAGCTGGTATGGTGTATGGAGGAGATCAGGATGCTGGTATGACATATGGTGGCGATCAGGACGCTGGTATGAGGTATAGTGGTAATCAGGACACTGGTATGGGGTATGGCTGCGATCAGGACACTGGTATAGGATATGGCAGTGATCAGGACACTGGTATGAGTTATAGCACTGATCAAGACCCTGGTATGGCAGTGATCAGTATGCTGGTATGGCATATGGCAGTTATTAGGATGTTGGTATGCTATATGGCAGCAATCGGGATGCTGGTATGAGATACGGCGGTAATCAGGACACTGGTATGGGGTATGGCATCAATCAGGACACTGGCATCATTTTATGATTTTCATGTCTCAGGAAGCCCTTGCTAAAACCAATTAATGGGGGGTCAGTGAGAAAAATGGGAGGAGTACAATCCTTAGGGCTAGTTTACACTTGCTTTAAAACAAGACTTTGGACACGCTTTGTTAAAGCTCTCTAAACGCCAGTCAAAGCCTCTGTCACTAAATAAAATGGTTAGCTTACAGTCCTGTTTTCACCTTGCGTTTGCCTTGCTTCGGCTTTGCTTCAAAAATGTTACCCCATGTAGCTTTAGTTGTGCTTCAAAGCATCTTCAAAGCCTCCGTAGAACTCTATGACAAAGCTCACTTGAAGCTCGGTTGAAGCACCTGTGGCTTTTGAGAGGCTTAGCTTCACTTTGATTTGGATTAATTGCAGGTATGAGATATCAACACACACACACGGGCATCTGTCAAGAGCATCACAAAAGCATCCCTCATGCTTCACCAAAGCATCACCAAAGCTTCATCGAAGGACCACCAAAGCTTAATCGAAGCACTACCGAAGCATCAAAAACACAGCATTAAAGGATGTTGAAGCGGTAGGCGCTTTAATGTGTGTTGAAGCCAAAGCAAGTATAAATGAGCCCTTAGAGTGACGGTCAAAATGCAACTGTGGACAGCTAAAAAGATCATTGATTTCATGTGCCTTGCTTTGTGCACTGGTCAAAATCATTTGGTGGAGGAGGGATTATGGTGTGGGGTTGTTTTTCAGTGGTTGGGCTTGGCCCCTTAGTTCCAGTGAAGGGAACTCTTAGGACATCAGCATACCAAGACATTTTGGACAATTTTTTTGCACCCAACTTTGTGGGAACAGGATGGCCCCTTCCTGTTCCAACATGACTGCACACCAGTCCACAAACAAGGTCCATAAACACATGGATTAGCGAGTTTGGGGTGGGGGACCTTGACTGGCCTGCACAGAGTCCTGACCTCAACCCGATAGAACACCATTGGGATGAATTAGAGCAGAGACTGTGAGCAAGGCCTTCTCGTCCATATCAGTGCCTGACCTCACATATGCACTTCTGGAAGAATGGTAAAACATTCCCATAGACACACTGCTAAACCTTGTGAACAGCCTTCCTAGAAGGGTTGAAGCAGTTATATCAGCAAAGGGTGGGCCAACTCAATACTGAACGCTACAGACTAAGACTGGGATGCCATTAAAGTTCATGTGAGTGTAAAGGCAGGCATCCTTTTATTCTGACTGTTAGTGTAAAATAATAAATGAAATGGAACAGCAGCACACTAAAGTTTGGTTTGAAGAAAAAATGGTTGCATGATAAGATCTATGGAAATTAAGTGGATTTTTGACGCTAATTAGTATCAGTACTGCACTTAGAACCTATACATAAATAGATCATTATAAAGATAAACTATTATAAAAATCTGCCAAATTATTAAGCTATAGCATTTTTTGATAAATAATATGCTCTGCTGCCTAGAAAAAAAGGCTCAGCTTGTTAGGCAACCATTACATTGTTCTTTTTCAAACTGCTTAGTTTAGAAGGAACAAAAGTCTATGGAAAAAATATGAACACATATTTGTGGTAAATTTATGGTTACACATACACTTATAAGTAATAGAATACATTTTTCATGGACTAGCTTTCGGGTGTGTCCCCTTCTTCAAGGTCTAAGCAGTACTGATTAACAAAAGTTTTAGCAGAAGGTAAATGGTACCCCAATATTCACATTTACTTATGGCTGACCTGGAGGAGAATTTCCTATACAGCATACAACAAAAGCCATACAGATATTACCACTACATTGATGATATCTTCATGATATGGACTGAAGGTGAAGACAATCTAAAACAATTTTTCTCATTGATCAACACTTTTCACCCATCTATCAAACTAAAAATGGATTATTCGAACACACATGTCAATTCCTAGACACTACAGCATACATCAGGGATGATAAGCTTCACACGTCGATATACAGAAAACCCTCTGACTGATGCAGCTATCTCCATAATTCCAGTTTTCACCCCCAACACACTAAATGATCATACACAGCCAGGCTATCAGATACCACCGAATATGTTCAGACCCAGAAGGCCGAGATAAACATCTCAGAACACTGGCAGACTCCTTCCATAAGAAAGGTTACAAAGACAAAACCATCAACAACAGCATAAGCACAGCCTTGAAAACCCAAAGAGAAAATCTCCTCCAATACACAGCGAAAAAAAACAAACAACCGAGTACCTCTAGTCACCACATACAACCCAACACTAGAAGGGATCAAAAAGATAATCAAAGATTTACAACCCATTATAACGGAGGATGAAACTCTGAAAAAATATTCCAACAACCCCCATTATTGGCTTTCAGACAACCACCCAACCTCAGACATAAACTAATCAGCAGGAAACTTCACTCTGATTATGAAATCACAAATAATGGAAGCAAACCCTGCAATAAAAAATGCTGCAAACTGTGCAAACAGATCAATCTATCCAAAAGTGTCACACACACACAAATGGGTCCTTCAATATCACGAAATCAGACAGCTGTACCTCCAGTAATGTGGTGTACCTCATCCAATGCAACAGGTGCAGCAAAGGATCTTATGTTGGTGAAACAGGACAGAAGTTACAAGTGAGGATGAATTTGTACAGACATACCATCAAGGAACATAAGGAAGATGGTCTCTGCACACCTGTGGGACATCATTTCTCACAACCGGACCACACTATAGAAGACTGCAATTTTTTAGTTTTTAAAGGGAATTTCAGAACTATCCAGGAAAGGAAAACATTTGAGCTAAGAATTATACTTCTTTTTGATACAAAAAAACAATGGCCTAAATTTAGATATTGGTTTCCCCACCCACTATACTACAATTGTATGTGACCCCCTCTGTGACCCCCCCCCCCCCCAGTCTATAGTTTTCCCTCCGTCTTATCTCACTTGCTGATAGCTTTATTACCATTGCCATACTATTGATTTGTATGTGTTTTTTTTTTCTTTTTCCTTTTCTTTTTCCTTTCCCTCAGAGATTTTTTTTTGTTTTGTTTTGTTTTAAATTATACCTTCTGCTAAAACTTTTGTGAATCAGTACTGCTTGAACCTTGAAGGGGACACACCCTGAAAGCTCGTCCATGAAAAATGATATGTTAGTGCAAATAAAAAAGTATCAAGGACAGTACTCAATTTTCTCTGTCACAATTGCACTAATATGGCTACAATCACCTCAAGTAATAGAATGTAACAGTTCAGTAAACCCGGTAATCAGATTTGTATGTTACATTGAGCTAAAAGGCATAGTTTGGTATGTAATCACACATCATTTGGATGACTACTTTAACACCACACTTATAATGGCAGCAAATCCTTGCCTACTAAATGTAATTTTGTAAATTGAATAATACAAGAATTAGTATAAAACTGTAGGAGATATTTACCCACCTTTGACAAGCATGACGTGTAATGATTTACATGAAAACTCAAATTGGTGGCAATTTTAAATAAAATTGTGAATTGTTTTATAATTGATCTTTACATTATTCGTCTTCTGTGTAATAATATAATTATTGTTCTGAATTATTTAGTTCTGCGTAATGATCTTTTCCTTTCCAGTTTAAAAGACTTTAATAGCTTTCATGCTCCCTTATGATCAAATATATATACTAACACTTATATCTTTTGGGAAAACAATAGACATAATGTAAAACCTCTAGAGATGTTCCAGGTGTGACCAGGTGTCCATATCTACAGATTGATCTTCTAATTGATGTATTAATCTCTGACTTCTTGTTTTGATGTCAATTTAGTTCAATCTTGGAGAAGAAATTCCATTATTAATCTTTTATTTTTATACTGTGTCTCCAAGACCAGAGGTAATAAAGCTGTAAAATCCACTCCATGGCAATTACTGCAAACTGAAAAAGAAAAAAGACACTAGCTGGAGATGATATTTGGCTGCTCACCCCTGGGATGTGAAAACAAAAAAGAGAGGGTCCCCCCAAAAGGGATTGGTGGGGTTTTTAGGCAGCGTTCGGGAAATAAGTTCTCTGAGAGTTGTTATTATATTCAAAAAATAAGTCTTTATTGGGTTAAAGATGTCACATGTGACATATGAATAAAGGTAAAAATCTGAGGCATGGGTCCCAAATGAATAAAACAATACAGAAATATTAAAACAAATTTACACTAGCAGACAAAAAAGCTTTTACAACAATGTGGTTTACATAGCCAAATGTTGGGAGTAAAAGTAGACCTGACGCGTTTCGACCCGTTTTAGTAGGGGTCTTCCTCAAAGGTGATTTTGTCTAATGTGTAAATTTCCTTATACTTTACTCCTTATGTATGATGGGGCTCCCTCTAGGTCGGTGTATTCCAGGTCCTGGATAGCGTCCCGCTATGGTGCCCCCCAGTGGGCACGCGGCAGGTAGGGCGATCCAAACGAGACCTACGAGGGGTCACATCCAATGAAGGGGCTACCCACGGATCCGTGCGTGGGCCAGACTGGCAGGGGAAGAGGGATGGGTTGAAGGGGGAAGGGAAAAATGAAAGGGGGACAGGGGAAGGATGACGGTAGGGTTCCTTGGGGTCCCCTGTTTCGCACACCTAATGAGGTTGATGTATTTTGCTCAGGTTGCGAGGTGCTGGTAAAGACCCATATGTTGCAGACCAGGGTATGTTATACTGGTCGCAGGTTCCAAAGGTGGGATACCCCGTTGCGTTTGTATGGCGTGGTGCTTGGATCATCACATGGAGAGATAAGTCTCCATGTGATGATCCAAGCACCACGCCATACAAACGCAACGGGGTATCCCACCTTTGGAACCTGCGACCAGTATAACATACCCTGGTCTGCAACATATGGGTCTTTACCAGCACCTCGCAACCTGAGCAAAATACATCAACCTCATTAGGTGTGCGAAACAGGGGACCCCAAGGAACCCTACCGTCATCCTTCCCCTGTCCCCCTTTCATTTTTCCCTTCCCCCTTCAACCCATCCCTCTTCCCCTGCCAGTCTGGCCCACGCACGGATCCGTGGGTAGCCCCTTCATTGGATGTGACCCCTCGTAGTTCTCGTTTGGATCGCCCTACCTGCCGCGCGCCCGCTGGGGGGCACCATAGTGGGACGCTATCCAGGACCTGGAATACACCGACCTAGAGGGAGCCCCATCATACATAAGGAGTAAAGTATAAGGAAATTTACACATTAGACAAAATCACCTTTGAGGAAGACCCCTACTAAAACGGGTCGAAACGCGTCAGGTCTACTTTTACTCCCAACATTTGGCTATGTAAACCACATTGTTGTAAAAGCTTTTTTGTCTGCTAGTGTAAATTTGTTTTAATATTTCTGTATTGTTTTATTCATTTGGGACCCATGCCTCAGATTTTTACCTTTATTCATATGTCACATGTGACATCTTTAACCCAATAAAGACTTATTTTTTGAATATAATAACAACTCTCAGAGAACTTATTTCCCGAACGCTGCCTAAAAACCCCACCAATCCCTTTTGGGGGGACCCTCTCTTTTTTGATTACTGCAAACTGTACCCACAAACAATCACATTTTCTTTGCTTTAGTTAGATGATTAATTACATTTTACTTCATAATTTGCTCCCCAGTACAAAGCTATCAATTTGTCAGGCTTTTTTTTTTTTTTTTGGGGGGGGGGGGGGGGGGGGGGGGGGGGGGGGGCCATTCACACCTTTGTGCTTTGGTGCTTGTTGCATTTACTATTGTAATCCACAAAATGCATTTAAACACAGGTCAACTTTTTTTTCTTTTCATCTTTCTGTTTTCCAATCCAGGAAGGCTTCTGAAAGAAAAGTACTGGCCAGAGATTGTCACTACCTCTGGGACAAAAAAACATAAACAAAAAAAATAAATATATATTTTTTTTATGAAATTTATGTATTGCCAATAAAATATAACGTTTTTTCTTGTTTAAGAAAATAAGAAATAGAAAAAATAACAGGGTCAATTTGTTACATTAAAAATGACATGCTGTGTGTAAGTTATTCATAAAAATATTCCTGTTTTTATATAAAAAATGAATTGGTAGACAAGAATACCATTTTCAACATGTTTTTTTTTTATATTCTGTTGTAAGAACGTATTCCTGTTCTTGCTATATACTCTGAATTCTTTACATTATTGAAAATAAAAATAAATTTGTCTATTTTGAATGGCTGAACCAGTTCAGTTTTAGTTTCTCCTACACGCTTTTTTTCTATAGGTGTAGACAGAAAAGTTCTTCTCCTGTGCTTGTGCTGGTGGTTTTAGTACAAAATGGTATTTTCAAATGATATAATATATTATGTGAAGAGAATATGCGTGCCCCGCTGCCTGAACTGACTGGGAGAAGTCTGGAAAAGCTGGGTAATGAAGGAAAAAAGAGGCGCGTGACCTAACGTATGAATCAAGTTGATAAATAAAGTTTATTTTAAACAAATAAATGAATACAACAAAAATTACTAGATGTTCATCAAAACAGGTTACAATATTCACATTTGATAAAATAGTGGAAATGATTAGAAAACCTATGCAAGGGTATAGGCTGAATCAATGGCTAACACATTTCAAGGGGATTCCTCTTCATCAGAGCCTTGGAAGACAGAAAATGGTCTGTATCATGTGGTGGATTTATATAGAGAGCGATGACTGCATGGGAGATGGGTCACATGACAGATGGTGGATTCTCCTCTGTTCTAGTGGTGTTCTCTTCCACATCACAACGCTCTTGGTTCCGTATGGTATATACAGTAGTTGTAGTTCATTAGTTGTCATTAGTTATCAACTTGATTCATGCGTTAGGTCATGCGCCTCCTTTCTCTCTCATTACCCTGCTTTTTTTCTAGTAGTTCCAGTACTACAACATTTAAAGTGGATGTAAACCCACTGTCATCGTTTCTAATTTACTAACATAGGACATATCTAGAAGGATATACATGCCTCCTGCATGTATTCTTACCTGTCATAATTCACCCCTTTAGCTGTGTGGAGCCCCACAATATTGCCGAATCTGTGGGTGGATCTGCTGTCTGGTGCTCGGTGGGCGGAGTCGTGATATCAAAGGACTCCTCTGCCCACCACTACACTCCCCTGGCCAGCCAGCATTGTGAGGACGAGCCTTGTGCCAGGGGAGACTAAAGTGCATGCACAGGAGTGGCAGAGCGTGCTCTGTGAAGAAGCAGAGCGCGCTCATGGCCCCATGTCACTCCTGCGCATGTGCACAGAGGACCATTGTACAGAGCTGTGTGTGAGCTGTAGAAGAAAGGAGGGTGTATAATGCCTCTCTAAGGCTCCTGCATGAGATATGTAAATCACCTGTCACTCACAGCACGGGGGTGGGGGGACTGACTGGTATTTCTCTGTCTCTCCTTTTTTATCTCACTGAAAAAAGATAAGAGGACTGCTCAGAGCTGGATTAACTCTTCATGGCAAGACTGGGCACAGATGACATGAAATCCTATACTGTACAAGTTACAAATATTTTATAAAAAAAATAAAAAAATCGGGTTTACATCCACTATAAGTTAAATAAAAGAATTCTGAAAAAAATATTTTTCCCCATTGAGATCTGATGTGTTTTTAAAGTGTTCCTTACATTTTTTGAAGGTCGGTATGGTGGCCTGAATTTATGGGAGGAGCCTGGGGGTATTTAACCAGCCCGCTCGCCTGTGTTCTTTGTCGGTTTCCTGTGCACGATACCCACCCATCCTCTTTTCAGGGCATTTCTCAAATTAATTTCTCTTCACAAAATATTAATTTCTAATCTTGGGTATGCCCCCTTATTTTGGCATACCGTCCATCAGACCAGGGTACACTTTATGTCCATTTCATGTTCTAGGTCTTATGGCAAGTCTATGTTGCTCATATCCTTATCGGCCATAGGGCTTCAACCATAAATATATTTATATATATATATATATATATATATATATATATATATATATATACACACACATACACAGTATCTCACAAAAGTGAGTACACCCTCACATTTTTGTAAATATTTTATTATATCTTTTCAAGTGACAACACTGAAGAAATAACGCTTTGCTACAATGTAAAGTAGTGAGTGTACAGCTTGTAAACGTGTAAATTTTCTGTCCCCTCAAAATAACTCAACAGACAGCCATTAATGTCTGAACCGATGGCAACAAAAGTGAGTACACCCCTAATTTAAAATGTCCAAATTGGGCTCAAAGTGTCAATATTTTGTGTGGCCACCATTATTTTCCAGCACTCCTTGGGCATGGAGTTCACCAGAGCTTCACAGGTTGCCACTGGAGTCCTTTTCCACTCCTCTATGATGATATCACGGAACTGCTGGATGTTAGAGACCTTGCCCTCCTCCACCTTCCATTTGAGGATGCCCCACAGATGCTCAATAGGGTTTTGGTCTGGAGACATGCTTGGCCAGTCCATCACCTTTACCCTCAGCTTCTTTAGCAAGGAAGTGTTCATCTTGGAGGTGTGTTTGGGGTCATTATCATGTTGGAATACTGCCCTGCGGCTCAGTCTCCGAAGGGAGGGGATCATGCTCTGCTTCAGTAAGTCACAATACATGTTGGCATTCATGGTTCCCTCAATGAACTGTAGCTCCCCAGTGCCAGCAGCACTCATGCAGCCCCAGACCATGACACTCCCACCACCATGCTTGACTGTAAGCAAGACACACTTGTCTTTGTACTCCTCACCTGGTTGCCGCCACACACGCTTGACACCATCTGAACCAAATAAGTTTATCTTGGTATCATCAGGCCACAGGACAGTGTTCCAGTAATCCATGTCCTTAGTCTGCTTGTCTTCAGCAAACAGTTTGTGGGCTTTCTTGTGCATCATCTTTAGAAGAGGCTTACTTCTGGGACGACAGTCTTGCAGACCAATATAAAGCAGTGTGAAGAATATGGTCTGAGCACTGACAGGCTAACCCCCCACCCCTAAACCTCTGCAGCAATGCTGGCAGCACTCATATGTCTATTTCCCAAATACAACCTCTGGATATGACACTGAGCATGTGTGTTTAACTTCTTTGGTTGACCATGGCGAGGCCTGTTCTGAATGGAACCTGTCCTGTTAAACTGCTATAAGGTCTTGGCCACTGTGCTGCAGCTCAGTTTCAAAGTCTTGGCAATCTTCTTATAACCTAGGCCATCTTTATGTAGAGCAAGAGACTTTTTTGCAATGAGGTGCCATGTTGAACTTTCAGTGAACAGTATTAGAGAGTGAGAGCAATAACACCAAATTTGTCATACCTGCTCACCATTCACACCTGAGACTTTGTAACATCAATGAGTCACATGACACCGGGGAGGGAAAATGGCTAATTGGGCCCAATTTGGACAGTTTCTCTTAGGGGTGTACTCACTTCTGTTGCCAGTGGTTTAGACTTTAATGACTGTGTGTTGAGTTATTTTGAGAGGACAACAAATTTACACTGTTATACAAGCTGTACACTCACTACTTTCCATTGTAGAAAAGTAAAAGTAAAAAAGTGTATATATATATATATATATATATATATATATATATATACACACATACAGTACATATACACAAATACACAAAGTATATATGTACGTGTTGTAGCAGAGCGTCCCAGAGAGAGCCAGGAGAAGTCTTGTTCGGGGTTTATACATCTCCCAGGCTCCTCTCATATACATTTAGAGGTCTCTGAGACATGATCCAGTTCGGATCTTAGTCCTCCTCTCCAGGCTAATTTAAGCTCACCTGAGCAAACAGCCTTTGCTCTCTGCCTGGGACACACAAACAGGGATGGTTTGTGAGGAGCCAAAAGGTTGGTAAAACCCTTTAAAAACTCTTTACAGAAGCTGACAATCGGTAGGCTTGCTCAGCTTGATAGTTAGAGACGGTGTATGTTATAGTTAGAGCCGAGACACGGCTAGGACTTTTGTTTGGTTATTTCTGTTTTGATGTGTTTTCTGGAAGACTGTGCAGCACCTGTGTATGGACTTGTATTTAGATTAAATAAACCCAGCACTGTTTTTACTACCTCAAGTGGATTTGGTATCTGTGCCTTACTAAACAGCCCATCCCCGTGAGCTTTGTACCTGCAACCTGTCCCCCAGGTTACAGTGTAGATA
This sequence comes from Lithobates sylvaticus, assembly GCA_028564925.1. Lineage (NCBI taxonomy): Eukaryota > Metazoa > Chordata > Amphibia > Anura > Ranidae > Lithobates > Lithobates sylvaticus. Next base: position 182,916,796 of record CM053038.1, read on the forward strand.
GAAGATATATCACCATGCATCTATACAAGCCTACATGAATGAATGATGATAATTTAATTCTCACAGACAAGTGAGTCCTTGTATAAGTATAATATAAGTAAATATACTTGCACATATCAATGTGTCTGTGACTATTGCCCCCTCAGACAGAATAAATGCTGCTATATAAAATCTCAGACTTATTTAGGTTCAAATAGACAATTGTCATACTATATTATGGATTTTAAGATCCTCACTAAGACTTGCAGGGGCAAGTGACCCCAAACTAAAGATCCAATACACCTCTCATGTGCATAACTTATTGTGTCTCCTCCCATTATCCAGATCATCCTCTATGGCCTTAATGCCAAAAACTCTAAGCCCTGAGGGTATCATGTGTCTTCTTGAAATGGCGTGGGACGTAATATTTTTCATTACCATTCCTCACCCTCAACGGATGAAAAATACAGCCAACATGCAAGTGACCACAAGGGAAAATGATTCCATAGATGGCGTAAGAGGTGCCATAGTTGATTAATTACCTAATGGGATGCATTCTACCATCTCCCTCCAACACTTCCTGCTTGCCATGACACATATAAATGCAGGTACCACAATTCTTCACACTGTATTTATAGTTTCCTTTCAAAATTAGATTGTCCAGGTTGGAAGAGAGAACTCGGCATCCATCTTGTATTGTGTGAGCTACGTGTTTTATATCTGACCTCCAGGCCATAGGCATCCATCTTCCAGGCCTCTTGAGATGTAAGGCACTGCTGTCTTTGATTACTAGTCCCACCAGATTTGCATTGAGATTGTATGATGTCACTATTGTGCTGCCCACTGTTCTCCTTGCTGGAGGCTCTGACATGAGGAGCCAAAATAGAAAATAGAGAAAATACCATGCTAAAGTGCATGGGTGAATAAATAAGCTGCTACTGAAACTATGAAATACACATAGATCAAATACCATAAACTAAAACAACAGCGCTACCAAAAACATTATTTAATTATTGAATAGATATGCAAATTTAAAGTCGAAAAAACAATAAGAAATATCCAAGGTGAATAACTGAATAAGACTGTGATAATGTTGCGAGCACAATCCAAACCAACATGTGTACAAGTGCTGATGAACACCACCTTGTATCAACAGTGCACCGCCACCCCATATATATGTAGCGGGGGTGTTCCCCTTTAAGGGAAGAGATGTTTTGCTAGCAGCAGTAGAGGACAGAACTACTGTTCCCAGAACCCCACTGGCTGGCAGGATGTTTTATGTTTGTGGAGAGACAGGAAGTTCCGGGTGAGAGGGGAGCCAGGAGGAGGTGGAGGGAGAGACATACAGGTGCGGACCTGTGCTGTTCCACGCCTGAAGCCTGGGGCCTTACAGCGGACCAAAGAGCCTTCCACCCCACTGCGAGCCTGGGTGGCATCAGACTTTAATCTTGCTACAGTTCGTTGGGTCGGGGACCCTATCACAGGAGCTGCTGTGGACGAGGCAAGATACAGCCAGTGGAAGTCCCGGACCGAGGACAGTGTCCGGAGTGGTGAGTGAGCGAAAGCTCATCTTGTAACTGTTGCTTTATACTTTGTGCCTATTAGACTTCCGAGGCTCATTACCTCAAGTTGCAGAAGATTGTTTCCCCCTTTTTGTGGATTACAAATACATTGTTTGATTCTTCATGTGCACCACCTCTACAGATCCTGTGCCGGTGAAGATTTTATGTTCCATCAAGGACTGAGCTCCATGATTAGGGATCAGGCCTGATCCGTTAGGTAGTTACAGTTGGTTGTCGCACCACAGTGGTGCTCAGGTAACGGTCGCCCCACGTGGTGCTCCGTCCCCCATTGCGGATACACATTCATACAGTTATATCAGTGTAATACATACTGCAGGGACCTGCTTATGTGTTGTAAACCAAATGTTTGATGTATGTTACCACTTTCAAACTACCAGCAGTAAAGACCGTTATATCAGCTAAAAGATTGTCTGTGAATTTGAGTCACTCACACACTTAGAGCATAAGTAATTTTATGTGTATTGCTATATATATTAACTGTGCCAGAGTGGGTAGGGCAGAATGCCGGGGGTTGGCGGAGCTGTACTCAGGGACCCAAATCAAACTTGCGGCCCTCTTAAGTGAGGGTATCGCTACATATATAACTGCGATTACCAGAGGCAAGCTAAGGAAAGCCTGCGGCTAATACCCAGCCAGGGCCTTTTCCATAGGGAGTTGAGTCACACCACCGGTAAGAGAGAGGCCTGGACCACACTTCAATGTGGCTCAAAGATCAAATAACGGCCAGGGATTAAGAGGGATAATGCCCGAAAAATAAAAAGGAAAACTCCATAGTGCAGACTGAACCACAATTAATTTAATGTAAAAAAGGTAATACACTTACATTTGTGAAGATAAAAACAGACATACTAGAAGAACAAGCGAACACCTGTCACTGAGAAAACGCAATGACGTCAGTGCATCCACCTCCCTACGCGCTTTTTTCGTCATCAAAAGACGTAGAGACGAAATGTATATGGGATATGATTTTTGACATAAGCACACCCACCCACACAGGTTTAATTGGATGGACTGGTGTTTTTATTTAATCTTACCATAACTATGTAACTATGAATTTAATTCATATGTTCTCTTTGTGTTTGTGTGAGCTTTTTTATGTTATTATTGAATTGTTTTGAAGGAGAACAAATGAAACGATGCAGTGGATTTGCCATATTTTTTTTATTATTATTAGATTCAGGTAGAAAAATATAATAATTACAAAAACGTTTACTTTTAGTCAAGAATATATTTCATATAAATATTTCTATATATTTCTCATTTATCCCATCTGACCAGCAGATGGTGAGTGTGAGTCTGGTTCTCCAAGGACTCATATAGATGGTTTACTGCCCAACTGTGAACATAGATCTGCATAGAAGGATCTCAGATTATACACACAATGAATAAGTACTCCACCACCTCCTTCTTTGTACAGATTATTTGAGATCCTTTAACCACCTGATTACTTTGCACTTAAACCCCCCTCGTGACCAGACCAATTTTCAGCTTTCGGCGCTGACGCACTTGGAATGACAATTGTGCGGTCATACAACACTGTACCCAAATGAAATTTTTTCAATTTTCCCCCCACAAATAGAGCTTTCTTTTGGTGGTATTTAATCACAGCTGGGGTCTTTATTTTTTGCTAAACAAATAAAAAAAGATGGAAAATAAAAAATAAAAATAAAATCATGTTTAATAGTTTGTTATAAAACTTTGTTTTACAGGTAATTTTTCTGCTTCATTGATATGAGCTGATGAGGCGGCACTGGTGGGCACTGATAGGCTGCACTGGTGGGCACTGATAGGCTGCACTGGTGGGGACAGATAAGTCGGTACTGATGGGCACAGCAAAGATGGCACTGATGGGCACGGATGGGTGGCACGGATGGGTGGCACGGATGGGTGGCACGGATGGGCACTGATGGATGGCACTGATAGATGGCACTGATGGGCACTGATATGTGGCACTGATGGACACTGATAGGTGGCACTGGTAGGGGACACTGATGAGCACTGGTAGGGGACACTGATGAGCACTGGTAGGTGACACTGATGTGCAGCACTGGCACTGTGGGCACTGAGACATGTCCCAGATGATTGCGCGGCCATTCACGACATGGAGCGCCGCTCGCGCATGCGCAGTGGGTTCACAGCCGGGCACCCACAGTTACAATGCCGGTGCCGCCGAACGGAGGGGGAGACATGCAGGGCTTCAATCCCCCACATCCCTGGACCCTGGAACAGGTAAGTGTCCGATTATTAAAAGACAGCAGCTGCAGTATTTGTAGCTGCTGACTTAAAATATAATGGGAACACCACTTTAGGTCGGCAGAAGCAAAAGGTACAGCACTAGTGCTGGGTTCTCCTATTTCACCAGCATGCACTATACACATTATATACTCTGTTTTTAATATGGAGCTTCAGGATTAATGAATTACATGGGTCCATTAGTTCATAATGATTCATTCTCTAATTGGGTCATGCTTGCTCATATCTAAATCTCATTCTCCTCATCATTTAGAACATAGTCTTGGCTCCACTCACAGCTGGAGCAGATCCTCTTCATCAGGGGTTATTATCCATTAATGATAACCTTCAATCCTGGATGGAGAGCTTCTAGCTGTTCTAGTTCTCTTCTTCTATCATCTGACATGGGGTTGCCTTTGATCCTAGAAGAGAGGATATGAACAGTCATCTCAGTAGAACTCTTACATTATTTCCCAACATCCTTCAGGACATCTATTACACCAACCTTTCACCTTTGTATAAGAATTTCATAAGTAAGAGCTGACACTGCACTATGGAGGCCAATAGGACATTTAAAACAAATAAAACAGGGAATATTTCTCCTCATTGGCCATTTGTCCTGTAAGAACTGTTCTGTGTTGTCCCACAGCCACCAGTCACATTCAGATTTCACTTTTCCAACTGTCATTCTCCAGGGCAGAACTGACTCAAATTGGTGACAGTTTGAAAAGAGCAGTTCTAATGAATGAGGCAGAATATGAATAATGAAAACAGAAAACAGAGGGCAGAGCATGTATGTAGTGCTACCCCCACAGGAGCCAATTGAATAGTGTTGGTTCCCTTCACTGCTTCTTCTACCCCAAGAACACAAAAACAGACTCAACCCCACTGGCACACCTGGCAGTAGTGTAGTTTAAATTCCACAGTAAAGGACACAGTTTATGATGAAATCAGAAAGTAACTTTTACTGTGGACTTGCTTAACCATTTCAGCCCCGGAAGATGTTCCCCCTTAATGACTAGGCCATTTTTTGTGAAACAACACTGCGTCACGTTAACTGACAATTGCGCGGCCATGCGACGATGTACCCAAACAAAATTGATGTACTCTTTTTCCCACAAACATAGAGTTTTCTTTTGGTGGTATTTGATCACCCCTTTTTGCGCTATAAACAAAAAAATACCGTCAATTTTATTTTATTTTTTTTAAACTTAAAGTTTTATTTCAAAAATAAACACATAAACAGTCAACAAAGCATTGTGTAGACATTTCAAAGTGCATATAAAACTGGCACACTATTATACAATGTACACTATGAAATTCCCAACATTGGATGTCTCCTTTACGTGGAGAAATTCCCATTCCATCTAATCAGTAATTTAACTTTGACTTGAGCATCCTCTATAATTGCTTTACTTGGGTATAGACAGCCTTAATACATCAAAGTAAAGGTCAAGAGTGAAAGAAAAAGAAGTGACATCTCTAGATGGGATGTCACCATGTAAAAGAAAAGAGAGGGAGAAGGGGGGAGAGGACAGTTCCGGGTGGGTATCAAGGGTGAGGGGTAGCCATTTTCAGTTTTGGTCTTTGCGTTCAAATTTTATTTTATTTTTTACTTTTTGCTATAATAAATATCCAAAAAAAATGTCTATATCAATTTAGGCCAATATGTATTCTTCCACATATTTTTGGTAAAAAATCAAAAAAATCACAATAAGCGTATATTGATTGGATTATGCAAAAGTTATAGCGTCTAGAAAATAGAGGATATATTTAGGGCATTTTTATGATAATATTTTTTTTTTTTACCAGTAATGGCAGTGATCAGTGATTTTTTGCGGGACTGCAACATTGTGGGGGACAGATCGGACACTTTTGACACTTTTATGGGACCAGTGACATTTATACAGCTATAAAAAAGCAATGATTACTGTCTAAGTGTCATTGGCAGGGAAGGGGTTAACACTATTGGGCGATCAAGGAGTTAAATGTGTTCCCTGGGAGGTGTTTCTAACTGTGAGGGGATGGGAATGACTGGAGGAGGAGAGAGATCTCTCTTCCTGATCACTATGAACAGCAGATCTCTCTCTCTTCCCCTGTCAGAATGGGGATCTGTCTGTTTACATTGACAGATCCCCATTCTGGCTCTCTGTGGAGCGATCAGGGGTGACCAGCGGACATCGCGGTCGCCGGCCACACGCATTGGCTCCAGCGTCGCTCTGAGGGTGTGCACGCTCTTAAAGCTGCCAACGTACACCTACGGCATATAAACAAACAGGAAAAGAGAGAGATTCTTCAATGAGGAACAAAAAAGGTATATATCAAAAATAATGAACTTTATTTTAGAGAAAATAAAAACACATAAAACATAAATTGCAACCTCCACCACAATGAAGAGTTAAAAATTGACAACGTTGTCACGACATAGGTAGCTACCACAAACAATTCAACTCACATCGTCTGTAATAATAAGTTAAGAACTAGTGGTATTATCTTGTAGCCATGCTGAATTGGCTAATTGCCAGGTACCTCAGTATGAACAGTCCACTGGTATAGTAAAATCAACTGCAGCTATGATCAGAAAAAGGAACAAAGTGATTAGCTTGTAAACTATCTCGGGAGCAGACTTCAATCAACTGGGGAGTCCCATATTGTCAGCACTTCACAGCCCTGGTTATAGAGATTGCAAGCGGGGAAGATAGAGAGAGAATTTCACAATAATGCAGTGAAAGATTGGTAATGGGTCAGGTGGACAGTCAGTGTATAGATCGCAATTTAGGCAATAGATTCGGTATCTATATAACACCTTCCACCCTCAAAACGCCACAGAGGAAGGGAAGGTGATGAACAATAGGGATGAATGACCGGGTATCAAATAACATTTGTCTTGCTCACCGCTCTCTGTATTCCAAATCGATAAACTGAACTGGAGATAGTTAGATCCACGTTGTGGAAGTAGGGATGGAGCGTATAAACACCTGGTCTATGAGTATCATTGGCGTCTTGCGTCTCACTCAAGCACCACTCAGGTCAGGGAATTACTTCTGTTTCTACTGCATCCTGCTAAACATCTAAGAGTGTCATTGAGAGGAAAGTTCATGGTAGGTAAGCTGTGTCATCATTAGAAACGATGTGGCGGCGTCTCTTGACATGTTTTACTTGAGATTCAAGTTTCTTCAGAGCATGTATGGGCATGTAAAAGAGTTTGCTCAAATTACAAGATCAATTAAGCTAATTAGCATATCCAAACATCACTAAACACATGCCCACTTCCTTCTGACAAACCAGAGCACACACCAGCTTGGAGAAACCCTTTTCTCTGAGTGCAATGTTCATATATACATACAGACAGATTCATATTGGCCTTATTTCTTAGTGGTGAGAAGAAATAAATCATAATATTTTTATAGGACGTATACATAATAGGGCTATATGCCCCAGGTTGTCTGATTGGGAGAAATTGTCATAGAACAAACATATAAACATCAATAGATATACATGGACATAATTGCTTCGATATGAGCCCAGACACACACATTGCCCATAGGTTAAGTGTAGCCCATGAGGTTTGATAGAAAAGAATAAAAATTCCCGTCCATTAACCTCAATGAGAGGGGTTTAACTCAATCAGACAGGCCAGGGAACCATAATAGAAGAGAAATAAAGATTAAAGATATCCCTAATATAATACAAAGATGGTGAAAGCATAGGGGGAAAGTTTCTGCCCAGATTCAACCTGCACAGTTATTTATATGGACGCCTTGAGAGATTACCAATAGTATTGGGGACCTCCATAGGGAAAAGAAAAATAAAAACATTCTTGTCATGATGTTTTGATGTATCAAGATTCAAGAAAGACATCGAAATTGCATTTAGTGTTCAATCCCTGAGGCTGTAAAGTTTTTAAATTAAAATTCCAAATTGTTTCCTTTTGGAAAAGGATTCTCTCAAAGTCACCTTTCCATTGGGGCAAGTTGAATCTATATATGCCCCTGGCCCAAAGTCCATTTGGGTCACCTTCATGAAAGTTTAAGAAGTGTAGTGCCATTAGTGATGCTCTGGATGTGCTCACTAATCCTTATATTCAGCTGTCTCTTTGTTTTACCTACATACATTTTGCCACACGGGCAAGATAGTATATAGCTAACTCATGTAGTTGAGCAGTTGATAAAATTCTGAATTTTAAACATTTTTGACCTTCAGAACTTGTGAACACATCCGTTTTGTTCATGTATTTGCACATTGTGCATCTCCCACATGGGTACATGCCTTTTAAGGCTGGAAGGTCAGTCAGCCAGCCATTTCTTATTGCGTGATCTCTGATATTCAGAGTGTATCTTCTAAATTGAGTGATCTGCGTTCTGTTAATAATGGTCTTTCTCCTACAACTTCACCCAAAATCTGTGACTTGGAGAGTATGTGCCAATGATGGTTGAGAATACCCTTAACCTGGTTCCATTGTGACCCAAACTTAGTGATGATTTTAATTGGGGTTTGTTACTGTTAACTGCGTTTAGTAGTGCTGAGGAGTTCCCGTCTATCAGTTTCTCTTGTTCTCTTTTTGGCTCTCCTGATACTTTTATGTGAGTATCCCCTTTCCTTGAACCTACTGTACATCTCTGTGGCCTCAGTGGAAAAGTCAGTTTCTTGTGAGCAGTTTCTTTTGATCCATAGAAACTGCCCACAGGTATTCCCTATCCGTGTTAAGATCTAAAAAAGGTAAGGTTTCACAGTGACATGAAAGTAAATCTTAGATTTCTTCTGTTGCAGTTGAGTTCATCAATTAACTCCGATAGCAGTAATTCAGTGCCTCTCCAGATCATAAGCACCTTGTCAATGTACCTCAGCCACAGATGACTGTGGCTGAGGTACAGAGATGACCGATAGACCACCTCTTCCTCCCAGAGGCCCAAATGTAGGCATGCATAGAGGTCCCCCTGAGTTGCTGGTATGTCAATCCCAGGAACTGAAAGCAGTTATGCTCCAACATGAATTCCAATATTTTCATTATGAACTCTTTTGTGCACCCAAAAGTGAAAATGTATTTTACAGAAAATATTGTACACCTTTAAGTCCCCATTCATGAGGAATTGACATGTATAGTGATTCCACGTCAATTCCCATGAGCATTGCTCCATGTGGAAAAGTTATGTCCTCCAATTTGCACAGGACATAGGAAGGCAAATCACAAACAAGTTCCTTTATGAGGGCATCCATGTATTTCCCCAGTTTTTCCAGTGGACCTTTAAAGGCAGACACTATGGGCCTGCCCGGGGCATTGGTCAGTACACCTATGGTGGTTTGTGCAGCCGTGCCAACCTGCCACTGTATAACGACAGTGGCATGGACACAACAGGTTAAATGAGAATGGAACAAGCAGCCACAGCAATATAAGGCAGTAAGAAAGTACAGTGAAGTATAACAAAGGACAAAAGTTACAAGAAAAATCAATAAGATCAGGTCTGTCTGCTTTCAGGGGACTCCTTTAAGTGAAATGGCCCCAAGAGCACAGGTAAACACATGAGATTAACAAGTCAAGAAAATGCAACGTTAACTTTAATAGAGTATCTGACAACCTAAACAAATTAATTGGGCTATATGAGTCCAGGTAAGAGGTAGAGGAATGACCTTATTTTTGTCTGTCAGTCATCTCCCTTCTTCACCCCAGCACCACAGTCCCTACAGGCCTGCTTAACCACAATACCTGACCCAGTGCACTGAATTAACCTGCACTGTGAATCCACTTGTAAGGGACTAATGTCCTGAACACAGATGGGACCCTTAAGACTTTAAGGTGGTGCACTTTTTGATCTCCTGTAATGAGGTAAACACAGTACATCCAAAAGGGCTTGGCATGAAACCAGTATTGTAATCCTATAGGGTAGTGAATACGGATTTTCACTGCCAGGCAGGGTGTAACAGAGAAGCAGCGTAACAAAGAAAATTCTGAGTTCTGGCTTAGGGAAGATTGGGTGGAAGCCCTCTCACGACTCCTGTGTCCAGAGGCCCAGGGAGAAAATACTGTGGTGCCTGTGTGTACGAGTGCCTGATTGACACCTCCTCACAGGAACATCGTACGCTGATTGGGATTCCTGGGTATGCACTCAGGATCCTCCTTTAGCTCCGGATGCCCACAGCTGACTTCTTGGCTGTGGCAGGCGAGATCCCCCAGATCTAAGGCTGCAGCCCTCTGTCCCCACGTCCAGACTCTTTTCTCCCTTGTGGTAGCTCTGATTTCCTCCCAGAAAGCCTCTGGGCTAAAACTTCTCCCATGCAGCAGTGCTTCTTGGGATGTGTAGTTCTCTGTGTGTCAATTTCAATCCAGCAGCCTGTGCTGAAAACTCCATCTCCCAGAGTTCCTTGTTGCTGCGGTCTGAGCATGTCTATGACTCCTCTCACAGTGAGAAGGGAAAAAAGGGAGGGGGTAAACCACTCCTACAGAGCCAACAGGCTGTGTCTCTTCAGTGAAAGTCTCGGCCAGCCTGGCAATGTAATGAGGATGCAGAGTAGCATCTACATGTACAAAAACTATCACTATCTGAACAGCAAGGCATTATCTGAGCCTGTTTTACAGCAGCCAAGATGTGTATAACCCAAAAACCAGCACAACAGGCAGCAACTATTAGTTATCTTAAGTCACAGATTGGAGGAATATGGGAAAGCCTGAAAAAAAATTGAGGGAAAGAGTTTTTCACTGAAATGTAAAAATGATGATTACAATGGAAGTTATACATCAGACCCCAATTTTTCTTCCTCTGAGCTCTTTCGGCTTCCACTCTTCCGTACTTTTCTCCATTGCAGACCTGAGGAGCAGAGACTCCCGGAGTAACCAGCGACGTGAGAAGCAGCTGACTATAGCTAGACATATAACACTTCACAAATATGGAAGAGAGCTGGTAATTTTATATGATTAGTTGCAGAAATTGTTTGTGATATACTGTATAATAGTCTGTTTCGGATACATAAGCTGTGTACCATGTACGATGAGGCCCAAAAAAGTTAGAAGGCCCTCTGCCGCTTTGTATATAATCTGAAATGCAATCCTCCTAGTGATACACTATCTTTTTTTCCTTTTATAGTATTCCTATAAGAGGTAATATCCCTTTCTAAAACTCCAATATATAAAAATGTTATAATTTAGCGAGACCAATATTACCATACATGTGTGGAGATGGTGATATCTCCATATACTGTATTGGGATTTTAAAAAAAATCTGTTTATCTTGGCTAAAAAAAGATTCCGACACTGGGGAGATCCTCAACAATGAATAATGACGATGGTCATATCAGATGACAGGATGATTTGATTGATCATTGTGGTAATATCCTATTCACCCATGTATGACAACCCAAAATCTCATTTATTTTATTGGTTATCAAACTAAATGGAATATCAGAATTTACCAAAAATTTTGGAAAATATAATTTCATTGCTGATAACAGAGTGAGATAAGATCCAAGAACAAGACATTAGTCTAGGGTTGGCTATTCAATTAATTCAAAAGATATCTAATACAGATACATTATTCTTTATATCTGTACATATTTCGGATAGTGTCGGATAGTGTACCAGAATATTATTGTCTTATTCAACCACTTTATACTCACAGAAATTCCTCTATCCGGCTTGTTGTCAGAGCTGCCATCAGATAATGGAAATGAGGACCCTCCAGATTGTTATTTGACAGGCCCAGTGTCCTCAATGTCTGGTTATTCTTTACTCCAGATGCCAGATGGGGGCAGGAACTGTCTGTCAGGAGATTATTATACAAACTGTAGAAGAGAAGAATGTTGCCAGAAGAAAATTAATTTCTCCCCCAGGAATGAATGTAACTGTTATCTGCATGAACAGAACACATTTTTCTTTATTGGAATCTTGTATGTTAGATCAATTTATAAAACTCCAGTATATATTTTTTTTTTTAATGAAAATTTTTATAAATATTGTTTTTATTGGTTTAACTAGATGGACTTGTGTATTTTTTCAACCAGATAAACTAGGTTACTATGTAGCCAGGTACTGGACTACAGAAACATGGAGAAGGATACACTGTCCTCTTTACAGTCAGTTTTAATTTCACTGTATACTGCTATGCAGATGTTGTGTTGCACCTCCTCTACTTAGCAGGGAGAGAGCTATAGCCAGGAAACCTTATGGACTTCTATGCAGAACGCTAAGGATCATGGGAATTGGAAGTCCAGAAAATCAACCATAGAATGGGACTCATGGATGCAGACAGTACAGCATTCCGTTGGCAGCACAAAAGTCCATGTGAGCACATCAGCCTATGTGCCCGCATTCCTGTGGGAGACTACACGCCTGGGGCCTGGAGCTTGAGGCTTGAGAGCACACAGAACTGCAAAGATCCCATCCATCTCGTCCTTGCTCCAGGGAGACTGGAATGTCTTGTCACTCTCCCCTCCTTCACTTCTTATCACTGGAGCCATCTGCGCAGAGGCAAGGGGCCCCATTCCTACAGAGGAAATCTACAGCTGCATCACAATAACCGGTGAGAGGGCTCACTGTCCACCATTCACACACTAGCAGGGAGTTACTGGAAACAGGATACGTATTGCTCTGCATGCTAATTCATCAAGACTGTTAATAAGTGTGCCAACAATGCTTATGGGTCCCAAGTATAGCCGGTAGAAGAACACAATAAAGGACTGCCCCCCTACAAAGATGTTCTAATAGCTCCTATCTTTTATTCTTTTAAGGGGGACCTCCACCCAGTTAGCCTAGCCCTAGCAGAGTCACCGTTATTGCACTTTGGCATTATAGTCTGATGAATTTAGGTAATTCTACTATGTTACAGTCACATACCAGGTGTGAGGCCGAGATGCTGAGAGGTCTCCCCTTGCGTCTAAGTACAGCGCTTCCCTGAAAGTGGTACAGGGAGAGCAGTGCCCAGAGATCCATGGTTTGCCAGGTACTGAGATGAGCTGGTCACCGTGATGTAGCAGGAACAGGCTGGATGAACTGTAAAGCTGGTGTGCTTGCTGAGTACTAGGTAAGCTTGACAGAGTAGCAACCGGAGACAGAAAAGAGAGCCAGGCCAGGGGTCATACACGGTAAGATCAGTTTAGATGATGAGATTGGATAGCCGGTGTCACACACAGGAAGGTGGATCGGTAGCAGAGTCGGTAAGCCAAACCAAGGTCAGACACCGTGGAGCAAGCCAGAGAGAAGTCAGAAGTACAAGCCAAGGGTAAATCAGGAGATCAGGATCACGGGTCAGAGCAAGCCGGGTCAGTAACAGAAGTTCAATCAGGATACACAGGAACACAGGAACACAGGATCAAGGAGAAGCTGAAGATAATCCAGCAATGAGCAGCTCCAGCAGCAGGCTTAAATAGACCAGGAAGTAAGTCATGTGATCTGTTCAGGTTACAATGAGGAAGTACCCCCCACATTACTCACAATGTGCACCATGGTGGCCATGATTGTCTTGGGTGGAATTGCCAGTCCTTCGGCCATTTCCCTGACAGTTACTGTCCATTGCTACACTCATGATGATCTTTCTACTGTTTATGCTGATCCTGGTGCATAGTGTTCTCCTATTCCTACTATTCCTACTATTTTCTACTAAGGTAGAGATACCCTCCAATGGCTTAGGGACTATTATGAGCACTTCAGACAGGATACTCAGAAAACAGAAGTAAAAAAAATACACATTTTATTATATATCAGTCAAAAAAAATAAAAAAAAAGGTAGTTTGTACATATGTATTGTAAAGTTTGGGGGACCAGCTAGATCGCAGGACACAGGGTTTTCACTCAAAAGGAGGTTTATTGAACTTAAATAGCTTTACAGCAGCAAAAACAAAAGAAAGAGATTTCAGTCTAACCGACTTGCAAAGTCCAGAATTGCTATCGCAATCAAACAGTCCTTGGTTGCTGTTGCGGCAACTTCCACTGCTAGGAGGCTTCCAGGCAGAATGCTGCTGTCCACTTTTGTTGCTGCAGACCAAACCAAACACAAACCACCATCTCCTCTACACTCCTCCACACCCATCTGCAACTTCCTGTCTTGTTTTAAACCCACTTCCTTTAACAGGTGAGTTAACCCTTTTTGTTCCCTTAAAGCAGGGGTCTCAAACTGGTGGCCCTCCAGCTGTTGCGAAACTACAAGTCCCATGAGGCATTGGAAGACTGACAGTTACAAGCATGACTCCCACAGGCAGAGGCATGATGGGACTTGTAGTTTTGCAACAGCTGGAGGGCCGCCAGTTTGAGATGCCTGCCTTAAAGGGACCACAGTCCAAACAGAGGGGAAACATAGCGTCCTTCCAGGACCCAGCCACGGCGTCCTGTACATATCCCCCCCCCCCCCCCCAACGCCAAGGAGGTGGAGGCAACAGTGGAGCTCAAACAATGGACTCGGGAGAGGGCATCTGCATTTTGATGCAGTCTCCCGGGCCTATGCTCCACTACAAATTTTAATTCCTGGAGTGCCAGGAACCACTGAGTAACCCTGGCATTAGTCCCTTTACCTTGTCTCAGCCATGTTAAAGGGGCATGGTCAGAAAACCAGCCTAAACTTCCTCCCCAAAAGGTAATATCTGAGGGATTCCAGAGCCCACTTAATGGCCAGACACTCTTGTTCAATTATAGAGTAGTTTTTCTCCGCTGGTGTTAACTTCCTACTGAGGAAGACTACTGGGTGCTCCTCGCCATGAACAACCTGTGACAACACCGCTCCCAATCCTACATCGGAAGCATCAGTCTGTACAACAAACTCTTTTGAAAAATTGGGTGCTACTAGGACACTCGGTGTTGGCTCAGTGCCGACTTGAGCTCCAAAAAAGCCTTCTAAGCGTCTGCATTCCACTCCACCATGACCGATTTCCGACCCTTAGTCAGATCGGTCAATGGAGCTGCCAACGTGGCAAAGTTGGGTACAAACCTCCTGTATTATCCCACCATGCCCAGGAATGCACGTACCTGTTTTTTTGTGAGGGGGCGGGGCCAATTATGTATAGCCTCTACCTTGTTGACCTGAGGTTTTACTACCCCTCTACCCACAATATAGCCCAGGTATTTCACCTCCTCCATTCCCAAAGCACATTTTTCCGGGTTTATTGTAGACCCCTCCTTCCAAAGAGAGTCCAGTACTGCCTGGATTTTGGGCAAGTGTGATTCCCAGTCTCTGCTAAAAATGACTATGTCATTCAAGTACACTGAGGCATACTCCCGGTGAGGACATAAAATCCTATCCATTGCCCTCTGGAATGTGGCTGGAGCAGTTTGCAACCCAAAAGACATTCTTTTGTATTGAAAACTCCCCTCTGGGGTAGAAAAAGCAGTTTTCTCTCTAGCAGCCTAAGTCAACGGGATTTGCCAATACCCCTTGGTAAGGTCTAATGTAGTGATATACCTGGCTGGACCTAGTCTCTCAATAAGCTCATCTACCCGGGGCATGGGGTAGGCATCAAACCGTGAAACTTCATTTAGTTTCCGGAAATCATTATAGAATCGCAGAGTCCCGCTGGGCTTCGGTACCAACACAATCGGGCTTGACCACTCACTCTGCGATTCTTCAATAACCTCCAGGTCTTCTTCACTTCCTCTGAAACGGCCTTCTTTTGGGCCTCTGGAATGCAGTAAGGCCGGACAAAAACTTTGACTCCTGGATCTGTGATAATATCATGCTCTATGACACTAGTGAGCCCTGGCAAGTCTGAAAATTTCTCTTTATTTCTCTGCAAGAACTCCTTTGCCTGCTGACTTTGGATTTTAGACAGGGTATTTGCTACTTGGACACTCTCCACCCCAACCCGAGGCTCAAGTCTTGTACCAGCCAGGTAGGTCACCGGTTCCCTGTCTGTCCAGGGCTTTAACAAGTTTACATGATATGTCTGATAGGGTTTCCTCTTACCTGGTTGGTGGACTCTATACTCTACCTCTCCCACTTTTTCTACAACTTCAAAGGGTCCTTGCCACCTGGCCAATAATTTACTTTCCACAGTGGGGATCAACACCGCTACTCGATCCCCCACTTGGAAGTTCCTTATTTTAGCAACCCTATTATAGACCCGTCGTTGAGCCTCCTGGGCTTTTTGTAAATGTTCCTTGACTAGTGGCATCACAGTTCGGATCCTCTCCTGCATTTGGGAAACATATTCAAGAACACTCTTATGCTGAATAGGTTCACTTTCCCATTCCTCTTTAACAAAATCCAGTAGTCCGCGAGGTCTCCGCCCATATACCAACTCAAAGGGCGAAAACCCAGTGGAGGCCTGGGGCACTTCCCGGATCGCAAACAGGAGAGTGGGTAACAGGCAGTCCCAGTCTTTCCCATCCCTTTGTACAACTCTCTTGAGCATAGACTTAAGGGTCTTATTAAAGCGTTCTACCAACCCATCCGTTTGTGGATGGTAGACTGATGTGCGCAGCTGTTTAATCCGGAACAGCTTGCACACATCAGCCATAACTCTCGACATAAACGGGGTGCCCTGGTCCGTGAGTATTTCCTTGGGAAAACCAGTCTGTGTAAACAACTGGAATAATTCCCGGGCAATAGCCTTAGAGGAGGTACTCCGCAGGGGTAGCGCTTCAGGATATCGGGTGGCATAGTCGAGGATCACCAGTATGTAGAAGTGACCTCGAGCCGACTTTACCAAAGGACCCACTATATCCATGGCTATCCTCTCGAATGGGACCTCAATTATGGGCAGAGGGACCAAAGGGCTCCGGAAGTGGGTCACCAGAGCGGTCAACTGACAGGTGGGACAAGAGGCACAGTATCTCCTTACCTCTGCTTTCAGACCTGGCCAGTAAAACTGGTCGGTGATCCGTGCCTCCGTCTTTTCAACTCCCAGGTGTCCCCCTAAAACATCGTCATGGGCCAGGTCCAGGACCTTGCGTCTATACTGTTGGGGTACCAATAATTGTTCTACCACATTTTCTCTCACTTTGGTAATCCGATAAAGCAATTCATTACATATTGCAAAGTGTGGCCACCGCTCATCCGCACCTGGCTCTTGGGGTACCCCATTTAATACTACAACTTGTTCCCGTGCATGGGACAAAGTGGGGTCCTGCATCTGGGCAGTACCAAATGCCCCCTGGGGAACACCCAAATGCGGCATGGCAGGGGTAGAGGCCACTTCCTTATCCTCTTCCCCCAGCATTACCTGAAGTGGGGAAGGTTCCCACTCCTCAGTGTTCAGGTAGGTCTGCGAACCACACATTTTGACACCCTTAACAGTATTAGCACTACTTTCATCACCATTAACCAAATCATTAGCATTTTTATCAACTGGATCCACATTAGGAACATTTGGCATCTCAGGGTTATTACCCTCAACCATAGGAACAGAGGAACTAGTTTCTCCCCAGTCTTGGGATCGTTCTGGTAGTTCTCCTTGTCCCCACAGTTTTGCAAAAAATGGACAGTCTCATCCTATGATAACATCATGTATCAAGTTCTTTACCACCCCCACCTCTTGAGTACCAGTGCCATATGCTGTGGAGATGGACACCGAGATGAGAGGGTACTCTCTAGTGTCCCCGTGCTTACCGGACCGATCTTCCCAATTACTCTAGGATGAACCAGGGTTACCATGCTTCTGGAATCCAGCAAAGCCCAGGCAGGGAGGTGGTTCACTTGGACTTCACACTCAGAATTTCTCTTCTCCAAGGTCAAGATGTGTGGTACATGCTCTATGGGCATAAAAAGACCCCCCTCCGAAGAACCCCGCATTCCATGGGCTCCTCTTGCAGTGGGCCGGGTATGGCCCCAGGAATGACATCGCCAACATTGTACATCCCCTCCTCTCCGAACAGGAACAGATCGCTGAGGAGGTACTGGTTGTGACTCTTGACCTTCCAGGGTGTTGATTCCAGGGCTCCGGGGGCTCCTTTCGAAGTGCGGCAGTCGATCGAATAGGCCGTGGCAGACTGGGCCCTTGGCGGTAGGGCCAAGCAGATCCTCCACAACTGTATATTGTTCTACCACCTTGACAAGGAGGTTCACTGTTTTGGGGTCTCCATGGCTGACCCACCGTTGAAGGTCGTCTTGCAGTGACCATAGGTATCGGTCCAGCACAACCCGCTCCACGATTTGGGGGCCAGACAACACTTCGGGCTGCAACCATTTTTTTACCAGTTGCACCAGGTCATGCATTTGAGACCGCGGTGGACGATCTGGACGATACTTCCATTGATGCACTCACTGGGCCCGAACAGCCGTAGTCACCCCCAAACGAGCGGCAGGTCGAAGTAGGCTTTTTGAGGATCTCCGGTGAGGAAAGGGCAATTAGGCGGGCCCACTGGTCCTGGGGCCACCCTTCTCTCTCTGCAGTCCTTTCAAATGTAGCAAGAAATTCCTCTACAGCATCACTCAGGGACAACTTCTGCAAAAAATGGCTTGCCCTCACGGTCCCCTGGTTGCCAGGGGCAACAGCCACTTGCTCACAACCCTGAGAAAGCTGCTGCACTACTTCTTTTAAGGCAGCCACCTGAGCCTGCATAACCCCTTGCAGGGTTGCTTGCTGTACCTCCAGCTGGGTTGCTAAGCGCTGATTAGCTTCCTCATGGCAGGTCTGTGCTTGCATATTAGCCAGGGACAGCTGTTTAATTAGTTCCTCCATTGCTTCAGCTTTCAGGGTTTGGGCAGCTTTAACCCAGGACATAAATCCACTGTACTGTCCCTTTAAATGTCAGTTTTAAATTCAAATGCAAAAACAGCAAAAAAAATTCCTGTTACTCTGTCCTGCCGGCATTCGAGCACCACTTGTAAAGTTCGGGGGACCAGCTAGATCGCAGGACACAGGCTTTTCACTCAAAAGGAGGTTTATTGAACTTAAATAGCTTTACAGCAGCAAAAACAAAAGAAAGAGATTTCAGTCTCACCGACTTGCAAAGTCCAGAATTGCTATCGCAATCAAACAGTCCTTGGTTGCTGTTGCAGGTAACTTCCACTGCTAGGAGGCTTCCAGGCAGAACGCTGCTGTCCACTTTTGTTGCTCCAAACCAAACACAAACCACCATCTCCTCTACACTCCTCCACACCCATCTGCAACTTCCTGTCTTGTTTTAAACCCACTTCCTTTGACAGGTGAGTTAACCCTTTTTGTTCCCTTAAATGGACCACAGTCCAAACAGAGGGGAAACATAGCGTCCTTCCAGGACCCAGCCACGGTGTCCTGTACAGTATGTATAGGCAACCTATGCATAAGTCTGCCAAAACCTTTAAACAATCAACATTCACAAGATGAGACATTCAGGTATAGGTTTACCACCTTCTTCAGGGATGCCCATAAGATACATATGAAGATATTTCAGGCCACATAGGTAGAGTGCCTCCAAATATTCAAGCCATGGATCAAAAAAACAAAAAAGGACAAGAGATATGCTTTCACCTCACTGAACACCCAAAACTGGGATAAAAGAGAAAGGCACCAGGTACGGTCTGCAAGGCCACAAGGAGCGCCAGGATAGGGCCAACGCGACCTCAAAAGGATCTGAGCCAAAATGTATTATTGGCCAAGAGAGATAAGATCGATCTAAGAAGTTTGGGTATCTTTTAGATATTGCAAAAGAGTTCTGGAGTGAGTAAAGCCCGAAGAATTTAAGTCATGTTCAGTACACTCTACAGTCCACATCAGGGACAAAGCAAGGTGCTTCCAGCTGGGCTGCCAAATCAGCACTTTTTTTTTCTACTATGTTCTACTATTCCATCAGTATTTTTAGCACCTGGTAGATTATATGCATGTACAAGCTGTTTGGATCTGAGCACAGGTACATCTTGTTTCTATTCCTACTGCTAACTACTCATCATAAAGTATACTGAATTGCACTACTACTATTGTTAATCCATTTTTATGCCTTTATTGTTACCAATCATAGTCTATGACAATATATTAAGACTTGCTTTCACGAAATCATTTAGCGTCTGTTTACTGACCCAGCATTTTTTTTTATATTTATTTCAATTTCTGGAAAAAAAATGTTCTGTTCTCATAGGAAGTAACGGGGAGATCCCCCAACAATGAATGATGATGATGGACATGTAAAAATGACAGGAAGCTCACTGTAGAATAGATCTGTTACCTAAAAATTTACAAACATGCAAATTTGATCTGCCTGTAGTTTTAGAAAAATTAGGTCTGTTCCTATCCTGTAATTGATCATCTCACCTACTGATTCAATACAATATAGCTAGCTTTAGTGTTTTTTCCCAGCCACAGGCCCCAGTTCCTTAGTATTCCTAGTTCCTGTTCTTTCTCCTGCATATTCCTAGTACAAGATTTATGGAGTTACCGTGATCTGTGACCTGTGTCTCCAGTGAATCCTGTGCCTCCACTGTTTCCTATACCTCTGTGCCTCAACCTCTGCACTCCTGTTCCTCCACAGACTCTGTCACCCTGTGAACTCTCTCCAGTGACCTCATGTTTCTGTGTCACTTGTGATCCCAGTGTCACTCAGTGTCCCTGAGTTCTGGTGTTCCTGTGTTCCATAGTTCCTGTCTCTTCATTTATTAACCTTGGCTTTGGATCTGACCACACTTGTCCACTACCTGCACTGACCTTCTGACTGCCCTTGTTTCTAAGATTGCCTACCTTGGAGTCATCCTGCAGCAAAACACATGACCCCTTGCAGGGTAAGTTGGTAAATACAAGGCAATGAGTGAACATTCATTTGCTGTTCTCTCCTGGGTTGCATGCCCAGAATCACTCAGGTCTGAGCACAGTCTGTGCTCATTAAGCTTCAACAGAGTCTTGAAATAACATCAGAACTGTAATAGACCTTAAGTCTTGGTTCACACCTATGCGTTTTTTAGGACATTTTGTGGATTGCAGGAACGTGCTACAGTCCATTTTAACATGTGTTTTTTAGCCGCTGCATTTTTGAAAAGGGTCAAGGATTTTTTTTCCCACAGCAGAATGCGTTTTGCGTGTAATAGACTTCAATGAACCCAATAAGAAGAAAAATACCAGACCCTTATCCAAGCATGCAGCCCCACAGGCCAGGAAAGGGGGGGGTGAGTGCCCCCTAAACAATACCAGGCCACATTCCTCAATATTGGGTGGTATTTTGGGCCAGGGGGTCCCCCGCCCCAAAGCATGTTGATGGGGATAAGGGTCTCTTCTTCACAACCCTGGCTGGTGGTTGTGGGGGTTTGTAGGTGGGGAGCTTATCGGAATGTACATAGTACCCCTACCCATTCACCAAAAAAGTGTAAATAAAAACAGAGACAGTTTTTGACAAAAAAAAAAAAACAGAAAACAAAAACAATGCCCCCAGTGTAGATCCATTGTCAATCATGCCATCCATCCCCACCGTCAAACCCAAAAAAAAGAAAAAAAAAAGCTTGGTTCCCGTCGTCTGACACTTCTTAAATAACTAAGGGGTGGTGCTAAAAAAAATCCTTCCTTTGATCGATCAAGGTTTTGATTGATCGCCATTTTTTTTAATCGACGTGGGGTCCCCCCCGAAAATCCGTACCGGACCCTTATCCGGGGATGCAGCCTGGCAGGTCAGAAAAGGGGGGATGAGCAAGCGCCCCCCTTCCTGAAACATACCAGGCCACATGCCCTCAATATGGGGGGTAGGTGCTTTGGGCGGGGCTCTGTTGATGGGGACAAATGCCTCATCAGCACAACCGTGGCCTGTGGGTGGGAGCTTATCGGAATCTGGAAGCCCCCAGATTCCGCCCCCCATGTGAATGAGTTTCAGGTACATAATACTCCTACCCATTCACCAAAAAAAGTGTCAAAAAGTAATAAACACAAGAGACAGTTTTTGACAAATCCTTTATTAAAAAATAAAAAAATTGTGTCCCTTGATGTAAATCCATCGCCGATCAGGCCGCCCGCTGACCCCCGGGTGGGGTTTGCATTGTGGAGGCGAGGGGTGGTGGCAGGAGGACGGTTGTGGGGGGGGAGGGGGCACCAAAATTAACTTTTGCTTAAGTAGGCAAACATTCTTGCACCGGCCCTAATATTTATATAGCCCTAAATCCCCATGTGTGGGAATTTGCCTATAATTGTATGCTGAGCATGTTTTTGGCCTCTTACCGTCTGGGCGCATGAGATTGGAAGACACATTTTGATTACATTATCACATTTCTATATTATTTATGTAGTTTACATATAAAGTTGTCCCAAAATATTATTGTCTCAGTCACTCCTGTTATACTCACTGTAATTCCTCTATCCGGCTTGTTGTCAGAGCTGCCATCAGATCTCTGAAATGAGGACCCTCCAGATTGTTAAATGACAGGTTCAGTGTCCTCAATGTCTGGTTATTTCTTATTCCAGAAGCCAGGTGGGGGCAGGAACTGTCTGTCAGGTGATTGTCAGACAAACTGTAGAAGAAAAAAAGAATGTCATCAGAAGAAAATGTATTTCTCTGTATGTATTTATCTGAAATTGTTTTTATCTCTGCTGAGCTCTGTGTACTTAGGAAGTTCTAGGGAGATCCCAATGCTGAATAGTGAATGTGTAGCAATGGGGAGATCTTCCAACACTGCATAGCACAAGTGCAGTAATGAAGAGATCTGTAACACTTAATAGTGGTGGTCATGTCAAGTGGCAAGAAGCTCATATAATATTTTGATTGCATCTGAATCCCCAGTGTATGGCCACCTAAAATGTCATAATTTATTAGTTACTAGACTAAATGGAAAATCCAATTCTACAGGGTTATAAAAAAACTTTTTCATGGCTAATGACAGAGTGTGATACGATCCAAGAATTAGACAACAGTATGGGATTAGTGATAGGAAGATCAAATATACATTTGATATTATTTGATTTAGGTATAACAAGAAAGAGTGGTTAGGAGAGAGGGAGCAAAACTATCTCCCTCTATTATCTTATGGATTTACTGGTACCACATCCTTTTCAATTAATATAGGCATTTGATTTAGGTAGTTTGGATGTAAAGTTGTATCAGAATATTATTGTCAGTCCTGTTATACTCACAGTAATTTCTCTATCTGGCTTGTTGTCAGAGCTGCCATCAGATCACTGAAATTAGGACCTTCCAGATTGTTCCCAGACAGGTCCAGTGTCCTCAATGTCTGGTTATTACTTATTCCAGATGCCAGGTGGGGGCAGGAACTGTCTGTCAGGTGATTATTATCAAAACTGTAGAAGAAGAGAATAATGTTACCATAAGAGAATGAACCTCCTACCCAGGGGATGTAACTAATCCTTGCAAGAATTGAGGTAGTTTTTCTTTATTGGAATAAATTATGTGAGGTATATTTACTGGAAAACTCCAGTAAATATATCTTTATAAGAAATGTTATAATGCAGTAGACACATGCCTATATTACCCTCCTTGTGTAGAGATAGTTGTACCCCCCTTGTCCTAAACAGGGGCTACTATGCCCATTTCATTTTTGGTTGGGCTATAGTTAGTTCAGACTGATTGTATATTGTTTCACTTGGCTATTCCCTAAGCTTAAGTTGGCTTGTGATTTTGCGGCCGTTTACCACGTGATCGCTCCGTCAAATGACGGAGTGATCACATGTAAACAAACCAGCGTCATTTCATGATGCCAATTCCTCTCTCCCCTCTCTGCACCGATCGGTACAGTGTGAGAGGGGAGAGATCGGTGGCAGCAGCACTGTGGGCTAGATCTTTAGTGCCCACAGCGCTGCTCTGTAACAATTGACTCTGCAAAACCCTGCCAATACTCTGCAAAACCCTGCTAATACTCTGCAAAACCCAGCAATACCCCGCCAATACTCTGCAAAACCCAGCAATACCCTGCCAATACTCTGCAATACTCCACCATACCCTGACAATACTCTACAATACTCTGCCATACCCTGACAATACTCTGCCATACCCTGACAATACTCTGCCATACCCTTGACAATACTCTGCCATACCCTGCAAAACTCTGCCATACCCTGCAAAACCCTGCCATACCCTGCAAAACCCTGCCATACTCTGCAATACCCAGCCATACTCTGCAATATCCAGCCATACCTAGCCATGCTCGGTGATACCCTGCAATAACCAGCCATACTCTGCAATACCCAGCCATACTCGATGATACCCTGCAATACCCAGCCATAACCAGCCATACTCGATGATACCCTGCAATAACCAGCCATACTCTGCAATACCCAGCCATACTCGGTGATACCCAGCCCATAATCTGCAATACTCGGTGATACCCAGCCCTGCTCAGCCATGCTCAGCCATGCTCGGCCATACTCGGCCATACTCGGCCTCTGTACGTGACCAGGCTGTGGAAGTCTCACACATGTGGTATCGCCGTACTCAGGAGGAGTAGGAGAATCAATTTTGGGGTGTCATTTTGGTATGTACATGTTATGTGTTAGAAATATTGTATAAATGGACAACTTTGTGTTAAAAAAAAAATGAGTTTTAACCACTTCCCACCCGCAGGCCGTCATATGACGTCCTTGAATTTGTGCGGGGATATCTGAATGATGCCTGCAGCTACAGGCATCATTCAGATATCAGATTT
This sequence comes from Lithobates sylvaticus, assembly GCA_028564925.1. Lineage (NCBI taxonomy): Eukaryota > Metazoa > Chordata > Amphibia > Anura > Ranidae > Lithobates > Lithobates sylvaticus. The sequence continues at coordinate 182,941,049 of CM053038.1, forward strand.
TTCAGCCAGCGATTCCCTACACCATAAGAATGATCATAGCCGCTGTTCCGCTGCTTGATCATTCTTACGAGAGGCGCGAGAGGACATCACCCCCCGCCGCCCTCCAGTGCTTCTACCGACTCAATGCTACGATCAAAGCCAGGATCGTTTTTTTATTTCAGGCTTCCCAGCCTAGAGGTGAGATGTGGGGTCTTATTGACCCCATATCTCACTGTAAAGAGGACCTGTCATGCCATATTCCTATTACAAGGGATGTTTACATTTCTTGTAATAGGAATAAAAGTGATCAAAAAATGTAATTTTGGGAAAAAAGTGTCAAACTAAAATAAATAAAGTAAAATGAACAATAAAAAAAAATATATTTTTTAAAGCGCTCCTGTCCCCGTGTGCTCGCATGCAGAAGTGAACGCATACGTAAGTCCAGCCCACATATGAAAACGGTGTTCAAACCACACATGCGGCCCGGTTGGAGTCCCGTCGTATCCGGATGGATATGTAGATGGGCTGATCAGTGACACGGACGCACGCCACACCTGTGGCGGGCGCCGACGTCACTGATTGGGGCGCCTATATGACGGTGTCTGCTCACCGTCAATAGGCACATGGAACAACCCCGGATACGGAACGGTGTGTGGGAATCTCAGCCTTCGGGTATGTACTTCTTTAGCTAAACCCCTTTGACCACTCATGCTTACCCTGGGCCTATCACCCCTATTGATTGGGATCATTACCTTTTCCCTGCCTAGACTGTGAACGCTGGACATTGCACCTTCTGAACGTCTTCCTGTGTGTAGATTACAAATGCTATAATTGTCTACCTAAAAACAGTTACAACCAGCTGACACACCCCCCACGTTCCGGCATCCTGGCCTGACATTGACATATTCTGTGTAAGTGCTTCACAAATCTTACTACTACTTCTTGATATGTCTTGCATAGTCCTTTGTCCCCTACACTCCCCACCCACCCCTTTCCCCCCCCCCACTTCCTTCCCATTGCCCCCCCCCCATTCTTCTTCTTCCCTTTCCTTTCTCTCATTTTCCCTTCAAAACAGCGCCCCCTCCCCTCCCCCCTTTTCCCCTCGTTGCCCCCCCCCTCCCCCCTTCTCCTTCACCCCTATCCCCTTGTTTCCCTTGCCTCACGCCCCCACCTCCCTTTTTCCCCCCTCTCTTCCCTCTTTTCCATTTCTTCATCTTCTGGGGAACTTTTAACTCTATGCACACTTATCCCAAAATCCATCACTGGGGTGATGCTAACCTACCAACCAATATACTTACATTGCATTTCCCCTTTTATTGTCATTGTCTAGTCCATGTAGTTACGCCCCCATATCTGCCGGGTAAGGCATTATTGGGCTCGATGGACACCCCTCTCCATATGCACTGGTGAGCTGACGCATCCTACTTCTTCATGTTGTAATCCCCTTGTATTAATGCTGTTTATATATTATATATTGAATAAAAATATCTATTTTAGAGCTATCTCCTGAAGAAGCAGCCTATGCTGCGAAACCGGTCGAGACATCTCCTCCCTACGCTCAAACAGACGTCAAGCTTACGGGCCCAGGCCTGCATTCTTTAGTCAAGTTTGATGATTGTAAAGGAGGGATTACTGTGCTTGTTTGTTTTTATGCAACTCAACACTTTTTTAGTGTCTATTATGTAATGTGTTTTTTCTATTAAAAATTTTTGTTTTTCCAAAACATCTCTACTTCAGTCCCTGTTTATATTTTTCACCAGTACCGAGATAGTCCAACCCCCTTTCCCTATCTTTTGTGGGTTACAGGCTCACTACACGCAGACTCAGCACCTGCGTTATTTGACCCAATTACCCCTTGTCTTCTTTAAGCATTATGGATGATGGTACTTGTTTAAATTAAATGTATTCCTATAACATTAGACTATACTCACACCGTTGACACAAACCACACATGTGAGGTATCGCTGCCAACGTTACAGCGAGAGCAATCATTTTGGCCCTAGACCTCCTCTGTAACTCAAAACATGTAACCAATAAAAAAATTTAAAGCATTGCCTATGGGGATTTTTAAGTAGCAAAGTTTGGCACCATTCCACGAGAGTGTGCAATTTTGAAGGGTGACATGTTAGGTATCTCTTTACTCGGCGTAACTTCATCTTTCTCATTATGCAACAACATTGGGATAATCTTACTGTCTTGTTTTTCTTAAAGCACAAAACATTTTTTTTCCCAAAAAAACACGTTAGAAAAATTGCTGTGCAAATACCGTGCGAGATAAAAAGTTGCAACGACCGCAATTGTATTCTCTAGGGTCTTTGATAAAAAAACATATATAATGTTTTGGGGTTCTATTTAATTTTCTAGCAAAGAAATTATGATTTATACATGTAGGAGAGAAATGGCAGAATTGGCCTGGGTGCTCCAGAACGCCTGCATGTTGGGCCTCTGTATGTGGCCACGCTGTGTAAAAGTCTCACACATGTGGTATCGCCATACTCAGGAGGAGTAGCAGAATGTGTTTTTGGGGTGTAATTTGTGGTAAGCATATGCTGTGTGTGAGAAATAACCTGCTAATATGACAATTTTGTGAAAAAAATAAAAATCTGCTGTTGGAGTGTCAAAGGGGTGCTACATAGTGATGTAAACAGGATTATCACAGAATACCACTGACATAACTCATCATATAGAGAGTCCCGGAGCAGAAGGAGAGAAAAGGATTAGCGTAGGGACGGCATGACAGGTGTGGACAGCACAGCCATGCTTTGGGAAAGAAAAATTAGTCCCCTTTAAGAAAGGGGGAGTGGTCGGAGCTAGGGAGGTGCTCGGGTCAGTAAGCTAGGAGGAAGGAAGGGATTGACGTCACTAGTGAGCGGCGGAGGAGAAGATTGCACACAATCTCACCGCCTCCACTCTATGCGTACCAGTAATGGCGGTGGTGGAGGCATTCCTGCACAGCTATGAGCGGCGGCAGCGGTACACGGGATGGACTGACTGCAGGCACGGGTAGGGGGCAAGTATGAAGAGAGAAAAAGAGCAGTGCCGAATGGGGGGGGGGGGGGGGACCAGTCACTCCACGTGCTCAGCGGTCACTGAGGGCAGTGAGCAGGTCTGGCATAACAGGACGGAGAGAAGTATGGGAAAAACAACACAGACCCCAAAAACCAGAGCAGGACCCTCTGCGGGTGCAGACAGTGTGTGTTCGGCCGGAGGAGAGCAGCAACAGATCAGAGGGAGAACTGTCCGGGTCGGAAAGGGAGGAGGACCTGGGACATCTGTCAACGTTGAATTCCGGAGTGGCGGCTGGTGGGCCTAGTCCTGGGCAGCCCGGTGAGTGTATTTCTTATTATCGTCTCTTCTTTATTAAAAATTTGTTGGATCAGGTTAGAAAGTTTGGGTTCCCGGGGAGGGTAGTTCATCAGGGGCAGGTGGTTAGGCCCCACAGACAGCCAGGGAAAGGCAGGGGGCGTACTCCGGGAAAAAAGTGAAGTTTATGTCGGATTTGAAGCCCCCCTGGGTCGTGCGGAGGACCTGCCAGAACCAGGAACGATGCAGGTGCGGGTGGTAAGGAGGCTTCCTTTCCTTGGTAGTTACCCCGAATGGATAGAGGCTCAGTTGTGGGTATCGGGTTTCTCAAGCGTTTTTTCAAAATACCATGCTCATTGGCGACCGTCCCACCCATAGTGAAGAATTTACTTTCGGGCCTGCTGCATCTGGCAGCGTTTTAAAACAAACTTGTGGAAAGAGGTAAAGCCGGGGCGAATGTCTGCCCCCCCTTTTTCTAATACGGTTCCTCTTCCAGACCTGGGGTCTCTCCATTGGGAGCAGTTCCCAAAAAGAGCCAAACAAGTGCAAGTTTCCTTTCAAAAATGAGGGTTGGTCAAGGATTCGATTGCATCTGAGGAGTGTGTGGTGACATGCACTTCTTTTGATGCAGCGATATAATGGGTTCGTCATCATGGGCAGGGGGCACTGTTGGCGGATATTGAATCAGCTTTACGGTTTATGTGGATCGTTTTCTCCCAATGGGATGCTCCATCTCATGTGCGTTCTTCAAAACTTTCAGCTCCTTTTGAGGGAATCGGTAGTTGCCGACGGATAAGCTGATAAGCTGAAAATTCTCGAGGCAGAAGTGCATGTAACATTGTAAGGCGCCAGTTACAGTTGCGTCAGCGACGTTTTTTTGACGAATAATTCACATGGGTAGGGTTTTTGGATTGATGACGTTGGTAGGCGTGGTTGGAAGCGCCAACCACGCCTACCAACGTCATCAATCCTGCTGACGTGCCTATCCTGGGACGCACTCACCTCGGAACCACGAGACGCAAGGGACCGTGCGTTTCCCCACCATAGCCATGACACCGGAGGACGGCCGAGGACTTCAGACAAAATAAAGATACCGTTACGTGCCTGATATTTTTAAACAAAGTGTGAGTACATACTTTCTTTTTATTTTCACATAGAGTTCCCACTGTAATCAGATCCACTACTCTTAGAGCGGCGCTGCTCTCTCTCTTTTCTCCTCTACACCAGAGTCTCTTCTGCTCTATGGAGCCGGCTGCCGCATCTTACAAGCACACACTGTTATTCCTGGACTGAGAAAAAAACTGTCCAAAAAACACATCACAGTGTTTCTCCCCTTCAGCCCCCACTCTCTCTCGACCACCCTCAGTGTCACTCCATCTGTGACCCCCCCATACTCGCTCATCACTAGCTGTCTTTGGCGCTCCATCCTCCCCCTCTCCCCTGCCTGGAGTTTGCATGTTCTCCCTGTGCCTGCATGGGTTTCCTCCGGGTACTCCGGTTTCCTCCCACAATCCAAAGACATGCAGGTAGGTTAATTGGCTTCTGTCCAAAAATTGGCCCTAGTATATGAATGGGGACCTTGGATTGTGGGCTCCTTGAGGGTAGGGACTGATGTGAGTGTGCAATGTACAGGGATGGGGACAATTGTAGACACTCGCTCAGGTTGAACTGGATGGACTGATGTCTTTATTCAACCTTACTAACCATGAAACTATGATCCGCGGGTCCTGGGTCCATGCAGCCGATGAGGTCCCGCTCTGTCCCCCCACAGCGTGTACGGCGCCATTGTAAAATTAAAAAGCCGCGCCTCCTCCTCCTCCTCGTCCGTGATAGGAGGAACACTTTTTTCCCAGCAGTCAGTGTGCAGTGTTCCGCCTATCACAGACATTCTCTCATCCTTGTCCATGAGATGAGAATGACAGGACATCCGTGATAGGCGGAACACTGTACTGCTGGGAAAATTAGTGTCCGCCTATCACGGACGGGCGGGAGGCGGTGGCGCGGCTTTTGAAAACTGCCGTCTGTCTGCATGACACGCTGTTCATGTAGGCAGACGGCAGTGACTCGAATATAAGCCGAGGGGTAGACTTTCAGCCCTAAAAAAGGGTCTGAAACTCTCGGCTTATATTTGAGTATATATGGTATATAATAACAAATACAGGAGAACACCTTGGCTGGCGCTTTGTCTGGTTTTCAGTGGGACAGGTCCCGGGAGTTTGCACCAGACACGGAACAACACAGTGCCACCTGTCCCGACGGGATGTGGAACAGTGCCTTGGAACATAACACGATGGATTCACTGTTCCATGAGTACGGCTACTTGGTATGCCTACTCCAATGTAGGGAAGAATGGGTAGCATGCTTGCACAGTTCTATATTGTATTAATAAGGGATTACAGAGGGGTATCTTGGCAGCTGCCATCGATCGTAAGTTGGCAGGTTTGGCCTTTTCTTTTCAAAATTACAAGGGCAATGGGAATATACTAAGGATTTCTGGGTGAATAAAGCAGTAAGGGGTACAGTAAGGCGCATAGGAAGAGGGATGGGCGGCGCCCAGTTTTTTTTGACATGCCACGCGTCTTATTTTCACATCTGAGTAACGTTTGCAGCTCAGAGTATGAATGTGCTCTATTCCGCTTGGCCTTTGCACTGGCTTTTTTTGGGGCGTTACAGATAAGCGAGTTAGTCAGCCCTTCAAACGGTCGCTAAAGGGGGGCTGCTGGTGGGGTATGTGGATTATTTTCAGGATTCGGTCTGTATGTGGGTAAAACTGATCAGTCCGGGAAGGGCATGCTATTGGAAGTGTTCTGGATTGCTGAGTCACACATTTGTCCGGTAAGAATGGCGAAAACCTTCAGGGACATGCGTCCTGGGCTCACAGGCTCTCTTCTGATACATAGTGATGGGTTGTCCTTGTCAGGGTTCAAATTCATAGCTGTATTTCGAAAATGTTTGACAGCGGCCAGCTATGGTCCAAAAAGTGGTGGGTGTTACCCTTGAAGACCCCAAAAAGTACATAAAAAGTTGGTTAAGAGTTATTTAAAATATTATTTTTTAAATTTTATGGTAATTATTAATAAAAAGTCCGTCAAGGCCATTTACTTTGAAATCTTCACACGTCATTTGTGGGGGGATTTGGAGGGGTTAGAGTCTATGTTTAACGGGTGGCGTAAGTGACTGTGGGTTAGGTCCTTCACATATCATGTGTTATAATCTTCTTGTGTAAAAGAATCTTATCAGCAGATAGTGTGAGGTCCGAATCAATTTGTTATTAGTAGGGGTACGTTTTGGGTTGTATGTCCAGGTTGAATACAGCCTATTCACTGTTGGGTGAACAGGAAAATAAGCTGACCATTAGAGCTGAACTTGGGCTCTAGTTGAACTTATGCTTGACCCAAAGCTGTTCTCAGTTCACCAAACAAGAGAACTAAATGGTCAGATTTGGCCAGTTTGCCCACATGCCTTAACCTTTGTCTGATGCTGCCAGAAGTCATTCATTTAGTGGCTGTATCACTACCCATACTCATTCTTGGAGGGGGGGGGGGGGCAGATTTGGGGGTTACCAGATTTCAGAAGTCCCCTGTGTGTTTCCTCGCAGTCCTTCTAGTTTGACCCATGATTGCAGCATCTCAGCACTTCAAGAGACTCTTACCTACTTATTAGCCCTAAGTTCCCAGTAGCTGCCTGCATGTGGGGGATTCAGAAGGCTGCAATCTGGTAATTGTCTACAGGGCAACCTGTCTCCACTGTCAGGAGCTCTGGAAAAGACAAGGCAGTGTTTTAGACACTGCATCTTGGCCCTTTCAATGGACCTTATTTTTGCTGCATGTGTGGGCCCGCTGGGTTCTTCCCATGAGTATATTAATGAGTATGCTACCTGTCCTAGATGCCTCATGCACCCCAACTGCATCCTGTATACCTGCATTCTCTGGGACCCCTAGGTACCTTGGTGTTACTCACACATACCATTACCCCTACGTTCGTCTAAGAACAGCATCCTATTGCTATAAGATACCCTGTACTTCTATATTCCTGTTACCCCATCACTCCTGCTGCAAGTGTCTCTGCCTGTCTGTAATCCCAGTGCTGTACGATACTCCTTTTTTCATACCTGTGTGATTAGCATTCTTTGTTTTCCCTGATTCTCACCTTGTGTGCTTCCCTGTACTAGGTCAGCTGAAACCTGCATCGGTAGACTGCACAGAGTGTCCATAATCCCTAACCATTGGTAACATTTTGTGGAAGTTCATGCATAGCTCCCAACTGTCCCTGATTTCAAGGGACTGTCCCTGATTTGGAGCAATGTCCCACTGTCCCTCATTCCTTCTCATTTGTCCCACATTTTGGTCTGATCTATATAGATGTATATAAAATGCACTTTTTATCTATCAAAAAGTGTTTTCCAGCGCTAAGCCTTTCATCTGATTTCTAACTTGCTGCATTTGTAAATTCCAAAAGCCAATATAAAAGGAATAGTAGTGGCAAAAAAAGCACTTGTGGGTTTAACCAATCTTTTTTTGTACAATTCTCCTTTAAGGGGGCGTGGCAAGGGGGTGTGTCCTATGCCTGCATACTTTTGCTGATAGGTGTCCCTCATTCCCATCTCAAAAAGTTGGGAGGTATGTTCATGCTATAGTTGTGCCAATTCAACTGCAGATTTTAGACATTCCCCAAGATTGTTTTATTAAAAAATTGTGTATTTAGTTTTTGTTGCTCTTTAACCCTTTCGTGACAGAGCTATTTTTGTGTTTTTTTTTTGTTTTTTTTTGCACACAAATGCCGAAAAAATCATTTTAGGCCTAAAGATTACATTAAACCCCCAAACATTATATATTTTATGAAAGCAAACATCCTTTTACACAATATTAGTACAGTGGATTAAGAAATGCACAATTTCAGTAAAAAATACACTAAAGTTAATCTTGGGGCACACAAACGCAATAAATTGCCCAATTTTTGGTAAAATATAAAAGATGAGTTTGCACCTAATAAATAGATACTCAACATGTTAAGCCTTAAAAGTGCATGCTCCTGTGAAATGGCGACAAACTTAAAGTGGAGTGCCAACAAAAAAATAATAATTAAAAGTCAGCAGCTACAAATACTGCAGCTACTGACTTTTAATAATCAGACAATTTCCTGTCCCGGGGTCCAGCGATGCGGGGGAAGGAGACCCCCCCTCATTCCCCGCTCCGCTCGCGGCACTGGCATTCTTAATGTGGGAACCCGGCTGTGGCTTCACAGCCGGGCACCCACTGCGCATGCACGAGATTTGACGCTCACTCATCTGGGACACATGACAGGTCCCAGCTGACTGTGCAGCGCCTACAGGAAGTGACGTTTAGCCCGGGCAATGAAAGTGGCAGACTACGAGGGACCCCCTAGCAACAGGCATTTAGAGGTGAGTAAAACATTTTTTTTTTCCAATTATTTTTATTTTTATTTTTTTATGATTTTTAAGCCACATTTTTTTTTTTGGCTGCAACCCCACTTTAAGTACCGTATATATTACAGATGATTAGTTAAAAATCCCTACAAGTCACCATTTTAGAGTTAACCATTAATAAAAGGCCTAGAATTATTGCTCTCTCTCTCTCTGTGCATCAATATGTAATACGTATGGCACAATTAATGCGTTTGCATTAATGTAAGTGGGGGTGCGGAGGCTCCAAAAAATGTTTTACGCTTCTTACATTTTTTTTCATAAACTTTTTTTCATCACATAGGAGACAAAAAGTCCCTCATGGATTTTTTTTTGTGACAGATTCTCTTTAATGAGACATCGAGGGTCTGAAATATCTCCCTTCCCTCTACCCAACAGCACCTGCCTTGCTGGTCCCAGGTTCACAGATGGAGGAGTGCTTGTCAGATTAACACACAGTTCCCACAGTAAAAAAGTAGTTTTTACGTCAGTGGCAGTAAAATGGATTAGCTTTTTTAAGACCTGTTCCTCATGGAATGTTTTTTTTTTTTTTGCATTGGTAGATTTCCCTGCGGCAATGCCCAACTATCTATGTCCCTTTTTTACAAAAGCTTGCAAATTGGCCTTGGAAAAGGCTGGAAAAAAATAAAACTATTCTGCTCCAACAGACTTTGATAAGGTTCAGGTGCTATGCACAGGGTTCATGGATTTTAGTTTGGAAATATAGATTCTGCTATAAATCAAACCCAGGCCAGTTTTCTCACTACATTGATCATTTCCTGCCTGGTATGGTTCAGGTGCGGGGTGCGTGCTCACTGACCCTCTTACTGGCCAGCTAGGCTGCATACCTAGATGCAGGGTCTTTTTTGAATGTTTACACAGCAGAGGTCGATCAGCGGGTGCCAGCCAATAGATTACCACCAGTACCCGCTAATCATCCGGAACACACACAAGACAGGCTCTGCTTATGTAAACAAGGCAGAGCCCTGTCCTGTCAGTGGGGAAGTAACAGATTTTCTTTCCCCCCAATGCAGGGAATAAAATTGTTTACTTCCCCTAGTAAAAGCACAACATACAGTACACATAAACACTGGCTGGCCACGGAGAAGATGGCCTATTGAATCAAGGGCTTTGTTCATCCACACTACAGTCCAGCTTCTCCAGTCCTCCCAGCATTACCAATTGCCCAGAATGGAGGGATACACTCAGGGCACCCACTGGACTATGTCCCACAAGAGATCACAGGCTAAGGGATCACACTAGCTACTCAATTTCTACATGCGGCCCCCTCAGCAAGTACATCAAGATGGCGCCAACCGGGAGCAAGGAGACTGGAGCAGCCGCCTAATTAGCCTGCGTCAGCCGAAGCCTCTTCCATCGATATGGAGGAGCCAGCAGACCTTCTGAATGAGTTGGCCTCTTCCCCAGAAGAGAGGTAAGCAGACCACTGACTCCCCAGACCTATGTCCTACTAAACAGCCACCTGTAAAAAGACACTCTGGAGCTGGGGCCTGTAGTCCCACAACAGGCTCTTCATCCACACAGAACCATGTTGCATATCCTACCACTCATAACCGGCCCTCAGAACACACGCTTAAAGCCATGTTGCTTTCTCTTCAGGCTGATCTCCAGCGTGATCTTAATGCATCCATTAACCATTTACATGACAAAATGACATGCTTGGAAGAGCACACTGGCCATATTGAACAACATCTCAGTGATGCTACTAAAGCCCAGAACAACATGGACATACAGGACAACCAAGCAGCAGTTATACTTATGCTTTGCCTAAAAGTTGCAGATTTAGAGGACCGCTTAAGGTGGAATAACAATTAATTCAAGAGGGTTCCTGAATCTCTCCGATCCTCTGAAATTGTACCTTACTTACACCAGCTATTCCGCAAATTGAACCCATCTCTAACAACAAATGATATGCTCAATGACCTTGCACACAGGATCCAAAAGCCATAGCACCTGCTAGCCTCTCTCCCTAGAGATAACCTAGCAATTGTCCATTTTTTCTACACCAAAGAAAATATCATGAGAGTAGCGAGGTCCCTACACTCCCTCCCGGAGCCCGTTGCCAATATATCGTTGTACAATGACATATCGGCAGCTACCTCGCAGGCACGTAAGGCTTTTGCACCAGTCATCACACTGCTGAATGAGCATAAAATTACCTACACATGGGGATACCCCACTAAGCTGCTGGTGACATACCAAAGCCAACAGGTCCCCATCTTGACCCCTAAAGATGGAATCAAGCAGCTGCATAAGTAGGGTGTTATCTCACGCATGCACCCACTAACCCCAAAACCGAAGCCTTCCTCCTAAATCTCCAACCCCTGAGAATCATGAGCCCCACCGTAACTTCAGCATGCCCTATTACTCATTGCTCCGCATTAAGGAAGTTCATAATGTCAAGTGACATGAAGCTCTTAGGAAGCTCTGATGTCTCATTACTGTAAAACCAGGTTCCTCTCATGTGTTACCACATAATCTCCTTTAACGGTACTAGAAAAAATAATTATTGAATTTAATCCTGTCATGCTTAGAGGTAATCAAAACCTTAGTGACCAGGCCACGTTTTGAATTTTTGTTAAGGTGCAGTTCTCAAAATAATAATTTTTAATTGCCTTTTTTACCAAAATAAAGTTCACACTTTTTTAGCACACAAGGCCTTCATTAATTAGTTTGGTTTTAAAAATATCCTCAATATATTTTTAATAGGCAAAGAAATAGAAAAAAAAATGTTTTATTTTGTTTATTGTATAACATTTTGTATAAAAGTATATTACTACAATTCTCACAATTCTACAATTTATCCTAAATAGAAACACCCAATATATGGTTTAATGTCAGTTCTGTTTGGTAAATATAAAAGTATGTATATTTCAGATTTCTAGATTTTTCAAACATTTCCAGTACAACGACTGTAATCCAGAGGCTGGCCTGGGACAAGGATAACATACAGGAGGGCCATTGCAATTAGGTTAGATGAAAAAAAATGAGTCTGAACCAGGTTAATAGATAGCAAATATTGGTTTGCAAATATTGATGGCAGCTACAGGCCATCAATCCAGAGTTAAACTAAAATAACTCCCCCAAATGGCTCTCCATTCTGAATGCCCCTAGTGATTCTGAGCTACAGTAAAAGGGGAGCAAGGTGAGCCAAAAGAGAGGGATTTCAAAGTTGCAGCACAGAGGTTGGGAACCATTGATTACTCGCCCACACACATGTAAAAGGGGTAAGGTTGTGTATATATATATATATATATATATATATTCAATTTACTTATACAGTTATCTAAAAGGTCTGAGGCACAAAAGAAGGCAAACCTATGGCAGCTTTAGCAGCCACAGGAGGTTTATTTTCATCCTTTTACTGTTGCACCATAGTGCTGGCGGGGGGGGGCAGTGAATGGGTTAACCAAGTCCAATCAGAGTGGATACTGATAAAATATTCCAGGCCAAAGCAGTCTGTGGCTCCCCCATGTAGATCAAGGTGTTGCAACTGCAATGTTTTTAAATGTTCACCCAATACTGGCCACTACCTAGGAGGACGTTTATATACAGATTTTTTAATGGTCAATAATAACGTGTGATAAGATCCAAGAGTTAGTAAACAGTCCAGAATTGGCTATTTACATCTAAAGATATATTTTGATTACATCATCATAGTTATATATTACTTGTTGTTATATGTAAAATAGGCTCTGCATTTTATTGTTTCAGTCAGTCCTGTAATGCCGCGTACACACGAAGGGACTATCCCGCGGGATTATCCGCTGGACCGAAGTCCAGCGGATAATCCCCTCGTGTGTAGGCGCCGGCGGACTTTTTTTGGCCAAAGTACGGCGGACTAAAGTTTCAGGTTTTGTTCTCAAATTATCCGCTGGACTTGGCAGTCCAGCGGATAATCCGGTCGTGTGTAGTATGGTCCGGCGTACCAAAAAGGACGCATGCTCAGTAGCTATTATGTCACGGACTCGCTCGGTCTGGTAAAACTAGCCTTCGTTTTGAAGCTCGCACAATCGTCACGCTGTTTAATTTTTTTGTTTTTTTTTTTTTTTCTGACAGCGGGATTTGTATGGTATCGTACTTGAAGAATGATTTTGCCTTGCTGCTTGTATATTCACGCAGAGTACTCCCGAACGTTTTTTCTTCAGCATTCTTTAGTGAAGTTATATATTTGTATATATATATATATATATATATATATATATATATATATATATATATATATATATATATATATATATATATATATATAGATATAGATATAGATATAGATATCCAAATCACCAAATGAAAAATATATCTATATTTCTCAATAAGCGCAAAAAAATATATATCGATATCTACATATATATATATATATATATATATATAAATATATATAGATATATAGATCTATACGTGTATAAAAATAAAATTATATATATATATATATATATATATATATCTATATATTATATATGTACATATATCTCTATATAGATATTTTTTATTATTTGTTGGTTATCAAAAGGATTAGTTATTACACATGATACAATTGTGGAGTCAGCAGAGCTTGCCCTTAATTCCGATCTTAAACCTCACCTTTCCAGCGACTGCACTTGCAGTTCCATTGAAGTTGCACTTTACACTTGTATTGTCAAATGAATGTTTAGACATGTACCTGCCTACTCCTAAAGAAACTATGTTTTTGAATATCAAGCACGTATATCATTATTTGATGAAAATAAAATGACCATTTATTCTGGTTAAAACAAACAAGGCAAAACAAAATAGGAAGGCAACACTGGAGCCACTTGTAGATTTTGTGAAGACTTTTTGCCCCAACGGCAGACACCAAGTTTGTGAAGCCAAAAATTAAGCTTGGGCACATTTCATACAATATAGGGAGCACAAGAAGATTGACCAGGAATCAGACAGACCAGGAACAGCAGCAGATGACATCTATGTCCCCAAGCTGTGGCACTACAACAGCCTGTGTCTTCTGTGAGACCAGACTGAAGCCAGGCAATCACTTCCGACTCTTCGCACCACGCTTCCCTGCACTCTTCCCTGCAGTCTTCCCTGCACGCTTCCTTGGAGGCTGACTTGTGGTAGGAGGAGGAGTAGGAGGAGGAGGAGGAGGAGGAGGAGGAGGAGAAGGAAGACGAGGAGGAGGAGGAGGAGAAGTTGGTGTCGGGCCTTCATGGGTCAGGCGGGTGGATTCTCGTAATTCACCCCTCAAACCCCCCCTAATTGCCTCAGAAATTAGGCCCTCACACAGGTGCCGTTGGCCCCTCTCCATTTGCAGCAACCTGCTGGACACGTAGCTGCCATAGCCCTCTTCTGGAAGGGGGGGTTTGTCGAGAATCGCACTCGCCTTCCGAATCAGTTCCAGTGATTCCTCCTCCACAATGGTCATCCTCCTGGGCCTTCTTGGGGGTAAGGGCAGGGGTCGAGGTAGACTTCTTAATTGGGTCTGGCTGTCACTCTGGCTCGTGCTGGGCCCAGCCACCTCCTGGCTCTCGCTGGGCATGTCCTCCTCCTCCTCCATACCACTTGTCCCGGCATCATCCTGGGTCAGCTCATCCTGTGTGCAAATAAAAACAAAAATCAAACACCTGTTTTGTGGTTTCTGGCCTACTCAATCATCCAATTGTAAACTTAGGAACGAGCATCTAAATTTTCCAAAAGATCCAAAAGGCTATCATTTGGACCCCTGCATTTTCCAAGCAGATCACCAATGTTGTCTAACGCTTTTTTTGCCACTACTGGATGTATGTATACACTATATATGTATCGATATGTTGCACCAACACTTTTTAGAAGTGTGCATAATTTTTGTCAGTTTTTTTCACAATTCTGAGTTCAGGGTGTTAATTGTTTCACATTTTAACGTTGACAGCATTAATATTCACACAATCACAATTTAGGCTACTAAATATATACCTGGCTCCAGCTGGGCGCATCAGCCTGCTCCAAGGTGGAGGGGTCTTCTCCTTCCGTGGAAGCCTCAGCTGGGGTGGAGGGAAGAGTGGAGGGAAGAGTGGAGGGAAGGGTGGAGGGAAGAGTCGACAGTGATTCCCTGGGTTCCATCTGGTCACCTATAAAAGTCAGTTGGTTGTAGTACCACAGCTTGGGTACATAAACATTCTCTGCTGCTGCTCCTGATCTGACTGATTCCTCAATCTTCTTGCGCTCCCGCTTGTACATGTGCCTTAAACTTGCAATTCTGGCTTCCACAAACTTGGTGTTTGCGTTGGGGACTTTAGTCTTCACAAAAGCCACAAGTGGCCCCAGTGTTGCCTTCCGGACATCCCTATTGCCATACAAAGGGTTCTTGAGCTGCCACAGGTTGGTATTTTTTCTGTACAGGGCAATGAATTCGGACATGAACTGCTGGTCCTTGAATGGATTCAACTGGGGTGATGACATGTTTGTTTCTGTTTTGTTAGTAATGGCAATACAAAAGACCAAAAACACAAATGTTACTTAAAACGCACAACCAGTTTTTCTTAACAAACATTACACAACACACCCACACACAGGCAGCAACACATCCACACAGGCAGCAACCCCTACACACAGGCAGCAACACATCCACACAGGCAGCAACCCCTACACACAGGCAGCAACACATCCACACAGGCAGCAACCCCTACACACAGGCAGCAACCCCTACACACAGGCAGCAACACACACATATCCTTAAAAAATGCTGGCCCAAAACCCAAAAAAAAACACAGTAATGCATCCTAGAAAACACTTACCTTCGTACAGAGCGCTCGCTACTTCCGTTCGGGAACACGTGGGCCCCTCAAACAGCCTTATATACACTGCGCACGCGTCGAAGTCCGCCTGCGTCCTCCGCGTCGCCCGCCCATGACGTTCCTCATGACGAGTATTCCCCGCCCCGCTTCCCCTCGTTGCATTGTTGGTGAATTAATTCATGAATATGGCGGACACATTCTCAGCCAGTAGCGCGGAGGAAAGCCAAGAAGCCAACACATCTACATCCAGCAGCAGATATAAGGCCACCAATATGGCCTTTGAAGAGATGGTGGAGATGGTGGACATCCTCCAAAGGGAAGATTACGACGGGGAAAATGGGCCGTACCCTCGTCCCAACTTGCGCAAGGACAAGATTCTCACTACAATCGTCAGCACCCTGGAGCAGAAATTCGGCGTACGAAGGGGCAAGGATCAACTGCGCAAACGATGGTCCGACATCAAATCCAGGGAGCACGATCAATACAGGAGAATTTGAAAAGCCATCAAAAAAAGTAAGTCAAGCACGTGCGCTACTATGGTTATACTTGATATGTCTAATCTTGCGCAGATGTAATTACCATTCGTCCGTGAAACGTGCGCAGATGTTATTACCATTCGTTCGTGAAACTTGCGCAGATGTAATTACCATTCGTCCGTGAAACTTGCGCAGATGTTATTACCATTCGTACCTGAAACTTGCGCAGATGTAATTACCATTCGTCCGTGAAACTTGCGCAGATGTTATTACCATTCGTACCTGAAACTTGCGCAGATGTTATTACCATTCGTTCGTGAAACTTGCGCAGATGTAATTACCATTCGTCCGTGAAACTTGCGCAGATGTTATTACCATTCGTACCTGAAACTTGCGCAGATGTAATTACCATTCGTCCGTGAAACTTGCGCAGATGTAATTACCATTCGTCCGTGAAACTTGCGCAGATGTTATTACCATTCGTACCTGAAACTTGCGCAGATGTTATTACCATTCGTTCGTGAAACTTGCGCAGATGTAATTACCATTCGTCCGTGAAACTTGCGCAGATGTTATTACCATTCGTACCTGAAACTTGCGCAGATGTAATTACCATTCGTACCTGAAACTTGCGCAGATGTTATTACCATTCGTTCGTGAAACTTGCGCATATTTGATGAAAGTTCCGTTTGTCTTCATAACGTTTATTGAGTTTACCTGGCTTTGGGTTGTTGGAGTTGTAAGGTTGTTTATTATTGTCACTATCTATACAATTACTGCTGTAGTAAGGGTTTTACGGGTAACTTACACAGGGACTCCAGAGGCTGTTTTGGGGGGGGGGGATAAATATGTTAAGCAGGGTCTCATGCTCACAATTCCCAAAAAATGCTCATCATCTCTAAATACTGTAGGTGGTGACTTTTCAAAGAAGTACACTCACCTGTCCCTTGGATGGTGCAGCTACAATCTCTGATCTTGCAATCATGAAATTAATGTTTGCGGCTTCACTTCCCGGGTCACTATTGGGCATGCGCCAGTTGCGCAATGCAATAGGACTGGTCCGCGCAAGCTCGGGGACCCCTGTGTGTCCCAGCAGACAGCACGGTGGGACGGGATGTGGCGTATACTTCTGTGGGAGTCTAGGGCCGGATGTGTGTGCAAATACCTGCCTTACACAGGTATCTGCAACCCATCCCCCCTAAAACGTTAAAAATAAGACACCACAGGGGTGCAGGGATCCAATGAGCGGAAGTTCAAATTTAGGGTTGAAGGGCGCTTTAAGTATTGGAGTTTCATTAGATAGACATTTCAATTCTGTCTTCAAGTAGGATCTTCTAACAAACTGCTAATAATTGGCAAGACTTTTAAACAATGTTTACTAATCCTATTTTGGCACTCAAATATCAGTGTGATTCAAAAGTGTACCTTTTTGTGTTCCATTACCATAGGGGGCAAAAGACTCAGACGTCAGTCCGAACCTACGAGGACCTCCCGGCCTCACCAGACTAATTGGGCAGTTAGCCCAAGCCCACGCGTGGATGTGGCGGAACAGGTCGTTGAAGTCGATCAAATCTGCACCCCACCAAGTGAGTGTCTCAGAACACAGATTGAGCTAATAAATTAAGGTCTGCATGTTTTTGACACTTTTTTTCTTGTGTTTTCTCTACCCAACTTTTAGGTGATGCTGATCTGTTTGTGGAACGACAAGCTGCGGAGCCATTTACCACTGACAGTGCCCACAGGCTTATTGGGCAGATCATGGCCTGGAATCTGCAGCTGGAAAACATGCAGAAGGAGATGGCCACCATGCAGCAGGGAATGAAGGACATGATTGATGTTTTGGGGAGAATCTAAAGACCCCTTTTACATTTCTTAACATCAATCATGTCCTTCATTCCCTTTTGAAGCGCTGTTTAACTAATTTTAGAGGCCAAATTTTAAATATGCACACGGTATGTCAACATGTGCTATGTGCCATCAGGGGATCTCAATGGACGCATTTTGTGTTTGCAACCCCTAATGCTAGTAGGTGAGAGGGAAGGGGTTTCACACACAAAACACGTCCATTGATTCCCCATGATGGAACATAGCACATGTTGACATTACCCATTTTCCAGTTAAATTAGTGTGCATATTCAAAATTTGGCTTCTTCTGTTCATGGGTTACCTGTTGAACTTTGTAAGTTCTGGACTTTTACATTGTGTAAATAATTTCAAATGCTAAGACAAAATTT
The DNA here is from genome assembly GCA_028564925.1 of Lithobates sylvaticus. Taxonomy (NCBI): domain Eukaryota; kingdom Metazoa; phylum Chordata; class Amphibia; order Anura; family Ranidae; genus Lithobates; species Lithobates sylvaticus. Next base: position 182,959,230 of record CM053038.1, read on the forward strand.
TTAAACAATTTTAAACATGTTTTTATGTTTGTTTTAAAAAATCAATCCCAAAAAATAAAACAATATGTTGTGAGAAAAACACCAAAAAAATGTCAAAAAGATAACATAAAAAAAAAAAAAAAAAAAAAAATCATGTTCCAAAAAAAAAAAAAAAAAAAAAAAAAAAAACCAAAAATACCAAAAAAAAAAAAAAATAAAAAAAAATAATAAAAAGTTTTGGATGTGCACTATAATAAAAAAAATAATGTTTGCACAAATTCAAAAATGTGTGGCTTCTTCTTTTTAAATACTACCAGTTTGACAAAAACATGTTGTGGTTCATTGACAAAGGGGCTTATTTACTAAACGCTAAACAAGTTTCCCACTATTAAGATGTGCACTAGGACAACATATAAAACAGGCCAAATTAAAAGCAAAACAATACGAAACGACCAATATTTCAAACATAAATAACTGTATTTATTCATTGTAAATGAAAAAGATGGTTTAAGGGTCTGCTGCCATTTCAATGGCCCCCCTACCATTAAAATACTGTAAATAAAGGTCCCGCACTTGCTGGGCTGATTGTGGTGCGGAACCAAGAGGGCGATTATCCAGCCCTGTCATGTTGCCTTCCACTCCGGCCTCAGGGCCAATTGGTAAGGAGTATGTTCCTGAATGTTTCCGCAAATAATTGTGCATGACACAGCATGCTAGAATAATAGTATTGAGTTTGTACTCTGCCAGATGTAGCGATGTAAGGAGCAATCTGAAACGGTTGGCCATAATACCAAAGGCATTTTCCACCACCCTTCTTGCTCTGGCCAACCGATAGTTAAAAATCCTCCTCTCAGGGGTGAGGGATCGTTGGGGAAATGGCCTCATCAGATGGTCACCCAGACCGAACGCCTCGTCGGCAATGAAGACGAACGGGAGTCCCTCCACATTATCTTCATCTGGTGGCAGCTCCAGCCCACCAGTTTGGAGACGATGACCGAACTCCGTGTGGTTGAAGACTCCTCCGTCCGACATCCGGCCGTTTTTCCCCACATCCACATACAGAAATTCATAGTGTGCCGACACCACCGCCATCAACACGATACTATGGAACCCCTTATAATTCCAATAGTATGACCCCGAATGGGGTGGGGGCACAATTCGCACGTGTTTGCCGTCAATCGCCCCTCCGCAGTTGGGAAAGTCCCAACGGGCAGCAAACTGGGAAGCCACAGTCTGCCATTCCTGTGGCGTGGAGGGACACTGTGAAGTCAAACAGAAAGATACAATTTAAATTATAAACCAGGCAAAACACCAAACTAAATGCAACAAATTAAAAAACAATTTGGAAGAACATATGTATTTATTTTGTAAATCCTTGAAATAAAGCCAAAAGATTAAGGATAAAAGGCACAAATCTCTGATTGATGACCCCTCTGATGGACCAGAGAAGATAATAATGGGGATGTGGGTGGGGAGTATATAATGGTAAGGTCACACAATACACATGCAATTAATTAAAGGTGTGTGTGGGGGGGTGGGGATAATTACAAGCTGACCAAAACCACATGATATTAATTATCAGGGGGTGTGGGGGGGGTGGGGATAATTACAAGCTGACCAAAAACACATGATATTAATTATCAGGGGGTGTGGGGGGGGTGGGGATAATTACAAGCTGACCAAAAACACATGATATTAATTATCAGGGGGTGTGGGGGGGGTGGGGATAATTACAAGCTGACCAAAAACACATGATATTAATTATCAGGGGGTGTGGGGGGGGTGGGGATAATTACAAGCTGACCAAAAACACATGATATTAATTATCAGGGGGGTGTGGGGGGGAGGGGCTAATTACAAGCTGACCAAAACCACATGATATTAATTATCAGGGGGTGTGGGGGGGAGGGGCTAATTACAAGCTGACCAAAAACACATGATATTAATTATCAGGGGGTGTGGGGGGGGAGGGGCTAATTACAAGCTGACCAAAAACACATGATATTAATTATCAGGGGGTGTGGGGGGGAGGGGATAATTACAAGCTGACCAAAAACACATGATATTAATTATCAGGGGGGTGTGGGGGGGAGGGGATAATTACAAGCTGACCAAAAACACATGATATTAATTATCAGGGGGTGTGGGGGGGAGGGGCTAATTACAAGCTGACCAAAAACACATGATATTAATTATCAGGGGGTGTGGGGGGGAGGGGCTAATTACAAGCTGACCAAAAACACATGATATTAATTATCAGGGGGTGTGGGGGGGAGGGGATAATTACAAGCTGACCAAAAACACATGATATTAATTATCAGGGGGTGTGGGGGGGAGGGGCTAATTACAAGCTGACCAAAAACACATGATATTAATTATCAGGGGGTGTGGGGGGGGTGGGGATAATTACAAGCTGACCAAAAACACATGCAATCAATTTAAAAATGAGGGTCAAGTGGGGTGAAAGGGGGGGTGAGTAAAGCTGTACAATGGAGCTGGTAATATACATTTTTAACCAAAGAAAGTGACTAGGCTAGGGGTGTTTAGGGGGCCAAGCTTCCATGCTGGGGAGGTTGGTGCAAGCAAATATGCATGTGACCCACTAAATAATACATTCTTAAAAATATTTAGATAAGTCAAACATAAAATACTAGACAAAAAAAAAAAACACCAAAAAAAAAAAAGGAATAGGCGACAATCATAGAATAGTCCTATCATGGTAATTAGCTAATGATGACATTGATGCACTACATTAACAAACATACAAGACATAGGTAATTTTAAAAGAGAAGACTTACCTTAATGTATTCCTCCTGCAGGACGTGGATAATGGCAGAACAGGTCTCTGGAATAATGAGCCCCAGAGCCTGGGGGGAGATGCCTGTCGTGAACTTGAGGTCCTGCAAGCTTCTCCCCGTCGCCAAGTAACGCAACGTGGCGACTAGCCTCTGCTCCGCACTGATGGCTTGCCGCATGCAGGTATTCTGCCTGCTAATATAAGGGGACAGCGAAGCCAACAGACGGTGAAAAATGGGGTCCGTCATCCGGAGATAATTCCTGAAATCATCAGGATTATTCTCACGGATCTCACGGAGCAAAGGCATATGCGAGAATTGGTCACGCTGGCGCAACCAATTCTTGGTCCATGAACTCCTCCTCACCCTGTTCATGGACCGGGCTCGTGCCAAGGTGTTAACCGCAACACCGAGCCCCTGCACAGCACGAACTCGTTCCCGAGTACGTCCACACTCCATGGCTTCAAAACGGTCGGCTGATCAAACAAACAACTTAACAGAACGCACTGAAGAACAGCAAGGCCTATGAAGAACGACCTGAAAAACAGGAACGAGCGGACCAGAACGGCCTGAGAACAGGTAGGAACTGATCCACACGCACTGAAAGCCAGATACAAACCTCACAAGCACAAACTGAACGGCAGAAGCGAACGAATTAAGCAGAAGTCTGAGAAGCGCGAATCGTCTCTAACCAAACGTCAACTAACACGCGATACACACGAGATTAGCTGACGGGGCCCAAAGGGTGTCGTTTGGGATCTCGAGCTTCCTTTTTCTAGTCCCGTCGTACGTGCGTACGTCATCGCGTGAACCGCCGGACTTTTTGCGTGATCGTGTGTGGTCAAGTCCGTTCGCTTTTTAGTCCGGCGTACCTAGCGGGAAAGTCCAGCGGATTGTTCGCTGGACTTAGGTCCGCCGGCAAAAGTCCGTACGTGTGTACGCGGCATTATACTTACTGTAATTCCTCTACCCGGCTTGTTATCAGTGCTGTCATCAGATCACAGAAATGGGGACCCTCCAAATAGTTATCAGTCAGGTCCAGTATCCTCAGTGTCTGGTTATTTCTTATTCCAGATGCCAGGTGGGGACAGGATCTCTCTGTCAGGTGATTATTATACAAACTGTTGAAGAAGAGAAGAATGTTACCAGAAGAAAATGAGTTTCATCACCAAAAATGTATGTAAATATTTTCTACATACAATAGAACTATTTTCTCTTTATTGGAATCATTTTTGTTTGTAGCAACGCTATCATCAGAAGTGTTTCGTAAATTTTGCTTTCCTGGCTAGTAATCGGCTCAGGCCAATATGTAGTTTTATCACTTGTTTTCTCTCCTAGGTTGAGGGTTGCTGCAGTTCCCTGTTGTGGCCAATGGGTGTCACTGGCATTCATGGCAATACTTTAGGTTCTTTCTGGCAACCATTAGGAGGTTCATGGCCAGTGGCACATGCTGGGGGAGGCTATAAATGCTTTGGGAGTGGCTTGAAGAGCTTGCTTCTCCCTGAGGAGTGTGTGTGCAATGGTTTGTGCTGAGTAGGCCAGCGTATGGTTGAGGCCTAGTTTAGAGCCCTCAAGCTTCTCTGCCTAGTCGAGGAGGGTATAGCATCCAAGATGGTACAAGCAGGAGAATGGAAGTCCTGCTGGAGAGGTTTTAGTATCTGCATTTAGATTGTAGTAATCCACACAGAATCGCAGACTTCCATCCTTCTTTCGCACCAGTACATGGGAGCAGCCCAAGGGCTACGACTCTCCCTAATCACCCTTCTTTGCACCATGTTGTGGAGCAAGTCTTTGGCTTCCTGGCACAGAGCTGGGGGAATGTGCCGGTATCGCTCTCGGATGGGGAGCTGATAACAGAATGTGATAAGATCCAATTATTAGATAGCTGTCAGTGATTGACTATTTATAGAGTCCAACTATGCATTTTTATTACATAAACACATGTATTATTGGTGTGGTTTAGATATAAAACTGTCCCAGAATATTATTGCCTCAGTCAGTCCTGTTATACTCACCGTAATTCCTCTATCCGGCTTGTTGTCAGAGCTGCCATCAGATCACAGAAATGAGGACCCTCCAGATTGTTCCAGGACAGATCCAGTCTCCTCAGTGTCTGGTTATTTCTTATTCCAGATGCCAGGTGGGGGCAGGAACTGTCTGTCAGGAGATTATTATGCAAACTGTAGAATGAGAAGAATGTTATAAGAAGAAAATGAATTTGTCCCCTGGAAATTAATTTAACTATTCTCTACATCAGGGTATCTCAGCCAGGGTTCCATGGAACCCAGAGGTTGCTCCAGAGGTTGCTAGGAGTTTCTTGAACATTCAGTGATTTCTGCTTCTCAGATGAGTAACCACCAACAGCAATTATCTTTTTAACTAATGACCAAAAAATGTAAGAAACATGCTTCTCAGTAGACATGTGCATTCGTTTTAGTCCGAATGCATTTTCGCCCGAATTTCAGGTATTTTCGTTATCGTTTTAACAAACGATAACGAAAGTGCAGAATCCGAAAAACGAAAGATTCGACATAAACAAATGCTTTATTTTCGTTGTGACAACAGTTCGATATAGATAGGAGATTCAACGCTGACAATAACAATCTGTGTCCATTGAACCTGTGGTCGAATGTGCCTTACCTTAACTCTATTAGTCCAAGATTATTCTACATAGAGAGAAAAGATTTGACGTAGAAAGGAAAGATTCGACGTAGAAAGGAAAGATTCGACCTAGAGAGGAAAGATTCGACCTAGAGAGGAAAGATTCGACGTAGAGAGGAAAGATTGCTACTGGAATTGGGTGGAATTGCAGCTAAACTATACAGTCATACAGTTTAGCTGCTCCGTCGAATCTTCTTTGAACTTTCGACAGACACTATAAGCCTTCAATGACAGATTCGACCTTAATTCATTTGGATTTTCGGACTAATGCAATTTTGTGTATTTTTATTTTTTCTTTTTTTTTTATTGTTTTTTTTCTTTTTTTTTTTTTTTGTTTCAAATAGTTTTTATTGAAAATTTAAAGTCAAATACAAGGATATAATAACATTTCAGTAACAGCAATGTATCATAAGCATCAACTTTTACTTCTAGAGCCACAGAAAATACAAAACCGGTCAGTCCAAGAAATAAGACCAAAAATATAAATCTGTGAAAATTATACTTGAAAAGGAAGGGAAAAAACCCTGGGCTACTGGGGCGTAGAAACCAAAAAAACAGGAAAACAAGACAAGTATTAATCGATGTCAGCTGTAACGATAGCAAACTTATATGACTATGAATCATGAGAAGCCTAGTTTAAGATAAGTCATGGCTATACCTGCTCCAACCCTACACCCCAAAGGGAGCTAGCTGTGTAAGGGGAGCAGGAAAGCCACCGCTTTGTAAAGTACAGAGCAAAAAGGATGTAAGAACCAATCATCGTGTGATCGTCAGGTGAGTATCAATAACTTGCAAGACACTTGCAGACTAACAGTTAATGGGATAACGTGTTTTGTAGGGATGTGATCGGGGGTCCGTAGGGGAGGTTAGGTGTCATAGGAAGGGGTGAGAAGTATCCGCGATAGCAATGTGGTAGAATCCGGAGATCAAAAGCGGTAGTGGCGTGTAGTAGCAGCATGACGGGGTCCGGGTGTCTTTACATTGATAGTATATTCGGAAATAATGATAAAGAAGGAATGTGGTCAGGGGGAATCAAGCAGGTCTTTATATGATTGAGATTCCTTAAAATGTAACCAGCCAGCCCATATAGCTGTATATGAGTTTGGGGTGTCTTTGGCCTGGTGGATAATGTTCTCCATATCGGAGATCTTATCGATGCGCTGGAACCAATCGCGCATTGACGGCACCGTTGCAGTTCGCCAGAGAAATGGCACACATTGTTTTGCAGCATTAAGTAAATGAGGAATGACAGATTTTTTGTATACTGAGTGTGGGAGAGACGTGTGGTGAAGGAGGATTTGAGCAGGAGTTAAGGCAATTGTATAAGATGTGATGAGGGAAATGACTGTTTGGATTTTCTTCCAAAATGGCTGTATCAGCCCACAATCCCACCATATGTGCAGGGGGGAGCCGGTTTCCAGGCCACAGCGCCAGCATTGTGGTGAAACTTCAGGTTGATACTTGTGTATCAGGTCTGGGGTTCGATACCATCTAGCGTAGATTTTATATGAGTTCTCTTGTGCAGTGACATTAATAGTGCTTTTGTGGATATAATTGTATATCTTTTCCCAGTCGCAGCTCGATAAGTCCAGATCGAGTTCCCTTTCCCAATTCCTGACTATGTTACTTTGTTTCAAGTCTATGTCCTCAAAAAGTAGTGTGTAAGTAGTGGAAATAAGGTGTTGTAGAGGGGTTTCATTGGAACACATAGCTTCAAAAGGGGTAAGAGTCCGAAACCATTGGGAGATGGGGCGTGTACTAGAAAGGAAGTGTCTAATTTGTAAATATTTAAAAAAAGGGATACGTCGTTCAGGGAATTTTGAAAGCACTTCGGAGAAGGATAGGATGGATGCGTCGTGAAAGAATTGAGAGGCTTTAAGCGTGTGTGTTAATGTGTTCGTTGGACTTTCATAGTTGGTGGTCCCTGGAGGAAAGTCAGGATTTCCATCAAGGGGGGACATTGGGCCGGGGTAGGGAGCCCATTTCAGTGATTTGGCAACCTGTTTAAATACTAGCATGGTCGCTCCTGTGATAGGGTGAGTTGCAAAATTCTTCGGCATGTGAGATGTTGATATCCATGGCAGGGTGGTTAGTGGAGTAGGATCAACAGCATCTTCCAAAGCAATCCAGTCTTTGGAGAGTTTATGGATATGCCAATCAATAACTCTAGTGAGGTGACATGCTGAATAATACTTTTGTATGTCGGGGAGGCTTAGCCCTCCTTTAGCCTTAGGAAGCGTCAATGTATCTAGACTAATCCTGGGTGATTTAGTTGCCCAGATAAAGTTGCGACTCATTCTTTTATATGATGTGAAGAATGATTTGGGGAGTTTAATTGGAATGGTCTGCATGAGGTAAAGAATGCGGGGAAGGATGTTCATTTTAAGTATTGCTACTCGACCAAACCATGAGAATTGACCTGTGTTCCATTTGAGGAGATCATTCTGAATGGTCCGTAATATAGGAAGAAAATTGAGATCGTAGAGATCTTCCATGTGTGATGGAAGCTGAATCCCTAGATAAGTGATAGCCTTGGGATCCCAACAGAAGGGGAAGTTTAATTTGCACTGAGTCGTCAATTTTGAGGGAAGGGAGATATTCAATGCCTTGGACTTTGAAAAATTGATTTGTAGGTTTGCTAAATTTTTAAAAAGGGAGAAGTCTTTCATTAAGTTGGGTAGTGTCATGACCGGATCTGAGAGAAAAAGAAGAATGTCATCCGCATAAGCGGCTATTTTATATTGTTTCTCCAGTATTTGTATTCCTTTAATATCCGGATTAGCCCTTATTTTACGTAAAAATGGTTCTAGGGAGAGAACGAAGATAAGTGGGGAGAGAGGGCAACCCTGACGTGTGCCATTCGAGATGGAGAAGGCGTCCGACAGGCAGCCGTTGATCCGAACCTTCGCAGTGGGATGTGAATAGAGCGTTAAGATCATTTGTAAGAACCGGGATGGTAGTCCCATTGCTCGCAAAGTTTCCGTTAAGTAATCCCATGCCACCCTGTCGAACGCCTTCTCCGCGTCGAGCGATAGAAAGAAACCCTTCTGTGTAGATCTGTGAGAGAGCCAATGGTGTATGTGTAAAGCTTTGATAGTATTATCCCTGGCTTCTCTTCCAGGGATAAAACCAACCTGATCTAGGGAGATCAAGTTTGGAAGAAGAGGGAGGATCCGATTGGCGAGAATTTTGGCATAAAGTTTCAAATCTACGTTCAAAAGTGATATCGGTCTGTAATTGGTGACCAGGGTGTCGTCTTTTCCGGGTTTAGGTATTAAGGTGATGTGTGCCTCTAGAAGGTCTACAGGTATTTGGTTTGGGGTTGCAAAAGCGTTGAAAGTGTTGGTTAGATGTGGGATAAGGGTATCCAGAAATGTTTTGTAGTATCCTACAGTCAGTCCGTCTGGGCCGGGGGTTTTGCCTACTTTAAGTTGTTTCAAGGAGGATCTAATTTCCTCACATGTTATAGGGCCGTCTAAGGATAATGCGTCTTCCGGCGAAATCGGAGGTATGCCGTATTGCGTTAAGAATTCTGTAATCATATCCTGTCTACAGGGATTGCCGGCTGGTTGAGGTGGTTGAGGTAAATTATATAGACTGGTAAAGTAAGTGACGAATTGGCTAGAGATGTCAGCTGGGGATACATGAGATTTGCCTGTCGGATCTGTGATTTTATGAATGGTCGTTGACGCTTTCTTACGTTGAAGTGCTCTAGCAAGTATTCTGCCTGATTTGTTTCCAAATTCATAAAATAATTTTTTAGTCAACATATATTTCCGCTTAATTCTGCTAGCCAATTCATCCTTCAGTTCCTCTCTAGCCTGGAGAAGTTGCGTAAAAGTTCGTTCAGCGAGCGATGCTTTATGGAGACGTTCAAGTGCGTGAATTCTAGCTGAAAGATCGGCTATGTATTTGCGACGCAGTGTATTTCTATGTGCTGTGAGAGATATAAGTTCCCCTCTAACCACACATTTGTGCGCTGCCCATGTTACTGGAGGAGTCACATCAGGGGTGACGTTTTCCTGAAAGTATTGTGATAGTCTCGTATTGATTTTCTGAACGTGTGCTATGTCTGTTAATAGGGAGTTGTCCAGGCGCCATATCGGGCGCGGAGTACGTGCCTGAGGAATAGAGAGTGATATGGAGATGGGGTTGTGGTCGGAAAGGAACATAGGGTCGATTGTAGCTTTGGTGAGAAGAGATAAGTCTGCTTGTGAAATAAAAAAATGATCAATTCTGGAATATTTGTTATGTGGTGCGGAGAAAAATGTGAAGTCTCTTTCGTTAGGGTGTAAAGTGCGCCATGTGTCGTGAAGAGTCAATTCTTGTAATCTCAGTTTAATGGCTTTCAGTGCTCTGTACGGCAATGAAGATGAACCATTAGACGAATCTTGGGAGGGGTTTAGGGGTACATTGAAGTCTCCACCTACAATTAAAATACCTGAAGAAAATTCATTAAGCAATTGAAGAGTTGCACGAAAGAAGGGGACTTGTTGTTTGTTAGGCGCATATAGATTGGCTAGTGTGACGGGCCTGTTGTGTAGTGAACCCTTAATAAAAATAAATCTGCCTTCCGTATCTTTTTTGACATCAGTAACAACCAGTGGGCAGTTTTTTGAGAGTAAAATTGAAACCCCTTTTGTTTTGGTGGTGTCAGAGGTTGCATGAAAGACAGTGGGAAAATGGATGCTGGTAAGTTTGGGTATGTCATTAGTGCGAAAATGAGTTTCTTGCAGAAAAGCAATGTGTGTTCTCTCCTTCCGTAGTGCATATAGTAGTTGTGACCGTTTCTCAGGTATGTTGAGACCACAGACATTAAGTGAGCGAAGATTAACCTGTGGGAAATTAGTGTCCGGGGGTATGGTACCGTGATTCGGGGAAGAGGGTGGATCCGTCATGCTACTACAGTCACGTTGTAGCAGAGAAGGCAAGGTTAGACGAGTCTCGTTTGTTGTATTGAGCGGGAGGAAAGGTAGGGTATAATGACGGTATGTCAGTGGTGGGGAGCAGGGTGGATAGAAAAACGGATAGGGAAGTATCAGTAAGGCTCAGCCTATAGGAACATAATATCAGGTGATCGTGGATTCGTAACACTATGGCAATACTGCGAGGATTGTGCAAAAATGTAAGAGGTGCTAAGGGAGATGTGGCTAAAGGAGTAATAGGATATTATTGAGACCTCTATGTCAGTTACGTGTCGTGGGGGGTAAAAAGCACAATTGGGGTAGAATAAGAATAACCTAGTCTACTATACAGTAGGCTATATAGATACAGCGATTGATCAGTGGGTATTGGGATCAATATGAATATGTAAAAAGGTTTTTCCACTGCGCTGTCCGGGGGTTGGTTAGGACCAGCCAGGAAATGTATGACAAAAAGAAAAAAAGTTCAAAGGAAACCATAGAGGTGCCGCCGCTACCTCTCAAATAGCTTTAAATAAGGCAAGTGGAGGTAATGACATCTGGGTATGGAGTAAACTTTAGCTGAGTAGTGCTTAAGGTGTTTATAGGAGGGAGTAAGTACATGTTGTCAAACTAGTTCCGCATGAGTATGACATCTAGGATGCAATCAGGGATTGTTAAGCCTTGTGAACGTGAGAGTATGCAGAAGAATGAATGAAACGTAGTGTTAGGATAAAACCTGTTCAGATAATTTGAAATTAAAGCGTAGCTGCAATCCATCTAGTCTATTATTTAGGGAATAGCCCTGAACATCTTTGGCTAATATGTTGTCCAGTCATGTATCGTTATAGTTACCTCTAATATTGAAATAACATTTAAATAGGGGTAATGGTCATTTTAGTGTTATATACGGTCAAATTGGAGACTGCCAACGTGGGCATGGTTACATGACAGCATAGCAGCTGGAATATATGTTATAGGGATGTTGGCCGGGTGCTAACATTTGTCCAGTAAGGTGTGATTATTATAATCTGCGGTACGAGTGACTGTGTGTTTGTGTGGAGCAATAAGTAACCCAGAATGGAAATAAAATACATCAACAAACATTAGAACAGTTTGAGACACAAACCAAACTTCATTCTGAAGTGAAAAAGATTGGAAACCGTGTCTAAAGGGCCATATAAAGGATTAATATTGGTACGGGAAGTATGTCCCAAGGCAATAACTGTGGACAGTGTCCAGTAAATATCTACTGAGTATAGAGGGTTGGCATGCGAGGTCAGGCATAGTTATGTGTTATTCGTTTGGAAAGTATATAAAGCACAGTATAATCTCTTATAAGGGAACGTAATGTGTTTTCTTAAGCATGGTCAAACTTAATGGGTAGTTGTTATTGTGCGTCTTAGCCAAACGGTATTCTATCCGGTGTATGTGTGTATGGAGGTGGAGCAAGGTATGTAAATAGGGGATCCATCTTCCTCCGCATACACGACCTAACATGGCCGCCGCCATTATTAGCTTGCCTTGCTGAAGTTTCACTATATTGCAGTGTAACAGGGAGTATATAGGACACCAGCAAATACACAAATATACACAACTTCAGAAGTTTGTCTACGTTACCCAACCTTCTTCACTTGGTACGAGCACCTTAACAAATGCAGGATCAGCATGAGATGTATACATTAGCATGTTTTGCCTGGCAGTCATGAGACCCAAGTGCTCTGTAAAATAAAACCTAATAAAAACAGAAAGGAAAGAAAAAAGATAAAACTATGCCGGAACAATGTTATTGATAGACAAATGACCATATCCATGCACCATTGACTGTTAATGGAGGTTTTCCGGCCTAAATAGCCGCGCGTATATTAACATATGAGGTGATCAGTTCTCGTTCGTTAAGGAGCATCTAAACGCGGTGTCCATATGTAAAAACAGGGCGAGCACAAGATCTGTCCCCAAAGCATAAGATGTGGGTTGTCTTCGTGGCAGCGGCAACAGTCAAACGATAGCTTCAGGTATGTCTAATGACCAACGTCATGCATCAAAGCATATTTTATCACGACTCGGTGGTGAGTTGTGATCGTGGTATATACCGTCAATATGGTGACAATGTGATTACCGAGTACACGGCCGTGTGATCGGTAACAATGGGGAAATATTTCAATATTTTCTGCGATGACCTCTTCAGTTCCTAAGCGTCTGTGGAAGTAGATGGGGCGAAGGTAAACCGATTCAGTGAAATCTGAGGGCTTATCATGCATGACATGGAGAGCGTCTGTCGGCGGTAAGGAACTGGTAGTATCACGGGGGACCTGTGCGATGTATAGCGGAGATCAGCATTCCTGTTAAGCACTAGTCGGGTGGCGGTATCTGATCGAGGGTACAGTCTTACAATGAGGTCAGTAACATGAATGATACTGTACCTTCCGTCCTGAAGATAGTGCGATAGGGAAGGCCTCAGTAGTCCCGTCGGGTCCTCCTGGATCCCGGGGAGTTTGTTGGTGTCAGATCGCCATCGTCAGGTCTTGGGGTGCGGCGTCTGGTACCTGATGGGGATCTCCTCCTGGAGTGCTGGGAGTCGTGTGTGTCCATAGAGTCGTCCGGTGGCGGGGGTCGCTTCGCCGGATACACGCGGAACGCTGCATACCAATTTGGAACCTCCACAAGAGGGATGTCGAGCGTACGGCAGAAGTTACGTAGGTCCTCAGGAGATTTCAGGGAGGCCGTCCGGCCTTGGTATGTGGCTGACAGACAGAAGGGAAACCTCCAACGATATTGAATGCCGTTTGAACGAAGGACCTCTAGCAGCGGTTTGAGGTCTCTGCGGTGTTGAAGGGTTATTGGAGATAAGTCCTGAAAAATTTGGATCGGTGCCCCGCGATGTTGTATGCGAGGGAGAGCCCTGGCACGTTTCAGGATATCTTCCTTAATGCTGTAGTCCACTATGCAGCATATAACATCCCTCGGGGGATCAGATTCTCTCCCTTTAGGGCGTAGCGCTCTGTGAATTCGCTCGAAAATAATGGGAGTCTCTGGCGGTCTTTGCAGGATTGTGTTAAAGAGTGCCATGACTTCAGACGCAATTCCCTCAGGCTCTACGGTCTCAGGCAAACCGCGGACCCGCAAGTTATGGCGGCGTCCCCGGTTCTCGAGGTCTTCGATGTGTCGCTGGGCTTCCCTTAGCTGAAGAGTATGGTTGTCGATCTTCCTTGTGACTTTGTGAAGTACTATGTCATGCTGTGAGGTCGTCCTCTCAACTTCCACGACCCTGTCAGAAAGCGCGCGTATATCCACTCGGAGATCCGCAATAGCAGCCGATAGGGTGTCTTTAATGTCAGCCGCGATCGTCCTGAGGTCCTGCATGCTGAGTTGCGGCTGCGGGTTGAAATCACGGTCCCGAGATCCATCCGATGAGATGGGTTGGAGTGATAGTGTCGGTTCCGTTGTCGGAGCTGTTGAAGCTGTTGAGGTCCGTGAGGTGGTATGGCGGGACGACGCCATATTGTGCCTCGGGGCCCGGAACATTTCTGGGATATTTTGGTCTCCCGAGCCCGGATTTTCACGGGGAGAACGGGATCTTGAAGCTGAGGAGTGGCGGGAAGCTGTTCCCATACTGTATGGATCCGTCTTCCGGGGTTAAACTCCGGTAAATGTGCGTTGTAGAGAGGCAGCGGCGGGAGTGAGTCTTTCAGTCGGCCATCTCCTAGCTCGGCCAGGCCACGCCCCCTTTCAGTCGGCCATCTCCTAGCTCGGCCAGGCCACGCCCCCATATTTTTTAAATTTGTTACCATTGGTATTCAAAAATTCAGATACATCTGAATTTCCAAATAACAAAAATTCATCCAAATTTCGATTTGGAACTAAATGAACTGCACATGTCTAGAAAAAACTATGATGCAGTAGACACATCAATATTGTCATACATGTGTAGAGATGGAGATATTGTCACATGATTACCTCAGAATATCACTGATATTGTTTATATTGTTTATATTGTGCTATCACCTCCTTGTATTTGGTTTTTATTACTAAGAGAAGACAAGGAGAAGCAAGAATCATTTGCTAGTGTTTGTACTGGATGACTTTGTCTGGTATGCTATTTACCCACCTTGATCAGAGCTCTGTAGTCATAGGAAGTAATGGGGAGACTTTCTCCAACACCGAATGGCAGGTATGCAGTAGTAGGAAGATCCCCCACCACTGAATAGAAGATGTGTAATAATGAGGAGATCCCACAACACTCAGTAGAAGATGGCCAAATGGCAGATGTGCAATAGTATTGAGATTCCACTGACATTGAAGTGATGGGGAGATCTCTCGACACTAAACAGAAAATGTGCAGTAATGGAGGAGGTACCCTGATGCTGATTAGGGAATGTTAGTTAATGGGGAGATCCCCTGACATATCTCATGGTCATGTAAGGTGGGACAGGAAACGCATATAAGCCTCTGACTGCGCATTGAAGTAAAATGAGATTCCTATAATCTAATTTTTTTACTAGTTTCCAGATAGCAGGGAAACAACTATTTAATGGCTGAGTGTTATTAGATCCAATTATTAGACCACTGTCTGGGATTGGCTATTTAAAAAAGGGATCCGTTATTATTACTGTGATGATAATGAGGTCTGACAACCATGGACTGTGCTCAGAAAATGAGGACATCGTGTTGAACACCAGTCAGTCAGTGACAAAGTCGTCAGCTTAAAAATCTTATGTCTTGGGCTGGACAGCCAGAGATGGGGAGAAACGTCATATAAGCCCCACAGCTGAACTTTAGACACATTGACAATGAAGATGACAACTTTATTAAGCCATGGGCCAGATTAAGGCACCATTGACAGAAAATAGCCTCAAGCTAGAAACAAAGCAGAGCTGTCATAAACACTGCTAATGGATTCATGTCGTAAATGTCTGGTCATAACTAACTTGAAACAGTCTAGTGAAGAATATACCTGGGGCTAATAAGTTATAATGACATACTGATAAACTATACAGAGTTAAGTTTCATAATACTTGCTATGGTGGAGTTATTGGGGTCAATTCACTGACGTTTAATGACGTTTACTGCATATCATCAAAAAAACATGCTGTAACCTTTAATTCCAATTCACAAATGGAAAAGAGAGTAAAAAATATGTGATGTACAGTATATCACCAGGGTTTTGCTGGTGGTATAACATGGTATTTGTTAGAAACAGTCTGGGGGTTGCTAAGAAGAGGGTCGGGAAACCAGTCGCCACGTCCTTAACAACGGATGACTCAATAGCTGTCAACAATTCAAAATGTTGAAAAAAAAAAAAAAAAACAACATGGGGTTCCTTCCCCTCAGGGCACCCATGTCATAATTCAAAATAAAATCCATACCAGACCCTTATTGGAGCATGCAGCCTGGCAGGTTAGGAGGGGGGATGAGCAAGCGGCCATGCCCTCTGCCCCCCCCCCCCCACACCAAAGCACCTTGTCACCATGTAGAAGTGTCCTTCAAGAGTCACTTGAAGATGACAGCTCAGGCCCCTCCACATGAACTGAAAACGTCCTAATCTGACATCGTGACTCAAGCCTGCCCTCTACAGGGAAAGCACGGCCTGCTCACCTCTGATTTGCAGAGGCTTTAAAGGACTTGGCAGCTATGAATCTCTTCAGATTGGCTGTCCCATGTGGGTGGGGTTATATGCAGCTCTTTGCTGCAGTGACTTGAAAAGTTAACTACTTGCCCACTGTACATATACTGCAGCAGGGTGGCCGCTCTGTGCAAGAACACATACATGATCTGACACTGCCGGGTCTGGAGCATGAGTGTGATGTCTGCCAGCACCTGACAATTATACAATAACACAGGCAGAATGGTGATCTACCGTTGTAAAAAAGGCAGTTTGCCATTCTTTCAGTAGGGAATGTATTGATCCTTTGTTCCTGCAAAGCAGGGACATGGATCAATGCCTTCCCCTAGTCAAAGCACCTTCCACACAATGAAAAAGCACAGACACAGTTAACCCTTTGATCGCCCCTGATGTTAACCCCTCCCAGCCGGTGTCATTAGTACAGTGACAGCGCATATTTTTAGCACTGATCCCCAAATAGTGTCAAAAGTGTCAGTTAGTGTCTGATTTGTCCACCACAATATTGCAGCCCCGCTATAAGTCGCTGGTCACCTCCATTACTAATAAAAAAAAATCAAATCAAAAATAAATAAATAAAAATATCCCATAGTTTTTAGACGCTATAACTTTTGTGCAAACAGTACAGTGCCACAAGACCATACAATTGTCAGTTGAAGTAATGCAGTGCAGTATCGCAAACAATGGCCATGAAGTGGGGGGGTAAATCTTCTGGAGGTCAAGTGGTTAACCTGTTACCTGCAGTCCAGAGATGAAGAGGAATAAGATTTACCTGTCTAGACTATGTGATGTGTGCTCCTGACAGGAGATTGATGGCCATGTCTGGTTTACAGAGAAACAAGAGAAGTGCCACAGGGGTCAGTGACTGCTCAGGAGAAAGCAGCTACCTTATCTGTGCTACATCAGTGTCCGCTGTTTACACATAATCAGATGAGAGTTATACATTGTAGGTAAATCAGGTGGCTAGCTGCTTGTCATGTTTTTAGAATGCAATGCATCGGCTGTCAGTATAGGTCAGTGATGGCAAACCTTGGCACTCCAGATGTTTTTGAACTACATTTCCCATGATGCTCTTGGCATATGGCAAATGTAGTTCCAAAACATCTGGAGTGCCAAGGTTCGCCATCACTGGTATAGGTAGTGTGATTGACTGGTAGACATAGCACTTTTCCCCAGGGAGACAATGTAAAACCTAATGCATAGTTGCCAAAATGTCAATTTTTTTTCCCATAAACACGTTTTTTTTTGCCGTGCACTGTAGGTTGAGACTGTACTTTAATTCGATATGGGGCATTCATTTACAATGGGTGTGGTAATAGACTTTGCTGCTACAGGAACTACATCCTCAAATTACTAATTTTACTGTGCAGGAGGACTGACATGCACTACAATCCCATCTTGAGATTTTTACAAGTTTAAAATATTTGTTCACTTTTTCCTGGAAGCTCACAAGAGAACAGAACACAATTCATTTATAAATATATCCAAGGAATATTCAATGTAACTTTCCAAAAAGGAGGTGGACAATTGAAAAAGCCTAGGACAAAGGAAGGATTCTACTCACAGCAACCACATTTCAAAATTATACTTCAGAATTGCCAAGCTGGATGAGTGTCACCTTTACACCCTCTGACCTTTGCTCATATCTACACTCCTCTTCTACCACTGCTCACCTCTGCACTTCCCTAACCACCTATTCTACCACTCCAACTTCAATACATCCCTTCCAGCACTGCACCCCCAGCACAACTCTGCCACCACTGTAGCCCTCATATATGTGTTCAATCACTGCCCCCTCTGCATATGCATTCCACCACTGTACCCCCATCCCACATTTGTTTCACCACTGTACCCCCATCATACATCTGTTCCACTACTGTACCCCCATCGCACACCTGTCCCACCACCGTACCCCATCATACATCTGTTACACAGCTGTATCCCATCATATATCTGTTCCACTACTGTACCCCCATCGCACACCTGTTCCACCAATGTACCCCCCTGCACACCTACTCCACTACTGTACCCCCATCACACACCTGTTCCACCACTATACTTCCAGCACACCTGTTCCACTACTGTACCACCATCGCACCTTTTCCACTATTGTACTCCCACTGCGCTTTTGTTTCACTGTTCCATCCCATGCACACCTGTTCCACTACTGAACTCCTATCACACACCTGTTCCATTGCTGTACCCCCACCCCACCACCCCCCCACCCTCCAACCACCCAACCAACCCCCCCCCCCCCCCACCGTACCCTCCCCCCCCCCCCCTCCCACCAACCCTCCCACCCCCCCCCCCGCCCCCCCTACCACCCCGCCCCCCCCCCCCCCCCCTACCCCCCCCCCCCCTACCCCCCCACCCAACCACCCCCCCCCCACCACTACCCCACCCCAACCCCCCCAACCCCCACCTCACTACCCTACCTCACCCCGCCCACACCCCAACCACCCCCCCCATACCCCCCCTACCCACCCCCCCCATACCCCCCTACCCCACCCCCCACCTACCTACCACCCCCAACCACAACCCCCCCCCCCAACCCCCCACCCAACCACCCTACCCCCCCCCCCTTAACCCCACCTACCCCCCCTATTACCACCCCAACCCACCACCTAACCTTAACCACCCACACCCCACCCACCCCCCCTACACCCCGTACCACCTAAAAGACCCCCCTACCCCCCCCCCACCTACCCCCCCCCCACCACAAAACCCCAACACCACACCCCACACCCCTCCCACCCCCACACACCCTCCTAACCCCATAACAACCACCCACCCCCCCCTAATGTTTTACCACTGCACCCCTCCTGAACGCCTGCTCAACCACTGCACCCCTTCATGAGCACCTGTTCCAGCTCTGTACTTTTCTTGTTCCACCACTGCACCCATTCCACTACTGCACCCCCTTCTTTTTCACCGCTGCACCCCTCCAGTTCCACCACTGCACCCCCCTCCTGTTTCACCACGCACCCCTCCTGAATGCCTGCTCAACCACTGAACCTCTTCATGAGCACCTGTTCCAGCTCTGTACTTCTCTTTTTTTTTTTTTTTTTTTTTTAAACCATCGATTTTTATTGGGTTTTACAGTTCACATAAAACAAGTGATATTTGTAAACATCAGAAGAATGCAAACAAAAGGGTTACAGTATATAGATGTACAAATGAGCAGTAACATAGATCACCTACGAGCTACTTGTATGGTAATGGGAGTCGGCCTCAGAAGAGGCAAGGCCTGTCACCCCGTTGGTTAAAAAACCCCCCGTATGGGAAAGCTGCCAATTTTAAAAAAGGGGCCCCCCAGCATTAATGAGGGTTTTTGGGAATTTAGGAACCCATTAAGTAATTGAAAATTTTTTTTGTATTAAAAATAAAACCCAAACTTTGAAAATTCACAGTTTTTAAGAAATAAAATTTTTTTTAAAAGTTCCCTTCTTTTTAAAATTTTAGTGTTGGAAAAATATTAAAGTAATTTTTGCAGTTTAATAAAATAAAACCCCTTTTCCCATTCCCCTTTTTTGGTAAAGTTTTCCCCCCAATTTTGGGGGGCAGGAAAAGGGCATTTTAGCTTAGTCAAAAAAATTTTAATATGGTTCGTTCCCCAAAGGTGGAAATTCCCAAACCCCTTGTTTCCATTTTTCCCGGGGTTTTGGGGGGAAGCTGAAAACCCCTTTTTTGGTATTTGTAGTTTTTCCATGGGTATTGGGGGGTTTATTGGAGTTTAAAAAACCCGGGCAAAGGCGCCATTCCTTTTTAAAAAGGGGGAAAAAAGGGGAACTTTTTTTGTAAGTGGAAAATTTTGCCATTCCATGCGGGAGTGGGCCCTTGAAAAGGGGTTTTAAAGGAACCTTTGGAAATTTTTTGGAAAAGATTTTTCTTTGTCCAAAAAGGCCGTTTAAAAAATTTTCCCAACCACGTTATTTTTGGGGTTTAAAGTTGATTTATGTTCCCAGGTTTCCTCCCCCCCAAAATGGGGGTTTTTTTCCCTTTTTTTGGGACCGTGGGGTTAAAAATTTTGGGGGATATTTTTGGGGTTCCCCAAGTGGTTTTTAAATTTTTGATTTGCGTTACCTTTCCCCCTTAAACCTTTGAAAGTGAAAAAATTATTTTTTTGAATTCCTTCCCCCCCAAAAGGGGGAAAAGGTAGTTTAATTAAATTTAAAGGATTTGGGGACATAAAAAAAAGGGGATTTTTTAAAGGGGTTTTTTTGGCAAGGGTTAAATTGTTTGAATTTTTTTAAGGTTGGGGTTTTGGGTAGGTGTAGGCGAAAATTTAAAGGGTAAAAAACCTTTTTTAAAAAAGAATTTTGGAAAGTCCATTTTAAACCAGGTTTTAATTCCGGATGGGGTTTAACGGGATAGGAGTTTTTTGATTTGTCGTAAAAAGGGTTTAAAAATTTTTTAGGGTTTTAAAAAAACCCCCCTTTATCCCCGGGATAGTGGGTTTACTTTTTTGCAAAAGGGCCAAATACCAAGGGGAAAAATTTTCCGGGTTAAGGGAACCCCCGCCCCGCCCATTGAGGGAGAAAACCTTTTTTTCCGGCCAAAAAGGGCCCGGGTGGGTGAAGACTTTGCATTGGGGTTTCCATTTTCCCCCCAAATTTGTTGGGGTTTGTAAAGGGTTGATTATCAAAAGGGTTTTCCCCCCCGGCCCTAAAGTTTAAATTTTAATGGGTTCTTTTTGGTTTGGAAAATTTAGGGATTGGTCGAAAGGAATGGGGGTTTTTTTGGGAAATTTTCCCAAATCCCCACCCCCCCCCAAAACCTAAGAAAAAATTTTGGGTAAAGGTTCCATTTCTTTTGAATCTTTTTCATAAAATTTTTAAATTTTTTTGGGGGAGGGGGAAGGGCCCCCCAAATTTTTGGGGGGGGGTTTTCCCTTTTTGGAAGGGAAAAATTGTTGAAATTCTTTCCCATGGGTTGGGTTTGAAAAATCAACCAAAAGGGGAAAATTTGGAAAAATTTGCCTTAAAAGGCCGGGAAACCATGGCCCCCAATGGGATTTTATGGGGTGGTTGATAATGAAAAATATTCCCTCGGAGAAATTTTAGGGGTTCAGTTTTTTTTGTTGGGAGATTCAGTGGAAGTTAAAACCCCCTAAGGTTTTTCAATACTAATTTTAAAAATTGGGATGGTTGGGGTCCCTTTTGAGATTGAAGGTTTCGGAATACCCCAAAAAAACACCCGGGCCGGAGGGGTGGATAAGGGAATTGTGTAAAGGTGGTTTGGGGATTTGCCTTTTTTTTTTTGGGGTTTGGGGTGGGTTTTTTAAAAATCTCTAAAAAGTTTTTTGGGAAATATAAACCTGGGGTTTTATTCCAAAAGTGGGAAATAACCCCGAAAGCCCTAGGGCTTCCTTTACCTTTTAACCACCTATTGTTTTAAACCATGGGGAAGGATTCCCTTATTAAGGCCCCTTTGGCAAATTTTTTGGAGTTTGACGGGGTGGCCCAAATTCTTTTTTTTTTTTTCCCTTTGGGAACTATTTGTTCCAGTTAACCTCGGGAAAAATTTTGGGCGGGGGTGGGGAAACCCCATAACCCAGATTGGGAGAGAAGCCTCCATATTTATTCCCAAAATGGCAGGCCTTTCTTTAAAAATTTAATAAGGAATGAGCGGCAAAAAAGGGGTTTTTTGCCTTTGGGGGGTTTACAGTGGGTTCCCCCGGGTAAAATTTCAATTTTCGGGAATTTAAAAAGTTTGTTTGTTTCCGTTTTGAGAATTTAAAAAAGGGGTTTTCAATGTTTTTAAAAAGTTTTTCTTCAAAATTCCTTTGGAAAAGGGATGGTAAGGATTTTTGGGGGTTGGGAAGGAAGGGTCGGCCTTCTTTTTTTAAAATGGGGCCAAAGGGACGCTCTTTTTTGGAAAGGGGGAAGGGGGGCCCAATTCCAAATTAAACGTTTTAAAATGGGCCCATAATTTTAACATTGGTTTCCCCCTTTTTTTTTGGAAGGATTGGGGTTTCTTTTACTCCCTTTTGGCAAATTTTTTGGGGGGGTTTTTAATTTTTGGGTTTCCTTTTTTTAAATTTTCCCGGAAGAAATTTGTTAAATTTCACATAGGTTTTGGGGAACCCCTTGGGGCCCCCGTGGCGTTTTTTAAAAAAAAAGTTTTTTTTCCCCGGGGAAAATCTCACCTTTTTTTAAAGGGGAGAAAGGGAAGGTTGTGTACCCTTTGGGGTTTTCCAGGGGGTTTTGTTTACACAAAATATCAAATGTTATGGAGCCATTCCCGACCCGGATAAGGGTTTGTTTAGATCCCAATTGTGTAAATATTTTAAAAGGCATAATTCAAATTTTGTAAAAAAATTGGAGTTCCCCTCCAGTGGTAGAAATCAAAAGCCCCCTTTTTAGGGAAAATTTGGGTGGGAAGGTTGGGAAAACCCTTGGGGGGTTTTCCGTCCTTTAAAGAACTTTAAAACGAAATAAAAAATTCCCTTTTGAGTTTCGCCCTTTTAAGTATTTCCGGGCGAAAAACAGTTTTTTAAAACAGGGCATAAAATTTACCATTTCCCGGAAAGGTTAAAAAGGCACTTTTAAAAAGAACCCGTTTTTTGGAAAAGGGGTTTCCGGGAAAAAGGGAAAAAAAGAACCCCCTGAGGAATAATTCCCCATATTTTTTCGGTTTTTATTATAAGGTTTTGGGGTTTAATTTGTAAGGGTTACATTTTGGGGGCTTTGTTTGCGGGAAAATGATTTTTTTAAAAGAAAAAAAATTCCCTTTCAGGGAAGGGGGATTCCCAAGTGTTTTGTTTGTAAAATAAGTAACTTACACAACTTTTGTAGTTCTAACCCGATTACAGGATACATCCTGCAAATGTAGAGGGGGAAACAGTTAGTAGAAACAGCCGAACAGCGGATGCAAATATGAGCCATTACCTAGCCAGGCAAATGGACTAAAGGCACATTAAAGATGCAGCATAGCGTTTGTGACCTGAGAATAAGGTCATCAGGAAGAAAGAAGCATCATAGAGAATGAAGTCGTACATCATTTATTCCTTCTATTAGTACGGTTGTAGGTACGTCTGTCTTGGAGGGGTTCAGGGTCTGCTGCTTCGCCTTCTGCAGGGAGGAGCCGCCATTTTCTGAGGAGATCCATTCCCTTTTCCAGGGAGGTGATTGCGTGGGTTTGGTTGTGCATTTCAAGGAGCAGCTTAGCTGGGAATCCCCACTTGTACAGGACTTTGTGATTGCGCAGGATTTTGGTGATGGGAACCAGGTTATGCCTGGCTTGCAGCGTAGCTTGAGACAGATCTGCATATAGTGCGATTCCTGTGTATGGGTCAGGGAGTGCAGGATGTTGTCTAGCATAGCGCATGAGTGAGTCTTTTACGTGAAAAAAATGGATCCTTGCGATGACATCCCTGGGGATTTGGTCAGGCAGGAAGGACGGTTTAGGCAGTCTATGCGCTCTGTCTATGATGACATCTGCAGGGCCTAAAGCTGGGAGGGTAGTAGTCATAAGCTTTTGGAGGTACGCGGACAGTTCCGCCGGTTTGACGGATTCAGGGATCCCCCTGAATTTAATATTGTTTCTGCGTGCGCGGTCCTCAATGTCCGCCATTTTGAGGCGCATCGCTTTAATCTCATCATTCATAGTGAAGTGCGCATCTACAAGTTCATTGTGTGCAATTGTAAATTCCTCCATCTTGTGCTCCACATGGTGCACTCTGTTACTGACTGCTGAGATTTCAACTTTAGTGCTGTGCATAAAGGATGTAATGTCCTGCTGGAGGGCCCCCCGCAGTGTTTGCAGCATCTCCTTCATGGTGGAGTCTAGGATGGGCTGACCTGCAGTGGGGAATGCATCTAATTGCTGTGCATAGGAGGATGATTCCTCCATTCCTTCCCCCCCTGAATCAACGTCCGTTTGGGGATCCCTGTCTCCCCCTAGCCTCCGTTTTTGCTTGACAGGACTTATAAAGGGCGATGAGGGCAGTGTATGAGCCGATGGGCTTAACTCACCCATGGATGGAGCTGGATTGAGGTCCGTCTGTGCTGGTGAGGCTGAGGTATTTCTCACATCGCGGGCGCCATCTTGGATTTCTCGGCCGGCGGCTAGGGGGAAGAAATCGGTAAGTTTTCTGGGTCCTTCCCGATCTTTTCTTTTGCTCATCATGAGCGCTGTGTGTGGTGGATGCTACCCGTGCCTGGGGTGTGCTTTTAGAAGGTCTGGGCTCGCTGTGTGCCGCTCGGGATTATCCGCTGTTGCAGAGCACTTCACTTACACCTCCATGCGCTCTGGCTGCCGGCTCCGCCCCCCCTCTGTACTTCTCTTGTTCCACCACTGCATCCCTTCCTGAAAAGTTGTTCCATAACAGCTCCCACATCTTTTCCACCACTCCACCCCTCCTGTTCCACCACAGCACCCCCTCGTTTTCCACCTCTGCACCCCTCCTGTTTCACCACTGCACCCCTCCTGAACACCTATTCAACCACTGCAACCCCTCATGATCACCTGTTCCACCACTCACCCCCTCATGAACAGCTGTTGCTCCGGGCTTCTTCTCTTCAGCCAGTGCCCCCTAGGAAGCCACTTGCTATGGGGGCATTCATGCAGACTTGATCTTGAGCTAGGCTGTGCGCATCTATTGACACATACAGTGAAACTTGGTCCTGCCCCTCCCCACTCCATCCTCGCAAGTTATGATTGACAGCAGCAAGGGCCAAAAACACACGCTCATGCCAAATCTCCTGCGAGAGAGTAGGGGGACCAATTTCTGAACTTTTTTTCTTTACTGTGATGTAAATATATTTTTTTTCTCTTATCCTTATTAAAAAAATATTAAAATAATAATAAAAAAAGGTATAGTGTCTCCACTACTATTTCATTGTTATGCTAATTCTATAACCCCCATGTAATAGAGATGAACAAAGGCAGACTAGTTTGAGGACTGGAAAACCAAAAATTGTTATTACCAAATAAAATTATTATTTGGATTTGCACACTGCCACTGTTGGCCAAAAACACTTCCATTCTGGATGTGCGTGACAGTTTGGGAAAGACTGGTGAATGTATGTTTGAAGTCCAGCCTGGGTGGCAACATGGATTCCTCCAAAGATAAAATAAAGGGGTAAGCGTGGCCACCCTGAGACAAAAAGTGTGTTACTGGCAAGATCAGCATATGAAATAAAAAAAAAAAAATGAATAATTAAATACAATTTAACACAGCAATCTGATTAACCATATTTATTATGTACCTCAAACTCTTGATGGTGTGTAGTGCTGGTATAAGTTTCCTCAATCCCTCATTGTGAATATTACAAGAACTTAGATTTACTTCTTCTGTCTCTTTGCAGGACTGTAGGATAAAAGACAGCACAGAGCAGTCCAGGGGGCTGAGGTGAACAACAGAAAAGTCAAATATGTTTGATCCAATATGTTGTGACACCAAAGCCATATTCCTGCTCTCATTGAGATAATAGAACACGTTAAGAAATGTTCTGTTGCTTTTTATCTTGTCATAGCTTAGTTTTTCAATTTTCTTCTGAATCCAGGTGATGACATGTTTGGCAGACTGAGTGGACAATTCTCCCACATGAGACTTTAACAGGGATCTGGTAGCAGAGTCTGAGAGACCACATAGAAAACGAAGAAATATTTCAGCACGACCATCATTGTAAGATTCAGCCTTATCAAGTGCTTCCTGTAATCTGTCATGTTTATAGTTAATAAAATGGACTAAAGCAGCAAAAAACTCCTGAAGAGTGAGATGTAAGAAGGTATAATCCACATCAGGAGGCTGACCAGATTCCATCATGACACACGAGAATAGATGTTTATCATTCCTCACATTGAATGACTCCAGATGACGTTCATCAAACACAATCACGTGATTCATGACTCCATGGTCTGCCATCCATCCAATAGATGTCAGCAATTTCCAAGCAGAATCACTATCATCTTTATTTTGGTTGTGATTGGCTAGAATATTGGAGACAAAAGTCACAAAGAGTTGTGTCACTGTTTTGGGTAATGATGTCATCAGCTGATTAGTGATTGTTGTTTGGGCTCTGAAGCACATTGCTAACACTGTACATATGATCCAGCAGTATGATGGGATATAACAGAAAGTGTACAATGTGTCATTCTCCTGCACATAATGAAAAGCCTTTTCTGACAATTCCTCATTTCCAAAGAAATGTTTAAAGTACATCAGTCTGTCTTCATGAAGAAATCCCATGATCTCCGCTATTCTCTGAAAAACACTGGTATCAACTGATGCCAGTCTGGTTGGACGGCTGGTTATAAGTACAGAACAACCCTTAAGTAAACTTTGCCTCACCAAACTGACCACAATCTCACCAAAATGTGTTCTCTGTTTTGGATTGGAAAGTTTACTTGATCTGAAATCCATTTGGCGAATACTTTCATCTAAGCCATCAAATATAAACAGAAGTATCTCTGGATCTTGTAAAATATTTCCAATCTGACTCTCTAGATGCGGATATTGTTGAAGAATCATCTCCTCCAAGCTGACCTCTCCCAGTCCATTAAGGTCCCGGAATCGGAAGAAGAAGACAAAAGCAAATCTCTGGTAGTGTTTTCCAGTCACCCAGTCATAGACAAACTTCTGCATCAGTGTGGTCTTCCCTATTCCTGGCACTCCGATCACCATTATTGCATGTGGTACACATTGTGACCGGTGGTTCCAATGGAACAGCCTTTTGGGGAAAATGTGTTCCAGTCTAGTTTGTGTTTTTTTCAAGCATTCCTCATGTTTTACCCCAGCCTGTATTAGCTCATTCTGGGGACTCTGCCTGAATTGATCAGTGAAGACTACATTTATGTTCACATAACGCTCATTGATGAGGAATCTTTGTGGCTCCAGGGTAGTTCCTGGAGGTCTATGCTCCAGAAGAATCTCAGTCCTCTCCATCAGATGTTGTTTGTGATTTTTTTGAATATCTGTAAACATAATGGAAATATATTTATGAGGCAAGTTAAAACAAAAGCAGAATTGACAGAAACAGTGATTTTTGGCATTAGCCGCTTGCCGGCCGCCCAACGTATATTTATTAAGGAGCAGCAGCTCCTCTGCACAGAATCTCGTACAGGTACAAGTTGGACACAGCGGAAGGCCAATCAGCAGGTCTGGCGGACCCAATGTCTACTGGGACCCGCTGATTTCTCCCGACAGATGTAAACAAGGCAGATCGCCGTTCTGTTAGTAGGGAAGTCGGAGATTCTGTGTTTCTTCTAAGGAGGAACATGGATCTCTTTCTTCCAACAGTTAAAGCACCCTGGGGGGTTAGACAACAGTTAGAAAGCACTCCCAGTCCCTAGGAACACATTTACCCCTTTGATTGACCCTTGTGTTAACCCCTTCCCTGCCAGTGTCATTAGTACAGTGACAATGCATATTTTTTAGCACTGATAACTGTATTGGTGTCACTGATTGGCTCAGTAGAAGGTAAAAAACCTTGAGCCTGTAGAACCACTTTAAGCCTGGGTTCACACTAGATGCGGTGCAAATTCACAGTGAATTTGCTGCAGATTCGGCACAAAAAAAAATCTGCACCCCAGAGACACTGCATGTATTTCGCACAGGAATGTTCTGCGATTCCTGTGTGAATTGCATGCAGTTTCTCACACTGTAGCAGTGTGAACCCAGGCTGAGTCTGGATTATACGACACTAGATCTCATGCACACCAGGGGGAAGAGCTGAAAAAAAGGTTTGGGGGATAAAATATATCATGAGTGACTTCAAGAACTTAATATGTACAGTCAGTAGACAGGAGTAAAGAAGGGAAAGAGGATACATGATTGAAACCATTACATCAAGGGGATGAATAAGGTTCAGAAGGGAAGTTTTTTCAATATGAAACCAAAGTCAAGAACACGGGAGCATGACCTCAAACCAACTGGAAGAAAGTTCAAAACTAATTTTAGAAAGTACTATTTTACTAAAAAGGTAGTTGATGCTTGGAATAAACTTTCAGCAGAGGTAGCGAGGCAGTCAACAGTAAATGGCTTCAAACATGCTTTGGACAAACAAAGATCTATAATCAGACAATGTAACAAAAAAAAAAAAAAAAAAAAAAAAAAAACGTCAGGCTCCATTGGACTACTCGTACACACGACCGGACTTTCCGGCAGACTAGGTCCGACTGTCTTCCCGACGGACTTTCGTCGGAGTTCCGACGGACTTTCCAAACGAACGGACTTGGCCACACACGAACAGACTAAGCCCGTTCGAAAGTCCGTTTGTTTTGAACATGGTGATGTAAACGGGACTAAAAAAGGAAGTTCAATAGCCAGTAGCCAATAGCTTCCCTTGCATTGTATTTGGTCTGTCGGACCAGCATACAGAAGAACGGTTTTCCCGATAGGAAAAAGTCCCTCAGATAGATTTGAAACATGTTCTATTTCTAGGTCCGTCTGATTTTTATAATGAAAACCTATCGGATTAGCCCACACACGATTGGATTGTCCGACGGACTAATCCCATCGGACATAGTTTGCCGGAAAGTCTGGTCGTGTGTATGCGGCATTAGAGTTTGATTCAAACAAGATAACAGACCCAGGATCTGCATCTGCAAAATTGTCTTATCTTGGTTTCTGAGACAAATGTGTATATTGAAATACAAGGTTACAAGTCTAGAAAATGTACAGTAATACCTCATAACTACTAAAACTTGGCGTGCACAGATATAAAACATACTCTAAAAATCTGGTTGGTTGAGGAATGCAACTGCCATCCTTTCCTATTTTGTTAAAAATAAACAATCATATTGTGGCGCTCCTAATGATCATTCTGCAGCTAATTAATAACTTCTAATGGAATCATCAAGGAGGGCAGTGTACAAATATTCAGTCCAGATTGAATAAATAAATCCAGTGAATGCTCTTGACTAAGCAAACATCCACCTGGGGCAATTTCTAGTGCCTTTGGGCTCTAAGGGCTAATGTCTCCTGCAGGTTCTTGCAACTGTTCCAGATAGCAAGGATAACTTTCCACAAATTTGTTGTCTTGTTAACTTGCTGCGCATTTTCACTGGCAAGTTGTATACTTGCAGAGCACTTGAAGCACAATTTCTAGTTGACACTTTTCCAATTTGTAGCAAATTTGCATGGCAAGTCTCTATCAAGAGCAAAGTTGGTGAGTCTACAGCAAGAGCTCTGCAAGTCACAGTGACCCCTGTGGTGGGATGACTATTGCACAACATAACTGAACCAGAACTTGCAGCAGACTTGCAGAATGTTTTCAAAGAAAGTTGATCTGGAGTCACGCAATGCAGACTTGCTGCAATTGTGCAACAAACTTGTGAAGCCTGGCAAGTCTAGCAATAGCTTTGCAAGTCATTTTCAAACATGCATCTCAATTGCTTGCTATCTGGGTGTGGGAGATCCAGGCAGACTCAGGTAAAAAAGGAAGAAAACATGGCACAAAGAAGCATCAGTATAAGGATACTTTAATGAAACTAAAAACAAAGTAAAAACTCATAAACCAATGTGGATGTCAGGAACATCTTGTCGCAAACCAACGTCCACTGCAAAGACCAGACTCCTGGTACACAGCCTAACTACGCTCAGAGCTTACAGGGAGAGCTGCACAGCACGCAGGCTGCACACAGGAGCTCCTAGCAAACAGGATTGACAATAAAACATTGGGAAGAGTGACTGGCAAAGCATTTCTGTGTACTACGAGTCTGGTCTGTGCAGTGTGACTTGGTTTGAGATAGGCAGTTGATATTTGTTTTTTAGTCTCATTAGCCAATGCTTATCCGGGCCAATTCTGACACTTTGCTCCTACATGTAAAAATCTACTTTTTATATTAGCAGATGCCATTTAAAAAAAATGATGGGTGTTGCAATTTTTACCTGTGTTATAGGAGGAGTCCTTGAAATTCTCCCATTTAGAGGAGTGTATGCTCCTATGGTTCAGGGAAGCAGGATCTATGTACAGGTGTTTTTAACTAGCCTTGCAGGATAAATGTCATTTTTGTATGTGTAATCTCTTTTTCTCTCTCTGTATGTTCTTATGGCTGCACCATCTCTTATGAATTTTTTAGGGTGTGCCCCTCAAATCTTTGTTTGCAATTTTTTATGCCACTCTGTATTTGCGTAGCAGTTTTTCAAATGCATTTTTTTGGGGAAAAAATACACTTTGTGTTTTGTTTTTCTTAACTCATTGATTTTTACCCCAATTTTTTTGTATAATGTGAAAGATGATATTAGGCTGAGTAAATAGATACCTAACATGTCACGCTTTAAAATTGTGTCTGCCGGTGGAATTGTGGCAAACTATGGTGCTTAAGATTTTCCAAAGGCGACGCTTTAAACACCTTTACAGTTTACCAGTTTAGAGTTACAGAGAAGGTCTGGTGCTAGAATTATTGCTCTCACCATTTACATATGCGTGTGGACAGTGATGGCCTGTCCACTAGGGGCGCATGGGCGCCGCCCCTCCTATCCGTGCATCAGGCCCCCTGATCTACATACAGGGCGCCGGATGCAAGGATTCCAATGGGGGGGGGGGGTTGAAGCATGTGATTAGAGCCAGAGGCTATAATAGGCTTCAAAAAAGGGGGGTCTCGGGGAACAGAGCACTATGCTCCGAGCCCACCCAGTTGTGTGACCATAGCGAATGATTATTCACTATTGTAACACTGAATCTCCTACCGGTCAATCAAGAAGCGGGTCACCCTTTTGGCCTAAAGGAGATCCGATCGGATTGGCTGGCAGGAGATGCACGGCGTACAGAGGAGAGAAGGAAGAAAATGCATGCAGGGAAACCGAGCAGCAAACGAGCAGCCTGGAGAGAAGCCGCCCGCCATGCTGCCTGCGAGATGGGGTAAGTGCGGGGCCTAACTGAACTACCAGGGGAGGGGGTTGTCTCCCATGACCTGGCCGGCCAGATGAATGACCATGGGGGGGATTTGGGGGCTGCTGTTCGTGACTGGGGGGGCAGGTGGATTGTTAACCGCCCCCTCCGCCCCAAAAAAAACAGCCGCCACTGTGTGTAGAAGTAATGTATGTGTTTGTATATGGGGGGACGGGATGCCTTCACTTTTTTTTTTTATTGATGTTATTTATTTTATACAAAAAAAGTTTTA
Source organism: Lithobates sylvaticus (assembly GCA_028564925.1). Lineage (NCBI taxonomy): Eukaryota > Metazoa > Chordata > Amphibia > Anura > Ranidae > Lithobates > Lithobates sylvaticus. Next base: position 182,990,258 of record CM053038.1, read on the forward strand.
CACTTTTTTTTTGGACTAACTTTATTGCTATCACAAGGGGTGAACAACATCCTTTGTGATAGCATGGGCTATGACAGGTCCCCTGGTTTCTACCTTTTTACCTGCCTGAGTCTCCCATCTTGTTGCACAGGCAGTGAAGGTGGTAAATTCACTTTGGTCTCAACAATATATATTTTGGATCTGGGATCTATCTTTTTAATTGTTTAACCACTTGACCACATGAAGTTTTTAACCCCTTCATGACCAGGGCATTTTCTGCTATTCAGCACTCCGCTACTTTAACTCGCAATTACTCAGGCATTCAACACTGTACGCAAATGTATATTATATAAAAAAATTCACATAAATAGAGCTTTCTTTTGTAGGTATTTAGTCACCACTGGGTTTTTTATTTTTTGCTATATAAATGAAAAAATACCAAACCTTTTGAAAAAAAAAAAAAATCATGTTTTACTTCTGTCATAAAACTTTGCAAACAAATAATCTTTCTTCATAAATGTTGGCCAAAATGTAGTCGGCTACATAAAAAACACAACAAATCAGTGTGTATTATTTAGTCTGTGTGAAAGTTATAGAGTCTGCAATCTATGGTATTTATACGTATTTGGAAATTAAATACTGATGTACTGACAGTCATAGAATTTCTTGAGGTCCTAAAATGTCAGGACAGTACAAATACCCCCCCCCCCCCCAAATTACCCATTTTTGGAATGTAGTCCAAGGTATTTAGTAAGAGGCATGGTGGGTTTTTTGAAGTTGTCATTTTTTTGTCATACCTTTTTTGGAAATGAAGGAATTAAATAAAATGGTAACACACTGTCACCAGTGCAGTACAGCATCATATGACTGGTGTGGCAGTGATCACAGATACTGACTGGTGACAGTATGCAAGTTAATAAATAAATCATTTTTTATTACATTTTTTATTACATTTATTAATTTAGATTTTCACAACCTGTCATCAGAGTAGTTCAGTGTCACCATAGTTCCACTGTACTACTTTAAAGAAGGGTAATCAGGGTCTTAGCTGTCATGATTGACTTTCATTCAAGACAGCTTTCTTACTATTCTGAGCAAGTGATTGGCACAGATAATGCCCTAGGGCTAATTTAGATGGGACCCAATTAGCCTCAAAGCATGTCTTTGGAGAGTGGGAAAAAAGCTCACACAAGCACAAGATGCAAATAGAATTGTTTAACCTCAATAAAAAAAGATGCAAACGGAATGCAGTTTGTGCCCTGCTTGGCGTTTGAACGGAGGAACCTAGTGCTGTAAGGCAGGAGTGCTAACCACTAAGCCAGTATTTTCCATCAGATATCCTACATGTTTTATTTACCTGTCAGCTCTGCATCCAGGGAGTGTCCAAATGTATCCAGCAGAATCTGCTTTACTAGATTCTCACCTATTGTAAGAAATATAATAACAGGTGTGAATAGCGTACAACTGAAACTGACCTTTCATAAAAAACACTACTACACAATAAAAATATATCTCCACTGGCACTCTGGGATAGGCTACAGAAGCATCCTGCAATGACCTCTACCTACAGACCACTTGCTCAAATATTCCACAACCCAGATTTATCCCCAGGCCAAAACATCCTAGCCTTTAAATGGTGGCTTGTATAGGATAAGACACTTTTTTTATTTCATGGGGCCTCTCTCCATTGTATACTGTGTCAGTAATTTAGAAATGACAAACTCAGAGAGGTATGGACTAGCCCAAATTTGACACTTTCTACAATCCATATGGCATAAGAAACCTGATCACCCTACACTGACTGCTTATAAGACAGGGTGCTCCAACATCAAGGATCAGAAGGGGGTATATCCATCATCTATTTTTCACTTGCCAAGACCACAGTTAAACCTCTTTATGCCAGACTCTGGGAACAGGACTTGGAAGAAGAGTGGGACCTGGACAAGTGGTATCAATGCTTCCAACGTTCCTTCAAGGGCATCCTGAACATTTCCCTGATGGAAGCCAACATTAAGATTCTCACACGCTGGTACCGAGTACCTTCTATCCTTGCTAAAATATATCCAGACGCTTCCCCTATGTGCTTCAGGGGCTGTGACCATTTGGGCTCACTATTCCACATCTGGAGGTATTGCCCACGAATTTGGAGTTTGTGGAACAGATTCTTCCACATGCTACGGAGGGTCACAGAGGTCTCGGTCCCACAGGTCCCTGAAATAGCACTCCTTAACCACAAAGTTGAGCAAATACCTAAAAATACCCAGTCTCTGATCTTCTATATGCTCTTAGGAGCCAAAATTACCATAGCCAGAAACTGTAAGCAGCCTTCGGTACCTCTCTCTGCAGTAAAACACAAAATCTCCTGGATCATGGCCCAGGAGAAGTTAGTGAGCATTGTCCAAAGCAAAACCTGTAAATTTTAGTTCATCTGGGAACCTTGGGCCACTTTCACTAAAACTCTGTTACATCCAGGTGGCAGTATGACCCCTATGTCATAATCCTAGGTGTCCTTCCTTCCTGTTCTCTGTCCTCACTCTCCCCTCCTCTTCTCCTTTCCTCCTGGAGATGAACCGTCTATTTCTGGCTTGTCACCATCTAGACAGACCTTCGCTGGTGATCCTTGAAATACTCTAGTAGCTTTGGTTCTCCATATTGTGGCGCAGAGCATTATAATTCAGACCATAGATGTCTAGATGACCTGGGTAATCTGTCACCCAGGACACCTCGAAAGCCCAGCCTTCAGGACTCCACTTAGTAGTCAAAGTAGCTGGGAGAGGTCTCACCGATCTGTCCAGTCAGCTCCTTATCTTTTCCGGTGCAGAGGGCCGGAGCCACTCTGGCCACAGTGAGTTCCCATTGGTGTGGCAAGATTGACTTCTGGCGCCATTCTGCAACTGGGTACATTTCTCTATAAAACTTTTAGGCTGGAGGACCGGTGTTATCTTCCCACAGATCCTGAAAGCAAAATCTGAGAGATCTAGGCTACAAAATCTCATCTCATGTTACTTTAATTTAGAAGATGCGCACTAGATTGGGTGGCGGTTAACCTACGCTACAATTAATGTTAAGAAAATAGTTTGTTACATGTACATTTATGTCCTTTTCTTACACCTGATCACCTTTTTTGTTGGTGAGCCTAACATGTTATCTTGTTTTCTGTAAAAACAATAAAAATATTGAAAATAAAATCTATCTCAACAGCAGCATATAACCAGTAGTGCGATGTTGGAAGGGCAACAGTTAAGGTTGAAAAAAAAGTACTGTATTTACTCGAGTATAGGCCGAGGCACCTAATTTTATCACAAAAAAACTGGGAAAACGTATTGACTCGAGTATAAGCCTAGGGTGGGAAAATGCAGCAACTACTGGGTAAACAATGCCCATCTGCAGCCTCACTGTGCCCATTTACAGCCTCATTGTGCCCATTTGCAGCCTCACTGTGCCCATTTTCAGCCTCACTGTGCCCATTTGCAGCCTCATTGTGCCCATCTGCAGCCGTACCTTTGATTACTAAAACAGCGGGTGTCTCCCGCTGTGTTATGCAGTCTGTTCAGCCATCCATTGTTAAAAAGCCACGCCTCCTCCTCATTCTTGATAGAGGAACACTGATAGAGGAACACTGATACAATGCTGGGAAACTGTATCAGTGTTCCTCTATCAAGAATGAGGAGGAGGCGTGGCTTTTTCACAATGGAACGAACGAGGAGGAGGCGGGGCTTTGTTACAATGGATGGCCGAACAGACTGCATAACACAGCGGGAGACACCCGCTGTTTTAGTAATCAAAGATACGGCTCACTCGAGTACAAACCGAGGGGGGGTTTCAGCCTAAAAAATGGGCTGAAAAACTCTGCTTATACTCGAGTATATACGGTAAGTAGCAATAAAAAATTAAAAGTAGCATGCCCCCAGATGGCTTCATCTCAGGGCACTAACATTATCAGCCATTGGTGTGCTAAGAGAGCCTTGTACACTGAGCGGTGGCCAATGAAGTGACATGTCTAGGAGTGTCTGGATTGGAGCCGTGAAGGAGCACAGTGCAGAGGGCGTGAGGGCAGTATGCAACTATTTGGCAACTGGCTGCCACCATATACATTAGTTACCTCAGAGTTAAGGACATTGGCTTGTACCCTGGATCTATGCAAGGCCACCATAGGCTTCAGAACTATCCCACCCCCCCCCCCAGTTCCCTGACAACGGGGATATCAGGGACTGTTCCTAGAGTTTTCAGCACCTTTCAGATCCTCACCATGAATCGTAGCCTATGCCCCCCCAATTATGACTGGTGTCACACTGCCTTTTCATCAGGACATGCTCCCATCAACCCTTCACTAGGGGGCAGTCTGGGCTATGGCCCTGTGACGGATTACCCAAATGGACAGGACAAAAGGCCACCCTGTGTTGGGGTGCTTCCAGTTGGGCATCAGCCTCAAATCTCTTCAGGGGTATCAGAGGGCCACAGGAGGTACTCAGTGGATGAGAAAAGCTGGACACACAGGAAAACTAAGGCAAGGCACATATTCTTTGTATCATATGTGTATACACACACCAATCAGCCATAACTTTATGACCGCCTAATATTGAGTAGATCCCTCTTTTGCTACGTAAAAGTTTTGCTGTAGTATCTGGCACCAAGCCACTTTTCAGCACATCCCACAGATGCTCGATTGGATTGAAATATGGAGAATTTGGAAGCCAAATCAACATCTAAAACTCATTGTTGTGTTCCTCAGTCAATTCTTGAACCATTTTTGGATGTTTGGCACTGCGCATTATCCTGCTGAAAGAAACCACTGCTAATGGAAAATACTGTTTCCATGATGGGGTGTACTTGGTCTGCAACAATGTTTAGGTAAGTGGTATGTGTCAAGTGACGTCCACATGAATTGAAAGGACCCAAGGTTTCCCAGCAGAACATTGCCCTTCCAGCTTGCCTTCTTCCCATGCTGCATCCTGGTGCCATTTCTTCCCCTTAGCACATTTCCGACCTGACCACGACCCCCAATGTCCTCAATGTCATATATATCTGGCAGTGTCCACGAGTCACCAATTTTTTGGCACAGGTAATGCCGTTTCTGTATCCCTTGACCCTAAATTATGCTTATGGGATTGTTCCCTAATCCAGATGCTGATAAACATTTAACTTCTTTCTTACATGAAACACTCTTTAGCGTCAGAAAACATTTGTATATATTCATATATACTTTTTCGTGTTTTCCAGCATTTTTTACTGTAATCTCATGCAAGTCATCAATAAACGTTTTCCCTTCTAGAAAAAAAAAGAAAATACTCTTGGAATGTCTGGTGTCAGTCTACACTTTATCAAAGTTTTGATGGGAAGCAACAAGTTACCTGTCTGACAGATTTCTCCCAGTACTGCCAGTAAATTAGGAAGAGGATGATCTTCCTTTAATGCATAGAGACATTCCCAGAGGCCAGTCACAGCTTCTCTTCCCTGATCCTGAATATCTTGTAACAATTGTTGGGAGTAAGCAGCATGATCTTTTTCCATTGACAGGTAATTCTGGAAAATATATTTTATTATTGTGTATGATTTCATTTCTAAATGTATGTTTCTGTCTACAATGTCATAAACACTCCTGATTGCACTGGACCCTTCAGTCAGAAAAGGAAAACTTGTATTAAAGTACCCCGCTTGCCTGTAGGTGAAAATCACCAAAATAAAATATCTCCTAAACCATGCAGCCATGCATATCTCCATATCGTGCCAGAACTTCAGAGCTCCTTGCTGGAAAGGAGGTCTCCTGTGCACGGGAGTGACGTCATCGCTGGAACTTGCGAACCCCCAAAGAAATGCCGGGGAAACATGTCAGCCCCCTCATCAGTGATTGGGCACCACTGCGGGAGCTTCATTCCAAGGTAAGTATTTCATAATGTGCTAGTATGCGATGCATACTAGCACATTATGCTATTTTCTTTGCTGTTTTTTGGGGGGAGGGGGGGGGGGGTTCAGCGGTTTACCACCACTTTAAGGAAGATATACCTAATCTCTTCCTGAACTTTGTATACTGCTATACACCATCCCCATTCAACTTCAGTTTATGTAATAAATCACTAATAGTGCTGCAGAAATGAGAAAGATGATCTATAACTTGCATCTCAGCTTTACATTTTCTTCATTATTTTAAAAGACTATGTAGACACTCCCACTGTAAGCCTAAAGGCTAGACAGGTCATAACAATTTCCTACTCTGTCCAAAATAAAAGCTTGTTAGGCTGTGGATCACATGAATGCAGTTCATTCTGCACTCCTGTGACCCGTTTTCAGCACACAGCGGGCTGAAGCCCACTGTCGGCTAATGTCAGAGAGTCGGTCCAGGCTCGGGCAAGATCGCGATAATGAAGTTGGGATCTGCCCACATGCCTGGATCGGCAGCTGACTCAGCCTCTCAGCATTCTGCTGAGATCCTGAGCTGGCTTCTCCCTCCCCATCCACAGCCCAGAACTCCAGTGGGGGAGCTCCAGGGGGGCAGAGAAGACAGCTGGGGACCGACAGTCACCAGCTCTCTGCTCAGGGAGCTCTGATAATCGAGCATTCAGTGGTGTTAGATCGCTCGGTTCTCAGTGTTAGAGCTGGCTGGGGGGGACAGATGCAGCGTTGGACTGAGGCTGCATCCACCTAGGTAACTATAATGTGGAAAATAAATTAACCCCATACTCCTCTTTAATTGAAAAAGTAGAAGAAAAATAATTAAATAAAAAAAAGGGGGTCAGTTGAAACTTGTTTCATGCAGAGTTTTCCTTAATTATATACAGCAAAATATGTATAAGTAAAGAAATATTTTTCTTACTTCAGCATTTGAGACTTTGTGAGCTTTTAGTTCGACTATGAGGGCACAGGGGTTCAAGTGCTCCAGAATGTAGGTCAGATCGTCTTTGTAATACTCATATATCATCCTCAGTGATGGGTCATCATATGCAGACAGCTGACAATGGAACCTCTCAAGGTCCTCTAGGGGGAAAAAACAAATACATTTTCTAGCCTTCATAAAAAAATTCTATAAGGAACATTGGAGTTGAAATCATTATAAGAAGCATTACATTAAAGAAGAATTCCAGGCAAAAAAATTTTTTTCCCATGCATTGGGGCTGTACCCACACTGCATGGGTTAACTGCTTGTTTTGACCAGGGATGTTAGGAAATGCTATACTTAACCAATCCTTCAATCCTCCGGAAAACAGTACTCCCCCCACATCCATGGCGTGATGATGTCTATGGCGTGATTATGTCAGGAACAGTCCATGCACAAGACGGCTAGTGTGCAGAGGGGCAGGAGAGGCAGGGACCAGTCTTGCACTCAGAGGAGCAGTGGATTAGATAAGTATATCTCCGCTCTCCTCACCCCTAGACACGAGCAGTTAACCCATACAGTTCGGGCACAGCCCCACTGAATTGGAAAAAAATAAAAATTGTCCTGTGACTGGAGATACTTGTGGATCCAAACTAACTATTTATAAATACCGTATATACTTGATTATTAGCCAGACCTGAATATAAGCCGAGGCACCTAATTTTACCACAAAAAACTGGGAAAACTTATTGACTCAAGTATAAGCCTAGGGTGAGAAATGCGCAGATACTGTAAGTGGAAAAGAGGGTCAACAATGACCATTTGCAGCCTCACTGTGCCCATTTACATTCCTCACTGTGCCCATTTGCAGCCATAGGTCCCCCGAACTTCAAACTTGGTAGTTAAGGGTTCCTAGATGCCCCCTAGCCAAAATGTGGGGTCTCTGGACCCAAATGATATTGCTGCAGATGGACACAGTTGACCGAATTTGGGGCCCCGTATTTCGGGGCCACTTGGTGATAGGAACCCCATCTTTGGATATGATGTAGTGCTGGTTCCACTGGGTTTTCACTTCATGTTTGGTGTTCCTAGCACCAAGTGTCCCCGAGATACGGGGCCCCAAATTCGGTTTGGAAAATGTCAAGCACTTTTTTCTGCAGCAGAGAATGACATTTTCCAATCCGACTTTGGGACCCCGTATATAATAATGCATTTGGGTGGCAAAAATATGAATGCAATCTATACACTGGGGGGAGAACCTCTGGGGGAATCTAGGATGGAAAAGGACCTGGAGGTCCTAGTAGATGATAGGCTCAGCAATGGCATGCAATGTCAAGCTGCTGCTAACAAAGCAAACAGAATATTGGCATGCTTTAAAAAGGGGATCAACTCCAGAGATAAAACGGTAATTCAGCCGCACCTAAAATATGCTGTCCAGTTCTGGGCACCAGTCCTCAGGAAGGATGTACAGGAAATGGAGCAAGTACAAAGAAGGGCAACTAAGCTAATAAAGGGTCTGGAGGATATTAGTTACGAGGAAAGGTTGCGAGCACTGAACTTATTCTCTCTGGAGAAGAGACGCTTGAGAGGGGATATGATTTCAATTTATAAATACTGTACTGGTGACCCCACAATAGGGATAAAACTTTTTCGCGGAAGGGAGTTTAACAAGACACGTGGCAACTCATTAAAATTTGAAGAAAAGAGGTTTAACCTTAAACTACGTAGAGGGTTCTTTACTGTAAGAGCCACAAGGATGTTGAATTACCTTCCACAGGCGGTGGTCTCAGCGGGGGGCATCGTTAGTTTCAAAAAACTATTAGATAAGCACCTGAACGACCACAACATACAGGGATATACAAGGTAGTACTGACATATAATCACACACATAGGTTGGACTTGATGGACTTGGGTCTTTTTTCAATCTCACTTACTATGTAACTAAGGAGGGGTGCAGTCTGACATTCACAGAAGGCTACAGAATGTTTACAGAATGACACCATTGACATGACCAATGTGGAAAGCAGCACTGAAGACAAACCATTCCGTGAGAGACCATCAACTGTGACCACTGACACAAATTGTAGAGTGGAAACATTGATTTGTGGAGACCCGCCGACAAATCACAATATGTGAACTTGCTACACTATTGGACTGTGGTGACAATGACATACAGAAAATTGTGGAAGACTTAGGATATCAGAAAGTGTGTGCAAAGCTGAGGATTCAAGAGTTGGGTTTAATGATGGCACAAATGCATCACTTGAGATGGAGACTAGATTGAATAGTACCTTTGCATAGAGGAAGAGTTTACTAACATGTGAAATTTGAACGAACTACTAAACGCAAGTTAATAAAAATGGCCCACTTTTGCATCAATTTTGGAACAACCCTCTTGTTTTAATACTGCAAGGGTATATTTCATGAATTGATATTGAAATGGCATTAAACTCCACCAAAACATTATTAAAAATTGTCTCCTTGCAGGTTTAGACCATAATGTGTTACTATACAAATCATACTAGAATGCTATGAAAGACTTGCCTGTCAGATGGAACCCTCCAGCACTGCATTGTCCCCACTACTACTGGTCCCGGGTGATTCCATCTTCACTTGGTCTTCCTATCGAGTCACTTGATCATGTCACATCCATGCTTGTACACAGGAGTCACATCACCATGCTCGGCCTCCAGGACTTCTCCAGAGCCTCTGACAACTTCTGGAACTCTCTACCCCAATCTGTTTGAGTATCTCCTAGTCTGTCCACTTTCAGACGATTCCTGAAAACTAATTTCTTCAGAGAAGCTGATCTGGCCCCCACCTAACAACTGTACATTTAATCTCTCCATCAGCCCATCCCCCATAGTTATTAACTTTGTATCTTTTGACCCTCCCTCTTAGATACAATACGAGTAGGGCTCTCTGATTCCTACTGTATTTAATTGTATTGTAATTGTTCTGTCTGCCCTTATGTTGTAAAGTGCTATTTAAACTGTCTGCACTATATACATCCTGTATAATAATAATACTAATAATAAAAGAAAAATCAAATAGAAAAAACAGTGTGTCCTCCTCCTTCTCCTCCAAAAACAACCACCCCAACACACCAGATTGTATTCCCATGGCAAAGTTGGCACAGAGTGTGTACCCCCGGTCATGTGTATATCAACCCTTCAGCATTGGCAGTTGCTTTGAGATAGGCTCAAGAAAAATTAGGTTACCTCAAACTAGATGGTCCCATCTTCACCAGAGAAATTATTATAGTGGTCCATCATTGCCTATTTTGGAATTTACCAAATATAGACCCATAATCCTCAATGTCAAAGATAACTCAGTTACTACACCTCCCCAGAGATCCCTGCATGCCTAAAACCATCATAATGCTGGGATTCAGAGGTTGAGAAGTGAAGTAGTTGTGCTGCCTCTCTTGGTATTTTTGTGCCAGCAACTTACCAAGGTACAATTTTAGACCCTGGAAAGGGAGTATTGTTTCAATGTGTTTTTAGCTTCACCATTTTTGACCCACATGTGCAATGGGCTGTTTATGGGTTTAAAGGCCCTCTAAAATCTATTTAAGAGGGAGGCGTAACCCACTTTTTAGGGGACCACTATTAGGCATCTCCTCAATGCTAATGGGCATGGCAACTGGTATCAATATGGCAGGGGAGAAAGGCACTCCTTTTGCATTGTAATAGCCCATTTGATGAACTAGGAGTACAGAGTAAGAGCACATGAAGGCTTAGGACATTGGACACGACACTGAAGTGGTATCAGCACATAATAGAGCAATAAATGACCAGAAGAGAGCGGACAAGAGTGGGTCAGAGTAGCAACAATTCACAAAATAGGAATACAAGAGTGCCAACTGGTAATCTAACCTCAACAATAAATACTCTTTGTGACAGAGTGGCACCACATATCCAAGCAGCCGCAGTGTCCAGATAGTAACACACATCCGATACAGATTTACAGGTCCCACCATCCTTAAATGTAGCATACACAGGTATAGACCTATACAAAATGTCCAAGCAGATCTAAGCCGATTCTTATGCCGCGTACACATGATTGGAATTCTCATCGGAAAAAACTCTGATGGCTTTCCCCGACGGAATTCTGACTGTCTTGCCTACACACGATCACACCAAATTCCAACCGTCAAGAACGCGGTGATGTACAACACTACGATGAGCCGAGAGAAAATGAAGTTCAATGCTTCCGAGCATGCGTCAAATTGTTTCTGAGCATGCGTAGGAATTTTGCGCGTCGGAATTGCTACAGATGATTGGAATTTCCGATAGAAACCTTTTCCGTCGGAAAAATTGAGAACATGCTCTCAAATTTTTGCTGGCGGGAATTCAACCAGCAAAATTCCGATGGAGCCTACACACGGTCGCATTTTCCAATGAAAAGCTCTCATCGGTCTTTTGCTGGCCGAAACTGCGATTGTGTGTACGCGGCATTAGGAATGGAATGTCCTTCTAGTCCCCTAGTAGCGAGGCGCAAACTCTTGAGTACAGTGGCTCTTTTCTCTGAATATAAGACTGGAATGCAATCACAGACCTAAGCCAAAATACAGGATGGCACAGGATGCAATAAATCCTGTGCTACCTGCTGAAAAGCTTCATCTCCAGACCTGCTATAAAGGCTCATGAGTTCATTGGTCAGCCATGCAGATTAGCTGACTAGTGTAACATTTGTTTTATAGAGGATACTGTTTTTAATTTAGAATCCAAGCTCACTGATCTATGTCACAACCCCAACCTTGCCGATTCTGGAATGGCACACTTTAGCTAGTTTATGTAAAAAAATAAAAATAAAAAAATAAATCATAGTTTCCCTTTAAAATTTGACAAACCAGCAATATTTTATAGTTTGTTTGTTCATTCATTCATCTGTTAATTCATTTATTCATTTATTCATTACGACTTTATATAATTAGTTATAATTAATTATCACATAAATTAATAAACAGTGATTGATCTTTGATTACCAGCAGTGGTGTCTCCTGCCCGGTGGTCAGAACTTTTCTTGTGGGACCTCTTCATGTTATTAGTTGTTGTGAATGAAATTACAACAGAAATACAGACTTCAATTTGCACACCTAAAAACACCATCAACACCATAATTAGGACAAATATATGACAATTCTTTACTTTTGCTTTAATAATATTATGGGGAAAGAAGTAAATTAAATTTAAAAAAAAAAACACTGATAGGGAGGCTTTTTTTGACAGAAGAGACACTGTAAACATATACACTTGTCACCCCCTCTACACAGCAACTCTACATTATTACATTGTGCCCACGGCTCATTCATATGCAAATCCTACTTGCTCAGTCCAGCTGATTAGCTACCTACTCACTCTGGTCCTTCCCTATTCAATTCAGCACATTGCTCTGTGCTTGCTTATGTTTGGCAGAGCCAGGTCCTGGTCTGGTGGCAGAGCAATGCTAAAAAGAGAAAGGAAGGAAGAGGAAGAGATGTTCGACTCAAACATCGGGTGTTCGCCTGTTCGCAGTAAAGCGAACAATTTGGGGTGTTTGCAGCAAATTCGAAAGCCGCGGAACTCCCGGTCTATGGGAGAAATCAAAAGTGCTAATTTTAAAGGCTCATATGCATGGTATTGTCATAAAAAGGGGACCTGGGTCCTGTCCCAGGGGACATATATCGGGAGCAGTGATTTTAATAATGCTTAAAGTGAAACAATAAAAGTGTAATATTCCTTTAAATTTCGTACCTGGGGGGTGTCTATAGGATGCCTTTAAAGTGGCGCATGTCTCCCGTGTTTAGAACAGTTCGAGAGAAAAATGAAATTTCTAAAGGAAAAAAAGTCATTTAAAAGTACTCGCGGCTATAATGAATTGTCGGTCCCGGAAATACACATAAAAGTTCATTGATAAAAAGAGTATGGGATTCCCCCACAGGGGAACCCTAAAACCAAAAAAAAAAAAAAAATAGGATGGGGTCCCCTCAAAAATCCATAGGAGACCCTTATCCGAGCACGCAACCTGGCAGGCCGCAGGGACAAGAGAGCGCCCCCCCCTCCTGAACCGAACCAGGCCACATGCCCTCAACATGTTGATGGGGAGAAGGGCCTCATCCCCACAACCCTTGCCCGGTGGTTGTGGGGGTCTGCGGGCAGGGGGTTTATCGGAATCTGGAAGCCCCCTTTAACAAGGGAACCCCCAGATCCTGCCCCCCCCCCCTAATGTACCCCTACCATTTCACAAAAAATATGTGAAAATGGTAAAAAAAAAAGACAATACACGCCTTGGGACAAGTCCTTTATTAAAAAAATAAAAAAATAAAACTGTCCCACAAAGTCTTCTTCTTCTCTCGCTCCGACAAAACCGAAAAAAAAAAAAAAAAGCTGCAAGCCGCTTACGATCTACCTCCATGGGAGGCACCTGCCGTAATGACTGGCCTCTCAGGTTACAGATAGGGATGTACACTGCCTGCACAGAGAGTGACAGCTTCACACTGCCTGCACAGAGAGTGACAGCTTCACACTGCCTGCACAGAAAGGGACCGCTTTACACTGCCTGCACAGAAAGGGGCCGCTTCACACTGCCTGCACAGAGAGTGGCCGCTTCACACTGCCTGCACAGAGAGTAACCACTTCACACTGCGGGCAATGTGGAGTGGTCTCTCTCTGTGCAGGCAGTGTGAATCGGTCTGTCTCTCTGTGCAGGCAGTGTGAAGCTGTCTCTCTCTCTCTCTCTCTCTATGCAGGCAGTGTCAAGAGGTCCCTCTCTTTCTTTCTCTCTTTCTGTGCAGGCAGTGTGAAGCTGTCTCTCTGTGCAGGCAGTGTGAAGCTGTCTCTCTGTGCAGGCAGTGTGAAGCTGTCCCTCTGTGCAGGCAGTGTGAAGCAGTCTCTCTGTCTGTGCAGGCAGTGTGAAGCGGTCTCTCTCTGTCTGTGCAGGAAGTGTGAAGCGGTCTCTCTCTGTCTGTGCAGGAAGTGTGAAGCGGTCTCTCTCTGTCTGTGCAGGCAGTGTGAAGCGGTCTCTCTCTGTCTGTGCAGGCAGTGTGAAGCGATCTCTCTGTCTGTGCAGGCAGTGTGAAGCGGTCTCTCTCTGTCTGTGCAGGCACTGTGAAGCAGTCTCTCTCTGTCTGTGCAGGCAGTGTGAAGCAGTCTCTCTCTGACTGTGCAGGCAGTGTGAAGTGCCTCTGGACCCCTTTACATTACACAGCCACTGTACCCCTTTACATTACACAGCCACTGTACCCCTTTACATTAAACAGCACCCTGAACCTCTGGACCCCTTTACACTACACAGCCACTGTACCCCTTTACATTAAACAGCACCCTGAACCTCTGGACCCCTTTACATTACACAGCCACTGTACCCCTTTACATTACACAGCCACTGTACCCCTTTACATTAAACAGCACCCTGAACCTCTGGACCCCTTTACACTACACAGCAACTGTACCCCTTTACATTAAACAGCACCCTGAACCTCTGGACCCCTTTACATTACACAGCCACTGTACCCCTTTACATTAAACAGCACCCTGAATCTCTGGACCCCTTTACACTACACAGCCACTGTACCACTTTACATTAAACAGCACCCTGAACCTCTGGACCCCTTTACACTACACAGCCACTGTACCCCTTTACATTAAACAGCACCCTGAACCTCTGGACCCCTTTACATTACACAGCCACTGTACCCCTTTACATTACACAGCACCCTGCACCTCTGGGCCCCTTTACATTACACAACACCCTGATCCTCTGGACCCCTTTACATTACACAACACCCTGCAGCTCTGGACCCCCTGCATGTTACACAGACCCCCCCTTCAGTGCAGACCCCCCTTCAGTGTAGCCACCGTTCAGTGCAGACCCCCTCTTTAGTGTAGCCCCCGTTCAGTGCAGACCCCCTCTTCAGTGTAGCCCCCGTTCAGTGCAGACCCCCTCTTCAGTGTAGCCCCAGTTCAGTGCAGACCCCCTCTTCAGTGTAGCCCCCGTTCAGTGCAGACCCCCTCTTCAGTGTAGCCCCCGTTCAGTGCAGACTCCCTCTTCAGTGTAGCCCCCGTTCAGTGCAGACCCCCTCTTCAGTGTAGCCCCTGTTCGGTGCAGACCCCCCTCTTCAGTGCAGGCCCCCTTCAGTGTAGCCCCCCCTCTTCAGTCTAGCCCACCCCTTCAGTGCAGCCCCCTCTTCAGTGAAGCCCCCCCTCTTCAGTGCAACCCCCCTCTTTAGTCTAACCCCCGTTCAGTGCAGACCCCCCCCATTCAGTACCTCAGATCAGCGCGGCGCCGCGGCACATGCTCAGCAGATGCTCTCCTCCTGTTTACACATAAACAGAGAGGAGGGGGAGGCGGCTGCTCGGCTCCGCCTGTGTGACATCCGGGATCGCACAGGCAGACAGCCCGTGGCTGCAAGAGGAGGGGATGGTACCACACACTTGGGTGGGGGGTGTCAGGCCGGCACCCCCCTCCGCGATTAAAGCGGTGGCTGCGCCGCTGGATTAGACAGCAGCGCAAGTGACAGGCAGGGAGAGGCGAGCGAGCTATCGTGATGTGCGGGGGGGGCAGGGGTGTGCAGCGTGACACCGCTGCACCCCCCCTGCACCCCCCACATCACGATAGCTCGCTCGCCTCTCCCTGAGTCCCTGCCTGTCACTTGCGCTGCGGCCTAATCCAGCGGCGCAGTGCCACCGCTTCAATCGCGGAGGGGGGTGCCGGCCTGACACCCCCCCCCCAGTGTGTGGTACCTGGGGCGGCCCGCCCCCCGCCCCCCACTTAGTACGCCTCTGGTCCCAGACCCTCTCATTGCAAGAGAGCTTCTCTGTTTAAAAACAACAGACTTTAAGTCTGTAATAGACACACATCCAACCCCCATGAGACAAGTAGTAATGCTCCGTACACACGGTTCTGACGGAAAAAGTCTGATCGGATTATGTTGTCGGAAAATCCAATAGTGTGTGGGCTCTATCGGACTTTCGGAAATTCCGACTGAAAAAGGTTGAGAGCTGGATCTAAATTTTTCCGACAACAAAATTCGATCGTACTTTTTCCGATCGTGTGTAGAGAATTCCGACGCACAAAGTGCCACGCATGCTCAGAAAAAATTTGGAGACGAAAGCTATTGGCTACTGGCCTCTACGTAGTCCAGTCATACGTGTTGTACATCACCTCGTTCCGAACGATCGGATTTTCCAACAACTTTGTGCGACCGTGTGTATGCAAGACTAGATTCGGACAAAATGCGTCGGAAAAAATCAGACGGATTTTGTGGTCGGAATGTCCGACTGTGTTTATGGGGCATAACTCATATACTACTAGCAGCACATAATACTATTCTTAAGTGGAAATCTCTAAACATATCTGAGGTTATCAGTACTGTACAACTTAACCATACCTATGAGCGACTGTTAGCGATCAACTCGCTGAGCTGCATTAAATTTGACAACTGCTGGTCATTCTGTACAGACAAATACAGTATCACATAATGGTCTTCTAATAAATTGGCATCTGGTTTATTAAACTGTACATGTTAGTACTAAACTGCACATGTTACTACTGATTTTCTACACCATCTCTGTGTTGTGTACCACTCCTTTTATATTGTTAACCCTTAGGTACTTGACTTGCTGGCCAGATCACCAGATGAAAATAAAGTATAAAAAAAGAATGAAGCCATCACATCAAAGAATTGGTAAGCTGCAATTTTTGGCTTAATACTGCTTTAAAGCGGTTGTATAGTCTAAATTTGAACTTTTACCTACAGGTAAGCCTTATTATAGGCTTACCTGTAGGTAAAAGTTCAAATTTAGACTATACAAAAAAATATCTCCTAAACCTGTATGGTTTAGGAGATATTCCCCTCGCAATGAGCCGCTGACTGCAGCGGCGCATGCGCATAGGAGATTCTCGGCTGAGAGCCCAGCAAGCGCCGGACCCTGCCAGGAGGAAATCTCCCGTGCTCGAGCGTGGAAGTGACGGCATTGCGGCTCCAGCCACTCACATCGCTGGAGTAGCGATACCCGGAAGAACATGTCATCTCCCTCGACGTGGATCGGGTGAGATGTTGGGGCCTCGTAAGGTAAATATTTCATAATGAGCTAGTATGCGGTGCATACTAGCTCATTATGCCTTTTCCCTTACAGGTGTGTAAAAAATAATAAAAAATTCAGTGGGTATACAACCGCTTTAAGCTATTACTTCTATTCAATTTAAACTGATATTATCTGTATTTACATTTGCAAAGCAGGTGACATGATCATGGAAGTCACTATCCTCAACTGAACTGAATAGGCGTGTTGCATGGAACATGATCAATAAAAAACTTTACTGTTGAACACAAGCTTGTTAATAGTTAGAAGATCAGTGAATCATGTCCATATCATACATGATTCACTGACCTCCTAACTACTAACAAGCATATTTTTTTCCTCCTGCTTTTTGTTCCTTATTTGTTATTTTTCCTTACTATATTGTTAAATGTTAAATGTTTAAAAAAAACAAAAAAAACAACAAAATACAAAAAAAAAAAAAAAAAAAAAAGAACAAGGATTGTGTACTGTCTCTAAAATGTTCAAGCTATTTGAACCACAAACTAAAAATGTTAAATGATGTGACTCACCAGTCCTTAGATATGGTGGACATGTCAGAGCTATAGCTCTTCAATCAGCAAAGCTCTAGGACTTTAGCTGTGATCCAGCAGGGGCAGTGTCAGACCCCTGTTGAAAAACCACTGCTTATACATTGAGTAGGAGTGAGTAGGAGGGTCCTTAGCTGCAGCAGACTGGCAGGGGACACACTTTTTTACTTAAGCTGTGGCTGTTTCATAAGTAAAAAGGAATGTAAGATACTGCACATGGTTTGTTTTGATAAATGTCAAATGTACTGATTTCCACGAAAAGTTCAGTCTGGCTTTAAGACTGAGAGAAGTCAACTTTTTTCTTATCTGTGGCTACACACTTGGCTTTTTAAATGTTTTCAGCACATAAACTACGAAGCATTAAATATTACAATAACACTAACATCCTTTAGAGGACAGCAAACATACTTTATACAAGCAAGAAAACAGATTTAAGATCAACAGTCCCAAACCGTATATCTTACTCTTATCCCACCTTTAGATGTCCCCCCCTTTTCATGAATAAGTCTATCAAATATATAAAGTAACTTTCAGCCTTACCTTCCAGACTGATTTATGATAAGACATTCAGGCAACTCACAATGCAAGGAAGCAAGGAGAATGCTAGGTGCGGCACAAGCATTGTAATGTGACCTATATTGCTTTTAATTTAAAACAGGAAATACTGCTTTCTGACTTTTTGTAGATCTACTCAGGATCCTCCGCCCTTTGATATCATGCCCCTGATTCCTTATCTATTAACATCTTATTGGTATCTAATGTTATTTCCCAACAACATTACCAAACGTTCAGGGTCCTATGGATGCCTAAGTGCTCCATGTGGTCTCATACAAGTACCATTGGCAGCCACCACTTTACCAGCAGTTGGATTTGCAAATAAACACAGCAGTAGTCCTACTGGGCTCTGACTGGGCAAAACTAAAAGAAGTGGAGCAAACACTGGGCAGGGCGGCATGCCTTCAGCAAGTGTTTCTTATGCTCTTTTGTTTAATTGTTGAATATGCTAATGGTATGTAAAGTAAATTGTAATATCACCATCTAGTGTTTTTTTTTTACATACTTAGTATCTGTGAATAATTTACTGAAGGTAGGTAGAGAGATTGTTGCTAAAAAGCCACCATAGCTTCCCATAATTCCACTGGTCTATACCATGAGGTCTTAGAGACAGCCCCCAGTAGACATCTTCTCCAGAGGAGTCCAGAGGACTCCACACCTTTTCAACTGCAATTCTAACGGAAACATCGCTGGTATGTTTATAAGCCCTTTCCCCATAGCTTCCAACTGTCCCTGATTTCGAGGGACTATCCCTGATTTGAAGCAATGTCCCTCTATCCTCCTCATTTGTCACTCATTTTGGTCTGATCTATATAGTTGTATATAAAATTCACTATTTATCTTTCAAAAAGTGTGTCCCAGTGCAAAACCTTTCATCCAATTTCTAAATTGCTGCATTTGTAACTTTCAACAGCCAATAAAAGGAATAGTAAAGGTAAAAAAAAGCCTTTGTGGGTTTAACAAATCTTTTATTTTTTTGTTAATTCTTCTTTAATGGGGTGTGACAGGGGGCATGTCCTATGCCTACATACGTTTGCTAGTAGGTGTCCCTCATTCCCATCTCAAAAAGTTGGGAGGTATGCCTTTCTCTAGTTAGACTAGTGTGTTAGGACTGTATATTTTGTATATTGTGTATACCAGGGCTCAAATTTTTCACTCGCCTACTCGCATTTCGCGAGTGGAAAATCATTTCTGGCGAGGAGCTGGGCTGCCAGGGAGTGGGGGGCGAGTACCGCCGGCATGCAGGGTTAAACAGGAGCCGTTCTATCATCGATCGGTCCGGGGGAGAGAGCACAGATCACATAGCGATAGTTTTCTGTTGGTTTACATTTGAATTGCCTCCGCTCATGATTACTCACAACCCCGCCCCCTCCTGACCCCGTGCGTGTGATAGACAGAGCGCCAGTACAATTCTGGGACGCGTTCTGTCTATCACAGTGTCCAACAGGGGTCAGGAGGGGGCGGGGTTGTCAGTAATCATGAGCGGAGGCAATTCAAATGTAAACCAACAGAAACTATCGCTATGTGATCCGTGCTCTCTCCCCCGGACCGATCGATGGTAGAACGGCTCCTGTTTAACCCTGCATGCCGGCGGTACTCGCCCCCCACTCCCTGGCAGCCTAGCTGTGGAGGCAATTACAATGTAAAAGCAGGCTATCGTGATCCGGCGGCTTTCCTCTTCCCCATGATGATCCTCTGCACAGGTGAGGTGAGACTGCAGTGGTGGGCACAGGTGAGGTGAAGGGAGGCTGCAATGGTGGGCACAGGTGAGGTGAGACTGCAATGGTGGGCACAGGTGAGGTGAGGGGAGGCTGCAATGGTGGGCACAGGTGAGGTGAGACTGCAATGGTGGGCACAGGTGAGGTGAGGGGAGACTGCAATGGTGGGCACATGTGAGGTGAGGGGAGGCTGCAATGGTGGGCACAGGTGAGGTGAGGCTGTAATGGTGGGCACAGGTGAGGTGAGGGGAGGCTGCAATGGTGGGCACAGGTGAGGTGAGGGGAGGCTGCAATGGTGAGCACAGGTGAGGTGAGGGGAGGCTGCAATGGTGGGCACAGGTAAGGTGAGACTGCAATGGTGGGCACAGGTGAGGTGAGACTGCAATGGTGGGCACAGGTGAGGTGAGACTGCAATGGTGGGCACAGGTGAGCTGAGGCTGCAATGGTGGGCGCAGGTAAGGCTGCAATGGTGGGCACAGGTGAGGCTGCAATGGTGGGCACAGGTGAGGCTGCAATGGTGGGCACTGATAAAGTTGTAATATTTATTCTTGCAACTTAATTCTGCATGGAACATTTAAGTGTAATTTCATGAGATCATTTATGAGGGCGTGTATAGGGACGGAATTAGGGGCGGTGCATGGTAGGGATTGGGTTTGGCAAATTGTGGCGAGTAACACTTAAGGCCTGGCTAGTAGCTCAGGACTTGAAATTTTGAGCCCTGGTGTATACTGATTGTATGTTATTTCTTTTATTTTAGTTTCCCTGCAATAAAAGTTGAAAAAAGAACCTTGCACCTGCATCAATGAGTTAAGGGAGGAGAGTTAGCTGTCTGTCTAATTATACCTCAGCCACGTATAGTGAGGGCAGAACAGTAAAATGGCGTCTCCAAACAGGCTTGCACATAGAAAGCCAGTAAAATGGTGGCTTCAAACAGGCTTGCACATAGAAAGCCAGTAAAATGGTGGCTCCAAACAGGCTTGCTCATAGAAAGCTAGTAAAATGGCATCTCCAAACAGGCTTTCACATAGAAAGCTAGTAAAATGGTGGTTTCAAACAGGCTTGCACATAGAAAGCCAGTAAAATGGTGGCTCCAAACAGGCTTGCTCATAGAAAGCTAGTAGGGATGGGCCCGTTCGGCGAGCCCAGAACTATTTGGGCCGCTCGCATCAAATTCGTGTGATGCGAGCGGCCCGCAATGCATTGCGCCAGTCGCAGTGCAATGCTGGCTGATGATTGGCCAAGCATGCACTGTGACCCCGCATGCTTGGCCAATCACAGCGCCGACAGCGAGGAGAGCCATAATTGGCTACAGGCAGGATGCCTGTAGCCAATTATAGCTCAGGGGCTTTAGTACACGCCCTACGGTATAAGAGGCCGCCGCCGCCGCGGCCTCGCATATTGTGTTTCAGTGTCAGCGTGTCAGTATGCTGCTGACTGCTGACAATATGTGCTTTATTTCTGGGGATTTGTGTGTGCGTGCTGTTAGTACAGCATTGCAGTATCACATCTGGGGGGTGTCTATAGGTTGCCTGTGAAGGGGGGCAGGTTTCCTGTGCTTAGAACTGTCCCTGCAAAAAGTGTCATTTTTGCAGGAAAAAAGCTATTTAAAAGCACTCGCGGCTAATGAATTGATGGCTCCCGTAACACAGAGAACTGTCATTCATTGATAAAAAAAAAAAAAAAAAAAAAGCGTGGGGGTCCCCCCAAATTCAATAACCAGGCCCTTCAGGTCTGGGATGGATATTAAGGGGGACCCCAGCCAAAAAAAATGGCGTAGGGTCCCCCTCAAAATCCATACCAGACCCTTGAGGACGAGAAGACCAGCGCAAAAAGAAGCGGATCGGAGGAAGAAGAAAATGGAAGAAGATGGAAGAAGATGACGGAAGGAGAAGATGAAGAAACCAAAGGATGAAGAAAGAAGAAAGAAGATTTTAATAAAGGAATTGTCAAAGACCATCTCCTGTCATTTTTACAATTTTTGACACTTTTTTGGTGAAGTGGTAGGGGTACTTTTGTACCCCCTTACCATTTCACACAGGGGGGGGGCGGGATCTGGGGGTCCCCTTGTTAAAGGGGGCTTCCAGTTTCCGATAAGCCCCCCGCCCGCAGACCCCCACAACCACCATGCACGGTTGTGGGGATGAGGCCCTTGTCCTCATCAACATGGGGACAAGGTGCTTTGGGGGTCTTAGACCCCCAAAGCATCCTCCCAATGTTGAGGGCATTTGGCCTGGTACGGTTCAGGCGGGAGGGGGGGGCGCCCTCTTTTCCTGCGGCCTGCCAGGTTGCGTGCTCGGATAAGGGTCTGGTATGGATTTTGAGGGGGACTCCACGCCATTTTTTTGGGCTGGGGTCCCCCTTAATATCCATCCCAGACCTGAAGGGCCTGGTTATTGAATTTGGGGGGACCTCCACGTTTTTTTTTTTTTTCATCAATGACTTTTTTTTTATGAATGACTTTCAATGAATGACTGTTCTCTGTGTTATGGGAGCCGTCAATTAACATTAGCCGCGAGTGATTTTAAATAGCTTTCTTTCCTGCAAAAAGTACACTTTTTGCAGAGACAGTTCTAAGCATGGGAAACATGCGCCCCTTTACATGCATACTATAGACACCCCCCAGGTACGAAATTTAAATGAATATTACACTTTTATTGTTTCAATTTAAGCATTATTAAAATCACTGCTCCTGAAAAAACGGCCGTTTTAAAAAAAAAAATTTGCATTGATACATATATTAGCCTTTAAAATTAGCACTTTTGATTTCGAACGTTCGCATCCATTATAACTAATAGGGTTCTAAAGCTCGCACGGACTTTAGGTCCGTTCGCGGGTTCTGGTGCGAACCGAACGGGGGGTGATCGGCTCATCCCTAAAAGCTAGTAAAACAGTGGCTCCAAACAGGCTTGCACACAGAAGCCCAGTGAAACAGCAGCCTTTGACAAGCTTCCACATTGCAAGACATCATGTCAGAGAAAAAGTCAGAGCCATTAGAGACAAGGTGGGTTATTTACGAAAGGCAAATCCACTTTGCACAACAAGTGCAAAGTGCAAAGTGCACTTGAAATTGCACTGAAAGTGCACTTGGAAGTGCAGTCGCTGTAAATCTGAGGGGTATATCTGAAATGAGGGGAAGCTCTGCTGATTTTATCATCCAATCATGTGCAAGCTGAAATGCTGTTTTTTTTTTTTTCCTTGCCAGTGATGTTAATCAGTTAAAATAAATGGAGTTACTTAACGCAGTTACTTTAGAGGGTAACGAGTAATCTAACTGATTACTCTTCCCTTCGTGGTAACGCAGTTCCCATTACTTGGGTGGCGTTACCGCAATTACATCTACCGCCCGGGGGGCCTGCCATGGCCGCGGTGCCTGGCCGTTCGTTCCGCCGCGGGGAGAGGGGCTTTCGCCCGCTGAGCTGAAAAGAGGCTGAGACTCAGAGAGACTGTCTGGACCGCCCCATCCCACCCCACCTATCCAGAGAGAGAGAGAGAGAATGTAGGGAGGTGGGGTGGACACTGAAAAACGAAGTCAGCTGACCAGCTGACACCAATCGAGTGAAGAGGAGGGTCTCTCTCTCTCTCTCCTCATGAGGAAAGACATCCCTGGAGGCATTCAAGTAAGTGACTGTCTGACGATTCGAATTGCAGTGCAATCGATCCACCCCAAGTCCTCCACCACCTCTGCTTCTTACTGATCCCATACCTACCCACCATCACTTCTACAACAGAGGTGATTGGGGGATAGGGTAGGGATGAGATCAGTAGGAGGCAGAGGTGGTGGTGGAAGAGGATGGCACAACCACCGCTGCCACCCCCCCCCAAGTACCACCGCTGCCTGCCACCCCCCCCCCAAGTACACCACCACTGCCACCACCCCCCCCCCTAAGTACTGTACACCACCACTGCCACCCCCCCCCCCCAAGTACACCACCACCCCCCCCCAAGTACCAACGCTACCACCCCTTAAGTACCTCCGCTGCCACCCCCTCAAGTACCACCGCTGCCACCCCTGTCACAGTTACTTTGCTCAGTAACTAATTACTTTTCCAATGTAGTGACCGAGTTACTGACGCAATTACTTTTTGGGAGAAGTAATTTATAACTTAACTAATTACTTTTTTAAAGTAAGATGACCAACACTGTTCCTTGCATGTCCCCCTCGGATATACGACTGCACTTCCAAGTGCACTTTGCACTTGTAGTTTGCACTTGTAGTGCAAAGTGGATTTGACTTTCATAAATAGCCCTCAAGGTCTCAAGTCTCGGTTAGCTCCAAAAGCTCACTGAGCAGCGACATGGTCGCTATTGCCCGCGCAAAAGCAGAAGCTACAAAAGTAAAGGTTGCCTTTGCTGAAAAAGAGATGCCCATGAAATTAGAGATGCTATACATAGAAGCTGAGTTAGAGAAATTGGCTGCAGCGAAGGAAGCAGCAGCAGCACTCGCTGAGGCAGACATCTTAGAGGAACTTGCTAATCCCACCAGTGAGAGACTCAGCAACATACTTGAAATTAAACCTGATCTTCATGACAATTTGCAGCATACTTCAGACTATGTGCTGCAACATGCTAAGCCAGATGACCGCCTGCCTTCAGCTCCAAGAGCAGAGTCTACTCCTGCCATCCACACACCCTACATTAAACAAGAAAATAATCCCATACTCGAGCAGCCTTCAGTGCAACCTGCATCCAAGCTATCAAACCCCTATTATACAGTCACCCACTTCAGAAAGGAAGGGTCACAAACAGGGCCGCTGTTAGAAATCATGGGGCCCCATACAGCCTACCTGATGGGGCCCCTCTTGACCCTGCCCCAAAACCCACCCTGGCTTCGCCCACAACCCTGCCCCTCGCTCCGCCCCTGCCTCCACGCTGTCACGGGGGGGGGGTGGTTTATCTGGGGGACTGGTGGCAGGAGCTGGAACATATAACATTTACAGCGCCCCACCAATCATAACTGCATCTGAATGGGAGATGTCAGTGTTTTGACATCTGTGCCCGTTCAGTTTGTGTCTGCATACACCACAGACTTGTGCCCATTTACATCAGGTTACCTCTGATCTGTCACATTTAGGTCTGGAAAAATAGAAAAGGATGTTCTTTTCCATTTTTTTTCCCACCTGAATGGACACAGAGGAAGTCAATTTATACCTGTAAACCTACATGGAGCTTTCAATCAGGTCTGCGTGAAAAAGGATGTAATTGCAAAGATTGGGTAAAAAGTTATCAAAGGGAAGTGGTTTGGGGGTGGTATAAATGCAGCTTGGCTGTGTGTTTTTATTGTCCCTACCCATCACATGTGTAAAGTAGCATCTCACTATGTGCTCATGGTCATTATCATTATGATGATCAGAGCACAGCAAGTGCTGTATGGCTCTGTCAGTGTAACATGACTGTGTGGTGCTGACTTTGTTATGGCTGTGTTATAGTCTGCAACACACAGTACAGCCATATATCAGGAAAGTCAGCACCACACAGCCACGTTACACTGACAGAGCCATACAGCACTTGCTGTTCTCTGATCATCATAATGACCAGGAGCACACAATGAAAGTCTGGGGACTGCACAATCTACAACAGCCTGTGTTACCTGTCAGTGTGTGTATGTGTAGGGGACTGCTTGCCTATGCACCACTGCCGCTGCCCAGATTACTTATTAGCTAGAAGTTAAAAGCTGCTCAGCCCCCCCCCCCCCCCCTGCTGGCCAGGCCTGGTACAACAGGGCTGGCTGTACTGCCCTATCAGTGGCCCTGGTCACAAATACCCAAGTCCCTCGCACAGCAGGGCACCTCCAGACTACTCACACAAAGATTTTTTTAAGTTCTTTGCACGGCGTGAGACGTTGACAAAAGGACTCTGGCTGAGGACTGAGTCAGCAGAGCATGCAAGAAGAATCAGGGGCATCAATGTTAACTATCCAAGCAGAGGACTGAGCATGATATGGGAGAGAATTGAGGAGTGTTACGGTTCCCCAGAAGCCATAGAAAATCCACTCTTTAAAAGAATAGAGGACTTCCCTAAGATTCCTAGCAAAGGCCTCCAGAAGCTGAGAGAGTTAAGTGACCTGGTGACGGAGCTCCAATTAGCCAAGACAGAAGGAGATTTGTCAGGCCTTGCTTTTCTAGATACAGCCCATGGTGTTAACCCCAAAAATTGCCTTGCAGCCTTCAAGAAATGTGGGTTACATGAGGCTCCCGCTACAAGCAAAAGCATAATGTCCCTTTCCCACCATTCTCTTTCTTTGTGGACTTTGTTCACCAACAAGCAAAGACTAAAAATTATCCCAGCTTTGACTTCTCATCTGACTCTACTTACCCTAGGACAGGTAAGCCTACTTCAACTCGCAACTTTAAAGACATATCTGTTGCAGTACAAAAAACAAGTGTATCACCAACAGAGAACCCAAGCAGAGAGTGTCCCCTTCACAAGAAGCTCCACCCCTTGCTAAAGTGCAGAGGTTTTAGAGAAAAAAACTCTCCAAGATCGCAAAGCTTCCTCAAAGAAAAAAAAAATTGCTTCAGGTGCTGTGCATCAACTTTGCACCTTGCAAAGGACTGTAAAGCGGGCATACACTGTTCAGAGTGTGACAGCACAGAGCACAATATGGCTCTACATCCAGGGCCAGCACCATGGACTCTTATCCCCTCAAACCAGGCTGAAGAGCAAGGCAGGGAGCAGCGAGACACAGTACCTCCTGTAGTGAAACCCCAGTCCACTTATACGGGTGTGAGCAAAGAAACTGGGAGAAGGGCCATTGGTTAACAAATCAAATCCATTGACGGCCAAACATCCCTGCCTTTGCCAACCTTAATCAAGTGCAATCAGTTCCCAACTGACAGAGGGGAGATCCCTAAACCTGAGGTGGCATTTCATCACAGACATCTAAAGGCTTGGGAGAGAGATCATCAGAGTTCACAAAACAAATCAATGGCCCCCACAACTCT
The DNA here is from genome assembly GCA_028564925.1 of Lithobates sylvaticus. Lineage (NCBI taxonomy): Eukaryota > Metazoa > Chordata > Amphibia > Anura > Ranidae > Lithobates > Lithobates sylvaticus. Next base: position 183,016,877 of record CM053038.1, read on the forward strand.
CCTTACGCTCAGAAGCTGGACCTAGAATGGATCATTATAGGCAATGTTTGCCTAGGAAATGCTCACAAACCAACCAGTGTGAACTCTTTTTACAAGAACATTAGAGCCAGGGCGTCCATCCCTTTTCCAGCTTCCCCCAACAGATTCATCATAAAAGAGAAACCTGTCAGTGTCATACATTCTAACCTTTACACTAGCAATTTTCCCTGCGATGAAGACAAAGATCAGTTGGGATGCTCAGTTTTCCAAAAGACAAAAGAAGAACACAAAATTGCCCTATCTATTGAAGACCATATCTTCTTGAAGATAATGGAACAGGGGTTATACACAAATTATGCAAACTGCTGGGTAGCACCCCTGCCTTTCAAAACAGAGACTGTGTCTTCCTAACAACAGACTACAGGCTCTAAAATGTTTTTCTTCTCTTAGGTGCAATTCTTAAAGGAAACCAGAAATGAAAGAGCATTTCTTCTCATTCATGAGCAAGGCCCCAGCACAAAAAGATAAAGAAGAGTGCTGGTACCTACCTATCTTTGGTGTTTACCACCTCAAGAAGCCAGGAAAAATCTGAGTAGTATTTGACTCCAGCTCCCAGTACGAAGGAATCTCTCTCAACAATGTCCTCTTAAAAGGACCAGATCTCAACAACACACTTCTTGGCGTTCTCACCAGATTCCGTAAAGAAGCCATCATCATAGTTGCTGACATACAACAAATGTTTCACAGTTTTCAAGTCAAGGAAGAACACAGGAACTTTCTGAGATTATTCTGGTTTAGGGATAACAACACCACTAAGGATGTTATAGAATACCCCTTGAAAGTGCATGTTTTTGGCAATAGCCTATCCCCCTGCTGTTGCTATCTATGGACTTAAGCTATCTGCCCAAGAAGGTGAAAAAGACAATTGGCAAGATGTTAGACAGCTGCAATCAGTCTACTTAAGAAGACCTTAACCACACTTGCCTGTTCAAACCGTAGGTTGCATAAGATTCACACAGCAAGGCTGTTATGGAGGCCTTCCCCTCTCAAGATCACGCCAGTGATTTGAAAGACCTAGACCTGGCAACAGATTTTCTACCCATGCAGCGCAGCCTGGGACTCAATTGGGATCTCAAGTCTGACACCCTCCCCTTCCAGGTTGACCAGGAACCAAAGCCTTTCATGCGACGAGGTGTCTTGTCTACAATAAACAGTCTGTATGACCCACTTGGGTTTGCAGCACCAGTGACCATCCAAGGTAAGATGCTGCTCAGTGAGCGTACTGCAGACACATGTGATTGGGATTCTCCCCTTCCTCCTGAGAAAGAGACATTATGGGTAACATGGAGAGACTCTTTAAAGGCATTATTCAACTTACACATACATAGGCCATATGCTCACATTTCCCCTGCAGAATTTCAGTTCAGAAAGCTATGTGTATTCTGTGATGCTTCAGTAAAAGCAATAGCTGCAGTAGCCTACCTTAAGTCAGTGGACATCAAAGGTCAAGTCCATATTGGATTTGTAATGGGTAAGGCCAAGCTAGCACCATGTCCTGAGACCACCATTCCAAGATTAGAACTTTGAGCTGCTGTTCTAGCAGTGGAGCTAGCAGAACTGATTACATCTGAAATAGATGTAAAACTTGAGGATGCAGAGTTTTCTACGGGCGGGTTTGGAGCGCTGCCCCATTGTTTTCAATTGGAGGGGGCGCTTTAGGAGCGGTAAATACACCGCTCCTACAGCACTCCAAAGATGCGGCTTGCAGGACATTTTACAGCGTCCTGCAAGCGCACCGCTCCAGTGTGAAAGCCCTCGGGCTTTCACACTGGAGACACAGCAGCGGCTGTTTAAAGGGCTTTGCGGGCGCTATTTTTAGAACTTTAGCGCCTGCAAAGCGCCTCAGTGTGAAAGAGGCCTTAGTAATCCCAAGTCACCATATTGCTTCTCTTGTGGAACCTTATCACGTACAGACTAAGCACCAAGGGCATTTGTTCATGGAAGGAGTCTTACGCGCAGTTGGATTCTGGATTCTGGATAGTGGGAGCCAAGAGACTCGTGAGTATAATTATTTTCAAATGCATCACTTGTCGTAAACCTCCCTGCAGACCGACTCAGCACAGAACCTCCCTTGGCTGTCATCACACATCAAACTAGAGGAGGCAGTGCTAACAGCAAACTGTCATGTTCACTTGCATGTGCATCAGGGCTGTACACATAGAAGTTATTGAGTCCTTAGACACATCCAGCTTTATAAATGCCCTCAGGCGGTTCATTTCGATTAGAGGCCCTGTCAAACATATCCGGTCTGATAGAGGTACCAACTCAGAGCTTGCAAAGAACTGAATATAATTTCAAACCTTGACAGAGAACGTGTAAGGAGATACCTTTCAGCACAGGGTTGTATATGGACATTTAACCCACCACACGCTTCCCATATGGGAGGTGCTTGGGAGCGCATGATTGGCATAGCTCAAAGAATCCTAGACTCAATGTTTCTACAGTTAGGAACTTCAAGGCTCACACACGAGACACTGGCGACCTTCATGCCTGAAGTATTAGCTATAATAAACACCAGACGCCTGACATCAATATCCAACGACCCAGAAGATCCTTTCTCGCTCACCCCTTCCACTTTGCTTACTGGGGAAAAATTGGGGTAACCACAGCTACTCCAATCAGCTTTGACATTAAAGACCTATACAGATGCCAGTGGAGATGAGTGCAAGCCTTGGTGGACATCTTCTGGAACAAGTGTAAGAAGCAGTACCGAGGGGCGTGGCTTGGAGCGTGAGGTGGATGGACGCACACTAACTGAGCTCCGGGAGTCTGGGAGGCCCGAGACCCGCTAATACCGTCAGGGCATTAAATATGTCCACACAGCTGAAGAGGGGGACCCACGGACATACTCTCCGCTCATTTGTGACCCCTAAAAGGAAAAATCCAGCGGCGAATCTGAGCAAATTCAGATTCAGCAGCGGAGGGAGGTCTGCCAAAATGGCGCCGGCCCGCAGACAGAACGTGGAGGAAGATATGGAGGACGATGAGATCTCTCTGCCGGCATCCGAGGACTCAACAACAGGTAACACTGCCAAAGACAAGCCCCTTACTTATGCTGACATGACAGATATCGCCACAGACATCAAAAGGTCCTTTGCCTCAGCAATCACTGACATAAAGACTGAGCTGTTAAAACTCTCAGAGCAAATGGCGGTCACAGAGAGAGCAGGGAAGAGGAGAGACAGAGCCTTGGTACGGCTGGACGATGTTGCCATCTCCCATACACAGCACCTAATTGAGATGAACAGGCATTTAGAAGATTTGGACAACAGGGGCAGACGCCACAATATACGTGTCAGAGGGGTCCCTGAGTCTGTACCGAATGACCAAATAAAACCTGCACTGACCACCATTTTCAACGAGCTGCTGAACAGGCCTGAGCACACTCCAATTGATTTTGATAGAGCGCACAGAGCCCTCCGGCCTAGAGCACCTGATGACAACCCACCCAGGGACATTGTTTGCTGCCTCCCCAACTTCTGCTTAAAAGAAGAAGTGCTGCAAAAAGCAAGAGCAAACGAACAAATTCTGTTCAATGAAGCCACAATACAGCTATTCCAGGACCTTTCCCCTATCACCCTGAAAAACAGGAGAGCCCTGAAGCCACTGCTAGCAATACTGAAGGATAGGAACATTAACTACAGGTGGAAATTCCCTTTTGCCTTGCAAGCCTCTTTCATGGGGAAACAGCACATACTTAGAATCCCTGAAGAGCTTCACAAATTCTGTGACAACCTCCAAATCCCGCCAGTAGACCTACCTGACTGGTACGCAGAATTCCTGCTACCCCCAGAGATCAATAACCCTCAACATAATCCTGGGTTCTCACCCATGCAATCTCCCTCCCAGCAAGTAAAGCCCAGAAGGAACAACGGCAGACATGCATATGACTCCCCTGCATCCTCCAAAAGCGCCAAAAACCAGAGGGTTAAATAGAGGGGTTGCACATGATACCCACGCAACCACTCTCTGATCCCAGTTCGCAAATATTTGCCACATCGCAGCACCTTTTTTGACATGGCTGAAACACCATAGATCCAGTTTAGTTCTCACCTGGGACCCTTCCTCCAGTTCGTTTATGTTCCTTCCAGCTAGAACCCTATAAATCAGAACTAACTGACAGACACAAGGCTATATCTGGAACGAAGCATCGACCAAGAACCACCAACAGAGGGCGCAAGAAGACCATAACCTATCTCTACACGACAGGAACAGCAGACCTATTACCTAATGCCTGCCCTTTCTCTTCTTTTTTCCCTTTCCTATCTATCTTTTTACCCCGTTGCAACAGGCTCCCCTCAACTTCTCTGGAAGGCCCAACAATGGCATGGAAAGAACGACAACTACCAATGGATGAACTGAATCGAACCAATGCCGGCGAGCAGACACCACACTCACCCCATGCCCATCACAACTACCTTTGCACTCCAGCAACCCATCAACAGAGACACGCATGGCACATTGGCTGCAGCGAAAGACTCTCTGCCTACCTACCTCCAAGAAAGGTTTTTTCTTACCCATTTCTGTTTACATTTTATTTTTTTTTTTTTTTTTTTTTTTTTTACTTTTATTTATTTATATATATATTTTTTTTTTTTTTCTTGCACACACCATTGGGATACCAAATATACTGTTGAGTCTTAAGGGAGTGACTGGGTTGCCCTAAATCAATATGCGGCAGCGACAGCCACACCCAATGAACCTATTGACATTGGAGAGGGGTCGACGTGCTCGGGCCGTGGATAGTGGGGGCGTCCAATAATTCCCCGATCACGCCAGAAATTGAACACATTAATGATCACATCTGAACCTAACTGTTATAGATCACAACCAGCTGAGTTCACACTTAGAATTATAATCAAACAAGTGTTTAAACCCCAATACCAGAGGTGTTACATATCCCTCCATCCCTTCCTATGTCGGGCCCCCCCACTGTCCATGATGCGGGCACGAATGAGCACTGATGTTAAAGGTTATACACGAACGTACATATTCCTTTGTGAGACTAGGAGGGGGCAGAACTACCAATACCTTCCAACCCCCATACCCCCCTTTCGCTACCCCCATCACCCCCCCCCCCCCCCACTCTTTATATGGCATACTTCTACTACGCCAGACTTGTCTACCCACCCCCCTATGAAGCTTCAGGACTCGGGCTTAGGACAAAATTTGAACGTAGAGATTAAACTCTACGTAAATAAGTTGGTGGTTCAGGGTGACATACCACCCCTCTACAATGTTTGCACCCCAGGTGACAGTTGATCTTTCACAGCCATGATGTTACTATTGATACTAATGCACTTTTTGTTTCTTGTGTTTTCGCTATAACCCAAAATCTGTGGCACCCCGTTGACAATCATTTAATGTTAGAAACAACTCGCATGCTTAACCCCCTCCACTTCGCTGTACCCATACAATACAAACGGTATGACAATATAAACTAAGATTAAGCTCTCACAACTCCCGGGCCTCCCGGCGTCACTAGAGACAGACGTTACTCTCAGGTGACACGTTCTTACTCGTTGGTAAGAAATACCTCACTGGTGACAAACACCCACTACCACTCCTCCCACCACCCCCCCAAGAGTACAACTTAGTACCTGATTTTCCAGGTACTATCCGGCTCCCCGCCTTTTAGACGGGATTTGAGCATCCACTCAACAATACCCCTTCCCTCTCCCCCGACCCATTGTATAGCACCCCACTTATCCCTCCTAACATACCCCACCCCCCACCTAACACGCACATAACATAACTACACTACTTCATCCAACACCCAACCCCTAATTACTGGAACGCGCTACGTAAGAAACCTCTCATAGAGTGAGCCTTATTCAACGGCTCTCTAAATACTACCTGACCCAACACCCGGGACAACCAGACACACTACACCATGGCATATTCCAACCTAGGGAAGTCGCCGACCCTCATCTCGCACAACATAAACGGTCTAAACATACCCGAAAAAAGATCCAAACTGCTCAAAGAACTCAGAAAAACCCGCCCAATGGTAGTTTACCTACAAGAGACGCACTTCAAAAATGGACATATACCCAAATTCACAGACCACATATACACAGAAATGTATCATGCCACCAACCCCCTGGCCAAAACAAAGGGTGTCTCTATACTTATTAACAAAGAAGCCCCTTTCAAACTCCAACAAAAACTCATTGACCCAGAAGGCCGCTACCTATTCCTGAAAGGAGACTGGGCCGGAAGACCCATCACACTCGCCAATGTCTATTTCCCCAATAAGACACATGTTCCCTTCTGCAGAAAATTGGTAGAAGAGCTGAAATGGTTTGCAGAAGGCTGCATCATTTTGGGTGGAGACTTCAACATCCCACTTTCACCCCTCAAAGACACATCCACAGGACACACGACCGTAACCTACAGGGTACTCAGACGCATCAAATTACTGATCAGCTCCCTCTCTCTAGTAGACACCTGGAGATCTATCCACACCACAGGTAGAGACTACACCTTCTTTTCTCACCCCCACAAAAGGTATTCACGAATTGACCTTATCTTCGTCACACAACGGGACCTTAGTAATGTGAAATCAGCAGAAATAGGCATAACAGCGATCTCAGACCACGCACCCACAGCATTATCCATACAGCTCGACCCCCCCAAAAGGTCATTTTTCAACTGGAGATTAAACGCCTCTCTTCTGACGGACCAGACGATTAAAGACGAAGTCCACGACGCAATTAATGAATACTTTAGAAACAACTTAGACTCAGACACTGACCCCCTGACTAATTGGGAGGCACATAAGAGTGTAATAAGAGGCAACTTGATGAAATGGGGAGCACGGAAAAAAAAAGACAGAGAGAGAGAGATAAACGATCTGACTATGCAAATCATTAACTTAGAATCCCAGCACAAAAAATCACTATCCACCTTGGTTGAAGAAGAACTCACAAGGTGCAGAAACACCCTAAAACAAATACTCGACCTAAAAACTAGGAAAGCGCTCTTCTTTAAGAAAGGCATATATTATGAACAGGGAGACAAAAGTGGGAAACTATTAGCCAAAGCCCTCAAGGACGCACAAAGGACGAACACAGTGCACGCCATAAAAGACGCACACGGCGTACCCAAACACAACCCCACAGAGATCGCAGACCTTTTCCACCAATTCTATACAAAACTCTACAACTTACCAAACCAACATAAACCTAGCCACCTGAAACACACAAAACAAGAAATAATAGACCAATTTCTAAGAGACAGTAAGCTACCCCACCTGTCCCCGGAAGACATACAACAACTAGAGGAACCCATATCCACCATTGAAATACTTAGTGCAATTAAAGAACTGAAATCAGGCAAGAGTCCAGGACCCGACGGATTCACCTCCCAATATTATAAAATTTATATGCACCAGCTAGTCAAACCCCTACTAAACACATTCAATTACCTAGCCCGAAACAGACATTCCCAAGATCCATTCCTCATGGCACACATAACAGTGATTCCCAAACCAGACAAAGACCACACAGACTGTGCAAACTACCGACCTATATCCCTTCTTAACACCGACTTAAAACTCCTAGCCAAAATACTAGCCAACAGATTAAAACCCCTATTAGCAAATATCATTGGCCCCGAACAAGTAGGATTCATGCCTGGCAGAGAGGCAAGGGATAATATCACCAAAGCACTTAATCTGATACATTTCTCCAAATACTCTAAAACAAGCAAACTCCTACTCTCCACCGATGCCGAAAAGGCTTTTGATAGAGTTTCCTGGGACTACATGATGAGTACTTGCACCCATATTGGACTTGACAACCACATGATATCATGGATAACGGCCCTCTATCAAAACCCCCAGGCTAGAATCAAAGTCAATAACACACTCTCAGACCCGATAAAAATAAGAAACGGTACGAGACAAGGGTGCCCCCTGTCCCCCCTTCTCTTCATTATCTCATTAGAACCATTAATCAGAACTATTAATGCCAATAGGGACATAAGAGGATTTAGGATTGGAGATAGGGAATATAAAACCGCCGCATACGCGGATGACCTCTTGTTTTTCCTCACTGAACCACACATCTCTATTCCCAACCTTGAAAAAATATTCGAAACTTTTGGCTATATCTCCAATCTCAAAATCAACAATGCGAAATCTGAAGCCCTGAACATAAACCTCCCATCTGACCAATTAAAACTATTAAAAGACAACCACAACTATACATGGGTGACACACAAACTTAAATACCTGGGGATAAACCTGACTGACAATATAGACTCCCTATACCACCATAACTACGAACCTTTACTGAAGACACTGACCAGGGACCTCCAAAAATGGCACGCGAAGACATTCTCTTGGTTTGGCAGAGCCTCAATACTTAAAATGACGATACTACCCAGACTCCTTTACTTTTTTAATGCCCTCCCCATCAAGATCCCTGAAGCCTTCTTTACTACACTGACTAGAGCGCAGAGGCGTTTCCTATGGGCGGATAAAAAACCAAGAATACAAATGAGACTCTTAACACTCCCTAAGAACAGAGGCGGCATTGGTCTCCCGAACTTTAGAAAATACCATCAAGCTTCCCACATCACACGAATAATAGACTGGCACTGTCATAACGCAAACAAAGACTGGATCCAACTAGAACAGTACCTCACCCCATACAACCTGACTTTCTACCCCTGGACAAGATTCTCTAAAACGGACAAAAACCTAGAACACCCACTGGTGTCCACCACGCTAAATGTCTGGCATAAAATAGCTGGTAAACACCGATTAGCAACAATACCAGGACCACTTACACCAATCACAAACAACCCAGACTTTATCCCAGGCCTACACCTCAAACACATACGAACATGGACGACAACCCAATGTCTGATAGATTCTAGAATGAAAACACTAGAGACATTACAAGCGGAATGGGAGGGTCCATTTCCTGGTATATGGTTCTATTTGCAACTAAAAGACTACCTGCTCAACAGTAAACATAGAGCAACATACTGCCTTCCACTACTCCCATTTGAAGACGTATGCTTCAAAAGATCCCCTATTAAAAACACCACCTCCCTAGCCTATTCCTGGTTAAACCAGACAGAGATCGCAGATAATGATAAACACAAAAGGAAGTGGGAAAAGGATCTAAACACTACATTCACTAATACTCAATGGGAGAAGGCATGTATTCTGACTCACAAATGCTCTCTGAGTACCAAATACCAGGAAATATCATACAAAATACTCACCCAGTGGTACATTACGCCTCATAAGATCAGGAAATGGACCCCCTCGAGTTCGGACTCTTGCTGGAGATGCAACAGTAACGTGGGCACCTTCCTCCACATCTGGTGGACATGTCCCCTTATACGACCTTTTTGGAACACAGTGATATCATGGATTAAATCCATAACAGAAACTAACTTAGAACTCACTCCAGCAGCATGCCTGATAAACATAAACAACTTCACCATAAGTAGATACAAAAAGTCTCTGACAAGACATCTCCTACTGGCAGCCAAAACACTTATACCCATCCACTGGAAGACTACACACACACCCACCATTACAGACTGGATAGACAGAGTAAATTATATTCACAAGATGGAAGAACTAGCCACGATGAAACAGGAGAACGATTCTCGTTTTAATGCCACGTGGCAACCATGGTTAATATTCAAATACTCACCTGAATATTCAACCCTTGCCACACTAGATAACCCAGACAATCCGTCACCAACCAGAACCATGACCCCTTGTAACTCAGACTGAACTACAGACTCCTAGCATGATACTACCAGGAACAATAATGACAACCTTACACACTTCTGAACCCCAAGATAATAAAACCTTATCCTCAGACTAATACCGAAGGATCCCTCTCTATGAGAACTATCACCATACTACTTATCCCACCCCTTTCCTTGATATCGAGATTCCTCACCCAACCCACCCCCCCACCACCCCCCCTCCCCCAAAAACGCTACCTCCCTAAAAATGTCAAAACCCAACCTATTCCCTATACTGTACTATGTATATTACCATATGTTTAAATATGCTGTAAACATGAATCTATTCAATGTTATACGCTTATGTAACACTACATGTTATGTACTTCTGTTATGTACTTTGTTTCAATAAACCTTTTGATTGAGAAAAAAAAAAAAAAAGAAGCAGTACCTATCCAATCAACAGATAAGAAACAAATGGCAAGACAACAAACCCAACTTGAAACCTGCCACCGTTGCTCTTGTGAAAGACTCTCAGTCGAGGAGAATCGAATGACCCTTGGGCATGATAACCCAAGTGTTTCCAAGCAAAGATGGGAAAGTCAGGAAAGTCGAGGTTAAGGTCATTAGGCAAGGCAAGACAAGCCTAAACATTTCCTCAGACCTGTATCCAAACTAATTTTACTACTCTCCCCAGAGGGACCACCATAGTTGGTATCCATTGGATACCAGGCGGGGAGTGTCATGCCTTCAGCAAGTGTTTCTTATGCTCTTTTGTTTAATTGTTGAATATGCTAATGGTATGTAAAGTAAATTGTAATATTGTCATCTAGTGGTTCTTTTACATACTTAGTATCTGTGACTAATTTACTGAAGGTAGGTAGAGATTGTTGCTTAAAAGCCACCGTAGCTTCCCATAATTCCACTGGTCTATTCCATGAGGTCTTAGAGACAGCCCCCAGTAGCCATCTTCCATCTTCTCCAGAGGACTCCACACCTACTCAGCTGCAATTCTAATGTTAGCATAACAGAAACATTGCCGTATGTTTATAACCCCTTTCCCTAGTTAGACTAGTGTGTTAGGATTGTATATTTTGTATATTGTGTATACTGATTGTATGTTATTTCTTTTATTTTATTTTTATTCTAACTTCCCTGCAATAAAAGTTAAAAAAAGGACCTTGCGCCTGCCTCAATGACTTAAGGGAGGAGAGTTAGCTATCTGTCTAATTATACTTCAGCCACGTATAGTGAGGGCAGAACACAGGGATTGGTTTCAAGAGCATGAGTTGGGCCAACCCCCCCCCCGGTTTGCGCCAGAACTCTTGAACATCGCAAAAGTTCAGATCCAAAGCGCAAACCCTATTAAAGTCTATGGGACCCGAAATTGAAAAATCAAACTTGCAAACCGCCGGACTTTCCAGTGGAGTTCTTGCCCACACACGCCCGGACTTTTCCGGCGGACAATCTGCGGGAAAAAGTCTGCGGGACTTTTGAAATGAACGGACTTGCCGACACACGATCGGAAAATCCGTTCATTTAGAACGTGACTCCAGGTAGACGGGATTAGCGAAGGCAGTGAATGCCGCCGCGCTAGCCCCGTCACCTGGTATGGATTTAAAGGGAAATCCCTACGCAGAAAAAACGGCGTGGAGGTCCCCCCAAATCCATCTCAGACCCTTATCCGAGCACGCAGCCCGGTCGGCCAGGAAAGGGGTGGGGACGAGCGAGCGCCCCCCCTCCCAGCATCCTCCGGGACTGTGACATCATATGGGGGCGGGGTCACCATGTGACATGAGCCGGTGGCCCCGCCCCTTGTCCCTATATAAGTCACAACACCGCGTGTCTCTGCCATTCCGGCCAGAGTGAGCGACGAGTCAAAATCGGAAGAAGAAGACGACGGCGCAGAAGGCGGCGACAGCGGCAAGAACAGAAGAGACCCCTGAAGGCAGAACGAGAACCCCCAGACGACGACGGCGACGAAGAAGAAAGCCAGGCTCCTCCGCTCGTGAAAGAGCTAGGTAAAAGAGCAGAAGAGAGCGGAGGAGTCCGGCGAGAAGACCCCCCAAGACGGAAGAAGACCCCCGGAGCTGTGCAATAAAATATTTTTAAAAATTGTGTGTTTTTTTTTATTTAAACTTTTACACCTTAGGTGAATGGGTTGGGGTACATTGTACCCCATACTCATTCACATAGGGTGGGGGGCCGGTATCTGGGGGCCCCCTTATTAAAGGGGGCTCCCGGATTCCGATAAGCCCCCCGCCCGCAGACCCCGACAACCAACGGCAAGGGTTGTCGGGAAGAGGCCCTTGCCCTCATCAACATGGGGACAAGGTGCTTTGGAGTGGGGGGCGCACGGCCCCCCTTTCCCCAGGGCAACCCCCCATGTTGAGGGCACACGGCCTGGTACGGCTCAGGAGGGGGGGCGCTCGCTCGTCCCCACCCCCTTTCCTGGCCGGCCGGGCTGCGTGCTTGGATAAGGGTCTGAGATGGATTTGGGGGGACCCCCACGCCGTTTTTCCGGCGTAGGGATTCCCCTTTAAATCCATACCAGGTGACGGGGCTAGCGCGGCGGCATTCACTGCCTTCGCTAGTCCCGTCTACCTACAGTCGCATTCTAAATGAACGGACTTTCCTCCGTGTGCGAGGCAAGTCGGTTCATTTCAAAAGTCCCGCGGACTAGCACACAGACTGCGGGATTGTCCGCCGGACTGCCGAGTCCAGCGGACAATTTTAAGCCTGAACTTAAAACTTAGTCCGCCGGACTTTTGGGAGGAAAAAGTCCGCCGGCGCCCACACACGGGCGGATTGTCCGGCGGACATTCCCGCGGGAAAGTCAGCTCGTGTGTACGCGGCCTTAGAACACTCCAGGAGGCTCCACCCGTCTCCAGCCTTTCTTTCTAGAAAACACTAGAAGATTCTAGAAAGAAGTAGGAGGTCCTAGTGATGCCACATGTGAGTCACCTAGTCACCCAGCACTCTGAGCCACTTCCAACCAGACCACAAAACGCACCCAGGCTTGGCAACTAGCCAAGCCTGGAAATGTACCTGTACTGGGAAAAAAAAAACCCTACACTATTTCCCTAGCACACTAGAGGGTGCTACATCAGTCACCAGCAGTATTTCTGGAAATAGATATTTCCTCTATCCGGTTTAAGGATGTCAGCCAGAATTGTGCAAAGAGAATGTCTGCTATGGACAATCAATTAAGCCTCGTTCACAATGGGCGTATCATCAATGCTTACCCAGAGTGAGGCCATGTTTACCCACACAGGGATACACAGATGTTCTGTGCATCCCCATGCAGGCAGTCCCATTGATGTCAACTGGAATGCAGCAGCTGTATGGATATGACCACTGCGGGTGACACTCGCCGGAGGAGTGACACCGTGGGTAGCGGCACCACTAACACCGCCCGCTGACCTGCTCTGCTCCTCTCTGATCTTGTGGCTGTGTCCCTCAGTGGAGCGGAGAGAACCGAAGCTGCCTCAACCTCCTATCTGTTTACATCCAAAGAGGAGGAGCAGAGGGACACACACCTAGGGTTGCCACCTCATCCCTTTAAACCTGAACGCATATGAATTACACAGGTTCTGGTGCTAATTTAATGCAGATAAGGCACTTGGTGAGCTTAATTACCACCTTATTCAGCCACAGAACCTGTGTAATGAATATTTGTTTGGGTATAAAGGGATGATGTGGCCACCCTACACACACTGCTGTGTGTATCCGTCCGCGTTCTGAGGTCTGTACACTCTATTATACATAATGTATATGGACATGTGCTGGGGGGGTATGGGAGGTCTATACCGAGGGGGAGTCTGCACTGGGGGGGGGGGTGTCTATACTGAGGGGGTCTGCACTGAGGGGGGTCTGCACTGGAGGATTCTATATTGATGGGGGGGTCTGCACTGAGGGGGGTCTGCACTAAGAGGGGGGATTCTATACTTATGGGAAAGTCTGCACTGAGGTGGGGGATTCTATACTGAGGGGGGGTCTGCACTTAGGGGTGATTCTATACTGATGGGGGTTCTGCACTAAGAGGGGGGATTCTATACTGATGGGAAGGTCTGCACTAAGGAGGGGGAGTCTGCATTGAGGGGTGATTCTATACTGATGGGGGGTCTGCACTAAGAGGGGGATTCTATACTGATGGGAAGGTCTGCACTGAGGAGGGGGGTGTCTATACTGATGGGGGGTCTGCACTGAGGGGGGATCTGTACTTAGTGGGGGGGGGTCTATACTGAGGAAGGTGGATCTGTACTGAGGGGGAGGTCTATATTGATGGAGGGGGGTCTGTACTGAGGGGAAGGGGTCTGTACTGAGGGGGGGTCTATATTGATAGTGGGGTCTGTACTTAGTGGGGGGTCTATACTGAGGAGAGGGGTCTGTACTGAGGGGGGTCTATACTGAGGAAGGGGGTCTGTACTTAGTGAGGGGCTCTATACTTCAGGAGTAGTAGTTAGTGTAGTTAGTGGAGGAAGGTCTGTACTGAGGGAGGACTATAGTTGGTGGAGGGGGGGTGACACCGGGTGACACCAACCCTAGTGATGCCACTGGTATTGTTGAATCTTGAAATGACGCACCATGATATCTCTTGCAGTACCTATTATACTGGTTTAGGGCTCTACCTGATAGACAGTAATGCTTACTGTGCAAAGCAACCTGCAGTTTGTTTTAAGTTTTTAATGCCTGCCAGGAGCAGCTGGCAGGCATTTCAAAAGCGCTACTGCCACCTTCAGATGCCTGTTTTTTCTTTTATCGTTTGCTAAACAGCAATTGCACATTGCAACTGCGAGTCCAGCGGTTTGCGTGTGGTTGCTGTGCGACCCCATTGATCTCAAGGGGTGAGTTTGGTAAGTGTCAAAATATTAGCTCCCCCCAACCCGTTCACACTTTTGCGACTTGTCATGCAATTTAGACGTCTAAATTGCATGACAAGTCCCATCTGAAATCACCCTATTGTCAGCCATGGAATTGTTCAAATCGGTGAAGCACTGATTTGAAAAAAAAGGTACCTGCACTATTTTTGGTGATTTCAGTTGTATTAACATCTGTGCACATATATCAGCCAATTTGCATCTGAAGTCACACTGACATGCAGCTTTGAAATGGTGAGATTTCAAAAGAAGTTGGACGATTTCAAAGTCAGTTGGGTGTGAAGGGGGGCTTACAGACCTGCACACACAGGCTGCCACCTGCAGCCTTATGCTGGCCATACACTATACGAAAAATCGGGCAAACTCATTTTCGAAAAACTGACATTCCGCCGTGAGAGCAAATGATAGTGCCATCATGTAATGACTGATAAATCCTTCAGTATTTGAAAGAAAAATTCCTCTAAGTGGGACTAGGTAGCTTAATGAGAAGTAAAAAGAGTAGTTAAAAGGTATGAATCTTTTAACCACTTGCCGACCGGCGCACGACGATATACGTCGGCAGAATGGCACGTACAGGCAGGAGGGCGTATATATAAGTCCCTCCTTAATGCCTGTCCGTGCCATCGGGAGCGCGCCGGGAGCGGCGCGCTCCCGCGCCGGTCGGGTCCCCCGTGAGTCCGGTCGCGGTCCCCGCGGACTCGATCGCCGCGGGGACCCCCGCGATCGTCTCACGGGAAGGCTGAACGGGGAGATGCCGAGATAAACAGCATCTCCCCGTTCTGCCTAGCAACGCCGATCTCTGCTCCCTGTGATTGGAGCAGAGATCAGCATTCACTAGCTGACAGCCACGCCCCCCCACAGTAAGAAACACACCCCTAGGCATACTTAACCCTTACACTGCCCCCTTGTGGTTAACCCCTTCACTGCAAGTGTCATTTATACAGGAATCAATGCATTTAAATAGCATTGATTGCTGTATAAATGACAATGGTCCCAAAAATGTGTCAAAAATGTCCGATGTGTCCGCCATAATGTCGCAGTCACAATAGAAATCGCTGATCGCCGTCATTACTAAAAAAAAAAAAATTATTAATAAAAATGCTATAAAACTATCCCCTATCTTGTAAACGCTATAACTTCTGCGCAAACCGATCAATAATCGCTTACTGCGATTTTTTTTTTACCAAAAATATGTAGAAGAATACGTATCGGCCTAAACTGAGGGAAAAAAATGTTTTTTTATATATTTTTTGGGGATATTTATTATAGCAAAAATAAAAAATGCCTTTTTCAAACTTGTCGCTCTGTTTTTGTTTATAGCGCAAAAAATAAAAACCGCAGGGGGCGATCAAATACCACCAAAAGAAAGCTCTATTTGTGGGAAAAAAAGGACGTCAATTTTGTTTGGGAGACACGTCGCACGGCCGCGCAATTGTCAGTTAAAGCTACGCAGTGCCGAATCGCAAAAAGGGGCCTGGTCCTTTGGCTGCAAATTGGTCCGGTCTGAAAGTGGATAATAAAGTAATTTAAAATAGTGAGCACAAATCTTGCAATAATAATCTGGAGACTGGTGAACATGCAATACAGAGGAAATGTACAGAAATCCTTCAGTGGACATAAATCCATTTTTTGTTAGTTTTTTTTTGTTTTTTTTTTTACATATACCTAGTGCAAACAATTCAGACAGAAAACACGTTAACCTTCCAATTTATCGTTCGTTTGGCAGAACATTTCCAAACTTGTTCGTTTTTAGGCTCAAAAACGTCACAACGATTATCGATTTTGTGCCCATGAACTGGCCAAATGACCGAATTTCAGATGATTTTTTTGTATAGTGTATGGTCAGCATAAAGCCTCATGCACACAATCGGACTTTAAACAAACTTTCCCGCGGATTTCTGTACAAAGGGCGTTGGGCCGCGAACTTGGCAGCATACACACGGCAGGAATTTTTCATCCAACTTTCAACAAATCACATGTTTTTTCTGCTCTTTACTGCCACCCTTTGGTCAACTTCTGTATTGTTGTCTGATCTTTTGCATTGGTTCTGAGCACGCGTGTTTGTACTTTGGACTTAAGTCCGATGGTTTTCTGTACACACGATTGGACTTTGCTCCAAAGTTTGTCTGTTTGCAAAGCGAACTTTTGCGAAAGTTTGTCCGATGGGGCGTACACATGGTCGGATGTTGCCTTAAAACAGCTAATTTACATGTTGTCAAAAAGTCAGATCGTGTGTATGGGCCTTAAGACTGAGTTAACATTGCCAAAGAACATGCACAGCCCTGTTAGACAGGCCATACATGTTCAATTTTCTTGAACAATTTTTCTTTAGTTTTGACCTCATATTTTATGTTTTTTGGTAAATCTAAACAACACTTTCAATTCTATCCAATTAGGCAGGCCCTTGCACTACATAGTTGAAGGTAAATCTAAAGAAAATTGTATAATGTATGGCCAGCCTTAGACCCCTTTCACACTGAAAAGGGTTTTCCAGGCGCTAAAGGGCTGAAAATAGCCCCTGAAAAATGCCTCCCCTGCTTTCACACACAGGCGGTGTGCTTGCAGGACGTTAGAAAAATTTCTGCAAGCAGCATCTTGGGAGCGGTTTATACAGCGCTCCTACAGCACCCCTGCCCATTGAACCAAATGGGCGCATTTGCAGAAGCGCTTTGATGCCCATTTAGTGTAGCGCTATATTATTACTTCGGGCGCATTTAACCCTTTCTTCGGCCGCTAGCGGGGGTTAAAAGCGCCCCGCTAGCAGCCAAAAAGCGCCGCTAAAACTAGTGAGTGTGAAAGGGGTCTTAAAGAGGAAGTAAACCCATCGATTTAACAGTCTAAAAAAAAAAAGGCATGCCGTGAATGCTAACTGCACATTGGCTGTGCTCTCAACCAAACAGTCAAACCATCCAATGGCTGGTGTCATAACGGATCACATGTGAAGCACTGTGGCAGTTGAAGATTAAACAGAGGCAAAGATGGCAGCTTCCTTGGCTGAAAACGATACGGGGGTTTACTTCTACTTTAAGGCTCATAGACACTATAAGGAAATCAGGCGAACATTTTCGTCCGAAGAATTTTCGTATAGTGTGCACACAACTTTTGACAGCCGTTTCCCGACAAACTCCCACATTTTTCAAAAATTTTCGTTTAATTTGTACCTTTTTTGTACGATTTTCAATACATGAAAAATCAGAAAAGAAAGACTGCGCATGATCAGAAGCAATAAACAACAAAAAAAGCCTTTGTCGTACGAGAATATTGGTAAGGATTTTCATACGAATTTTCTTTTAGCGGCTCCGATTTGCTGTGAAACATCGAGAAAAGTCAGATGAACGTTCGCCCGATTTTTCTTATAGTGTGTACACCACATGTGTCTGTCATTTTTCAATCCAAAACAGTGGCTCAGCCTTCTGTTTTTACTGCTCTCCCAGCTGCCACTGTGAAAGAGTCCTTAGGAAAACATGCAGAAGCAAAACTTTTATTATGGACACCACCAGGCATTTGTAGGATGGGTGTGGTTGTCGGCTTACTAAAGCAGCATGCTTGATTAACCTTTGCTATGACTAAATCGAATAACATCTGTTGTTATGAGAGTCATATAGTGTATAGCAAGTATTGATAAGCTTCTATAAATTTCTCTTTCACTTACTGGGCAGTATAGTTAAAAAAAAGAATATGTAATTCTTTATATCTTTTTGCACATATTTTTTGGAACACTTATCACATATGCATTTGTGTAATTATCATATGCGTTATTGTATTAGTTTAACAAACAATTTATAGATTGATGTGTTTGCTCTTATTTAACTCCTTCAGCCCCAGAAGGTTAACTTCCGTCATGACCAGGCCACTTTTTGCGATACAGCACTGCGTTACTTTAACTGACAATTGCACCTCTGCGGTTTTTATTTTTTTGCGCTATAAACAAAAAAAGACTAACAATTTTGAAAAAAAAATACTAATTTTTACTTTATACTATAAAACATACACAATATATATATTTTTTTAAAATCGAATTTATTCATCAATTTAGGCCAATATGTATTCTGCTACATATTTTTGGTAAAGACCCCAATAAGCATATATTGATTGGTTTGTGCAAAAGTTATAGTGTCTACAATCTATGGGATATTTTTATGGAATTTTATTTTTATTTTTTTTACTAGTAATGGTGGCGATCAGCGATTTTTAGCGGGACTGCGACATTGCGTTGGACATATTTGACATCTGACACTTTTTGGGGACCAGTGACACTAATACAGTGATCTGTGCTGAAAAAAAAGCACTGTCGCTGTACTAATGACATGTGCTGGGAAACGGTTAACACCAGGGGCTATCAAAGGGTTAAGTGTGTCCCTAGGGGGTGCTTTCTAACTGTGGGGGGATGCTTTGACTGGGGAAAGACAGAGATCTCTATCTTCCCCTCTCACAGAATGGTGATCTGCCTTGTTTATATAGGCAGACCGCCGTTCTTCCTCTCCTCAAAACGATCGGCGGGTCCTGGCAGACACTGCGTCCTCAGGACCCGCTGATTGGCTCCTGATTTGTCCAATCACAGCAAGAGTGGGTTGCCGGTGACATGCGCCCCCCAGACCCAATGCGTAAAAAAATTATGTATGGGTAGGTCGTTTCATGCAGGAGGGCCGCCCTACCACAGTATATCTATCCTTAAGCAAATAATATAGCGCTACACTTTTTTTGTTTACAATTTTAAATCTTGACATGTTTGGTATCTATTTACTCAACGCAACATCATAAGTTTACAAAAAAATGTAATTTTACAAAAAAATTGGTATTATATTTTGCTTATGTGCACTAAAATTAATTTACATTTTTACTGAAAATTTGTACTTAAATAAATAAATGGCAGTACAACTATTGTGTGACATAAAAAATTGCAATGGCCACCAATTGTTTCTTCAGGACCTCTGCGCTCAGAAAATATATATTGTTTGGGGGATTCTAAATCATTTTTTAGCAAAAAATGCAGATTTTAACATGCATGTGAAAATTAAAAAAAAAAAAAATAATCCCTGGTAGGCTAGCTGTTAAAAGCTGATCATTGATTGCTGGACATGTTGAAGACCTTCAGCTGCCTTTGTGCTGTGCTGGACTTCCGATGAATGAATTAGGTACCAGCAGGCACAGCTGCTTTTCATCTATATATTGCTGTGTTTGTGCTACGATGGGTGCTTTCTTTGTTCATTTAGAGCTAGGGATCATTCTGTGCAGATAGACCGTCACAAGGCTGTTTGGCAATCATGTTACGATTACCTTTGCTTAATATGCCTACTACATTTGCTATACCTGATAATGTTGAACTTTCGTTATTTTGCCTGTGAGTGTTACTAACACCCACAAAACATTTATGATACCCATTTCTGAGACACCCACATGCAGGGTTGAGGCTGGGTGGACACTATGTGGGGCATAGCAGGGGGTCTGGTGCATCACCGTTCAGTTTCAGGTCCAAATTCGGATCTGAAACCAAGCCAAAGATGTACAGGACCCTTCTGCTGTGTGCTTTGTGGTCGCCCTGGAGATGTGTGAACCAGCTCCACTGAGAGCAGATTACACTCTCCTGTCATGCGAATTGGATGCGAATAAACACGCATCCAATTTGCATAAGTGTGAACCCAGCCTTACATTGCTTGCAGACTGGCTGGTAAGTGTGCTGAAAATGTACACATTGGTTTAAAAGCTACTCATTGAATGCTGGAACATGTTGGAGGCCTTCAGCTGCTTTGTGCTATACTAGTGCGTTTCTGCACCTTTAAGGAGGAATTGGTTACCTCCCAGGCACACCTGCTTTTAACTCATAAATTTTTGTGTGTGTCCCAGTATGGGGGCTTTATTCATTGGGAGCTAGGGACCAGGCTGTGCAGAGGGGTCTTGATGAGGTAGTGTGGCTTCAACATTAAATTAACAAATATATGCTACTAACACATCTGCATGTAATATATTTTGTAAGGAGTGTTGGCTTTTCTTTATTTTGTTTCAATAGCCAGCTGGGTCAGGAACGGGAGTCAACAGAATCAGGATGCAGGGAAAGTCAATGCTGAAAACCCTCCAGAACTGAGGGCTTAGCCAACATAGTCTGTTTAGTGCCACTGTAAGCAATAGGCATGCATACTTGCACTCTGGCATGTTCTTCCTGAAAGCTGCTTCCTTACTTGGTGTGACTGGGACAGAAGAACCCTTGGTTGAGGGCACCATCTTGACTGATGTGAGGGCACGTATTAACCACTTCAGCCCCGAAAGAATTTACCCCCTTCCTGACCAGAGCAATTGCGATTCGGCACTGCGCCGCTTTAAATGACAATTGCGCGGTTGTGCGACGTTGCACCCAAACAAAATTAACGTCCTTTTTTTTTTTTGATCACCTCCTGAGGTTTTTATTTTTTTGAGTGCCAATTTTGAAAAAAAAAAAACACTTTTTTTTTACTTTTTGCTATAATAACTATCCCCCAAAATATATAAACTATTTTATTTTCCTCAGTTTAGGCCAATATATGTATTCTTCTACATATGTTTGGTAAAAAAAATCGCAATAAGCGTATATTGATTGGTTTGCGCAAAAGTTATAGCGTCTACAAAATAGGGGATAGTTTTATGGCATTTTTATTATCATTTTTTTTGTTTGTCTGATTTAGTAATGGCGGTGATCTGCGATATTATGGCGGACACTTTTGACACTATTTTGGGACCATTGTCATTTATACAGAGTTCAGTGATATAAAAATGCACTGATTGTGTAAATGACACTGGCAGGGAAGGGGTTAACCATTAGTGGCCGATCAAGGGGTTAAGTGTGTCCTAGGGAGTAATTCTAACTGTGGGGGGGGGGTGGGCTACTACTGGCATGACAGCGATCACTGCTTCCGATGACAGGGAGCAGTGATCTCTGTCATATCACTAGGCAGAACGGAGAAAGGCTTTGTTTACAAAGGCATCTCCCTGTTCTTCTGCTCCGTGACATGATCGAGGGCACCCGGCAGACATCGAACATGCAGGACCCAAGTGGCAATCATGACTACTTCCATTGATAAAATGAAGGCGTGAGCATAGTCACCCAGGGCCAGGAAAATGTGTTGCTGACAAGGTCAGCAGAGGAACATTCCAACAATTAAGCCTTGTATACACAATCGGATTGTTGGCCAGCAAAACCGTGGACTTTTGTCCGAAGGGCGTTGACCCAAACTTGTCTTGCCTACACACGGCCACACAATTATTGGCCAACAATTATGAACATAGTGACGTACTTTTGTGTTAGCAGAAGTTTGAGTGTTGATTCGCGCTTTTCAGTTCGTTTTTGAACGGCCGTTCGTCAACCAGACATGTTGCAGAATCGGAGGAGATTACGTGTTATTTATTATTGGCCTTGGAGTTTTTCTATTTTTTTTTCTATATATATATATATATTATAATATATATATATATATATATATATATATATATATATATATATATATATATATATATATATAGAAATTTTTTTTTTTTTAATTTACTTTTTACATGCTTTACAAAAATTTATACAAACAGATATACAGTGGTGTGAAAAAGTGTTTGCCCCCTTCCTCATTTCCTGTTCCTTTGCATGTTTGTCACACTTAAGTGTTTCTGAACATCAAACCAATTTAAACAATAGTCAAGGACAACACAAGTAAACACAAAATGCAATTTGTAAATGAAGGTGTTTATTATTAAAGGTGAAAAAAAATCCAAACCATCATGGCCCTGTGTGAAAAAGTGATTGCCCCCCTTGTTAAAACATACTATAACTGTGGTTGTCCACACCTGAGTTCAATTTCTCTAGCCACACCCAGGCCTGATTATTGCCACACCTGTTCACAATCAAGGCATCACTTAAATAGGAGCTGCTTGACACAGTAAGGTCCACCAGAAGATCCTTAAAAGCTACACATCATGCCGAGACCCAAAGAAATTCAGGAACAATTGAGAAAGAAAGTAATTGAGATCTATCAGTCTGGAAAGGGTTATAAAGCCATTTCCAAAGCTTTGGGAATCCAGCGAACCACAGTGAGAGCCATTATCCACAAATGGCGAAGACATGGAACAGTGGTGAACCTTCCCAGGAGTGGCCGGCCGCCCAAAATTACCCCAAGAGCGCAGCGACGACTCATCCAAGAGGTCACAAAAGACCCCACAACAACGTCCAAGGAACTGCAGGCCTCACTTGCCTCAGTTAAGGTCAGCGTTCATGCCTCCACCATCAGGAAAAGACTGGGCAAAAATGGCCTGCATGGCAGAGTTCCAAGGAGAAAACCACTGCTGAGCAAAAAGAACATCAAAGCTCGTCTCAATTTCTCCACAACACATCTTGATGATCCCCAAGACTTTTGGGACAACATTCTGTGGACCGA
This sequence comes from Lithobates sylvaticus, assembly GCA_028564925.1. Lineage (NCBI taxonomy): Eukaryota > Metazoa > Chordata > Amphibia > Anura > Ranidae > Lithobates > Lithobates sylvaticus. Next base: position 183,039,906 of record CM053038.1, read on the forward strand.
TGAGACAAAAGTGGAACTCTTTGGAAGGTGTGTGTCCAAGTATATCTGGCGTAGAAGGAACACTGCATTTCAGAAAAAGAACATTATACCAACAGTAAAATATGGTGGTGGTAGTGTGATGGTCTGGGGCTGTTTTGCTGCTTCAGGACCTGGAAGACTTGCCGTGATAAAAGGAACTATGAATTCTGCTGTCTACCAAGAGATCCTGAAGGAGAATGTCTGACCATCTGTTCGTGTACTCAAGCTGAAACGAACTTGGGTTCTGCAGCAGGACAATGATCCTAAACACACCAGCAAGTCCACCACCGAATGGCTGAAGAAAAACAAAATGAAGACTTTGGAGTGGCCTAGCCAAAGTCCTGACCTGAATCCTATTGAGATGTTGTGGTATGACCTTAAAAAGGCCGTTCATGCTCGAAAACCCTCTAATGTAACTGAATTAGGACAATTCTGCAAAGATGAGTGGGCCAAAATTCCTCCAGGACGCTGTAAAAGCCTCATTGCACGTTATCGCAAATGCTTGGTTGCAGTTGTTGCTGCTAAGGGTGGCCCAACCAGTTATTAGGTTTAGGGGGCAATCACTTTTTCACACAGGGCCATGATGGTTTGGATTTTTTTTCACCTTTAATAATAAACACCTTCATTTACAAATTGCATTTTGTGTTTACTTGTGTTGTCCTTGACTATTGTTTAAATTGGTTTGATGTTCCGAAACACTTAAGTGTGACAAACATGCAAAGGAACAGGAAATGAGGAAGGGGGCAAACACTTTTTCACACCACTGTATACCCACATTCGTGCCATCAACATTTTCTTATAACTTTTCTATTGGTTCTTTACTCCATTCCCTTTCTTTCCCTTCTCCCTCCCCACCCACCCTTTGCTATCCTATAGTGTATTTTAGTAGACTCTCTACTTATTTATTTCAGGGGGCTTCCTACTTTCCTCCTGCTCTTTACCTTTTATATGGGATAACCCATCCTCTCCATCCAGGGTTTCCACATTCTTAGAAATTCCTTGTAGTTCCCTCTTTTTGTGTATACTACCTTTTCCCTCCATACCATTTCGTTTATTGTGTTGTTCCATTCTTTTACTAAGGGGGGTTTCTCTGCTTGCCACCTCTGGGCTATTATTTTCCTGGCCTGGAAGAGGAATCTTATCACTACTTTGGTTATATTTGTTGTACCACATATTTCCTCACCCAGTCCCAGAATACACAACCTTGGGTCCATTTCTAACTTAATATCGTATATTATATTTAAGGTATTGGGAACTCCGGTCTATATTATTGGATGCATCAAATGCACTTTTTGGTTAAGTTCTATTGGCAGAATAAATGTCTAATGTGTTTGTTTTATTTTTTAATGTACAATAAAAATATTGTGTAGAATAATACTTGGCTATGTGTTTTACTTCAAATGACAATTTGGGAGTAGGCAATTACATTTAAAAAATGCAATGTACAATTGACACCAACATAATTGTATCTTTGATTTTAAAGCGGGGTTTCACCTAAAAATAAATTTTTTTTAAAAGTCAGCAGCTAAAAAAAAAGTCGCTGCTGACTTTTAAAAAGTACACTTACCCTCCCAGGGCGCCCGCGATGTCGTTGGTGGAGGCCGAGATGTCCCTCGGCTATCCGGATCCAGCGCCGCCATCCTGAGTAAGGGAAACGGCTTCTCGTTTCCTACTGCGCATGCGCGAGTCGGCGCGCGGCCAACTGCGCATGCGCGAGTCGGCGCGCGGCCAACTGCGCATGCGCGAGTCGGCGCGCGCCCAACTGCGCATGCACGAGTCGTATTTGTGAATGGGGAACGCGGTGTGTTGTGGGACACAGTTCCCACAACACACCGCGCCCCATTCATCTGAAGACGGAAGAAGAGAAGATCACCGCGGCGCTGGAGGAGGCAGATTAGGACGATCTGCCTAGCAACAGCCATTTCTGGTAAGTAAAAAAAAAAAAAATGTTTTTTTTTTTTTTTTTAAATTGTTACTAACTTTCTCCCAAGTTTTGATTTTTAGGGTGTCCCACCACTTTAAACTACGGGATAATGGTGTTGTGTTAACTTGCCCAAATAAAAAAAAAAGGATAATAATATTATTCTTGATATCACTAGAAAAAAAAGCCTTTGAAAATTTGTTTGCAATAACTCCATCAGTATCACCAGCAAAGCAGCTTCATTATTATCCCATTAAAGAAGAGAATTCTGTGCTGCATTTGGAGATTTCATAATTTGCCGCATCACAAATGTTAATTCTCCACTACAAACACTAGTTTACAAGACCGTCTGCTGTGACTTGTGTACACACGCTCGGAAAATTGGACAACACACATTTGTCCGCGGAAAATTTGAAAACCTGCTAGCCAACATTTGTTGGTGGAAAGTCCGACAAAAATTGTCTGATGGAGCATACACACGGTCTGATTTACCGCCAACAGCCTGTCATCGAACATTTCCCGTCGGAAAGTTAGATCGTGTTTACGGGGATTTAGACTGAGTTTATTGCTGGTGTCACATATAAGAGAAAAGCTACAGCAAGTGATGACCATTTTGTATGTCTGCATGGTAATAGAAGAGACTAGGGATTAACAAATATGCTTAGGTTTGGTCCATAGGCCATTTGTTGAACCCACTATGAATATAGAAAATCGGGCCCTAAATCTGAACTTCATTTTAGTCAATGCAATTATGGCTATTTTCAAGGCTAATATAAAGGACTTGGGATACTAAGTACTCCCCCAGGGAACATGCACATGTGCAAAAATAAACTGTAAAATATGCTGTTAAGTGTGAATATGTGAAGAGGGTCATCCTTTAACAGATTGATAGTATAGTTTATGACCTACTTTTTTTTTCACAGTACAGCATTGTAGTGTGTAATAAAATGTCAAAAAAGAATGCCCCTCAAGACCACAACCCCACATTCCCTGTCTCTCTCTATTCCCAATAGAGTATATACTTAAAGCAGGTGTAACACAATTTGTCACTTTCTATGCTGTAAAATACCTGGTTGATCCTGCTTGCTCCTACTTCTCCCTATGTGAACTGACCATGGTAATCATGACTGCTGCTCCATGATACCGTGGTCAATTTACGTGCCTTCTTCAGAGTCTCCTCCCTCTCCCCCTGTCTGTCATATCCCAGTCAGTGAGCTATCTCCTCCCCGCCCCTTCCGTCATGTGTCTGAAAAGTTAGTGATGACAATTACTGTGCAGTGTCTGTGTTATTATGCAGCTAAATACCTTCATTCACATCACCACCGTATGGTCATGTGATCTCCTGGGTGACGTCGGTGGGGAATCTCAGTCCCTCCCACTGTAGCCCTCAGATCGGGGGAAGGAGAGTGGCGGGAGGTCATGTGACCACACAGCAGCGATGTAATATAAGTTATTTACCTGCATGATTTAAAAAAAAAAGCACACTGCACAGTATATCTTGTTTATTACAGAGGGGTTGATGATAATTTATCACTAACGTAACCTCCTTGGTGCCGACATAACACAAATACAGTCATGGCCGAAATTGTTGGCACCCCAGAAGTTTTTCCAGAAAATCAAGTATTTCTCACAGAAAAGTATTGCTGTAACACATGTTTATTCCCCTTGTGTGTATTGGAACAAAACAAAAAAAAGGGAGGAAAAAAAGCAAATTGGACATGTCACACAAAACTCCAGAAATGGGCTGGTCAAAATTCTTGGAACCCTTAACTTAATATTCGGTTGCACACCCTTTGTAAAAAATAACTGAAATTAGTCGCTTCCTATAACCATCAATAAGTTTCTTACACCTCTCCCCCAGAAATTTTGGACCACTCTTCCTTTTCAAACTGCTCCAGGTCTTTCTTATTGGAAGGGCACCTTTTCCCAACAGCAATTTTAAGATCTCGCCACAGGTGTTCAATGGGATTTAGATCTGGACTCATTGCTGGCCACTTTAGAACTCTCGCTTTGTTGCCATCCATTTCTGAGTGTTTTTTGATGTATGTTTGGGGTCATTGTCCTGCTGGAAGACCCAAGATCTCAGATGCAAACCCATCTTTCTGACACTGGGTATCAGTTAGTAGACCAGACTGTGTGGATTGCACAGAGAAAACCCAAAACGCATGTAGGTGAAATAATAAGTGTTTATTGTAAGAAGTGACAAGAAAGTGAAAACAAACAGTGCACTACCAACCACAAACAACAAATAATATATACAATGAATGGGAAATACCAGAATCGTAAACAAAAGCCAGGCGAGGTCATACACAGGGGGGGATCAGTAGATGGGTAAGGATTTGGAACCAGAGGGGGAGGACAGATGGATGGGCTGCAGAGCAGGGATCCCAGGCAAACAGGAGACAGGAGGGACAGGTCCAGGAGGGGATCAGGAGAGACCAGGTCGGGTCAAATGCAGGCTCAAGGTCAGAGTACAGGCCACAAGGTCAGGGCATATGGAGAGAGTGATACCAAGGCAAGCATGCGTGGGCTTGCCGGGTATTTATAAGACTGCAGGAATTGTCCTCATGTAACACCTGAGCGCAGGAAGTGTTATCTGCTCCATACTGCCAGGGTCCATCCGCTGGTGGATGCCAGTACTGCGGCCCAATGATGACATAACACTCTCCTGACAGTTAGAAACTGCCATAAGACATCTGCTGGTGGACCTCAGTACTGCACGCCAAATGATGGATCTTACCAGCGGACGGACCTGACACTGGGCTCTACAGTGCGACCCAAAATCCTTTGGTAATCCTCAGATTTCATGATGCCTTACACACATTCAAAGCACCCAGTGCCATAGGCAGCAAAACAACATTGAACCTCCAGCATATTTCATTGTAGGTACTGTGTTCTTTTCTTTGTAGGCCTCATTCCATTTTTGATAAACAGTAGAATAATGTGCTTTAACAAAAAGTTCTATCTTGGTCTCATCTGTCCACAAGACGTTTTCCCAGAAGGATTTTGGCTTACTCAAGTACATTTTGGCAATCTGTAGTCTTGCTTTTTTATGTCTCTATGTCAGCAGTGGGTCCTCCCTGGATCTCCTGCCAGAGCGTTTCATTTCATTTAAATTTCGACAGATAGTTTGCGCTGACACTGATGCTCCCTGAGCCTGCAGGAAAGCTTGAATTTCTTTGGAACTTGTTTGGGGCTGCTTATCCACAATCTGGACTATCCTGCGTTTCAACATTTCATCACTTTTTCTCTTCCGTCCATGCCCAGAGAGATTAGCTACAATGCCATGGGTTGCAAACTTCTTGATAAAGTTGCGCACTGTGGACAAAGGCAAATCTAGATCTCTGGACTAGAGATGGACTTGTAACCTTGAGATTGTTGATATTTTTCCACAATTTTGGTTCTCAAGACCTCCAACAGTTCTCTTCTCCTCTTTCTGTTGTCCATGCTTAGTGTGGCACACACAGAAACACAATGCATAGACTAATGCTGGCCATACACTATACGAAAAATCGGCCCAATTTCGAAAAACGAAACGATGGTGCCATCATGTAATGGCCGATATTTTTTTTTACATATACCTAGTGCAGACAGGTCGGACGGGAAACACATTAACCTTTCAATTAATGGTTCGTTCGGCAGAAAATTTCCAAAAACGTCCAAACGATTATCGATTTTATGTCCATAAACTGGTCCATAACTGGCCGAAAAATCGAATTTTCGGCCGATTTTTCGTATAGTGTATGGCCAGCATTAGTGTACTTCTCTCTCCTTTTTATCTGCTTTCAGGTGTGATTTTTATATTGCCCACACCTGTTACAGGTGAGTTTAAAGGAGCATCACATGCTTGAAACAATCTTATTTTTGAAATTTTGAAAGGGTGCCAAGAATTTTGACCAGCCCATTTTAGGAATTTTGTGTGACATTATGTCCAATTTGCTTTTTTTTCTCCCTTTTTTTTTTTTTTTTTGTTCCAATACACACAAAGGGAATAGACATGTGTAGAGCAAAACATGTGTTACTGCAATACTTTTCTGTAAGAAATACTTGATTTTCTGGAAAAATTTCTGGGGTGCCAACAATCTCGGCCATGACTGTATGTGGCCCCACTGCACTGGGCTGCTTGCCGTAGGGCCACATATTTGCATACCTCCCTTTGTGCTGGGATCATGCCAGCACAGTGGCGGGGTCTCACAGAAAGCCCCGTTCTGACGAATGGGACCTGGAACATCTGATCAGTCACTGTGAAGCCCGCTCCCATGTTTTCTGTCTCTGTGGGAGATAAATATACATTGTATCTTTCTCTGTCCTTGCAGAGATATATAAAAAAAAAAAGTTTGTGTGTCAAAAAAATAAATAAATAATAATTAAAAAAATATAATTAAAACAACAAAAAAACCCAGATCAAGGTTTGATCTAGGTCAGTGCCAGGGTTAGCATCGGTGTGTTTTAGATAGGATAAAAAACAAATAAAAGCAAAATGAGCACTGCTGTTTCTGGGCTGTACAATGGGTACATGCAACAACCAACATAGACAAATGTGGCATGGCTGCGATCATCAGGAGTGGGAGAATTTGTTTTGGGTTGTTCTTTGGTGGTAGATTATGGTAGTAAAGTAAAAAAAGAGAATTTTTTTCACACTCCAGACAAAAGCTCCCTGAAGTATACGCCCTAGCAAGGCTCGCAGATGCAGGCTCTGCAGTGGATCAAGAAGCAAAGAAAAGTCCTGGATGGCCGCATACTGATTAGAGTTGAGCGGACACCTGGATGTTCGGGTTCGGCCGAACTTCGGAAAAAAGTCGGTGTTCGGGACCGAACTTGACCCTGAACTCCGAACTCCATTGAAGTCAATGGGGACCCGGACTTTTGAACACTAAAATGGCTGTAAAAAAGTCATGGAAAGGGCTAGAGGGCTACAAATGGAAACAAAATGTCGTTAAGAGCATGGCAAGTGATCTGCAAACAAATGTGGATAGGGAAATAACTTAAAATAACATAAAAAAATAAAAAATAAAAATAAAATGCTGGAGGCCCCCTTCTCAGCAGAAGAGGTACATGAAGTCATTAAGAACCTCAGAAACTCAACGGCACGATGCCGCACATATGGTTGGAATACCCCAGAATACGCACTTTCTGGAAAAAATTATTCAATTTAATGGATAAGATAGTGGGAAAATAAAATACTTGGAAATTAAAAAAAATGAAAAAATTATAATCTTGACCTAGGAGGACAAAATTCAAATGGAGTAGGAGGTTGAGGTGGCGGTGGATGTGGCGGTGTAGGTGGAAGCGGCGGTGGAGGAGGACGAGGTAGCCAACACTGGTTCGAAAATAAAACAATGGCTGGGTAAGGCTAGTGGTGAATGATGTGTCGAATTCTGTCCCCCGTCGCATAGTGTTCGCCCTGTACTGCGCTTGCTCAATACGTAGGACACGGGGATTTCGAAACTCTCCGAAGGCAATGCGCGGTGACTCCAGGTTCAAGCCACATCATCCGAGGTTGAAGCCTAGCCAAGCGAGCCCGTGAGGGGCCCTGTTACTATGTGCTACCGTATGTCCACTTGGATGGTCGGGCTTGAACCTGCACTCACTGCGCAGGCGACGTTCATCTTTGGAGATTTTGTGAATCTCCTTGTCCTCCGTACTGCGCAAGCACTGCACCTGCGCAGTAAGTGGCCGGACACTATCCAAAAGCAAGACAGGTTTCGTCAGAACACCGGTATATGTGTCTATTCTGCACAAGGTACGGCCAAGTCCTGTGGGATCCATGCCTGGTTCATTTTAATGAACGTGAGCTTGTCCACATTGGCTCTGAACAGGCGGCTGCGCTTGTCTGTGATAACGCCCCCTGCCGTGCTAAATACACGTTCAGATAATACACTGGCGGCAGGGCAGGCCAGCACCTCCAAGGTGTAAAGGGCAAGCTCAGGCCATGTGCCCAATTTGGAGACCCAGAAGTTGAAGGGGGCAGACCCTTCATGCAGTACGTGTAGGCGTGTGCACACATACTGCTCAACCATGTTGGTGAAATGCTGCCTCCTGCTAAGACGTTCCATCTCAGCTGGTGGTGCTGGTTGTTGTGGCGTGCTGACAAAGCTTTTCCACATTCCGGCCATGCTAACCCTGCCTTGCGAGGTGCTGGCGGTGCCCCGGCTGCATTGGCGACCTCTTCCCCCTCCTCTGCCTTCTGCTTCCACCGTACCCCCGCTTCCAAGTGGGAATGCCACCAGCAGCACGTCTACCAGCGTGCGCTTGTACTCGCGCATCTTACGATCACGCTCCAGTGAGGTAATTAAGGACAGCACATTGTCCTTGTAACGGGGATCCAGCAGGTGGCCACCCAATAATCAGCACCAGTTAAAATGTGGGCAACTCGGCGGTCGTTGCGGAGACACTGCAGCATGTAATTGCTCATGTGTGCCAGGCTGCCCAGAGGCAAAGAAAAGCTGTCCTCTGTGGGAGGTGTATCGTCTGTGTCCTCTGTATCCCCCCAGCCACGCACCAGTGATGGACATGAGCTGGTCTGGGTGCCACCCTGCTGTGAACATGGTTCCTCCTCCTCCATCTCCTCCTCCATCCTCCACCTCGTCATCCTCCAGAACTGTGCCCTTGCTGCCAGACAATTGTGTACCTGGCGCTTGTTAATGCAGGAACCCACCCTCGTAGCCACTTGTAAATGACTGCCCTAAAAGCCTTGGAAATTAACCCTCTTCCTCCTCCTCCTGTGCCACATCCTCTTCCATCATCGCCTGAAGCGTTTTTTCAAGGAGGCATAGAACTGGGATAGTAACGCTGAGAACTGCGTCATCGGCACTGGCCATGTTGGTGGAGTACTTGAAACAGCGCAACAAGGCACACAGGTCTCGCATGGAGGCCCAGTTATTGGCGGTGAAGTGGTGCTGTTCCGCAGAGCGACTCACACGTGCGTGCTGCAGCTGAAACTCCACTATCGCCTGCTGCTGCTCGCACAGTCTGGCAAGCATGTGCAAGGTGGAGTTCCACCTTGTGGGCACGTCACATATGAGACGGTGAGCGGGAAGGGCGAAGTTACGCTGCAGCGCTAACAGGCGTGCAGCAGCAGGGTGAGAACGCCGAAAGTGCGCACAGACGCACTTTCTGCAGCAGCTCTGGCATATCGGGGTAATTCTTAAGGAACCTCTGGACCACCAAGTTCAGCACATGCGCCAGGCAAGGGATGTGCGTCAAACTGGCAAGGCCCAGAGCTGCTACAAGATTTCGCCCATTATCGCACACCACCAGGCCAGGCTTGAGGCTCACTGCCACCAACCACTCATCGGTCTGTTATTCCATGTCCCTCCACAAGTCCTGCGTGGTGTGGGGTTTTTCCCCCAAACAGGAAAGTTTTAAAACTGCCTGCTGTCGTTTAGCCCTGGCTGTGCTGAAGTTGGTGGTGAAGGTGTTACGCTGACCGGATGAGGAGGCGGTAGAGGATGAGGAGGCGGAGTAGGAGGAGTTAGCAACAGGAGGCAAACTGAAGTGCCCTGCAATCCTCGGTGGTGGAAGGACATGCGCCAAACTGCTATCCGCCTCAGGCCCAGCCGCCACTACATTTACCCAGTGTGCTGTTAGGGAGATATAACGTCCCTGACCGTGCTTACTGGTCCACGCATCCGTAGTTAGGTGGACCCTGCCACAGATGGCGTTGCGCAGTGCACACCTGATTTTGTCCCCCACTTGGTTGTGCAGGGAAGGGATAGCTTGTCTGGAAAAGTAGTGGCGGCTGGGCACGACGTACTGTGGGACAGCCAATGACATCAGCCTTTTAAAACTCTGCGTCTCCGCCAGACGGAATGACAGCATTTCAAAGGCGAGGAATTTTGAAATGCTGGCATTCAGGGCCAGGGATCGCGGGTGGCTAGGGGGGTACTTCCTCTTCCGCTCCAGTGTTTGGGAAATAGAGAGCTGAACGCTTCCATGGGACATTGTGGAGATGGTTGGTGACCCAGGTGGTAGTGTTGCTGGCAGATCCTCTGTTTGCGGGTTGGTAGATGTCACTGTCACTACAAAGGTGGATGAAGAGGCCGAGACTGCAGGAGGAGCCAGAGACCTTTCTTGGATTTTGCGGTGTCTACTCCACTGTATCTCGTGCTTTGCACTTAGATGCCTGGTCATGCAGGTTGTGCTCAGGTTGAGAACGTTTATGCCTCGCTTCAAGCTCTGATTGCACAGCGTGCAAACCACTCGTGTCTTATCAGCACATTGTCTGAAGAACTGCCACGCTAGGGAACTCCTTGGACCTGGCTTTAGTGTGCTTGGTCCCTTGCTGCGTTGGGCAGTAGCAGACGTACTGTCTAGGGGACGGACGCTCCGCTTTTGCACCCTGCTCCCTCTTCTGCTGTGCTGGTGGCTCTGTGCGACCACCGCCTCTTCCTCTGAACTACACTGGTCACCTGCATGACGTTGATTCCATGTGGGGTCAAGGACCTCATCGTCCTCCACATCATCTTCCACCCAGTCTTCACCCCTGCCCTCCTTGTCGGTCTGCACAATGGCGAAAGCAGCAGCAGTTGGCACCCGTGTTTCGTCATCATCCGAGACATGCTGCGATTGTGCTCCCATGTACTCATCATGAAACATAAGTGGTTGGGCATTGGTGCACACAATCTCTTCCACTTCTGGGGCAGGGCTAGGTGGATGGCCCTGGGAAACCCTGCTAACAGAGTCATCAAAAAGCAGAAGAGACTGCTGCATGATTTGGGGCTCAGACTGATTGGCTGATTTGCAAGGGGGTGAGGTGAAAGACTGATGGACATCGGCCGCAGGTGCCAACTCTGAACTTTCATCAGGAGACAGGGTGGGAGACAATGTGAAGGAACCGGAGGCACTGTCAGCAACCCGATCTACTATCGCCTGTACTTGTCCTGGCCTCAACATTCGTACAGCCTCATTAGGCGCGCCAAAATACCGATGCAGGCTCTGTCGCCTACTCACACCTGAGGAAGGTGTTTCACTAGTGCGTGTAGCTGGCACAGATCGACCACGTCCTCTCCCTGCAACAGGAGCGCTACCAGCAGCACCATGACCCGGGCCACGTCCCCTTTTTGATGATCTCCTCATATTTTCAAAATTTATGATCTCACCCTAAATGGGTGTTTTTGTCAATAGCAGAATACACGTACAGTGTCTAAAGCGTTTATGAAAATGCAGAAAATGCTATTGGGGGAAAAAAAAAACACAGCAAAATTAAAATTTTTTGCAATGTTTTTCCAATAGCAGAATACACACAGACTATGGTGTATCTCTTACTATATGCAGTGTTGGTCCTAATGATGCACTGAGCTTGCAGGTAAAACTTTTATATTTTGTCTGGCACTGGCCTCATGGCACTGTTAAAAGTCAGGGTACAATTGATTTAGGAATCTCTTCAATAATTCTCCCTGCCTCTTTCTTTTCCTTAATAAAGAAACTCCCTACTCTAGCTATCTAGATCGCTCACTGTTCTAACTAATTTGAAGAAAATTAAAGGAATGTGGACTGACTGACTGACTGACTTTATCACACTAACTCCTAAAATCCTCTCTCTTAGCAGCACAGGAACCTGTCTATAGCAGAATGACGCTGTGTGCTGTGTGTCTGGACTATATATAGAGGCAGGGTCACATGCTGCACTGCCCAATCACAGCCATGCCATTAGTAGGCATGGCTGTGATGGCTTCTAAGGGCACACTAGTGAAACTAGCGTAGATTGGCTGCCCTGCAGCTGTTAAAAAGGCGCCAATACATCGCCTAACACCGGACCCGAACCCGAACTTACAGCCAATAGTTCGGGTCCGGGCCCCGGACACCCAAAAGTCCGGTACGGACCCGAACTTTACAGTTCGGGCTCGCTCAACCCTAATACTGATACCTTTTATTGAAAACTTTTTAAAATCCAAATTCAGTCCATATGGTGCAGAGGCAGAGCTGGAAACTAACGTGTTTCACACCGTATCTTTTAAAAACTTTTTTTCAATAATGGTGTTGTATCGGTGTGCAGCCATCCAGGTCTTTTCTTTGCTTCTAGATTATGGTAGTAGCAAGAGATATACAGATACATTTAAAAAAAAAATATATATATATATAGTGACATTGGGGTGTTTAGCTCAAGTGGATAGATGCATTTTGGTGCAGTGAGTCCACATCAGACAGGCATTTATATTTAAGGGTCTGGTAGCCCACATTTATTAAAGGGGAAAAAAAACAAAACAAAAGTCCATCCAGGAATCCCACCTTTGCAGGGGTCAAAGCTTCAATCAAAAAATCCAAATGAAAATGCTAGCCCACCTGGCTATTCTTCAACAGTACTGCTGCTATAGGTACTTGCCCCTCAAACGAGCTGTCTGGATGCACACAGTCTTCGGCTCCTTGGACTCACACAGCTTTGAAGCCCTTCAACACACACAGCGGTGAGATTCTTGGATGCACACAGCTTTAAGCCCTTCAATGCACACAGCTTTGAGCTTCTTAATGCACACAGCATCTATCCTCACACAGAGACACTAAGGGCTCTTTCACACGGACGGACCGTATGTCCGTTTTTTATCCTTCAGTTTTTGGATGAAAAACGGACATACATGTATCCCTATGGGATAGCGGGTGTCAGCAGATGAGCATCCGCTGACACTCGATCTCGTCCGTGCCCGCTATGCTCCGTTTCTGCAGACGGAGGAAAACCCTATTTTTTCATCCGTCTGCAGAGCGGATCGGATGACGACGGACTCTACTGTCCGTCGTCACCCGATCTCCCATAGGGGAGAGCAGCGCTCTGACAGGTCCGTCCCTGCGCTGTGTGCAGAGACGGACCTGTCATCTTCCTGCTCAGCAGAGATCGCTCCGGCGATCCCCGCTGAGCAAGCGGCTATCCACGGGGCGGATCTGCACTGATCCGCCCCATGTGAAAGAGCCCTTACTAGCAGCCACTGCTCCACCTTCCTTCCCCCTTCTGCTCTCACCAGTGCCTCGTTATATGGTCTGTGTGCAGCTGGGCACACACCCTGCCGGACAATTGTATACCTGGCGTTTGTTTGTGCAGGAACCCAACCTCGTAGCCAGTTGTGAATGACTGCCCTGAAAGCCTTTGAAATGATCCCTCTTCCTCCTCCTATTCCTCCTGTGCCACATCCTCTTCCATCATCGCCCGAAGCGTTTTTTCAAGGAGGCACCGAACTGGGATAGTAACGCTGAGAACGGCATCATCGGCACTGGCCGTGTTGATGGAGTACTCGGAACAGCGCAACAAGGCACACAGGTCTCGCATGGAGGCCCAGTTATTGGTGGTGAAGTGGTGCTGTTCCGCAGAGCGACTCACGCGTGCGTGCTGCAGCTGAAACTCCACTATCGCCTGCTGCTGCTCGCACAGTCTGGCCAGCATGTACAAGGTGGAGTTCCACCTTTTGGGCACGTCACATATGAGGCGGTGAGCGGGAAGGCCGAAGTTACGCTGCATCGCTGACAGGCGAGCAGCAGCAGAGAACGCCAAAAGTGCGCACAGACGGCCCGCACTTTCTGCAGCAGCTTTGGCATATCGGGGTAATTTTTAAGGAACCTCTGGACCTCTGAAGTTATAGCGTTTACAAAATAGGGGATAGTGTTATAGCATTTTTATTAATATTTTTTTTTACTAGTAATGGCGGCGATCAGCAAATGTTATTGTTACTGCGACATTATGGCGGACACATCGGACATTTTTGACACATTTTTGGGACCATTGTCATTTATACAGCAATCAGTGTTATACAAATGCACTGATTCCCGTGTAAATGACACTGGCAGTGAAGGGGTTAACCAGGGGGTGGCAGTGTAGGGGTTAAGTGTGTCCTAGGGGCGTGTTACTAACTGTGGGGGGCGTGGCTGTGTGTTACTGATCACTGATCCCTGTCCAATCACAGGAAGCAGAGATCAGTGTCACTTGTTGCTAGGCAGAACGGGGAGATGCTGTTTACTTCCGCATCTCCCCGTTCGTTGAGACGATCGCGGGTATCCCCGCGGCGATTGAGTCCGCGGGACCGCGGGACCCCGTGACCGGACTCACGGTGGTCCTGACCGGCATGTGCGCGCGTCGCCGCCAGCGTGTACGTGATGGTGCGGCAGCATATTCAAAGGGACGTACCTGTACGCCCTTATCCCTGTCCGTGCCATTCTGCCGACCTACATCGTCGCGCACCGGTCGGGAACAAACTCTTTGGAGCTTTGTAAAGACCCATCGAAAAACCACAGCATCTTGGGCGGGAAAAATAGCCCTCACTAAAATGTTACTCATGACTCATGTATTATACTTTTTTTAGAGCAATTCCTATACCTATATTATCCACCCATCTTAAGACACTGAAAAAATTATAGACAACTTTATTTGGGAGCACAAAAAATAATAGGTTATCCTTTTTACACTCCTACTCTCCAGGCGGGCCTATGAGCTCCAAACCTTGCTACGTATTACAAAGCGGTTATTTTAGACCAAACAAGATTCTGGTGGTCTCCATTGGCTTCCTAAAGAGCAACAAACACTGTCTGCTAATCTCCAAAACCTGCTGGGAACTATCACATTAACTCATAAAGCGCCTAGATCTTTCTTGGACACCGCCAACGCCACCTTCCGCACCTGGACTTCTACCATCAGACTAATAGCACGTGATCAATGCACGATCGACTCCAACACTCCACTAACTTCACTATCCTTGCTTAAAACCTAAACATTTCATCCTGGAACTGTCAATGACTTACTCTGATAGCTCACATGTACACACAACAAACGTTAAGTTCATTTTGTGACTTACACAAAAACTGCAATATTTCACACAAAGACTTCTACAAATATTTACAAATTCTCAATTTTCTGGCATCTTCGAAAAGAGGAGACAATCCTTTCTTACAAGAAATATAGAGTGCGGCGCTCCTAAAGTGTTTCAAAAAAATGTATATTTGAACAGGTAAATAAATAAAACTATTGTAATATAGATTGTGAATGAGTAGTGAAAAATCAATATATGCTGAAAATTATTGATAATAAATATGCTGAAGGATATTAATAATAAATATTCATAATTAATTAGAAGTGATTATATGATACAATAATAAAAAGCAACAATATTACACCAAAAATAGTGACATAGGTGTGTGCAAAATATTATAAAGTGACTTGTGCGGCTTGTCTGAAGTTTTCAATCACCAACTGGACAAAAGGCTTACCGACTTTCGTGGACTCAGTAGGCTTATACCGTGTGAGTCAAACGTGCTGAATGGTGTTTAGACTACACCTAGATGAGCAGCTGTTCCAGGATTATGATGCAGTGAAGACCACGGATAAATGCAGACAGTGGACGCTCAATGGAAGCCCAAGGTGGGGGTGGTGGAAGGTGTACAGTGTAGTTCATCCCCAGCAGTATTACCGGCAAAAAAGGAATGAGGCCATATAGTGTGATACCGTATAGGCTAATAAAATTTATTTTTAAAAAAGCAGATGGGTACTCACATGTGCAGAGAAAATGCAAGCATATATGGAAAGAATTGGCAGCAGTGGCATCAGCAAATTAGTCTCCCCCTATTTATTATCAATAATTTTCAGCATATATTGATTTTTCACTACTCATTCACAATCTATATTACAATAGTTTTATTTATTTACCTGTTCAAATATTAATTTTTTTGAAACACTTTAGGAGCGCTGCACTCTATATTTATTCACGTTTTTCCCATACAATTATTGTTGTGCAGGCTGCTACATTAACCATTGTTAGATGCGGTTTTTCATCTTTCTATTTAATAATCCTTTCTTACAAGGCTTATGCTCATTTTCTAGATCTGAAAGAATGTCGAAAGGAGGAATATCACTGAACTACACCTCTCTATGCTCTAAGGCACTACCGGACAAACTTCCAGCCAGTCCGACGACACCCTGCTTCCCATTCTCCATTTTGCTGGAGAAACTGTGGACATCTGGGATCTATCAGCCACATGTGGTGGTACTGTCCAAAGATTACCCTGTTCCGGAAAGAGGTTTTTGCCTTTATATCCTCCGTAACCAGAATGCCTCAATCTCCAACTCTGGAGACTGCTCTCTTTGGCTTAGAACTAGAAAAATGGCCTTTTCAAATAAAAATGTTCACTTCACACACTCTAATTGCTGCCAGACGCACCCTAACGAAAGCATGGAAAAACACTCAAGCTCCATCTCTTCTCACAGTAATAGACCTTATCAACCTTATCCTTCATGAGAATGTTTGCCCAGCTGCAGGGCAGAACTTCCATATTTCAGAACAATTGGGCCTATTGGCTCAAAGACAGCAGAAATACAATTACTATCTAATATCACTTCCATTAATATACCACACATGGTTGGCATAGTTTCTTAGGTTACGTTACTCGGTACCAATATAGTATTATTCAAAAGTTTAATTTCATTCTATGTAAATTCCTAATTTTTCCTCTCTTTTGTCTTCACTCTTCCCCACCCCTGGACTTTCTCATCCTACTCCCTTCCTACTATACACACATGGTCTAAAATTTGTAATGCCTTATTGGATCTATCTATTGTAACCTTATTGATGAGTGAATGGCATTATGGGATAAAGTCTTTGCTACTCATATTGTATTGTACAAACTTTCAATAAAAAATCATTCATAAAAAAAAAAAAAAAGCCTGGATTATTTTCTAAATGTACATAATATAACTGGATACTAACATTTCTAGGTAAAGTTGATCCAATGAATATCCCAATACCTCTTAGAAGATCAGGACGGATTTTTTTTCCCCTGTTAGAGGAAATGCTTTGCTGGGTTTATTTGCCTTCCTCTGGATCAACTGTGGGTATAAGATTGTGTATATAGGATTGTATTTTAATTTTTTGTTCCCTTTTTATTGGTTGAACTAGATGGACTTTTTTTCAACCAGACTAACTATGTAACTATGATAAGAAAAATTCAGGCTTTATCAATCATGAAACATTTTTTGTTTATGTTTCCAGATTATTAGAATGGACTTGGGGTTTCTTCCAAAGATCTTTGTTCTTTCATTGCACTCAAGAGGTAGTTACCTACCTTTTTGTTCAGATCCAACTAATCCAGGAGACAAAGCTTTCCATACATTGAATGTGATGAGATGTCTCTTAGAGAATTTGGAGTTATCAAAAGGTTTCAGGAAGTCAAATTCCTTGTTTGTCCTCTTTTTGAGAAATCATAAAGGGGAGAGAGCCTCCAAAAGTTCCTTAGGGAGGTGGCTCAAGCAGGCCACAGGGAAGCTAATGGGTCAATAGGCAAGGAAGCTTTGGAAGGGATCACAACACATTTTACAAGATCAGTGGCAGTATCTTGGGCTGAAAGGACTGGTGAATCTCCAGAACAGATATGCAAAGCAGCCACCTGGTTCAGCTTCTCTAAATGTATACATCATACCTATTGTCGGCTACTGACCAGTCCTTCCGCAGGAAGGTCCTGCAACCGTTGGTCCCACGCTAGGGTAAGTTTCTCAGTTATCTCCAGGTACTTCCCTGAAAGGCAATTGGGGAAACATTAGTTAGATCTACCGGCAACTGTATTTTTAGGAGCCTTTCAGGACATCAGCTACTAGGAGCATCGCATACTAGCTCTATATGAAATACTTACCTTAGATCAAAGCTGTTGCAGCCGTCCCCGTACACCGCTATGACTGGCAACATGTCTCAAGGAGTTATTTCCGGGTTTGCAGGCCCCCCCGGCAATGTGATTGACTGGAGCTGCAATGACGATACTCCTGTGCATGTGCACAGGAGCTGCGGGTCACGGCACAGCTCCTGAAGAAACGGTACGAGCAAGTAATTTTTTCGGTGTGCATGCAAGTGCAAACAGTGCAAGTTTAGGAGATATTCACGGTACCTACAGGTAAGCTTTATTATAGGCTTACAGTACCTGTAGGTAAAAGTGGTAGTACAGGGTTACAACCACTTTAATTTAAGGTGTAGCATATTTCAGACAAGATTCAAAGAATCTACGGTGAATCAAACCCAGGCAAATCAGCCCACCCATGCTAGCCAGGTATCTTGAAAAGGAACCTGACTTTTTAGGGCCTACATAACCTATCCTATCTGATATAAAAACTAGCAGCACAAGGTGCATATAGCCTTTTTGTAGTAGGGATTAGGGATGAGCCGAACACCCCCCCATTCGGCTCGCACCAGAACCCGCGAACGGACCTAAAGTCCGTGCGAGCTTTAGAACCCTATTAGTTATAATGGATGCGAACGTTCAAAATCAAAAGTGCTCATTTTAAAGGCTAATATGCATGTTAATGTCATAAAAAGTGTTTGGGGACCTGGGTCCTGCCCCAGGGGACATGTATCAATGCAATTTTTTTTTTTTAAAACGGCCGTTTTTTCAGGAGCAGTGATTTTAATAATGCTTAAATTGAAACAATAAAAGTGTAATATTCCTTTAAATTTCGTACTTGGGGGGTGTCTATATTATGCCTGTAAAGGGGCGCATGTTTCCCGTGTTTAGAACTGTCTCTGCAAAAAGTGTAATTTTTGCAAGTAAAAAAGCTATTTAAAATCACTCGCGGCTAATGTGTATTTACGGCTCCCGTAATACAGAGAACAGTCATTCATTGAAACTGAAAGTCATTCATAAAAAAAAAGTCTATGATAAAAAATAAAAAAAATGAAAAAAAAAAAAAAGCGTGGGGGTCCCCCCAAATTCAATAACCAGGCCCTTCAGGTCTGGGATGGATATTAAGGGGAACCCCAGCCAAAAAAAAATAAAAAATGGCGTAGGGTCCACCTCAAAATCCATACCAGACCCTTGAGGTCTGGGATGGATTTTAAGGGGAACCCTAGCCAAAAAAAATGGCGTGGGGTCCCCCTCAAAATCCATACCAGACCCTTATCCGAGCACGCAACCTGGCAGGCCGCAGGAAAAGAGGGGGGGACGAGAGCGCCCCCCCCTCCCGCCTGAACCGTACCAGGCCACATGCCCTCAACATTGGGAGGATGCTTTGGGGGTCTAAGACCCCAAAGCACCTTGTCCCCATGTTGATGAGGACAAGGGCCTCTTCCCCACAACCCTGGCCATTGGTTGTGGGGGTCTGCGGGCGGGGGGTTTATCGGAATCTGGAAGCCCCCTTTAACAAGGGGACCCCCAGATCCCGCCCCCCCCCCTGTGTGAAATGGTAAGGGGGTACAAAAGTACCCCTACCATTTCACCAAAAAAGTGTCAAAAATGTTAAAAATGACAGGAGACAGTCTTTGACAATTCCTTTATTAAAATCTTCTTTCTTCTTTCTTCATCCTTCAGTTTCTTCATCTTCTCCTTCCGTCATCTTCTTCCATCTTCTTCTTCCATCTTCTTCCATCTTCTTCTTCCTCCGATCCGCTTCTTCTTGCGCTGGTCTTCTCGTCCTTCTCGTCCGGCATCTTCTTCCGTTGGCGTCGGTGTCGGTGTCTCTTCTTGGGCCGCTCCGCGCAATGGGAGGCTCCCGCTGTGTGAGGCTTCACTCCGTCTGACAGGTCTTTTATAACGGAGGGCACCTGGTGACCCCGCCCCCCTCTGACGTCATGGGGAAAGCCATAGGGAATTCCCCATGACGTCCCCGTGCGTCAGAGGGGGCGGGGTCACCAGGTGCCCTCCATTATAAAAGACCTGTCAGACGGAGCGGAGCCTCACACAGCGGGAGCCTCCCATTGCGCGGAGCGGCCCAAGAAGAGACATCGACACCGACGCCGACGGAAGAAGATGCCGGACGAGAAGACCAGCGCAAGAAGAAGCGGACCGGAGGAAGAAGAAGATGGAAGAAGATGGAAGAAGATGACGGAAGGAGAAGATGAAGAAATTGAAGGATGAAGGAAGAAGAAAGAAGATTTTAATAAAGGAATTGTCAAAGACAGTCTCCTGTCATTTTTAACATTTTTAACACTTTTTTGGTGAAATGGTAGGGGTACTTTTGTACCCCCTTACCATTTCACACAGGGGGGGGGCCGGGATCTGGGGGTCCCCTTGTTAAAGGGGGCTTCCAGATTCCGATAAGCCCCCCCGCCCGCAGACCCCCACAACCAATGGCCAGGGTTGTGGGGAAGAGGCCCTTGTCCTCATCAACATGGGGACAAGGTGCTTTGGGGGTCTTAGACCCCCAAAGCATCCTTCCAATGTTGAGGGCATGTGGCCTGGTACGGTTCAGGCGGGAGGGGGGCGCTCTCGTCCCCCCCTCTTTTCCTGCGGCCTGCCAGGTTGCATGCTCGGATAAGGGTCTGGTATGGATTTTGAGGGGGACCTCACGCCATTTTTTTTGGCTGGGTTTCCCCTTAAAATCCATTCCAGACCTCAAGGGTCTGGTATGGATTTTGAGGGGGACCTACGCCATTTTTTTTTTTGGCTGGGATCCCCCTTAATATCCATCCCAGACCTGAAGGGCCTGGTTATTGAATTTGGGGGGACCCCTACGCTTTTTTTTTTTGTTTTTTATTAATGAATGACAGTTCTCTGTGTTACAGGAGCCATCAATTCATTAGCCGCGAGTGCTTTTAAATAGCTTTTTTCCTGCAAAAATGACACTTTTTTGCAGGGAAAGTTCTAAGCACAGGAAACCTGCCCCCCTTCACAGGCCACCTATAGACACCCCCCAGATGTGATACTGCAATGCTGTTCTAACAGCACACACACACAAATCCCCAGAAATATAGCATATCTTGTCAGCAGTCAGCAACACACTGACACGCTGACACTGTGACTGAAACATAATATGCGAGGCCGCCGCCACGGCGGCCTCTTATACTGTGGGGCGTGTACTAAAGCCCCTGAGCTATAATTGGCTACAGGCATCCTGCCTGTAGCCAATTATGGCTCTCCTCGCTGCCGGCGCTGTGATTGGCCAAGCATGCGGGGTCACAGTGCATGCTTGGCCAATCATCAGCCAGCATTGCACTGCGACTAGCGCAATGCATTGCGGGGCCGCTTGCATCACACGAATTTGATGCGAGCGGCCCCAATAGTTCTGGGCTCGCCGAGCGAGCGAACGCCCGGTGCTCGATTCGAACATGGGTTTGAATCGAACACCGGGCCCATCCCTAGTAGGGATATCAGCCTGCTTGCCTTGCATGCAACTACCAAACGAGTGTTGGTCAAAAGACTGTTATACCTTACTCTTATTTATTTTAACCCCTTGCCGACAAGTGCACGATGATATACGTTGGCACAATGGCACGGCTGGGCAAATGGGCGTACAGGTACGTCCCCTTTAAATCGCGGCATTGTGAGCGCGTACTCCGCCTCTGACCATGCCCCATGGGTCCCGCGGACTTGATATCTGCCGGTGTCCGCAATCGTGTCACGGAGCAGCAGAACAGGGAGATGCCTATGTAAACAAGGCATTTCCCTGTTCTGGCTAGCAACATGACAGAGATCTACTGCTCCCTGTCATCGAGAGCAGTGATCTCTGTCATGTTCTAGTGAGACAACCCCCCCCACAGTTAGAATCACTTCCTAGGACACACTTAACCACTTGATCGCCCTCTAGTGTTTAACCCCTTCCCTGCCAGTGTAATTTACACAGTAATCAGTGCATTTTTATAGCACTGATCGCTGTATAAATGACAATGGTTCCAAAATAGTCAAAAGTGTCTGATGTGTCCACCATAATGCCGCAGTCATGATAAAAATCGCAGATCGCCGCCATTACTAATAAAAAAAAAAATAATAATAAAAATGCCATAAATCTATCCCCTATTCTGTAGGCACTATAACTTTTGTGCAAAGCAATCAATATTTTATAATATAATATTATTATAATTAGACATGTGCAATTAGTTTAGTTCCGAATTAGTTTTTTAACGAATTTTGACAAATTCGTTAATTCCGAATTTCTGAATTTTCAATTTCCGAATTTCCAAATTTGTGAAATTACGAATTTCCGGAATTTCCAACTTTGCGAAACTCTGAATTTCTGAAATTTCCGAATTTTTCAAATTTGCGAAATTACGAATTTCCGGAATTTCCAAATTTGCGAAATTCTGAATTTCAGAAATTTCCGAATTTTTCAAATTTCGCAAATTTCCAAATTTGCGAAATTCTGAATTTCTGAAATTTCCAAATTTTTCAAATTTCCAAATTTGCGAAATTACGAATTTCTGCATTTCGGAATTTCGGATTGTAAGATTTTCGAATTTCCAAATTTTGGATTTTTCGGATTTCAAAATTTTCGAATTCCGAATTCCGGATTTTCGGATTTCCGAATTTTCGGAATTCGGAAATTCAAAAATTTGAAAATTCGAAAATCAAAGACAGAAAATCTGTTTAATTCTAAATAATAACTAACTATTAAATTATAGGTATTGGAATTCCCTTTCAAATTTGGCTGTTAGTGAACGTAACGAGTACGAATTTATCCGAAGTTACGAATTATCTGAAATAACGAATGCCGCATCTAACCAAATGGAACTTAACGATCTAATAATAATAAATAACAATAATAATAATAAAACCTTTTTATGATTATTAATTATTTTTTATTAATTATTTATTATTAATTTGTTACGTTCCATTTGTTTAGATCTGGCATTCGTTATTTCAGATAATTCGTAACTTCGGATAAATTCATACTCGTTAATTTAATAGTTATTAACTTAACCTTTTTTCTTTCTTTTTTTCAGATTTTCAAATTTTGGGATTTTTAAATGTTTGAATTCCCGAATTTCGAAAGTCCGGAAATTCGGAGTTCCGAAAGTCCGAAAAACCGAAAATTCGGAAATTCGGAAATTCGAAAATCCGAAAATTTGAAATTTGGAAATCCAAAAATTTGAAATTCGGAGATTTCCGAATTTCTGAATTTCTGAATTACCAAATTTCCTGAAAAAAGCAAAAAAACGAATGAAACGATAACGAAAATTAACAAATTTTTTGTCAGTGCACATGTCTAATTATAATATGCAATTTTTTTTTTTTTTATTATTAACCAAAAATTTGTAGAAGAATACATATTGGCCTAAACTGAGAAAGAAATTTGTTTTTTTTATATTTATTGGGGGATATTTATTATAGCAAGAAGTAAAAAACATAGCTTTTTTTAAAAATTGTCACTATTTTTTGTTTATAGCGCAAAAAATAAATTACTGCTGTCCTGGAAATTTATAGATAGGCAACTCCTATCCTCATATTGATTAGTGGTTCCAAATTAATAATAACTACTGCAGTAGGGAACAGACACAAAAGATACGCTCAGCATCTTTCCAAATAACCGTTCTCCTTTATTATGATGCAATTCAGGGGTTTTATACACATGATTACGTAGGTATCACATTAATATTACAATTGTTCATTTATGGTAACAAAGGGGCGTATCATAGGCAGGCTTATTCTAATCAGGACTCGAAAGAATGTAAACATGTACTGAAAACATTATTAGTGGCGTGTGCACAGTGAGGGCAGTGTGCAATACATACAAAATAGAATACAATTATATACAGAACTTACAAATTTCCATTACACCGCAGATGTGATCAACTACCACCAAAAGAAAGCTCTATTTGTGGGGAAAAAAAGGACATCAATTTTGTTTCGGTGCAACGTCACACGACCGTGCGATTGTCAGTTAAAGCGACGCAGTGCCGTATCGCAAAAAGTGCTCTGGTCAGGAAGGGGGTTAATCCTTCCAGGGCTGAAGTGGTTAAACATATATTGGAAACTAAATGAAAATATATGGTGGAATGTTAGGCAAATGTACCAAAAGAGCATCAAAGTATATTTGTGTTTTATTTTTTTTATTTTTTTTATAATTCTTTATTTTTCACACACTTTGTATTACATTTCACATTTACATTTAACATTTCTACATTTCATCTCTTTATCCTATTCGTTCTAAATAACATGTAGTTGATTTATCTCTCTAAGCATCAATAATCATTGTAAATTATTCTGTCTCCGCTGACAGCTTTTATGCTTTCCTTTTCCCCTTTTCCTGACCCCCCCCCCCCAAAAAAAAGGGGGGCTCTCTCCCCCTCGATCACACAGCTCCCCTCTCGTCTCCTCTTGTGTATGCAAAGTAAGGGGCCCATATATTCCAATACTTTTCCTTCTGCTCTTTCAGCATCCAAGTCAGATTTTCCATTTGCTGTATTTCTACGATTTTACCCCACCACTGTGCCTCAGACGGTGAGGCTTCGCTTTTCCACAGGGCTGGGATACAAGCCCTCGCTGCCGTGAGAAGATGTTTCAACAAAGATTTTTATATTTGTCCACTGATAGTGGGACATCGTTTAGTAAAAACGCTGCCGGATTTTCACCTAAGGACACCCCTGTAATATTCTTAACTGTTTCCTCTACCATTTTCCAAAATTCCCTAGTTTTTTCACATTCCCAAAAAATATGGAGCATCGTACCCTCCGACTTTGAGCAGCGCCAGCATACGTCCGATACCTGTGGGAATATTTTATGTAGCATACTTGGAGTTCTATACCATCTAGTGAGGATCTTATATCCTCCCTCTTGATATCTGCTTGCTACAGATGTTTTATGTGTGGATTTTAATATCTTGTCTTTCTGCCTTTGGGAGAACACTATCTTCTACTCGCTTTCCCATGCTTGGATAAAGTTCAATTCCTGAGGTGCCTCCAACCCAGTTAGTACTTCATAAAAATATGATAGGGAATGTTTCAGTTTCTCACCATCCAGGCATGTCTGTTCAAAGCTTGTTAAAGGAGCGTATGTATGCTCCTAACTGCATCACCCTAAAATAGTCTAAGTCTCACCTCTTGTCATTAAGCAGTTTTCCTTTGTAAAATGTATGAGCCTAAGGCCCCTTTCACACTGGGGCGGGGAGCCGCGGTGACAGTAAAGCAGCGCTATATTTAGCGCTGCTTTACCGTTTTTTTAACCGCGGTATTCGGCAGCTCGCGGTGCGGTTTTACCCCCCGCGAGCGGCCGAAAAAGGGTTAAACACCCCCGCAGAGCGCCGCCGTAGCGGCGCTTTGCGGCGGTATTGCTGCGGTTTTACCGCGGTGTCCCATTCTAATCCCATTGTCCCATTCTAATCAATGGGAAGGAGCGGTATATATATATACTGCTCCAAAGATGCTGCTAGCAGGATTTTTTTGTCATCCTGCTAGCGCACCGCTCCAGTGTGAAAGCCCGCCGGCTTTTACACTGGAGTTAAAGGGGCCGGATTTTTTCAGGCGGTGAAAAGGTGCTATTTGTAGCGCTGCACCGCATGAAAAACGCCCCGGTGTGAAAGGGGCCTTAATCTCCCCCTGCGTCTTACATCTTCAAATCTTCGCTCTGAAATGCCTGGTGGAAATTCAGGCGTACCTAATACCGGAATCATAGGGCTTGGATAGATAGATATATTCGTCTTTTTAAAGATTCTCGTGGCTATACTTATAGTTGCACCTATCAATGGGTGTTTTCTTATTGCCATTGGGATGTCCTTACCTGCTATCCAAACCAGCCCCTCCAGGGGAATCTCACTCACTATTTGTTCCATTTTGACCCATGGCTTCTTCTCTTTAGCACACCAATTTGTTATTCTAGCTAGCTGTGAAGCTTCCTGGTATCTAACTGGGTCCGGGAAGCCAATTCCTCCTTTATCCTTCGGGAGAGCTAATATAGCTCTCCGTACTCTTGCTGGCTTTCCGGCCCAGATAAACCTCAGGAACCTTGAGCGGAGTTCTCGCATAAAAACTTAGGGATCTTTATTGGTATAGTTTGAAGTAGATAGAGAAGTCTTGGCATCAAATTATTATATTTGTCCTCCCAAACCAGGTAAAGACCTCTCTATCCCATCTTTGTAGGTCTAATTTAAATTGTTTTAACATTGGAGCATAGTTTAATTCAAATATCTTATTTAATTATTTTGGTATTCTCGTACCCAGATAACTTATATAGGATTCTGTCCACCTGAAATTGAACTGGGTTTGGAAAGGAGCTGTGCTAAAGAATGAAATATCACCAAGAATAGTGATGTATACACTGTGTCACACAGAGTGAATGTAAGTGAGAATAGCCTATATGGCTAGTGCGTTTCTCATATGTGTATATACAACGAGAAGCTATATGAAAACAGCCTCTGTTGGTATATCTTATAATTGTGAAAAAGTAAACACCCAACTGGGCTGTTCTGATTTCAGAAACAATACCAGTTATAACACCAGACTGAGTCTCTGTCAGGACTGCTGTATTCTGGTGTATGTAAATAGAATTACTTAATAGAAAAAATTGTATATACGATATAGGTGCAAAAAATGATATAAATTAATAAACACCCTACAGAGTATCAAGTAACATGTTGAAACAGTTCCACCTATTAAATGTAGCGTGTATATAAACTATATGGCTATAGATATAGTTGGTGAACCCTTGTGAAGAAAAAAAAGACAAAAAATTGCAAACAGTAAACACCCTGCTGGGCTTCCAGCATTACACCATTGACATAATGTATATGTAATCTTCAGAGTGTAAATTGGAACAATCCCAATAAATGGTTGTAAAGTGACTATTACTCTGAAAATCTCCTATTGATTATATATATATGTACCCTGCTAAACGTCTAGCCGGGAAAAGATTACAAACAATAAAAATTACAAAAAAATTTAAATGAAGTGCGCAATGTAGTGCATATTACAACAGATAAGTCCCGTATTTGAAACAGTCTCTGTGGCAACTCCAAATGAATTCAAGTAAACGTGACTTGTATGACACCAAGGAAAAGTGTAGAGACCTCCACCATAGGGCACACTTATCTCCTTACCGGAACTGGGTGGTCCCTTTTTAGGGGGACCGTTCGCGCAGGTGGCTCTCAACCCTAGCCAGGGGCAGGGGTAGACTGTAGGGGACGTCCGAAATCCTACCGACCTGGATGGCTCCTCCAAGCTAACTCCCAACCCAGGATCCTTCAAATATCTCCGCTCAGGGTCAGTCTCAATGGCCAAATACGTATTGAAATTGAACTGCATCGTTATCTGATGTGACAAGGATGCGTTCATTTACAGCCCCATAGCCTCCGACTTGCTGTAGTTCACCTTAAAATTTGCTATCTCCCCATATTGCTGCAGCTCAGAGAGAAGAGGTGGGAGGGATATAACTGGGGAGGTTATAAAAAAAATCAGATCGTCTGCATAAGCTGCCAACTTATGGTCCTCAGTATCTGTCTTTATTCCTCTAATATTAGAATTGGCCCGTATCTTCCTAAGAAATGGCACCATTGTGAGTATGAAGATAATGGGAGACAGTGGGCAACCTGGCGCGTACCATTACAGATACGAAATGGCTCAGAGATTCTATCGTTCACCTTCACCCTCGCTGTTGGTATTGAATATAAATTTAGGAACCAACTCAGCATTCCCTCCCCCAGACCGATATGTTGCAGAGTGGCCCTTAGGAACATCCAGTCCACCCTTTTGAATGCTTTTTCCGCATCTGCTGATATTAATGTAAGGGGTTTCTGTTGTCTCTGTGACCAATATATGGCATTTACTACTCTGTGTGTTCTCCCTCCCCTCTCTCCCTGCAGTAAACCCTACTTGATCGGGGTGTATCAGTGATGGGATATGTTCCGCTAATCTAGTGGATACGATTTTTGAGAAGATTTTTAAATCCACGTTCAATAAAGATATCGGCCGGTAGCTGGAGCACTGAGATGGATCCTTCCCCTCCTTCGGAATTACTACTATGTGTGCTAACAGAATCTCAGCCGGTAACTTCTGTCCCTCCCGCAGCGAGTTAAAGGCTGCTACGAATCTCGGAGCCAGTTTCTCAGCAAAAACTTTATAATATGCCAGGGTGTACCGATCTGGGCCCGGTGCTTTCCCCACTTTCAGAAAATGTAATGCTCTCTTGAACTCCTCTATTGTAATCGGGGTATCTAAATCCTGTACTATCTCCTCTGTCAGCTTCGGCATACCTGAGGTTCGCAGATACTCCCTTGCTGCCTCCCATTTGTTTTTACTTCTTTCTGGGGATAGTGACTCCTCTAGTTGATAAAGTCCCTCATAATACTCCTTGAAGGTCTGTGCTATTTTCTGTGATGAGTTAACCAACTCATCTCTCTGTGTTTTAATATCTGTTATATGTGTCTGTGTGTGATTTCCTTTAAGGGCCTTTGCTAAAATTCTACTCGGCTTATTGCCAAATTCGTAAAATGTCTGCCTATTTTATCTTTGCTTTCGCCTGTTCGATAAGCAGAGAGTTTAGTTCTTCCCGTATGCCATTTAATTTCTCCTCTGTGTCTTGTGTCTGGGATTTTTTATGTGCCAACTCCAATTGCCTTATATTTTTAAGTAATACCTTGATCTTTTCATTTAGCTTCTTTTTCCTGTGTGTTCCTAGGGAGATAAAAACCCCTCTCATCACGCACTTGTGTGTTTCCCATAATCCCAATGGCGTTGTTTCCTCTGTCCCATTGATTAAAAAAAATGAATCCATTTCCTGAGCTATTTTTTTTTTTTTCATATTCCTTATCCTTTAGAAGGGATTCATTGATCTTCCACTGCCACTCACGACGGTCTACCTCCCCTATGTCCATCTCGCAGTTTGTCGGGGCATGATCCGACAGTGTAAACGAGCCTATGTCAGCCTTCATCAGTGATGTAATTCCTGTCTGTGATATCAAAATATAATCAATCCGTGTATAAGATTTATATTTCGCCGAAAAAAATGTATAATCTCTTTCTTGGGTATGTAGAGTCCTCCATGTATCTACTACCTGCAGGTTGTTCGGTAGTTTCTTTATTTTTCGCAATTTTATATGAGCCATATGAGAGGCTCCTCTGGACGTATCCATCAGGGGGTCCAAGGCCACATTTAAATCGCCCCCTATTATCAGCAGTCCTTCCTTGTGCTGATGAACCAGCTGTAGGCAGGCCTCCAAATAGTTGACCTGATATTCATTTGGAACGTACATATTAACCAATGTGACCTTTTGTTGGCCAATTAGTCCCTTCACGATTAAAAGACTGCCCTCATCCTCATTTATTACTTTCAGCTCTTTCCGTGGTATCTGCTTCGACACCATGATGGATACTCCATTTGATCTGGAGGTCAGAGAGGCCCCATGGTACACCATGGGGTATCTGTGGTCTCCCAGTTTTGGTATTTTATCTATTCTAAAGTGTGTCTCTTGCAAGAACACAATCTGTGTCTTCAATCTTCCCATTTCAGCGAGTAGCCTGATCCGTTTTACTGGAATATTCAGTCCCTTAACATTATACGAGGTCAATTTTATTTTGGTCATTTCTACTTTTGTCTGAGGACTACTGGAGAGAGAGGCTTAAAAAAAAAAAAAATAATATTTAACCTGTCCTACTCTCGGGTCTAGTACAACGGTGCGATTTTTCGACAACGTAGACCACCCCCTCACAGAGCATAGAAAAAAAAAAAAACTTTTTTAAGCGTCCCCGACTTATCCTCCACCCGAAGAAGAGACGTTTATTGTGGGGGAAATGTCCCCAGGCATGGGGAGGAGCAAAGCGGACATATCGGCAGCAGCACACCCCAAAATATTATCCAATACAATCATCGTAGTAGAGATCGCCATGTTTTACCGTTATATCTCATCTATATTTACATAACCATGCTCTGAACTAGTACCTTTATCAGACCATTATTTTTTTTTTTTTTCTTTTTCCTTTTAACAGCATCTTTTTGTCTTACATATATCTTTCAAATACCAGCATTTGATGTTTTTCATTACCCAATTACTCACTCACTGTTGGCATTATAACCTAAAATTTACCTATTCCCCCCCTGCCGCCCCACACCCTTCCTTCCCCCCAAACAGTATTCTGCCCCTTTCTCAGTGCTCCTTTGTAGCCTACCCTAATACACTAATTCTACACTTTTACTTTTACCTTATTCTCTCTCTTTTTCTTTCCCCCTGACCTCCCCCCATCCTCCCTCTAAACCACCCCCCTCCCTCCCCACATCAACTTATTCACCTTATTTTAAACCCCTCCCCTACCCTTTCTCCCCCCCCCCTCCCTACTGTACCCTGCCCCTCTTCACACCCCTACTGTAATATCCCTACCCTTCCCTTCACCTTGTGTTTAATAAGATCACATTGCATTCTCTGTTTGTAAAACACTTTGAATGGGAAATGAACACAAAACTTTCCCTTACGGCCCATTCACACTACTGTGCTGCAATGGCACTCTCCCATTAAAGTAAAAATAAAAAAAGAGAAAATTACACTATTGCAGTCCAAAGTAAAAAAAAGGTTGTAACTATAATGAATATATTGTTCCAGATGTTTAAGCAGCTGAAAATAAATCCAACATTCCTAATGCAAGACCATAAAGGTGTGTGTCATCAATTTATAGAGAACATGCTCACCAGATTGCAAGCCAAACACACATGTGGCTTTAACCCAGCCCGGGCTGATGGTTTTTGCAGGAAGACAATCTTCTGTGATGTAGGATTATAAGCCTCTTAACATAGATTGATGCCCAGTCCATAAGACGTAATTTCATATCACCCGGAAAAAAGGAAAAATATGCACCATAGCGTAATTCTGCTACACTCTAATAGAAGGTCAATATGCACAATGACACTAAGAAAACAAAATAAACACCCAGTGGATGAGCGACAATTGACTGTACCACCACCACACAGAGGGGCTCCTTACCAGATGCCAAAAGCACACAGGGGTAGATATATCTTTAAAAGCTCCTCCGCAGAGACCAAATATGCAAACATGTGAGGATATTGCACAAAAAAGGGACCAGTGATTATAACACAATATATGTGTACCACCACCACATAGAGTGCCTACTTACCAGAAGTCTAACCAGAAAGGCAGATAACACCTTTGGGGAATGGATCCTCAGTGGGAAAAACAACACACTTGAATTGATTGATGGGAAAAAGGACTCTCAGCAGATACACATATCCGTAGGTATCAATCAATTAATGCCCAAAAGGAGGATATGATACACTATAGCATTATACCGTTAACAAATTTTTAATAAAATAAAAAAGTTTGCACTTACAAACAGAAGTTAAAATCTTGCATAAAACTGCAGAGCCGGCCGGCTACAATCAAAGACTCTTATCCTCCTATCGTGGTGACGTAAGCACGTGCTTCCTCAGACGCGTTTTGTCATAACTAACATTTTCAATGGGGAACGGACAGCGTGCTGAGTCACCACCTAATATACTACCACACCTCGGTCTGAGTCCCGGATGTAGATCACTGAGTGCCATCTTAATTGTGGGCAGCCCTCACATTAATACTTACACTGAACAATTTTATTAGATCGTACTGACAGCGATCAAAAAACATTCAATCGCAACCTTCACTTAATAGACATGCGTAGAAAATGATACAGAAAGAGGAAATAGAAAAAATAAAAACTTTTATAAACGTTCCTCATTGTCGGTCCATTGAGCGTTTAAAAGAAAAAAAACTAAATAAAATAAATTTTAAGATAGACTGAATCTGTATATAATTCCAAATCCATACTATGAGTGCAATTAATATTAATCAAAAATTATATGCGCAATTCCGATATATTTACACATACTCATAACTTATAAAGTAAATTAAATTGAAATAAACTTTATACTGAAAATACCATATAGTGATATATAAATAAACAATTAATTTATGTGGAAATAATCATTGTTATAGTAATCTATGAGAAATCTATAAAAAAGGGGGAATCATTATTTAATTGAAAAAATCCCATATGTGAAAAAAGTTGCTTTTTATATAAAAAAATATTTCAATAATATCCAAGTGAAACAAATATAGTAATTAGAGTTGAGCGGACACCTGGATGTTCGGGTTCAGCGGGTTCGGCCGAACTTCGGAAAAAAGTCCGGGTTCGGGACCGAACTTGACCCGAACTCCGAACCCCATTGAAGTCAATGGGGACCCGGACTTTTGAACACTAAAATGGCTGTAAAAAGGTCATGGAAAGAACTAGAGGGCTGCAAATGGCAACAAAATGTTGTTAAGAGCATGGCAAGTGATCTGCAAACAAATGTGGATAGGGAAATAACTTAAAATAACATAAAAAAATAAAAAATAAAAGAGAAGAAGAGCAGAAGAGGTACAGGAAGTCATTAAGAACCTCAGAAACTTAACGACACAATGCCGCACATATGGTGGGAATATCCCAGAATACGCACTTTCTGGAAAAAATTATGAACTTTCATCAGGAGACTGGGTGGGAGAAAATGTGAAGGAACCGGAGGCACTGTCAGCAACCCAATCTACTATCGCCTGTACTTGTCCTGGCCTCAACATTCGTACAGCCTCATTAGGCGTGCAAAAATACTGCTGCAGGCTCTGTCGCCTACTCGCACCTGAGGAAGGTGTTTCACTAGTGCGTGTAGCTGGCACAGATCGACCACATCCTCTCCCTGCAACAGGAGCGCCACCAGCAGCACCACGACCTGGGCCAAGTCCCCTTTTTGATGATCTCCTCATATTTTCAAAATTTATGATCTCGCCCTAAATGGGTGTTTTTGTATATAGCAGAATACACGTACAGTGTCTAAAGCGTTTATGAACACGCAGAAAATGCTATTGTGAAAAAAAACACTGCAAAATTAAATTTTTTGCAATGTTTTTCCAATATCAGAATACACGGACAGTATGTCCGTGTATTCTGATATTGGAAAAACATTGCAAAATTTTTTTATTATGCAGTGTTTTTTTTCTTCCCAATAGCATTTTCTGCGTTTTCATAAACGCTTTAGTCACTATCAGTTTATTCTGATATTGGAAAAACATTGCAAAAACATTTAATTTTGCAGTGTTTTTTTTTTTTTACATACAGAAAATGCTATTGGGAAGAAAAAAACACAGCAAAATAAAAATTTTTTGCAATGTTTTTCCAATATCAGAATACATGGATAGTGTCTACAGCGTGTATGTATGAACACGCAGAAAATGCTATTGGGAAAAAAAAAACACAGCAAAATAAAAAAAATTTGCAATGTTTTTGCAGTATCAGAATACACGGATACTGTCTACAGCGTGTATGTATGAACACGCAGAAAATGCTATTGGGGGAAAAAAAAAAAAAAGCAAAATTAATTTTTTATGCAAAGTTTTTCCAATAGCAGAATACACACAGACTATGGTGTATCTCTTACTATATGCAATGTTGGTCCTAATGGTGCACTGAGCTTGCAGGTAAAACTTTTATATTTTGTCTGGCACTGGCCTCATGGCACTGTTAAAAGACTGGGCACTGCACCCCAGCCAGGGTACAATTAATTTAGGAATCTCTTCAATAATTCTCTCTGCCTCTTTCTTTTGCTTAATAATAAAGAAACTCCCTACTCTAGCTATCTAGATCGCTCACTGATCTAACTAATTAGAAGAAAATTCAAGGAATGCTGACTGACTGACTGACTGAATCACACTAACTCCTAAAATCCTCTCAGCAGCACAGGAACCTGTCTATAGCTGAATGAACTGTGTGCTGTGTGTTTGGACTATATATAGAGGCTGGGTCACATGCTGCACTGCCCAATCACAGCCATGCCATTAGTAGGCATGGCTGTGATGGCTTCTAAGGGCACACTAGATTGGCTGCCCTGCAGCTGTTAAAAAGGCACCAATACATTGCCGAACACCGGACCCGAACCCAAACTTACAGCCAATAGTTCGGGTTCGGGTTCGGGTCCCGAACACCCAAAAGTCCGGTACGGACCCGAACTTTACAGTTCGGGTTCGCTCAACCCTAATAGTAATATATGCTTGTGAAAATCATATATAAATAAATTAAATTAGCGTGAAAGATGTGCAACCATATCTTTAATGTGAAAAAAATATATAAATAATATGTATAAAAAATATATATACTCATATATACACACACACACACACATGTATATACAACACATATATATATATATATATATATATATATATATATTCATGCATACCATAAATCTAAATTTTATAAATTAATAATTTAAAAATAAATAAATTACAATTTTATAGATAAAATAAATCATATATATATAACCAACATACATGAAAATCTTAAGAATTATCGATGAAAGCATTTACATCAACATTGATGTTTAATCCGTAGGGCGCATAAGTTCTGGCTTTATAAATCTATGACATTTCTAGTTTAGAAATCTCTCTCACAAGGGAACTCCCTCTCCAATAAGGACTATATTTATCAATACCTAAAAAGAGGGTATTTGACGGATCTTTTTTATGTGCCAACAAATAGTGTTTGGATACCGAATGGTTCCTAAACCCTGATTTAATATTTGTGATGTGCTCATTTAGCCTGACCTGTAGGGGGCATTTAGTCCTCCCTATGTATTGAAGTCCACATGGACATTGAAGCAAGTATACAACGCCCAATGTGGAACAGGTAATGAAGGGTTTAATGTCATGATGTATTTGCGTACTGGTAGACAAAAAAATAGTAGTCCTCCTATGGGTACAACTATTAAGTGAACAAACCCTACATCTCCGGCATTGATAATATCCAGATAATTGGAAAAAAACAAATTTTGTTATTATTGGGAGGATCAAGAATATTAGGGGACACCCTTTTCCTATTCCTCATATCCCCTGAAGACCACTTGTGGTCTCTCTGGCAGAATGTTCCCCAATACTCGATTATTGGAAACAATATGCCAGTGTTTAGACACCATTTGTTTAATATTTTTATGTTGCAACGAATAAGTAGTCAGAAAAGGAACTCCCTGTGAAAATCCACTCAGATTTTGAGACTGCTTCCACAAGGAGATCCTCCATATTTAATAGTTTGACTGAATCCAAAGCACATGTTAAACTATCCTCTGTGTAACCCTTCTCCAAAAAAATTCTTATAGACTGAGCATCAATCTATGTTAACCACTTCCCGGTCGGGAGCTCCGTGACCGCGGCAGCGGGACCAGCTTCACAGAGCTGAAGAACGGGGAGAGGTCTGTGTAAACAAACCTCTCCCCACGCTTCCTACACTGCCTGTCACTGATCAGCTGTTCCTTGTCATCGGGAAAGCCGATCAGTGACGTCAGAAGCCAGCCACCCCCCCTACTGTGAAAAAAAACACACACACGTCACACTAACTCCTCCCCGCCCCTTAGTGGTTAACTCCTTCACTGTCATTTACATAGGAATCAGTGCATTTAAATAGCACTGATTTCTGTATAAATGACAATGGTCCCAAAAATGTGTCAAAAATATCTGATGTGTCCGCCATAATGTCGCAGTCACAATAAAAATCGCTGATCGCCTCCATTACTAGTAAAAAAAAAATATTATTAAAAATGCTATAAAACTATCCCCTATTTTGTAAACGCTATAACTTTTGCGCAAACCAATCAATAATCGCTAATTGCGACTTTTTTTACCAAAAATATGTAGAAGAATACGTATCGGCCTAAACTGAGGAAAAAAAACGTTTTTTTATATATTTTTTGGGGATATTTATTATAGCAAAAAGTAAAAAATATTGATTTTTTTTTTCAAAATTGTCGCTCTATCTTTGTTTATAGCGCAAAAAATAAAAACCGCAGGGGCGATCAAATACCACCAAAAGAAAGCACTATTTGTGGGAAAAAAGGACGCCAATTTTGTTTGGGAGCAACGTCGCACGACCGCGCAATTGTCAGTTAAAGCGACGCAGTGCCGAATCACAAAAAGGGGCCTGGTCCTTTGGCTGCAAATTGGTCTGGGGCTGAAGTGGTTAAGAGGCTTATAACCCTACATCACAGCATCACAGCAGATTGTCTTCCTGCAAAAACCATCAGCCCGGGCTGGGTTAAAGCCACATGCCTGTTTGGCTTGCAATCTGTGAGCTGCTTAAACATCTGGAACAATATATTCATCATAGTTACAACCTTTTTTTGACTTGGACTGCAATAGCGCAATTTTCTCTTTTTTATTCTTATTTGTGTTTATCCCACATTAATGAAAATGTGGGAAACACTGCGCTACCTGAAGAGGATTCAATGTGAAAAAGCAGCTAACATACAAAACAAACAAAGCCAAAATCGTGTAAACAGAAAAATGTAGCGCTAACACATGTACATATCATATAGAAAATAATAACGTGAATGAATGTATATCATAACATTCCCATAGTGAACGTGAGCACTATCAAACATAGAGAAAATGTCAATATGTGCTAAAAATGAGCTCAAGTGGTAGCGTGAACTAAACCAAGGATAAATGAGTATAAAGTTCATATAAGTGATGATGACCACAGATGAATCCCTCGGATAGGCTCAAGGACAAAGGAACACAGGTAAGGAACAGGCTTGTCTGATGTCACGGAAAAGCAATAAATACTCTTACCAGAGATGTTGGATACAGCTACCGTACGGTATTTGTATCAAGCAGGCTTAGATGTTGGAATTCTTGCATCGATGGGTGGAACAGGTGGAAACCCCGGCGGTCAGGAACCAATCAGCATACAAGGCAGCCAATAGACCAATCAGTATACCCAGAAACACGAGGACCTCCAATCACCAGATGATCCAAGTCGAAGTGATCCCACGAACCGGGGAAACAGGAAGAAAAAATGGAGACAACTCCAATGGTGCAGGTCAAAAAGGTAAGTAAAAATTTTATTTTTTGATTTGTCACATTACAATGTGAATACATTTTTACTTACCTTTTTGACCTGCACCATTGGAGTTGTCTCCATTTTTTCTTCCTGTTTCCCCGGTTCGTGGGATCACTTCGCCTTGGATCATCTGGTGATTGGAGGTCCTCGTGTTTCTGGGTATACTGATTGGTCTATTGGCTGCCTTGTATGCTGATTGGTTCCTGACCGCCGGGGTTTCCACCTGTTCCACCCATCGATGCAAGAATTCCAACATCTAAGCCTGCTTGATACAAATACCGTACGGTAGCTGTATCCAACATCTCTGGTAAGAGTATTTATTGCTTTTCCGTGACATCAGACAAGCCTTTTCCTTACCTGTGTTCCTTTGTCCTTGAGCCTATCCGAGGGATTCATCTGTGGTCATCATCACTTATATGAACTTTATACTCATTTATCCTTGGTTTAGTTCACGCTACCACTTGAGCTCATTTTTAGCACATATTGACATTTTCTCTATGTTTGATAGTGCTCACGTTCACTATGGGAATGTTATGATATACATTCATTCACATTGGTATCCCACATTAATTGCTGCTGTAGAGTTGATCCAATCCAATTTGAAATTTTTTATTAGCGCAGTTTTTTCACCTTTTTTTAAGTACATTGTATGTTGACAGCCCAAAATACCCAGGAAAAGTTGATAATTTTTGTCATTACACTGCAATGCACATAGGCAGGCATGAGGCACGAGGCCCTTTTGGTTAATTAATGTAAAACAAATGTATTTTCTTCAATATTGCATTACTGTGTGTTTTGTCACAAATGACTGTGCATTAAGGCAGGCCATTCATTTTAAATGAAACAGTGCACAACAATGCATGGCAGTCCATTATCATGTCTTGTGAAGCATTGTAGTGCATGTGCATCAGAATTGCTTTGCCTTATTGCGTTGGGCTGCCATTCAAAATGAACTCATTGCACATAAAGCACATAAGGTGTGTTAAAGTAATATGTGTATTTACACAACACTCCCTATTGCAAGAGTGTGCTTTAGCCCTTTTCTTTATACTCCTAACTTTTTTTTTTTTTTTTTTAAATATGAATACACACAAAAATGTTTTCAATAGAATGTTTGTGATCAATTAATTTTAGGTTAAAAGGTAATATAAAATAAGCTATGTGTGTTCCTAAAAGACCATTAAAATTAGACAATTGAATAAGGCAAGCTTAGTTTATTTAAAAAAAATATATATAGATATATATGCAAGAGAAGCAAATTGTTGCATGACACATTAGAATTAGAGCAATACTGTCAAAGTAGTAACTTTAGCTCAGGCTTCATAATTTTCTCGCTAGGCCCCAGGAGAGCAGCGCTTGCTATGGCAGAAGAGCCAGGGCATCTGCTCTGTCTATTTTTTTTTTATAATTACAAGTTACACTATTATGTCCCTCAGTCTCCTTATGCTGAGTCCTGACTCCTGAGACATAGACCTCAGGTGCACAAATCTTTGCGAGTCCCTCCCTTCAATTAACACAATGTTAGCACAAAAAATACGATGTGTTTTATTAATATATCCAAGCAAAGCTGGTAAACAAGTCAAAGAAAGTTCAAGTTACTATACAGAAAACAAAAAGCAGCTCTCAATGGGAATAGCATAAAAATGTATTTGTCGTTAGATAAGTAACAAAATAAATTTATTGCACTAAAAGTCAAATAAGAAGGGTACGTATGGTGCGACCCACATACAGACGTTTACATGGGCACCGCAGAACATAAACGACAAATTTGTTCGAACAAGTAATAAATAGTTTTACCTGAAAGAAATACTTTTATTGGTGATGATTCCTGGGCGTCCATGGGTAATTGATTGGCAGGTCAAGCACCCTCTTTTCCTGCACTGAAAAATGCCTGTCCTATTGTCAAAAAAGGCTCTGATATCAAGGGGAGGTCTTTTATTAGGATTTTCCAATTTACTTGGGTCGATAATATTTCTTATAGTACAGGGTTTTCTAAAAGTTATTTGTGATTTAGAGGGGAGCCTAAGAATGTCTAAGAATGTTAAAATGTTTATAATTAATTTTAGAGATGGCCCTATTGTATTTAATGTTAAAGGTAGATACAAATCTGGCTGTATTTTCCTTATCTTTGGTTGTATTATCTTTTATCTTGGATTGTTTATTCATATTTGAAAGAAAAGCATCCAAAAATCAAATCTTGGGAAT
Organism: Lithobates sylvaticus; assembly: GCA_028564925.1. Taxonomy (NCBI): domain Eukaryota; kingdom Metazoa; phylum Chordata; class Amphibia; order Anura; family Ranidae; genus Lithobates; species Lithobates sylvaticus. Next base: position 183,078,543 of record CM053038.1, read on the forward strand.
ACACCTTCTCTTCAAACTTCTTCTGCATGTGGGTGCCCTGGGCCATATAGTCTTCCAGCTTCGTACAATTTCTTCGTAGTCTATGAAACTGACCTTTGGTTATATTATTGTTCCACGTCGGATGGTGGCAGCTTTCGTAACATAGGTACGAATTACCACCTGTAGGTTTAGTATGATTACTGGTAATGATGTTTTCTTGATCGTGAGAAAGAACCAGGTCCAGAAAAACTAATTCTACAGGGTCCAACGCGTGCATAAACGATAGTCCCAACAAATTGTTGTTACAGTATTCAACAAAAGAAGAAAGTACGTCTGGGCCACCACTCCAAATGAGCAAGACATTGTCGATATAACACCCATAATAGACAATGTGCTCAAGGAAAGGATTGTTGGCCCAGACGTGCATCTCCTCCCAGTATCCCATAGTGAGGTTAGCGTATACGGGGGCAAAATTAGCCGCTATAGCAGTTCCCTTCCGTTGAAGGTAAAATTGATCCAAGAAAGTAAAATAATTATTGAGTTCATTACGCCATTTTTAGTAAGGAAATATTGTACAGCCAGATGCCAACCTCATGGGGCTCTTTTGTTCAATACCCCCCTACTTTGGGCTGTCTCCACTAAGGTTGGAGTGGAGGTTCAGATAGGTATTAGTATCGGCTAATAACTGATATGCCTCCCAGAGGTAGTCTGATTTGTTTTGAACAACCAGGCTACCTCCATTGTCAGCCTGTCTTACCGTAATGTCTTTGTTAGCTGTAAGGTCTTTGAGAGCTTGACGTTCAGCTACATCAAGATTACAAGAGCTACGTTTGGCCGGGTTATCGCACAGATGTACAAAATCTTTGTACACTGCCTGATAAAATGTCTCAATATGTTGGCTTTTAGACTGCGTCGGGTTAAAAATAGACGGTGGTTTGAAATTAGTATGTATAATATCAGGATCTAAAAACAGACATTGAGTTTGGCTTTCTATATTCCCCTCCAACCAGAGATCTTCCAAAACCTGCAGAATATCATCCTGGGATTGGGGGATGGCCTCATCATTATAGGTGGCTCCTGGTATCAGATTTTTGTTGGACATCTTCATAACCTGGCTTTTAGAATAGTGTCTAAAGTAAGAAAATGGATGAGCTTATTTAGGTCTTTAACCACTTGCCTACAGGGCACTTTCACCCCCTTCCTGCCCAGACCAATTTTCAGCTTTCAGCGCTCTCACATTTTGAATGGCAATTACTCAGTCATGCAACACTGTACCCAAATGAAATTTGCGTCCTTTTTTCACACAAATAGAGCTTTCTTTTGGTGGTATTTAATCACTAGTGGGTTTTTTAGTTTTTGTGCTTTAAATTAAAAAAGACTGAAAATTTGGTGAAAAAAATGCCTTTTTCTTGGTTTCTGTGATACAATTTTGCAAATTAGTAATATTTCTTCATAAATTTTGGCCAAAATTTATACGGCTACATACCTTTGGTAAAAATAACCCTAATTAGTGTTTAATTTAAATTTTTTTGTGAAATTTGTAGAGCCTACAAGCTATGGTGCAAATCATTGAAAATTGATCACACCTGATCACACCTGATGTACTGAAGACCTATCTCATTTCTTGAGACACTAACAAGCCATAAAAGTACAAATACCCACAAAATTACCCCATTTTGGAAAGCAGCCACCCCAACATATAATCTATGAGGCATAATGAGTCTATTGAACCGTTAATTATTTTCCAGAAGTTTTTGGAAAATGTGGAAAAAAAATGAAAACGCATTTCTTTTCCACAAAGTTGTCAATTTTTTAAATATTTCCAACACATAGCATGTATATAGAAAAAATGACACCCCAAAATACATTCTGCTACTCCTCCTGAGTATGGCGATACCACATGTGTGAGATTTTTACACAGCCTGGCCACATACAGAGGCCTGCCAGTGAATTAGCACCTTTAGGCGTTCTACAAGCATAATTGAAACATCTAATTTCTCAACCACCTATTACACTTTTGAAGGCCCTGGAGCTCCGGGACAATGGAATTGCCACCAAAATGACCCCATTTTGGAAAGCAAACACCCCAACGTATAATCTATGAGGCATAATGAGTCTTTTGAACTGTTAATTTTTTTCCAGAAGTTTTTGGAAAATGTGGAAAAAAATTAAAACGCATTTTTATTTACACAAAGTTGTCCATTTATCAGATATTTCCAACACAAAGCATGTAAATAGCAAAGATGACACCCCAAAATACATTCTTCTACTCCTCCTGAGTATGGCAACACCACATGTGTGTGACTTTTACACAGCCTGGCCACATACAAAGGCCCAACATCCAAGTAGCACCATCAGGCGTTCTATGAGCATAAATTACATATATAATTTCCTGGCAACCTATCATTTTTGAAGGCCCTTCATATTTCTAACACATAGCATGTACATACCAAGAATTACAATTCAAAATAAATTTTATTATTTTAGGCCTTTGATAGGGTCAATTGGACCTTCATGATGGGAGTGTTAAAACACATGGGAATGGGAGATCGAATGATACATTGGATAGCAGGGATATATTCTACACCACAAGCCTTGGTAAAGGCTAATGGAGTATATTCAGAAAATTTCTCAATATCAAACGGGACGCGCCAGGGATGCCCCCTATCGCCTCTCCTATTTTCTCTGACACTGGAGCCTTTACTAAATAGGATACGACAGAACCCCGGTATTAGAGGTATTTGTATGGGAAAACATGAGTATAAAGTCTCCGCTGAGAGTCTTACACAACAAAAAATTCTCCTCCACTAGTCTTCTAGTCTCTATAGACGTTGAAGCCCTATACTGCAGTATACCCCATACATTGGGGATATCGATAGTGGAGAGCTTTTTCAGTGAAAGTGACCCTGTACATAGGCCCTACAATATGTTTATTTTGGAGCTACTTAAGCATATTCTGACCAAAAATGTTTTTTAATTTGATGGCTCCCACTACCTCCAGGTACAGGGGGTGGCGATGGGGACTTGTTGTGCCCCATCGTACGCGAACCTGTACCTGGGGGGGTGGGAGCGTTCCCTTTTTTCCAGCCCTGACTTATCGATATACCTGGCCAACATACAATGTTGGTACAGATATATCGACAAATTTTTTTTGGTGTGGGATGCAGGCATGATGCAGGGATGATTTGACAAAATTTATGAAGCTATTATCCATCAACGACTTCAATCTCAGGTTCACCATGGATTACAGCCTGAGATCGTTGCTGTTCCTGGATCTTACCATCAACAAACAGGAAGATGGAACAATCACTACATCACTCTTCAGGAAAAAGACTGCTGGAAACACCATTCTCCATGCGAGTAGCTCGCACCCCCAGGCTGTAATTAGGATTATTCCCTATTCCCAGTACTTACGTCTTAGACGGAATTGCTCAACAGGGGATGCATTCAGAATTGAAACTAATTTATTGAGAGCACGACTACATACACGAGGATACAGTAAAACTATCCTGAAGAAAGCCTTTAAAAAGGCAATTGATAAGGATAGAACTGACCTATTATTTGGAAATAAACAATTAAGAAAGCATGAGAATGTTACACGTGTAATAACGACATATTCTAACAATCACGACGATGTACGTAATATTATCAATCGACACTGGCACCTCTTAACAGGTGATCGAATTGTAAGTAAGTACGTTGGTAATACCCCCCAGATCACATATAGGAAATGTCAGTCCCTAAAAGATCGTTTAGTACATACTCACTTCCAAGGAGAAAGTGAGACAGAATTGGATCCCCCAGGAATGTCAAGGTGTCATGAATGTGGTTACTGTAATTGGGTATTGTAGGGCTCCTCCTTTCTACTTCCCAATGGTGAAACATACAATATGAGATTTTCGGCTAATTGCCAAACCAAAGGGGTAGTATATATAGCTTTCTGCAAATGCGGAGCCTTTTATATAGGTAAAACCTTCAGGAACTTCTGGAGACGAATATCTGATCACATATACTATATAAGAAAGAATCTATTATACACCCCCATAGGGAGACATGTAGCCATGTATAATAGAAATTACACATCTATGGTCTGTTTTACAGCTCTAGAGAGAGTAAGGGAAGACCCTAGAGGGGGCAATATTGATCGGAAATTATTGCAACGTGAAGCGAGATGGATCTTCCAATTGATTGCTACAAGGGCTCCTGGCCTAATTGATTCTCTAAGCTTTCGACCTTACTTATAGGTTCCAAATAGGTCAAATCCTCTCTATGGTTGACTCTTTATAACTAGCCCCCCACCAATATGGGGAGGTCCGTCGGATAAAGTTTTGGGTAGGTTAGGGTTTTCTCTTCTTTTTGTAAATATTGTAAATGAATGTAAAAATATGGAGCATACTGTTTTTTGCATATATGCTATTATATATATTTTATTTTGTTTAATATGCATATGCTTTGTACATAGGGTACCTGGGGAGATCCTTCTAAGTAAGTTATCAACTGATTTATATTTTTCTTATACAGGCGAAGTGACATCCACTTTGGACTGAGGGATCTTGAATCTGACAAATATTTTGGGAAACCACTTTTTGTCCCCCCCTGGCATGGACAAGAACGGTTGGAATGGAACAGCTTATGCTGACTGCCATTCCTCCCTCGATGGAGGCGTTGCGGTGGAGGCGTCGTAGGGGGCACCGTTCCCTAAAGATATTAGGGAAATGTTTGGTTGGTTCGTTGTTGTTTTTTTATTTATTTATTTATTTTTTATTTCTATTTTCTTATTTTATTCATAATTTTTTTCTTCCTTTTTTTCTTTCTTTTTTTTTTAAATTAATACTGGCTATGGATTCTAGATATCTTATGGTCACTGAGGCACTACTCTGATATGCAGAGATAAATATTTTGCTCTGTTTCTTTTTGTCCGGGACAGGCCAGCGTCCCGTTCTGTTTATGGGCCGGATTTCCTGTTTGTTTTATTGCCATGGGGACCGTCTGTTGCTCTGGTGTGTGCGCGTTGTTTTCTTGGCGCTGGATGTTGTTGATTTTTGCTGCGCATGCCTATCCATATACTGGCGGCCGCAAATGTGGGCTTGAGTGATAGGCGCTCCACCAGTCATCTGCTGGGGAAAACTCTATATTTCCTGGTGGAAATTCTCAGGTATTTACCTGTTCTATAGCTATAGTTCGATTAAGCCTAATCTGCTATGGTCTATCTAATAGTGTTATGATTACTGATTACAGGTTAAACCTGTTTGTCAAGAATGCTCTCCCAGTCACTCCGATCTAATATGATTCCTACATAGGATAGCTTTTGATATTATCTCTCAGCCATCTTGATTGGTTAGATGTAAGTATTTTTTATACGCAAACTAATAGGAAACGTGATACTGTAGGATAGATTTGTCCTTATTAAAACTTGTCTCCTCTTATAATTTTTATTTTTTTTTCCCATCAGCCTTTTCTACCTTTGTCGGATTCAAGCCCCAACAAGCACATTTTGGATGTCTACTTTTGATGATCCCATCTTCATTATGGGACAACATATCGCCTATAGATTATTGAGCCATTATGTATGTTGGTCTTTTAAGATATGAATTTTTGAAGGTAGGCAAAAATCTACCAATTTAAAATTGATAGTATTATCTTACCCAAAATGTTAAATATATATATTTTCTGAATTATTATATTTATGAGATAAACAACTTTGATCACTTGCTTACATATATCTCCTATGTTCCCTATAATATACTCTAGATGTCATGACTGCTGCTATCTGGTTCTGAAGAAGCCATAGGCGAAACGCGTCAACCAGTATCGATCAGCATCTCTGACATAATACTTGGATTTACTGCATGTGTATGCAAATCTAAAATTTGATGTCAATCTTCCATCTGTTTTTTTCTTTTAAAGAATGCTATGTATATTATATATTTTGTGTTAATAAAAAAAATATTTAGTAAATATTATTAATATTTAAGTCACATTGTGTTCAGGTACCGAGATAATCCGTCAGGTTGGCTTCCCTTCCTGTTTTTTTTTTCATACATACTTTATAGGATGAGGTACCCCCATAGCTTTTTCACACAATTCTACATATAAAGTCTCCGCGTAGGCGGATGACTTACTTTTTTAAGTTACGAATCCACAAATATCATTACCAAACCTCATAAAGGAAGTGGAGCTCTGTCGAATTTTAAGATAAATTACAGCAAGTCGGAGGCGATGGGGGTACCCCTGGAGCGCCCCTTACAAAAGAATTTAGAAAATAGCTTTAATCTAAGGTGGACATCAAGAGCATTAAAATATTTAGGAATACAGATCCCACCGAAGTTAATAGATGTTTATGCCCTGAACTATTTACCCTTATTTAGAGAAGTTAAAGTGTTGTTAGAAAAATGGAGTAAAGCCAGGCATTCCTGGTTTGGGAGAAGTAACATACTGAAAATGAACATAGTACCAAAATTCCTGTATCTCTTCCAGGCACTGCCAGCGTCCGTCCCTCTGGCCTTTTTTAGTCAAAGTAGAGGTGTTTTCACAAAATTTATCTAGGCGCCCAAGAATTAACAGAAAACTGCCTACCCTATCCAAAGCAGCAGGAGGAATGGTGGCACTAGACCAATACAAATATTACCGAGTAGCCCAATTAGGCAGAATAATCGATTGGTGCCGACATGGAGGGAGAAAATTGTGGATTACCATTGAACAACATGTAAGCTCAATCCCATTATATAGAGCTATATGGTGTTACGCTGCTATACCCTCTGCATTAAAACTACACCCTCTGATAGGGCCTACACTTCGGATGGGCTCAAAGGTTATTCAGAATCCTAAATTGTCAACTTTGAAATCACCCCTGTTTCCCATCTTGGGGAATACAGACTTTCCACCTGGCCTAGGGCCAGGAGTATTTAAGAAATTGAAAGAGAAAGGCATCTTTCAAGCTTCGCATTTTATTAGCTTTAATAAATGGCCAATAGATCTTCTTACGTATCCAGGAGGACAATTTGAAATACCCTTTTGGCAGGCACGTCAGATCAGACATTTTCTGGAAACTTTGGGGCCACAAGAAAGTTATAGTCGCCCAAGCACAACATTTGAGAGGTATTGTGAGGAGAAGGGGCCTCTCTTCCAAGTTATCTCCAAAATATACGCCCTGTTGACTGCCCCTCTGGAGCATTTCAGAATGTTAAGTTTGGGAAAGTAGGAGAGAGATTTGGAACAAATCTTTACAATAGATCAACGACAGAAAATAATATATCTGACTCTAAATTCATCTAGATGTACTAAGCTACAGGAATTTAATTATAAATTACTAACGGGTTGGTACTATACTCCCTCATTAATGAATAAATTCTCCCAAAAAGCATCGGATAGGTGTTGGAGGGGCTGCCAAGAGAGAGGTACTATAGCACATATTTTCTGGACATGCCCAATAATTAGACAGTTTTGGCAGGAAGTTCAGAGAATCACTCAATTATTTATGGAATATCGGATCCCTGGTAGGGTTGAGCAAACCCGAACTGTAAAGTTTGGGTCCGTACCGGACATTTGGGTGTTCGGGACCCGAACCCGAACTATTGGCTGTAAGTTCGGGTTCGGGTCCGGTGTTCGGCGATGTATTGGCGCCTTTTTAACAGCTGCAGGGCAGCCAATCGGCGCTAGTTTCACTAGTGTGCCCTTAAAAGCCATCACAGCCATGCCTACTAATGGCATGGCTGTGATTGGGCAGTGCAGCATGTGACCCAGCCTCTATAAATAGTCCAGACACACAGCACACAGCATCATTCTGCTATAGACAGGTTCCTGTGCTGCTGAGAGAGAGGATTTTAGGAGTTAGTGTGATAAAGTCAGTCAGTCAGTCAGTCAGTCCACATTCCTTTAATTTTCTTCTAATTAGTTAGATCAGTGAGCTACCTAGATAGCTAGAGTAGAGTAGGGAGTTTCTTTATTAAACAAAAGAAAGAGGCAGAGAGAATTATTGAAGAGATTCCTAAATCAATTGTACCCTGGCTGGGGTGCAGTGCACAGTCTTTTAACAGTGCCATGAGGCCAGTGGCAGACAAAATATAAAAGTTTTACCTGCAAGCTCAGTGCACCATTAGGACCAACACTGCATATAGTAAGAGATACACCATAGTCTGTGTGTATTCTGCTATTGGAAAAACATTGCAAAAAATTTAATTTTGCTGTGTTTTTTTTTCCCCAATAGCATTTTCTGCGTGTTCATACACGCTGTAGACACTATCCGTGTAGTCTGATATTGGAAAAACATTGCAAAAATTTTTTATTTTGCTGTGTTTTTTTTCTTCCCAATAGCATTTTCTGCGTTTTCATAAACGCTTTAGACACTATGCGTTTATTCTGATATTGGAAAAACATTGCAAAAAAATGTAATTTTGCTGTGTTTTTTTTCTTTCCAATAGAATTTTCTGCGTTTTCATAAACGCTTTAGACACTATCCATTTTTTTACAGTATTGGAAAAACATTGCAAAAAAAATTTAATTTTGCTGTGTTTTTTTTTTCCCAATACCATTTTCTGCGTGTTCATACATACACGCTGTAGACACTATCCGTGTATTCTGATATTGGAAAAACAGAGAGCTGCTCCCCTTGCGACTAGGTGCACGATGCCCCTGGAATGGGTACAGAGGGCACCGGGCACAAAGATGCACGGGTTGCCAGTAGGTGGGTTGCAGGTGGTGTGCAGTAGCGACGTAGACCTGGTGTGGCTGAAGCTGCACTGGAAGTAGACACCTGGCAGGACCACGATGAGGCAGAGGCTGTAGAGGTACCGGAACACACACTGGAGGATGATCCTGAGGTGCATACGTGAACTGGAAGTCCAGAAAGCAAGGCCGAGGGTCAAGCACAGGTAGATCAGCAAGTGGGTATCCAGAAGGCAAGCCGGGGGTCAAACACAGGTAAGTAACTCAGAGAATGTCCAGGAGGCAGGCCAAGGGTCAAGCACAGATAATCAGGCAGAAGGATATCCAAGAGGCAAGCCAGGGGTCAAACACAGGTAAGTAACTCAGAGAATGTCCAGGAGGCAGGCCGAGGGTCAAGCACAGATGATCAGGCAGCAGGATATGCAAGAGGCAAGCCAGGGGTCAAACACAGGTAACAGCAGCGGTGGTCAGAAGGGGTCCGGGTCAGGCACAGGTAATCAAGCAGATGCAGGATACAAGGTACAGGATACAAGGACTGGAGCCAGGGACTCAGGAAGTAGAGACAACAAACCAGCAATTAGTGAGGGGAAAGAGAAGGCCTTTTATAGGCCAGGTAACTAGTCAGGTGGGTTAACCGGACGAGTGCGACAAGCGGACATGCGCACTCGCCTTCTGTCAGCGCTGCACGTAACAGTGAGCCGCACTGGATGAGCTACAGCAGATACCCGAGCACCGCAAACCCGCGCATGCGCACCCGCTTCCCCGCGTACCTGTGTTGTTTGCCGAGCCGCTGTACCGCGCGTGCGCATTCTTGGAACCCGGCGCCGAAGTACGTTATTTCCCTGACAGTGCCCCCCCCTAAGGGCAGCCTCCGGATGCCCAGTCCAGGGTGCCTTCGATGGTATTCTATTCTCGAATTAATCGAGGGGCATGAATGTTTTCAGATGGCTCCCAGGAACTGTCCTCGGGAGGATAACCCTTCCATTTGACTAGGTACTGGGCCTGTCTTCCTCTCCTACGAAAATCCAGGATTTTTTCGACCTCGTATTCTTCTTCTCCCTGAATAGTGACTGGTGGAGGAAGTGCAATCTGCCTGCCAGGGAAAGAGTTAGGAATTACGGGTTTTAGTAAAGAAGCATGGAATACTGGATGGATCTTATAGGAGCTGGGCAAATCCAATTTAAAGGCGACTGGGTTGATCACCCTCTTGACCTCGAAGGGACCAATGAAACTTGGGCCAAGTTTCCGGGATGGACAAGGCAATTTCAAATTGACAGTAGATAACCATACTTTCTCACCAACCTTAAAAGTCGGACATTCCTTTCTGCCCCGGTTGTACTGTACCTCGTACCCTTTCTGAGCCTCCTTCATGGTTTGCTGGATCTGGAGAAAGTTGTCCTGAATGTTCTTGACCAGTTCCTGTGCTGCTTGGGTAGAGACGTCTGGAACGGAATCTGGAAGAAAAGAGGGGTGATATCCGTAGTTTGCCCAGAAGGGCGTTTGGTTAATAGCAGAATGTAAGGAGTTATTATAGGGCAAACTCTGCGTAGGGTAACAGGCATGACCAATCGTCTTGGGAGTAAAAACAAAAACATCTACGGTATTGCTCGAGGGTCTGGTTAGTCCACTCGGTTTGGCCATTGGTTTGCGCGTGATAGGCTGAGGACATGTAGGACTTGATTTCTAGGGCCCTACAGAGGTCCCTCCAAAACTTGGAAGTAAACTGCACCCCCCGATCCGAAGTGATATTGGCTGGAACCCCGTGAAGTCTTACAACCTCTTTAATGAAAATGTCAGTGGTGGCAGAAGCAGAGGGGGTACCCTTCATGGGTAAAAAGTGAGCCATTTTCGAAAGACGATCCACCACAACCAGGATGGTGGTATAACTGTCTGAGGGAGGCAAGTCTACGATAAAATCCATGGAGATTTCTCTCCATGGACGTTCGGGGACGGATAAGGGTCTCAGCAGGCCCCAGGACTTGGTGTTGGACCCCTTGTTACTCTGGCAGGTATTGCAGGAAAGTATGTAATTTTGGCAGTCCTTCCTCCAGCCTGGCCACCAATAGGACCGACTCACGAGGTCAGCAGTCTTTTGCATTCCAAAGTGGCCAGATATCTTGTGGTCATGTAGAGCCTGCAGGACTTGGAGCCTGACTGATGGAGGAACAAATATTCGGCCATGGGCCCACAGTAAGTTCTGTCTTTTTTTCAGGAAAGGCAAAGAGGGAACAGAGAATTGGTTGGAGGCTTGCTTGAGGACCATTGTTAAATCGGGTTGGATGGCATGGAGGAAGTTATGTGCAGGTAGGATGGTGGAAGGTTCCTTTGGGGACTCGGTGTTCAGGAACATGCGGGATAGAGCATCTGCTTTGCCATTCTTGGAGCCGGGACGGTAGGTTATATGGAAATTGAAACGGGAAAAGAACAGGGCCCAACGGGCCTGCCGGGGTCTTAGGCGTTTTGCAGCCCTGAGATACTCTAAGTTGCGGTGATCCGTGAAGATAAGGATGGGCTGAGAAGCTCCCTCCAACAAGTATCTCCACTCTTCTAATGCGAATTTGATTGCAAGGAGTTCCCGGTCGCCTACATCATAGTTTTTCTCGGGGGGACTCAGTTTCCGGGAGGCGAAGGCGACCGGGTGGAGCAAGGCCTTTGGGCATCTACCTCCAACACATATGGGAGCTCTGGGTCAGGATGTTTAAGGATAGGAGCGGAGGAGAACAGTCCTTTAAGTTTTTCAAATGCGACTTGCGCTTGGGAAGTCCATTGGAATTTGGTTTGCTGACAAGTAAGCTGAGTGATTGGGGACACAATTGCGGAAAAACCTTGAATGAAGCGTCGATAAAAATTGGCAAATCCAATAAAACGTTGTACTGACCTCTTGTCTGTGGGAGCGGGCCATTCCTGGATGGCCTTCACCTTTTGTGGGTCCATCAGGACTCCTCCGGTGGTGATGATAAAGCCCAGGAACTGGATGGTGTCTGTCTCGACCTCGCACTTCTCCCCTTTGACATAGAGTCCATGTTTACGAAGGATGAGGAGGACCTTCCGGACATGTTGGCGGTGAGTTTCTAATGAATCAGAGAAAATTAAAATATGGTCAAGATAAACAATGAGGAAGCTATTCAGATACTCACGGAATATGTCGTTGACTAAGTGTTGGAAGGTAGCTGGAGCATTGCAGAGCCCGAAGGGCATGACTAGGTATTCAAAATGACCAAACCTTGATCGAAAAGCCATCTTCCATTCATCCCCCGGGCGTATTCGTATCAGGTTATAGGCCCCACGTAAGTCAAGCTTTGTGAAGATTTTGGCAGTTCTGAGCCGTTGAAAAAGTTCGGGACGGTGATCTTATTTAGTTCCCTGTAATCCACACATGGTCTGAGAGAACCGTCCTTCTTCTCCACAAAAAAGATCCCGGCTCCTGCTGGAGAAGAGGATGGTTGGATGAACCCCTTGGCGAGGTTCTCATCGATGTATACTCGTAGAGCCTCCAGCTCAGTCTCTGATAAAGGGAAGATCCTTCCGAAGGGGATCTCAGTCCCAGGTAAAAGATCAATTGGGCAGTCGTATGACCGGTGAGGAGGTAGGGCTTCGGCCTTCTATTCATCAAAAATGTCCACAAAGTCTTGGTAGGCCGCAGGAACTTGTTGGATGCACTTGGGACTGGATGGCATGGTGAGGCAGGTGGTTGGCTTTGAAGTAGGTTTTGGGAAGCAGTGCTGTAAACAGTAGGGAGATGAAAACACTACCTATCTGCGGTTCCAGTCAATCTGGGGGTTATGTGCCTGTAACCAGGGATACCCCAGGATGATGGGGAACATTGGGGAGTGGATAACATCAAAGTGTAACAGTTCATGATGGCCTGAATCGGTGTATGTCAGGATGGGACCCGTTTCCTGAGTCACAGGTCCTGAGCAGGGTGAGGAGCCGTCAGCTAATTGGACCTGGAGGGGTTGCTTCTTGGGGTTCAGAGGGCGTGCCAAGGTTAAGTCCATGAAGCAACTACATGCCCCTGAATCAAGGATGGCTCCCAGCTGGAATACTTCTTCCGCCACCTGTAGGGAAAGTGGAACAATAAGGTGAGATCGGGGAACTCCTGTGGTATGGGAGCTCAGTAGGGTCCGAGGAGGGCACTTACTAGGTCTCACCGGGCATGTCAGTAGGTAATGTCCTGTACCACCATAGTATAAGCAGAGATTGGCTTGACGGCAACGAAGTCTTTCCTCAGGAGACAAGGGGGACCGTACTAGGCCCAACTGCATGGGTTCTCCGCGAGGGGGAGAACGGAAGTTCAAAGGAGGTGCAGGTGTCAAAGGCATCCGGGGCATTATCCAGGTGGGCCGGGGGTTTTGGAACCTTTCTGCCCGTCGTTCCCGTAAACGACGGTCTAGTTTGGTAACAAGCTGACAAAGGTCTGACAGAGTAGTTGGGATCTCCCCCGAGCCAGCTCATCCTTTAGCACCTCAGAAAGTCCTAGGCGGAACTGATACTTCAGGGCAGACTCATTCCACTCTGTGTCTGCGGCCCATTTCCGAAAGTCAACTATATAGTTATCCACGGGCCTCTTTCCCTGGGATGAGGTATGCAGGGTGGATTCTGTCGTGCCTGTGCGTTGGGAGTCCTCATGCAGTGCAGACATGGCAGAAAAGAAAGTCTCTACGGAATCCAGCTGTGGGTTCTTTTGCTCCATCAGGTGGTGTGCCCAAGGTTGGGGTTCGTCGGAGAGCAGGGAGATGATAAAACCCACCTTGGTGGATTCCAACTGGAAGGTTCTTGGTTGCAGGGCCAGGTGCAGTAAACAGGCGTTTTTGAAGGAACAAAATTTCTTCAGGTCTCCGGAGAAGCGTTCAGGTGTGGGGACCCTGGGGTCCGGATTTGTCATGGCATAAGCAGGGAGGACACCTCCAGGTACCTGGGATGAGGTGGAGGTGCTGGCTGCAGGAGGAGACAGGTATGCTTGGTTGGGAGAGAAGGTCAGATGCTGGAGACGTCCCTCGATTTGAAAGTAACCATCCTGGAGGCGTTGTACAGCCTAAATGAGGGCTGTCACCTGCTGGCATAAGGCCTCAAAGGGTGAACCAGCTCTGTCGGCCTCGGACATTGGCTGGTTTGTACTGTCACAGGTACTCACCCGGGCCGAAATGCTGAGAGCTGCTCCCCTTGCGACTAGGTGCACGATGCCCCTGGAATGGGTACAGAGGGCACCGGGCACAAAGATGCACGGGTTGCCAGCAGGTGGGTTACAGGTGGTGTGCAGTAGCGACGTAGACCTGGTGTGGCTGAGGCTGCACTGGAAGTAGACACCTGGCAGGACCACAATGAGGCAGAGGCTGTAGAGGTACCGGAACACACACTGGAGGATGATCCTGAGGTGCATACGTGAACTGGAAGTCCAGAAAGCCAGGCCGAGGGTCAAGCACAGGTAGATCAGCAAGTGGGTATCCAGAAGGCAAGCCAGGGGTCAAACACCGGTAGCAACAAGAGTGTCCAGAAGGCAAGCCGGGGGTCAAACACAGGTAAGTAACTCAGAGAATGTCCAGGAGGCAGGCCAAGGGTCAAGCACAGATAATCAGGCAGAAGGATATCCAAGAGGCAAGCCAGGGGTCAAACACAGGTAAGTAACTCAGAGAATGTCCAGGAGGCAGGCCGAGGGTCAAGCACAGATGATCAGGCAGAAGGATATCCAAGAGGCAAGCCAGGGGTCAAACACAGGTAAGTAACTCAGAGAATGTCAAGGAGGCAGGCCGAGGGTCAAGCACAGATGGTCAGGCAGAAGGATATCCAAGAGGCAAGCCAGGGGTCAAACACAGGTAAGTAACTCAGAGAATGTCAAGGAGGCAGGCCGAGGGTCAAGCACAGATGGTCAGGCAGAAGGATATCCAAGAGGCAAGCCAGGGGTCAAACACAGGTAAGTAACTCAGAGAATTTCCAGGAGGCAGGCTGAGGGTCAAGCACAGATGATCAGGCAGAAGGATATCCAAGAGGCAAGCCAGGGGTCAAACACAGGCAAGTAACTCAGAGAATGTCCAGGAGGCAGGCCGAGGGTCAAGCACAGATGATCAGGCAGAAGGATATCCAAGAGGCAAGCCAGGGGTCAAACACAGGTAACAGCAGCGGTGGTCAGAAGGGGTCTGGGTCAGGCACAGGTAATCAAGCAGATGCAGGATACAAGGTACAGGATACAAGGACTGGAGCCAGGGACTCAAGAAGTAGAGACAACAAACCAGCAATTAGTGAGGGGAAAGAGAAGGCCTTTTATAGGCCAGGTAACTGGTCAGGTGGGGTAACCGGACGAGTGCGCATGCGCACTCGCCTTCTGTCAGCGCTGCGCGTAACAGTGAGCCGCACTGGATGAGCTACAGCAGATACCCGAGCGCCGCGAACCTGCGCATGCGCACCCGCTGCCCCGCATACCTGTGTTGTTTGCCGAGCCGCTCTACCGCACGTGCGCATTCTTGGAACCCGGCGCCGAAGTACGGTATTTCCCTGACACGTGTATTCTGATATTGGAAAAACATTGCAAAAAAATTTAATTTTCCTGTGTTTTTTTTTTCCCCAATAGCATTTTCTGCGTGTTCATACATACACGCTGTAGACACTATCCGTGTATTCTGATATTGGAAAAACATTGCAAAAAAATTAAATTTTGCTGTGTTTTTTTTCTTCCCAATAGCATTTTCTGCGTTTTCATAAACGCTTTAGACACTATCCGTGTATTCTGATATTGGAAAAAACATTGCAAAAAAATTTAATTTTGCTGTGTTTTTTTTTCCCAATAGCATTTTCTGCGTTTTCATAAACGCTTTAGACACTATCCATGTATTCTGATATTGGGAAAACATTGCAAAAAATTTTTATTTTGTGGTGTTTTTTTTTTCCCAATAGCATTTTCTGCGTGGTCATACATACACGCTGTAGACACTATCCGTGTATTCTGATATTGGAAAAACATTGCAAAAAAAATTAATTTTGCTGTGTTTTATGTCCATCAGTCTTTCACCTCACCCCCTTGCAAATCAGCCAATCAGTCTGAGCCCCAAATCATGCAGCAGTCTCTTCTGCTTTTTGATGACTCTGTTAGCAGGGTTTCCCAGGGCCATCCACCTAGCCCTGCCTCAGAAGTGGAAGAGATTGTGTGCACCGATGCCCAACCACTTATGTTTTATGATGAGTACATGGGAGGACCATCGCAGCACGTCTCGGATGATGATGTAACACAGGTGCCAACTGCTGCTGCTTTTGCCATTGTGCAGACCGACAAGGAGGGCAGGGGTGAAGACTGGGTGGAAGATGATGTGGAGGACGATGAGGTCCTTGACCCCACATGGAATCAACGTCATGCAGGTGACCAGTGTGGTTCAGAGGAAGAGGTGGTGGTCGCACAGAGCCACCAGCACAGCAGAAGAGGGAGCAGGGTGCAAAAGCAGAGCGTCCGTCCCCTAGACAGTACGTCTGCTACTGCCCAATGCAGCAAGGGGCCGAGTACACCAAAGCCAGGTCCAAGGAGTTCCCTAGCGTGGCTGTTCTTCAGACAATGTGCTGATGACAAGACACAAGTGGTTTGCACGCTGTGCAATCAGAGCTTGAAGCGAGGCATAAACGTTCTCAACCTGAGCACAACCTGCATGACCAGGCATCTAAGTGCAAAGCACGAGATGCAGTGGAGTAGACACCACAAAAACCAAGAAAGGTCTCTGGCTCCTCCTGCTTCCTCTTCTGCTGCAGTCTCGGCCTCTTCATCCACCTCTGTAGTGACAGTGACACCTGCCAACCCGCAAACAGAGGATCTGCCAGCAACACTACCACCTGGGTCACTAACCATCTCCACAATGTCCCATGGAAGCTTTCAGCTCTATATTTCCCAAACACTGGAGCAGAAGAGGAAGTACCCCCCTAGCCACCCGCGATCCCTGGCCCTGAATGCCAGCATTTTAAAATTCCTCGCCTTTGAAATGCTGTCATTCCGTCTGGTGGAGACGCAGAGTTTTAAAAGGCTGATGTCATTGGCTGTCCCACAGTACGTCGTGCCCAGCCGCCACTACTTTTCCAGACGAGCTATCCCTTCCCTGCACAACCAAGTGGGGGACAAAATCAGGTGTGCACTGCGCAACGCCATCTGTGGCAAGGTCCACCTAACTACGGATGCGTGAACCAGTAAGCACGGTCAGGGACATTATATCTCCCTAACAGCACACTGGGTAAATGTAGTGGCGGCTGGGCCTGAGGCGGATAGCACTTTGGCGCATGTCCTTCCACCACCGAGGATTGCAGGGCACTTCAGTTTGCCTCCTGTTGCTAACTCCTCCTCCTCCGCCTCCTCATCCTCTACCGCCTCCTCATCCGGTCTCATTCCACCCAGTCTTAACACCTTCACCACCAACTTCAGCACAGCCAGGGCTAAACGACAGCAGGCAGTTTTAAAACTTTCCTGTTTGGGGGAAAAACCCCACACCGCGCAGGAGTTGTGGAGGGACATGGAACAACAGACCGATGAGTGGTTGGTGGCAGTGAGCCTCAAGCCCGGCCTGGTGGTGTGCGATAATGGGCGAAATCTTGTAGCAGCTCTGGGCCTTGCCAGTTTGACGCACATCCCTTGCCTGGCGCATGTGCTGAACTTGGTGGTCCAGAGGTTCCTTAAGAATTACCCCGATATGCCAGAGCTGCTGCAGAAAGTGCGTCTGTGCGCACTTTCGGCGTTCTCACCCTGCTGCTGCACGCCTGTTAGCGCTGCAGCATAACTTCGCCCTTCCCGCTCACCGTCTCATATGTGACGTGCCCACAAGGTGGAACTCCACCTTGCACATGCTTGCCAGACTGTGCGAGCAGCAGCAGGCGATAGTGGAGTTTCAGCTGCAGCACGCACGTGTGAGTCGCTCTGCGGAACAGCACCACTTCACCGCCAATAACTGGGCCTCCATGCGAGACCTGTGTGCCTTGTTGCGCTGTTTTGAGTACTCCACCAACATGGCCAGTGCCGATGACGCCGTTCTCAGCGTTACTATCCCAGTTCTATGCCTCCTTGAAAAAACTCTTCAGGCGATGATGGAAGAGGATGTGGCACAGGATGAGGAGGAGGAGGAAGAGGGTTAATTTCCAAGGCTTTCAGGGCAGTCATTTACAAGTGGCTACGAGGGTGGGTTCCTGCACCAACAAGCGCCAGGTACACAATTGTCTGGCAGCAAGGGCACAGTTCTGGAGGATGACGAGGTGGAGGATGAGGAGGAGATGGAGGAGGAGGAGGAACCATGTTCACAGCAGGGTGGCACCCAGACCAGCTCATGTCCATCACTGGTGCGTGGCTGGGGGGATACAGAGGACACAGACGATACACCTCCCACAGAGGACAGCTTTTCCTTGCCTCTGGGCAGCCTGGCACACATGAGCGATTACATGCTGCAGTGTCTCCGCAACGACCGCCGAGTTGCCCAGTGCCCACATTTTAACTGGTGCTGATTATTGGGTGGCCACCCTGCTGGATCCCCATTACAAGGACAACGTGCCGTCCTTAATTACCTCACTGGATCGTGATCGTAAGATGCGCGAGTACAAGCGCACGCTGGTAGACACGCTGCTGGTGGCATTCCCACTTGGAAGCGGGGGTACGGTGGAAGCACAAGGCGAAGGCAGAGGAGGAGGAAGATACATACTAGTATGTTCAACCACTATGCATTGATAGCTGTCACTATATTTCAGCCCTGTGTACAACCATTAAAATGGCGGCGCCCAGTAATATACCAATATTAGATAAACACACCAAGAAAATGGCCGCCGTTCTATAGCATATAAACCACCTAAAACATGGCCGCGGTCTACATTACAATAGACCACAACCAAGATGGCCGCCCGAGAACTTCCGGTTTCTCCGTCATTTAAGCTAACACTGCCTGACCAATCCGGTTCCCCAGATGAAGACACGTGACCGCGTCGTAACGCGTAGGGAGTGGCCGTAGGCAAACAAACAGAGGAGGACGCGAGTAGGCGCTGTGGACGCCTTTGGTGAATTTTAACCCATTGCTTATTATTTTTGTTTCAATGTACGAGTCTAACATTACCTTTGAATAAACTGTTATATTTTACAAACATACTACACTAGTGGAGCCCCCCCCTTCTTTCTCTTTCTTCCCCATTTTGACACACTGCTGGGAGTTACTTAGCATTATAGGTCCGATTTACTGAGGGATTTAAAGGAGAAGGACCAGGTTGGACCCTACAGTAGGACACCCATCTAGGGGCTTATTTGGATACCCCAGAAAGACTTATTTGATCTTTTTTAAGGTGAGCATTCTGGGAGACCAGAAAAGGATTACCCCACAAAAATAGATGAATGGCAGCATGAATACAGCAGCAATATAGAGAAACCACTATCCTTACACAGAATTACCTGTGGAAATAGTTTTTCCTTACAAAGAACTATTTGTTCCCTCTTCTTCTACATTTAATGAATTGGTGAATTGGAACTATATATACATTAACAGGACATTTTGTCTGTGTATTTGGTCTCATCTTTTTCATTGATCTGGACATTGCTATATATTTATATTATATTTATTCTCGGACATTCCTTATTCATACACCTTTTATTCATCTATTCATTTATCTATTTGTTTTTATTGTCTTTTCATTTGATCCATTATCACCGGTTTTATTTCATCTTATTCCAGGTCTTATTTTGAGTTTTTATCACAGGATTTCACTATATATTGATTTTTATATTTATTGATTTATCACAGGATATTCTGACATCACATGATTGACTGTCAATTTTATCGTTATTATTACTTCTTATTTACCACAGGATCTAATATTAATTATCAATCACAGGATTGAATTTTCACACAGATTTATTTCTTATTGCATTTTTATTTTGCACTCATCTGTAACACTACAATTTTAGTAATTTACTTTTATTCATCGTTATCGATATATATGCACGTCTTTCATCTGATTTGAGATACAGCGTTATCACATTTATGAATTGACCATTAATTTATTGTTTAATGTATTTATTCACTTATTAGTTATTTACACTGTTGTTGCACTATTTGCACTCCTTGACCACTTACTCTGGTCTTGCACCCTTTCTCTTATCCTGGACTAGTGCCCCTAGAGGAACCTAGTCATTATTACAGCCTTCCCATTTTTTAGTATTTTAGTTTGCGCGAAGTACTTTTACTTATTTATACTTATGGATCCCACAGGACTTGGCCGTACCTTGTGCAGAATAGACACATATACCGGTGTTCTGGCGAAAACTGTCTTGCTATCGGATAGTGTCCAGCCACTTACTGCGCAGGTGCAGTGCTTGCGCAGTACGGAGGACAAGGAGATTCACAAAATCTCCAAAGATGAACGTCGCCTGCGCAGTGAGTGCAGGTTCAAGCCCGACCATCCAAGTGGACATACGGTAGCACATAGTAACAGGGCCCCTCACGGGCTCGCTTGGCTAGGCTTCAACCTCGGATGATGTGGCTTGAACCTGGAGTCACCGCGCATCGTCTAAGGAGAGTTTCAAAATCCCCTTGTCCTACGTACTGAGCAAGCGCAGTACAGGGCGGACACTATGCGACGGGGGACAGAATTCTACACATCATTCACCGCTAGCCTTACCCAGCCATTGTTGTATTTTTGAACCAGTGTTGCCTACCTCGTCCTCCTCCACCGCCGCTTCCACCTACACCGCCACATCCACCGCCACCTGAACCTCTTACTCCATTTGAATTTCGTCCTCCTAGGTCAAGATTATAATTTTTTCATTTTTTTTAATTTCCAAGTATTTTATTTCCCCACTATCTTATCCATTAAATTAAATAATTTTTTCCAGAAAGTGCGTATTCTGGGGTATTCCCACCATATGTGCGGCATCGTGCCGTTGAGTTTCTGAGGTTCTTAATGACTTCCTGTACCTCTTCTGCTGATAAGGGGGCCTCCAGCATTTTATTTTTTATTTTTTTATGTTATTTTAAGTTATTTCCCTATCCACATTTGTTTGCAGATCACTTGCCATGCAGGTGTTCCAACCCGAAAAACTGACCAGAGCTAGAGCTGCCACAATCCAGGCCAGAAGGCCAAGGACTCGACCCTTCAGCGCCAACCCAGTGGTTCTCCATCCCCATCAGAAGGCTTCCCTTTCGGCTACAAACCGCTCCAGGTCACCTTTACGCCAGCAGGCTTTTGCATAGCAACCGCCACCCCTGCTCCACCTCGCCGTAGAACAGGGACGGAAGCAACCGCCACCTCCTGGCAACTGATAATAACAGATACTACACTTGATCTTAGCCAAAAGGCAGAGAAGCACTAGTGAAACACCTTCCTCAGGTGTGAGTAGGCGACAGAGCCTGCAGCGGTATTTTGGCGCGCCTAATGAGGCTGTACAAATGTTGAGGCCAGGACAAGTACAGGCAATAGTAGATTGGGTTGCTGACAGTGCCTCCGGTTCCTTCACATTGTCTCCCACCCAGTCTCCTGATGAAAGTTAATAATTTTTTCCAGAAAGTGCGTATTCTGGGGTATTCCCACCATATGTGCGGCATCATGCCGTTGAGTTTCTGAGGTTCTTAATGACTTCCTGTACCTCTTCTGCTGAGAAGGGGGCCTCCAGCATTTTATTTTTATTTTTTATATTTTTATGTTATTTTAAGTTATTTCCCTATCCACATTTGTTTGCAGATCACTTGCCATGCTCTTAACAACATTTTGTTGCCATTTGCAGCCCTCTAGCCCTTTCCATGACTTTTTTACAGCCATTTTAGTGTTTAAAAGTCCGGGTCCCATTGACTGGAGTTCGGGGTCAAGTTCGGGTCAAGTTCGGTCCCGAACCCGGACTTTTTTCCGATGTTCGGCCATCCAGGTGTCCGCTCAACTCTAATCCCTGGGGACCGGCATTTTTTCTTCTGCAATGTTCACAAATTCCAATGGAGAGATATAAAAATTTGTTGATAAGCCATTTGGTGAATGCTGCTAAAAGCTGCATTACCATATGTTGGAAGGACCCAAGAGCACCTCAGATATCCATGTGGCTTAACAAAGTAAGAAGTATTGGGATTATGGAAACCTGATATTCACGACCATGGACTGAAAAGAACAAATATCTCAAATATGGGCACCTTGGGAGATTTTTATGCAAACAGAGCAAGGAAAGAGGTTGATCGGAGAGGAATATAGGGAGTAATTCAGAGAAGAACACCAAAATGAGGATAAAATGGTTATATAATGAATGAATCTATCTGGGTTGGGGGACTGCCAAGGGCCTTAGGGGACTTAGCATGGTAGGATATAAAGGGGAATTTAAGAGGGATATGTTGGGATAAAAATAACAGGTCTACAGATTAAAAATTTGTATATTTTGAATTATGAATGTAATAGGAAGATAATGGGACGCAGTGTGTAACTGCTATTTTTGATTTATCTCTGTTTTTCTGTAAAGAAAAAAAATAAAGAATTCCTGTAATGAAAAGAAATAAAGAATTAACATTTTTTTTTTTATTGCGGAAGGGGTAAAAAAAAAGCATTACCTGTGCTTTTAGTAGTATCCACAGAGGAGAGCACTGGCAGCAGGCAGGGATGTGCTTAGCGACAGCAATGGTAATTATTCAGGCAGCAGGCAGGAATATTGTCTATAGTCAGCACAAGGATATTGTCAGCACAGCAGTCCATAGAAATTGTCCAGGCAGAGACAGCCAGCGCAGCCATAATATTGGTCCTGGCACACTGTTACCTGCATACACTCATACCTTCATAAACATACTGCCTCTTGCTACAGCTAATTATTTGCATAGTCCAGGTAGCGGTGTGGTCCGTTCATGCGGCAGGCAGAGGCATGGTGGCAGTAAGTCAGCAGCAGGCTGAGGGCCGCAATCAGGTAAGACCTGTGCACAGGTGCCCAGGGGTAGAGGCTTCGACCCAACCAAATCTCTATGAAGCCTCCGGACTCCAGACCCTAATCCGAAAACCGGAGAAAACAAAAACAAATTGTTTTCTCCATCTGGAAAAACAATTCTGGAGCCCCTCACATATGTGAGTCCTCTGTGTACTACACTAGCAGGGCAACAGATCAGTCCAAGCGGTAGGAAAAAGCATAGTCCATAAAACAGGCCAGGGTCAGTTCACCTGCAAGAAGTCCAATCGGTAGGCAGTAGCGTAGTTAATAAAACAGGCCAGGGTCAGTTCTTGTGGAAGCAGTCCAAACAGTAGGCAGAGGCATAGTCAAAAAAACAGGCCAGGGTCAGTTCACGTGGAAGGCAGTGTCATGGTTATTTGGGGAAGCATGGAAAATGGTCAGCACTGAAAATGGGGAAATGGTTAAAAATATGGGCTAATATTTTAGGGATGTATGATAAAGTTGGAAGCATTCACCAATGCAAAGGCCAGGTTGGGAGGGACACTGGGGACAATGGTAGCTGGTATCTGTCCAAAACCCTCTTTTGGTGCACACGCAACATTTTTTTTGCCTTCTACGGCCTGCTTCAGATGATGGAATGCTGAAGGGGAAGTGGTGCTCATGAAGTCGGCAAACAGCCTCAGAGCGAAGGTCTTCTGGAGGGGGTCCTTGGTGATAGATGAGGGACGTGACAATTTCTTCTATGAATTTTAGAAAGGGGGCAGGGCTTTCCATGGATTTGGTGTAGACTACGTAGGAATTAAAAATGGCCAAATGGAAAACATAAATTGCTACTTTCTTGTACCAGAATCTGGACCTCCTTATTGACAAATAGGGCTTGATCATTTGATCATTGAAATCCACCCCCCCCACAGTGCGCATGCGCGGGACTTCCGGGAAGACGCACTGAACGGGAGCTCCGCACCGCTCCGGCCTCATTCAGCCCCCTAAGCGCTCAGTTCGAGCAAGACCCGTCCGGTCTTCAGCCCACAGCCTCCTGAGGGTGCCAGGCACCCACCGATATGCCCGAGGGGACGCATAAAAGCGAAGTTAGCCGGCAACTCACCTACAGCCAGGCGACCTCGGTCCCAGCCAAGATGGCGGCTGCAACACGAGGCAGCATGGATGATCCGGACTCCATTGCAGATCCACCAGCCCTCCAGCAGCACTTGCAGCAACACAACAGCCTCCGGACGACCCCCGTGAGTACCTGCATCCCCCAGGGGATCTCCCCGGCCTCCACAGCATCCCTGCTGGGCAGAACATTCGGAAGCCTCCCCCCCACTCCACTCCAGGGATCTCCCTTGGGCCTAGAGAGCCCCCACCACCTTCACCCCCTACAACAGACCCACTCCGCTGACATGCAGCTCATGCTGCAACACTTCTCAGAGATGCTAGCCCAAAACGCCATGCAAATCACTGCCACCATTAAGGCAGATCTACAGGGCCTGGGGGCACGCATGGATGTCATAGAGCAAGCTGTAGACAACACAGCTGCACGCACCAACCAAAATACCGCTTGCATCCAAACTTTGCAAGACCAACTAGAAACAGCTCTCTCCAAAATTGACGATTTGGAGAACAGAAGCAGAAGGTACAACTTCCGCATAAGAGGAATCCCCGAGTCCACCACGGACATCCCTAGCACGATCAAATCGTTCATCAAAGAACTTTTGCCTGATATCCAAGAGCACAGACTGGAACTAGACAGGGCACACAGAGCCCTCCAACCCCCCAGACAAGATGGTCTCCCAAGGGACATCGTGGTCAAACCGCACTACTACAGTGTCAAAGAAGACATCATGAGACACACACGCAACCGAGATACCCTAACCTTCCAGGGCAACAAGGTCCAAGTTTTTGCGGACATTTCACCCGCCACTGTGCAGAAACGCAGGTCCCTTAAGCCCCTCCTAGAGGTCCTCATGCAAAACTCCATCAAATACCGCTGGTCCTTCCCGTTCCGGCTCCAATTCCATTTCAAAGACAAATCATATGGATTCTCCTCATTCCACGATGGCGAACACCTTCTGCTCCAGCTTGGACTCATCTCCCAAGACCTAGTCCCCCATCAGGCTCCAAGCAAGTCGGTCTCCTCCAAGCGTCCACCACCAGGCAGCCCCCTGACCCCGCTGTGGAACAAGCAACAAACGAAGAGACACCGCGAATCACATCCCCCGAGATGAAGACCTTTATTTGCCTCTCCTCACTGAGAGGCTTTGTCCTTACTATTTTTCAGGATTCCTTCTTCCCCTGAACCTGGTTTCCCCCTCCCCTTCATGTGCCACTCGTTTTGCTGCTCTGGCCATTTCATTTTGACATTTATGTTATCCCTCCTAGGGCCATTTAAATGATCGCCTCAGCTCCTCTCCAGGTTCAGGGGAAGACGCACCCTCTAAGCCCTGACCATTTTTAGTCAGGCCTGGGTACATTTTGACCTGGGCAGGGCCCCCTTAGTCCTACCCGTGACGACAGGGGCTTCCCTCCCTCACTCGCAACTCCAGCCGGGGGTATGGTGGGTACCTGTGCTACTCGACAAGTATCCAGAAGGGATTAAACCCTACCCTCAGATCCCCCACAACATCAGTCCCCACAGCCTCCCCCGTCCTATTCCCATTCTGGACAATTTTTTTTTTTTTTTTTTTTCTTTTTTTTTTTTTTCTCTCTTCCCCTCCCCTACAGGTACTCCTAACTAAGCTAGCCTTGTTCTACCCTGTGGGACATTGCAGGACTCATTCTAGGACTGACCTATGTTTAGGTTGCTAGTGGTTTCTTTATTATCTAATTTTTGGTTTTTTGTCTGTGTTTTTTAGCCTTTTTGGCCGACTGGTCACACTGTTACCCCGATTTGGGGGCCTCCTCGGCCGGAGCGGCGCTGCTTGCCACTCCATCTGCTGTGACGCGGAGGGTACCCACTCCCTCCGGTGACACCAGACAGACAACCCTTTTGAGGTTGCACCCTCTCCAAATGCTCCCCTCGGGGAGCCTTTGGACCTGGACCCGGTTCGCCGGTCCTTTTTGCACTTTGACAGATACATTACGATTGTGTATACTTTGTTTTATATATTGGTTTATTAATCATCATGTTTTTCTCGCTGCTCTCCTTTCCTCTCTTTCTCCTCTCTCCCCCCCCCCCTTCCTGCTCCCCTCCCCCACTCCCTTCCTCCCTCACACTCAGGACCCCTCGCGGAGAGGCACCGCCTCAGTCTTCCTAGGACATTTACAAGAGCCCAACTCCCAGGCCACCTCCAGCAGACTTCTGCACCTAAAGGTAAGCTCCCACCGTTCATTTTCGCACCCACACTCAGACGCCCATGGCTGACACGGTAAATCACAAACAGTCACTTAGAGTGGCTTCTCACAACACTCAGGGGCTGAACTCCCCTTCTAAGCGCCGAAAAGCCTTTCAGAGTTACCATGCCAGAAGCCTTGATGTTGTTCTTCTCCAAGAAACTCACTTCCCAGCAAATTACACCCCTTCCTTCCTCCATCGCAACTACCCCACTTTCTACCTAGCCA
The DNA here is from genome assembly GCA_028564925.1 of Lithobates sylvaticus. NCBI lineage: Eukaryota > Metazoa > Chordata > Amphibia > Anura > Ranidae > Lithobates > Lithobates sylvaticus. The sequence goes on from CM053038.1 coordinate 183,104,584, forward strand.
ATGCACAAACCAAGCAGAGAGGAGTTGCAGTACTATTATCCAAACGAATTCCCTTTGTACACAAGCACACGATACTAGACGAAAATGGTAGATTCCTCCTGGTCAAGGGACTTATTGGAGGGGAACTATTCTCATTAGTCTCCTACTATGCCCCCAACCAAGGTCAAGCGCGATTCTTCACCGCCATGCTTTCCACTCTCTCCCCCCATCTAGAGGGGAGAATCATAATGGGAGGAGACTCCAACACCACATTCGACCACGCCTTAGACAAGTCTTCACCAGACAAACCCCGTCTCACAAAACCCCCCAAGCAGAGCCTCAGAATAGCCCGCCTCTTCCACGAGTTGGGTCTGATAGACACTTGGAGGGAATTAAACCCCCTCACCAAGGACTATACACACTACTCCGCCCCTCACAAGACTTTCAGCAGGATAGACCACATCTTTATCCCCAACTCTGACATCCACTCAGCGACCCAGGCCTCCATACACGAAACCCCCTGGTCTGATCATTCCATAGTCACTCTCAAGATCCGCAGCTCGCTCTCACCCACTGGCCCTCCTCAGTGGCGCCTTAGTAAAACCCTCCTCTCCAATCCCGTCCACTGTAACATACTCGCACGAGAAATCAAAGATTTCTTCCGCCTGAACGACACGGGGGACACGTCCCCCAGCAATCTATGGGGCGCACACAAGGCAGTAATGAGAGGGAAAATAATCCAATTATCTTCTAAATTGAAGAGAGAACACAAGGTTACTGTGGAGAAGTTGGAAAAAGACTTTGAGCTTCTTAGCAAAGCCCATAAAGCCAATCCCTCCCCAGCCAGCCTTGCCCAGCTGGAAACCTCCCGGCTTGCCCTAAATTTAGCCCTCACCACTAGTGCTGACAAACACCTACACTGGCTAGGTGGCAGATACTACTTACAAGCCGATAAAATTGGCCCCAGGCTAGCGACAAAACTCACCCCCAAGATGAAAAATTTCTCACTTCCCAAGATCAAAACAACCTCGGGAGCCCTCTCCCAGAATCCCCAGAAGATTCTCGAGACCTTTCATGCGTTCTACTCAAATCTTTATTCCCCCCCCCCCCCCTCTGACGACCCAGGCCCCCTAGAATCCTTCCTGGAAAATATTATTCTCCCAAAGCTTTCGGACTCCCACAGATCCATATTGGAAGCCCCTTTTACAATAGAAGAGGTTCAAGAGGTTATCAAAAACCTCAAGACAGACTCTGCCCCAGGCCCTGACGGGTTCTCTGCCAAATACTACAAAACCTTTTCCGAGATCCTCTCTCCTCGTCTGGTCCGGCTCTTCAACTCACTGCGTGATGGCTCCCCCCTAGAACCTGCAGCTAATTTAGCTTTCATTTCTGTGATTCCTAAACAAGGAAAAGACACTAGCGAGGTGAGCAACTACAGGCCAATATCACTAATTAACAATGACCTGAAAATCATGACAAAAATCCTGGCCAACAGAATGGCCTCCTTTATTGCGTCTTACGTACATAAGGACCAGGTGGGCTTCATACCTGGGAGACAGGGGCCGGACCAGATTAGGAGAGCAATAGACTTAATATCCCTTCTACAATCTGCTTGGGATGGCAATCCTTCCCAATCAGGCTACATCCTGTCGATTGACCTACAGAAGGCCTTCGACACAGTCACCTGGCCTTATCTCTTCACCATACTTGAACGTTGGGGCTTCGGCCCTAATTTCATGCAAACACTCTCCGCCCTATATTCTTCCCCGAAAGCCCAGATTAAATTACAGGGTCACCTATCCGAACAAATCCCAATCCTTAAAGGTACCAGACAGGGCTGCCCGCTTTCTCCTTTACTCTTCGCTATAGCGATTGAGACTCTAGCTTCAGCAATAAGACAAGACCCCGATATTAGCGGAGTAGTATGCGGCAATCAGACCCACAAATGTGCCCTCTTTGCGGACGACGTCCTCCTCTTCCTCACTTCCCCCCTTACTTCGACCCCTAAGGTTCTCCACCTGCTTAACTCCTTTGGATCGGTATCAGGCCTTAAGGTCAATATGTCAAAGTCCCTGGCCCTCAATATCACAACCCCCCAACACATGGTAGACAGACTCAAAGACGAATTCCCCTTTGCCTGGAGCTCCATCTCCCTACCCTATTTAGGGGTCTTCCTGACCCCCAAAATAGATCTCCTATACCAACTCAACTATACCCCCATGTTAAAAAAACTCTCAGACGACCTAACACAATGGTCCCTATACAAGCTGTCCTGGCTGGGCAGAGTCAATTCTGTGAAAATGACCCTCCTCCCCAGACTACTATACCTTTTCAGGTCACTACCAATCCCCGTTAGAAAACGGGATCTGGACAGATTCCAGTCCACTCTCATTAAGTTTATCTGGGGAGGCAAGGGCCATCGTCTTCCCAATAAAGTTCTGTTCAGGGCAAAGAAAAAAGGGGGGCTAGGCCTTCCAAACCTCTGGAAGTATTACCAAGCTGCGCAACTCTGCCAGTTCTCTGCAATCTACTCTAAGACCCCGAAACCTGACTGGGTGGAAATCGAACGGCAAGCTACTCCCAATCACACTCTGGACTACCTAGCCTGGAGACCCCGTAAGGATCGCCCGGCGATCCTCTCTCCCACCCTATCGCACTCAATGTCCCTAAGTGACTCCCTACAAAAACACACCTCTTTGATATCCCCCTGGCACCCCCTCGCTCACATCTTTAACAACCCCCACTTCCAACCGGGGCTGAACATCAAGGCCTTTGCATGGTGGCTCGATAAGGGTCTTTACAGGATTGGGCAATATTTTAATAACGACGGCCCCATATCACTCAAATATTGCATATCCAAGTTAGAACTGCCCCCCTCGGAAACGTACCGGTACTACCAGCTACGACATTTCTTACACAAGATCTGGGGCGGCTCAGACAGCCCGCTCTCGGTCACCCAGTATGAGTTTTGGTGCTCCTCAGCCATGGGCGTCAGGGGGGGCATTTCCCTGATCTACTCAGCGCTTGCTGAACCTCAGGGCAAAGCGAATTATATGTTAAAGTGGGAGCAAGACCTTCAGTTTGAATGGGACCTAGACACCTGGCACACAAATTTCTCCCGCTCATTTAAAGGCATCCTAAATACTTCCCTTATGGAAGCGGACATCAAGGTGCTTTCTAGATGGTATCTGGTACCCACCCGCCTTGCTAAATTTTACCCGCAGTCCTCTCCTCTCTGCTTCAGGGGTTGCGGCATCTTAGGCTCTCTTCTACACACACTCTGGGAATGCCCTAAAATCAGGGGCTTTTGGAACAAAATCTTTAATCTCATCCGTAAGGTAACAGGCTACAAAGTGCCCCAGGACCCAACCATAGCGCTCCTCAACGATGATATCCCACTGGTCCCTAAATTAACCCGCTCGCTCATCCACTTCATCCTCCTGGGCGCCAAAACTACTATAGCCCATGCATGGAAAACGCCCTCGGTCTCACTTAGCCGCGCGAAACAAAAAATCTCTTGGATAATGTCGCAAGAAAAAATAGCCCACTCCATACTGGATTCCACTGACAAGTTTCACCTCATTTGGGAACCTTGGGCTCTTTACACAGGGGTATCGCTAATCCTACTATGAGTCGGTCTTGACATTTTCTCGACTATGGTAGCACACACTCCCCTCCCCCTCTCCGCGAGGGTCCCCTCCTGATACTATCCCCCCCCCCTTCCCCCCCCCCTCCTGCTATCGCCCCTTCTTCTTTCCCACTTCTCTCAATCTTCCTCTTTCTCTTCCTTCACTCCTTCAACTATTTCTTGAAGGGTCTCGGTTCGTTTAAAGACCCATGTAGTTATTTTTGGTTAATATGTTTGGAAGCTCGATAGTACGGAAGGGCAGCCCACCTGGTAGTAATTGCAGGTCATAGCACTCTAGGCAGCCTCTTTCCACCCCCCTGTTATTTGGGGGTCCGGGTTCAAGACCGCTGCGGCATGTTATCCCAAGCCTAAAGTAAGCACCCCACCCTAGGGTGCAGTATCACCTATCACGCTCTCTGGCACCCCCAGAGATGCTGGTCCTCGACCCTCCCGCGCACAGCAGGATCCCGATAGGGGTGCGCGGGGAGTAGGGGAACAGACCCCGATCCTGAGCCCTTTTATACTTCCCTAGGGGCCTCCACCCTAGGCCCAGTGGACAGAAGCCTAAAATATTAGCCTGGTACCTTTGTCACCCCTTCCGTGACTCACCCGTAGCTCATACCCCTACCAGGGAATTACCAATTAATTCTTTCTGTAATCTGCCTTTTGTACGCACCTCTTAGGGGGTTTCTTGATTATTTTGCTCACTGTTTATAACTTTGTAATGTTCATTTCTACAATAAAGGTTTTTGAAAACTCAAAAAAAAAAAAAAAAAAAAAAAAAAAAAGAAATCCACCCCCCCCCCCATGTAGAGATTATAATCTTGGACACATGTTGGCTTTTCAATGGGACCTTATCTTCTTTGAACCTCAATTGCAGTGTCCTCATGGATGGTGGACATCATGTGCACGTCCCTTTTATCCTTCCACTTCAAGGCCAGCACTTTGTTGTATCTCAATGATACTCTTTCCCCCCTTTGCAGATTTTTGTTCGCTAGTGATTGTGGGAAGCCCTTCATATTTTTTTCTGGAGGTTCCACAGGCCAGGGTTTTTGCAAGGTATAAGTGTCTGAAAAGGGGCAGGCTGGTGTAAAAGTTATCAAGGTATAGGTGATATCCTTTGTTCAGAAGTGAGTATGCCAGGTCCCATACAATCTTTCCAGATGTGCCCATGTAGGCCGGGCATTCAGGGGGCTGGAACTGGGAATCTCTTCCTTCATATATGCGGAACGCATACAGATATCCCGTGGCTCTCTCTCACAGCTTGTATAATTTGACTCTGTATCTGGCCCTTTTGCTAGGAATATATTGCTTTATTCCTAGCCGGCCTGAAAAGGGTACCAGGGACTCATCGACACATATATTCTGATTGGGGACTTAGAGTTCTGCAAATTGTTGGGAAAATAAATTTATCAGTGGCAGAAGTTTATATAACTTGTCGTAATTTGGATGATTGTGGGGAGGGCACTGGGTGTTGTCGCTGAAGTAAAGAAAGTGCATTATGATCTTGTATCGGGAACTGGACATTATGGCAGAATAAATGGGCATGGTGTGGATGGGGTGGGTGGACCAATAGGCATGTCCTTCATTTTTTTTTGTAATCCCCATGTTTAGGGTGAGGCCCATAAACACTTTGAACTCCTCCAAATTCATATCTCTCCACTCAAACGGACGGGCATATGATGATCGGGGGTTATTGGCAATATACTGCTGGGCGTATAAATTTGTCTGGTCCACAATAAATTGCAGAAAAGTGTCGGGCAAAAATAGATGAAAGACATCAATCTCTGAGAAATTTTGGGTGTTGGCCTGCACACCTGGCTGTGCTGTGAAAGGGGGAATAATTGGTGAAGCCGAGTCAGAAGGCAGGCATGTTGGGTTGGCAAGACCATCTGGCATATACAGTGGTGTGAAAAAGTGTTTGCCACCTTCCTCATTTCCTGTTCCTTTGCATGTTTGTCACACTTAAGTGTTTCGGAACATCAAACCAATTTAAACAATAGTCAAGGACAACACAAGTAAACACAAAATGCAATTTGTAAATGAAGGTGTTTATTATTAAAGGTGAAAAAAAATCCAAACCATCATGGCCCTGTGTGAAAAAGTGATTGCCCCCCTTGTTAAAACATACTATAACTGTGGTTGTCCACACCTGAGTTCAATTTCTCTAGCCACACCCAGGCCTGATTATTGCCACACCTGTTCACAATCAAGGCATCACTTAAATAGGAGCTGCTTGACACAGTAAGGTCCACTAGAAGATCCTTAAAAGCTACACATCATGCCGAGACCCAAAGAAATTCAGGAACAATTGAGAAAGAAAGTAATTGAGATCTATCAGTCTGGAAAGGGTTATAAAGCCATTTCCAAAGCTTTGGGAATCCAGCGAACCACAGTGAGAGCCATTATCCACAAATGGCGAAGACATGGAACAGTGGTGAACCTTCCCAGGAGTGGCCGGCCGCCCAAAATTACCCCAAGAGCGCAGCGACGACTCATCCAAGAGGTCACAAAAGACCCCACAACAACGTCCATGGAACTGCAGGCCTCACTTGCCTCAGTTAAGGTCAGCGTTCATGCCTCCACCATCAGGAAAAGACTGGGCAAAAATGGCCTGCATGGCAGAGTTCCAAGGAGAAAACCACTGCTGAGCAAAAAGAACATCAAAGCTTGTCTCAATTTCTACACAACACATCTTGATGATCCCCAAGACTTTTGGGACAACATTCTGTGGACCGATGAGACAAAAGTGGAACTCTTTGGAAGGTGTGTGTCCAAGTATATCTGGCATAGAAGGAACACTGCATTTCAGAAAAAGAAACATTATACCAACAGTAAAATATGGTGGTGGTAGTGTGATGGTCTGGGGCTGTTTTGCTGCTTCAGGACCTGGATGACTTGCCGTGATAAAAGGAACTATGAATTCTGCTGTCTACCAAGAGATCCTGAAGGAGAATGTCCGACCATCTGTTCGTGTACTCAAGCTGAAACGAACTTGGGTTCTGCAGCAGGACAATGATCCTAAACACACCAGCAAGTCCACCACCGAATGGCTGAAGAAAAACAAAATGAAGACTTTGGAGTCGCCTAGCCAAAGTCCTGACCTGAATCCTATTGAGATGTTGTGGTATGACCTTAAAAAGGCCGTTCATGCTCGAAAACCCTCTAATGTAACTGAATTAGGACAATTCTGCAAAGATGAGTGGGCCAAAATTCCTCCAGGACGCTGTAAAAGCCTCATTGCACGTTATCGCAAACGCTTGGTTGCAGTTGTTGCTGCTAAGGGTGGCCCAACCAGTTATTAGGTTTAGGGGGCAATCACTTTTTCACACAGGGCCATGATGGTTTGGATTTTTTTTCACCTTTAATAATAAACACCTTCATTTACAAATTGCATTTTGTGTTTACTTGTGTTGTCCTTGACTATTGTTTAAATTGGTTTGATGTTCTGAAACACTTAAGTGTGACAAACATGCAAAGGAACAGGAAATGAGGAAGGGGGCAAACACTTTTTCACACCACTGTATGTAGAGGCCCTGGCTCTTGGGGATGTGACACTACAGTAGTTGGATTGGAATTTCCTGTGCTGGTACTCAGGCGTGATGTGGCAGCACTGGTTCTGGGTCTGAGCATTAGTTGGTGGGGCCCATCGCTGCAGCAGCTATGGTTCTGGGCATTTGTTCCAGGGGCCTAACGCTGGCGGCCGCGCTGGTACTGGGCCTGGGAATTTGTTCTTGGGGCCTATTGCTGGCGGTAGCGCTGGTACTGGGCCTGGGAATACAATCCTGGTTTCCAGAGTGCCGTGCCCTTTTAGGAGGGACCCATTCTTCCTCCGAATCATTTGCCGATTCACTATTCGGTTCAAATGCCAAATTTGATTCGGAATCAGAATTGGATTCCAATGAGAACTCCCCATTGCTCTCATGGTCATGGAGAGGATCTGGAACGCCTCCTCACTGTTGTAAACCCTTTTGGACATGACGCTGATGGCCGTGTGACAGGTGGCAGGTGACGGTCACTGATGGGCTGTGCGATGGGTGGCAGGTGACTTTCACTGATAGGTGATGACGGTGTGACAGGCGATGGTCACTGATGAGTGACAGGCCACGGACAGTGACGGGTGATGGTCACTGATGGCTGGCGATCACTGATGGGTGATGGTCACTGATGGGTGACGGGTGATGGCTGGCGGTCACTGATGGGTGACAGGTGACGGGTGATGGCTGGCGGTCACTAATGGGTGACGGGTGATGGCTGGCGGTCACTGATGGGGAATGGGTGACAGGTGCACTGCTGACGGTCACTGATCTGTGACGGGTGAACCGCTGGCGGTCACTAATGGGTGATGGCTGACGGTCACTGATGGGTGACGGGTGATAGCTGGCGGTCACTGATGGGTGATGGGTGATGGCTGAAGACTGGTGGTGGCTGATGGGTGATGGCTGGTTGTCACTGATGGGTGACAGGTGATGGCTGATGGGTGATGGCTGGTGGTCACTGATGGGTGATGGCTGATGGTCACTGATGGGTGATGGCTGGCGGTCGCTGATGGGTGACAGGTGATGGCTGATGGTGATGGCTGGCAGTCACTGATAGGTGACGGCTGGCGGTCACTGATGGGTGATGGGTGACGGTCACTGATGGGTGGCGGTCACTGATGGGTGATGGGTGATGGGTGACAAGCGCACCGCTGATGGTCACTGATGGCAGTCTCGTATGTGACAGGTGCACTTTATGGGGTGACTGTGGTGACTGTTAGGTGAGAGATGGCAATGGGGGGGGCGATCTGACAAGTGTGGTGTTGGTGCAGACACTACAGAACACAGATCGGTAACTCACTGCTCCAGGCTCTTCTCTCCTCACACTGGAAACGGTGTGTGAGGAGAGAAGCGCTGGTAACAGCTAGTTACCGCGCTGTGTTTACATTTAGTGATCGGCTGTGAAAGAATCACAGACGATCACGTGACTAAAAAGCCAGCCCATGGCTGTTTACCGGCGTCAGTGAGGAGCAGTGTTCCCGGGGAACACGCCGCCACCGACGTGCATGCGCAGGGCGCTCGCGATCGTGCGCCGTGCACATTGGGGGTGGAACCATCTGTGATCAGCCGTGACTTCATCACGGCCGATCACGTGGTAAACAGCCATGACGAATGGCTGTTCATCCCACTCGGTGGCGAGCGGAGTCTCCGTGACACGCTGCCACCATAGGAATGGGGATGCGCGCGCTAGATCGCGTGTATTCCCTGTTCAAAGGCGAGGACGTCATATGACGTCCTCCCGCCGCGAGAGCCGCACCGCCTGGCCGTCATTTGACGGCCGGCGGTCGGCAAGCGGTTAAGGGGGGATATGATCAACATGTGCAAATATATAAGGGGTCCATATAGTGAACTCTGTGTTGAGTTATTCACTTTACAGTCAACAAAGAGAACAAGGGGGCACTCTTTACGTCTAGAGGAAAAGAGATTTCATCTCCAAATACGGAAAGGTTTCTTCACAGTAAGAGCTGTGAAAATGTGGAATAGACTCCCTGCAGAGGTGGTTCTGGCCAGCTCAGTAGATTGCTTTAAGAAAGGCCTGGATTATTTCCTAAATGTACATAATATAACTGGGTACTAACATTTATAGGTAAAGTTGATCCGGGGAGAATCCGATCAGGAAGGAATTTTTTCCCCTGCTTGGATCAACTGTGGGTATAGAATTGGGTATATGGGATTGTATGATATTGTTTTTTTTTTTTGCGGTTGAACCGGATGGACCTGACTAACTATGTAACTATGTAACAAGGAGTTCCACAGCAGAATCACACCAGGAAATCTGTACCCAGTTACTTTATAGCAGTATGTGGCAACCCGCCATTGGCTAAGGCACACTGGTGACTCATGGTGCATTGTCAGCTTTATTGCCAAATCCAGCATGCCTTTCACAAGGTTTCCTATTATGGTAACATTTGTTAGTTCTTTAAGTATTGTTTTAGGCGTTGGTCGGAACTAAGAAAGTTGCATAAACAATAAGTCAGCGCCATTTTAGCTAGAAAAAGCGCATATAAGGAACAAGGCAAATGTCGATATCACCTGTAATTCTTTGCATATTTCTTAGCACATATGTTTTCACAGGCAGAATCTGCGGCCTTTCAGTGATCTTATGGGTATAGCAGTGGTCCCCAATAGGGTTGAGCGAACCCGAACCAGTTCGGGTCCGTACCGGACTTTTGGGTGTCCGGGTCCTGGACCCGAACCCGAACAATTGACTGTATGTTCGGGTTCGGGTCCAGTGTTCGGCGATGTATTGGCGCCTTTTTAAAAGTTGCAGGGCAGCCAATCCACGTTAGTTTCACTAGTGTGCCCTTAGAAGCCATCACAACCATGCCTACTAATGGCATGGCTGTGATTGGCCAGTGCAGCATGTGACCCAGCCTCTATATAAGTTACAGGCACACAGCACAGCGCGTCATTCTGCTTTAGACAGGTTCCTGGCTGCTGTTACTGTGAGAGAGAGAATTTCCTGATAGGAGTCAGTCCACATTCCTGAAATATCTATCTAAATTAGTAATAGTCAGCGATCTACATAGCTAGAGAGTGCCTGTTTTGAGGGAGAGAGAATTATCCAGATTCATAAATTAATTCTAAGACCTGGCTGGGTTGCAGTGCACAGTCTTTTTACAGTGCCATGAGGCCAATGCCAGACAAAATATAACTTTTATCTGCAAACTCAGAGTCCACTATAGAGTCCATCTCCGGTGAGCTCCCACTGGCAGAGCGTTTCAAGAGTCTCTGCCAGAGGGAGACGTACTGGATTTAGATTTAAGACTCCCTTGCTCCTGGGGGCCTGAACGAGGAGATAGAGGTGAGCAGTCTTATATGACTGCTTTCCTCTATATTATTATTTTTGTCCCGTTTTCCTCACCACAAGTACATAAGTGCATAAAAATACCTATACCTGGGGAACATTAACCCAAGAGTGTCCCCTCAGGTTTTTACGGCTCAGGTTCTCTGTTCTCAACCTTAACCTAACCCTTCCCCCCTAGATGAGACTCCTGTGTTGTCCACAGGATTATTTATGCAAATATCTAGTTTCCGTTAAATCAGTATTTTAGTAAAATCAGTAATTTATAATATTCATAAATTTTCAACCTCTATCAATTTTTTTAAATAATTTTTAAAAATACTAATAATTAATTACATTTTTTTTTGTCCAAATCCATTCCCCTATTTTTTCTTTCAAAAATAACCAGATTCAAAAATAACCAGATTTAAGAATTATCATTAATTCTATATATTTATATATGTATAGAATTTATTATACATATATAGAGTTGAGTGGACACCTGGATGTTCGGGTTCGGCGGGGTTTGCCGAACTTTGGAAAAAAGTTCGAGTTCGGGACCAAACTTGACCTGAACTTAACCCCGAACCCCATTCAAATCCATGGGGACCCGAACTTTTGAAGACTAAAATGGCTCTAAAAAAGTAATGGAATGGGCTAGAGGGCTGCAAATGGCAACAACATGTTGTTAAGAGCATGGCAAGTGCTCTGCAAACAAATGTGGATAGGGAAATAACTTAAAATAACATAAAAAAATAAAAAATTTAAATAATATGCTGGAGGCCCCCTTCTCAGCAGAAGAGGTACAGGAAGTCATTAAGAACCTCAGAAACTCAACGGCACGATGCCACACATATGGTGGGAATGCCCCAGAATACGCCCTTTCTGAAAAAAATATTCAATTTAATGGATAAGCTATTGGGAAAATAAAATACTTGGAAATTAAAAAAAATTCAAAATTATAATCTTGACCTAGGAGGACGAGGTCCATATGGAGTAGGAGGTTGAGGTGCCGGTGGAGGAGGACGAGGTAGCCAACACTGGTTTAAAAATACAACAATGGCTGGGTAAGGCTGGTGATGTGTCGAATTTTGTCCCCCGTCGGATAGTGTCTGCCCTGTACTGCGCTTGCTCAGTACGTAGGACAAAGGGATTTTGAAACTCTCCGAAGACGATGCGTGGTGAGTCTAGGTTCAAGCCACATCATCCGAGGTTGAAGCCCAGCCTTTGAGAGCAAAGCGAGCCCGTGAGGGGCCCTGTCACTATGTGCTACCGTATGTCCACTTGGATGGTGGGGCTTGAACCTGCAATCACTGAGCAGGCGCCATTCATCTTTGGAGATTTTTGTGAATCTCCTTGTCCTCCGTACTGTGAAAGCGATGCACCTGCGCAGTAAGTGGCCGGACACTATGCGATGGCCGGACAGTTTTTGTCACAACACCGGTATACATGTCTATTCTGCACAAGGTACGGACAAGTCCTGTGGGATTCATGCCTGGTTCATTTTAATGAACACAAGCTTGTCCACATTGGCTCTGGGCAGGCGGCTGCGCTTGTCTGTGATAACACCCCCTGCCATGCTAAATACACGTTCAGATAATACACTGGCTGCAGGGCAGAATATGTCACTCCTGCACATATTCAGAAAACACTGCAAATTTTTTTTTTGCAATGTTTTTTCAATAGCAGAATACACCCACAATATGTACAGGGTGTATATCAAAACCTGCAAAACTGCAGAAAATGCTATTAAAAAAAAAAATTCACTTTTCAATTTTTTTTTTGGAATAGCACAATAGAAGAGAAATAGATCAATTGAATATGTCACTCCTGCACATATGCACAAAACACTGCAAAATTTTATTTTTTTGCAATGTTTTTGCAATAGCAGAATACACCCACAGTATGTACAGGGTGTATCGCAAAAACTGCAAAAATGCAGAAAATGCTATTCCAAAAGTATTTTCACTCAATTTTTTTTGGGGATAGCACAATAGAAGAAAAATAAATCAATTTAATATGTCAATCCTGCACATATGCAGAAAACAATGCAAAACTTTATTTTTTTTGCAATGTATTTGCAATAGCAGAATACACCCAAAGTATGTACAGGGTGTATCTTACAGTAACATATGCAGTGCTGGTGCACTGAGCTTGCAGATAAAAGTTATATTTTGTCTGGCACTGGGCTCAAGGCAGTGTAAAAAGACTGTGCACTGCAACCCAACCAGGTAAATCTGTGTAGATTGCTGACTTATTATAATTGATTTCTGAATCTGGACTCCTATATAATTCTCTCTCCCTCAAAGCAGACACATGAACCTTGCCCTAGACTCTATTAGGGATGAGCCGAACACCCCCCTGTTCGGTTCGCACCAGAACCTGCGAACAGACCTAAAGTTCGTGTGAACTTTAGAACCCTATTAAAGTCTATGGGAAACGTTCAAAATCAAAAGTGCTAATTTTAAAGGCTGATATGCAAGACCCTGAAGGGTCTGGTATGGATATTTAGGGGGAACCCCACGTCTTAATATCCATACCAGACCTGAAGGGCCTGGTAATTGAATTTGGGGGGAACCCCACGTTTTTTTTTTATCAATGATTTTCAATGACTGTTCTCTGTAAATACCATGTATTTTGGTATTGAAGTGCTTTCCATGTAAATACAGAAAAGAGGTTTATGGAAGGGACTTTTGGAAAGGCACCACTATGACAATACAAATATAACTGTTTTAAATAAAATCATGGGTACCCCTACGTGTTTCGGCTCAAGGGTCTTCATTTGGGGGTTCTCAAGAGAAACAGATTGAACAACTGTATAAAATTATAAACAGTGATAAATGTCATAGACACATATAAATGCGCATAAAAACATGTATACAGGAAAATGTATCAAGTAAGGCAACTTACTACATATGGCAGAGAACACATGCATGCAGGAGCAAGGAGCACCAGGATCCCTCCAAAGCCTCCACAAGTAGAAAACAAGTAAATCGTTTATATTAAAAAATCATATAACTATTAATGAAACATTTCAATTTTTATTTTATCTTTATATGAATTGTTTTTCAGATGTTCCTGCTAAAGGTGAAAACATTAGATACATGTGCGCAATTCCTTCTAATTATAAGGCATGAAATTGCTTTGTTTTTCTTCAAAGTCAATAAAAAAGATTCACATACTGTATATAAGCAAGACTTGTGCATGGATTCTTCCTGGCTATACAGCTCAGCGACATCCACTATTCTTTATGTGCAAGTTTTATCGTTTACTCCAGTACTCTGAAAGCTGTTTTTGATTTCTCTGCTGGCTAAAGCTGAAAAATGAAGTTTCACAGTTTAGAATTTAGCATTTGCCATGTGTTCTGTGCTGCACTGGTTCTCTTGATTCTCCCTCTCTCAGTTGGAAACTTGAAGACATCCCTATGTTCTTTGCAATTTCCCAAGTCAAGAAATTATTATCAAGAAGGTGACCTAATTATTGGAGGGGTTTTAACTGTTCAAACAATGATCGTAGACATGTTACAAACTGACCTTAAAAAGGTACCTCATGAATACAACCCGTTTTGCTCAATGTAAGTAGATATCGGATATAAATCTATTGTTTATTTGATTAACACTTATTTAACAAATGAATACATTTTTAATAAATGAGCACATCTGTAAAAATATTAGCTTAACAGGATTACATGTAAAAAAATATATATAGAGATACCGGCGCCAACTATTTAAATATGTTACAATATAATGTCCACCTATGTGTTTGCTTATGTGGTGTACTCCAGTCAAAAAACCCTTTGTTGTTTTGGTGAACTGTGAATACAAATATTATAAAGAGGAACTGCGCCAGCCACTCTAATCTTCTTATACGACCACGTTTACTCCCTATCTTTGTGGGCTTGAAACATAAAAATAAATGAATATAAAAAATATAAAAAATAAATAAATAAGTGTAGTGTGCAAACTACAATATATACCTCATAAAGTGCTATGTGCCTTTTGCTGCAAAATAAAAAATTATATTATTGTGACAACCCAAATTAATACCCAAAAAAACAATAAATAAATTATATTTGTCATGGATACCATCAACCATGCATCAAAAATATGTTTAACCATGCATCAAATATAAATGTGCAAATAAATTTGTGCAAAAAAATGCATAAATTCATTAATATATATATGTGTACATATTTATAAATTTTCTATATTCTTTTTCTTTTTTCATATTATCATTGGTGGTGAAATGTGAATATGGGAATGCGTAAAAAGCAATCCCTCTATTGATTAGGAAAACGAATGGGGAAATTTTTGATAGATTTTATGTGAAGTGACTTCAAAAAAGTATTCTATTCAAAAAAAGTATTTTATTTTATTTCATTTATGGGAAGTGATTACTATGAATTAATGAATATAGACATATAATTAAAAAAAAAAAAAAAAATTATTGTATTTTTTGGGAGAAAAGTATAAAGTATAGCATCATATTAAATGTGTGGCTGTATAATAACTCCTATAATACACGTGTTTTTTTTTTTCAAATATTTTTTTTATTGAGTTTTAACAAACAAAAAACATGACAGTAACAATTATCCAAACCCACTGAATGCTTCACATAATGTTACAGTTTGTGTTACATATAGACTTCTAGTGTTGCATAATAACCATTAGTAGATGCTTGGTCACTTTCATTCACAGTATACGTTACTAGATGGGCATCATACCGGCGGCGCGGGCACCCCTAACGGGATCACACTGTACCCGCATCGTCAGGTAGCCCTGTTTTGAGTCCTACCTGTGATCAATAGACTGTGAGCTTTATAGTTATTCCGGAAGTCAAAACCTTTTAAGTGAAATTCAGAAGAAATAATAGTAAAATAAAAAGGAAACATAACAGAAAATAAAAGAAAAAGGTACAATCCTTTTGAAACTTCTTAATCTTATAACATGTTCATATAACCACTTAGTTTGCAGTATAACTTTCATACCACCAAGTATCGTAGACCTAGTTGGACTTTTTATCAAGCAGGATAGTTTTTTACCCAAATTTCCCAATAGGTATTAAATGTGTGTAGAGTGTACTGTTTAATGGCAAAATATTTTTCATAACTATATTGTGTCTGAACTCTCTGAATAACATCTGATATAAGAGGTGTGACCTTGGATTTCCATTTAGAAGTAATGGTAAGCTTCGCTGCTATCAGTATATGTGTGGCTATTGCCCTATGCAGCTTGGGTATGGAATCAATTCCCATGTTGAGAATAGCTAGTTGGGGCGTAAGTGCCAGCCTTTGTTCTGTCACTTTGTTCAGTAGAGAGGCGACATCCTTCCAAAAGGTCTTTAGATGGTTACAATACCATAGAATATGGAGGATGTCACCTCTCCCCCCACACTCCCTCCAACACTCAGGAGAGGACTCTGGGTAGATTTGTGTCAACCTAACTGGGGTTAGGTAAGTTCTGTATAACACTTTAAGCATCAGCTCCCAATGATTTACACAGTGAGAGTAACGGTAATGGGATTGTATGGCCTTTTGCCATTCCTTTTGGGTAAATGTAGTACCTAGCTCCTTTTCCCAGTTGTGCATGTTTGAGGATTTCTGGAAGGGTCCGCTATATTGTAGCTTGTTGTAGAACCAAGACAATCCTTTTGTGCTGTCTCGGACCGACTTCCAGTGTGACCAGGATTCTCTGTGCAAGTTGTAGTTCATAATTGGATTGTTCCAGTGAAAGTAGGTAAGTTGGATAAGAGCGAAAGTTGTAGGGTGTGGGTATTTGTGGATCAGTTCTTTATAGGTTTGTATGCCTAGGTTTGTCCATTGATGAGTGCCAAGGTTTGGTATAATATGTTCATATATTGATAAAGGCATGTCTGTACACCTATCCATGGTGTCATGGGGTACCATCTTGTGTAGATGAGTCCACGCTGCCAGCGTGGCATCTATAGAAGGAAAGGGTTGGTGAATTAAGTCCTTACTCGTCAGGGTCGCCAAGAGAAAAGCAGGCAAACTTTTGTCTCCCGCCACGTTCCTCTCGATCCCTACCCATAGTTTCTCGGAATTCTGTTCCACCCATGCCCTAGCTTGTTCTAGGCGGGCTGCATAGTAATATTTTTTTAGGTTGGGGAGGTTAACACCGCCGCTTGTTTTGTGTTTCAGTAGCATAGGTTATAAGATTTTACAAATTTTTTTTACCCCATATAAATTTTCTGAATAGTTTATCTACTTCAGTAAAAAAATGGTCTAGAACAATTATGGGAACAGTCCTAAAATAGTATATTATCTTAGGCAACAAAGCCATCTTAAGAGCAGCTATTCTACCCACCCAGGATAGTTCATATTTTGTGATATGATTTAGGTCTTGCTTGATAACCTCCAGCAATTTAGTAAAGTTGGCTTCGTAGGTGGTTGCTGTAGGATATGCAAGCGTGACACCTAGGTAAGTCAAGATATGTGTGACCCATTGGAATGGAAAATAATTTTTGATGTGGGTCCTCATGGGCTTGGATAGCCCTATTGGGAGGATGGAGGACTTATTGGAGTTTAATTTATAATAAGAAGCAAATCCAAAGTCATCAAGAATTTTTTGTAGCTTATTCAGTGAGGAGACCGGATTAGTCAATGTTAAAACTACATCGTCAGCAAACAACCCGATTTTATGTGAGTAGCAGCCAACTTCAACACCTAAAATTAAGTCGCAAGATCTAATGGCCTCCACCAGGGGTTCCATTATCAACATGAATATCAGGGGTGAGAGAGGGCATCCCTGGCGGGTGCCATTAGTTATGCGGTATACATCTGATAATACATTAGAATTGAAGACTCTTGCAGTGGGCTTTGTGTATAGAGCCATGATTGCTTTAGGTATCGTGCCTGCCAGGCCGAATTTTAGTAGAGCCGCATCCAGAAACCCCCAATGTACCCTATCAAATGCCTTTTCGGCATCGAGTATCAGAACTACAGTGGGGGTTCCTCTAGACTCAGTCACCTTCAGTAAATTAAACAGTCTTCGTCTGGTGCTTTTCTGCCTCTCACAAAGCCCACCTGGTCAGCTCCTATCAAATGAGGCGTAATTAAAGCTAATCTATTCACAATCATTTTTGCATAGAGTTTTAAATCTGTGTTTAGCAGTGAAATAGGTCTAAAGTTTTGTGGACTGTCCGGTCTCTTCCCTGGTTTAGGCAGAGCAATGATAGTGGCTTGCAGCATCTCTTCGGGAAAAGAGGCAGTCGTGACAGCATAGTCGAATACTTTCCGTAAGTGTGGTGTGAGAATTGAGGCGAAGGCTCGGTAGTATTCCGCCGAAAATTCATCACTACCTGGTGATTTAGATGTTCGGAGTTTCTGTATTGTGGACATAATTTCTTTCTCTAAAATAGGGGAGTTTAAGAAATCTAGGTCAGCCTCAGAAATCTTTGGAAGTGTCACTTTGTCTAAGAATGATTGTATGCTATCTGTGTTTGGTTGCAGGGGTGGTGGGATCAGCTGCTAGGTTGTATAGGTCGCTATAGTATTTTTTGAAGTCATTGGCTATATGTGTAGGGTGGAATACTGTGTTCCCTGAGTGGGGGTCTATTATATGAGATAATCTAGAGTGTTGCTGTCATTTCCTAATATAGTTAGCCAGTAGCTTCCCTGCCCTGTTACCATGTGCATAACAGGTGGCCTTATATCGTTTCAGTGAGGTTGTGTGCTCTTCTAGAAGTGTTTGCCATATCTGGTGTCTACAGTTCGTTAGATCTTGTGAATTGGCAGGGGAGGGGTTTTGTTTATTTTGTGTTTCTAGTGTTCGTAGGGTAGAGATGAGAGTATTTAGTTTGGTAGCCTTCCGCCTCTTTTCCCTTGCTGCTGCCTGTATTAGCAAACCTCTGCTGTATGCCTTGTGGGCACACCACAGAGACATTATGTTAGTTTCAGCATTGTCACTAATCTGAAAAAAATCTGTAAGTTTAGTAGTTAAATGTCCCTTATAATTCGCATTAGAGAGCAATGATATATTATTCCTCCACAGATAAGCAGGGGTGTAGGATTGCTGTTCATCAATTGGTCCAACCATGTTATGTCGTGGATTTTAACTTCCACGGTACGTTGTAATAGCGACAGATCTGAAACGATCAAGTCAATCCTGGAGTAGGAATTATGCGGGGCTGAAAAGTGTGTGTAGTCCCTTTCAGATGCATTGATGCACCTCCACGTGTCGTATAGGTTGAGGTCATGTAAAAGTGACTTTACTTCATATCTACAGTGGTGTGAAAAAGTGTTTGCCCCCTTCCTCATTTCCTGTTCCTTGTTTGTCACACTTAAGTGTTTCGGAACATCAAACCAATTTAATAGTCAAGGACAACACAAGTAAACACAAAATTGTAAATGAAGGTGTTTATTATTAAAAGTGAAAAAAAATCCAAACCATCATGGCCCTGTGTGAAAAAGTGATTGCCCCCCTTGTTAAAACATACTATAACTGGGTTGTCCACACCTGAGTTCAATTTCTCTAGCCACACCCAGGCCTGATTATTGCCACACCTGTTCACAATGGCATCACTTAAATAGGAGCTGCTTGACACAGTAAGGTCCACCAGAAGATCCTTAAAAGCTACACATCATGCCGAGACCAAAGAAATTCAGGAACAATTGAGAAAGAAAGTAATTGAGATCTATCAGTCTGGAAAGGGTTATAAAGCCATTTCCAAAGCTTTGGGAATCCAGCGAACCACAGTGAGAGCCATTATCCACAAATGGCGAAGACATGGAACAGTGGTGAACCTTCAGGAGTGGCCGGCCGCCCAAAATTACCCCAAGAGCGCAGCGACGACTCATCCAAGAGGTCACAAAAGACCCCACAACAACGTCCAGGAACTGCAGGCCTCACTTGCCTAGTTAAGGTCAGCGTTCATGCCTCCACCATCAGGAAAAGACTGGGCAAAAATGGCCTGCATGTTCCAAGGAGAAAACCACTGCTGAGCAAAAAGAACATCAAAGCTCGTCTCAATTTCTCCACAACACATCTTGATGATCAAGACTTTTGGGACAACATTCTGTGGATGTCTGGGGCTGTTTTGCTGCTTCAGGACCTGGAAGACTTGCCGTGATAAAAGAAACTATGAATTCTGCTGTCTAAGAGATCCTGAAGGAGAATGTCCGACCATCTGTTCGTGTACTCAAGCTGAAACGAACTTGGGTTCTGCAGCAGGACAATGATCCTAACACACCAGCAAGTCCACCACCGAATGGTTGAAGAAAAACAAAATGAAGACTTTGGAGTGTCATAGCCAAAGTCCTGACCTGAATCTATTGAGATGTTGTGGTATGACCTTAAAAAGGCCGTTCATGATCGAAAACCCTCTAATGTAACTGAATTAGGACAATAAAAAGGCCGTTCATGCTCGTAAAACCTCTAATGTAACGCTTGGTTGCAGTTGTTGCTGCTAAGGGTGGCACAACCAGTTATTAGGTTTAGGGGGCAATCACTTTTTCACAGGGCCATGATGGTTTGGATTTTTTTTCACCTTTAATAATAAACACCTTCATTTACAAATTGCATTTTGTGTTTAGTTGTGTTGTCCTTGACTATTGTTTAAATTGTTTGATGTTCCGAAACACTTAAGTCTGACAAACATGCAAAGGAACAGGAAATGAGGAAGGGGGCAAACACTTTTTCACACCACTGTATGTATGCCCTTGTTTGATGAACAGTCCATGTTCCTGTCTAGCACACAATTATAATCGCCACACATGAGTAGTGCGTACAGGTTGACTATAGTGTACATTACATTGTTGAGCTTGCAAATCAATATAATATACCTGCCCTTGGGATCTGATATAACTTCATGTTGGGTGAATGCTATATTTTTATGCACTGCAATTAGTGTGCCTCTTTTTTTTTGATGTAGCACAGGCTTGGAACACATGCGGGAATGCCTTATCTGTGCATTTGGGTTGGTTATGCTGCGAGAAATGGGTTTCCTGAACACATAATATTTCTCCTTTCAGTTGTTTGGCTTCTTGCCATAATGCTCTGCTTTTAAATGGGCTGTTCAGTCCGTTTGCATTGATGTATATCAATTTAATAGTCATTATATACTTGTGCGTTCAATGCTGTGTATGTAGGGAATGTATTATAGAAGAAGTGTAATACATATTGATTACCTTTAGGTGGCAGCATTGGATAAGTGAATTGATGAGATTTTTTTTAACATAAAAACAGGTTGAACGTGTAAAACAACATAACGAGTGTGAAAAATTTCCGCTTGTTCACATTAGGGGACCTTGCTCCCAAGATCCAGCTTCTACCCAATCCAGGTATAAATGTGCTGTGAGCATACATCCTCTTCTACAGAGTCACTGTTGTTATTTACCTTTTTTAGCTTTTTGCCATTCTTGGGGTATTTTGTGGGATGACGCTGGGGTGTGGGGATCCTCTTCCTCAGGGAGAAGTTGCCATTGTCTAGACAATTTCAGGCCATTTTCTAGGTTTGTAATAACATAGGTTTTATCCTCTCTTGTGATTATGATCTTGGTTGGAAATCCCCAGGTGTTCGGAATTTTATGGTTTTGCAGGAGCTTAGTTAAAGTTGCTAGGTTCCTGCGGGTCTGCATAGTGTGTTGCGAGATATCTGAGTATACAGATATGTCAGCATAGGGATCCGGCAGAGGGGAGATCTTCCTAGAGAATCTCATCAGATCCTCCTTTACATGAAAAAAATGAACACGTGCAATGACATCTCTGGGTACTTTATCATGCAAGTGCTTGGGTTTGGGTAAGCGATGTGCACGATTTGTAAAGAGGGGGGGATACAACTGCGCAAACCAAAAAAGGGGGGGAGCTAAAATTAATCAGCTAATCAACAATAGCAACGACTGCCGCAGCCACCATCAAGGTGTTCACACACCAGCAATCAGTGAGAATAAATATATAAATAAATATATAAATAATGGGGCGCTAGCATAAAAATGGTATGAATAAAAAAGACTAGTTAAAAATGTAACAAGAGTGCATTAAAATTACTGATCGGATACAAAATGTGGCGCTATTAAAAGTCCACCACTCCAAGGGGAATCATCCAACAAGGGTGGCTCCAGACACAGCGTCCAAAGAAATTGATGAAATAAATCAAGGCGTATAGCATCAAACACTGAATAGAGCTATACAAACAGCATCCAACGAATAGATCAAACAATATAAAAATATAGAATCCACATCCCATGTGTCAAAATAAATAGATAAAAATAGTGCAATAAAACTATAAGTGGCAATAAATATTCAAGTGAAAAATAAATAATATATAAATAGCAAATAACGTGTAAATTGCAATAAACTAGTGCAAAAAGGCAATCCGTGAATAAATAGACCTGTGCATTTAAAAACAAAAAGCACAAATAAACCTGTGTTCAATAAATAAATAAATAAATTGCCGTGAGTCCAAGATAAAGGTGTTTGTATAAAGATAAAGATAAATCCTTTGACAAAGTCATGTGTGCATGACGTAACGCGTAAGGAGAGGAGAGCCTGGTGACGTTCAGTTGTGTGGGATCTCGGCCGGGAGCCCACACTGTTTTTATCCACCACTGCATTAACTCTGCATACACTGTAAGTTATCTGTAAGTTATCTGCTGCTTATTTATAATATATTTATAATAAATATATTATTATAATAAAGATTATAATAAATCTTTTGAAATACTACACAATGGAGCGATTCAATCTGTTTGCTCACATGTCCACCTGAGAGGAGCTGCCAGGGACGCAGCCAGAGGATAAGATTTGGAGGAGGTGGATGCCCAAGCCTATTAAGGTTGATTTTCCTTACCTATAAGGTAAGGGGTTGGGGGAAACAGCCTAGGATATCTGCATGAAAAGGAGCACCACGTTTATCTCTTAAAGACTATTATGAATACAAAACCCACCACTTCACCTGGAGATTACTTATGAATTGTGCACTATATATGGGAATACCTGTTTGATTGTACAGGACTTGTTTTCAATTTTAAACACCTTTATCTTGGACTCACGGCAATTTATTTATTTATTGAACACAGGTTTATTTGTGCTTTTTGTTTTTAAATGCACAGGTCTATTTATTCACGGATTGCCTTTTTGCACTAGTAATTTTATTGCAATTTACACGTTATTTGCTATTTATATATTATTTATTTTTCACTTGAATATTTATTGCCACTTATAGTTTTATTGCACTATTTTTATCTATTTATTTTGACACATGGGATGTGGATTCTATATTTTTATATTGTTTGATCTATTCGTTGGATGCTGTTTGTATAGCTCTATTCAGTGTTTGATGCTATACGCCATGATTTATTTCATTAATTTCTTTGGACGCTGTATCTGGAGCCACCCTTGTTGGACGATTCCCCTTGGAGTGGTGGACTTTTAATAGCGCCACATTTTGTATCCGATCAGTAATTTTAATGCACTCTTGTTACATTTTTAACTAGTCTTTTTTATTCATACCATTTTTATGCTAGCGCCCCATTATTTATATATTTATTTATATATTTATTCTCACTGATGTGCACGATTTACAATCACCTCCCTCTCTGGTATTTCAGGCAGCAATGCAGAAATAAATTCTTGTACATAGTTCCTGAGCTCTGCTGGCATTACATCCTCAGTCACCCCCCTCAGCTTCACATTGTTCCTCCTAGAACGGTCTTCCAAATCTGCCATTTTACTTTTAATAACTTGTATTTCATCCTCAGCTTCATTGTATGCATCTACAAGCTCATTATGGGCTACCGCAAACTCCCCCATTTTGTCCTCTGTGTGGGATACTCTGTCCCCTATGGCCGTCACTTCTGATTTAAGTTGTGTTGTGCATTCCATTATATCCCTGTGCAGAGAGCCCCTTAGAGTCACTAGCATATCTTTCATCTGGGTATCTGTTAATGGCTGATCCAGGGTGGGGCAATCATGCATATGGTCTATGAATTCCTTAGTGCTGTCTTGTGACATGTCATGTCCCCCTTGCTCACCTGGATACTTGTGTTCCTCCGATCGCTTTTGTGACGGCTTCTGCGGGCTCTGCACTGGTGATGTGCCTGTGGAGAGTCTGCTGGTGTACCCCTGGGATGAAGCTTGGTACCGGCTGTCCTGCTGGGTGTCCGGTTCGCCGCCACCGCGGCCGAAGCAAGGTGTAGGCCTCGGCGCCATCTTGGGCCTTTCTTGCTCCAGGGCTGAAGAAATCAGTCAGCTTTCTCTTGTACATAGTGCCGGCAGATGGTAGCTGGTGTTTCAGGCAGTCTATATTAGCTCACAATGCCGTCTGGCTTCGCTTCTTGTTGATGGATTGAGCTGGATACTCCGGGAGCTCTCTCCTCATGCTGCCATCACCTCGGCTGCCGGCCACGCCCCCCACATGTGGTTTTTAATCATAATATTGTAAGAGCGATCCAGCTGTGTAGGTGGGGACACACGCTCAGCAAGCGGGTCATACATATGGCATCTTAAGCTGGGGGTATATAATCAAGAGAGGTGACTTCCGGGACACCTAATAGCTGAATCACAGGGAATTCTAAATAAAAAAATATAAAAGAACACATAACATGAGGGTAATATACCGCATATGAGCTATTGAATGTAGTGCTGGTAGAGAGGGGGATAGGGTAGGTACCAATCCGCATTTGGGATGTGCACAAGGTAAAATATAGATATCAACAATGGGTAAGGGCACACCATTACTAATAATGGTGGTTCTACCACTTCCGGAAGGAGATGGCCGACCAACAGTAGTAAACCACAATTAAGATGGCGGTTGCAGCACTTCCTGCGCGATGTAAACAATCAATGATAATATGAATTGGCAAGTACTGGCAGTATATAAGTAGGTCAGGGCATTACCCCAGCAGCTTCCTGATGACACGATTGTTTGCGAAACGCGTAGAAGATGCTGGGAAATTCGTGATGCGACTTCCGGTCTGAACAGGAGCGAAGCGTGGAGCGCATGAGAGCAGAGAGGGGAACATACGCTTGCACAGGCGGATCCCACATACACGGCTGGAGTAGCTCAGTGCCGGTGTAAGGCACACAAAAATGTGAGTGCAATATACAATGTTTTACTGATTTTAAATAAATGAAATCAAACTTATTACACTATGAGAGCAATCTATTCTTTTTGAGAGCGACATCTGCCCAAACTGAACCCTTGGAATAGGATATTGAGACAAACAGATTCAGGAGTGGTTATCCAGGCAATTAACCAAAGGCAAAAACTCACCTGGTTCTGGTGAGTGGCCATTTCATAAGAGGTGGTGGATTCACAATTAGGGTGACTTTCAGCATCAGAACATAGAAGATTTTTTCACTGTGGTGTCATATATTGGACATTATTTATGCATTTTTTTGCACAAATTTATTTGCATCTTTATATTTGATGCATGGTTAAACATATTTTTGATGCATTATTGATGGTATCCATGACAAATGTAATTTATCTATTGTTTTTTTTTGGGTATTAATTTGGGTTGTCACAATAATATACATTTTTATTTGTGTACGGTATTTTTTTTCAGCAAAAGGCACATAGCATGTATATATTGTAGTTTGCACACTACACTTATTTATTTATTTTTTATTTTTATATTAATTTATTTTTATGTTTCAAGCCCACAAAGATAGGGAGTAAATATGGTTATATATTAAGATTAGAGTGGCTGGTGCAGTCCCTCTTTATAATATTTGTTAACAGGATTACATGTTTTAAATGCCTATACAGTGAATAAAGTATAACTAAACATAATCACTAAAATCTAAAACTATTACTGGTGAGTGTGCCTTAATGGTCATGGTTCACATATATCCTGTTATGTTTTAATTATTATTATTATTATTATTATTTTTCACATACAGGTTAAAAATGTTCTGGCCTGATGATTATTTAAGCCCCCCAACACATTATATATATATATATATATATATATATATATATATATATATATATATATATATATATATATATATATATATATATATATATATATATATATATATATAATATATATATATATATATAATATATTCTGAAAGAAGAGGTCCTGTAGAATAACATAATACATACATAGTGGTAAAAAATTTGTTAAAAAGGCAGTGGGGTCTGTTTCAGATAATGCACCTCATCCCAAATTTTATAACAAAGGTAAATAGATGAAAGGAGCGGGATTATTGTGGTGCAAAAATAATGAATGAAATAATAATATTAAAGAAGTACATATAACGTTTATTATCACATAGCATAAATAAACAACCAAAGTTACACAGTACAAGGCAGAGCTCCAGGGGAGAGAAGGGGAAGGGAATAGGCCAAATACGGAATATCTATCCAGAGGTTCCCAAATATTGGATGGTCAACTAATAAGGGTTAATCCGATTATATCCAAAACCACCATAGTGACAATCCCAAATTTTATTTGGAATACATAAATTCAACCAATTAAGAGGCTACTCATTTATAAGAATGATTTAAAGCTAATATATTCATTGAGGCTAGGATATTTAGTAGCATCTAGAGAGTGTATCCAATTCGTTTCAAGTAACAATGTGATATTGATCTCGCCGCCTCGAGCATGTACCGGGACGTGCTCAAGCACGGAGAATCGAACCACACTGGAGTCAAAGTTGTGTTGGTAGCCAATATGTCTTTTAAGAGCAGTGGTACATAAGCGTTTAAACAATGGTAGCATATGATCTCTGATTGTTTTGAAAAATGGACGCTTCGTTTTGCCTATGTAAAAGCATCCACATCAGCATGTAGCTTGATAGACAACTCCTACTGATTTACAAGTCACATTGTGTCTGACTGTAAACAAATGGGCATTCGGTAATAGGGTATTGGTAGAATTAGAAAATAATTTCCTTTTGCTTTGCTTACATCTTCCACACAGGAATGTGCCCCGTTTGATCGATTTATCGATATTTTTTTACATAAAATGACTGGTTACAAGACGATTCTTCATGGAGGGTGATTTCCGATATGTAAATAGGGGATAAGGTTTTGTAAATTTCTGGATAACATCATCAGCTGTTAATAGTGGCCAATATTTCATCAAAATATCTTTCATTTGGGAATGCTGTCGCGAATACTGGGTAATAATACGGACAGAATGGTCTATAGATGAGGGTTTCTTAGAATGAATGATGTCATTCCTGTTTCATTTAGCCACTTTATTGAATGTCTTTTTCAATAAAGATTTACTGTATCCATGTTGGTATAATCTGGAATACAAGTCATGGGCGGCAGATCGAAAATCTGCTTCCAAGGTACAATTGCGTCTAAGATGCAAAAACTGACTGTATGGGATACTCTTCAATAAGGGCTTTGGGTGTGCACTGCTGGCATGTAAGATAGGACGGCTTTCGATAAAGGGAAGAATGAATAATACCAGTGTTGTCAACTTGAATCTGTAAATCAAGAAAATTAATGCTGGACTGATTACATACCATAGTAAAGGTTAAATTGTAGTCATTAGTGGCCAGTGAATCCACCAGCCGCAAGAGTTCATCCTTTGTTCCTGTCCAAAATAATACAATATCGTCAATGTAGCGATGCCACATTAGGACATGCTGCATTAACTCAGATGGTCCTTAGCAAATAAATCCCTCTCCCACCCCCCCAGGTACAGGTTAGCATAGGATGGGCACACTTGGTCCCCATAGCTACACCCTGTACCTGGAGGTAGTGGGAGGGACCAAACAAAAATATATTACGTGTCAGGATGAACTCGAGCAGCTGGAGGACAAACTGGTTGTAAGATTCAAAAGTTGAACCTCGTTCCTTCAATTGGGTTTGAATGACTTGAATACTCTTCTAATGCGGTATTGAGTTGTATAAACTCTCTACGTCGAGAGCCACTAACCATGTGTCAGGGGGAGTTGTTTTACATCTAGAATACGAAGTAAAACAATTGTATCTTTTACATACGAAAACAAAGATATCACATGTGGATACAAGTACTTGTCAACTAAGGCACTTGCATTCTCTGTCAATCCCTGACAACCTGACACAATGGGTCGACCCGGAGGATGATCCAGTGATTTATGTACCTTAGGCAACTAATAAAATGTCAGTGTTTTGGGATTCTTAACATTCAAATACTTCCAAGTGTTCAAGTCAATAATTCCTTGTTGGTATGCTTTAAAAATTAGACCATAATATTCAGCATTGAAGTTGTCAACTACAGTTTTCCATATGGGACGATACCATTGACGGTTGTCAAGGATGTCCAGGCACATATTTTCATAGGCTTGGACATCCATGACCACGACATTGCCCCCCTTGTCAGCCGGCTTGATAACCAAGCCCGGATGACATTGAAGGTCTTTTAAAGCAGTACGGTGTTTGAAGGATAAATTGTACAATTGTTGGTCATCCAACTCTAAATTTTTTATCTCAGAGGTAATTTGTTGGACAAATGCCCAAATATTTGGGTTGGCCTGAAGCAAAGGAAATTATTTTCTAATTCTACCAATACACTATTACCGAATGGCCATTTGTTTACAGTCAGACACAATGTGACTTGTAAATCAGTAGGAGTTGTCTATCTAGCTACATGCTGAATGCTTTTACATCGGAAAAATGAAACGCCCGTTTTTCAAAAGAACCAGAGGTCATATGCTACCATTGTTTAAACGCCTGTGTACCACTGCTCTTAACAGACATATTGGCTACCAACACAACTTTGACTCCAGTGTGGTTCGATTCTCCACGTTCCGGTACATGCTTGAGGCGGCGAGATCAATACCACATTGTTACAACTTGAAACTAAGTGGATACACTCTCTAGATGCTACTAAATATCTTGGCCTCAATGAATATATCAGCTTTAAATCATTCTTATAATTGAGTAGCCTCTTAATTGGTTGAATTTATGTATTCCAAATAAAATTTGGGATTGTCACTACAGTTGTTTCGGATATAATCGGATTAACCCTTATTAGTTGATCATCCAATATTTGGGACCCTCTGGATAGATATTCCGTATTTGGCCTATTCCCTTCCCCTTCTCTCCCCTGGAGCTCTGCCTTGCACACTCGCCGCTCTTTATAGGTTCAGGCTTTCCAGCATAACTGTCAGGCTTGTGTGTATGCTAAGCCGGCGGTTTATTTATTTATTCTTTGTAGAATCCATTTGATGTAATGGTATTTGTATTCCTACATATCTTCTAATTGATGTTTTGTGTATTTATCATTACTTTTAAAGAGTTTATTATACAGTTGATTAAACCTATGCTATTAAGCATTTGTTTATAAACAATGTAACAGTACTGTTGATGCCTTATGTGTATTTATATTGTAAAATTTGTTACTCCTTTATGTATTTTTGGATATTTGTCTGCTGCGGGGTTTGTGGTTGGCCACTCTGGGGATGGACACTGACGGGTGCATGTGGTTACCCCCCTTTGGGGGTGTTCCCTTGTGATCCGATCCTTTGCCGTGTATTCCTTATATCCACCCCCCTATCCACTTCTCAGACATTGGGCTGTTCTCCCTTTTACCCCCCCCCCCCCTCATTTTCATCCTTGCGTTTAGGCGTATTGGAACCGATCCCATATGTGCATGGATGTTCCTTTACCACCAGTGACTGTATGGACACCCAAGGGCCCCTTTAGTGGAAATCGGGCCCGCCTTATCGACCACTCCCCTGCTTACCGTCCACTATTTTAAAATCTATGTATGTTTACACTATCCTATCATTTTTTTAAATCCATCTATTCTTCCAATCCCATTGTGATTGGTGCCGGTCTTCGTCCATGCCCCTCTGCTGTTATTTGTTAACATTAAGGTGACATGTTTGACGAGACGCATGGCACCGTGGGCATTGAAGGCTCACATTGTGGATTCGGAGCATGTGCAGTGCCCGTCTCACGTCCGCTCTCGCTCTGCGATGACATAGGCACGCCGAGCGGGTGGGGGTATAAATAACACCTGAACCAGACACTTTTTGCTGATTCCACGGAGGCGCTGTATCTGTGACTCAATTGTAATAAAGGTTAGTACTTGGATAAGGGATGACTTGCTCAACACTTTCCCTCCTAGTCCGAAATGACTACATTTTATCTTAGTGCTTTCTTTTTTCCATTTCTTTTATTACTCTCTAGGGCTCTCCATCTGGTGAACCATTTCTGATCCGGGGTCCACTAGTTCAGGCATTGCTCCTGCGCTGGTGAGATTCATGATGTATCTAAATCATTATTGACTCATCTTTAACTCCTACTGGGTAAGCAGCTTAGCAATCCCTTGCTAAATATCTTATGCAGTGTTTATTACTCCATTTTGTTATTTCCTTATTAGATTAAAAAACCTTTGCCATATTCTCATTGGTACCCGTATTATTTTATTTTAGTCTCTGCACACCTATTTACAATTTTGGATTCAACTCAGATCAGTTTTTCCTACCTAGTGGTTTTCTCAGTGCTTTTTAGGGGTATATATGCAATCCTTTGGATGTGTTGTTGGTTATGTTATCTGGGTGATGTGTTGCGAATCCATGACATCTTCCACCGGGTGGGAGTTGGCCTTTTCAGATCGCGCAGCATTCAAGTGATACCCATTATACTATTGTACTTTTTTTCCTTTTTTATAGAACTATTTCCTTTTTTTCACTACTGGTCATATCCTATATCCCCCGAGGAAGCCATTGTTATGGTAAAACATGTAGGGAAGATGTGACCTGTCAGCACATCAAGGCCTTCTACCATCTGGCCTTACAATATAATCGATTGTGCTTTCTAAATGAACCCTCTTTTAATCGAACAATTTGTACTGTGTAACTTTGGTTGTTTATTTATGCTATGTGATAATAAACTTTATATGTACTTCTTTAATATTATTATTTCATTCATTATTTTTGCACCGCAATAATCCCGCTACATACATAGTGCTGTTGGTAGATGGTCACTCTTTAAAATATTTAAAATAAATGATGCTGTGGTCACTTCTAATGTGCCGGTTTGTTGGTATCTGCTGTACAACCTCCCCATACTGAGCACCATCTATTCAGCTGATCCTGGCTTCTTCCATGGAGTCACCTGTTTATCCAGCTGTGCTTAAGGCTCTATTATTACACTACTATTAGGTATGCTTTTGCTGTCATCTTTACAGTGTCACAGTGAGCTTTTTAACACAGCATCAATTATTTTAACCACTTCAGCCACAGAAGGATTCACCCACTTCCTGACCAGGCCATTTTTTGCAAAATGGCACTGCGTCACTTTAATTGACAATTGCACAGTCGTTATATTGCAGGATATTTGCACAACAACCGTATATTTTCGTAAAAAATTTAAAAAATAAAATTGCCTTTAGTGCACATAAACACAATAATACCCATTTGTTTTGTAAAATATAAAAGATGAGATTGTGTTAATTAAATAGACAGAAGCATGTAAATCTATAATACCCAAACTATAGTCCAAAGCCAAGGCTTTCAAAATCCGTACAGCTTTAAACCTTAAGCAATGGCCCTAGAATAATTCTGCTCATTCATGTGTTAATACCCAATTTGTTTTATGCAACTGTTGTTTAGATATGCATGTGTGTTGTAGGCATGCAATTTGTTTTACAAATGCACATAAGGGGGCTGGATATATATTTTTTTTTTTGTATAGATTTTATTCAGTTTTATTTTATTTATTTCAATCTTATTTTATTGTAAATTAATTATACACACTAAGACATTTTTACACATTTACATAGTCACTTATTTGCACAATCGATTAATTATTCCAGCATAATTCTTGTTGATGTCTTTACACAAACTAACAAAAAATGGACACGACAAGACAATAAATATAACAAACCAACCTAAAAAAAAAAAAAAAAAAAAAAAGGGGAAGGAACAGAATCTTAAACATCTCCCCCAGATCCTCTCCCCTTCTTTTCTTTTCCCCTTTTTCCTCTTCTTTTCTCTCTCTTTCTCTGTGTCGAGGCTCTAACCACTATTACAATGGTCCGTGTTATATAATTTGGTTTGATTCTCTATAGATCCTCCATGGGGCCCATATCCGCATACACTCCTCTTGTGTATCTAATTCATATGCTAGAAGCTTTTCTAAACTTTCTATATTGTCCATTTCTATTGCCCATTCCAATATTGATGGAGACTGCGATGAACGCCAGTGCCTCGGTATAACCAGTCTAGCTGCTGTCAACCAATGACCGAGAAGACTTTTTTTTTTTTTAATCTTTTTATATGAACCTGGTAATATAGAGAGATGAGCGCATTTGGTCCAGGTTTACTGAACACATGTCATCAAGAGAAAACTCGTGTAACTCTCCAGAGGTTCATGATATCCTGAGCTTTCTTCAGTCTGGACCCTATAATTGTAGTTTGAGGCGTATTTGATAGTTCCTCCCCTATAATTGTAGTATACATTTGTGTGACCTTTTCCCAAAAACTATAGATTTGGGGGCATTCCCACCAGATATGGAGCAGTGAGCCCCTATCCGTATGGCAACGCCAGCATATGTCTGATTTATCTGGGTATATACGCTGTAGTGCTACTGGGCTCCAGTACCACCTTGTAAGAAGCTTATAGCTTGTTTCTTGTGCTTTAATTGCTGCTGACAAACCGTGGGTTAAATTAAATGACTTCTTCCATTCTTCGGCCTCAATTTGAACATTGATCTCTTTCACCCATTTATTTATAAATTCCGGTGGCTCAGAGTAAAATTTTATAATAAAGATCTTGTATATCGTTGAGAGGACGTGTTTTGGTTTGGAGTCTTGTAACAGGAGACTTTCAATTTGGGTTAGCTCTCTATCTAAGGATCTATTTGATGGGATAGAGGACAAGAATGACATTAATTGCCAATATTCCAACCTTTGTATACCTGATGGTTGTTGCGAGGGAATACGTTTTGTAGGGGAGGGACTCTTCCCTGGTAAAGAGTCTGACCCAGTCTTGGATGAGACTCTTTGTTCCAGATAAGAAAATGAGTGCGATTAATTGCCGGTGGGAAATTAGGGTTGCCAAATAACGGGGTCATTGGTCCGTTAAAAGAGGACAATTCAGGCTGTATAGCTGTTTTTGTCCAGATTTTCAATAAGTGGGACGTGAGGGGAGGCATATTTTTTTGTAGTTCTCGACCGATATCTCTGATAGATAGATCTATCCACGGTAGCACCTTAAGGTCCAGTTGGTTCAACCCCTGCTCTATTGATACCCATTGTTTAGTTTTGGAGTGATGGAACCAGTTCACTATTCTCGTCAAAACTGCCGAGACGTAGTAATAATATAGCTCCGGTGCACCTGCTCCTCCTTTATTTTTTGGGGATAATAATAGTTTCTTGTGTAATCTAGGTTTCTTGTATCCCCAGATAAATTTTATAAAGGCTGTCTGTAAATGTGAACAAAAAGATCTAGGGATGTGCACAGGGATGGTTTGGAAAAGGTATAAGAATCGCGGTATTATATCCATTTTTAATATATTAATCCTCCTGAACCATGAATGTTGTTTAACATCATATTTTTTCAAATCTAGTAGAGTACGTTGCAAGAGAGGAATATAATTCATTAGATATAGGTTGGATGGGTCGGATGGAATTTTAATATTTTTTTTTTTTTTTATTGAAGAAGTTTCACATTACATGTAATCAAACATAAATCAAAACATCTTTACATTCCATTACAAACTTGAAACGTACTGTTGTATTGTAATAGTGACATCAAAAATGCTTAAAAGATGCTAAAGTAATATAAACAATCTAGTAAAAACTTTATAACCCTGCAAGAGCCAAAAAAAACTGCAAGACTGTTAGAGGTGTTGTCGACCTGAAAAGGAGTGTGAGTCATATGGAGGGCTCTATATTGACTAACACCGAAAAAATTTCCGGAAAGATCGGGTATTTCACCTCTGCACCCATACATCCCTGTAGGGATCTAACTGAGTGTGAGTGGAGGATACATCTGCTCAATATAAAGTTGTCTTATTGTTGGTTTCCCAAACGTAATATGCAGTTGATTATGCCTCCTAAAATGTTTTATAATTGAAAAAACAGAAGTGCATACAAAAATATAGCGTTACGATGTCTCCAACAAACTGACAAACGCATAGTGATAAGAAAGTTGAAACAAATATTAGTCCATGGAAAGAGTGAGCACATTGTGTACTTAACTAAGGCATCAAGGTCTAGGTATAAATCTTGACTGGTTGCCATTAGGTTGGAGAAGAAGATTGAGCTGATCAACTACGTCCCCAGTACTCTCCGACACCCCCATGGGGATCATACTGTGTCAGAGGGGGCCGGAGCTGATTCCCACCAATAATGCGCATTATCTCAACCAGCAAGGATAAGGCAACCATGCGCGGTCGTCAGGCAGCAGATCAAACACTGCGTGGTCTACCACCTGAGAACCTTCTATATTCATCTAAGCTTATCAGGAACACCTGTGTCTCGATATTGTCCCTGAAAAACTCTGACCGGAAATATTTCCATAATGGAATATTATAATTCAAAAGAAAATAGAAAAGAAGAGAAACATAGAGAGAGGAAAAGAGAAGGGGGTAGAGTAAGAGAGGGGAAGGAGCACCATTACCCGTCCGCATGACGAGTAATGTTCATGACAAGTAGGGAAAGTTGGATAGTCCCATTAGTCTGGCCCACGGTTCCCAGGTGGCTTCAAATTTTTCTGATGAGTCCTGTAACAGACTGGTTAGTTTTTCTTGAGACATTACCCACGAAATTTTCCTTTTAGCCATTGAGAGAGGTACGGTCTGTGTTTTCCAGGCCCTAGCAATCGTGAGCTTGGCTCCTAAAAGCACGAACTGAACCAATCTATTAGAGGGTTTAGAAATGTGTGGGATGGGTTCATGAAGAAGGGCCACCAAGGGGGACCTGGGAACTGAAGAACCCACCAATTTATCTATCATATTGAAGATTTTTTTCCAGAATGATCGAATCTTCGGGCATTCCCACCATATATGTGACATTGTACCTAAAAGCTGGCATCCTCTGAAGCAAAGGGGGCTGGAAGCCGGATACATTGAGGCTATTCTGAAAGGTGTGTAGTACCATCTGGTCATCACTTTTAGACCAGCTTCCATCAATGTGGTATTAAGAATTCCCCGGAATGATTTAGCGCATGCAGAATGCCATTTCTCTTTGGTCCAGAGGAAATTAAAGTCTGTTTCCCAGGCGACCATAAAGGACGTCTTGGAGACAGGGGCAGTAAGTGATGTGTAGACCGTGGAGATCCCCCCCCTCTGGTCCATGGCCTGACCGCACCATATTTCGTAATCCGTGAATGCTGGCGTGTTAGAATTGTTTTTACATAGGGATTGCAAAAAGTGATGAATTTGATAGAACCGAAATAGTTCAGAGTTGGGGAGATCAAGTTTTTTAATGCAGTGTTTAAGAGTAAGCGGTCCAGCAGCTGTGAAGAAGTGACCTATTCTATATAGACCTTTATCGACCCACCATTTAAAGGCCAGAACGTTTCTACCTGGGGGGAATTGTGGGTTGTTAAATATGTGGGTCAAGGGTTTATATGCAGAGACAAGAGAAGGCGAAGAACGTAAGGAGTCCCATAGGGCGAAGGAGTGAGACAGTGTAGGGGAGAGAATCGGGGGCCTATTCTTTTGAGGGGTCCACAATAAGAAGTCTAGAGTAAAGTGGGGAACAGCGTGTTTTTCAATTTGGATCCAATCAGGTTTCTCGAATTTGGAATAAACCATTGATATTTGGGCCAGCCTGGCTGCTTGATAATATCTATATAAATGAGGAAGACCCAAGCCCCCTCTTTTCCTATGCGCATAAAGGATTCCCTGGGCCAATCTGTACCCTGCCTTGCCCCAAACAAACTTCAGAAGCTTACTTTGGAAGGTTTTGATGTGGTCTTTCCTAATGGGAATGGGAAGGGATCGAAATAGATACAGTAATCTAGGAAGTAATGTCATCTTGATGGCATTTATCTTTCCTAGCCATGAGATGGTATGTTGTGCCCAGTTGCGCAGGTCTGTTTCTAATTTACGATACATGGGAGGATAGTTGTGACTGTATAGACTTTCAATCTTAGCTGTGAGGTTAATACCCAAGTATCTGATGGAAGATTCACTCCACTGAAATTTAAAGGATTGTTTCAGGAGCTCTACTGTGGGGGAGTCTAGGGAGACATTCAGAGCATGCGATTTGGAGTAGTTCACCTGAAGGCCCGATAACGTAGAAAAGGAGCTTAGCAAAGAGCATAGATTGGGAAGAGAGATAATGGGGGATGTTATGAAAAGCATAATGTCGTCCGCAAAGAGGCCACATTTATGAGTTTGGAGACCACAGGAAACCCCTTTAATGTCCGGGTTTTGTCTAATTGCTATGGCCAGCGTCTCTATTGCGATTGCAAAAATTAGTGGCGACAATGGACATCCCTGTCTGGTTCCCTGTCGTATCGATATGGGTTTAGAATAAAAGCCTTGGATCCTAACTTTTGCGGAGGGAGAGGAGTAAAGCGCCTGTATGAGACCCATAAATCGCGGACCGAATCCCCATCGATGTAGTATGGTGAAGATATAGGGCCAGGAAACTGAATCAAAGGCTTTTTGAAGGTCTAGAGATAGAAGCATTCCCGATTGTTTGGGGCCACCATCCCAATTAGTTTGGAGAATAGACATGATATCTATTGTCCTCCGTATCTGGTCTGGACCTTGTCTACCCGGAATGAAACCCACCTGATCCTTATGAATGTAAGTATTGATAAAGGTTGCAATGCGGTTGGCGATAATTTTAGTTAGGATCTTGACGTCACAGTTAATTAAGGAGATGGGGCGGTAGTTCCCAACTTCTTCCGGGTTTTTGTTCGGTTTTGGGATAACTGCGATAAATGCAGCATTAAGCTGAGGATCAAGTGGGTTACCTTTCGTTGTGTAGTTAAAGAATTTAGATAAGTATGGGGCTAAAATGCCAGCAAACTTTTTGTAGTAAGGGTTCGACAGGCCATCTGGCCCAGGGGCAGAGCCGGTCTTCAGAGCTTTTATTGCATCTAAGACTTCCCCTTCTGTGAAAGGGGCTTCTAGACTATCTCTGTGATCGGTGGATAGATGGGGGATGGGGAGATTGTCAAGGAAAGCGTGTATGGTGGAGTCCATTGAGGGGGTAGACGGTGAATAAAGTTTGTTGTAGAACTCATAAAAAGAGTTCGTAATCTTGGAGGGATCTGCTGTTGTGCCCTGGCCTGGGATGCATATTTTCGGCATTGTGTACGTTTTCAGTTTTGGTGTCAATTTGGAGGCCAACAAGGAATCCATCTTGTCGCCTTGTGTGTAGAAACGATTTTGGGACCAGCGGATTTGTTTTTCAGCTTTGGCTGTGAGAGCTAGGTTGAGTTCTAACCTGGCTTTGTCAAGCTGAGGAATCAAAGAGGGAGAGAGGTTCAGTTTGTGTTGTGCCTTGAGTGTAGTGTATTCAATTTCTAATCTTTTGATGTCTGCTTCCCTTTCTTTCTTGATGGAGGAGGCAATTCTGATGAATTCCCCTCTAATAAAGGCTTTATGAGCTGCCCAAAGCGTTTCATCCGAAACAGCCCCCTGATCATTGAATTTGAAGTATTCCTCAATTGATTTTGTCAACATTGTTACTCGAATAGGATCAGAGAGAATGGATTCATTGAGTCTCCACTGTCTCTGATCTGGTCGGTTGTAGTGGGATTGAAGAGTCATAATCACCATGGAGTGATCAGATAAGCTAGAGTCTGCAATGTGAGATTTCAAAATGAGCGGGATAGTTTGTGATCGGACCAGGAGATGATCAATCCTGGTGTATGTGTTGTGTGGGTGAGAGAAATGGGTGTAGTCTCTTCTATTGGGGTTCAATTCCCTCCAAACGTCCGCCAATCCTTGTGCGTGTATCAGTTTTGCTATCTTAAGGCTTTCGTTGGAAGGGCGGGTAAGCTGTGCATTCAGAGGTCTAGACTTGTCCAGTCCTTGATCAAAGGCCACATTAGAGTCCCCCCCAAATATGACCGTACCCTCAAGCAGTGGGGATAGGGTTTGAAGGAGGCATCTGAAAAAGGCTGCTTGTCCCTTATTAGGAGAGTAGTAGGAAATTATGGATTACAGCTGACCCTCAATAGTGCCTTTGACTAATAGATATCTACCCTGTGGGTCTTTCATATCCGAGATCCAATTGAAATTACATGTCTTCGCTATGGCCACTGCAACCCCTTTGGTTTTATTTTCCGCATTGGCCATAAAGAATGTAGGGAAATGTGAGTGAATGAATTTGGGGCTATAGCTCGTGGGGAAGTGGGTTTCTTGCAGAAGGACGATGTCCAATTTAGTCGTTTTATATGTGTTAAATATTTTTTTGCGTTTTAGGGGTGAATTCAATCCCTGTACGTTATGGGTGGCTACCCTTAAAACCTTATGTGTGTGATCAGCCATGGACCTGTGAGGGGGAGAAGCTGCCCGAGCCCGCATCACCTACCTTCAATGGGGATTTGTGTAGAGATGTCATATGAAGGAGCGTTGCACCTTTCCTGCTGGCAGCGTTCTTTCGGTACTGACCTCCGCGAGATGGTTCTGAAAAACAGAGAACGGGTAAGTAGTGCTCCAGAAAGGGGGAGAGGAAGGAGAGAGAGAGAAAGAAAAAGAGAAAAAAGAGATAAAGGAGTCTACTCCCACCCAGGCGAGAGAGGGCCCGGGGGAGAGCAACATCCTCGAAGGTCATCTCACCAAAAATCGTGAGATGACAGGAAAAATCCAAGCACCGACCGCAATGGTCGGTCAGCCTACCACCCTGACAACCGAAGTGGTCAAAGAAGTAGGAGGAGGCGCATGTGAACCACGCAGCCCCTATGCGCCCTAAAACCTACTACAATTGTGGCTAAACAGAAAACATTCACAGAAAAGCAGGTTGTGATAATTGGTAAACATACATACCACCCATGGGGCTCGCCAAGCCCCAAAAACACCAAACCCCCCCCCCCCCCCCCTCTCGTAAGAGGGGAGAGAGGAGAAAAAAAAAAATTTTTTAGTAAAAGTATATATAAAATGAAATGAAATTAAAAAAAAAAAAAAAAATAAATAAAAAGAATAAGGGGAGAAGCCAGGACCTACGTCCTCGAGGGAGACTAGGTAGACCCTATGGGAGCCCAGAACTACCCCCGATTAACAGATGACACAGGTGAAGACCATTCCTAGTCATAAAAAAAAAAAAAAAAAATTTAGGAATGGTCCAGTGGCCAGGGTGGAAACCAGTTTTAGTTATTAAAGGAGAATCCCGTTCAGGTGGGGCTATTGTGTGATGGTCTTCTGGACTTGTT
Source organism: Lithobates sylvaticus (assembly GCA_028564925.1). Classification (NCBI taxonomy): domain Eukaryota; kingdom Metazoa; phylum Chordata; class Amphibia; order Anura; family Ranidae; genus Lithobates; species Lithobates sylvaticus. The sequence continues at coordinate 183,143,273 of CM053038.1, forward strand.
CTTGTTCCATAAAGGATTCGGGGGGCTCGACGGGAGCGGGCGTTTGTTGGCTCCTGGGAGGGATGGAGAGGCTTCCGTTTCCATTTCCTGTGAGATGATTTTTAGATTAAGAAGTAGTTGTTCACCCGATACGAAGGTGGAAAAAGAGTGTTGCTGACCCTTGTAAGTGAATTTAACCGCAAAAGGGAAGGCCCATTTGTACTTAATGTCCTTCTGGGTCATGGCTGTCAAAAGCGGTTTAAGAGCTCTTCTTCGTTGAATGGTAGAGGGGGAGAGATCTGCAAATATCTGGACGGGATGACCTTGGCAGGTGATCTGGGGAAGAGATCGGGCCTGTTTCATCACGGACTCCTTTACAGCGTAGTAGAGCGGTTTGGCAATGATGTCCCTGGGAGAGCCGTCCTTCCTGGGTGGGCCTAAGGCTCTGTGTACCCTGTCTAATTCAAGGCGGGCTGGCGGAATGTTCGGCACGAGCGATTTAATCAAGTCTTGTGTGGCAGTGGAAACATCAGTAATCGATTCAGGCAGGCCTCTGATTCTAAAGTTCAGTCTCCGAGACCTATTTTCCAAGTCGTCAATGCGTGAAAACGCAGTGTCCAGTTGGTCTTGTAGGGTTTGGATGAGGCCTGAATTCTGAAAGGTTACTGCAGCCGTCTGTTCCAGTTTGTCTTCAATGGCGTCCATCCTAGAGCCAATGTTCTGTAGGTCCGCTTTGATTTCTCCTGTAATGGCGGCAGCGTTAGCAGTGAGAAGTGTAGAGAATTTAAGGAATAGATCATCCACTGAGATCTGAGGAAGTTGTGAAATGGGTCCATGAGGGCCAGAAGCTGACATGTCTTGTGGGCCTGCAGGGAGAAAGGTCTGATCCCCAAATGAGTGACTGAGCAGGGATTCTGTGGAAGCAGGGGAGAGATTCTGAGAAGGAGTTCCGGAGCCACATGACCCTGGGGATAAATGTGGGAAAGCAGAGGAATTCCCAGCTTTGTGATCTGGAGTTGTATCCAAATGTAGATGTGCGGTCATGGAGACTGTAGCAGCCATGGCGGCCATCTTGGGATACCCAAATTGTGAGGCGGCCGAGAATTCAGGTTTTAAGTTCCTCCTGACCCCAAATTTCTGCATATAGAGGGCTTCCTATAGGAGATGGGGTATGGTGTACCTGCACAAGTGACCTCCAGCTGCGATCCGCGGGATGAATGAGCCCCTTTTTGTTTTAGAGAGATCCGGCGGCCATCTTGGAACACCCGTTTTGTGCTGCGGCTGCTGTGTGAGGCTAATTAACGAAGCAAGTGTCCGGAAAAGTATGTGGGGAGGGTCACCGGGTGGCGGGGGTCCCGGATGGCTATTTCAATGCCGTGATCTGCAGGACGGAAGACCCCTTCCTGTGTTAGAGAGGTCCGGCGGCCATCTTGGTACACCCCTCGTGTACTGCGGCCTCTGTGTGGGGCGAATGGCCGGAGCGGACAGCCGGAAAATTATGTGGGGAGGGTCACCGGGTGGCGGAGGTCCCGGATGGCTATCCTAATGCCGGTAAGTAGCGCTGGGTGGCTTACGGCGGGCGCAATAGAAGCTGTGTGGCGCGGAGCTCTCGGCTTAAGCGGCCATCTTGGAGCTCCCGCGCATGCGCCGGGTCGGATGGAATTTTAATACCTAAATATTTCAATGCTGATGAGCAAATTTTAAACAAGAAATTGTTTCTTATAACCGCAATTTGTTGTGGTGTGAGTGAAATATTAAGGATTTCTGATTTCTGGATATTAACTTTAAAGTTACTCAGGATTCCGAAACGCTGAAATTCAGATATTATAGAGGGCAATGAGATATGGGGGTTGGTAACATAAAGTAATAAATCATCAGCAAATAGAGCTAGCTTTATTTCATTTTGCTTAATCTTTATGCCGGATATGGATGGATTCTGTCTAATTGCTGTTGCCAAATACTCCATCACTAGAACATAAAGTTGGGGGGAAAGTGGGCATCCCTGGCGTGTGCCATTTTGTATACTAAAACTCGATGTCAGTGATCCATTAATCTTTATCCTGGCCATTGGGCCAGTATAAAGCGCCATAATTTTATTAAGTAGATTTGCCCCCAGACCCGTTTGTATTAGTGCTTGTTTGAGAAAAGGCCATCCTACCCGGTCGAATGCCTTTTCTGCATCGACTGAGAAAAGGCATACTGGTATTTTAGCTGTTCTAGCATGGTTCATTAATAAAAAAGTTTTAATCGTATTGTCACGTGCTTCTCTTTCTTGAACAAATCCTACCTGGTCTGTATTTACTTTATTTTATTTATCAGTTTTTTTACCAGTGTTGGTCATCTTACTTTAAAAAAGTAATTAGTTAAGTTACAAATTACTTCTCCCAAAAAGTAATTGCGTTAGTAACTCAGTTACTACATTGGAAAAGTAATTAGTTACGCAGCAAAGTAACTGACTTTTTTTTTAAATATTCTATACGCGTAACTAAGGGGCGGGTCTAGTATTACTGTAACCAAGGGGCGCATTTATTATTATTGTTATATATCATGTAACCAAGGGGCTGCTCTATTATTACTCTAATCAAGGGGCAGATCTGTTATAGCGTGTAAGCAAGGGGCGGGTCTATTATTATTATATCGTGTAAGGGGCGGATGGCTACAGAAGAGGACGAATGTTAAATTAATGGGCAGAGCTCGATATATAACAATAATAATAAATGCGCCCCTTGGTTACAGTAATACTAGACCCGCCCCTTAGTTACACGATAGACACCCCTTGCAGAGTAGCACGAGCATCGGGAGCGTGCGCCATCGCCTCGTACAATTACATGTTAACTGCACCTGCGTGGTGTAGAGTTCACTCAGAGCTGTTTAGGTTCGGCAATTTTCGGAAGCTCCATAGTCCTTCGTTGTGCAGTGACAAGCTCTGCGCCTTAACAGTACAGGGGGTCCTTATCCGGTGGGGGAACTTTTTCGGCAGGGCACTGGAATTACACTACTGCCATCTAGTGGCGGTAGATGTAATTGGGGTAACTAAGCCAAAGTAATGGGAACTGAGTTACCACGAGGGGAAAAGTAATCAGTTAGATTACTAGTTATCCTCTAAAGTAACTGCGTTAGGTAACTCAGTTTATTTTAACTCAGTTACTTACATCACTGTTTTTTACTTCACATTATTTTTCTTTATTTTTATTTTCACAAGAGGGTTAGTAAGCCCCCTACATGATAGCATTGTGCAGTGACAGGTTCAATTTCCATAGCTCTCAGGGGTTTATTAACCCCCTGATGTCTGACCTGCACTTTTCCTGAGTGTAGCCAAAACAGAAAGCCCTGATTAGCACCTATCACAGCAGCAGTCAGCGGTCTTCTGACAGCCATGAACCAGGATGCCTTTCCAGATTTGGTGTATAGAGGAGTGATTGGGTATTGAATTTCTCCTCTGTACAACCTGCTTGCCATAATAAAATAGCTTTTTGTGGTCTCAGGAGAGCTGCCTGGATCACATATATATAATAGCCATGAGCCTAATAATAAAAATCAAAACAAGCTCATGGCTGCTATTGGAGGTGTTTCTCTTTAGTATTGCAGGTGCATGTATTATCTGCAAAACGCCTTCTGAGGAAAATAATTAATGTGCAAAATATATTAAATGGATACAAACAACACATTAGGGTTGATTTACTAAAACTGGGGAGTGCAAAATCTGGTGAAGCTCTGCATAGAAACCAATTGGCTTCCAGTTTTTTTTTTGTCAAAGTCTAATTGAATTAGCTGAAGTTAGAAGTTGGTTGGCTGCATCAGATTTTGCATTCTCCAGTTTTAGTAAATCAACCCCAAAGTGTCTCTACAAGCTATTATCATGGTAGAAACCAAGAGGGCTTGGTGTTCTGGGGTTGGATTAGGTGTACCCCTCTTGGAGAGGTTCTAATTAAGTGAGGGAGACTAAGTGGATGTATACTGTATGTTGAATGCCTTGGTGCCAAAAGGTCTTAATGTGGAAATTGACATAAATTGTATTATTTGCAACTAACAATACTCCCCTTTATTAGTATGAGCTTTTAATACATTTAATATTTTAGTTAAATAGATAATTGTCCCTGAGAATTTAAGAGGGCGGCGATGAGTAGAGTTTTGTCTAAATGCCAATAATAATAGGTACTTCTCTAGTTTGTTACCTTCAACCAACCTGTATTGAATATGAGAGTGTTAACAATTTATTTTATTTATTTATATATGTTTATTTATATACTGCATGTTTTTAATGAATCAATTGACCACCCAAAGATTTACCCCCCTTCATGACCAGGCCATTTTTGCGATACAGCACTGCGTTATTTTTACTGACTATTGCACGGTCATGAAATGCTGTACACAAATAAAATTTGTAATATGTAATTTTTTTCCCACAAATAGAGCTCTCTTTTTGGTGGTATCACCAGTGTTTTTTTTTTTCGCTATAAACAAAAAAAGACTGAAAAATAAACGTGTTAGGTGCTTTTACTTGTGTCCCTGATGTTAGAGAAAAGCTATGCATTGTTTAACCGCTTCCCGACCGCCCACTGCATATATACGTCAGCAGAATGGCACGGGCAGGCAAAATCACGTACCTGTACGTGATCGTGCATTTGCCTGCCTGTGGATCGTGCGCGCGCCCCAGCGGCACGCTCGCGACCCGGTCGGGAGCTCCGTGACCCCGGCCGCGGGACCAGCGGACCGGGTTACGGAGCTGAAGAACGGGGAGAAGAACGGGGAGAAGTATGTGTAAACAAACCTCTCCCCGCACTTCCTACTCTGCCTGTCATTGATTGGCTGTTCCCGGTCATCGGAAAAGCCGATCAATGACGTCAGACGTCAGCCCCGCCCCCTAATGTAATAAAAAACACACACGTCACAGCCCATAACCCCTCCCCTCCCCCTAGTGGTTAACCCCTTCACTACAACTGTCATTTATACAGGAATTAATGCATTTAAATAGCATTGATTGCTGTATAAATGACAATGGTCCCAAAAATGTGTCAAAAATGTCCGATGTGTCCGCCATAATGTCGCAGTCACAATAAAAATCGCTGATCGCCGCCATTACTAGTAAAAAAAATATATTAATAAAAATGCTATAAAACTATCCCCTATTTTGTAAACGCTATAACTTTTGCGCAAACCAATCAATAATCGCTAATTGCGATTTTTTTTTAGCAAAAATATATATCGTATCGGCCTAAACTGAGGAAAAATTTTTTTTTTTTTTATATATATTTTTTGGGGATATTTATTATAGCAAAAAGCAAAAAATATTGCATTGTTTTCAAAATTGTCGCTCTATTTTTGTTTATAGCGCAAAAAATAAAAACCGCAGGGGCGATCAAATACCACCAAAAGAAAGCTCTATTTGTGGGAAAAAAAGGACGCCAATTTTGTTTTGGAGCCACGTCGCACGACCGCGCAATTGTCAGTTAAAGCGACGCAGTGCCGAATCGCAGAAAGGGGCCTGGTCCTTTGGCTGCCAATTGCCCGTGGCCCGTGGAACCTTCTGATGTGGCCCGCGACCTCCTGCTTTGGGATAGCAGGTTCTCAAGCCCAGATCGTGAGTTGCCGACTCGCCATCCCAGAGCATCAGTGTTTTAAATAAAGCCATCAGCTGCGGCGGGAGCAGAGCCGCATTTGCCGATGCTTCCTGTATAGCGCTGGCTCCTGTCCCAAGCGGAGTGATACCAAATGCATTCTGCCTGGGACAGCAACAGCCGGCGAAACCTGAATGGAAGACTGTTATTAAAGGTAAGTTTATTACTAAAAGCAGTGTATATATGGTCATATCTTTTCTGCAAGGGTTACTGGGCTGCTTTCAAACTGATCCGCAGGTGCAGCGCATTGCACCTTCGGGTTACCTGCACTGAGTCATAGACTTCTGTTATCATCTTCAGGTTTGGTGCGCTTTCAGAAAGTGCACCACACCTGCAGGATATAATAGACATTGATGGCAAAGTGCAGCTAACCTGCAGGAAAGCCACAGGTGCACTGTACTGCACCCGCAGTGCAGGTAAACTGACGCATATCAGCGTGAAAGCAGCCTTATGCCCCTTTCGCGGACCCACCATTTACCTCTATGGAGCGGCAGATGTAAACAGACTTGTGTCCATTTGCACCCACCAACCTCCAATCCGATCCACTAAAAAAAAAAAACAGAAGGGGATCCGTCCCCTTCCATCTGGTTGGATTGGATGGGGGGGCCCACAGAGTAGAGGGGGATGTGTCCATGTCCGCTCTGCATATACAGAGCGGACACGGATCTGTCTTCCATCTGCTCCACTTTTTGTGGCCTGCGACCAGTTACCAAGTTGCTTAAGTGGCCTTCGCTCTTCAAAAGGTTGGGCACTCCTGACTTAACCCCTTGATCGACCCCTAGTGTTAACCCCTTCCCTGCCAGTGTAATATATACAGTAATCAGTGGCTATTTTTAGCACTGATCGCTGTATAAATGTCACTGGTCCCAAAAAAGTGTCAAAAGTGTCCGATCTGTCCGCCACAATGTCGCAGTCCAACTAAAAATCGATGATCACCGACATTACTAGTAAATAGAAAATTATAATGAAAATGCCATTAATCTATCCCCTATTTTGTATTGCGATTTTCTTTTTTATACCAAAAATATGTAGAAGAATACATATTGGCCTAAACTGATGAAGAAATTATATTTTTTTTGGATATGAGGTGATCAAATACCACCAAAAGAAAGCTCTATTTGTGGGAAAAAAGGACATCAATTTTGTTTGTGTACAGCGTCGCATGACTGCGAAATTGTCAGTTAAATTGACGCAGTCCCGTATCACAAAAAATGGCCTGGTCATTAAGGGGGCAAATCCTTCCTGGGCTGAAGTGGTTAATGTAAAACCTTAGAAAACCTCTTATGTAACTGCAATGTGAGCTGGAGTTTGGCTTCGATCTGTTAGTGTATCTAATGTCGCATACACACGATCAGATTTTCTGGCAGACTTGGACCAGAGCTGTCGGGTGCATGCCACTTCCATTGCAAGTAAGAGAACCCGGAAGCATAGCCTTACGGCTTCACGCCTTGAACCCTACTGCTCCTGCACTTGGCTCTGCTCCTCTCTCCCACTGGCCCGACAGCTGGGGAAGGAGGAGGGAGCCCTGCGGTGACGTCAATATCCACAGCTGAGGCTCCCAAAAGTGGGAATAGGATACCTGTATAAGACAGGTATCCTGTCCCCCCTCGCCCCAAAAGGTGGCAAATGTGGCACCGGAGGGGGGGAGGAGTACAACGAGCAGAAGTTCCACTTTTGGGTGGAACTCCGCTTTAATGCATTCTTCACAGGTCCCAGAAGATTGCCCGGCTATTCAGGACGTGCAGCGTAAATCACGCATTTGCAGTGTGCACCCGGCTGTGATGCCACAAGCTGTCAGAGCCGGGTGCCCACAGTAGTGATGGTGGCGCCTCAGAGAGAAGAGGAGAGAGAGAGAAAAGTGAGGCTTTGGGCGGCCGCATCGCCGTTGAGTCTCTGTTTATTAAAAGTCAGCAGCTAAATTTTTTGTAGCTGCATACTTTTAATAAACACAGAAACGTCTGAAACTCCGCTTTAGGCCCCTTTCACATTGGTACGACACGACAGTGAATCTGACTTTGCCCTGCGACTTGAAGTCTGACATGCGTCAGACTTCAATGAACAGGGATCCGACTTTGATCCCCGACAATACCAGGCACTGTCTTTTTTAATTCTGGACTGTCAATTGATGATCAAAATAGGATTTTTTTAACAGCTTACCTGTAAAATCCTTTTCCTTGAAGTACATCAGGGGACACAGAGCCATAGTAATTACGATGTGGGTTATAGCCCACCTTCAGCTGATGGACACTGGCACTCCCTAAGACAGGAAGTCCACTCCCTATATAACCCCTCCCACTACTGGGAATACCTCAGTTTGGTAGCAAAGCAATACACGTGTATACCAGAAAGAGGGGAGGGACCTCTGTGTCCCGTGATGTACTTCAAAGAAAAGATTTTTAGAGGTAAAAATCCTATTTTCTTAATCGTACATCACGGGACACAAAGCCATAGTAATTACTATGTGGGATGTCCCAGAGCAATGCCAACTGAGGGGAGGGAGACACAACAGAATTAGGGCAACATGAGACTAGAGGAGTTATACTGCTGCCTGCAGCACGCTACGCCCAAAGGCGATATCCTCATGCCTTTTTACATTCACCTGATAAAATCTGGTAAATGTATGGACTGAAGACCAAGTTGAGGCCTTTCAGATTTGAACCATGGAAGCTTGGTAATGCACACCCACAAAGCACTAAGTGGAGTGTGCTTTTGATTTGAGAGGGTGGAATCCTCCTCTTTAAACCATAAGCCTGAACAGTTACTTGCTGAATCCATTTAGAAATAGTAAATTTCAATGCTGCCTGTCCTTTTTCTAGGACCTTCAAGCAGAGTTCCACCCAAAAATGGAACTTCCGCTTTAAGCACTCCTCACCCCCTTACATGCCACATTTGGCATGTAATTTTTTTGGTGGGGGCTTCATTAGGAGGGGGACTTCCTGTCGAAGGTTTTTTTTTTTTGGCTGGGGTCCCCCTTAATATCAATAGCAGACCTGAAGGGCCTGGTTATTGAATTTGGGGGGACCCCCACGCTTTTTTTTTTATCAATGACTTTTTTTTTATCAATGACTTTCAATGAATGACTGTTCTCTGTGTTACGGGAGCCGTCAATTCATTAGCCGCGAGTGATTTTAAATAGCTTTTTTTCCTGCAAAAATGCCAATTTGTGCAGGGACAGTTCCAAGCACAGGAAACATGTGCCCCTTCACAGGCATACTATAGACACCCCCCAGGTACAAAATTTAAAGGAATATTACACTTTTATTGTTTCACTTTAAGCATTATTAAAATCACTACTCCTGAAAGAACATCAGTTTTAAAAAAAAAAATTTGCATTGATACATGTCCCCTGGGGCAGGACCCAGGTCCCCAAACACTTTTTATGACAATAACATGCATATTAGCCTTTAAAATTAGCACTTTTGATTTCGAACGTTCGCATCCATTGTAACTAATAGGGTTCTTATGCTCGCATGGACTTTAGGTCCGTTCGCGGGTTCTGGTGCGAACCGAACCTGGGGGTGTTCATCCCTATTGCTAAATATAATGCCGCTGGTAACTCGGCTAAATCCTGGCCTGCTGATCAGGAATAACTTTGAGCACCTGTTCAGACTGGTCTCTCAAGGGTTGACCTACACCAATTGCTACTAGCGCAGTTTGAGACATTTTTTTTATTTTTTTGAGGAATTTCCAACTTTGTATCTGTTGGATCCCTAAGTTTTGAGCATTGTCTATCGGACAAGTCAAACTTTCAATTACAGAGCATATAGCAGCGACAATTGCTGGTATCTCCCACATTTAGCGAATTTTTCCTCCATAGGAAAAAGTGTTAAAACTTTATAGGAGGAATTTTTTTTTATCTGGGTGATCCACTCCGAATATATATATAGCCTTTTTAGCAATGAATGTACAGGAAAGGCATGCGCAGCTTGAGGAGGCTTTAGTGAACCCAAAAAAGAAAGTGGGCATATCAACCGACTCAATAAAGAGTAGCAAAAAGAAAAAGTGGAGCAGACAAATTCAGTAAGAATTGCACCATCAATCTTTCAGATTGTGAAGCTGATTCCCTGTATTTGACCCTCAAAAGAGGGGTCATCAGCCTTCTCACGGTCCCCTGAGGGAAATCGTATTTTATCCCATGCAATTAAAGCTGCTAGCCAATCCCTTCATGGATTGAGGAAAACCCTCTTCGGTAATATAGACAGGGGCTGCAGTGTTGAAAACAATTTCAATATTTGATAGCCCACTCACTTACTCTGACCGCCCCCCCCCCCCCTGAACTCCTCAGGGGAGGATGCCAATGTAGAGTTTTTAGAGCTTGCAGCAGTCCCTTTTAAGCCCTTTTTGGGGTGTTTCTACCCCCCTTCTGACCATAGCCCGATGCACAAATGCAGAGGGACTACCAGAAGAAGTTGCATCCACTGCTTGAGCAAATAGTCCAGCAACTGCCGCTGCTATTTACTGCTCAGCCTGATGCTTTTAGTAAATGGGCCAAAGGAATACCTATGTCACCACTACATGGCTCTTTTTAGCTTTTGTGTCTCTCCAATAGCTGCAGTCAGCAAAAAATAGTCTTTTAAAAGGACCCCCGCGCTGGACGTTGCTGCTAAACCACACCCACTCCGTGTTCCCACCGTGCCCTCCTCTTTTCAAAAAAGAGCGGTTTGCCGCGCGATCGTGGGCCTCCGATCCGACGGGATCGGTGTGTGTGTGGGGAGGGCGGCGAGGAGGATGGCTGTGACAAACCGCCGTACAGAGGGCTCCATTTAAAAAAACCTTCAGGAACTGGGGCCCCCTTTTTATCGGGGATCCGCACTCCTGGCAGAAAAAAACTTAAGGCTGAAAAAAACAAAAGCACTGGATCCCGGGGTCTGGCTTTCTAGAAAGAGAAGCGTTACGGGCTAAACCTCATTTATTTCCGGCACGAGGCCCGGGTACCATTCAATCCGGTCTAAAAATAAACTTTGAATGGATCCGGCTGCATAGCTAGCCCCAGTAAGGATTGCACCAGTGGAACTCAGCACAGCACATCTTTACTCGTAACCAATACCTTAGACATTGGCAAAAAAAAATAGGTACTCCCAGTAGTGGGAGGGGTTATATAGGGAGTGGACTTTCTGTCTTAAGGTTTCCATCACCTGAATGTGGCCTATAACACACATAGTAATTACTATGGTACTGTGTCGTGTGATGTACAATTAAAGAGGAAGTAAACCCTGATGCGTTTACTTCCTCTTTGTTTCCCTGCAAAGGTAAAGCATAATGGGCCTCTACGCATGTCCATCTTCCTTCCAGGTATCGCTGCTCCGGCACTATGAGTGGCCGGAGCAGCGATGATGCCACACTGGCGCATGCGCGGGAGCCGTCAGTGACGGCATGGTAGCCTTCACTGATGGCATGCTCAGTGCGCTTGTGCTGGTGCCTACGACGCGCATGTACCGGTGTCTATGGCGCGCATGCGCCATAGACATCGGTGCCCCTTTTTAGAAAAATATCTCCTTAACCGCGTTGGTTAAGGAGATATTTCTTGCACCTACAGATATGCCTTAATCTAGGCTTACCTGTAGGTTAAAGTGGCATTTAAAGGTTTACAACCACTTTAAGAAACTAATTTCCAATGCTCACTGTACACATATATCTGCCTTATAATAGTGTTATCATGGTGTTAATACATAAATAAATGATTTATTTGTGTGTATGTGTTATTTAAAATGTGGTTGTGTTGAGAGGGTGTGAATGATGGTGTTTGATGAAAAGGAGTAAAGGGTGGTTTTGTGGTGACGTGGATGTGCGATTTGTGTGAACCAAAATGAAAGGATGTGAATGGTTAAAAGAATAGATGTGCATATGTTTGTGAGTGAATATGGTATATATATGGAAGAAAAAAAAAGAATCAAAAATAAAAAGATTCTGAGCATGCGTGGAACTCTGTGCATCGGAATTGTGTACACACGATCGGAATTTACGACAACGGATTCTGTTGTCAGAAAATTTGAAATACAGATCTCAAATTTTGTTTGTCGGAAATTCCAACGGAAAAAGTCCGATGGAGCCTACACATGGGCCGAATGCGACCGTGTGTACGCAGCATGATAGTGATCAGATGAGTTGAGGGTGAGTAAAAAAGTTAACCATGAAGGGTAATGTGTGGGTTTTACATGATTTAGGATAATGTTTAAACAATTATTATATGTAAATACTGTGGAGAGGCGATCCCAGGTCACGGTGTCTATTAGCACCTTCAGCCTGGTTTTTGCAAAGACAGGCATGATGATTGCACACCTGTTGGCTGGGTTTATATTACCCTCAGAAAGAGTGCTCAGGACTCACAGCTCCAGCCTACAGGCAGGTGGCCTGGTGTAGGAGTCGGGAGGGCTTTCAGGTGGAAACGGCTCCATGAAAGAGAGACAGGCAGTCTCTAGGAGTCTGAGCGTGTATGTCTGCAGAAGGCAGATGTGGCCTGCCAGTGCCACCAAGCAGCACACAGCTGAGCAAGTAAGCTCCAGGAAGGAGTTTGACTAAGTAAGAGTGAGTGAGCCAGGAGGCTGAAGTTTTTGTTATACAATGATGGTGGAACCCCCAACCCCCTGTGAGGGAACACTTTCTGTGAAGTTTGTTTAGTTTAAATAAAATTGGGCTGCCACACCCTTAAAAATACAGTCTGGACTGACCGTTGTTTCTGAAAATGCATACACCACTTGAGCATAATCACCCCAGATCGTTACAATACATAAAGCTCTATTGGTAACCAATAATGTAGATGTTGATACCCTGATACTCTATATATACAGTGGTGTGAAAAAGTGTTTGCCCCCTTCCTCATTTCCTGTTCCTTTGCATGTTTGTCACACTTAAGTGTTTTCGGAACATCAAACCAATTTAAACAATAGTCAAGGACAACACAAGTAAACACAAAATGCAATTTGTAAATGAAGGTGTTTATTATTAAAGGTGAAAAAAAATCCAAACCATCATGGCCCTGTGTGAAAAGTGATTGCCCCCTTGTTAAAACATACTATAACTGTGGTTGTCCACACCTGAGTTCAATTTCTCTAGCCACACCCAGGCCTGATTATTGCCACACCTGTTCACAATGAAGGCATCACTTAAATAGGAGCTGCTTGACACAGTAAGGTCCACCAGAAGATCCTTAAAAGCTACACATCATGCCGAGACCCAAAGAAATTCAGGAACAATTGAGAAAGAAAGTAATTGAGATCTATCAGTCTGGAAAGGGTTATAAAGCCATTTCCAAAGCTTTGGGAATCCAGCGAACCACAGTGAGAGCCATTATCCACAAATGGCGAAGACATGGAACAGTGGTGAACCTTCCCAGGAGTGGCCGGCCGCCCAAAATTATCCCAAGAGCGCAGCGACGACTCATCCAAGAGGTCACAAAAGACCCCACAACAACGTCCAAGGAACTGCAGGCCTCACTTGCCTCAGTTAAGGTCAGCGTTCATGCCTCCACCATCAGGAAAAGACTGGGCAAAAATGGCCTGCATGGCAGAGTTCCAAGGAGAAAACCACTGCTGAGCAAAAAGAACATCAAAGCTCGTCTCAATTTCTCCACAACACATCTTGATGATCCCCAAGACTTTTGGGACAACATTCTGTGGACCGATGAGACAAAAGTGGAACTCTTTGGAAGGTGTGTGTCCAAGTATATCTGGCGTAGAAGGAACACTGCATTTCAGAAAAAGAACATTATACCAACAGTAAAATATGGTGGTGGTAGTGTGATGGTCTGGGGCTGTTTTGCTGCTTCAGGACCTGGAAGACTTGCCGTGATAAAAGGAACTATGAATTCTGCTGTCTACCAAGAGATCCTGAAGGAGAATGTTCGACCATCTGTTCGTGTACTGAAGCTGAAACGAACTTGGGTTCTGCAGCAGGACAATGATCCTAAACACACCAGCAAGTCCACCACCGAATGGCTGAAGAAAAACAAAATGAAGACTTTGGAGTGGCCTAGCCAAAGTCCTGACCTGAATCCTATTGAGATGTTGTGGTATGACCTTAAAAATGCTCGAAAACCCTCTAATGTAACAGAATTAGGACAATTCTGCAAAGATGAGTGGGCAAAATTCCTCCAGGACGCTGTAAAAGCCTCTTGCACGTTATCGCAAACGCTTGCAGTTGTTGCTGCTAAGGGTGGCCCAACCAGTTAGGTTTAGGGGGCAATCACTTTTTCACACAGGGCCATGATGGTTTGGATTTTTTTTCACCTTTAATAATAAACACCTTCAATTGCATTTTGTGTTTACTTGTGTTGTCCTTGACTATTGTTTAAATTGTTTGATGTTCCGAAACACTTAAGTGTGACAAACATGCAAAGGAACACTTTTTCACACCACTGTACCAAACCTAAATTCAGCTAGATGTACCTTAGTGGTGAAGTTGGTAAGAGACACTATCAAGGGCGTGTTGAGTAATGCCAGACTATGGCTTGCACAGAGAGTCTATGGCTCTGTGGCTAAACAGAAGAAAGCCAAGCAAGTCTGTTACAGGAAAATGATGTATCAATAGCCATTTATTAAATGTAGCTTTAACCTGCCATAGACAGGCAGAAGAAGCCGATAGGTGGACTGACATATATTAAGTACTTACATTGGAAAACAAATGACCATCCACTCAGGGATGCTTGGGATCACTTCAAGATCCTCGTGCATCCTGGGATTTTTATAATGCTGCTTAAAATGGCTGTAATGAGCAGCAGGTGCCTCACTCCCATCCCATCCCTTTTCCCGCCACAGGAGTCCTTGCCACTGATGCAGCGTTCCTCGCGTGGCTCCCCCGGTGTCCCAGAAGGCAGAAATCCCCATTTGCTATTGTCACTTACGCTGTAACTTTGTGACATCATGACGTCATGCGCACGTACGGGTTACCGCACATGCGTGCATGACAGCTGACCGTCCGGAAGTGTTTAGGGATGCCGCCGGCAAAGAAATTGCTTCCTCCAGTGGCCGAAAATGATTTTGGTCACCTAGTGGAGCATATATGGGAGCACAGAAATCCTATGCTCCCCTTTCTTTCCGGGAAGTCATATAGGGGAAGGAACTTCCACCGAGGAGATGGTCATTGCTTTAGGAAACAACATGTGAAACATTATATCAAAAATTTTAATTACATGACCCTGTTAAACAGGCGCAGACTAATCGGGCCTTGGGTGGTGGAGGTGGTCCCACAGCACTGTAACCCCTCACAGATACTCTTATTGGGCGTAGGAATGGGCCCTGCTGTGAAATATTATATCAAAAATGTTATTACATACCCCTGTTAAACAGAGGCAGAAAGATTGGGCCTTGGGTGGTGGTGCCCAAAACCAAAAATATTGTTGGAAGCTAGCGTCAGCAAAGGCAGTCTTCAAGGGATATCAGTTACATCAGCATCAGGTGCTTGATAGATGCTGATGCAAGACTAATTCATTTTTATGAATGTGCGCCTATCAACGGAGTCTGTGGATGGGCGCACTTTTTGATCCGTTACAAATAGGGTTGAGCGAACCCGAACTGTAAAGTTCGGGTCCGTACCGGACTTTTGGGTGTTCGGGTCCCGAACCCAAACCCGAACAATTGACTGTATGTTCGGGTTCGGGTCTGGTGTTCGGCGATGTAATGGCACATTTTTAAAAGCTGCAGGGCAGCCAATCAACTTTCGTTTAACTGGTGTGCCCTTAGAAGCCATCACAGCCATGCCTACTAATGGCATGGCTGTGATTGGCCAGTGCAGCATGTGACCAGCCTCTATATAAGCTAGAGGCACACAGCACAGCACGTCACTCTGCTTTACACAGTGTAGGGAAAGGTACCTGGCTGCTGTGAGGGAGAGAATTACATGCTAGGAATCAGTCCAGATTCATGAAATATCTTCTAATTAGTCAGCGATGTACATAGATAGAGAGTGTAGGGCAAGGTTCCTGTGTCTGCTTTGAGGGAGAGAGAATTATATAGGAATCCAGATTCAGAAATAAATTCTAATAAGTCAGCGATCTACATAGATTTACCTGGTTGGGTTGCAGTGCACAGTCTTTTTACACTGCCATGAGCCCAGTGCCAGAGAAAATATAACTTATATCTGCAAGCTCAGTGCCCCAGCACTTCATATGTTACTGTGAGATACACCCTGTACATACTGTGGGTGTATTCTGCGATTGCAAAAAAAAATTAAAACATTTGCAGTGTTTTGTGCATATGTGCAGGAGTGACATATTCAATTGATCTATTTTTCTTCTATTATGCTATTCCAAAAAACAAATTTTAGTGCAAAAACTTTTTTGGAATAGCATTTTCTGCATTTTTGCAGGTTTTGAGATACACCCTGTACATACTGTGGGTGTGTTCTGCTATTGCAAAAACACACATTTATTGCAAAAAAAATAAATTTTGCAGTGTTTTGTGCATATGTGCAGGTGTGACCTATTCAATTGATATATTTTTCTTCTATTGTGCTATTCCAAAAAAAAATTTTGGCATTCCCACCTGACAGCGGGGGTATGGTGGAAGCACAAGGCGAAGGCAGAGGAGGAGGAAGAGGTCGCCAACGCAGCCGGGGCACCGCCAGCACCTCAGAAGGCAGGGTTAGCATGGCCGAAATGTGGAAAAGCTTTCAGCACGCCACAACAACCAGCACCACCAGCTGAGATGGAACGTCTTAGCAGGAGGCAGCATTTCACCAACATGGTGGAGCAGTATGTGTGCACGTACTGAATGACGAGTCTGCCCCCTTCAACTTCTGGGTCTCCAAATTGGGCACATGGCCTGAGTTTACCCTTTATGCCTTGGAGGTGCTGGCCTGCCCTGCAGCCAGTGCATTATCTAAACGTGTATTTAGCACGGCAGGGGGCGTTGTCACAGACAAGCGCAGCCGCCTGTCTAGAGCCAATGTGGACAAGCTCACGTTCATTAAAATGAACCAGGCATGGATCCCACAGGACTTGTCCGTACCTTGTGCAGAATAGACATGTATACCGGTGTTCTGACAAAAACTGTCCGGCCATCGGATAGTGTCCGGCCACTTACTGTGCAGGCGCAGCGCTTGCGCAGTACAGAGGACAAGGAGATTCACAAAATCTCCGAAGATGAACGGCGCCTGCGCAGTGAGTGCAGGTTCAAGCCCCACCATCAAAGTGGACATACGGTAGCACATAGTAACAGGGCCCCTCACGGGCTCGCTTTGCTCGCCACTCTTCGAGCATGGCCTCGCTTGGCCCGGCTTCAACCTCGGATGATGTGGCTTGAACCTGGACTCACCGCGGATCGTCTTCGGAGAGTTTTGAAATCCCCTTGTCCTACGTACTGAGCAAGTGCAGTACAGGGCGGACACTATCCGACGGGGGACAGAATTCGACACATCACCAGCCTTACCCAGCCATTGTTGTATTTTTAAACCAGTGTTGGCTAACTCGTCCTCCTCTACCGTGGCTTCCACCTACACTGCCACATCCAACGCCACCTCAACCTCCTACTCCATATGAACCTCGTCCACCTAGGTCAAGATTATCATTTTTTATTTTTTTTATTTCAAAGTATTTTATTTTCCCACTAGCTTATCCATTAAATTGAATATTTTTTTCCAGAAAGGGCGTATTCTGGGGCATTCCCACCATATGTGTGGCATCGTGCCGTTGAGTTTATGAGGTTCTTAATGACTTCCTGTACCTCTTCTTCTGCTGAGAAGGGGGCCTCCAGCATATATTATTTTTTTTTTATTTTTTTTATGTTATTTTAAGTTATTTCCCTATCCACATTTGTTTGCAGAGCACTTGCCATGCTCTTAACAACATGTTGTTGCCATTTGCAACCCTCTAGCCCTTTCCATTACTTTTTTAGAGCCATTTTAGTCCTCAAAAGTTCGGGTCCCCATTGACTTCAATGGGGTTCGGGGTCAAGTTCGGGCCAAATTCGGTTCCGAACTCAAACTTTTTTCCAAAGTTCGGCCAAACCTGCGGAACCCGAACATCCAGGTGTCCGCTCAACTCTAGTTACAAACCTTCCAGCAGTACTGAATGTGCGTTCAGAAAGCCTGCTGGATGCAGGACAGGCCAGTAGCTCGATTGCATATTGAGAAAGTTCTGGCCAGTGGTCCATCCTCAAGACCCAGTAACCCAGTGGATGCTCAGTAGTAAAGGTCTTCAAGTCTGCTCTTGCCCCTAGATATTCCTGCAGCATATAATGCAGACACTGGCAATGGTTGCTTGAACCGATCAGACCTTGGCGCTGAGGACTGAAATTTTTTTTAAAGCCATCAGTCAGCTGGCCACCTTCTCCACTGCTTTTCCTCTAACTGAACGAAGCATCAGCAACACGTTGTCCAGCACCAGGAAATGGTAACCTCTCAGGGTCTGGAAATGTGTTACACAAACCTTTCTTCAAGGCCTCCTGAAGATATTTCATCCTCTGCTCCCTCTGCGAAGGCAGGATGAGTTCTGCAACTTTACCCTTGTAACATGGATTAAGAAGGGTTGCAAGCCAGTAATGATCCCTCTCCTTGATACCATGAATTCTAGGGTCCTTTCGCAGGCTTTGCAGAATCAGGGAGGCCATGCAGCGTAAGTTTTCAGAGGCATTCGATTCTGGGTCACTAAAGATCACATTATCTGTAACCACCTCCTCCCAGCCATGTACAACTCCTTGGGTTTCTGGGGACAGAAAACCATCCCTTGAAGACTGCTGCTGAGTGTTATCCTTTACATCCATGCTGACACAATCCTACTCCTCCTCCTTCTTCCTGTGTGTTTGGTCGGCAGGAAGACTAGAGGAACAGTGTTACTGATGCATGCATTGTCGCTGCTCGCCATCCTTGTGGCCTCCTCAAATGGTGACAGGACAGTGCATGCATCCTTGATCAGTAGCCACTGGCATGGCGAAAAAAAGCCAAGCTCCCCTGACCCTGTCCTGGTGCCATACTCGCACAGGTACTCATTGATGGCCCTCTGCTGTGTGTGCAGCCGCTGCAGCATTGCCAATGTTGAGTTCCACCTGGTGGGCATGTCACAAATGAGGCGGTTGGTGGGCAGTTTGCATTCCCTTTGAATGTCAGCCAGCCGAGCACTGGCATTGTATGACTGGCGGAAATGACCACAGACCTTTCTGGCTTGCCTCAGGAGATCTTGTAAGCCTGGGTACCTGGTCAATAACCAATGCACCACCAAATTCAGGATGTGTGCCAAACATGGAACCAAGTGTCCCTGTCGGAGGACGAAGAGAAGGTTGTTGCCATTGTCGCATACAACCATTCCTTGCTGAAGCTAGCATGGTTTCAACCACCTCTGAGCCTGCAGAGCAGACAGAATCTCTGCAGCAGTGTGGCTCCTGTCCCCTAAGAAGACCAACTCAAGCACTGCATGGCATCTTTTAGGCTGACTGCTTGCGTAGCCCCTTGAACGCTTACGGAGCACTGCTGGTTCAGAGGACAAATCTTCAGAAGAGGCCATAGAGGAAGAAGAAAAGGAGGGGGTGCAGGAGAGAGCTGTGGCAGAATCACCAATAGTATTTTGGGGGCATGAGGGTGTAACAAGCTCCATAAACACTGAACCCTGTCCTGCATCCTTCCCAGCTGCCAGCAGAGTTTCCCAGTGCGCCATGAAAGAAAGGTAACATCCCTGCCTATGCCTGCTGGACCATGAGTCAGCGGTAATATGAAACTTACTGCTGATCCCTCTGTCCAACTAAGCCAAAACATTGCCTTGCACATGCCGGTAGAGAGCCAAAATGGTCTTCCGTGAAAAGAAATGGCGTTTTGGAACCTGCCACTGAGGCACAGCACATTCCACAAATTCGCAAAGGGGCAGTGTCTACCGGCTGAAAAGGCAGCAGTTGCAGTGCAAGCAATTTGGCCAAGCTAGCATTTAGACGCTAAGCATGTGGATGGCTAGGACAGAATTTCTTTGTATGGTTCAGCAACTGGGGTAGGTAAATTTGCCTGCTAAAATCGATTGGTGGTGTATTGCTAGCAGAGTACTTGGGACACCTATTGCTATACCTTCATTCCTCTCAGTTCAGGTTTTTGAGAGGACTAGAGGTATAGTAGGGTTGGAGATCCCAGATGAGGAGCAAGGAGAAGTCTGCCTTTTTCTATGATGTGGGTCTTTAAAGTGCTGGTGCCAATGGACTGCATGGCAGGTCATCATATTTCTGGTCAAGCATTAGGTGCCCAAGTGGCTGCTGTTCCGGCCACACTTGATCGGCTTCAGACATAGGTTGCAAACAGCAACGGGGCAATCTGCTGCACAGGTGTACACCACCATGCCCACACCAAGGAACTTTTAAAAGTCAGCGGGGAGTCAGCAGCACCCTGCACCTGTGAAGCTCTGTGGTGTGATGCAATAGGATGGCTGCCCTTAAGCTGCCCCCTAGAGGACACCATGACTCGTTGCAGTTGTACCTCCTCAACCTCTTCACTTTCCTCCTTTTTTCTCTCAGGCACCCAAGTACAGTCAGTGACCTCATCATCCCCTCCCTGACCGTCACTGAAGCAATCTTGGCAGTATGCTGCAGCTGGGGGAACATGACTGCCAGTTTCTTGATTGGCACTGACATGCGTTCCTGATGGGCACTGATTGTCATTGTTGTTATGTTATCAATGTGCTGATTATCAGCACAGTACCCCCTCTGACAGGGAGAGATGATGATCGGCTCTCCCTGTCAACACGAACCGAGGAAAGCCATTTACCGGCATTTCCTGGTTCACGCTGTGATTGGTCACAGCTATGGTTGAGCGAACCCGAACTGTAAAATTCGGGTCCGTACCGGACTTTTGGGTGTTCGGGTCCTGGACCCGAACCCGAACAATTGACTGTATGTTCGGGTTTGTTTCCGGTGTTCGGCGATGTAATGGTGCTTTTTAAAAAGTCTTTTAAAAGCAATTGCAGCTATAATGAATTGTCGGCTCCGCTTAATACAGAGAACAGTCATTGAAAGTCATTGATTTTTAAAAAGTTATTGTCATAAAAAGTGTTTGGGGACCCGGGTCCTGCCCCAGGGGACATGTATCAATGCAAAAAAAACTTTTAAAAACTGACATTTTTTCGGGAGCAGTGATTTTAATAATGCTTAAAGTGAAACAATAAAAGTGTAATATTCCTTTAAATTTTGTACCTGGGGGGTGTCTATGGTATGCATGTAAAAGAGCGCATGTTTCCTGTGCTTAGAACTGTCCCTGCACAAAGTGTAATTTTTGCAGGAAAAATAGCTATTTTAAATCATTTGCGGCTATAATGAATTGTCTGCTCCCGTAATACAGAGAACAGTCATTCATTGAAAGTCATTGATAAAAAAAAAAAAAAAAAGCATGGGGGTTCCCCCAAATTCAATTACCAGGCCCTTTAGGTCTGCTATGGATATTAAGGGGAACCCCGCATTAATTTTTTTTTAAAATGACATGGGGTTCCCTCTAAATATCCATACCAGACCCTTCCTCCGATCCGCTTCTGCTTGCTCTGGTCTTCTCATCCGGCATCTTCTTCCACGGCGTCCCCATCAAGTCCCTGTGCATCAGAGGGGGGCGGGGTCGCCAGGTGGTCCCACCCTCCGTTATAAAAGACCTGTCAGAAGAAGCAAAGCCTCACACAGCAGGAGCCTCCCATTGCGCGAAGCGGCCCGACAAAGAAGAAGAGACGCCGTGGAAGAAGATGCCGGAAGAGAAGACCAGAGCAAGAAGAAAATTACTCTTCCTTTCTTCATCTTCTTCTTCCACCTTCTTCTTCCTCTGATCAGAGGAAGAAGAAGATGGAAGAAGAAGATGAAGAAACAGAAGAATGAAAAAAGGAAGAAGGAAGAAGACCAGAAGAAAGAAGATGAAAGAATACTTTAATAAAGGAATTTTCAAAGATTGTCTCCTGTAATTTTTAAAATTTTTGTCACTTTTTTGGTGAAATGGTAGGGGTACGTTTGTACCCCCTTACCATTTCACACAGGGGGGAGGCCGGGATCTGGGGGCCCACTTTTTAAAGGGGGCTTCCAGATTCCGATAAGCCCCCCACCCGCAGACCCCCACAACCACCGCCCAGGGTTGTGGGGATGAGGCCCTTGTCCCCATCAACATGGGGACATGGTGCTTTGAGGGGTCACAGACCCCCAAAGCATCCTCCCAATGTTGAGGGCATGTGGCCTGGTACGGTTCTGGAGGGGGGGCACTCTCGTCCCCCCCTCTTTACCTGCAGCCTGCCAGGTTGCGTGCTCGAATAAGGGTCTGGTATGGATTTTGAGGGGGACCCCACGCCATTTTTTTTTTTGCGCAGGGTTCCCCTTAAGATCCATCCCAGACCTGAAGGGCCTGGTATGGATATTTAGGGCGAACCCCACGTCATTTTTTTTTTTAAATTTGACGCTGGGTTCCCCTTAATATTCATAGCAGACCTGAAGGGCCTGGTAATTGAATTTGGGGGAACCCC
Organism: Lithobates sylvaticus; assembly: GCA_028564925.1. Classification (NCBI taxonomy): domain Eukaryota; kingdom Metazoa; phylum Chordata; class Amphibia; order Anura; family Ranidae; genus Lithobates; species Lithobates sylvaticus. Next base: position 183,165,260 of record CM053038.1, read on the forward strand.
CACACTTTTTTTTTTATCAATGACTTTCAATGAATGACTGTTCTCTGTATTACAGAGCCGACAATTCATTATAGCCGCGAGTGATTTTAAATATTTTTTTTTCCTGCAAAAATTACACTTTGTGCAGGGACAGTTTTAAGCACGGGAAACATGCGCCCTTTTACATGCATACTATAGACACCCCCTTGGTACGAAGTTTAAAGGAATATTACACTTTTATTGTTTCACTTTAAGCATTATTAAAATCACTGCTCCCGAAAAAACGGCTGTTTTTAAAAGTTTTTTTGCATTGATACAGGTCCCCTGGGGCAGGACCCGGGTCCCCAAACACTTTTTATGACAATAACTTTTTAAAAATCAATGACTTTCAATGACTGTTCTCTGTATTATGGGGATGGGAGTCGACAATTCATTATAGCCGTTTGGGTCCCCATTGACTTCAAGGGTTCGGGGTCAGGTTCGGGTCAAGTTCGGTACCGAACCCGAACTTTTTTCCGAAGTTCGGCCGAACCTGCCGAACCCGAACATCCAGGTGTCCGCTCAACTCTAGTCACAGCTGATCACATGGTAAGGAGCCTCTGTCAGAGGCTCCTTACCAGGATCAGAGATGCAGTGATTCAGAGTGACACAGCACCACTGATCGCCACGCACGCCGGCATGTTATCCTGCTGGATGTCATATGATGCCCAGTCAGGATAACTGAACCACCACCTGGCTGTCATTCTGCTATAGGCCGGGCAGGAAGTGGTTAAGGGGGACTCCATGCCAAAAAAAATGGCATGAGGTCCCTCCAAAATCCTTACCAGACCCTTGTCCGAGCATGCAACCCAGCAGGTCAGGAAAGGGAGGGGACGAGCGAACGCTCCTCCCTCCTGAGCCATAAAAGGCCATATGCCCTTGACATGGGGAGATGATTTAAGGCAGGGGGGTTCTGCCCGGCCACCCCAAAGCACCATGTCACCATGTTATAGGGAACAAGGGCCTCTTTCTCAGGAATTATAAATCAGACTGAGACAGAAGTGCAGTAAAAATCAGAAGATCTGATCCAAGGAGTTTAAATAACCAGCAGCTCTAGCTGGCTAGCAGGAAATGAAGACCAGGTGAGTCACTGTGGAAGGAAGAGTCTTCTGCAATTAACTGACAACTGAGAACAAAGCTCTGAGAAGGAATGGAGGACCTGAGAAGAGGAGGATTTGGGCTGCTCTGTGCAAATCCATTGCAACAGAGCAGGTAAGTATGACATGTTTTTTATTTTGTAGGAAAAAAAACAAGACTTTACAATCACTTTAAGCCCCACTTAGAAATACAGCTAAAAACCAAACTTAGTGGATTTACAAAAGTACAATAGAGAATGTTCAGTTAGGGGGCGGAGCTTGCCGTGGGCAGTGATGGACGCCTAATCCAGCAGCTCCACAGCAATCAGGGCTAAAATGGCACACACCGACCTGCACACCACTCTGCACGGACCACCAAGCATACTGGAATCGAGGCGGAACATCGGGGACCCGATCGATCATGTCTAGACTGCATAAGGACAGAAGGAAGCCGCAGAAATGCATACTTAACAGAGGGGCTCAGGCAAGATGGCGACGGCGCATCAGAGCCTACCAGATCCAGTACTGTTCAGCAGGGACCTGCTAAAGGCAATACAGTAAAAATAAATGCACCATCCAAGAGCCCACAATCTCCCCTTTATACCCCTTCATCTGGGAGCCGTGAGAAGGCAAGATTGAGGCTGGATGCAACGGATTCAAGTCAGGAGGAAAGCCGGGGCACAGATTCAGGGGAGGACATAAGGGAGCTCCCTGACTCAATTGACCTCTTTCCCACAAACAATAAGCCAGTGCTGGACACTACTCTAAAGGAGATGTTAGTGTCCCTGAGGAGTTCACTTCATGCTGACATGTTATCATGTGTTTATACGTTTGGGGTAGAGCTGCAGGCAACATCATCCAGGGTAGATCACATAGAAACAAAGATGGAGGAATTTGCGACCACCATCAATAATATAGTGGATGCCCATGACAACACAGACCATAGCATGGAGGCAATTAAAGCAAAGTTAGTGGACATTGAGGACCGCTCTAGAAGAAATAATAAAAAAATCAGAGGGGTCCCAGAATCTGCCCAACAACCTGAATTGCGTGAATATGCAGCACAACTTTTCAAATCCATGCTACCAGATTTGACGTATTTGGATATCACAGTGGACAGGATCCACCGGTTACCAAAGCCGGCACACCTGCCTGACAATATACTCAGAGACGTCATTCTACGTCTCCATTTTTTTCAAGCGAAGGAACGTCTGATGGCAGCATCTTTTCCCTTTGCAATACAGGGATCTTCAATTCTTTGCTGACCTTTCTCAATTCACTTTACAGAAACGCAGAAACCTGAATATCATCTCGAAAGCACTAATGAACCATTGATTCTTTCGGAATCATATACAAGTGGGGGTTCTCGACTAAGCTGATCATCACCAAGGAAGGTAAAGACCACATTGTGGACACTCTTGCCAAACGAATACACCTACTCAAAATGTGGCACATTGTGCCAGAGGGTTCCCCACAGTCCTCCAAGCAACAGCACCCTAACCACATTGTGGAGGAATGGAACCTAGTCACTTACAAAAATGCTTGCAGACACAGTTAAAACGAATGCAGCCAGCAATGGAAAAAAATTTCTGCTCCCTGATTAGGAGAAAGCCGTTAAGCGTAACTGTTTTCTGTTTATACCCTCTATGCATACATGAATGGCCCGATACCACACCCAGGTCGCACGACCTATGTTTGTTAAAACCGTTTCTATCTTCTCTTTTGATTTTGATGTTGCAGCTAACCACTGTTCATGTCCGCAGTCGCAGCTCTACCCATCCTACCTCTGGAATGACTATGCCAAGACACAGCCGTAACGATGACAGCCGAAACCTCAACCACCAATGCTTCAGAACCTGGCCAACCAAGGTAAACAACCCATGTAAGTGTTACTAACACCTGCTACACAATACTATCTTTGCCCAATTTCGAAGATGACCATCGCCTTTCTATGTATTACTGTCAGGGTTCTGAACCACCCAGCAAATGCAGGTCTCTGTGGAAAGAGGCAGCGCAAAATAACTGACATTTATGTGCCCAGGAAACCCACTTCAACATTCATGCTCAACCCTCCTGCTCAAACCCCAAGTTTCCACATGTTTTCTTTGCTAGTGCGGACACTAAAAAAAGAGGAGTACTCACTGCAATAAGAGACACGATAGCCTTCCACTTACACAAAGAGATCTCTGACCCAATGGGCAGATACCCTATTCTGATTTGTGACATTAATTCCACGACTTACACAGTGGTAAATGTATATACACCAAACAATCACCAGACACGTTTTCTACACAGAATTCTGAAAAAGATCTCTCAAATCCGATAAGGTTACTTACTGCTGTGTGGAGATTTTAACCTACCCCCAGATCCAAAGATGGACTCTACTACTTCATCTAGTAGACAACACCAGGCACTCCAACCCATTCTTCTCCGATATGATCTATACGATGCATGGAGATGCTTACACGCTACAGAAAGAGACTACTCCTTTTTCTCCACAAGCCACAAAACCTATACAAGACTTTATCTTTTCTTAACAGATAAATGGTTAATGACCAAAATTCAAGAGTCTAAGATTAATGCTATCACTTGGTCGGATCATGCCTCGGTGTCTCTGCAGGTTGAAGATACATTTAATACCAATCCCACATTCATTTGGAGATCCAACCCGCAGATATTGCAGGATGATCCTTCCAAATCTGATCTAATGAAAAACCTTTAAGCATAATGTGAATTCTGTGGCTGACCCTTCTGTAACCTGAAAAGCACATAAAGCATTTATGAGGGGTTTACTGATACAATTGGGAGCCAGAGCCAAGAAGATGAGGGGACGGCAGATTCAAACAATTTCTTCTCGTATACAAGCCCTAGAAGCCCAAAACAAAACTAATACAACTCCAGCAATGTAAGACAGACTATTTAAATTGAGATATGAGCTGCGTATAATATTGCTGGAGGACTTTGAAAAGACTTCAAGGAGGCTTAAAATGTCCTATTACATAAATGGCAATAAAGCAGGTAAACTATTTGCCGCTCGCCTTAGTGGGCACAGACACAAGGAAAAAATACCCTATATAATTCATCCAGTTAAATCCAAATTATATCACCCTCAAGCTATAGTGGATGCTTTTAGCTCCTATTACAGCTCACTCTACAACCTAAAACTCCATCCCAGCACGATCCAACCCACATCGCACACGATTGCTGAATTTCTTAGTAAAGTCAATCTTCCATAACTTACGGAAGAACATACAGTCAAATTAAACTCTCAATTTACAACACAAGAAATTTCCCAGACCATAGATTCCTTACCAAATAACAAGTCACCAGGCCCAGATGGCTTCACAGGGGAATATTTCAAAACATTTAGAGACATACTAACCCCCAATCTGTTAGAGGCATACAATAAAGCCGTCTCCTCATTTTCTTTTCCATCTAAAATGCTTAGAGCTATGATTGTTGCATTGCCAAAGCCAGAGAAGGCCCCTTACGTTCCACAAATTTTCCGACCTATATTGTTACTCAACAACGATCTGAAGATCTACACCAAATTAATAGCTAGCAGGCTGGTGGATATTCTACCCTCTATGGTACACTTGGACCAATCTGGATTTACCAAGGGACTACAGACAGCTGATGCTACTAGGTCCCTAATTAATATCATACATTTTGACAATAAAAACAGAACGCTTTCTCTGCTCCTAGCTTTGGATGCAGAGAAGGCGTTTGATAGAATCCATTGGGATTACCTAGAACAGGTTCTACATACATTTTGGATTTCAAGGGCAGATTCTTCAAGCCATCATGACACTATATACAACCCCTTCAGCCCAGGTATATATATCGGGCATGATTTCAACCCCATTCACAATAACAAATGGAACCCGCCAGGGGTGCCCCTTATCCCTACTCATTTTTAAACTACTCATGGAACCTATGGCCGAATATATCTGCCAACATCCTAAAATCAAGGGATTCTCTGTAGGATGTAGGATGCATACCATCAGCTTATTCGTGGACGGCATCATATTGATGCTGACAGACGTTACATCCTCCTTGGCTTCTGTACATCAGGCTTTACAATTGTTCAACACTGTATCATACTATAAAGTCAATGAGTCCAAGTCATACCTATTAGAGCTTGGTCTAACCAGTGGCATTAGAAAGGATATCAGCACAAATTTCCCATACACGTGGAAAGAAAAAGGTATAGGCTACCTAGGAATTACTCTCACCCCTAGCCTATCGGATCTAGTTAAAGAAAATTACACCCACTTCCTACACACCCTATGCCATAAACTGGATAATATAGGGAAATTTGAGCTATCCTGGTCAGACAGGCTAGCTGCATTTAAGCCTGGGTTCACACCTATGCGAATTTGCAGCGGCCTACCACGCTGCAAATTCGCAGGACATTTCAAAATACATTGTTTTTAATGAGGCATGTTCACATATCTCTGGTGCATGCGCACTGCGCATTGCAGAAAAAACGTGTGCGATTTTTGGCCAGTGCGGTGCGGATCAGGTGCGAATTCAGGCCCATTATCTTCTATGGGCACGCATCTTATTCGCACCTGGCTTGCGTTGTGAACAAAAATTTGCAACTCATTGTACTACTTCTGAGGGGGAAGTCCAAAAACGGCATGGATTCCCCCTCCAGGAGCATACCAGGCCCTTAGGTCTGGTATGGATTCTAAGGGTAACCCCCTACGCCCAAAAAATGGCGTGGGGGTCCCCCCAAAATCCATACCAGACCCTTATCCGAGCACGCAGCGTGGCAGGTCAGGAAACGGGGTGGGGACGAGCGAGCGCCCCCCCTCCTGAACCGTACCAGGCCGCATGCCCTCAACATGGGGGTGGGTGCTTTGGGGAAGGGGGCGCCCTGCAGCCCCCCCACCCCAAAGCACCTTGTCCCCATGTTGATGAGGACAAGGGCCTCTTCCCGACAACCCTGGCCATTGTTTTTTGGGGTCTGCGGGCGGGGGCTTATCGGAATCCGGGAGCCCCCTTTAATAAGGGGGCCCCCAGATCCCGGCCCCCCACCTATGTGAATGAGTATAGGGTACGATGTACCCCTACCCATTTACCTAAGGTGTAAAAGTGTAAATAAAAAAAACCACACAATTTTTAAAAATATTTTATTGCACTGCTCCGGGGGTCTTCTTCCGTCTGGGGGGTCTTCTCGCCGGACTCCTCCGCTCTCTTCTGCTCTTTTACTTAACTCTTTCACGAGCGGAGCCCGGCTTTCTTCTTCGTCATCGCCGCCGTCATCTGGAGGTCTTGTTCCGCCTTCGGGGGTCTTCCGGGGTCTCTTCTGTTCTTGCCGCTGTCGCCACCTTCTGGGCCGCCACCGCCGTCTTCTTCTTCTTCTTCTTCTTAAGATGTTGACTCGTCGCTCTCTCTAGCCGGAATGGCAGAGACACGCGGTGTTGTGACTTATATAGGGACAAGGGGCAGGGTCACATGGTGACCCCGCCCACATATGATGTCACAGTCCCAGCATCCTCTGGGACTGTGACATCATATGTGGGCGGGGTCACCATGTGACATAAGCATGTGACCCTGCCACTTGTCCCTATATAAGTCACAACACCGCGTCACACACTGTGTCTCTGCCATTCTGAGTCAACATCTGAAGAAGAAGACGGCGGTGGCGGTGCAGAAGGCGGCGACAGCGGCAAGAACAGAAGAGACCCCGGAAGACCCCCGAAGGCAGAACGAGACCCCCAGACGACGGCGGCGGCGGCGACGACGAAGAAGAAAGCCGGGCTCCTCCACTCGTGAAAGAGCTAAGTAAAAGAGCAGAAGAGAGCGGAGGAGTCCCCCAAGACCCCCCAAGACGGAAGAAGACCCCCGGAGCAGTGCAATAAAATATTTTTTAAAATGATGTGGTTTTTTTTGTTTACACTTTTACACCTTAGGTGAATGGGTAGGGGTACATCGTACCCCATACTCATTCACATAGGGTGGGGGGCCGGGATCTGGGGGCCCCCTTTAATATTATATTAAAGGGGGCTCCCGGATTCCGATAAGCCCCCCCCCGCAGACCCGACAACCAATGGCCAGGGTTGTCGGGAAGAGGCCCTTGTCCTCATCAACATGGGGACAAGGTGCTTTGGGGTGGGGTTGGCCGCAGGGCGCCCCCTTCCCCAAAGCACCCACCCCCCATGTTGAGGGCATGCGGCCTGGTACGGTTCAGGAGGGGGGGGCGCTCGCTCGTCCCCACCCCGTTTCCTGGTCTGGTATGGATTTTGGGGGGACACCACGCCGTTTTTTCGGCATAGGGGGTTACCCTTAAAATCCATACCAGACCTAAGGGCCTGGTATGCTCCTGGAGGGGGAATCCATGACGTTTTTTTTTTTTTTTTAATTTGACGTGGAGTTCCCCCTCAGTAGTACAATGAGTTGTGAATTTTTGTTCACAACGCAAGCCAGGTGCAAATCAGATGCGTGCCCATAGAAGATAATGGGCCTGAATTCGCACCTGATCCGCACCGCACTGCCCAAAAATCGCACACGGTTTTTCTGCAATGCGCAGTGCGCATGCACCGGAGATATGTGAACATGCCTCATTAAATACAATGTATTTTGAAATGTCCTGTGAATTCGCAGCGTGGTAGGCCGCTGCAAATTCGCATAGGTGTGAACCCAGGCTAAAACATTTTTCCAACAAGCACAGTCTGAGTGGAGAATGTTCAGTTAGGAAAGGGAATGCTTGCATAGGTTAGTAGTAACTAAGGCAAAGCAGTGTTTATAATTCACTTTGTACAAGCAAAATTACAGAAGCAGGATTTTTGATGAATTTACATGATTGGATGAGTGAAGTAAACACACCTTTAGCTTTTCACAAAGCAAAGCAAATATCCGCTTTTAAATTTAAATCATCCCCCAAAAAATTTGCACTAAAAAGGATTCAGCCAGGGCAATGATTTGGTAAAAACAACTTTAACCCCTTTGTGCCTAAGCGTAAAGCAAATCTTATTGCCTAAGCCTAATTTTGCAACTTTTACATGTGTTAGTAAAACCATACATATCATTACTACTATGTGCATCCAAGTAAATTATACCTTGTTTTTTTCAGGACAAATTGGGCTTTCATTTGGTGGTAAATTTAATGGATATCTCCAGGATTTTTTTTTTCTCTAAGGAAAACTAGCCCAATAGTAAAATAAAACATGTATTTTAAATGTAACTGTGTATTTATTGCAACTATCATAACCTACCACCAAAGAACAACTCAATTTACATCCTTCTGCTCTTGAGGATGGCAGCGATACCACATATGTGTATCTTAGTTGTTTGTACCCATAGTACAGCCCAGAAACAATAGTGCATATTTAGCTTTTTTTTATCCTACCTAACACTGATACTAATTTAAAAAATAAACAAATCCTGTCCAAAAAAATACTGACCCTGACGTTTGACCTTGACTTTTGACCCTGACCTTGACCCAAACACTAACATGCAGATTTTTTATTTATTTTTCAGTTATTATTATTTAAAAAAAAATTCTACACACACTTTTGTTTTTCTATCTCTGCAAGTACAGAGGAAGATACAATAGATCTGTCTTGCCCATTCACAGATACAAAAAACATGGGGATGGGCTTCATGGTGACTGATCACTGTGATATCACTATCACAGCGAACAGGTGACCCAGAATCTGACATTTCGGGTGCTGATCGTTCGAACCGGCTCGGGGCTCTCGGTGTGAAACTGGTCTCTGTACTGGGAGTGCACCACACAGTAAAGGGGGATAAGCAAATATCGGCATGAAGGGGTTAAAAACTGCTTTACTTTAGGTGTCAATGCTAAGTACAAGAAAGAACATTAAGTTTATTTTATTTTATTCTTTATATTAGAATTAATTATATGAACTACCAGCACTTGTTGGCATTTGTTTATGCAATCACAGAAATTAATAATAATCCAGACCTTCTAACCAACATCACCTTGGGTTTTCACATTGTGGATTCATGCTTGAATGAACGCCCTTCGATGGTTGGAATGTTTGATATAATTTCTGGTAAAAATCCAACCCCCAACTATAACTGTGGCATGGCAGAGAAGCTGGTGGCTGTAGTGAATGGCATTTCCTCTAAGGTATCGCTCTTATTGGCCAGAATATTTGGATTATACAATATACCTCAAGTAAGTATTATGTTCATTAAAAAGTAATACATGTGAATGAATGAATGAATAAATTAATGAATGATTGAATATATAAAACAAGTGTATTTGGAATACTTTACAATTAAAGTTATTGTGCTTCCCCTGGTTAATAAATCTCAACATCAGTGTGTTTTTTTTGGCCTCCTTTCCTTTTATAGTAGTAAAAGGCTACAGTATCATTTGGCCACATTATAAGTTACAGTGGAACCCAAGATAACTCAAATAAAGTACTCCCTATTTAAATATAATATCACTCACATGGATATGTCCCAGGCATGGTTTACTAATTTAAATGAACGAGAATGGGGATAAATCTCTGTTAGGCTTGCATCACAAGCTTGCGTGAACATATAAGGGACCTGGTTAGGGCAGTGGTTCACGCCAAGATTGTCCAGGCCCTGCCCTTGCATCTTCTCCAGATGGAATAATTAGGTATCTGCCTTTTTGGAGATACTCCACCATCTTCTGTCACTCGCATAGTTACATAGTTAAGTCCATCCAGTTCAACTCACTATACTGGCCTGAGGCACACATTCCCTTATATTTTTGGCCTGAGACCTGCTACCTGGAATAAAGAATGCCTAGACCAGATGCTTTTTTACAATTTAATGCATCAACTGCACACGCAGCGATACATCCTCTTCATTAAACACTATCTCAGTGCAGAACACTCAGTACTCTTACACAGTACCATAACATCTCTTTCTCCTTGTGATGGACTCCAGTACCCATGAGGAGTATGTTTATCGTATAAGCTTCCCTTGCTTGGTAACAGAATGATCCAAGATCCCGTAGCTCACCCAGTCACTTGTCGGGACACAGCGTAGGGTGGCTTAAAACATAAACTGTTTATTGAAACACAGGTGCAAAGAGATATAAACTCTGGGACAATGCCCCCTTCTTTGCATAATGACACAGGGTGAGGTAAACTGTACATCCAGTAACATGAGACACAGGTACATTCAAACTTTTAAACAAATAATTCAATCAGTAACTGGGCACGTAGACAGCCTTATCAGCAGGAAGGACCATTGGAGAAATCCCCCCTCTAGCAACGAATAGCTGACAGTGATATAATTAACATAGCCTAATTAACTAGCCACTTAAACCATTTGGCATGGCTACGCAAACCCCCGTCATATGTCGGCCGCCTTAAGTGCTATTGGAGGTGTGAGCGCCCGCAGTGCGACGCAGGAGCCGATGTGTGTGGCCGGCGGACGCATTGTCTGCCGGACACCCGTTATCGCTTCACAGAGAGCCGGAACGGGGATCTGTCAATGCCTTTACTCTGATACCCCTAACTAAAATTAGTGGAACCAATTGCCTTCAAAAGTCACTTAATTAGTAAATATAGTCCACCTATGCGTAGTTTAATCTCATTATAAATACAGCTGTTCTGTGAAGCCCTCAGAAGTTTGTTAGAGAACCTTAGTGAACAAACAGCATCATGAAGGCCAATGAACACACCAGACAGGTCAGGGATAAAGTTGTAGAGAAGTTTAAAGTGGGGTTGGGTTATAAAAAAATATCCCAAGCTTTGAACAGCTCATGGAGCACTGTTCAATCCATCATCTGAAAATGGAAAGAGTATGGCACAACTGCAAACCTACCAAGACATGGTTGTCCACCTAAACGGACAGGCTGGGCAAGGAGAGCAATATTTAGAGAAGCAGCCAAGAGGCCCATGGTAACTCTGGAGGAGCTGCAGAGATCCACAGCTCAGGTGGGAGAATTGTCCTCAGGACAATTATTAGTTGTGCACTCCACAAATCTGGCCTGTATGGAAGAGTGGCAAGAAGAAAGCCATTGTTCAAAGAAAGCCATAAGGAGTCCTGTTTGCAGTTTGTGAGTTGCCAAGTTGGGGACACAGCAAACATGTGGAAGAAAATGCTCTGGTCAGATGAGACCAAAATTGAACTGTTTGGCCAAAAAGCAAAACGCTATATGTGGCGGAAAACTAACACTGCTTACCACCCTGAACCATATTCATCTGTTATGCCACGTACACACGGTCGGAATTTCCAATGGAAACAGTCCGATGGGAGCTTTTCATCGGATTTTCCGACCATGTGTATGCCCATCAGTCTTTTTCTGTCGGAATTTCCGACGGACTTTGGATTGAGAACCTGTTCTTAATTTTTCCGACGGAAAACCTTTCTATCGGATTTTCTGATCGTGTGTATGCAATTCCGACACGCAAAATTCCGACGCATGCTCGGAAACAATTTGACGCATGCTCAGAAGCAATTAACTTCCCTTTTATAGTGCAGTCGAACGTTTTTTAAGGCGTGGTGTTATTGACCGTCGGAATATGGTGTGACCGTGTGTAGGCAAGACAGTTTGAGCGAAATTCTGTCGGAATTCCGATGGGAAAACCATCAGAGCTTTTTCCGACGAGAATGCCGACCGTGTGTACGCGGCATTAGAATGGCTCATTCAAAGTCCAGACCTAAATCCAATTGAGAATCTGTGGCAAAACTTAGAAATTGCTGTTCACAGATGACCTCCATCCAATCTGACAGAGCTTGAGCTATTTTGCAAAAAAATGGGCAAAATTTTCACTCTTTAGATGTGCCAAGCTGATAGAGACGTACCCCAAAAAACTTGCTGCTGTAATTGCAGCGAAAGGTTGTTCTACAAACTATTGACTCAGGGGGGCTGAATAAAAATGCACGCCACACTTTTCACATATTTATTTGAAAAAAATCTTGAAAACCATTTATAATTTTCCTTCCACTTTATTACAATTTTTTTCCACTTTGTGTTGGAAAAAAATGTTTTTATGAGTTTCTGTTATAATATTTTGTAAATAAGTAATTTTTCTTCTTCACTAATGTGTGCTGATGAGGCAGCACTGATAAGCTGCACTGATGAGCACTGCTGAGGCTGCACTGATGACGAGGCACTAAAAATGCTCCACTGAAAGGCAGAATTGACAGGCATCACTGATGGCCACTGATTGGCATCACTGATGGACACTGATTGGCATCGCTGTTGGGCACTGATGGGGCTGCACTGATGATCGGTGCAGCGTGAGGAGAGGAATGCCGATAACCAGCACTTCCTTGTTTACATGTGATCAGCCTCGTCATCGGCTCTTTACTGGGATTAGTGATGCGCAGTGTCCCAGGGACAGACGGCACCACCGATTGCCATGCCCCCAAGTGCTCCCGCCCATCATTTGACAGTTCAGTGGGCAGGAAGCAGTTAAAGTATGAATCTCCGCTCTCACCGTCTCTAACTAATCGCTGGAATGAAAATAGAAATATCCAAATGTCCATTTTACTTACAATGGAACAAACCCTAAATTGTAGATAACTGTGAGCAGGCAGCTTGTTATTACAGAAGGGACATGCTATGTCTTCTTTTCAATTATACTCATTTGCCTGCCTGCTGCTAGTTTTATATTACATGCAGAGCTGCACTTGCTCAGTCCAGTATGCATTAAGTCCCAGCACACTGCAGCTGTTTATGGAATGGCTGACTTCCATGTGCAAGTGTGGTATGATATCACCCCCCCCCCCCCCCCACTGACTACTCAAGAGGTCAAAACCCCAGCACCTGGAAAGATGACAGAAGTCGGTGAGGGATGTAACCATAACATCACTGATGATCCTTCTCTGTACCCCCTGTTATTTCCTGGGGTCCTTCTTCTGCAGTCATGATCTCTGCCTGCTTGATGTGGACACTACCTTTCAGTAGACAGTTTCTCTTTCATAGGCTCCAGAGGCAGGAGAACTCATGGGAGCAGTGAGGGAGATCAGTGCCCAATAAAATAATGAGCAGGAAAATATGCCCAGTCCCTGCTGAGGGATATTACCTTTGCTCATAGAGGATACTGTGACTTTGCCTAAGGAGTAAGGTATATGATTTACATTTCACTTTTTTCTTTTTCTCTTTTCCAAGTGCATTTGATACCAGTGATGAGGGTGGCATTTACCAAAGACTAATTCAGAAAATAATCCTAACCAACCTTGACCAACCATCAATTATTTTTGTTGAAGAAGGCATGCTGATGAGGGTTACTGATACATACTTTTATGGAATGGACATGTTTTTTAATCAGTCACTAGGACTTAAATATTGAAACATTTGAATTTACTACCTGATTGAGGGAGGGGTAAGTTTTGGGTATAGTGTAAGTTTTAGTGTATAAAAAGCATAGTAAATGTTATTAATTATATTCAATTATGTAGATAGATAAATACATAGTTAGCTAGGCTGAAAAAATACACAAGTACATCCAGTTCAACCAACAAAAATAAAAAATAAATAAAAGAAATAGTAAATAAAAATAAAAAATATCTTCAATCCAATATACCCAATTCTATACCCACAGTTGATCCAGAGGAAGGCAAAAAAAAAAACAGCAGAGCATGCTCCAATCTACTACAGCAGGTAGAAAATCCCTTCCTGATCCCCCAAGAGGCAATCAGCTTTTTCCTGGATCAACTTTACCTATAAATGTCAGTACCCAGTTATATTATGTACATTTAGGAAAGTATCCAGGCCTTTCTTAAAGCAATCTACTGAGTTAGCCAGAACCACCTCTGGAGGGAGTCTATTCCACATTTTCACAGCTCTTACTGTGAAGAAACATTTCCGTATTTGGAGATGAAATCTCTTCTCCTCTAGATGTAAAGAGTGCCCCCTTGTCCTCTGTGTTGACCATAAAGTGAATAACTCAACACCAAGTTCACTATATGGACCCCTTATATATTTGAACATGTTGATCATATCCCCCCTTATTCTACTCTTCTCAAGAGTGAATAAATTCAGTTCCTCTAATCTTTCCTCATAGCTGAGCTCCTCCATGCCTCTTATCAGTTTGGTTGTCCTCCTCTGCACTTTCTCCAGTTCCCTGATATTTTTTTTGAGAACTGGTGCCCAAAACTGAACTGCATATTCCAGATGAGGTCTTACTAATGATTTGAACAGGGGCAAAATTATATCTCACTCTCTGGAGTCCATACCTCTCTTAATACAAGAAAGGACTTTGCTTGCTTTGGAAACCGCAGCTTGGCATTGCATGTTATTATTGAGCTTATGATCTACCAAAACCCCCAGATCCTTCTCCACTACGGATTCCCCCAGTTGTACTCCCCCTAGTATGTATGATGCATGCATATTCTTAGCCCCCAAGTGCATAACTTTACATATGCATTTTTTCCTTTTTTCTTTTTATATATTGTGATTTATTTATCTATGTATTAAATGTAAAAAAATATATTTTAATCTCCCAGATTAGCTATGCAACCATGGATTCTGTCCTTAGTGATAAAGTTCAGTTTCCATTTTTCTACCGTACAGTGCCAAATGACTATGATCAATTCAAAGCATTTATACATTTAATTCAACATTTTGAATGGACATGGATTGGTGTCTTGGTTTCAGATAATGAGTCTGGTTTAAAGTTCAGTCAGTTCCTTCAGAAAGAGCCAACACGTATTGGTTATTGCTCTGCATTTATAGAATTCATCCCGTATCATAATGCTTTAAGTGAAAGTAAAAGAAATAGGATTGCTCAATTATTAATCACAACATCAGTTAATGTTATTATTCTGTTTGTTGATCAGGAATACATAAGAACACTACAAATTATACTATACATGTTTCCCATTAAACAGAAGGTATGGATCATTGCCTCTCAGTGGGATGTCTCTGCTGGCTTTGATTACAACTTTTTCAATTTCCAACCTTTCAATGGAAGTATTGCTTTCAGTGTTGCTACCAATAAAATACCTGGCTTTGAGAGCTTTGTCCTAAGCCTAAGCCCTAAACTTTACCCAAATGATATTTTCCTTAAATTACTATGGGAAGAACTATTCATCTGTGATTATACCTCTGTGAACTGTACTGAGAATAACATTCATGATTCCATTTTACCTAAAATGTACAGAGATTTTTCATTTCATAGTTACAGTATATATAATGCAGTTTATACTTTGGCACATGCATTACACCAGGTTTACTTAGATACAAGGGACAAAAACTTTTTCATGGAAAATAAATTATTGTGGACTGTAAGTTAATAATATAATTGTACTTACCTTTCTTTGTTTTCCTATTCCTTGTATATTTCAACATGCTTTCTACTTTCTCTTCTATTCTGTAAGCTGGTAGAGTTGGTGGGGGGTGGTGGTTGTAGAGCGAGTGGGCTGACTGGATCAGTGTCCTGAGCATTTGTGCAAATTCCACTAAAAGGTTTGGCTGTTTTGATCCCTCACTCAAAAAATATTCAGGATTTGCAACTGTCCTAAACTGTACATTATCGCAGACATGTCAAACTCAATAAAAAGTGGGAGAACTTGAATGGAACAAATCTTTAACCACTTCAGCCCCGGACCAATTGGCAGCCAAAGGACCAGGCCCCTTTTTGCGATTCGGCACTGCATTGCTTTAACTGACAATTGCGCGGTCGTGCGACGTGAACAACAAAACAAAATTGGCGTCCTTTTTTTCCCACAAATAGAGCTTTCTTTTGGTGGTATTTGATCGCCCCTGCGGTTTTTATTTTTTGCGCTATAAACAAAAATAGAGCGACAATTTTGAAAAAAAATGCAATATTTGCTTTTTGCTATAATAAATAGCCCCAAAAAATATATAAAAAAACATTTTTTTTCCTCAGTTTCGGCAGATACGTATTCTTCTACATATTTTTGGTAAAAAAAATCGCAATTAGCGATTATTGATTGGTTTGCGCAAACGTTATAGCGTTTACAAAATAGGGGATAGTTATATAGCATTTTTATTAATATTTTTTTTTTTACTAGTAATGGCGGCGATCAGCGATTTTTTATTGTGACTGCGACATTATGGCGGACACATCGGACATTTTTGACACATTTTTGGGACCATTGTCATTTATACAGCAATCAATGCTATTTAAATGCATTGATTCCTGTATAAATGACAGTTGTGGTGAAGGGGTTAACCACTAGGGGGAGGGGTTATGGGCTGTGACGTGTGTTGTGTTTTTTACATTAGGGGCGGGGCTGACACCTGACATCATTGATCGGCTTTCCCGATGACCGGGAACAGCCAATCAATGATAGGCAGAGTAGGAAGCGTGGGGAGAGGTTTGTTTACACATACCTCTCCCCATTCTTCAGCTCCGTGACCTGATCGCGGGACACCAGCGGCGATCTGGTCCGCTGGTCCCGCGGCCGGGATCACGGAGCTCCCGACCGGGTTGCGAGCGCGCCGCTGGCGGCGCGCACGCGACCCACGGGCAGGCATTTAAAGGATCACGTATAGGTACGTGATTTTGCCTGCCCGTGCCATTCTGCACACGTATATGTGCATGAGGTGGTCGGGAAGTGGTTAAAGGTCCACCTAATGTCAATTAAGGGCCACACCAGAAAAAGATTATTTACCAAAAAACAAATCTAGTAAATATTGCATTTTAGAAAATGTTATCACAAAGAAGTGGACCACAAAAAAAGTATTTCAGTACAAAATTATGTAAAGAAAAACCACCACCACCACCAAAGGCCCAATTTTTCTGCCCCTGTTCAACAGGGGCATGCGATTATGATTCTTGATCTAATAATTCACAGCAGGGCCCATTCTTGCGCCCACCAAGAGTTAATGTGAGGGCTTACAGTGTTGTAGCACCAGCACCACCACCAAAGGCCCAATTTTTCCTACCACTGTTCAACAATGACATGTAATTACAATTCCTGATATAATAGTTCACAGCAGGGCATTCCAGCGCCCACCAAGAGTAACTGTGAGGGCTTACAGTCTTGTGGCAACACCAACATCTAAGGGGCAAATTTCTGCAGAGTATATACGGCAGGCCCCTACTTTCAAACATCCAACTTACAAATGACTCCTACTTGCAAACGGAAGGAGACAACAGGAAGTGAGAGGAAATCTACCCCCAGGAAGGGAAATTCTCTTCTGTAAGAGTTAATATGGAAAAAAGGTGTCTCCTCTCTACTGATGCTTTATCACCAATCCTTGTTTCAATAAAAAAAAACTATTTTCCAAAAACATTTGTCATTGGGACGGAAAGTGAGGTAAAATGTTCTGAACAGGTGCACACACAGCTAAACAAATGTTACAGGGGTGATAACCCCTCCCTATGTTCTCCAAAAAGCTTATGACGCACAGGAACGGAGATCGGCGCCAAATTCAAAAAAGTTAAAACGCACAAAACACATACAGTACTGTAATCTTACAGATTACAGTACTGTATAAAAAAAAAATACACATCCCCTTTGTCCCTTGTGGTCTATCCAGTGCCCTGCATGTAGTTTTATATAATAAATACATTTTTTTTTCTGCCTGGAAACTGGAGATTGTCCATAGCAACCAAAAAGTGTCCCTTTATGTCAAAAGTGGTTTTAGACCAGCTAGAAAACAGCGATAATAAATTAGAATCACAATTCATCATCAAACACTAAATCTAATGACAGCGACAATTCTGCAACTGAGCAAATTTCAGTGTTTTTGATTTGATTACATTATTGAATAATTTTTATAGTTATTTATTATATTATAATTTATGATTTTGAGTTTCAAACTTTATCATACCCGGGATGTCTACTAGACTCTGATTTGGACAGATTTAATTGAGTTATTCATAAGAATTGCAGACCTACAATATAAAATGCCAAATTTCCATGCAAAATAATTGTACCGCTTTTGGTACAAAATTCCTGACATAATCATACCGCCAGGGAGGTTAATGTCCATACAAGACCCAAAGGGGCTGGTAATGGGCTGGGGTGGGGGGTGGGGGATGATGGGGTAGCCATGCCATTTTTCTCAAAGATTTTCTTCCATATTGCCGGGACCAGACATTACATTAAAGATAACACGGGAAACACATGCCACTTCACAGGCATACTTTAGACACCCCCCAGGTACGATATTTAAAAGGAATATTTCACTTTATGCATCATTAAAATGACTGCTCACAAAAAAACGTAATTTTTTAAAACTTCTTTTTGCATTGATACATGTCCCCTGGGGCAGGACCCGGGTCCCCAAACCCTTTTTAGGACAATAACATGCATATTTGCCATTTTAATTAGAACTTTAGATATTGGATGTTCGCGTTCATTGTATTTAATAGGGTTCTAATGTTCGCGCAAACTTTCGGTCCGTTCGCAGGTTCTGGTAGGAACCGAACCGTGGGGTGTTCGGCTCATCCCTACCAATGACATTCCCTTCCACCTGTTGCAGTCTCGAATAGATGAACATGGAAGATATATTTTTTTACTATGCAAACTAGCTGAAATGCTGTGTATTGTTGCAAATGTGTATGTCCCTCCACCCTTCTCTCCTGATAGCTTAAAAAGTCTAGTTCAATTCATAGGCCCATACTCCAATTTACCCCTGAGGGTCCTAGGGGACTTTAACAATCTCCTTGATCGGATCCTAGACAAATTTTTGTCCTATTTTTGTCTCTGACGCCCCCCCCCCCTTTACTAGACTGATTTCGGAGATTGGTTTGCGGGACGTTGTGGAGGGACAGACACCCAGACAAACAGACCTTTTCCTGTTATTTGGCTGCTTACCGTGGCCTATCGGCTTTTGACAGTGTCGAGTGGAGATACCTGTGGGCCGTCATGCCCAAATCCCAGTTGGGATAGACTTTCCTTAAATGTACGCGGTTGCTATACTCTGCCCCTGAGGCACGGATCAATGGGGTCCTGTCTGACCCCTTTTCTTTATAGGGGAACGAGACAGGGGTGCCCACTGTCACCATTGCTTTTCGCTCTGGCATTGGAGCCTCTGGCGGCGAGGGTGAGGGCATCCCCCGAGATTGTTGGGTTTTTCGGCGCGGTGGGAGGGAGGATAAGCTCTCCCTCTATGCCACCCTGATATATTTGGGGGACACTGTTGGATCTCTGGAAACAGTAATGCCTCTTATTGAACAGTTTGGACAGTTGTCTGGATTTGCTATTAACTGGCACAAATCATCTCTTCTATTGTTAGACCCTCTGCCATCGCCCCTGCCGGTAATAGCAACACAGGTGGATACGGTGCACTCATTCAAGTATTTAGGCATAATGGTGACTGCCAATGTGACTGACTATGTATCCCTGAACCTTAAGCCCATTTTAGCTAAATTCAAACATAACCTGGGTAGCTTCCCTGGTGTAAGCTGCCTCTTTTGGTGACAGGTCGGGCTAATTTAATAAAAATGGTCTGGGCTCCTCAGTTGCTCTATATCCTCCACAATGCTCCTATATGGATACCATGCTACTGGTTTAAATTGGTGGATTAATTATATAGAGCATTGCTGTGGAAAAATGGAGTGGCTAGGGTTAAACTGACCACTCCCCAGTATCCCAAGGACCAGGGGGGACTAGCAGTACCGCATGCCTTTATATATTTTTAGCTGCCCAACTACAGCACCTCATTGGCTGGAATCTGCCAGATACGCTGGACCCCTCCAGGACCTTGGTGATCCCTTCAATGGTGGATTACTCTGCAATATCCCAGCATGAGCAGGGTCTCCCAGATCTGTCACCTCACTGTTTCACAATAAGGTTGCTTCTAAAACTTTGGGCAGAAGTGAAATCTAGACTGGGTTTGGGAGGCTTCTTTGAGTCTGGACAACAACTCCTATCCTGAATTAAACAAATTTCCCAACCAGGCCACATGAGGGAGGGCTGGAGTCAAATATCTTGTACAACTGTATGATGGAATGACACTGAAGTATTTTGATCAGCTACGAGGCGAGTTCCCCTCACTGACTGGCCGATACTTTGTTTTTACAACTCTGACATGCTAATAGAGCACAGGATAGGGGCTCAAATCTGAGATTAGATGACTAACTTTTTTACGTTCATATTTACAGCCACAGACAAAAAGGGTATTATTTCTCACATCTATGCTTCTTTACTTACCCATAGCCCAGCTCCTGATCTGCTACCATGTAGAGGAAAATGGGAGGCTGATGTAGGCCCCATAGATGGAAATAGATGGCATCAAATACTGATGGCCAGTCCCCTGGTCTCTGTGTCAGCTGCCCAAAAACTGATGCACTTGTTTAATTTTAAATATTTTATTGAATAACATTTTCATACATCGTATAGGTAGTTATACATTGCAGAGTACAGTACATACACGCGTGAAACAGGCCTTTCAACCATGTGCAAATGAGGTTATATAAACTGGTTAATGAAAACTTTATAAAAGTACTAGAAAGGAATAGAGATAAACCAATTTCAGAGTACTCAACATACCAGGTTAGAGCTGTCAGGGGGTATAACGCTAAGAGACTAACATCATAAGTAGAAATGAGTTTCCGGTAGTTGGTCATCAGACAGCTCACCCCTGTGGGATCTCTCTGTGTGCGTATACAGAGACCCCCCAGTGCCCACGGCCACGTCCGGAACTGAAGTAAATATTGATCGATTGGAGAGGCTATAACAGTGGAGCCTTCCAATTTCCAGAGTATATCTGTGGTGATTGAATGTTAACTGCATAATGGTGAGAACAGATTCCCTCTGACAGCCCAACCAAAATCATCTATAACGTCCCCCTTAGGTGTAACAGCAGGTCTTTCTGTAGTATAGGTAAGCGAGGAACTAGAATGTCCCTGTAAGTGAGGAGAGAAAAAGAAGAAAATGTGTGAAAGGGAAGAAGGAAGAAAAGTACAGTTTGAGGTTAGGGAGGGGAAGGAGCATTCTCAGATCCAGTCTCCATTCCAGGTAAAAATGGTATGTTACAGAATGTGACCCAAGGTTGCCAGGTGGCATTAAATCTCTCAATCTTGTCATTAAGTTTTTCTACAATTTGTTCCTGAGCCATAATCCAGGATACTTTTCTTCTGAAACCTTGGAAGGAAAATGTGGGCCTCTTCCAGGCCTTTGCTATAGTGATTTTAGCTCCCAAAATTATGAAGAAAGATAGAGCCTGCAAGTGCCTAGGAAAGTTGGGAATAGTGTGATTAAGTAGTGCTATGCTGGGATTAGGAGGTACCGTTTCGTTAGTTAAAGTGTTCGAAAAATTATTTGCCAGAAGGTCCTGACAGGACCACCAGATATGTATCATTGTGCCCTCAAGTTCACAACCTCTAAAGCATAGTGGCGATGATCCTGGGTAAATTAGTGCTAATCTGGAGGGAGCATAATACCACCTGGTCAAAACCTTTAGACTGGCCCCTATGAGAGAAATGTTACAAATACATTTATAGGAGCGTGTCGAGGAGCGGAACCATTCAGTTACAGTCGATGTTCTGCCTGTGTCCTCCTCCCAGGCTTGAGCATAAGTTGGCTTATCCAAATCTGTCAGGAGCACTGTGTAAATCAAGGAGATACCTTCTTTATGGTCCAAATTATTGGAGCACCAAAGCTTGTAAGGGGTTATTGAGGGAGGTTCTGGTTTGTTAATCCAAATAGAATTTAAAAAATTTGAGATTTGGGAGAATCTGAATAATTCCGTATCGGGCATATCCAGTTTCCGCCTGCAGTGGGACAAGGTAAGAGGACCTGCCTGTGAGAGGAAGTGACCTATTCGGTAGAGACCTTTGTCTGTCCACCATCTGAACGCCTGTATAAATGAGCTAGTGGTTTCAGGGGAGAGGTCAGGGAGTGTTGTGTATATAGTTTAGAGCTTAGTGTAATGGAGTGGGAGAGGATGGGAGACATTATCGCTGGCCTGGTCTTTGGGTCGCACCATAGGAGAAAATCGATGGTGTTGAGGGGGATTGCTTTCCTTTCCATGGAGAGCCAGTCAGGTTTTGGGCCCCTGGAGAAGACAATTGAAATTTGTGATAATTGCGAAGCTTGATAGTATCTCCAGAGGTCCGGTAGACCCATTTTAGGCGAAGAAGGATTCTGGATGGGCACCTATACCCCTTGTTGCCCCAGACAAAGCATATTATTTCTGACTGAAATTTACTGAGGAAACTCTTTGTGAGTGGGATTGGTAGAGAGTGGAATACGTATAAAAGACAGGAAAGGAGCGTCATCTTTACTGCATGCACCCCTGATACACTTGTTTACCTTGCATCGCTCCTATAGGACACCGACACCACTACACAGGTGGAATAGAAGAGACTTGTCCAAAATGTCAGTTACCATGGATGAACCGAACACCCCCCTGTTCGGTTCGCAGCAGAACATGCGAACAGGCAAAATATTTGTTTGAACACGTGAACACTGTTAAAGTCTATGGGACATGAACATGAAAAATCAAAAGTGCTAATTTTAAATGCTTATATGCAAGTTATTGTCTTAAAAAGTGTTCCTGCCCCAGGGGACATGTATTAATGCAAAAAAAGTTTTAAAAGCGGACATTTTTTCGGGAGCAGTGATTTTAATAATTCTTAAAGTGAAACAATAAAAGTGTAATATTCCTTTAAATTTCGTACCTGGGGGGGGGGGGGTGTCTATAGTATGGCTGTAAAGCGGCACATGTTTCCCATGTTTATTTTTTTAAATGGCGTGGGGTCCCCCTCAACATCTATACCAGACACTTATCTGAGCATGCAACCTGGCAGGCCACAGGAAAAGAGGGGGGACGAGAGAGCGCCCCCCCCTGAACCGTACCAGGTCACATGCCCTCAACATTGGGAGGGTGCTTTGGGGTAGCCCCCCAAAGCACCTTGTCCCCCTGTTGATGGGGAGAAGGGCCTCATACCCACAACCTTTGCCCGGTGGTTGTGGATGTCTGTGGGTGGGGAGCTTATCGGAATATGGAAGCCCCCTTTAACAAGGGGACCCCCAGATCCCAGCCCCCCTGTGTGAAATGGTAACGGGGTACAAATGTACCACTACCATTTCACCAAAAAATTGTGAAAATGGTAAAAAAAGACAATACACGCCTTGGGATAAGTCCTTTTATTAAAAAAAATTTAAAATAAAACTGTCCCACAAAGTGTTGTTCTTCTTGTCTCACTCCAATGGACCGAAAAAGAAAAAAAAAAAAGCCGCAAGTTACGGAACCGAGTGACCATGCCCCCTCTGATGCTACGGGAAAGCCATAGGGATGTCCCTGTGCGTCAGAGGGGGTGGGGTCACCCGGCAACATCATTGTGTGGCCCCGCCCTCAGTTATAAAGGAACTGTTATCTGAGCGGCTGGTCATTACGGTGGGTGCCTCCCATGGAGGCAGATCGTAGGCGGCTTGCGGCTTTTTTTTTTCCTTTTTGGTCCATTGGAGCAAAAGAAAAAGGGAGAGGGGGTCCCCTAAGGGTTTGGACTTTTAAGGCATGTAAAATATTTGACCCCAGATTAAACACTAGATAGTATACATTGGAAAAAACGTTTATTACAAAAATTTTATAAAAAGGGTTAACAATATGACAATATAAAAGATTTTTGGAATATTCAAACAGTACTTGGTTTGTAGAGTACAGTATATGAATGTATGTTGTAGGCGTTATCTCACACCTGACGCGTTTCGGAGGTTTAAAGGTTTCCTCCTTCTTCAGAGGTAAGAGTATAACATTCCTAATATCTAGAAAATATCATAATGAGACAATTTGTCAAAAAGTGAACCTTGATATGTGTAATAACGCTTACAGCATCAAAAAGACTTTTGTATACAATATACATACACAGAAAAATGGACTTACATACCGTTTACAAGAACATTCCAGTATGGTTAAAAACAATGGCTGAGAGGAGGAGCTTCTTTGCCTATGCTTTCTTAGATGGTGTAATTTGGCAAGAAGTGAGTGTCCATAGGAGACATTGATATCTCAGAAAGATGCCCAAAGGTACTAAGATCGCTGGACTTGTTGCATCTATCCTGGCGTGGTAGCGGAAGGGGACGCCTGTGAGACACACTGGGGTCGGGTATGGAAGATGAAAGCCCTATTGAGTCAAAACATTAATGAATATATATATGAGGAACTAAGTGAGTGCACAGAATGGTAAAAAGGGCCTCTCAGAGTATACTGCATATATTTTACAGACCTGTATTGTGTATCTGTGGATATATCTTCGCTAGCTTGCACTAGTAATTTAGGTGCCGTTAATAGTTCGATCGCTGGCTCTGAGAAGAGAATTAATCAAAGATGTCTAAGATAATAAATCGTGGTCACCAATGAATGTCCCTCCCAGATGGTCCACAAGTGTGTATCTTAAAAAGCATTGAAGATGTAGCTGGGGAGTATACATTGTAACTTGCGTGTATATGAAATGTTGTTTAGTTTATTGTATATATATTTTTTGTGTTTCTTTTTGAAGAAGACAACATTGGCGGTGTCTATATTCACAGCAAAAGACGTTCAATTAGCTTATTTATAAACAAATGTAACAGTAGAAATCCCAACTGGAGGGAGGGGGAGACTCTACATTATCTCCTGGGCTAGACAGGAAGGAATCTAATCCCCAGCAGATAGTCCCCATTCTACAGAGGGCAAAAGCCACAATGCCAGACATAACATATATGAACTGGTGAAGGGTACCACACAAGAGTAGGAAGTTAAGATACAGTGTATTTAAAAGGGTTGAAGGTTGTGTTACCTATGTGCTGCTATCCATCCGCTCGTCTCCTCCTCAGACTGGCTAATGCAGTTACTGAGTGGGACAAGCGGTGTATTTGAATCTGTCTCCCCGCCCTGCAAACAGCTGTTGCGAGTACAGCTGATTGCCGTACGGCGGGGAGATGTATAGGGCTTTCTTAACCCGGCCCCCCGAGTGCCGCGCGCGCATCCGGGTCCCGCGCACCAATCAATGGTCACGCCCACAGCTCCCACCGGCACGTCGAGCTTCACCGGCGAGCAGCGCATGCTCGCCAGGTGAAGCAATATGGAGTCTCGGCATCAAATGACGACGCCGGGAGTTCCTACTGCGCCGCTCCGCCCATTGGAATATGGGCGGGCGGCTGGGCGTGCCGGGCGGCTCACTGGACAACCCCCCTCCCACGTCATCGCCACACAGATGCAAGGGGCAAGAAGATAAAGTGGTTTGAAGCTCCTTTAGCCAGGCATTTTACATGAAATCTGGACTGTAACTAAAGGAGGAAACAGAGGGGGGACATATATCAAAATAACATGTTATAAACAGGAACATATATTGTATGAAAGTTTATACAGACTTAGAGCAAAATAGATTATGTAGGATTACATGGAAACGTGTATCACTATCATATAATCCTTTATTTGTTTATTTACTTCTTAGAGACGCTCGGTAGTATGCATTTAAACAATTCTAGTGGTTAAGAGAAAATAAAAAATAAAAAATATACAGTTGCAGCCAAACAATTTGCTATACATATTGTAGTTTATTCATGGTATGTAAGATTGGGGATATACCCACACTGGAATATTTGGACGTGAATGGTATATTTCCTCGGTAACGCGTATAAAGTCCCATTCACAGTATTCATGTGTTAAGGGCCACTTGAAGGTGATATAAAGTCCCATGTAATGGAAATGGTGGAAATAATGAGGTGGGAAGGGGAGGATAATGACCGTATTGTGATCTCTTGGAAGGTGGAAGAATTATTTATTTTTCCATCCCACCGGAGGAAAATCCTTCCAAAAATGGTTTAAACCAAATTGCCTCGTTGAGGCCTGGAGTTTGGGTTGCCTTGAGCTTAAAGATCCATCGTGCTTCCAATTGGAGAAGAGATTTGTTCCAATCTCCTCCTCTTGGATTGGGGTGGATCTGGTCTAAAATGAGAAATTTAATATTCGGAAATTTACCTGCATGGACGGTGATTGTATGTCTCCCGAGAGGGAGATCTGGATCACAGGTTTTCATACTGTGAATGTGTTTATATGCCCTTTTCCAAAATTCCAGTTTGGTCTTTCCTATGTAAAAACAAGAACAATCGCACTGTAATAGATAAATAACTCCTAACGTTTTACAGTTAGCAAAGTGCCTAGCTTTAAATACTTGGCCATCTGGTAGTTTAGGATTTCTCTCTACCCACATGTATTTACAATATCTGCAAGATCCACACCTGTAGGTGTCCTTATATTTGCAATGTATCTTTGTGTTGGCATTGAATTCACTGCTGATGATTTGATCTCTCAGGGAAGTAGTTCTCCTGAATGTGAATAATGGTTTTTCCGTAACGTATGGACCTAAAGTAGGGTCCTCGGTCAGGAGATGCCAATATTTTTGTACGATTTTTCTAATCTGTTGTTCCTGGTTACTGAATTTAGATATAATTCTCAGGGGATTAGTGTCATCTTTAGGTTTCTTTGAATATAAGAGATGGTCTCTACTGCGTGTACAAGCCTGTTGGAAAGCCCTCTTCAATGAGGCATGTGAATATCCCCTTTCCAAGAGGCGATCGCAGAGATTATCAGCCTCTTGTTTAAAGATGTTGTCATCAGCGCAATTGCGTCTAATTCTTAGGAACTGACCGTACGGTATGGAGTTTAATAAGGGTTTGGGGTGAAAGCTGGTCGCATGCAAAATTGCATTTCCAGCTGTTGGTTTTCTATAGAGTTTAGTGAGTAATTTACCTTCCTCACCCTTATAGACTTCTACATCCAAAAACGCAAGGTTTTTAGGATTGTATGACATAGTAAAATTTAAATTAAATTCGTTCCTGTTCATCCTGGATAGACATTGTTCCAACAGGTTGGATGGGCCGTCCCAGACGATGAAGATGTCGTCGATGTACCGGTACCACCCTAAGATGTGGTCCGTGTACATCGACAAGTCTTCATCGTCCAGGACTGTTTTCTCCCACTCCCCCAGGTACAGGTTGGCGTAGGATGGGGCACAACAAGTCCCCATCGCTACCCCCTGTACCTGGAGGTAGTGGGAGCTGCTGAAAGTAAAGACGTTATGTTCCAGTATAAATTCAAGTAGGGTGGTCATGAATTCGCCGTATGCGGGATCGACACCCCTATCATTCTGCAAAATATGCTTAATTGCTGCTACGCCCTTTCCTTGAGGAATAGAACTGTAAAGTGCCTCAACATCAATTGTTACTAAGAGCGTATGTTCTGGTACAAGAAAGTTATCTATAATTTGTAAAAAATGCATGGTGTCTTTCACGTATGACGGCAGATTCATGACAAAGGGTTTGAGGAAATCATCGATCAATCGACTAGCGTTCTCACTTATGGATCCCACCCCTGAGATTATTGGTCTCCCGGGTGGTTTATCTTTATTCTTATGAACCTTGGGGAGTGCATAGAATGTTGGTGTTTTAGGGAAGTTGTTATGAATAAAGTTCCATAGTTGTTTCGTGATGGTATTGTTTCTAACGGCGGAGTCGATAAGTGAATAGAATTCTCCATTAAATTTATTGACAATACTACTAGGCATGCGTCGGTACCAATTCTGTTTTTTTAGAATATCGTTGCACATGTCAATGTATTGTTCATTGTCTAGGAGGACAATGTTGCCCCCTTTATCTGACGATTTTATTACAATGTTGGCGTTTTTGGTCAATTTTCCTAGAGCTATAGTTTCATTTTTCGTTAGATTGGTTTTCGCAGGAGTGGAGATTTTCAATTTGTTTAGGTCTCTATCTATTAACTTCAAAAAGGCTGCAGCATTAGGGTTCGTGCTCGGTGCTGGGCAAAAATCTGATTTCTTTTTAAGTTTTGACATATTTTTATTGACCAGTGAGTCTTGTTTGTCCACAGATTCTAAGATTTTTTGGAGATCGACCCGGTCGATGAGATCGGCCGGGTCGTTCTCCTCCAAAAGTGCAACCAAGTGATCTAGTGCTTGGCTTTCTTGAGGGGTGCGATCTGGGGGTGCCCCCTGTTTGTCAAATAGTTTTTTTTAAATTAATTTTCTGATGAACAGTTGTAGATCTTTATAGACATCAAACTTGTTTGTGTTTTGATGTGGAAAAAAATTGAGGCCCCTCTTGAGTAGAGAGGTCTCCTCTATTGATAATATGTGAGATGAGAGATTGATTATGTTAAAATCAGACTCAATGGGTGTGTCAGGGAACTTTTTAGTGCCTATAGATTGACTTGTGTATATGTGTTCGGATTGGTTAAAGACGATTGTACCCCCGCCAGGATCTTCTCTAAAAAAGAAGGATCGCTGGAGAGGATCTCAAAAGATTCTGTGCCACCACTATTTGTTTGTGCTAGTGTTTTCTTATTGATCACATTATTTATAGGTACGTGAAGGTTGGACGTGATACCTGTGTCTGTATTTTTACTATTAGGTGTGGGTGCTGTTTTATATGTGGGGGTTGCTAATGAGGATTTTTTTGCCAGATGGCCTTCTGGCGAGTCGCTCTGGTATTGGCGTTTGTTACTTTGGTTCGCTTTGGCCTTCTGTGCCGTGCGGGAAGTAGTGTTTGAGTGAGGGGAAATACCCTGGTTTTTGTTCCAGGGTCTCCCAGAATTTGAACCATCCCTATTGAAGCTGCCTTTATAGTTGTATTGGGTCCATTTATATGCCCTGCCATTTTTAAATGCATCCCTATCGCGGTTAAATTTGAAGCTTTTTTTCCCAAGAATGACTTTGTTAAAAGTCTCTAAGTGAGTTTTTAGTTTTTCTTCCCTAGTCGCTATTGGTTTTTGGATTTTCAGTTTTTGTAGTTTGCCGCAAATGTGGATTATTTCAAGGTCTAAGACCGATGATCTCTTATTATATTCATCTATTAGAATCTCCATCAAACTTCGTGAACAAATTTTTGGGACCTCTTCCCACCTTATCTTAAAGTCAGAGTCCAGACCTTCCAGGGTCGGGAAGATTTGGACTCTGAGTCCCAGGGGATTAATGTCCTCTTGAATGTAATTTTCAAATGATCTGGAGTGCCAGAAGAGTGTGGATTTCTTTTCCAAGATCTTCGAAAGTTTGTAAAATAGAGATGATATCTCTGCCTCAATTTCCTCCTTATTGCCAAATTCCTTCAAGTACCCTTCCATAAGGGATTTCCATTCGCTGCCTGTGAATTCTGTCATGTCTAGAGCGGAGTTGTTCAAGGTAAGTCACCTATGTATATATATGTATGTATACAAAAGTTATAAGGTTAAATAGGTAAATGTCCTTATAAAAGGATCCAAACGAGTGCGCATGCGCGAGGGAGCCGTGATGGACGCCTAGTCACGGAGCTCCGCACCGCCCCAGACCAACGGACATCACAGCGCCAGCCCGACCCGCCGAAATACCGCTTTTAAGCGGCGATCTGCCCCACGGACCACCAGGGAATACCCCCCGCTGGTCAAGGAGTCCCTAACATTAGACTCGGGAGACATTCCTCTCAGCCCCCTCACAGCCAGGGCGTCCTCTCACCGCTCCGGACCTAATGGAGCTCACAGCGCCAGCCCGACCCACCTAACTACCGCTTCCAAGCGGTGATCTGCCTCACAGACCACCAGGGAATACCCCCGCATGCCAGGGAACTCCACACGGCGCAACCTGGAGAAGTTCTTCTCAGCATCCACACAGCCAGGGTGTACCAAGATGGCCGCCACAACGGCCAGCTCTCCTCAGATCTCCCTCATGGAAGCACAGCAGGATTGCAGGCAAGTCGTTTCCCCAGCTCATTCACTGCTCACCCCAGGACCTCCACTGCCCTATCACCAGGAGATGACCCCCTCCCCAGCCTCCACAGACTCGCTCCTCAGCCGCACCTTTGGGGCTCCTCCATTTTCCCCAGCAGGGTCTGTAATGGCCGCCCTTACTAACTCTCCTCCTTGTGGAGCCCCTGACAGGGATCAATCTTTCAATATGGAAGACCTATTCCTCAGACTTTCATCCCTACTTGACAAAGGGCTTGCCTCCACTGCTGCCAAAATCACGGGCGACATCAAGGCTGACCTCCAGAGCATCGGGTCACGCATTGACGCCGTTGAAGCCAGGGTAGATCAAACCATCACAACAGCCCACCAACATTCTGACCTCATCTCCACCCTTCATGATCAATTAGACACAGCTATAGCCCGCATTGACGAATTGGAAAACAGATCCAGGCGGTATAACATTAGGATCAGAGGCCTCCCGGAATCCATCCAGGATGTCCCCTCTGCAACACAAGACCTCATTAAATCTCTGATCCCCAATATCCCCTCACACCGCCTTGAACTCGATAGGGCCCACAGATCACTCGGGCCACCCAGGAAGGATGGTACTCCCAGGGATATCATAGCTAAACCGCACTTTTACGCGGTAAAGGAAGCCATAATGAAACAGGCCCGAACCATGCCTCAGGTGACTTGTCAGGGTCACCCAGTACAAATTTTTGCTGACCTTGCCCCCTCCACTATTCAGCGCAGAAGGACCCTGAAGCCCCTTCTACAAGCTCTCACTACTAAAGAAATCAAGTATAGATGGTCCTTCCCCTTCGCCGTAAAATTTACTCTAAAAGGTCAGGAGTCATCCTTCTCCAACTTTATCGCCCGCGAACGCCTGCTTCTGAAACTCAAGGTGATCTCCCAAGAGGCCGACATGGACGTCTCAATCCCTCCAGCAGCCTCCAACAAACGCCCTCTGCCGACGAGCCCACCCAATCCACTATGGAACAAGTCCAAAAATCGCCGATCGCAACCCAATGGTCCACGTTGAGTGCAACTTGGAAAACTTTCTTTCATTCACATGGTCTTGATCGACCCCCCACGTTGACCTGCTACTTTGTCTACTGAGATTCCAGTTTTATTTTCCCGAATCTGAACTCTGGACTTTGCGGTAGATATTCCTACCTGTATGATATCCCCAGATGCTCACTAACCCCTTCGGCCAAATTGATCGGATCATTTCTTCTAGCAAAACGCAGATGAACTGTTCATTGTCGCAGGCTCCATGCTTTCTTTATTAGTATCCGGCTGGATCTAGCGGAATTTTCACCCAAATGTCACTGCCTGCACTACTCCCTAATTGGTCGCTACCGAGTAGACATCTTATTCTTCTTCAGCTGGGGTTGGAAACCCCTCTATTGTTATTGTCTTTTTTTTTTAATTCTAGTCTACTCGACATCTTTACACTGATTGACGATCGTTTGCCCTAAGAGCTGGTTTTATGTCCAGTTTATGTATTTCATTTTTCCCTCAGACCCGGAAGGTCCTGGTCTGGGGTGGTACACATGCACCTCCTCCTATCCCTCTGACTCCCATCCGGATTCGTTGGGATTGGATCTCCAGGCCGCGTTTGGCATGGAGAATTTTTTCTCCTTTTATGCTTCCTGCTCTTCTAAGAGCAGGAGGATTCCTAGGTCGGGCCTCTCCCCCTGGTTCACTCTGTCATCCAGGGAGAGATCGCTGGACCTCTTCTCTTTTCCCTCTTCCCTCCCTTTCCCCACCTCTTTCTATCTTTCGGAGCATCAATTAATTCTTGTTTTTCTTCCAGTGAGCGCATTCCCACGAAACACGCTTCCGGGGACACCAACCAGCGGTACTCCAGAAGAATGTCCTCTCACCCTCTACAGGCCGGAACACTTTCAGGTTAGTGATGATGACTGTTTGCACGCTCCCCCTGACAGTACCCATGGCTGACCGCACTCAGCACACGTTAAAAATAGCCACGCACAATGTACAGGGTATGAATTCCCCCATAAAACGGAAAAAGCTATTTAACTCCTACAAATCCTCCAAGATTGACATTGTCATGCTTCAGGAAACACACCTTCCGATTCGGTATAGTCCCAAATTCCTCCATGCCCACTTCCCCGCCTTCTTTTTGGCAAACGCAGAAAACAAAACCAGAGGGGTTGCTATTGCTTTTGCTAAAGGCTGCAACTTTACCCTGACCTTAGAAAAGCGAGATCCAGAGGGCAGATATATACTTGTCAAGGGGACGATTGAGGATGACCTCTTCTCCCTCATCTCATACTACACACCCAACAAAGGACAAGCAACCTTTTTTGAAAGTATGTTTGCATCTCTTTCCCCATTCCTCGAGGGTACGGTCATTTTCGGGGGGGACTCCAATTCCGCCTTCGACCAGGCTTTAGACAGGTCCAAATCCCCTTCCTCCCAACTCACCAGGCCCACCAAAGAAAGCCTTAAGATAGCCAAACTCATCCATGCTCAGGGCATGGCAGATGTCTGGAGGGAACTCAACCCGGGAAAGAGGGACTACTCTCATTTCTCCGCTCCTCATAACCTATATGCCAGGATTGACCACCTCCTAACCCAAACCCGAAATATTTCCCGGATACTCTCCTCCAAAATCACTGATTCTGCCCTCTCCGACCATTCTATTATAACTCTAACTATGCACAGACGCTACCCGAGACCGGGATTCGGTCAATGGAGATTGAACGAATCCCTGCTATCGGATCCGATAAAAGTCCAGTCGTTGGACAAAACAATCACAGAATACTTCTCCCTTAATAAAACCGACGGGATCTCAGCGGAAACACTGTGGGCGGCCCACAAACCATTCATCAGAGGCGAGATAATCAAAATGACGACGCAACTCAAACGAGAACGGGCAGCGGACGTAAAAAGACTTGACGATCAATATGCTTCCCTTCGCGCCCAACACAAACGACGTCCCTCTCCCTCCTTGCGTACCGAACTCGACAAAACTAGACTCGAACTCAACCTTGCCCTGACTACACAAGCCGAAAAACAAATACGGTGGAGTAAAAATAAATTTTATACACAAGGGGATAAATTGGGATCAATGCTAGCTTCTAGGCTAACACCCAAATTTCGCTCCTATGTAATGCCCAAAATCAGGATCCCAGGACAAGGTACGTCATCCAACCCTGCCAAAATTCTTGAAGTATTCCACGACTTCTACTCCAAACTTTACAGTCAACATGACTCTGCTGACCAGCCTGCTCTTTCCAAGTATCTCGACGGGATCCCCGTTCCCTCCCTTTCTGCAGAACATAAGGCTATACTAGAAGCCCCCTTCTCGATAGAAGAGGTCCAGGATGTTATTACTGCTCTAAAGTCTAACTCAGCACCAGGCCCAGATGGCCTATCCAATTCCTACTATAAGACATTCCCGTCTACCCTGTCGCCCCACCTCACTAAATTTTTCAATTCCAAGATAAGTGGAACCCCACTTGATCCCCATCTTAATACTGCTTTCATCGCAGTTATTCCAAAGCCAGACAAAAACCCAGAAGAAGTCGGCAATTACAGACCTATCTCTCTCATCAATAGTGATCTAAAAATCCTTACCAAAATCTTAGCGAATCGTCTGGCTTCCTTCATCACGAGATATATACACAGGGATCAGGTGGGGTTCATCCCAGGCAGGCAGGGCCCTGACCAGATCAGAAGGGCTATTGATATAGTCTCCATACTTCAGACTGGATGGGATGGGGGCCCTAAACAATCAGGCATGCTCCTTTCACTAGATCTCCAAAAAGCCTTCGACTCAGTCTCCTGGCCTTATATTTTTGAGATCCTCCAACGCTGGGGCTTTGGAAACAACTTTATGGGTTTGATACGAGCTCTATACTCCAATCCCACTGCTTGCGTCAAGCTTCAGGGTCACTGTTCACAACCTATATCCATCTCTACGGGAACTAGACAGGGCTGCCCGTTATCCCCCCTGATATTTGCTATTGCCATAGAAACCCTTGCAATTTCCATCCGCCAAAACCCCAATATTCACGGTGTCCGATGCGGACCCCAGACCCACAAATGCGGACTCTTCGCGGATGACATCCTCCTTTTCCTCACTTCCCCGACGACATCCCTACCTAATCTTTGCCAATCTCTAGACGAATTCGCTACCATTTCTGGATTACGGGTTAATTACTCTAAATCACAAGCATTAAATGTCTCTCTTCCCCCTACAATGGTCGACTCCCTACGTCCTCACTTTAAGTTTCATTGGAACACCTCTTCCATTAAATATCTCGGTGTCGAGCTTACGGCCAAAACGGAGAACCTTTATAGCACCAATTATCCTCCCATGTACCGAAAATTGGAACTGGACCTCCAAACATGGTCCAAACGTAATCTCTCTTGGCTGGGGAAGATCAATTCAATAAAGATGACGTTGCTCCCTAGACTCCTTTATCTTTTCCGCTCACTACCCACCCCTATCGTAAGAGATCACCTTAAAAAGTTCCAAAGTAAAGTTCTTAAATTTATCTGGGGCTCGAAAGGATATAGGATTCCGCAGCAAACCTTGTTTCTACATAGGCAGAAAGGGGGGGTCGGTTTGCCCCACCTTCATAAATACTACATTGCTGCCCGGATTGCTCAGCTCTCCGTGCTGTACTCCAAATACGAAAAGCCAGATTGGGTCCACATCGAAAGGCAAGCAGTTCCGCATTACACCCTAGACTTTCTCCTCTGGTCAAATCCGAAATTGCGTCCTCCGATTTTGGCCCCTACCCTCTCGCATATGTTCGCCCTCTGGGACTCTGTGCGCTCCAACACAAATTTGGTCTCGGCCTATAAACCCCTGTCTCACTTGTTCCATAACCCTGACTTTCCCCCAGGACAAAATATACAAGCATTTAAATGGTGGCTGGATAAGGGACTATACCGAATCGGACACTTTTATACAGTTTCTGGCCCGGTTACTCTTGCTTATTGTACCAAAAAATGGGACCTACCGGTCTCTGAACGGTTCAGATTTGGACAAATTTCACACTATCTCCACAAACTCTGGAAGGACAAACCCCTACCCCCCCAATTTACAGACTATGAAATCTGGTGCGGTCAGTCCATGGATCAGAGGGGGGGGTGTCGACAATCTACTCATCACTCATCTCACCTTCCACTAAATCCTCCTACATGCTACGCTGGGAATCAGACTTCCAATTTAACTGGGATCTGGGGACCTGGCAGAAAGCTAGTTTTGGCTCTTTTAAGAGCATCCTGAATACTACGCTCACTGAAGCTAGCCTGAAAATCATTTCTAGATGGTATTACACCCCCTCACGTCTTGCCTCGCTTTTTCCGACAGCTAGCCCATTATGTTTCAGAGAGTGTGGACTCGTAGGCTCCATGTCCCATATTTGGTGGGAATGCCCCAGAATAAGGTCATTTTGGAAAAAAAAATTCAACTTAATTGAAAAACTAGTTGGAATACAGATCCCCAGATCCCCTATGGTAGCCCTTCTTAATGCTCACATTCCAAACTTGACCAAAGCCTCTCAGAAACTCATCAGATTTATACTTCTTGGCGCCAAACTGACGGTTGCTAAGGCTTGGAAAAAACCCAGGGTCTCCTTCCCAGCAGTACTTAGGAAAATCTCTTGGATAATGTCACAGGAGAAGCTAGCCAGTATTATCTCTAACACGGTCTGTAAATTTGAATCCACATGGGAACCCTGGGCCATGTTTATTGGCGCTCCATGGATCACTAACTCGATAATCCCCTGAACCAGATCCTATATTTGATGCTCCGAACATCCTGACTATACTCCCGCTCCACCCTTCAACTCTCCTTCTATCTACTCCCTCTGTTCTCCTCTCGCTCTCTCTTACTGCTGTTTACTTTCTCTTCTTCCCTCTCCTTCTATTTTGTAGCTTACTATATGATTGACGGTGCCCTACTTTCAGGTTTCACCTTAGGTACTGGCAACCCAGAGGGGTAGGCCTTACTTGCAACTTTGCATCTGCATAGCTGGGGGGTGGGGCGGTGGGGGCTTTCCCTACTGGGCACAGTTAGATCCCAGATGGGGTGCCTGGTAGGGGGAGATCCCCATACGTCTCACCGCCTAGAAAGCCCTCTCCTCCCACCTCTGTAGGGCTGGAACATAGGGCCCCGTCTAACCGTTCCACGAGAAATAACAGTTTCACTCATTTGTCACAGCTGATTGCTGCTTGTTTACCATTTTTACCTGTTTTCGTGTTGACAATGTTTATATGCCATGTCATTTCTCATTGTATTCTCTTTGAAAAATTTCAATAAAATACTTTGAAATAAAAGGATCCAAACTTGTCTTTATGGTAACTTAGTATAATGTGTGTTAAATGCTAGCCTGAGCGGGGAACGGTATCTACTACCTAATAGTCAAGAAAGGTTGTAGGCTTAGCAGAGAGCACACATATAAAAGGGAGGGGAATTTTTTGTTCTATGCCATGCATAGCACAATGGCAGCATGGCATAGAACAAAAAATTCCCTTCCCTTTTATATGTGTGCTCTCTGCTAAGCCTACAACCTTTCTTGGAGCAAAAGAAGAAGAAGAACAAGACTTTGTGGGACAGTTTTATTTTTTAATTTTTTTAATAAAGGACTTGTATTGTCTTTTTTTTAACCATTTTCACACATTTTTTGGGGCTGGGGATCTAGGGGTTCCCTTGATAAGCCCCCCGCCTGCAGACCCCTACAACCACTGGGCAAGGGTTGTGAGGATAAGGCCTTTCTCCCCATCAACATGGGGACAAGGTGCTTTGGGGGTCACAATAGTGAGACAATAATAATGGCTAGTCTACCTGTTAAATCCAAGGCTCTAGGTTTAGAGATAAATAATTCCTATTGGTAAGTGGAATAAAATGAGGTAATAATAGTATTTGCCGATAAATAGATAAAGAATAAATATGTAAAAGTGTGAAAGTGTTAAAATAACTAATAGTACATACATATAATAGCTAGTAAAACATCATAAATGTAAATCATATATATAAAATATTAAGTGAACATATGGTATAAATAAATATAAAATATAAAGTGCATAGTAACACAGTGTGATTAGATATACCAGCACTTACACTTCACGGTTATATATTTATTCTCTGCACTATTTACTATGCACTTTATATTTATTTATACCATATGTTCACTTAATATTTTATATATATGATTTATATTTATGATGTTTTACTAGCTATTATATGTATGTACTATTAGTTATTTTAACACTCTCGCACTTTTACATATTTATTCTTTATCTATTTATGTAGGCATTTTACCACAAATGAGATCATACAGCAGAGCTCTATATTCCAATCCAACAGCTAGAGTCTGAGTCAATGGCCACCTGTCGAACGCCTTCAACCTCCGCAACGGTACTAGACAAGGATGTCCCCTATCCCCATTGTTGTTTGTCCTCACATTGGAACCCTTACTTAATAAAATAAGATCCAACCCAGTTATCAAGGGAATATAAATCCAAAACCGCACCTATAAAGTCTCAGCCTTTGCTGGTGATATGCTCCTTTTCCTCTCAGAACCGCATATTTCCTTGCCCAATATTTTACAAGATCTAGAACACTTCCAATTACTTTCTAACTTGAAGATCAATCACTAAAAATCTAATGCCCTTAACATTACATTACCCACTAGTTCAGTAGATTTATGCAAGAAAAACTTCCCCTTCTCATGGGCCAAACAAAAAATAACATATCTTGGAATAGAGATCCCTACAAATTTAAATGAGCTCTTTCAAACCATTTTAAAGGAAACCCATTATGATTTAAAAAGATGGAACTTTCTTAATGTTTTCTGGTGTGGAAGAGCATCCCTAATCAAGATGACAATACTTCCCAGGTCTTTATATATTATGCAAACCATCCCCATTTGACTGCCCACATCATTCTTTGCCTCCTTCCTTATATCTACTCTATACTACTCGCTGTTTGGGGACAATACGGAGTTCTCCAGTGTGTCGTGTCAAGCATGGGAAAAAGACCTTGACACAAACCTAACAGAAGAAGACTGGGAAACAATTTACACATATGCACACAAAGGGCCCCTAAACGTAGCCACCCAAGAGTGTGGCTTCAAAATTATCACAAGATGGTACAGAACCCCTACTCTTCTACATACATTTTATCCCTAGATCTCTGACAGATGTTGGAGGTGCAAAGATGAGGAAGGCTTGATGATACACATTTGGTGGTCATGCTCTTTAATCCAGAACTTCTGGAAAACAGTGCACGAAAACATACTCTCAATCACCTCAGAAGACAAAAGTTTTTCTCCTGCACAATACCTATTGCATCACAACTCTATCCCCAAAAAGCGTTATCTGAAATCATTATCTATGTTCATGATAAATGCAGCAAGACACTGTATTCCAGGTCACTGGCGCTCGAACGCAGTCCCCTCAAAAAAAGAATGGTTCAGGAGAATAAACAACAAAAATAGAAGAACTCATAAGTATCTCTCAACAGAAAATAACCAATTTTACATCTGTATGGTACAACTGGATAGAATTCAAAAACTCCCAAGATTATAAAACTACATTTACCTAAGCACAGTACCCATATACCAGAAAGTATGCTCTCAGAAATATCCGAGAAAATAATGCAATAATTGTATTTCACCTTACTGTAAACCCCTTTCTCTCTCCGCCCCCCCCCCTTTTTTTTTTTATTGTGTCTTCTCCTCCCCCCCTACCTTTACCTTCAGTGTATTGCATTCATACTGAAAATTCATCGATTCAATAAATGAGTGTCATTGTATAGAATAATATATACTTATAATCAATTGCTCAGACGAGATTCATAATTATATTGATATTATACCATGAACAGTACTAAAACCCATTTTTTATATGTAATATGTTTGGCCGAGCCGTGATGACGTTACTACCATGTATTCACGCAGGAGTCACTGTTTATGGCACGTGCGCTGAGGGAATGGCATGGGTATGCCATTTCCTAAATGGTGCAAGTTTAGAAGATATTTACTGTACCTATAGGTAAAACTCAACCAAGGGAGTTTACTCCCACTTTAAGCTTATGAACTGTACACATTCAAACTGAGTTCACTGGGATGACTAGTTTTTTTTGTTGATGAATTGGGCTCTGGGTCATAAAACAAACTAAAAGTTAAAAGTTGGAGGATGGTGGGGGAATTGGTAGAGTACCTCCCATCTTGTGACTGGTTTTGTCTCAACTTGCAGTGGCGGCCCATCCATCTACATATCAGGGCACGGGACTATGGGTTCCAATGTGGGGTGGGTGTTTTTTTGAAGCACCTGATTAAGAGCCAGAGGCTCTAATAGGCTTCAAAAAAGGTTGGTCTTGGAGAGCAGAGCACTGCGCTCCAAGCCCACCCTGTTGTGTGAGGATAGTGAATACATTTTCGCTATTTTCTCACTAAAGTTCCTCCCCACCAATCAGGAGGCAGGTCGTGAGACCTATTTCCTGATTTGCCAAAGCGTCAGGCGAATATTTGAGAAATACAATTTTGTGCAGTGCTAAAAAATTCATAATGATACAAATTCATATATATATACAATCTAATATATAATGTGAAATGACCACAGAAAATTAAAACTGTGAAAAGTGATGTGAAATTCACACCCAATCTAAAGTCCGTGTTCTATCGTATAGAGGTTTTTAAACCGTTAATACAACAGTCTGTGGATAAACAGTAATCTAATTTCTTGAGACACTAACAAGCCAGGAAAGTACAAATACCCCCTAAATTACCCCTCGTTCGAAATGAGACATTCCAAGCTATTTAGTAAGAGGCATAGTGAGTTTTTGGAAGTTGTAATTTTCTCCCACAATTCTTTGCAAAATTACGATTTTTTTTTTTTTTACATAATAGACATATTAACAGGTTATTTCACACAGCATATGCATACTTGCAACAACACCACAAAACACAATCTGCTACTCCTCCTATGTATGGCGATAACACATGTGTGAGACTTTTTCACAGTCTGACCACATAGAGAGGTGGAGGGACGTGCAGGGAGCACCATCAGGTGTTTTAGGAACATAAATTACACATCTAATTTCTTGACTACCTATTACAATTTTAAAGGCCCTGGAGCACCAGGACAATGGAAACGCACATAAAATTACCCCATTCTGGAGAGCAAGCACACCGATGTATATTCTATGAGACATGATGAGTCATTTTTTTCCACAGTTTTTGGAATATGTGGAAAGAAAATAAAAACAAATTTGTTTTACACAAATTTGTCCATTTATTAGATATTTTTAACACTTAGCATGGGGCACTGATGGCACTGTGATGGCACTGTAGGAACACTGATGGCAATGTAGGGACACTGATGGTAATGTAGGGACACTGATGGCACTGTAGGCACGGTAGGGACACTGATGGCACTGTGTTGGCACTCAGGATCATGTCAACTCACGCTGCTGTGGTGTCTCTCTCTCTCCTCTCCTCACACCCATATAGCATGTGAGGAGAGGAGAGAAAAACACTGCAGCAGCGTGAGCTGAACCGGGCATGATCCCAGATTGTTAACAAAATGATCGCGCCATCATTGAATGGAGCGATCAGGTGGTAAAGGATCGTTGTGATTGTCCCTTTACCCCAATCCGTGATGTGATCATGGGCACTTCTGGGTGAGTGCCCCCTGTGGGCCTCCCAGAACTATCCGGCCGTGCTGTAGCCATCAATCAGCTATAGCGCGGTCGCCAAGTGATTAACACACTGCTGGTTGAGGTGTAAATTCAAATAAAATAAATACAGTTATGTATATCTATCTATCTATCTATCTTACTGGATATTGTGGCAGAAAGTTGCCTATATCTATGTACCAGCTTTGAGTTTGGCCATTTTGTTTGTATACCTTTGGTTTAAAGCTGAAGATTAGCGAAAAGAAAAAAAAAAAATTCTCTACAGCTTTAGTTACATTACATACCTCTAATGCAGTATGTCCCACCAGGTGCAGGCTGTTATATTCTGTAGGAATTTTTACATAAGGGTTGCCCTGTCCTCTTCCTGCTGCTGAAATTCCAGCGGAGGTCAATCAGGGCATCAGCGTCCAATTAGATAGCTACTTCTCTGATTACAGCAGGAAGGCATAGAGGTACTAAGTTCCCCACATTCTTCTTACCCTTCTGCATCCCCACTAAAGCCTAGCGCCTCCTACAGAAGGGAATACAGACTGCACCTGCCTACATGCTTGTAACACTATCTGTCAGTAGGAGAAAATTTAATCAAAGGATTCTGTCGCCTAACAGCAGAAAGAGGACAGGGCAACCCTGCAGTGAAGTTTTCTACAAAATTCATCAGCCTTCACATTGTGGGACATCATTACAGTTAAGTAATGTACTGTAACTAAAGCTGTAGAGAAAACTATTTCTTTTAGATAAACTTCACTTTAAAAAAAATGCTGTGCTGCATCTTAATATTTTGTTGTTGTCACAAACAACTACAAGATATGTTGAGCTGGTGGCTCTGAGTGAAGATTACTCACCATTTAGACATTGGTCACAGAGAGACCCACAATTAGATATTTGGCAATATATAACTAACAGCTTCCTGTTAAGACCTGAGATCACAGTGTAGAGAGAAGTCCTCCAGCGCTGACTTCCTTTGTGATTTTGGGATGTCATGTGACCAAATGCCAAGAGTCACATAGAAAGCTGATGCTGGAAGATGTGAGGGTGTATCACACTAAATGATATCTTTTAAGGCCCATACACACGATCGGACTTTTTGACAACCAACATGCGTGTGTACGCTCCATCGGACCAACTTTTTCCAGGTTTCATCTGACTTTTGTTGGCTATGCGAACGGACCAACTTTCTGCCAACAAAAGTCCGATGGACCAAAGTCCAACCGTGTGTACACAAAACCAACGGACTTTTGTACAAACCAATGCAGAACCAATGCAAAAGATAAGACAACAATACAGAAGTTGACCAAAGGTGGCGGTAAAGAGCAGAAAAACCAAGTGATTTGGTGAAAGTTGGCTGAAAAAGTCCTGCCGTGTGTATGCAATACCAACTTGGGGGCCAACGCCCTTTGGACAAAAATCCACGGGAAAGTTGGTCCACGGTCCGATCGTGTGTATGAGGCTTTAGGAACACCCAGCCTTCACAATTCCCACCAGTCACTGTTGCACCAAAACAGGGAGATGCACTTCTTTAGGCACAGAAATGTTTTCTTACTATTAAGAGACCACGTGGTAATAGCTCCCTATGCCATAGGTTACCAGTAATCCAATTTTGCAAAATATCACATTTATGAACAACCATATCATTAACTATAAATGTGTTTGTTTATTTATTTATTCAGATACATAAAGCCTTGAAGAAAATACATTTTATAAATAAAGCTGGAGCTGATATTTTTTTTAATGACAAAGGAGACATGTATTTAGGATTTAACCTTCGAAACTGGATAGAGTATCCAAATGGAACCTTATATAGTGCCATAGTTGGACATTTTGATGAAAGGAATTCTTCTCAAACTCTAACAATTGATGAAAGTTTAATAAAATGGGATCCTTCATTTAACAATGTGAGCTTAGACATATTTTGAACTTGTATATGTTTTTTTTTTTTCTCTGAAACCAGAGTCATTCAGCCCTACTATGATTACTCTTATCTACCTTTATAGCAGTAGCAATATTGGACCAGTAACTGTGCTTCTTCCTCTAACTAATTTAGTTGCAGTGGCCTGCATGGTATGTCAATTCCTGATTTCACAGTTTATGATGTGAAAAAATTTTTTTTTTAATTATTACCGAATTTTAGTAGCAAAAAATATTTTAACATACACTAATAAATCTAAGACCCTTTCAGAATGGGGCGGTTTTCAGGCGCTTTAGCACTAGAAATAGCCTCTGCTAAGGGCCTCAAAACTGACTCCCGTTCATTCCAGTGTGACTTTTCACACTAGGGCGGTGCACTTGCAGGACGTTCTGAAAAGTCCTGCAAGCAGCATCTTTGGGGCGGTTTGGGAGCGCTCTATTCAGCGCTCACAATACGCCCTGCCCATTGGAATGAATGGGCAGCTTTTCCAAAGCGCCTGAAAAGCGATTCGGAAGCGCTGCAACACAGGGTTTAAAAGCGTCCCCACTAGCGGACTAAAACAGCGATAAAGCACCACTAAAACAAGCTGCGCTTTGGCGCTAACACGGCCACGGCCCCAGTGTGAAAGGAGTCTAAGGGCCCATTCATACTGAATAGACAGCTGCCGGAGAGCTAGACCGGAGTGATTTACCTCTCCTGGAGCTGTCAATTCCAACTGTGGCAGTGTGGTGTACGATTCAACTCATCACACAGCTCCTTTTTTTTGTAGAAACTTTATTTGAAGTGCATACAAGTGACACTTTATTCACTTTATTCTAGCGTGACTTTTTTCCTTCTTCACACTTTATTCATGTCACTGTACAGCAGCATGATGTACTGTGCTGCTATACAGTGGCATAGGGTTCTGTACAGTGGCTGCAATAAAATGCAGCATGTCTGCAATTTATTGCAGCTCACTGAAGCAAAGCTTTGGGCTGCAATGCAGTTTAACCACTTCGCATCCGGCCGTAGCCGAATGACGGCCACAGCGCGGATGCCAAATCCCGGAGGCCGTCATATGACGGCCTCCCCTTTCCTCGTTCCCTGTGCGCGCTCACGAGCGCGCAGCAGGGAAATTCTGTGTTGGCCGTGTCCCTCGGACACGGCCAATCACAGATCGCTGTAAACGGCCAATAACAGCGGCCGTTTACAGCGCGATCGCCCTGGCCAATGAGAGATGATCTCATATGTAAACATATGAGATCATCTCTCAGCGCCGCTCCTCCTCCTCACACAGAGACAGCGTGTGAGGAGGGGGAGATGAACGGCTGCAGCGCCGTAAGTTTAAAATAAAAAAATAAAATAAAATGCCATCTGTGCCCACTGCCACCACTGCAACCTGTGCCCAATGACATCCCCAGTGCCATCTGCCAGTGCCATCCCCAGTGCCATCTGCCAGTGCCATCCACAGTGCCATCCCCAGTGCCATCTGCCAGTGCCATCTGCCAGTGCCATCCCCAGTGCCATCTGCCAGTGCCATCCCCAGTGCCATCCCCAGTGCCATCTGCCAGTGCCATCCCCAGTGCCATCTGCCAGTGCCATCTGCCAGTGCCATCTGTAGTCAGTGCCACCTGTAGTCAGTGCCATCTGTCATCAGTGCCACATAGTGCCATCTGTCATCAGTGCCACATATTAGTGCCATCTGTAATCAGTGCCACCTGTCAGTGCCACGTGCCATCTGTTATCAGTGTCACCTGTCATCAATGCCATGTATCAGTGCCATCTGTCATCAGTGTCATGTGTCATAAGTGCCACGTATTAGTGCCGTCTGTCATCAGTGCCACGTATTAGTGCCATCTCTCATCAGTGCCAAATATTAGTGCCACGTGATATCAGTGCCATGTATGAGTGCCATCTCTCATCAGTGCCACATATTAGTGTCATCAGTGTCACGTGTCATCAGTGCCCCGTATTAGTACCATCTGTCATCAGTGCCACGTCAGAGTCACGTGTCATCAGTGCCACGTCAGTGTCACGTGTCATCAGTGCCACGTCAGTGTCACGTGTCATCAGTGCCACGTCAGTGTCACATGTCATTGTCCTTGTGCTCCAGGGCCTTCAAAAGTGTAATAGGTAGTCAACAATTTAGATGTGTAATTTATGCTCCTAGAACACGTGATGGCGCTCCCTGCATGTTGGGCCTCTCTATGTCGTCAGGCTGTGGAAAAGTCCCACATATGTGGTATCGTAATAATCAGGAGGAGTAGCAGAATTTATTTTGGGGTGTCATTTGTGGTATACACATGCCATGTGAGAGAAATAACCTATTACACTTACAATTTTGTAGAAAAAAAATAAAAAATACAAAAATAATTCATTTTGCAAAGAATTGTGGGAAAAAATGACAACATCAAAAAGCTCACCATGCCTCTTACTAAATACCTTGAAATGTCTACTTTCAAAAAAGGGGTCATTTGGGGGGTATTTGTTCTTTCCTGGCTTGTTCGGGTCACAAGAAATGAGATAGGCCACCAGTACATCAGATGTGATCAATTTTGTATGATTCGCACCACAGATTGTAGAGTCTGTAACTTTCACAAAGAAGTGGAATAAATAATCTTGCGCTTACACAAAGATACATCAAAATGTGATTATAA
Source organism: Lithobates sylvaticus (assembly GCA_028564925.1). Lineage (NCBI taxonomy): Eukaryota > Metazoa > Chordata > Amphibia > Anura > Ranidae > Lithobates > Lithobates sylvaticus. The sequence goes on from CM053038.1 coordinate 183,210,132, forward strand.
CACAAGGTTGTCTTGATAAAAGAATAAAGTGAGTAGTGACTGTGATTTAAAATCAGCAAAAAAAATCTTAATACAATTCGAGAAAATATATATGTGGAAACAAACGCAGTGAAAGGCGATAAAATGCGATAAAATGCAGTAGTCGGATAAAACTGCAGTGAAAATAGCTGGTAATAATTGGTGGTAGACAAAAATGTCTATAAAGTGACTGAGGTGAAAGGTACAAATAAGTTACAAATAAGTAAAATAGCTGAGGTGATGATAAAAACAATAAAATTGAGTCGCAGACAAAAAACGCATCAAAATAGGTGTAATCGATAAATAGTTCATAAAACGCATGAGTGCCAGAGCAATTGATTTCCAAGGTGAAGGTGAAAAAAAAAGTTCTTGTTGGGTGTACAATATTTTCGACTGTGGCTATCTCGTGCAGTTTAAACGGTGCTCTGTGATCCTGGTGGGGGTAGTAATAGTTGGCACTCTCTAACTTTCACAAAGGCCAAATAATTTCCACTAATTTGGGTTATTTTTACCAAAGATATGTGGCAGTATAAATTGTGGCCAAAATTTATGAAGAAAAATTAATAATTTCCTAAATTGTATCACAGAAACAAAGAAAAATGTGTTTTTTTTTCAAAATTTTCGGTCTTTTTTCAATTATAGCGCAAAAAATAAAAAACCCAGAGGTGATCAAATACCACCAAAAAAAAAGCTCTATTTGTGGGAAAAAAAGGACAAAAAATTCATTTGGGTACAGTGTTGCATGACTGAGTAATTGTCAGTCAAAGCGTGAGAGCACCGAAAGCTGAAAATTGCTCTGGATGGGAGGGGGGTGTTGGTGCCTGGTAGGCAAGTGGTTAAATAGGACACATAGAAAACATTTGTTTTCTGTGTGTCTCTGTGGTGATCATAGTTTTAAAGCACAGTGTTGTTACCACACATAGTGTGAATCGGCCCTAAATTAATGTGAATATTATATAATATACTGAAGTGTTTCCCCAAATTTCGAATGTGAACAATTTCTGTTTCCCATTTGCACTGTGGATGGTCCCTGGTTTTACCAATTTGTGGCAGAGCCCATTAAATGGTATATGCCCTATCTGTACTTTAAATCAGCAATAAACTTATAGTGTCCTCCAAGCACATACAGGAATATACTTTAAAGTGAAATTGAAATAAAAACCTATACCATATTCTTTATTAGCACATCTAAGTACATAATGCAAGACCCCAATTTTTTCACACTTAGCATGTACGTTGTCCGCATTCTATAGATATCATATTTCTAGCGGGTGGGCAAGCTAGATGCCCCTTGCCTGCCTTTACTATAATGGGTTGTCCATTATAGCAATCAATAATTCATAAATGATTCATTATTTATCAATCAATAATTCTAGAGTCCAAAATAGACAAGAGGAAAACTGGGAATAAAAGGGGCACTGTTGACCTACATGTAACTAAGATTCAGGAGTCTAAAATAAACAAAGCTGGACAACAGTTCATACCAGAAACCTGAATATGGGGTAAAGTCTGGTGTATATTCCCCCACAGCCTGTAACTGAAATTGCAGGCTTTTTTGGGGGATCAAGTACTTTATTTTTTTTATTTTTTTTATTTTTTGTTAGTCCCCGCTCCAACTTCTTCAGTCGTCATCTAGGTCTACCATTACTCACCCCCAGCCAAATGGGATAAGTCACATGTCCCAGAAGGTTGTAGGACCAGTCTCCCTGTCCCACTTGATCTTGCATGTTGCAATAAGTACCTAGCTGTGATTCATCACAATGTTACAGGTGGCTTCCAAATCCCAGATGGTAGCAAAGAGAGCCTGCAGCAGAATTGGCTGCAGGAAGACAGCACTTTGTTGTGGAAATTCTTATAAATGCATGTTGTCAGATGTCCCCCAGTGTTGGTTTTGCTGTAATGCGCTCATGTGAGCATATTCGCACATACAGACATTGGCGGAAGACCATTAGACATGTGCACAACAAAAAAATTTGTTTATTTTCGTTTCGTTTTTTTCGTTTCCGAAAAAAAAAACGTTTTTTTTGTTTTGTTTTTTTCGTTTCCATTGATTCGTAACGATTCGTACATTCGTAAGTCGTCGGTGTTCGGATTCGTAACGATTCGTACATTCGTAAGTCGTCGGTGTTCGGATTCGTAACGATTCGTAAGAGTTATTTTTTAGTTGATTCGTTTTTTCGTTAGTTTAATTTTCGGACGCATTCGTATTTATTTGTACATTCGTAACATTCGTAGATTCGTAATCGGAGCATAATTCATAATTTTATGTAATGTGTTTGCTATTATTACATTTTAATAATTTACGAATCGAAAAAAAAAAGTTACGAATCAAAAAAAAAAAAGTTACGAATCGAAAAAAAGTTACGAATGTACAAATTTTTTTGTTCAATAGAGATACGGAAATTACAAATCAAAAAAAAAAAAAAAAAAAAGTTACGAATCGAAAAAAAAAAGTTACGAATCAAAAAAAAAAGTTACTAATCGAAAAAAAAAGTTACGAATGTACGAATTTTTTTTTTGTTCAATCCATTCGAAGCACGTTTAGCAGCACCATTGTAAGGGACATGGAAAAATTACCAATTCAACAAAAAAAAAAGTTACGAATGTACGAATTTTTTCGTTCGTTTTCGTTTTTCGGATTTTCTTCATTAGTACATTTGTTGTTTCTAATTATTTTTTTCGGATTTTCGTTGTTTTTCAGATTCGTTCGATTCCAATGATTCGTTAATCAGATTCGTACGATTCGAATGATTCGTTATTCGGATTCGAACGATTCGTTATTCGGATTCGAACGATTCGTTATTCGGATTCGTACGATTCGAACGATTCTTTCATTCGTACGAAAACGATCGAACGAAAATAACAAAAAAAACGAAAAAGAACGAAACGAATTGCACATGTCCAAAGACCATTGGCCGTGAAAACCTTCCTGTGGACACTGCAGATATGCATTAATGACTCTGAGCAAACAGATCTGCGTACATGGGAACTATAGCATAACAATACGAAAATTATGGCCCACTGAGCCATAGTTTTGTATGATTTGCGTCATTGAAAACATTTAGTCGGTTTGCACACGGTCTTGTTCAGAGCCATCTTTCTAGTGTTCCTTTGTCTCACAGAAAGCATGGCTCTGCACCTGATCATTTGCACATGTCACTGCTAGTCTATTTGAATGTATGTCTGTGATTGGTTCTTTTGAAAGAATACAAATGTCTGACACCACCTTCTTTTATTACTCTTGTTGTTGTTTGTATTAATGAACCCTGTTGGAAGGGTTCCCTATATTGTCACATCCTTTTTTGGTCATTCACATCCTGTGTTGTTCATTTCATGTGAGGTCACAATCTGTGTAGGAGGCGATTGGCTGTTGGAGCCAATCCCTCCTCTTTGTAATTTCTTTTGTTGTCTTTGAATAAAAGCAAGGGGGGCTGCAAAGAAGGGCAGTCATGCTGAGATGAGGACGTAAGAATGTGGTAATGTCTGTTTACTGGGGAATGGGGAACCAGAGGGGCGACATACGATCAAAAGGTACATTATATCATTAGATGGAATGTGTGCTTACGAGCACAGGAGATCAGGAGATATGGCTATTTGCATAGCATGCAGCCTAATTTCACTGACAACTGGAATCCATGTATAAGAAAGCACCTGATTTTTAAAAGTCATCAACTACAGTATTTGTATCTGCTGACTTTTATTTACAAAAAGACTTGGTGAAGTTCTTTGTTAATGCTGGAAAGTTAGAAATGTAATTTCTAACCCTAACAGTAAATGTCACTTATTTAATCCCCTTTGGTCCAGTAAACATACCATTGAACACACGTTTTATCTGTTTGATAAGTGCAAAAACATCTGTTGATCCTGCCATGAAGGTGGTGAGCTAGAAATCAATCTCAAGCAGTGTTATCAGCCCTGCCCAGTTCACATCTATGAACTAAAGAACATTCACACTCCCCCCTTGCTATGGATATGAGGAAATGCAGAGTTTTTTTGTTGTACAAATATTGAGAGAACAGCAAGGCTGAAAATGATACTCTAGAGATACAGTGAGGTAAATAGAAAGTGAAAAATCTTAAGAAATAACAATGCAACCACCAGATGAGAACTAACACTAATGCCCCGTACACACGGTCGGAAAATCCGACCACAAAATCCATCGGATTTTTTCCGACGGATTTAGTCCGACACTGGTGTTGCATACACACGGTCGGACAAAGTTGTCGGAAAATCTGATCATTCTGAACGTGGTGACGTTTGTTGCCTACGACGGGACTACGTAGAGGCTAGTAGCCAATAGCTTTGGTCTTGTAATGTGATCTGAGCATGCGTGGCACTTTGTCCGTCGGAATTCGCTACACGCGATCGGAATTGGTGTGATCGGACTTTGTTGTCGGAAATTTTTTAGAGCAGGAGATAAAACTTCGTCCGTCGGACAATCCAATGGAAAATGTCCGATGGTGCCTACACACGGTCGGAATTTCCGACAACATTGTCCGATAGGACAGAATCCATCGGAAAATCCGACGTGTGTATGCTTTAGAACTAGTAAGCTGCAATATACAGTGTGTGTGTGTGTGTGTATATATATATATATATATATATATATATATATATATATATATATACACACACACACTATATACAGTATCTCACAAAAGTTCCTCACATTTTTGGAAATATTTTATAATCTTTTTATTTGACAACACTGAGGAAATTACACTTTGCTACAATGTAAAGTAGTGAGTGTACAGCTTGTATAACTGTGTCAATTTGCTGTCCTCTCAAAATAACTCAACACATAGCAACACATTAATGTCTAAACCACTGGTAACAAAAGTGAGTACACCCCTTAGTGAAAATGTCAAAATTGGGGCCAAAGTGTCGATATTTTGTGTGGCCACCATTATTTTCCAGCGCTGCCTTAACCCTCTTGGGCAGGAAGTTCACCAGGGCTTCAAAGGTTGCCACTAGAGTCCTCATCCACTCCTCCATGATGCCACTAGAGTCCTCACGTTTTCTCCACAGATGCTCAGTAGGGTTTAGGTCTGGAGACATGCTTGGCCAGTCCATCACTATTACACTCAGCTTCTTTAGCAAGGCAGTGGTCATCTTGGAGGTGTGGTTGGGTTCGTTATCATGTTGGAATACTGCCCTGCGGCCCAGTCTCCAAAGGGAGGGGGGATCATGCTCTGCTTCAGTATGTCACAGTACATGTTGGCATTCATGGTTCCCTCTATGAACTGTAGCTCCCCAATGACGGCAGCACTTATGCAGCCCCAGACCATGACACTCCCACCACCATGCTTGACTGTAGGCAAGACACACTTGTCTTTGTACTCCTCACCTGGTTGCTGCCACACACGCTTGACACCATCTGAACCAAATAAGTTTATTTTGGTCTCATTAGATCACAGGACATGATTCCAATAATCCATGTCCTTAGTCTGCTTGACTTCAGAAAACTGCAGGCTTTCTTGTGCATCTTTAGAGGCTTCCTTCTGGGACGACAACCATGCAGACCAATTTGATGCAGTGTGTGGCGTATAGTCTGAGTACTGACAGGCTGACCCCCCACCCCTTCAAACTCTGCAGCAATGCTGGCAGCACTCATATGTCCATTTCCCAAATACAATCTCTGGATATGATGCTGAGCATGTGCACTCAACATCTTTGGTCAACCACGGTGAGGCCTGTTCTGAGTGGAACCTGTCCTGTTAAACCGCTGTATGGTCTTGACCATTGTACTGCTGCTCAGTTTCAGGGTCTTGGCAATCTTCTTATAGCCTAGGCCATCTTCATGCAGAGCAACAATTTTTTTTTTCAGATTCTGATTTTTTCAGATCAAAAAAGGGAAGATATAATATTATGACTTTATAATATAACTTTACTTTTTATAGACTCCACGTTCAGTTTGCAGTCAATCATGTCCCCCTGGATACAGAAGATCTTTAGGACCAGCACAGGTTACCTGCTGTTATGAATGTCTACCTTGTCCAGAAGGGGAAATATCTAACAAAACAGGTTTGCAATAATGATTTGACTATCTATCTATCCTATTAGTTCACAAATCTAATTTTAATTAGCTTAAAGGTTTAGTTTACCTTTACAGAAAGAATTAAAAAATGAACTAACACCGTACATCTTCCCCACTCTCCCATCCCTGCTGCACTTACTTTTGGGGTTGCCGAGCTGTCAGCACCCCCGCAGCTGGCCCAGCGGTCATGGTATTTAAAATCCCGGCTCCTCTCCCATTTTGTCCCTGCAGCCCCATAATATAAATCTATGAAGGTTTTTATATATCCAGGTCATGTTAAAGCTAGTAGAAGTTAGTCAAGATCAAGTAGATGTGTTCTGTAATGTTATAGACATATCTCTGCTTAGCCAAGTAGCATCTTCAGGAAATTCTTTAGCATTATAGACACATACAGTACTTAACTCAGTCATCTTTATCCAGTCAATATGGAATGTGTTAAGGTAGATAATGATTGTCCAAGAACATGATGACAACAGAGCAGAGGAGTTATCTAGGTGAGAATAAAGGGGAAAAAAATTCTCAAACAGAGAATAAAATCTTGAAGTCTAAGGACTGAACTTTTCAATGGCATCCGGACACGTCCCTGTGCCAGATTTAATCACAACTACAAAATCTTCCATGTATAACAACCACAAATTGAAAGAAGAGGATAAAGAACTCCAACTAAGAGTATCAGGTGTCCTATTGCCAAATCATCTTTCAACCTGACCCTTAGTAGGAAATAGGGCTTTTATATCACTTAGTAGATATCCAAGCAAAACCATTTGACCTGCGGAAAAGAAGAAATGCACTGATGTGATAAACACATCTGATTATCATGCTAAGGTGAACGCTTTACTCATTGATTTCAAGACTTATTGGCAGAGATTTTTTTGTCTGAGAATAGGTGCAGGTACCCAACCCCCCCCGCAGAGGGGTAACAAAGTGGCATGCTGTGCCAGATGGTGTGCATGACCAAATTGTGCTAACAGTGAGAGGGTGTAAGCAGGTTGTGTCAATGCTGGTTCAGTGAGTTAGCGGCTAGCCCAGACTGGGGAAAGGGTTAAGATGTATGTGCACAGTACCCAGTCTTTTTGGTCCCTGCCAGCCCACTTGTAGTATAAAAAGGGGGAAGTCTGAGGGCCAAGGCTCTTGGTCGATTCATGGTACTTGGACTGCTGCGTCTTGCAGTCCACTGAAGGCACTGGGGTTTCCAAAGGACATCCAAGTCATGGAGAATACCAGCATGCACTATCACCTCATGGAGGTATGCCTGGGCAGCCACACAACTATAGGTAGGGTTAGGAATTGAACTTGTAGATATTGGACTGAATTGTTGAAGTTTCACCAGTAAAGTTACTTAACTGTTTCAAACCTGGTCTGAGGTTATACAAAGGGGTGCATGTGGGTTCAGGCGTAAAAAAAAATCAGAGTCTGTAAAGGACAAAGGGGTATGAACCTATACTTCTACAATAAGGTTAACTCTGCAAGACAAGGATAATTAGTGTAGTTGTTAAGAGTAACTAAGCACAGGTTCAAGACACCAAGCAACCAATCATTAGGCATAGTACCCGGTAGGATGACAGGTCCTCTGATAACGAGGGGGGTTAATATTTTGGCTCCCTCCCTAGCTGTTGGTATTTGATAGCAACCGGGTCTGAACACCCATTATGGAGACCAACGGCCTGGTCATGAGGTACAGGAATGAATGAGTTAATGAGCATGCATGAAGTTTGTTCTATGTGTTTGGCAGGATCCCATTCTGTTACTGCAAATGAGGTAACAGAGATATGCTGGAATGGTGGAGTGGGCACAGCACATGCCTCCTAATACAACTTACATCAGATACTGTGTATACTGGCATGGGAGAAATCACTTTTCAGGGGAACTCTGTGCTTTAATTGTAGAGACTAAGGTATATTAAATAGGTTTGCACACAAGTAAGTGCTGATTATGCAGAAGATAGTGGATGATGTGAATTTTTTGCTTAAATCACATAAAATCGCATAAACGTGACATAGCTTAAAATTGCATAAAATTGCATGAAATCGCATAAAACATCATATTCAAAGGATAAATCCGTGAAAGGTGTGAATTTTTGTGCATAAATCACATAAAATCGCATAAACGTGACATAGCTTAAAATTGCATAAAATCGCATGAAATCGCATAAAACATCATATTCAAAGGATAAATCCGTGAGAGGTGTGCAGAGGTGTATCAAGTGAGAATGATGTGGGTTAATCACATAAAATCATATAAAAATGACATCTCTTAAAATTGCATAGAAACGCATAAAAATCGCATAAAGTTGCATCAAGCGTCACATTAAAATAAGGTGAATCTGTGATGGGCGTGCATAGAGTGCTGCGGTCAAGTACAAGTGGTTAAAAAATATGACACATAAAATAGTCGCAATAAAAATTGCATCGGTGCATAAAACCAACTAGGTGGATAAGGATGTGTAAAAGGTAAGCATAGCCAAAAAAATTGAATACAATCAATAAATAAGTAATGCAAAAGTGCAAGAACAGTCCGTGGGGGTGAGCCCTTTCCTAGTGTGGGCAAAGTGTGGTTTGCTATGGCGCTGGTGACAAATCCTGGTGGGGTATAACGGTATCGGTGCTGGTGGTTATTGTGACCAGTAGCTGCAGGTGGTTCCTGATCTTCCGTGGAATATAGTAATGGATGTACCCTTACCTTACCGCTGTAAGGTAACAGCGTGTATATGTGTTAGCTGGTTCTCAATGGGGCTTCTGTGTCCTATGGCGGGCGGCTCCCTTTAAATCCAGGTGTTTGGGCGTCTCTTTTACTGGGGTGTACGCTCTAGTTCAGGTGTATGTGTCTCGCAAAAATGGATAAGGAGAGGAAGGGTCTCGATAGTGTAGTACGTTTTTAAAAGGTTTTATTCAATACAAGTAAAATACAGTAAACTCACATTTATGTAGCTCAAAATTGCATGGGATAAACGAGCATCGAGCTCGTACCTCGCTTCCGGTATCTAGATACCGGAAGCGAGGTACGAGCTCGATGCTCGTTTATCCCATGCAATTTTGAGCTACATAAATGTGAGTTTACTGTATTTTACTTGTATTGAATAAAACCTTTTAAAAACGTACTACACTATCGAGACCCTTCCTCTCCTTATCCATTTTTGCGAGACACATACACCTGAACTAGAGCGTACACCCCAGTAAAAGAGACGCCCAAACACCTGGATTTAAAGGGAGCCGCCCGCCATAGGACACAGAAGCCCCATTGAGAACCAGCTAACACATATACACGCTGTTACCTTACAGCGGTAAGGTAAGGGTACATCCATTACTATATTCCACGGAAGATCAGGAACCACCTGCAGCTACTGGTCACAATAACCACCAGCACCGATACCGTTATACCCCACCAGGATTTGTCACCAGCGCCATAGCAAACCACACTTTGCCCACACTAGGAAAGGGCTCACCCCCACGGACTGTTCTTGCACTTTTGCATTACTTATTTATTGATTGTATTCAATTTTTTGGCTATGCTTACCTTTTACACATCCTTATCCACCTAGTTGGTTTTATGCACCGATGCAATTTTTATTGCGACTATTTTATGTGTCATATTTTTTAACCACTTGTACTTGACCGCAGCACTCTATGCACGCCCATCACAGATTCACCTTATTTTAATGTGACGCTTGATGCAACTTTATGCGATTTTTATGCGTTTCTATGCAATTTTAAGAGATGTCATTTTTATATGATTTTATGTGATTAACCCACATCATTCTCACTTGATACACCTCTGCACACCTCTCACGGATTTATCCTTTGAATATGATGTTTTATGCGATTTCATGCGATTTTATGCAATTTTAAGCTATGTCACGTTTATGCGATTTTATGTGATTTATGCACAAAAATTCACACCTTTCACGGATTTATCCTTTGAATATGATGTTTTATGCGATTTCATGCAATTTTATGCAATTTTAAGCTATGTCACGTTTATGCGATTTTATGTGATTTAAGCAAAAAATTCACATCATCCACTATCTTCTGCATAATCAGCACTTACTTGTGTGCAAACCTATTTAATATACCTTAGTCTCTACAGCTTTATTATACAGCGCAGCACTACCTCTTTACCTTACCTTAATTCCTTGGGATCCGATAGTTCCTATCAGTGCTTTGCCGCAGTATTCCATTAGCCCTATTTATTCACCAGGCAAGCGCAGAGATACATACTATACCATACTCTGTGCTTTAATTACTGCACATAGTGAGGGCTCATCTCTAAGTTGGGGGACTGCCTTAAATGAGAAGCCCAGGCAAAGCTCATTTGGATGGGCTTCTCCTATGAATCACAGGTGTGCAATTAGTTTTGCACTCTTGTGACCCATTTTCCACAGAGAGCGGGCTGAAATCCGCTATCAGCTGACGTCACAGAAGTCGGTCCAGTGAACTGCTGAGAGCCTGAGACAGCTGCTCCCCGCCCCTCCACAGCTCAGTGCTCCAATGAGTGCAGAAGGAGATGAGTAGAGAGATGTGACCAACAGTCTACATCTCTCTGCTCATGGAGCTGTGAAAACCGAGTGTTCAGTGGTGTTCGATCTCCCGCTTTTCAGTGCAGAGGCGTCGGGGGACAGATGCAGCATTGGAACAATGCTGCATCCACTTATGGTAAGTATGAATCTAAAAAAAAAAAGAAACCCATACTATTCTTTTAATGTTTGATTGTTCACATGAATGCAGTCTCCACCTTGTCCCGGGTATTGAAGAGAGTGTTTTGTGCAAGAGGTACTCCAGTATGCAGGCTAAGTAGGCCTTGCCCAAACGGGTCTTAAAGTGGAAGTAAATGCATGATTTTTACCTATAGGTGCGTTTATAGTAAGGCTTACCTATAGGTACAGTAAATATCTCCTGAGCATGCACTGTTTAGAAGATATTTACTTTTGATGCACCTGGTGACATCACTGGTGCATACGCTCTGAGGGAACGGCATACCATGCCGTTCCGTCAGAGTCCTGTGCCATTAACTGCAGCTTCCACATGCATGTGCGAAAGTGACATCATAGTGGCTTCAGACACTCACACAGTGAGAGCCCGCGAACCAATGGAAGCACCTTCAGCAGTGACAGCATGCTGCTGGATGGCTTTGTTCCAATGTAAGTTTCAAATAACGTGGTAGTATGCAATGCATATTAACACATTATGGCGGACTTCCGCTTCCGGCGCCACATGAGGAGGAGGTAGATATACATGGCTCCCGCCGCACTCCTCACAAATCTTGCTTTTTAAATTCGCTAGTGCCTTCATCCCCGCTACCTTGGGGATCACACAGATCGCTTTGTGGAGCAATCACATGCTTGAGCGGTGCCTGCCACGGTACCCCACATGGGAGACACGCCGCAGCCGAAGCCAAAATGGTGGCCGTTCCATGTTTAAAAGAGACACTACAGTCTCCCACAATACCAGGAGCAACAGCCACAGATCCTACCTCTCCTGCAGGCATAGCACAAGCAGTAGTTACCTTACTGGGCCCCACTCTGACTGCTTCAGGGGATGCTGCTGGCCACAGGGGGCTGGAGCAGCTGCAAAAAGAATTACAGGCACAGGCTCAGAGGTTCTCACACGTGGAAGACAGGCTCTCATCACTGGAAGATGAATCCACTGCCAACTCTGCTGTGCTAGCACGCATTACTGCTGCAAACAGAGACATATGGGACAAGCTTGACGATTTGGAAAATCGATTGAGAAGGAAAAATGTACGCATAATTGGGCTGCCAGAATCTTTTTCCAATACCCGGCTCACGAATATCTGCGCTAAAATTATTCCTGAACAACTGGGGCTCCGCATACCCTGCACTATTGAATGTGCCCATCGCATTGGTCAGTACTCAGAAAGTCGCGCCAAACCTTGACATCTCATTGTCAAATATCTCAACTATGCTGACAAAAATGCCATTATGCAGAAATTACGCCATACACATTCCCTGTCAGTTGATGGCGCAAACCTGCTACTCTTTGCAGACTACTCAATGGAATTAATGAAACAACGTAAGGCGTTCTCTTCAATCTGCACGACTCTATACAACAACCAAGTTACATTCTCCCTCGCCTACCCAGCAATCCTGTGCATCCCAACGCACACCTTACTTTTACCCCCCCCGGAAGAAGTGTAACAATACATTAATGCCTCTGGCACAGAAATGGAACACATCAACTCTGCAGAGGGCTCCTCTTCAACATCTGCTACTTCTTCCTCCGCATCACCTAAACAACAATGCAGCCCAACCAAGCCTCCATACAAACGCAGTCGATTTACTCACCAGGAAGATCGATCCGGAAATCGCTGACAGACTTCGGAGACTTTCTATCATTGAATCTACATGGGAGACAGGTAGTATTTCCCGCCATTCTCTCCCCCCCTTCTCTGTATTTGTTTGAACTCTCTGTTGCATTATATGGACTAACCCACTGCGCTACTCATATATGTTATTAGCTAGATGTTTCTCTTAACACTAGGATACATTACTATCAGCACTTTGTTAACTTTAAGGTTCCTGCTGCTAGCACATTATGGCTTTACCTTGCAGGATTAAAAAAAGTGCTTTGCTACCGCTTTAAAAAGGCATAGTTAAACAAAACCTGAGCTTAGTCAATGTATCCATGGTGCACACCTTCTGCACTCCAACATAATGGACCCATACAACAATCAGCACAGTTATTTAAAAAAAGACATTCAAACACCATGGTCAGCGGTTTGTAGTGTAAAAGTAGCATAAAGGGATTAGTGGTCAGGATTATGTCATATGTAGTGCAGCATACAGAGTGCAGTAGTCAGAAGTGTAGCACTACCCCACAGGGGCTGCTGGCAACTGGTTCCCCTACTCCTGCTCAGCCAGGCAACATGCATTCTGTGCTTGCATCCAGACACAAGAAGTCAGTCCCTTGGCTTTGATTTTATGTTTTATTAGGGGTACCATTAGGGGTACCAACTTGGATGGGTGTAGGGATTTACAGGATGCCCAACTTGAATCATGAACAACAACAAGGGACAACTTCCTTCCTCTGTACAAAATATCCTGGACCACTTTACATCTTGTATATACACACAGTCCTTAGTGGATTTAAAAGTCCATTACAGATTAGAATCTTTCAGCCTCTCTCAGAAATAGCACAAAAGTTGAGGCAAACTGCATGCAGGAGTGTATCCTCTCCTTGTGTAGAATTGATCTCAGCTAAACTGCTTGCAGGCACTACCAGCCCCCCTGGCTGCTCTGCAGATCTCCCAGGGCAAGGTATTAAAAGGGTTAAGCACAGTGCTTTCCTTTTAGAAAGCTTGCTACATGTGACAATCTTTGCTCTTAAATGTCCCTGGGTGTGCTAATGTACTTACACTGTCCTCCTTGCTCTTTTCAGGCAGGATTCCATGTCAAACCGCTCGGCTGAATGAGTCCCTCTAAACCAGCACTAGCCCAGCCTGGAGCGGAGGACTCCCTTAGACCTAGGAAAACTTTCCTAGGCCACCGACAGTCTCCTCAGCACTTCATCGTCCACCCAAGTCCCCTGCTGGCATAACTCATCCATATTTAAGGGCTGGCTCAGCCGGCCAACCAGACCCACTGCCTGGTAATTGACCAAGTGCCCCTAAGTATGTAGATCAACCCTCCTGGCCTCGGCCCTCTAGATTCTAGAAATGTCTCCAAACTTTCTGAACAAGGGGAAGGCACCAGATACCTGTTTGTATGAGTCATCCAGCCTGACCTGCAGTAAACCCATTACCCAATTAAGACTCACAAGTTAACTATGAGTCAAAACATACATTTGTCTACACTCACACTAGTAACACACTAGAGAATGCTACAGAAGTATGAAATGTACAACAAAGGATATATAGAGCAGGGCTCATAAGTGTATTTCACACAGGGTGAAGGGCTTAAGAGCATGTAAAGCAAAGAGTGCAGGGCTCAGGACTACGTATTACACAGGGTGAAAGGCTAAAGAGTGATTTTCAGGGCTCAGGAGTGTGTAATGCACAGAATGCATGCCTCAGCAATTACATAGGCCAGTTTACAACCAAACATTACCTTCTTCCAAACACCCTCTGTGCAAAGCTCTCCCCCCCCCCAACCCCCTCAGTACAATGCTCCCCCGCCCCCCCCCCCCCCACAGAGTGGCAGACAGCATAGCTACAGTGATGAGCAACTAGAACTTACAGAAGTGGAGAATGCCAGCTGGGGGCAAGGGCTGTAGGAGGAACCACTGCTGTTCCTCTTTCTCTGATGTGATTTTACAGGGCAAGGAGAGTTCTGTGTAATCTGACAGGAGAGGCACACTGTAACTTGTAAACAAAGAAACCAGCACCGAAAATAGTGAAGAAAACTTCCTCTTCCAGCTTCCGTGTTTACAAGTGACAGAGGTGAGTAGCCAGCACAGGATCAGTGCTGGAGGTGGCAGTACAGAGTACTGCTGTGTTCAGACATCTTGGCTTAGGCAGAGCCATATTTAAGACCCTGGCTCCCAGGCTAGGCGTGCATTTCATGTGTGGGTAGTTTAGGGCAGGTCACCCGTCTGACAGGGACAGTGATCAGCATCAGGGAGAGGTTCCAGATGAGTAGGGAAAGGATACAGACCTGCCATCCTTTCTGGAAACTTCTCCCTTTGGGTACAAACCAGCCAGGCTGCATTCTGCCCCTCAAGGCAGATGCTGTCGGCATATTTTAGACCTGCTCCACTGTACACTGCTGTTATATATGCGTGAGTTTTCCAAGTTGGGTGCCTTCCTGCCGGGTTTGATGTGAATTACTGGATTCTGCAGTAATACAAGTTCTTGTTTTCTGTAAATAGACTCTGTGTGTTTTCTGCCGCTGCACCTTTCCACATTTACATCATGCCTGTATGGGAATTTACATCATGCCTGTATGGACTCCCTAAGCTAAACAAGGAAGGTTCCCGCTAAGCCCAAATGTCAGAAGCATTTGTCACCCGTATGACTAGGGTGGGGTGGGGTGGGGGTATGTTCATGACATTAATTAGAACATTAATTGGAACGGAAGAAGTTGCTTGGTTAAGCAGCAAAACATCTGCTTTTACATGTGGGCCCTGGAGCACAAAACTGCAGTACATTCTGAAAGGGAGATACAATTTTAGTGACACCCATGGACACTAGTTTCTCCTTAATTTTTAAATTGTAAATAATATGGGTTGATATATACATGCAAACATTTAAATATGAAACAATTATAAAAGTACTTTATTAAAACATTTTTGTGTTTCACTCTAGATATGGACAGCTGTTACAAATGCCCAGAAGACCAATGGCCTAATACAAACAAAGATGCCTGTAATTTTAAAATAGTTTCTTATCTATCTTATCATGAACCTTTGGGAAAAGTCTTATCAACTGTCTCATTTTTGTTTTTTGGTACCACTTGTATAATCATGACATTTTGTATAAAATACAGAAATACTAAAGTCATGAAAGCAAATAATCGAACACTTAGCTATATTCTCCTAATCTCTCTGAAAATGTGTTTCCTGTGCACTTTTCTATTCATAGGTCACCCCCACAAAGTGACTTGCCTTCTAAGACAAGCAGTATTTGGCATAACATTTACTCTGTCAGTCTCCTCTGTTCTGGCCAAGACCATAACTGTTCTCATAGCCTTCAATGCCACTCGGCCAGGAAGTAAACTCGGAATCTTTTTGGGACCTAGACTATCTATTAAAATCGCTATTGGTTGTTCTTTTTTTCAAATACTAATATGTTCCTTATGGTTGGGTATTTCTCCCCCATTCCCATTTTATAATGTGAAAGATGAAACTGGAACGATCTTAGCAATATGCAAAGAAGGATCTTTAATTGGCTTTTATTGCGTTCTAGGATATATGGAATTTTTATCACTTTTCTGTTTTATTCTTGCTTTTTTAGCCCGAAACTTACCTGATATCTTCAATGAGGCCAAATTTATCACATTCAGCATGCTAGTGTTCTCCAGTGCCTGGATCTCCTTTGTCCCAGCCTATTTAAGTACCAAAGGAAAATATGTTGTGGCAGTGGAGATATTTGCTATCCTCTCATCAGGTTGTGGGCTTCTTAGTTGTATATTCATTCCTAAGTGCTACTTTGTCTTTTTTAGACCTGAAATAAGCATTCAATGATTATTAAAAAATAATATACCCGTAAGACATTTATTGTAAAACTTAAAGCTAATAAAGAATGTTTTTGAGTTTACAAATATGTCTAACTATCTTCTCACTATGTTCCTTTTTCTAGTCTTACAAAAATGCATAACAAACCAGGCTGTGGACATTCATCTATTTACATATTCTTAGCATCATACCTGCCAACTGCCCCAGATTGTGTTCTCCTCTTCCACTGAGAATCTATAGTCACTCCTGCCCCTGTTACATTGTGCCCACTGGATTTGCATATGGATAAGTGATTGTGGGATTTGCATATGAATGAGCCATGGTTGTTCATTCAATAGAAGGAAGGGGAGGAGGGGGCAGGACAGAAACTCCAAAAAGAGCAAACAGGGTCCAGCTTTGACACTGGAGCAAAGAAAGCAGTGAAGGAACTGATGAAATGCTATTCACACGTGCTGTGTACCCTTACTATCCACACTGTGCACCCAGATTATGCACACTGTGCCCAGATACTATCCACACTGTCCATTGTCTATCCATTCTGTACTTTCACTACATTTAGTATGTTGTAAATTATACTCCTGACCCCTGATTTGTTGTACATTATACCCCTTGGGTATTGGACTGTACAGTTGTATCTAGCTATATACAAATGATTTTTCTAATGAAAAAAACCTTACTGGACAGAAGAGGCAGGTAATAAGGCAGATAGAGTGGACAGGAAGGGTTATAATGGTATGGAATTTGAATATTGAAAAATACTGTGCCACCACACTCAATAAATGAGCTGCTGACGGTACAATTACACAAATTGTGTAAAGAAAGTAGTAAGGATTTATATTTTCAAACAAATGTCCTTTATTTAAAGGTAAAAAGCATTTACAGAAATCTTGAACAACAGTTATACAATGAAAGTATGTAAAGCCACAGTATACCGTTATAGAGAAGATTCTATCACTCTGACTTAAATTTGTGTGTGGAGGGGGAGCTGAACCTGCCCCGTGTTTCCCTATATGCTAAATTTCGTCATCCAGCATTATCTTGGGGGGTGTCAAAAATAAGATCAGCTGTTGCCAAGGTTTGCTGGTGTTAGATTAGTAAGGATAGATTCATCGTTGGAGTCTGAGTATGTTTTGGAGTGTGGCGACCTTTAATGGGGAAGGGATGTCAGAAAGAAGATTGGGTCGTGGCGGATGTGGATTAAAGTTAGTGGCGGGTAGAGCTCCATATAATTATGGTTAGTTCTTTAGGTGGGTGATTGTAGATGTTTAAGTATTCATTTGCCTGAAAATGCGACCAACGAGCCCAATTTTGTCGGGGTGTCGTGTGCGAAGTGGATCAATTCTTCCATTTCAGCGACTTTACGGATTCTATTAAACCACACTTTGAGTGTGGGTGTTTGTGTTGAGCTCCAGTGCAGAGGAATGCATTGTTTTGCTGCGTTAATCGTGCATTGCTAGGGATTTGTGATAGGATTTGTGTGGTAAGGGTGAGTGGTGGAGTAGGAATTGGGCTGGGGCGAGTTCTAGATCATAGGAGGTCACCTGGGAGGTGATGCAGCATTCTTCTTTCCAAAAAGTTTGTAAGGGGGTGCAGGACCACCAAAAGTTTAGTAGAGTGCCTTTATCTTGATGGCATCTCCAACAGATTGCTGGTATAGAGGGATTTAATTTATTTAGAAGGACTTGTGTGCGGTACCATCTAGATTGGATTTTATATCCATTTTCCTGTGTATTGACATCTGTTGACCCTTTATGGATGTTCAGGAATGTTTGTTCCCAGTTCTCTGCCTAGAGTGAGATGGAGAGGTATTTTTCCCATTTTTTGCTGGCTAAGCTCTCATTGGCATGTAGGTCTGCAAAAAGAAGGTTGTGTCTGGAGGATATCAAATGAGGTTAGGGTGTTTTCTGGGTGCGTAATCTTTCAAAGGGGATAAGTTGTCTCGAACATTGCAAGTCTTTGTCCAGGGACTTTAGGTAGCAAGCAAGCAGTAAATATGTCCATGGGGGAGAGATGGCTTTTCCAGTCGGGTGGAGAGTTGGGAGGCAGTTAGGAGTTTCCTGAGAATTGGTGGGTTCTGATGTGGTCTTGTGGCCAATTGTCGGTAAGATAGTGGCTGTGCATTCCTTGAGGGAAGTCTAGGTTTAGTTTTACTGGGGTCAGTGGACCTGGGATGGAAGATAAGTTGGGGTGGGTACACATCTTGTGGAAGCAGTGTCAGATAGGTCCTATTAATGGGTGAATATGGATCTCGAATGGGATGTGGTATGAGGTTGTCCACGGTAGAGAGGCCAGAGGTAGGGTTGTGAAGGAAGCTTCCAGTGGGACCCAATCTTTGTGCTGTGAGTTAACATTCTAGTCTACTATCATAATAAGGTGGGTAGCTGTGTAATAGTTAAGAAGGTCTGGGAGGCCAATGCCTCCAAGTTGCTTTGGTCGGGTAAGTTGCTTAAGGCTAATTCTGGGTTTGCAATCCCCCCAGAGAAATCTGGAGCAAATATTTTTGTATGTTTTGAAAAGGATAGTGGAACTAGTATAGGAATCGTCTGCAGAATGTATAAGAGTCTTGGCATCTTTAGGATTGGCACTCTGCCAAACCACGAAAACAATGGTTTGTTCCAGTTTTTGAGGTCAGAGGTTAGTTTTTTTAGGAGAGGTATGTGTTTTTTCCTATATAAGTCTGGGAATTTGGAGGGGAGTTGTATGCCTAAGTATGTAATTGATTAATGTTTCCACTGAAAAGGGAATTTCTCTTTACATTGATCTACTAAGAGTTGTGGTAAGGATATGTTGAGGGAAAAAGATTTAGAGAGATTCATTTTGAGGTTGGAGAGTAATTTGAAGTGTTTGAATTCTGTTAGTAGTACTGGTAAAGTGGTCAATGGTTGTACAAGAAATAATAGTATGTCATCAGCAAAGACAGCGTATTTATATTCTTTGTTGGGTGTTTGAATTCCTTGGGTGTCAGGGTTAAGTCTCAATTTTTAAAGGAATGGTTCCAGCGTGAGTATAAAAAGGATAGGGGGCAGAGGGCAGCCCTGTCTCGTCCCATTACAGCTGGGGAAGTCATTCAACAGAGTGTTGTTGACTCGCACTTTGGCTGATGGACCCACGTATAAGGAGAGGATCAGTCATGTGTGGTCCTATGCCTATAGATTGTAAGACGGCTTCCATGTAGTCCCATGCCACTTTGTCAAATGCCTCCTCCGCATCTAGGGATAGGAAAAAAAACGTTTTGGCTTGTTTGTGTCATCAGGTGGTGTAAGTTAATTGTCTTAATGGTATTGTCCCTAGCCTCGCGACCAGGAATGAAGCCTACTTGGTCCTGGGAGAGGATGGAGGATAGGAGTGGGATGAGTCTGTTCGCTAGTATCTTAGAGAATAGTTTGATGTCTACATTCAGTTGAGAAATTGGTCTGTAGTTTCCCGTTTGTGTGGGGTCTTTTTTCCGTCTTTGGATATGACCGCTATGTGGGCTTCCAGCATCCCACGTGTAAGAGGGTTTGAGGGTGAGAGGGAGTTTAGTGCATTTAAGAAGGGGGTTTGAAAGGTTTCCGCAAATGTTTTGTAATAAACTGTGGATAGACCATCTGGGCCTGGGCTCTTACCTGGTTTTAGTTGTTTTATTGCTTGTTCCCATTCTTTTATGGTGATCGGGGATTGAAGAGTTGTGGTGGCTTCTTCTGAGATTTTAGTAGTAAGGATTTAAGTGCAGCGCTAGGTAACTAGTGATATATGTAATAATGCAAACATATAAGTGACAGTGCACAATTAAACTTACATTAATTACATTGCATGCAAAGCAAGACTAGTATGCAAAATAGCGAGTCAACATATACATAAACATATTGAGAACCTAAATGTCCATTATATTGTGTCAAGAGTCACTTAGATGAGTCCAAAGTGAAAAAAAAAAACTTTTCAAACAGCGCAAAATAGGTGAATTTTCGGACTTCCAGCCAAGGATGACCGTCAGAGGTGTGTGCTCAATTCAGCAAGGAAACAATATTCAACGTCAAATGTGCTACCACAACCAGTGAAGGTAATAGAGTACTCTTACCAAATGGTGTGGGCTACCTGCCAGCAGCAGAGAGCCAAACAAGCAAAACTGATGGGGTCTTTAACATCACAGGAACCAGTATTTGGAACGTACAGCAGTGTAGATACGATAATCAAGTTTTCAGGGACCAACATCAAGAAAGCATAACGAACCAAGCTCAGCATATAGAGACTCCACCAGTCAACAGGAAGGAGTCATAGAGGAAAAATCGCTACATAGCATAAAATCCTTGGCTAAAAATGTATTAAATAAAGTATTGCACTTACATCAATGTAGATAAAAGCAGGTCTTTGTATAATCTGATCACAAGGAGAAAAATGCAGTGTTGTGGAGCCAACGCGGTATATGGCCCAACATTTTGTCTACCAAGACATCATCTGGGGTATCATCATGGTATCAGTCCATACCAGACTCAAGCCAATTTTTTTTGTAAAAAGGTGTGGGGCCTAATCTGAGCAAGCAGCCTGGCAGGCCAGGAAAGGGGGGGGGGGGCAGCGAGCGCCGCCCCTTCTGAACCACACCAGGCTGCTTGCCCTCAACATGGGGGAGGTGCTTTGGGGTCCTCTCCAAAGCACCTTGTCCCCATGTTGATGGGGACAAGGGCCTCTTCCCGACAACCCTGGTTATTGGTTGTCGAGGTCTGCGGGTAAGGGGCTTATCGGAATCTGGAAGCCCCCTTTAACAAGGAGCCCCCAGACCTTGCCCCCCTATGTTAATGGGTAGGGGGTAAATTGTACCCCTACCCATTCACCGAAAAAATTTCAAAAAGTAAAAACCACAATAGTTTTTGACAGCTTTTGACAATTCCTTTATTAGAAAAGAAAGAAAAAAGTTTCTCGAAATGTACATCCATCAATCACGCCCCCCGACGGACCCCGAAAAGTAGATTTTTAAAAAAAACTCTGCCTCGATGGGATGCCTTCAGATGACTGCTGTCTTTTGGCTTCTACAGCTGTTATTTAGGCAAGGACGGGGCCACCCACTGATGTAACTGGATGACCCCTCCCCTGTCTGACATCACATGGTGTTAGAAGGGGGCGGGTTACTTGGTTACATCACCGGGTGGCCCTGCCCTTGCCTACGTGACAGCTGTCACAGCCAAGAGACAGCAGTCACCAGGAGTCAGAGCTTTTTTTTCTATTTTTCGGGTCCATTGGGCGGTGTAATTGAAGATGGCTGGACATCGTGGGATACTTTTTTTCTTTTTTAATAAAGGAATTGTCAAAAACTGTCTGGTGTGGTTTTTACTTTTTGACACTTTTTTTGGTGAATGGGTAGGGGTACAATGTACCCTCTACTCATTCAAATAGGGGCCGCTGGGATCTGGGGGGCCCCTTCCAGACTCCGATAAGCCCACTGCCCACAGACCCCAATGACCAATGGCCAGGGTTTTTGGGATGAGGCCCTTGTCCCCATCAACATGGGGGGACCCCAAAGCACCCTCCCCATGTTGAGGGCAAGCAGCCTGGTATGGTTTAGGCTGCTTGCTCGGATAAGGGTCTAGTCTGGAATTTGGGGGGACCACACCACACCATTTTTTTTAATTTTGGCGTGGAGTTCCCCCTAAAATCTATGCCAGACCCAAAGGGCCTGGTATGGATTTTGGGAGGGGACCGCACGCTGTATTTTTTTTTAGTTTTGGCGTGGAGTTCTCCTTAAAATTTGTACCAGACCCTTTGCCTTACCCATTTGATTGGGTTTGTTTTTAGTTTCTCTAATGCGGCGTACACACAGTCGGAATTTCCGATGGAAACAGTTCGATGGGAGCTTTTCATCGGATTTTCCAACCGTGTGTATGCCCAACGGTCTTTTTCTGTTGGAATTTCCGACGGACTTTGAATTGAGAACCTGTTCTCAATTTTTCTGATGGAAAACCTTTCTATCGGATTTTCCGATCGTGTGTATGCAATTCTGACACGCAAAATTCCGACGCATGCTCGGAAACAATTCGACGCATGCTCGGAAGCATTAAACTTCCCTTTTATAGTGCTGTCGAACGTGTTTTATGCCGCTGTGTTATTGACCGTTGGAATTTGGTGTGATCGTGTGTAGGCAACACATCTTGAGTGGAATTCCGTCGGAAAAACCGTCAGAGTCAGAGAATTCCGATCGTGTGTACGCGGCATTACTCTTTTATGATACTTTACTGGTAATCTGACATACCTTGCCAATGTTACTCATTTGTTATTGTACCCTGTACATCTTACTGGACATGTCGATCATTATCTTTATACCATGAAAAATTATTTAATAAAAAGATGAATAAAAAAAATCTATACCAGACCCAAAGGTCCTGATATGTATTTTTTTGGGGGGGGGCCCCATGCCATTTTTTTTCTTAATTTTGTCATAGGGTTCCCCTTAACAACTTCAATGCACTGTATTATATACTCTGCACCGCACTATATAACCTGCACTTTATTATATATACTACACTGACTGCACTATATACTCTAAACGGCATTATATATACTCTGAAGAAAAATTGAGCCTTAGGTGTTGGTGGTGCCAGAACACTGTAACCCCTCACAGTTACTCTTGTTGGGTGCAGAAATGGACCCTGCTGTTAAATATTATTTCAAAATTGAAATTACATGCCGCTGTTAAACAGGGGCAGAAAAGTTGGGCCTTGGGTGTTGGTGGTGCCCTAAACCAAAACTATTGTTGGAAGCTAGCATTATCAAGATTCAGGAGGAATAGGATAGGAAGTCTTCAAGAGATCCCAGATCCCTAGCAAATTCAATCAGTTACATCAGAATCAGGGGCTTGATAGCTTCTGATCCAGGACTGATTCATTTTAATAAATGTGAGCCTATCAACGGAGTCTGTGGACAGGCGCACTCTTTGATCTGTTACAAACCCTCCAGAAGCACTGAATGTCCATTCAGAAGGCATGCTGGATGCAGGACAGGCCAGTAGCTTGATTGCATATAGAGCAAGTTCTGGACAGTGGTCCATCCTCAGGACCCAGTAACCCAGTGGATGCTCAGTAGGAAAGGTCTCCAAGTCTGCTCTTGCCCCTAGATATTCCTGCATCATATAATACAGACGCTGCTGATGGTTGCTTGAACCTATCTGTCAGGGACTTGCCCGCACTGAACGGGCGAATATGCGCGTGCGCACGAGTACTGTTGGTCAATCCAGGCGCTCGCCCCCACATGCACTATAGCGCACGCCGACGAAGCGTGCACGCGCGGGTGCGTGTTAGCGCTGTTTGGCGCCAGTGGCCTTATTTAAAGAAGGCTGCTGCACTCGTGCGGCGCTGTTTGTCTGCAGTCTCATACCTGAAATCCCTGCTATCTGCCTGTTTAATCGTGATTACTGACCCGGCTCTTGTCTGACCTTGCTGACCTTCTCCAACCCTGATCCTGGCCTGCTTGACTCTGCTTTGGACTTGCTTTTCTGTTGCTGAACCTCTGCCTGCCTGTGACCTTCCTTTGCCTGCTGCACCTGCCTGACGTTTATCTGTTGTGACCCGGCTTGTCTGATATCCCTCTGCTTGTTCCAAGTGAGCCACGCTCCATCCAGGTCCTGCTGCTGCTGTGTCTACTGGTCCTGATTGCTGATCCACCTGCTCCATCTCCTCCTGCAGTTCCAGCCTTCCTGAAGGATCATCTCTTCATCCAGCACAGGTCGCTTCTGCACCAGACACTCCTACCCGCTGTGCTCATGGAACCACTGTCTCCATTCCAGTGGGCCCTGAACCAGAGCTGTAAGAGAGGTCTTCTCCCACCAAGTCAGGCTCACCACCAGGTACCTAACACTATCAGCCCTGGGCACTGAGGACTAAAAAATTGTTTAAAGGCATTGGTCAGCTTGCCACCTTCTCCACTGCTCTTCCTCTGACCGAACGAAGCCTCAGAAACACATTATCCAGAACCAGGAAATGGTAACCTCCCAGGATCTGGAAATGCGTTACACAATCTTTTCTTCAATGCATCCTGAAGACGTTTCATCCTCTGTTCCTCTGCTCCCTGCGAAGGCAGGATGAGCGCTGCAACTTTAACCTTGTAACGTGGATCAAGAAGGGTTGCCAGATAGTAATGATCCCTCTCCTTGATACCAGGAGTCCTAGGGTCCTTTTGCAGGCTTTGCAGAATCAGGGAGCCCATGCAGCGTAAGTTTGCAGAGGCATTCGATTCTGAGTCTTCTGGGTCACTAAGGATAACATTGTCAGGAACTACCCTCTCCCAGCTACGTACAATTACCTTGGATTTCTGGGGACTGAAACCCATCCCTTGAAGACTGCTGCATGTTATCCTCTACATCTTAGCTGACACAATTCTCCTCCTCCTCCTTCTTTTCTTCCTGTGTGTTTGGCAGCCCCACAGCAATGCTATCTGCATAGAGGGGGCCTTGAGAGGAAAGGAAGTCCTTCTCTTTCTCCCGCTGTTCTGACTCAAGTGCCCTGTCCATGATTCCAAAAAGCGTGTGCTCCAGCAGCAAGACTGGAGGGATAGTGTCACTGATGCATGCATTGCCACTGCTCACCATCCTTGTGGCCTTAAATGGTGACAGGACAGTGCATGCATCCTTAATCAGTAGCCACTGGCGTGGCGAAAAGAAGCCAAACACCCCTGAGCCTGTCCTGGTGCCATACTCACATAGGTACTCATTGATGGCCCTCTTCTGTGTGTGCAGCCATTGCAGCATTGCCAATGTTGAGTTCTACCTCATGGGCATGTCACAAATGAGGCGGTTGGTGGGCAGGTTGAGTTCCTGCTGATTGTCATCCCATCATATGCCAACCTGTACCTTGGGGATGGGAGAAAGAACTCTTTTCACATGATGATATATTAAAATATCTGTCACATGCCATCTCATGGTACAGGTATATCGATGATGTTTTACTATTTTGGTCTGGCACTAGGGATAAATTAATAACAATTCATGAATATCTTATCTGTAAACAACTTCAATCTAAGATTCACTATGGTTTGTGATCAATGCAAAATCAATTTTCTAGATTTGGAAATTTCTATTAATAATGAGGGCTTTCTTTATTCTTTTTTATATCAGAATCCTTCTGCAGGGAACACCATCTTGCATGCCACTAGTGCACACCCTCAACCTTTACTAAAAAGTGGACATGTGCACACTGAAATATTTTGTTTTCGGAATTTCGTTTTCGTCCGAAAAATAAATGTATTTAGTTACTCCCAAAATGTGTTTTTATTTATTTTGTTTCGTTAAAAAATGCATTCGTCCAAAAATCCAAAATAATTAAGGTTGAATCTGTCATTGAAGGCTTATAGTGTCTGTTGAATGTTCTAAGAAGATTCGACGGAGCAGCTAAACTGTACGATACCGCAATTGTACATTTCTGGTCGAATGTTCTGCCTACAAGCTATAGTAGAATTCTAATGTTGTATGACACTAGTAATAATTATATTTATTAATTATTATTACTAGTCAACCAACATTAGAATTCTTCTATAGCCTATGGCATATTTGAGCATAAATGTTGGCTCGCGGCGACTGCTTCGTCGAATCTTCATGTTGAATCTTTTCTCTCTATGTCGAATAATCTTGGACTAATAGAGTTAGGTTAGGCACATTCGACCACAGGTTCGATGGACACAGATCACAATTGTCAGCGCCATGTTGAATCTCCTATCTATATCGAACTGTTGTCGCAACGAAAACGAAAATAAAGCATTTGTTTATGTCGGATCTTTCGGTTTTCGGATTCTGCACGTTCGTTATTGTTTATTAAAACAATAACGAAAATACCCGAAATTTGGATGAAAATGCATTCAGTCTACTAAATATTTAGTCATCTTCTCCACCAAATCTAAAGATGTTGAACAACCAGTAAGAATAATTGCACAATACTCTAGACATTTTGTTAAATTACAAAATATTTTAACAAAATTCTGGCCTCTACTGTTGGCAGATACTTCTGCCAAAAAAAACATCAAATCTCATCCGAGATTATCTCTAAGAGACCGATTGGTCAGAAGCCACTTCGCCCCTGAGACTGTCGAACGCCCGTTCTATGTTGGTACTTTTGCATGCTAAAAATGTGAAGTTTGTCGATTCATTCTAAATGGCCATGTAACTTCTCTTCCCAATGGCCATACTCATACTATCTCACATAGTCACCTGCCAAACAAGCATGCACTGTGACCCCGCAGGCAGGCAGAGCTCCTAGAGCTCCTATATTTTGTTACCAGAAGCACCTATAGGACTTGTAGTGTGTTAGTGACAGGCAGGCAGAGCTCCTATATTTTGTTACCAGAAGCATCTATAGGACTTGTAGTGTGTTAGTGGCAGGCAGGCAGAGCTCCTATATTTTGTTACCAGAAGCACCTATAGGACTTGTAGTGTGTTAGTGACAGGCAGGCAGAGCTCCTATATTTTGTTACCAGAAGCACCTATAGGACTTGTAGTGTGTTAGTGGCAGGCAGGCAGAGCTCCTATATTTTGTTACCAGAAGCACCTATAGGACTTGTAGTGTGTTCGTGGCAGGCAGGCAGAGCTCCTATATTTTGTTCCCAGAGGCACCTATAGGACTTGAAGTGTGTTAGTCCCATTACACACACAGAGCTATATTTTGTTCCCAGAAGCACCTATAGGACTTGAAGTGTGTTAGTCCCATCACACACACAGAGCTATATTTTCTTCCCAGAAGCACCTATTGGACTTGAAGTGTGTTAGTCCCATTACACACAAAGAGCTATACTTTGTTCCCAGAAGCACCTATAGGACTTGAAGTGTGTTAGTCCCATTACACACACAGAGCTATATTTTCTTCCCAGAAGCACCTATAGGACTTGAAGTGTGTTTAGTCCCATCACACACACAGAGCTATATTTTCTTCCCAGAAGCACCTATAGGACTTGAAGTGTGTTAGTCCCATCACACACACAGAGCTATATTTTCTTCCCAGAAGCACCTATAGGACTTGAAGTGTGTTAGTCCCATCACACACACAGAGCTATATTTTCTTCCCAGAAGCACCTATAGGACTTGAAGTGTGTTAGTCCCATTACACACAAAGAGCTATACTTTGTTCCCAGAAGCACCTATAGGACTTGAAGTGTGTTAGTCCCATCACACACACAGAGCTATATTTTCTTCCCAGAAGCACCTATAGGACTTGAAGTGTGTTAGTCCCATCACACACACAGAGCTATATTTTCTTCCCAGAAGCACCTATAGGACTTGAAGTGTGTTAGTCCCATTACACACAAAGAGCTATACTTTGTTCCCAGAAGCACCTATAGGACTTGAAGTGTGTTAGTCCCATCACACACACAGAGCTATATTTTCTTCCCAGAAGCACCTATAGGACTTGAAGTGTGTTAGTCCCATCACACACACAGAGCTATATTTTCTTCCCAGAAGCACCTATAGGACTTGAAGTGTGTTAGTCCCATTACACACACAGAGCTATATTTTCTTCCCAGAAGCACCTATAGGACTTGAAGTGTGTTAGTCCCATTACACACACAGAGCTATATTTTCTTCCCAGAAGCACCTATAGGACTTGAAGTGTGTTAGTCCCATTACACACACAGAGCTATATTTTCTTCCCAGAAGCACCTATAGGACTTGAAGTGTGTTAGTCCCATTACACACACAGAGCTATATTTTGTTCCCAGAAGCACCTATAGGACTTGAAGTGTGTTAGTCCCATCACACACACAGAGCAATATTTTCTTCCCAGAAGCACCTATAGGACTTGAAGTGTGTTAGTCCCATTACACACAAAGAGCTATACTTTGTTCCCAGAAGCACCTATAGGACTTGAAGTGTGTTAGTCCCATTACACACACAGAGCTATATTTTCTTCCCAGAAGCACCTATAGGACTTGAAGTGTGTTAGTCCCATCACACACACAGAGCTATATTTTCTTCCCAGAAGCACCTATAGGACTTGAAGTGTGTTAGTCCCATCACACACACAGAGCTATATTTTCTTCCCAGAAGCACCTATAGGACTTGAAGTGTGTTAGTCCCATCACACACACAGAGCTATATTTTCTTCCCAGAAGCACCTATAGGACTTGAAGTGTGTTAGTCCCATCACACACACAGAGCTATATTTTCTTCCCAGAAGCACCTATAGGACTTGAAGTGTGTTAGTCCCATTACACACAAAGAGCTATACTTTGTTCCCAGAAGCACCTATAGGACTTGAAGTGTGTTAGTCCCATCACACACACAGAGCTATATTTTCTTCCCAGAAGCACCTATAGGACTTGAAGTGTGTTAGTCCCATCACACACACAGAGCTATATTTTCTTCCCAGAAGCACCTATAGGACTTGAAGTGTGTTAGTCCCATTACACACAAAGAGCTATACTTTGTTCCCAGAAGCACCTATAGGACTTGAAGTGTGTTAGTCCCATTACACACACAGAGCTATATTTTCTTCCCAGAAGCACCTATAGGACTTGTAGTGTGTTAGTGGCAGGCAGGCAGAGCTCCTATATTTTCTTCCCAGAAGCACCTATAGGACTTGTAGTGTGTTAGTGGCAGGCAGGCAGAGCTCCTATATTTTGTTACCAGAAGCACCTATAGGACTTGTAGTGTGTTCGTGGCAGGCAGGCAGAGCTCCTATATTTTGTTCCCAGAGGCACCTATAGGACTTGAAGTGTGTTAGTCCCATTACACACACAGAGCTATATTTTGTTCCCAGAAGCACCTATAGGACTTGAAGTGTGTTAGTCCCATTACACACACAGAGCTATATTTTCTTCCCAGAAGCACCTATAGGACTTGAAGTGTGTTAGTCCCATTACACACACAGAGCTATATTTTCTTCCCAGAAGCACCTATAGGACTTGAAGTGTGTTAGTCCCATTACACACACAGAGCTATATTTTCTTCCCAGAAGCACCTATAGGACTTCTAGTGTGTTAGTGGCATCACACAGAGCTCCTATATTTTCTTCTCAGCAGCACCCACAGGACTTCTAGTGTGTTAGTGGCATCACACAGAGCTCCTATTTTTTCTTTGCAGAAGCACCCATAGGACTTCTAGTGTGTTAGTGGCATCACACAGAGCTCCTATATTTTCTTCTCAGCAGCACCCACAGGACTTCTAGTGTGTTAGTGGCATCACACAGAGCTCCTATTTTTTCTTTGCAGAAGCACCCATAGGACTTCTAGTGTGTTAGTGGCATCACACAGAGCTCCTATATTTTCTTCTCAGCAGCACCCACAGGACTTCTAGTGTGTTAGTGGCATCACACAGAGCTCCTATTTTTTCTTTGCAGAAGCACCCATAGGACTTCTAGTGTGTTAGTGGCATCACACAGAGCTCCTATATTTTCTTCTCAGCAGCACCCACAGGACTTCTAGTGTGTTAGTGGCATCACACAGAGCTCCTATATTTTTCTTCTCAGCAGCACCCACAGGACTTCTAGTGTGTTAGTGGCATCACACAGAGCTCCTATATTTTCTTTGCAGAAGCACCTATAGGACTTCTAGTGTGTTAGTGGCATCACACAGAGCTCCTATATTTTCTTCTCAGCAGCACCCACAGGACTACCGACTACAATGGCTGGAAGACCGCCAAGGGGAGGCAGAGCGTGCAGAGCCAAGAACACAGGGCAGGCAGGCTCTGTTTCTAGTGGACGTGGCCGTGGACGTGGACGTGGTCGTGCATCGTCATCAGCACGTGGCCATGGGACACGCGCGTCTTTGTTTTCGGCAGCTGGACATGTGGAGCCGCATCATGCTGAAGGCTTGGTAGAATGGATGACCAAGCCCTCCTCATCCTCCTCATCCTCTCTCACCCAGGCTCAGGGTACTGACAGAGCATCATCAGCCACCCCTTCCCTAGACCCACCATGTCCTCCTGAGGAGTCCCCCGAACTCTTTGAGCACAGTGTTGGGTACATGCTCCAGGAGGATGCCCAACGATTCGAAGGCTCGGATGACGATACCCAGCTTGAGGAATCTGGCAGTACAGTTCCACCAGCTGCAGCTTACTGCCAGGTTTGCTCTAGTGGTGAAGAGGGAGGGGATGATGAGGTCACTGACTCCACGTGGGTGCCTCAAGGGAGAGAGGATGAGGAGGAGGACGAGGAGGAGGAGGATGCGGCGTCACATGTCCAACGAGGCAGGATGCCCCCTGGAGGCCAGGTAGAGGCCAGCACAGCAACTGTACAACACCGCAGAGCTCCGCCTGTGCAGGGCGCTGCCTCTGCACGTTATCAGAAAAGTTCTTTGGTGTGGGCCTTTTTTGAGACGAGTGCAGCAGATCGCACCACTGCTATTTGCAATATTTGTCTCAAGCGTATCTCGCGTGGCCAAAACATCAGCCGCTTGGGCACGACAAGCATGACCAGACATATGGCGACCTGCCATGCAGCTCGTTGGCAGGCACACATAAAAGACCCACACCAAAGAACTAAGCGGACCTCTACTTGCTCCTCCTCAGCTGGGATCTCCATCCCCACTACACCTTCAGTCCTCTCTGAAAGCTGCTCTGAGAGGACTGAAGGTGTAGAATTCGGTGTGTCACAACCAAGTACTTGCAGTACACCGACGTCCGAATGCAGCAGGCAAATTTCCCTGCCCCAGCTGCTGGACCGTAGAAAGAAGTACACTCCCAGCCATCCACATGCCCAGCGGTTGAATGCTAGCCTTGCTAAATTGCTAGCACTTCAACTGCTGCCTTTTCAGTTGGTAGACTCGGCCCCCTTCCGTGAGTTTGTTCAATGTGCGGTTCCTCAGTGGCAGGTTCCCAAACGCCACTTTTTCTCGCG
The DNA here is from genome assembly GCA_028564925.1 of Lithobates sylvaticus. Classification (NCBI taxonomy): domain Eukaryota; kingdom Metazoa; phylum Chordata; class Amphibia; order Anura; family Ranidae; genus Lithobates; species Lithobates sylvaticus. The sequence goes on from CM053038.1 coordinate 183,241,091, forward strand.
GAAGGCGATTCCGTCTCTCTACCGGCATGTGGAGGGCAATGTCCATGCCTCGCTGGACAGGGCGGTCAGCGGTAAGGTGCATATTACCGCTGACTCATGGTCCAGCAGGCATGGACAGGGACGGTACCTTTCTTTCACGGCCCATTGGGTCACTCTATTGGCAGCTGGGAGGGATGCAGGACAAGGTGCAGTAGTGTTGGAGGTTGTTCCGCCACCACGCCTCCAAAACGCGACTACTGCTACTGGTTGTGACACACCTCTCTCCTCCACCCCCTCCTCTTCTTCTTCCTCCAGTGCTCTGTCCTTGGAACCAGCGGTGCTCCGTAGGCGTACAAGGGGCTACGCAAGTACGCAGGCAAAAAGATGCCATGCCGTGCTTGCGCTGGTGTGTTTGGGGGACAGGAGCCACACTGGGCCAGAGGTTCTGGCAGCTCTGCAGGGGCAGGCCGAGAGGTGGTTGACGCCACGTCAGCTTAAGCCAGGAATGGTCGTTTCTGACAATGGCACCAACCTCCTCTCCGCCCTGCGACAGGGGCAGCTCACCCATGTGCCCTGCATGGCTCACGTCCTCAACCTGGTGGTGCAGCGGTTCTTGGGCAGGTTCCCAGGCTTACAGGATGTCCTGAGGCAGGCCAGGAAAGTCTGTGTGCATTTCCGCCGATCTTATAATGCCAGTGCTCGGCTGACTGAGCTGCAAAAGGAGCTGAACCTGCCCAAGAACCGCCTAATATCTGACATGCCCACCAGGTGGAACTCAACGTTGGCCATGCTGCAGCGACTGCACACGCAGCAGAGGGCCATCAATGAGTACCTTTGCGACTACGGCACCAGGACAGGGTCAGGGGAGCTTGGTTTTTTTTCCCCACGTCAGTGGAGCATGATCAGGGATGCATGCACTGTCCTCTCACCATTTGAGGAGGCCACGAGGATGGTGAGCAGTGACAGTGCATGCATCAGTGACACTGTCCCTCTTGTCCACCTGTTGGAGCATACGCTGCGTGGGATAATGGACAGGGCACTTGAGGCAGAACAGAGGCAGGAAGAGGAGGACTTCCTTGCCTCTCAAGGCCCCCTTTATCCGGACAGTGTTCCTTCTGTCCCACCCATCACACAGGAAGAGGATGAGGAGGAGGAGGAGGAGGAGGAGGAGGAGGATTGTGTGAGCATGGAGGTGGAGCCTGGCACTCAGCATCAGCAGCAGCAGTCTTTTAGGGATGATGTACAGTCCCAACAAGCCAGTGGACTTGTACGTGGCTGGGAGGAGGTGGCTGGCGATCATGTCATCCTCAGTGACCCAGAAGACTCCGGACCGAATGCCTCAGCTAACCTACGCTGCATGGCCTCCCTGATCCTGCAAAGCCTGCGGAAGGATCCTCGTGTTCTTCGGATCAAGGAGAGGGACCATTACTGGCTGGCCACTCTCCTTGATCCGCGGTACAAGGGTAAGGTTGCGGACCTTATCTTGCCGTCGCAGAGGGAGCAGAGGATGAGACATCTCAGGGAGGCCTTGCAGAAAGGTCTGTGCAACGCGTTCCCAGAAACTGGGAGGCTACAAACTCCTGGTCCTGGGCGACGAGTTGCTGAGGCTTCGGTCAGTGGCAGAAGGAGCGGTGGGGAAGGTGGACGTCTGACCGATGCGTTCAGACAATTTTTTAGTCCGCAGCCCCAAGGTATGATCGGTTCCAGCAACCATCGCCAGCGTCTGATATACATGGTGCAGGAATACCTTGGGGCAAGGTCAGACTTGGACACCTTTCCCACCGAAAATCCTCTGGCTTACTGGGTCCTGAGGATGGATCACTGGCCAGAGCTTGCACAGTATGCAATTGAGCTACTGGCCTGTCCTGCCTCCAGCGTTCTTTCCGAACGCACATTCAGTGCTGCTGGAGGATTTGTGACTGATCATAGGGTGCGCCTGTCCACCGCCTCGGTTGATCGACTGACATTCATCAAAATGAATCAGTCTTGGATCACCACCAGCTACCAGGCACCTGAGGCGGATATAACCGAATAATTTTTAATGTCACATCCCTTCAAGACTGCCTATGCTGATGCTGAGTGACTGTCCTCTTATGTTCACTGACTATCCTCTTCCTCCTCCTCAATGATCCATGCCACAGCACCAGTGCCTAAGGCACAATTTTTCAGCCCCTGTTTAACAGGGGCGTGTACTTACAATTTTTTAAAAAAAATGCTTCGCAACACGTGTGACTGCTGTGCTCCAAGTACAGTCTCTGTGAGGGCCGTGTTGCAGTGTTGTGGCACCAGCACCAGTGCCTAAGGCACAATTTTTCAGCCCCTGTTTAACAGGGGCGTGTACTTACAATTTTTAAAAAAAATGCTTCGCAACACGTGTGACTGCTGTGCTCCAAGTACAGTCTCTGTGAGGGCCGTGTTGCAGTGTTGTGGCACCAGCACCAGTGCCTAAGGCACAATTTTTCAGCCCCTGTTTAACAGGGGCGTGTACTTACAATTTTTAAAAAAAAATGCTTCGCAACACGTGTGACTGCTGTGCTCCAAGTACAGTATCTGTGAGGGCCGGGTTGCAGTGTTGTGGCACCAGCACCAGTGCCTAAGGCACAATTTTTCAGCCCCTGTTTAACAGGGGCGTGTACTTACAATTTTTTAAAAAAATGCTTCGCAACACGTGTGACTGCTGTGCTCCAAGTACAGTCTCTGTGAGGGGTTGCAGTGTTGTGGCACCAGCACCAGTGCCTAAGGCACAATTTTTCAGCCCCTGTTTAACAGGGGCGGGTAATTACAAATCTTGATCTAATAGTTCACAGCAGGGCCCATTCCTGCGCCCACCAAGAGTAACTATGAGGGCCTGCAGTCTTGTGGCAACACCGTCCACCACCACCGCCAAAGGCCCAATTTTTCTGCCCTGTTCATCAGGTGCTTGCAATTACAAATCTTGATCTAATAACTCACAGCAGGGCCCATTCCTGCGCCCACCAAGAGTAACTATGAGGGCCTACAGTCTTGTGGCAACACCGTCCACCACCACCGCCAAAGGCCCAATTTTTCTGCCCTGTTCATCAGGTGCTTGCAATTACAAATCTTGATCTAATAACTCACAGCAGGGCCCATTCCTGCGCCCACCAAGAGTAACTGTGAGAGCTTACAGTCTTGTGGCAAAACCGTCCACCACCACCACCACCACCACCCCCAATTTTTCTGCCCTGTTCAACAGGTGCATGCAATTACAAATCTTGATCTATTAACTCACAGCAGGGCCCATTCCTGTGCCCACCAGTCTTGTGGCTACACCAACATCTAATAGGGCAAATTTCTGCAGAGTATATACGCCAGGCCCCTACTTTCAAACATCCAACTTACAAACGACTCCTACTTGCAAATGGAAAGAGAAAACAGGAAGTGAGAGGAAATCTACCCCTAGGAAGGGAAATTCTATCCTGTTAGATTTAATTTGGGAAAAAGGTATCTCCTCTCTACTGATACTTTATCACCAATCCTTGTTTCAATTAAAACCCCACTTTTCCAAAAACATTTGTCATTGGGACGGAAAGTGAGGTGACATGTTCTGAACAGATGTGCAAAGACAGCAAATGTTACAGGGGTGATAACCCCTCCCTATGTTCTCCAAAAAGCTTAAAAATAGATTTTTTTGGGATGGAGCTACACTTCATAATGTACCTGTTCAGATTCTACTTAAGATCAAACCTAAAGCCGCAAGTGGTTTTAAATGGCTTCTTTTTTTCCTTTACAAATGTCATTTTGTGCAAGGACAGTTCTAAACACGGGAAACACATGCCACTTCACAGGCATACTTTGGACACCCCCCAGGTACCATATTTAAAGGAAAATGTCACTTTTTTTTTTCACTTTATGCATCATTAAAATGACTGCTCCCGAAAAAACGTTAGTTTTTAAAAGTTCTTTTTGCATTGATATATGTCCCCTGGGGCGGACCCGGGTCCCCAAACCTTTTTATGACATTAACATGCATATTGTTGTAATTAGCACTTTTGTGTATTTGGCCAAATGCCTATGTGGATGCTTCTATGTAGGCAAAATCAAATGCTCATTTTTCAAACGTAAAAAAGATCATACCACTTCCATTTCAAAATGTCTGATCACTACTGCTATTAGTCGCCATGTTGGGCTTGAACCTAATGTTGATATTAACATGATCAAATTCACAGCCCTCAAACCTACACATGTGAGAGGTGGTGGTATTGATCGTACCTTGTTACAATTAGAAACCAGATGTATCCATAGCTTTAATGCTACCAGATATCCAGGACTTAATAAATATATCAGCTTCAAGTCTTTTTTATAGTTATAAAAATTTGATACTGCTGCACACTGATGGCCAATTTATTTACCACTAGCTGTGAATTATGAAGCATTGGTTTATTAGTGATGATTATTATCAACTTCATTATTGGACCAACCTTATGATTATTATTGGTATCTCTGTTTTATTGCTACACTGTCTCTTGTAGGCTTTATCCCTCTCGCTCTCTGTCCGCCTCTCCGCTGACTCTGCCCAGGGGAATCATTCATACATTTGAACAGTAATGATATATATATGAGTTTATGTATATATTTTTTTTTTTGTTCATATGATTCTTTTATTTATTCAACGTGTATTTAAATATTATATATTTGAATGTCTAATGTAATTTTTGTAATTATTGGATTTATTTTGTACCACATATTTATTACATGATTGCCATATCTCCATTTAAGTTATGGACTTAATGATTCTGCTATGTAACTCATTTGTCATGGCTTCTGGGTAAATTTTGGACGTCCACTAGTAGGTTTACCAGCACACCCTTTTTTCCTTTTTCCCCTTTCCTTATCGGCGGGAGCACCTGGGATCCCCCAGTCCTGTCCAGTCTAGTGGGTGGGTTCATGTGCATGATTGCATGGACACCCAGGGCATCTATTCTCTTTAATGCCCATTTCTGCCCCCTGCCCATTCCCAGTGGTATCCATAGCTAGATCTACCATGCTCCCGGCTCCACCTCACTCTAGTCCAGCACCCCGCTGGCATGGGCACTATTGGTGGACATTCCTGTCCATCTCCCCCTTAGGTGACGCAATTCGCACCACCCTCCCCTTGGATAATGCGGACCGCGTCATGTGATCATCCTATCCCACCCCGTCACCTGGAATCCTGGATCCTGTAGGTAGATGGAGGATCTTTCACTGGCTCCTGCGCGGTTGGTACCTCTTGTCTGCACTTGCTCAGTGACATCAGATGCCGAGCGAGTGGGAGATATTTAAGGCCAATCACTCTTGCACACCACTGGCTGGAGAGCAGGGGTGACCGTGATTGACTACTTTGTTATTACAGGTATTTATAACTGATTAGACACTACCTTATGTTGAAATCCTTATTCTTTATCTCTCTATATATGCAATCCTTTGGAAATATGGAAACACATTCTTTGGGATGTTCCCCTTCTAACCTATAGTATAATGCTAGTGCAGAGACCCTCTCCATTACTCACACTTAGCCATGCTAACCATAGAGCTTTCATATTTAAACTTGATTTGGACCTTTCTCCCATCTCCCCTTATTAAGGGTTGTTTTTCTGTTTGATCATCAGTAGTATATGTTCATTCAGTCTTTACTACGCAGTAGCAGTTAATGAGCCCTGTTCCAATATAACTAACTTCTGACACCCACTTTTCTTCTCGCTATGAATTATCCAGTACATATAGTGTTGAATGCTTTTTAATTTGGATCGACATCTATAAATTTTGCTTTCTTATAGTGTGTATCTAAGGCAATTTAACATAATAGTGATTTCACTATTACAACACCTTCCTAGGCGTTCCTGCTTTAATCTTCATGCAATACTGAGCATAGTAAGTAAAAGTTGAGTCTTTTTTGCCCACCATATTGGACAATGGTTCATGTCCAACATAAATGTTTAAAATTCTTTCCCCCTTTCTTTTGCAATTGTAGTTTGGTCCTTTTATATATCTCCTGTGGTTGTGCACAGCCTCTCCCCACTATTTTTGGTTGGGCTGGCCGGGTCTTCCACTTTGTATCTTATCAGTGCTAGAGCTGTGTCAATACTGGTGGTCCTAAATAATCCCCTGAGGAAGCCAATGCTGGTGAAACATGTTGGGATTTAACATCTACTTTTGATCATCTGTGCCCCTGTGGGACACCAGCGACCAGTAAAAAGCAAATTGCATATGCTCTGTTAATTAATTTTATTGAACCTTTTCTCTATTTTATGTAATAATAAAGATGTATATATTTTATTCTATATGTATACTTATTTGAGCACCGCTAAAACCCCATCCTCTCATTTCCATTAATTCTCAAATATCAGGGATGAGGTGTGTGGTATTTTAGAGTCACTCAACCCCCACCCCCCAGCTACTGTATTAGATACTGTACACCACCTGAAGTGTATTATATACTGTACCCACTGTATTATATACTGTGTACACCGCCTGCACTGTATTAGATACTGTACACCGACTACACTGTATTATATATTGTACACCACCTGAAGTGTATTATATACTGTTCCCACTGTATTATATACTGTGTACACGGCCTGCACTGTATTATTTACTGTACACTGCCTGCACTGTATTAGATACTGTACACCGACTGCATTGTATTATATGCTGTACACCGCCTGAAGTGTATTATATACTGTACACACCGCCTTCCCTGTATCAGATACTGTACACCGACTGCACTATATTATATACTGTACAACACTGAGTGCACTGTATTATATACTGTACACTGACTGCAATGTACTATATACTGCCTGCACTGTAATATATACTGTACACTGACTGCACTGTGTTATATACTGTACACTGACTGTACACTGCCTGCACGTATATACTGTACGCCGACTTCACTGTATTATATACTGTACACTGACTGCAATGTATTATATACTGCCTGCACTGTAATATATATTGTACACTGCCTGCACTGTGCTATATACTGTACACTGACTGCACTGTGTATGTATGTATGTATATATATATATATATATATATATATATATATATATATATCTCTAATAGGGATGAGCCGAACACCCCCTGGTTCGGTTCGCACCAGAACCTGCGAACCGACCGAAAGTTTGCGCGAACATTAGAACCCTATTAGTTACAATGGACGCGAACTTTCGAAATCTAAAGTGCTAATTATAATGGCCAATATGCATGTTATTGTCATAAAACAGGTTTGGGGACCCATCAATGCAAAAAGAAGTTTTAAAAACAGAATTGTTTTCTGGAGCAGTCATTTTAATGATGCATAAAGTGAAAAAAAAGTGAAATATTCCTTTAAATATGGTACCTGGGGGTGTCTAAAGTATGCCTGTGAAGTGGCATGTGTTTCCTGTGTTTAGAACTGTCCCTGCAAAAAACATTTGTAAAGGAAAAAAAAAAGCCATTTAAAACAGCTTGCAGCTTTAATGTCATGTCTTGTCCTGGCAATATGGATGAAAATCTTTGAGAAAAATGGCATGGCTACCCCCCCCCCACCCCAGCCCATTACCAGCCCCTTTGGGTCTTGTATGGATATTAAGGGGAACCCCGCAACTAAATAAAACCCTATACCTACAACCCTATATACTCTGAACAGCAGTATACAGGCGGTGCAAACAAGACAGGGACTGTAGGTTTGTTCGTAAGTAGAATCTGTTTGTAATTTTTTTTTTTTGGTAAATTTGCCCCTTTAATATTTGTTTTGCTGTCTGTGCACCTGTTCAGAACATTACTGATGCACCACAATAAATGACAAACACCCAAGCCGCGTTCTGAGTCGTAATAGGCTAAAAGTGCCGGGACACCATCTTGGATCCAGGAAAACATCAATATTTTGCCAGCAAGCAATGCTGTCAGGCTGGATCATGCAAGAAAGGAAAAAAGGAAAAAAGAAAAATTGAATGGACATTCATATCTTTATTGAAGGGTGAATTAGAACTAAAATATAAAGATATGTGAGTCTTGTAATGAAAACATGCACCGACTCTCACGCTACTGATAAATCACGGGTGGTGCTGTCTACCTAGACAATGATTTATATAGAAAAAAGGGATTAGTTCATATATCTATTGGTTCCTAATAGACTTATTTTCAGGTGAATACACGTATTCACATATCTACTGAATTGGAGCCTATCTGCGTCTTACAAAAGGTCATCGGAGAGAATTCCTAGTGTATAGACAGACCGATATCGGTCCGCAAATTAATTTGACCGATATGGAATGAACTTTTTTGTTTTTTATTTAAACAAAAATTAAAATACATCCATCAGGTTCATGGAGTTTGAAGGGAGAAAAAACTACATCCGGAGTACATATAACCCAGAAAAGTATTTACGCACCTATACACAAAAATGAGATAGAGACACCCAAGTAACTTATGGGAATCTTACTGTATCACGGAGTGGGATTTTAAAATTGTAGGGCTAACAGGCCGGGGACGTGAAATATGTAAACCATATCTCCAGCAAGTACAAACTAAATATAAATTGCAAAAACTAAATACAAATGACAAAGCTGTAATAAGCCTCTTGTATCCTGGCTAAATATTCCAATTGCATTTTATCTAGTATGCGAATGGGAATGAACTTGTCACACGTATTTGAGTAGATATGTTGAACTATCGGAAGTAATAAGGGACGTAAAAATATCTAATTAATTAGTGAGGACCCAGGGCTTTATAGTGAGAAAATGCGGCATTTATTTGACGGCCTCAAGTTGGCTCACCATAACGATGTAGCCCTCAAAGTGAATAAATAAATACCTCAGTATATGTATAAAGGTATGAGTGTCAATAGTGATCAAATCGATTACAGATATAGTGGTCTTACTGAAAATTAAGTGTGAAAATATGAAAAATTCAAAATTGTTCGCTCCTTAAGATTCAGAACGAGTTAACATCACAATTCATCTTTTACATTAACCACTTCGCATCCCGCCCATAGTCATATGACGCCCACAAGGTGGATCTCCCATCCTGAGTGGGCGTCATATGACGTCCTCCCATTCCCGGCCGCCTAGGCCACGTGACACTGATATGGGACTGATGACAGATGGCACTATGTGGCACCGATGACACGTGGCACTGATGTGGCACTGATGACAGATGGCACTTATACATGGCACTGGGGACAGGTGGCACTGGGGACAAATGGCACTGGGGACAGGTGGCACTGGCAGATGGCACTGGGGACAGGTGGCAGTGGTGGCAGTGGGGACAGATGGCAGTGGGGGCAGATGGCACTTTATTTTAATAAAAATTTCTACTTACGGCCGCTGCAGCCGTTCATCTCTCCCTCCTCACACGCTGTCTCTGTGTGAGGAGGGACAGCGGCGCTGAGAGATGATCTCATATGTTTACATATGAGATCATCTCCCATTGGACATGCCGATCGCGCTGTAAACGGACGCTGTGATTGGCCATGAGGTGATCAAATACCACCAAAAGAAAGCTCTATTTGTGGGAAAAAAAGGACAAAAAATTAATTTGGGTACAGTGTTGCATGACTGAGTAATTGTCATTCAAAGTGTGAGAGCTCCGAAAGCTGAAAATTGGTCTGGATAGGAGGGGGGTTTAAGTGCCCGGTAAGCAAGTGGTTAAAGAACAAACTTGGCATTTTCTACATTAATAATAGCCCTTCAGTTCACCAAAAAACATTGGTGAACTTGATGGGGGATGTAATACATTTGGTGTCAACTTACGTCCTCCCCTTTCCTCGCTCCCTGTGCGCGCTCACGAGTGCGCAGCGGGGAAATTCTGTGTTGGCCGTGTCCCTTGGACACAGCCAATCACAGATCGCTGTAAACGGCCAATCACACGGCCAATCACAGCGGCCGTTTACAGCGCGATCGGTGTGTCCAACGGGAGATGATCTCATATGTAAACATATGAGATTATCTCTCAGCGCCGCTGTCCCTCCTCACACAGAGACAGCGTGTGAGGAGGGAGTGATGAACGGCTGCAGCGGCCGTAAGTAGAATTTTTTTTTAAAATAAAATAAAGTGCCATCTGCCCCTGGATGTGGGTCTGGATGGTAAATCATTCTCCACATTAGTAATGGGCACAGCTCTGGGTAATGTTCCAGCAAGCTGGCTGCCTATCTGGGGCATGGTGTCCATGTCTAAACCCCCATTGCTTGATTGTTCCATTAATAGTTTCCTTTGCCATTCGAAAACTATCTGTGACTGATAGTCTGACAAATCTCTATTGTACTTTTTTTTTTTTTGTTCCCTATCTTCTTTTTCAAGAACCTTCAGGAGGTTTTTAGACCTCTCTTTATATTCTTCGCTATTTTTGAAAGGGACTAATTTATCTTTGATGTTTTTGATCTCGTCATCAATCCTAGATAATTTATTTGTCTTCCTTTCAACCAAAAATTTGATAAAATTTACACCTGCATCGTTGAAGTATTCATACCACTCCTCTAATTGGGTTTCCCCTCTCTGGGGACATACCTCCCACCTAAGACTTTGAGGGACCATATGATTTTTAAAACTGTAATTTAAGGGTGTGGTAGCCCACTTTTATTTATAAGAACAAAAAAAAGGTTCACAAAGACATCAGTAGTCCACGCAGGGGGTTCCACCATTACTGTATCTTACAGACTCCAAATGCTTCAGCCTCCTGGCTTATGTTATTGCCACATGGATGCTTCAGGCATGTAGCCTAGGCCTTAGGTCTGCTCCTTAGAAAAAAAATAGTTTCCTAGAGTAAAGCTCTTTCCTTGCTTTCTCCTGATCAGCCCCTTGCTGCTCTGTCACAAAGTACATCTGCCTCCTGCAGAGATGCATGCTCTGGCTGCACCCGTGCAGCCTCTGACTCCTGCAGAGGAATAGGAGTCTACTTGACTCCCATGTACAGACTTCTTGTCTGTGGGGTGGGGCCCTGAGCCATAGTCAGGTCACAACTAAATAGCCCAGCATACAGCTGTGCAATCAGCGTGCCTGTCTCTCCAAAATCTGGCGTAAACCTTTCAGGTAGCACGGGGTCCCACTGCCACAATATATATATATAATATATATATATATTCCGTTTCAGCCACATATATTGGCTTTTTGGTACCGATCAGAGCCAGGAAGCGTGGTGGCAGCTCTCCACCGGAATATATGAATTCCGATTGGTGGACTTAAAGTGTGTGGAGGTCTCATATTTCCCTTCACTGACCAATATTTTGAGGTCTAGGAAATTGATCTCACTACGACTTGCCTCGTAAGTGAGGTGTATACCTTGGTTGTTAGAATTAAGGGAATTCATAAACTCCTCCAATGTGGTTCTACTGCCATGCCAAAGGAGGAGGACGTCATCTATATACCTCGCCCAAAAGGAGACCTCAGGTCTACCTTGGGCATAGATGACGTCCTCCTCCCACTGGGCCATGAATAAATTTGCCAGGCTAGGGGTGTATTTGCCCCCCATGGCCACGCCCCTATCCTGTCGAAAATATTGTCCATTGAACCAAAATAAATTATGCGTTGCCGCAAATTCCAATAGTTCCATGATATACTTCTGATTGGTCCCCAAGTTGGAATCTCTAAAAAGGTGCTGTTCAACCGCACTTAATCCTAGCTCATGAGGAATGATCATGTACAATGAAGTCACGTCGGCTGTAACCAGCCATGTGTCTTCTGCTGGTTTTAGTCCAGCTAAAAGATTGATTACATGACGGGTATCTATGATATAAGAAGGCATAGCACGAACAAGGTGTTGTAGATTGAAGTCTATTTACTTGCCCACCCGGGACATCACGGAATCAATTCCGCTAACAATAGGGGTCCCGAGGGGCAAGTAAGACTCTTATGAATCTTAGGAAGATAATATATAATTGGCACCCTAGGTGCCCTGGGCATCAGAAATTGTCTCTCTTTCTTATTTAGTATGCCCGAACTGACTCCCTTCTGGACAATCTCCTCCAATATTACTTTATACTGTCCCCCTGGGTTGGAGGGCAGGGGGGTATAAGTGTCCGCATCTCCCACTATCCGGTTCATCTCTTTCATACAGTAGATTTTAATAGGCTAGAGTGTGCATATACACTGGCCAGTACCCCTAGGGGATGCTTAGGGTAAAGATAGACACTAAGAGAGTATATGCATTTGAAAGGTAAATATTTATTCAAAAGAACATGGGTAGATGCATATAAAGCATGGAAGATGTAGGGTATGTTACACAAGTATGGTTAGAGAGCATACAGTTTTTTGACATAGTCAACAGCATGAACATACAAAAATTGTTGTGACAGAAAAAAACCTTGCTTGATACATATGAGTTCAGGATGATGCCAACATGTTTCGGACTTTGGTCCTTTTTCAAGGCAACTAGATATCCTTTGATTCACATCTAAATTATGTGAGAATCAGAGATTAGTACATATAGTGTGTGAAAATCAAATACAGTCTATTCAAAAACATTGCTAGAGAGGCCAGTATAGTATATAGGTTGTAGGTACTCACATGTAATGCCAGTTTCAAAACATGCCACAGGTATAATCCCAAGTTTAGTTGGTATAGGAGATATGCATTGGTTGAAAATGGTAAAAACAAAGTGGAAATGTCCACAAGTATAAAAGGCTTGCTGCGACAATTTCAGGTAGTTGCAAGGTCCTATACAGAGCTAGGGCATATAGACCATAGCCTGTAACGATAGACAGACCAGGCGGTATATATAGTGCTGTAATAAAAGAGTATATAATGTATAAGTATTGAAGAATAAAGTAAAAAAGGAATCATGTACAGACACTAAAATTAGGGTCTGGTTACCTGGGTGTTGTAGAGCCTGATATAGGAAGTCAGTGAACTCCAGGGAGTCAGCAGCATGTGTCAGCCTGATTTGGCCTATGAGTATATATCTCCTCAGGTAATGGCATTCAGCTGAGCAGGAAGTGTGTGCTGCATTGAAGGCTAATCAGATGGCTGTCTATGAGGGAGAAGCGCGATGACGCGCTATGTATTTTCCCAGAGGGACCTCTGACGAGGCGGCGCCAGGCGTGAGCACGCCCAAGGAGGCGGGGTCACGTCCGGCGTCGTGACGTCACCGACGTGGGTACGGACCGCCGCTGTGACGTGCTGCGCTCCAGATGGAGCGCAAACAGGAAGTGGACTGATGGATAGGTCCTAACAGCGGGAAAGAGGCGCATGCGCACTAAGGAATATGGCGCATGCGTGCCAGGTCTTACCCGCGCCGGGGTAACTCACCTAAACTCAAGCAAGCCCATTGGTTGAACTGTACTGTAGAGAAAAAAATATATTTGGGTGGCAATGAGTCTGGCAGACATGTGATGCATATACAGTGTGGCACAGCAATTATACAATACTATGACAATACTGTCAGAAATGTAATTCTAGTATATAGGGCATATACATTGAAAATGGACATGGGTACATCATAACATTCTGTGCATATTTAGGGTAATGAGGATTGTTACAAATAAGTTAATTATGTGGATGCATATATGTGGGGAATGGGGTCAAATGTCAAGTTCACAGACTCCAGATTCGAAGCCTTCAAGGTAAGGTTTAAAGTTGAAGGCCTCATTGAGCCCGGGGGGCAAGGTGGCATTAAGATGGAAAATCCATCGAAGTTCGCTTTGTAGTAAAGCTTTGTTATAATCACCACCTCGAATAGAGGGTGGGATATGATCTAGGGCTTTAAATGAAATTTTGGGAATGACGTCATGATGGACATTAATGCAGTGTCGTCCCAAGGGTAATTCAGGGTCTCGTTTATTGACACTGCAGATATGGCCATATATACGCTTCCAAAAAGGTAATTTGGTCTTGCCCACATAAAAGCATCCACATTCACATTCAAGTAAGTATACAATACCGATGGATCGACAATTTACATAGTGTTGAGGGAAAAACCGTTGACCATTTGGTAAAATATTGTGTATGTTGGATTTGGAAAGGTATTTGCAATAACTGCAATTGCCACATGGAAAGGTGCCTTTGAGCTGCTTATGGGACCTGTTACTAAATTTATATTCACTAGTGATGAGTTTGTCTCGGAGAGATGGAGCACGTCGATAGGTAATCAAAGGTTGTGGCGGGACAAAAGGTGAGAGGGATTTGTCGGTGGCAATAATGTGCCAATGTTTGGAAAGTATTTGAGTAATTTGATTATATTGTTGACAGTAATTTGTAATAATTCTAAGGGGGGATTTGATTGATGTGGAAGTTTGTTTGGGAGCAAGTAAAATAGAACGTGATTTTGATTTAGGTTTTTGTATGCGTCTTTTAAGACGCTATTTTTATAACCCCGTGCGCGTAGTCTGTTCCGTAAGACGGAGGCCTCGTGTTCAAAGGAGGTATCCGTCGAGCAGTTACGTCGAGCACGGAGATATTGAGCAAAAGGAATAGATTTGAGTAAGGGCTATGGATGAAAGCTGGAAGCAGCTAAAATAGTGTTGCCAGCCGTTGGTTTTCGAAACAAGTGGCTTTGTAGATGCCCATGTCCATCCTTGCTAAGTGTTAGATCAAGGAAGGAGATGGAACTAGTACTGTAAGTCATGGTAAATTTGAGGTTTAGTGAGTTAGAGGAATTAAGGAATGATAAAAATTGATGTAATGCGTCAGTTGGACCTTGCCATAAAATTAGAATATCGTCGATATATCGACGGAAGGTAGCTATATATTTAGTATAGATACTAGCAGTGTCATCTGAAAAAAGTTTACGTTCCCACTCCCCCAGGTACAGGTTGGCTTACGCCGGTGCGCAACAGGTGCCCATGGCGACGCCCTGTACCTGGAGGTAGTGGGATCCATTAAAAGAAAATAAATTGTGAGTGAGAATAAATTTAAGAGCTCTAATAATGAATATAGATAAGTCATAAGGGTAAGTATTAGTAGTAGATAGAATGTGTTGAATGGCTAAGAGGCCTAAAGAGTGGGGTATCGAGCTGTATAGGGCCTCCACGTCGATGGCGACCAGGACAGTGTCAGCATAGACATGGAGGTCCGAAAGACCTTGCAATAAATGTATGGTATCACGTATATATGAAGGCAAGGCCTGTACTAGAGGCTGAAGTAATTTATCTACGTAACGACTAAGATTGTCAGTAAGGCAGCCGTGTCCGGAGACGATGTGGGTCTGCCTGGTGGTCTGGGCAAGTTTTTATGCACCTTCGGTAGTGCGTAAAATGTTGCCTCTTTAGGAAATTTAGTCCTAACGTATTCAATAGTGGACTTGTCAATGGTACCCTGTCTAAAGGCATCATCAACAAGTGTGTAGAGTTCTTGTTGAAAAGATTTAATTTGTGTGCTGGGGATTATGGTATACCAATCACGGTTACGTAATATATTCATACACATCTCGACGTAGTCCATTCTGTCTAGGATAACTATGTTTCCACCCTTGTCCGCTGGTTTGATTATTATTGACGAGTTTGTTTTGAGGTTTTGTAAGGCAAGGTGTTGATTGTAGGAGAAGTTTTTGATTTTAGAATGGGCCGGAGTAGTTTTTAGATTGCGAATTTCGTTAGTCACTGATTGTAAAAAGAGTGCTGCACGTGGATTGGTGCTGGGTGGTGGAAAAAAACTTGATTTTTTCTTTATGGAAACATGGTGAGAATAGTGTTGGGGGTGACTATTGGTGTCATCCTCAAGATTGTCAAAAAGATTATCTAAATCGATGTGTCAATCAGATCTGGCGGATCGTTTTCCTCGAGGAGCTCAATGAGCTGCTGGAGGGCAGTGGTTTCTGTGGCGGTGTGTGTGACTGTGTCAGAAAAAGGGTTAGGAGTGTATATGCTGTGTAATATTAATTTACGAATGAATAAATGTATATCTTTAATTGCAGTGAATTTGTCAAGCTGTGATACTGGGCAAAAAGTGAGTCCTTTTTCAAGGACAGAAGTTTCATGACAAGTGAGTGTATAAGAAGATAAGTTGATGATATTACAAGGAGATGATGTCAACGTGTTGTTCTTAGTCGTTACGTAGATAAATTACTTCAGCCTCTAGTACAGGCCTTGCCTTCATATATACGTGATACCACACATTTATTGCAAGGTCTTTCGGACCTCCATGTCGATGCCGACACTGTCCTGGTCGCCATCGACGTGGAGGCCCTATACAGCTCGATACCCCACTCTTCAGGCCTCTTAGCCATTCAACACATTCTATCTACTACTAATACTTACCCTTATGACTTATCTATATTCATTATTAGAGCTCTTAAATTTATTCTCACTCACAATTTCTTTTCTTTTAACGGATCCCACTACCTCCAGGTACAGGGCGTCGCCATGGGCACCTGTTGCGCACCGGCGTACGCCAACCTGTACCTGGGGGAGTGGGAACGTAAACTTTTTTCAGATGACACTGCTAGTATCTATACTAAATATATAGCTACCTTCCGTCGATATATCGACGATATTCTAATTTTATGGCAAGGTTCAACTGACGCATTACATCAATTTTTATCATTCCTTAATTCCTCTAACTCACTAAACCTCAAATTTACCATGACTTACAGTACTAGTTCCATCTCCTTCATTGATCTAACGCTTAGCAAGGATGGACATGGGCATCTACAAAGCCAAAAACCGAAAACCAACGGCTGGCAACACTATTTTAGCTGCTTCCAGCTTTCATCCACAGCCCTTACTCAAATCTATTCCTTTTGCTCAATATCTCCGTGCTCGACGTAACTGTCAACAATATAATCAAATTACTCAAATACTTTCCAAACATTGGCACATTATTGCCACCGACAAATCCCTCTCACCTTTTGTCCCGCCACAACCTTTGATTACCTATCGACGTGCTCCATCTCTCCGAGACAAACTCATCACTAGTGAATATAAATTTAGTAACAGGTCTCATAAGCAGCTCAAAGGCACCTTTCCATGTGGCAATTGCAGTTATTGCAAATACCTTTCCAAATCCAACATACACAATATTTTACCAAATGGTCAACGGTTTTTCCCTCAACACTATGTAAATTGTCGATCCATCGGTATTGTATACTTACTTGAATGTGAATGTGGATGCTTTTATGTGGGCAAGACCAAATTACCTTTTTGGAAGCGTATATATGGCCATATCTGCAGTGTCAATAAACGAGACCCTGAATTACCCTTGGGACGACACTGCATTAATGTCCATCATGACGTCATTCCCAAAATTTCATTTAAAGCCCTAGATCATATCCCACCCCCTATTCGAGGTGGTGATTATAACAAAGCTTTACTACAAAGCGAACTTCGATGGATTTTCCATCTTAATGCCACCTTGCCCCCCGGGCTCAATGAGGCCTTCAACTTTAAACCTTACCTTGAAGGCTTCGAATCTGGAGTCTGTGAACTTGACATTTGACCCCATTCCCCACATATATGCATCCACATAATCAACTTATTTGTAACAATCCTCATTACCCTAAATATGCACAGAATGTTATGATGTACCCATGTCCATTTTCAATGTATATGCCCTATATACTAGAATTACATTTCTGACAGTATTGTCATAGTATTGTATAATTGCTGTGCCACACTGTATATGCATCACATGTCTGCCAGACTCATTGCCACCCAAATATATATTTTTCTCTACAGTACAGTTCAACCAATGGGCTTGCTCGAGTTTAGGTGAGTTACCCGGCGCGGGTAAGACCTGTCACGCATGCGCCATATTCCTTAGTGCGCATGCGCCTCTTTCCCGCTGTTAGGACCTATCCATCAGTCCACTTCCTGTTTGCGCTCCATCTGGAGCGCAGCACGTCACAGCGGCGGTCCGTACCCGCGTCGGTGACGTCACGACGCCGGACGTGACCCCGCCTCCTTGGGCGTGCTCACGCCTGGCGCCGCCTCGTCAGAGGTCCCTCTGGGAAAATACATAGCGCGTCATCGCGCTTCTCCCTCATAGACAGCCATCTGATTAGCCTTCAATGCAGCACACACTTCCTGCTCAGCTGAATGCCATTACCTGAGGAGATATATACTCATAGGCCAAATCAGGCTGACACATGCTGCTGACTCCCTGGAGTTCACTGACTTCCTATATCAGGCTTTACAACACCCAGGTAACCAGACCCTAATTTTAGTGTCTGTACATGATTCCTTTTTTACTTTATTCTTCAATACTTATACATTATATACTCTTTTATTACAGCACTATATATACCGCCTGGTCTGTCTATCGTTACAGGCTATGGTCCATATGCCCTAGCTCTGTATAGGACCTTGCAACTACCTGAAATTGTCGCAGCAAGCCTTTTATACTTGTGGACATTTCCACTTTGTTTTTACCATTTTCACCCAATGCATATCTCCTATACCAACTAAACTTGGGTTTATACCTGTGGCATGTTTTGAAACTGGCATTACATGTGAGTACCTACAACCTATATACTATACTGGCCTCTCTAGCAATGTTTTTGAATAGACTGTATTTGATTTTCACACACTATATGTACTAATCTCTGATTCTCACATAATTTAGATGTGAATCAAAGGATATCTAGTTGCCTTGAAAAAGGACCAAAGTCCGAAACATGTTGGGATCATCCTGAACTCATATGTATTAAGCAAGGTTTTTTTCTGTCACAACTATTTTTGTATGTTCATGCTGCGCTAATGGCTCCTGTAACACAGAGAGCTGTCATTCATTAATCAAAAAACAAAAAATTAAAAGCGTAGGGGTCCCCCCAAATTCAATAACCAGGCCCTTCAGGTCTGGGATGGATATTAAGGGGGATCCCAGCCAAAATAAAAAAAAAAAAAATAGGCGTAGGGTCCCCCTCAAAATCCATACCAGACCCTTGAGGTCTGGTATGGATTTTAAGGGGAACCCTAGCCAAAAAAAATGGCGTGGGGTCCCCCTCAAAATCCATACCAGACCCTTATCCGAGCACGCAACCTGGCAGGCCGCAGGAAAAGAGGGGGGGACGAGAGCGGCCCCCCCTCTCGCCTGAACCGTACCAGGCCACATGCCCTCAACATTGGGAGGATGCTTTGGGGGTCTAAGACCCCTAAAGCACCTTGTCCCCATGTTGATTAGGACAAGGGCCTCTTCCCCCCACAACCCTGGCCGGTGGTTGTGGGGGTCTGCGGGCGGGGGGCTTATCGGAATCTGGAAGCCCCCTTTAACAAGGGGACCCCCAGATCCCGGCCCCCCCCTGTGTGAAATGGTAAGGGGGTACAAAAGTACCCCTACCATTTCACCAAAAAAGTGGCAAAAATGGTAAAAATGACAGGAGACAGTCTTTGACAATTCCTTTATTAAAATCTTCTTTCTTCTTTCTTCATCCTTCGGATTCTTCATCTTCTCCTTCCTTCATCTTCTTCCATCTTCTTCTTCTATTTTCTTCTTCCTCCGATCCGCTTCTTCTTGCGCTGGTCTTCTCGTCCTTCTCGTCCGGCATCTTCTTCCGTCGGCGTCGGCGTCGGTGTCTCTGTCTCTTCTTGGGCCGCTCCGCGCAATGGGAGGCTCCCGCTGTGTGAGGCTCCGCTCCGTCTGACAGGTCTTTTATAATGGAGGGCACCTGGTGACCCCGCCCCCTCTGACGCACAGGGACGTCATGGGGAATTCCATGATGGCTTTCCCCATGACGTCAGAGGGGGGCGGGGTCACCAGGTGCCCTCCGTTTTAAAAGACCTGTCAGATGGAGCGGAGCCTCACACAGCGGGAGCCTCCCATTGCGCGGAGCGGCCCAAGAAGACACCGACACCGACGCCGACGCCGACGGAAGAAGATGCCGGACGAGAAGGACGAGAAGACCAGCGCAAGAAGAAGCGGATCGGAGGAAGAAGAAAATGGAAGAAGAAGATGGAAGAAGATGAAGGAAGGAGAAGATGAAGAATCCGAAGGATGAAGAAAGAAGAAAGAAGATTTTAATAAAGGAATTGTCAAAGACTGTCTCCTGTCATTTTTACAATTTTTGCCACTTTTTTGGTGAAATGGTAGGGGTACTTTTGTACCCCCTTACCTTTTCACACAGGGGGGGGGCCGGGATCTGGGGGTCCCCTTGTTAAAGGGGGCTTCCAGATTCCGATAAGCCCCCCGCCCGCAGACCCCCACAACCACCGGCCAGGGTTGTGGGGAAGAGGCCCTTGTCCTAATCAACATGGGGACAAGGTGCTTTAGGGGTCTTAGACCCCCAAAGCATCCTCCCAATGTTGAGGGCATGTGGCCTGGTACGGTTCAGGCGAGAGGGGGGGCCGCTCTCGTCCCCCCCTCTTTTCCTGCGGCCTGCCAGGTTGCGTGCTCGGATAAGGGTCTGGTATGGATTTTGAGGGGGACCCCACGCCATTTTTTTTTGGCTAGGGTTCCCCTTAAAATCCATACCAGACCTCAAGGGTCTGGTATGGATTTTGAGGGGGACCCTACGCCATTTTTTTTTTTGGCTGGGATCCCCCTTAATATCCATCCCAGACCTGAAGGGCCTGGTTATTGAATTTGGGGGGACCCCTACGCTTTTTTTTTTTTTCATTTTTTTTTTTTTTTTATCAATGACTTTTTTTTTTATGAATGAGTTTCAATGAATCACTGTTCTCTGTGTTACGGGAGCCGTGAATTAACATTAGCCCCGAGTGATTTTAAATAGCTTTTTTAACTTTCAAAAATGACACTTTGCGCGGGGGGGTGTTCGGCTCATCCCTACTGTTGACTATGTCAAAAAACTGTATGCTCTCTACCCATACTTGTGTAACATACCCTACATCTTCCATGCTTTATATGCATCTACCCATGTTCTTTTGAATAAATATTTACCTTTCAAATGCATATACTCTCTTAGTGTCTACCTTTACCCTAAGCATCCCCTAGGGGTACTGGCCAGTGTATATGCACACTCTAGCCTATTAAAATCTATTATATTCAATTCTGGGATGCGATAGACCATTTGTATCTTTACCAAACCTTGCCCAAATATTTTTTGTTTCTCTTTCATACAGTCCTTTTTGTCTAAGGCAATGATCCCCCCCCTTATCAGCTGGTCTAAGTCCCTTAATACAACATCTCTGAAAACCCTCAGAGATGGAGCAAGAGCACCAGGAGGGTTAAACAATGAGGCGTTTGATAAACCAGAGTGTTGATACTCTGTGATTTTCAACCTATTATCATTACTGGAATTAGATGCAAAATGTTGTTTTATACTTAATTTGCGGACATATTTATGAATGTCCATGTAAGTCTGAAATTTGCTCAGACCCTTAGGTGGAGCAAATTTCAGACCCTTGTCAAGTACTCTCATTTCTGAGTCTGAGAGCACCTGGGAACTCAAGTTAAAGATCCCTGTTCCTTCTATGTCTTTTTCCTTTTGGGACTGAACACGCCTGCCCCTCTAGTTCCTCTCCTAATTCCACGGCCCTTTTTACACCCTGATTGGGCCTGGGAAAACCCCACCCTTGTGTGTTGTAATTCTCAGAATTGGTAGCACCATCTGAGAATTCGGGACCGTTAGCAGTTCCCCCATCTCATTGAGAGGAAATAAGGAATTTTGAACAGGAATGTTGTAACCCTGTTCGTTCCTACCTTGACCCCCATTATAATGAACCACCTGACTGTAATTATTATCACTATAACCATGAGTTTGGTTAGGGATGAACCCACACTGTTGGTTCTGGTTGTGACTATATTGGGGAGGAGGAAAAGACATCTGAACATAGGGGGGCCCCCGAGTCGGAAGTGGTGGTGGATATTGATTCCAACCTTGTTGGCTGACCCAGAGGGGGCCGTACCCTGGATTAGGTCGTCCCTGTGTAGTAACTGGGGGGGGGCCCTTCCCTGTTTTTTTCCTTTGCTGTTTCCCTGCATTCTATAGGGTGACTGATGGGTAAAATTGTTTCCTTTTTTTTGGAACCTGGGGGCTGGAGGACCCACATATGTGGGTCTGGATGGTAAATCATTCTCCACATTAGTAATGGGCACAGCTCTGGGTAATGTTCCAGCAAGCTGGCTGCCCATCTGGGGCGTGGTGTCCATGTCTAAACCCCCATTGCCTGATTGTTCCATGAATAGTTTCCTTTGCCATTTGAAAACTATCTGTGACTGATAGTCTGACATATCTCTATTGTACTTTTTTTTCTTTTTAATTTTTTGTTCCCTATCTTCTTTTTCAAGAACCTTCAGGAGGTTTTTAGACCTCTCTTTATATTCTTCGCTATTTTTGAAAGGGACTAATTTATCTTTGATGTTTTTGATCTCGTCATCAATCCTAGATAATTTATTTGTCTTCCTTTCAACCAAAAATTTGATAAAATTTACACCTGCATCGTTGAAGTATTTATACCACTCCTCTAATTGGGTTTCCCCTCTCTGGGGACATACCTCCCACCTAAGACTTCGAGGGGCCATATGATTTTTAAAACTGTAATTTAAGGGCGTGGTAGCCCACTTTTATTTAAAAGAACAAAAAAAAGGTTCACAAAGACATCAGTAGTCCACGCAGGGGGTTCCACCATTACTGTATCTTACAGACTCCAAATGCTTCAGCCTCCTGGCTTATGTTATTGCCACATGGATGCTTCAGGCATGTAGCCTAGGCCTTAGGTCTGCTCCTTAGAACAAAATAGTTTCCTAGCGTAAAGCTCTTTCCTTGCTTTCTCCTGATCAGCGCCTTGCTGCTCTGTCACAAAGTACATCTGCCTCCTGCAGAGATGCATGCTCTGGCTGCACCCATGCAGCCTCTGACTCCTGCAGAGGAATGGGAGTCCACCTAACTCCCATGCACAGAATTCTTGTCTGTGGGGTGGGGCCCTGAGCCATAGTCAGGTCACAACTAAATAGCCCAGCATACAGCTGTGCAATCAGCGTGCCTGTCTCTCCAAAATCTGGCGTAAACCTTTCAGGTAGCACGGGGTCCCACTGCCACAAAATATAATATATATATATATATATATATATATATATATATATATATATATATGTATATATTGTGTATTAGCCTGCCTGCACTGTATATATAGTCTACACTGAATGCACTGTGTGTGTGTGTATATATATATATATATATATATATATATATATATATATATATATACTAAACTGCCTGCACGCCACTGACTAACCTGCCTAATCTAATCTAAGCTCTCTGTCTCCTTCATGTATCACACTGCACACGGCCGCCGTGTAAGCAGCCTTATATAGTGTGGGGCGTGGACTTAGCCCCCTGAGCCATGATTGACCAAAAGTACCCTGCCTTTGGCCAATCATGGCTCTCACAGCAGAATGTGCTGTGATTGACGAAAGCATGCAGGTCAGGTGCACGCTTTGGCCAATCAGCAGCCGTCAATGCACTGCGATTTCACAGTGCATTATGGGGTGCTCCACGGCACTCAAATTTGCCACAAACGCCCCATATGTTGGTTTGTTCTGAAAACAAATGAACACCCGATGTTCAAGTCAAACTTACATTTGACTGGAACATTGGGACCATCCCTAATGAAGACCTTAAAGAACAACTTTCCAACCTTTCCTTTGGGCACATTTCTTCTTGTGGTCAGCCATTGCTTGAACCTACAGCAATGACTAGCTGGAAATCACTATAGCATGACATGTCCCAGGCATGAGCCAAAGTACCCTTCCCCTTTCCCACAAAAATTAAAAAAAATGTATTCAGAACCAGGGATTTGCCTTTTTCGTATAATATATTTTTATTGGGTTTTTAACAAATTATACACTGACATAACATGGATGTAATAGGTATTACTATTGAGTAGAATTATAGGGGTCAGATAATGTTCAGTTATATAGAGACTGTCGCTTTAAGAATTTATATTATGCTTGATTTGTTTCCGTTCCTAGGAACTCCAAAACTGTTGCATATGTGACGACACAACTACTGATAAGAACCCAGAAATCTGTTCAAAATAGGCTTTCATACCAAAACCAGTCTGAACTGACCAGATACTGTTGAATTCAATTTTTTCACCAGTCACATGATAAACCACCCATTTAACTGTTCCCTTGCTACTAAGAAGATATGAATGCTGATTGGACTAAACTATACGATCACACCTATAACACACCTAGTGCTTATGCATATTCATAAAGTATATATTGTTAAACTATACACTACCTTCTTCGTTCGCCCTGGTAGTGTTGAATATCGGTGTGTGTTGTGTCTCTCCACTGCAATGTATAAATTAAAGCACCTATTTATCTTATCTTAAGATCTGGACTCACTATCTCATCATCTGTCTTGTTTGGAGACCCCAAAATCGGATTTAACACTATCATTAGCATCAAAAGGGTGTCAGCTACTATACAGAATAATAACATAACAGCATAATAAGAACTGAAATGTAATAAAGTGAAACAAGAATATATTATCATAACATACTGATCCAAATGGAGTAATTTCTCCCGCTTTTAATTCTATGTATGTGTTGTACTTAGTTATTTTTAAGTTGTTCCCAAAGGTATTGGGTTTCAATGTAATGAGTTCAGTCAGAGATGGAGGGACATTCGTTTTCCATAGTCTGGTTAGTGCATTATGGGGTGTTCCACGGCACTCAAATTTGCCACAAACGCCCCATATGTTGGTTTGTTCTGAAAACAAATGAACACCCGATGTTCAAGTCAAACTTACATTTGACTGGAACATTGGGACCATCCCTAATGAAGACCTTAAAGAACAACTTTCCAACCTTTCCTTTGGGCACATTTCTTCTTGTGGTCAGCCATTGCTTGAACCTACAGCAATGACTAGCTGGAAATCACTATAGCATGACATGTCCCAGGCATGAGCCAAAGTACCCTTCCCCTTTCCCACAAAAATTAAAAAAAATGTATTCAGAACCAGGGATTTGCCTTTTTCGTATAATATATTTTTATTGGGTTTTGAACAAATTATACACTGACATAACATGGATGTAATAGGTATTACTATTGAGTAGAATTATAGGGGTCAGATAATGTTTAGTTATATAGAGACTGTCGCTTTAAGAATTTATATTATGCTTGATTTGTTTCCGTTCCTAGGAACTCCAAAACTGTTGCATATGTGACGATACAACTACTGATAAGAACCCAGAAATCTGTTCAAAATAGGCTTTCATACCAAAACCAGTCTGAACTGACCAGATACTGTTGAATTCAATTTTTTCACCAGTCACATGATAAAACACCCATTTAACTGTTCCCTTGCTACTAAGAAGATATGAATGCTGATTGGACTAAACTATACGATCACACCTATAACACACCTAGTGCTTATGCATATTCATAAAGTATATATTGTTAAACTATACACTACCTTCTTCGTTCGCCCTGGTAGTGTTGAATATCGGTGTGTGTTGTGTCTCTCCACTGCAATGTATAAATTAAAGCACCTATTTATCTTATCTTAAGATCTGGACTCACTATCTCATCATCTGTCTTGTTTGGAGACCCCAAAATCGGATTTAACACTATCATTAGCATCAAAAGGGTGTCAGCTACTATACAGAATAATAACATAACAGCATAATAAGAACTGAAATGTAATAAAGTGAAACAAGAATATATTATCATAACATACTGATCCAAATGGAGTAATTTCTCCCGCTTTTAATTCTATGTATGTGTTGTACTTAGTTATTTTTAAGTGTGGGTTTTATACCATTTGATCCATGGGCCCAACAATTGTTGTTCCCAAAGGTATTGGGTTTCAATGTAATGAGTTCAGTCAGAGATGGAGGGACATTCGTTTTCCATAGTCTGGTTAGTGGGAGTTGCCCTTTTAAGTTGCAGTTCAGTTACATTTTAAACTTAAAACTTGAGATGAACTAGGAGAAGCTTTAGTAGAAAATTGTTCCTCCTGTATTTAAGTAGAACAATAGTAAGCAGCTGTACTTTGCCACAGCAGCAGTTAACATAAATTTGATTTAGTAACATGTATTAGCCATTTACCCAAAGGTCTTTGCAAAATGTCCAGTAACAAAGGGTCTTTTCAAAGTGTCCCTTTGAGTGGCTAAATTTAAGCTATAGTGTGGTAAAAGAAAAAGTCCTCCCTGTAGTGATGTAATGGATGAGTCAGGGCCCATAATGTGTATAAGCCAGGTAGGGAAGAGCCTTAGGGCAGATGGGGCATGGGAGCGAAGTATGCTACACTTATGCAGATGTACTGTACTTGTCCAGCCAAGTCCCTGCTAAGGGCAGAAGTCCCAGGAGATGTGTACAGAGTCCTGCAGGAGCAGCAGCAACAATCCTGTCTTTGGAATGACTAAAGGAGACCTTGAGGGCAAGTAAGAGCCCTCTGAGTGAGTACTAATGACTCTGGAATCAGGAGAGTAACTGCAGGGAGTATACCCTATACCCTGGGTAAAGCTATGGAGTGGGACTTGAAGGAAGAGACTGTCTGAGGGAAGATTAGCTGCTAAAGTGCTGCATATGCTTTCACATGTGACTGCTGCAGACCATCCACAAAATGTGATTGGCAATATACTGTCAAGTGACTCCGAAATATACATCGATGTGATGTGACGGTTTTGTGCTAGTTTTCAAGTACCCCCAGTAAAGTGCAGCAACCTTATGTATGTCTGGATGATATTCCTTCCTTTGGGAATATAAAGGTCAACAGCCCGGAATGTTTTGTTGCGGCCTCTGGCATGGAGTGGGGGCACAAGATGGTGGAGGGTTTAGCTTCAGCAGGGGAGGACAGCATTCTTACATGAGCAGGGGTATGGACTTGTGCTCTTGGCACCTAATCTAGCCAAACACTGAGCCCTCTTACAAGCAGTCATGTTATCAGTTCTTGTGTTTAGAGCTGGCGGGGGACAGCTGCAGCATCACATACAAGTATGAATGTTTAGTTTTTTAGTACTCCAAACTTCCCCTTTAAGATCTGGCTATGTCAAGGATGGGCCTTTTGATTTTTTCTACACAGTGGGGTGACTGTATACAATTACAACAAAAATATTTCCATGCAGTTTTTTTTTTTTGTTATTAAGAAAGTAATATTAATTTCATAATATGCATTGGTTCTTGCACACATTTAAGAAACGTAAAAAAAAAAAAAACGTTGAATAAGATTAAAAATGAGACACTTTGGAAATAGAAAGTTCAGCACCTGATGGAAAACAGCTTGGGAATATAAAGCATTTATAAGCAGAGGATGCAAGCACACATTTCTACAGCTTTATCTCAGAAAGTGACACTATCAAAATTGCATCTCATTTGAGGCTACTTGAAAAACAGGAGCAGAAACGTGCAAGATGGTTCATTGCTTTATAACAGGAGCTCATTTCTTTGATGCTGTCTTGTTTCTTAAAGCTTGTACTGTAATTCTGATTACAACTCAAAGTCTAACATCCTACTCTGCAAAAAAAATAGGATGTGATCTTAAGATGATAAATCCCAAATTACCAATGGACTACATACGAGAAGGTGACTTTAGTATAGGTGGAATATTGCAAATATTAATAGCAAATAACATATTTAAAACTGATTTTTCTGAACGTCCTGATTGGGATGCATGTGTGGGGTAAGCATGAAAAATAACACAATTTGTATTTTGTATATACTCTAAACATAGGCAACCTTTATGAGGTAGAGATCTACCTGAGAAACATGGAAGAGATCAAAGATCACCAGAGTGTAGCACTCTTTTTTAATTTTTTCTAATTTTAAAGAATGAATTAGCAAGGCCCCAATAAAAAGTAAGTATGCCAGTTAGAAACTCAGAATTCACTTTCATTCACAATTTTTTCTTGTTTGGAGAATAATTGATCACCCCCACAAGTCTGATGCAGGAGTGTGTAGGGCAGTGTACAGAGGTCAGTAGGATGTTTTGCAGTATACAGAGGTGAGTAGTAGGTAGAGCAGTCTATAGAGGTCAGTAGTATGTAGGGAAGATTATAGTCAGCAGGGCAGGGGACAAGTGGTCTTCAGACAGTTTACAGGGGGTCATCAGGACCAAGGACAGGGATCAGCAGGAGAAAGAACAGGTCAGCAGGGCAGATGGTGAGGGCCAGCAGGGCAGAGGATGGGGTCAGTGGTTCATCCTCTCAGGGCAATGTCACTTTAATGCAAAATAAATGTTGATCTATTGCATGTTCATACATCTGTATTGTAGGCTGCAGCCTCAGTGCAGCACTGAGGACCTCTCATTACAGCCTGCTGCCTCTTTGCTGCCTTTTCTCGGTTATATAGCCTTCAGCTACCTATACTTCAGCATGAGTCCTACAAGGCTCCCTGAAACACAAACACAACTTATGGTTTTACCGTGCTGGCTGTGCAGAGACTCCTATGGCTCACTCATAGATTTTTTTATTTCATTCTCATCCAGCCTCTCTACTTAGTCAGAACTTCCCGTGGCTCAGCTTTACATATTGTACTGTACATTGCCGTTCTGATCTAAGAGGTGGCAGGCACGGTCGAGAGGCAGCAGCGTGTTGGGGTCATGATCTACCTGTCAGATGGCTGCGATCAACAAGTAGATTGTTATCGACAGGTTGCCGACCCCTGCGCTAAACAAATGTTTAATGCAAAATTGCATCTGTCTACTGTACAAATATTTTCTAAAGGGTCACTCCACCTTCATATACCTTTTTGGTTAAGTTAATATTTCAATTTTTTGCTCTGTTATGCTTCTACAATGCACTATAGAATGCTGTACCTTTACATCTACGCAACACTTCAAAAGGTCTGTAAAATAAACTTGTTATGATATAAATATTGGTATTCAATTGCTGACTTCCTTTGAAAAATTATAGTTACTCCAAAAATGCTAGTGACTTGTCAGCCATCCTGCTCCACTGGTTTCAATACTTTATAAAGAAAGTTAGGCCAGTCAGCTGTAGCCTCCATGTTTCTCCCAAAGATGAACAAGAAGACAGACTTTCTGTTACTTCTATCCCATTATGTCCAAATGCTGCCTGACACTGTGCCTGACACTGTGCCAGCCAGAGCAGTTAAAGCTGAGTTCCAGGCAGGTATAAAACTCAGCTGCAGTGCTGTATTAATTCATTTCAAGTATAAAGTCTGTGGCAGATCTTAAGGGTTGTGCACTGTGGCAGTTTTTAGGGAAGCAACGCACTGCAGTTAATAAGTGCAATTGCTTAACACCTAGTTGTCTTTTGCAGAACTAATTGAAAAAAGTGACTATCATGTTACTCTTTTTACAAAGAATACATTTTCTTGATTTTTGTAGGGGAAATGCACTGTGATATAGGAATGAGCGCTGTGTTCAGAATGAACTTTGAGCTCATCCGTACTACTAATACAAATTCAGACCTAACTTTTGCTATTTAGCAGTTTGTCTGAATACCAAACTTTTCCCTTGGTCAGCAGGAGCCAGACGTCATGTATAGGAGCAGTATAAATACTTCTACTTCATCTGACATCTACCTTGATGTCAATGTTTGCTAGGGAATCAGCGGGTGCTGGAATCCTCCACATCTTTAGTAACCAGTTATGTCACCTTGATCAGTTCAAAAATCTGCCCTGTTCCCCCTGGCAACACAACTCCTCATGTTGAGGGCATGTGGTATGATATGGTTTAGGGGAGATGCACACTGGCCCTCCCCCTTTCCTTTCCTGCCAGACTGCATGCTTGAATAAGAATTTTTTTTTTGTTATTGCATGCATATTGACTTGGAATTTGTTAAAGCATGTTTTTGAAAGACTACTTTTGAATAAACCTGAATGGCAAACTGCAGGTTGAGTCACCCAAAGACAGTATTCAAAGCTTTCTGTAGTGTATTGGTGGAAGTAGTCGCACACCGGCTACATGACTACTTCACAGCTCTTTTTCTTTTGAACCATTTGGCTTCTCTGTCCAAATCTGTCATATCGGGAAACCCTTTTTCTAAACAGAGGTCATCTGTGATGCCACTGATCACCAGTTTAAAGGACAACTTACCCCCACCACCCTAAGCTCAGCCCACATTTTACATACTTTCAATACTGAAGCAGTGATGTTAGCTTTGATGTTCTGCCTAGCTCAACACAGCCTACAAAAAGAAAACCTCTGGCAGGCAACTCTTCACACTGTTGGCCATGGCCTCATTTATCCCTATGGGATAGCCATACTAAAGGTAGGTTCTATCAGTCCAGAGGCATACAGATGTAAGTTTGACTCGAACATCGGGTGCTTGCCTGTTTGCCGAACAGCGAACAATATGCAGTGTTCGCAGTAAATTCGAAAGCCTCCGGAACACCGTTAAATAAAAAAAAGGCGTAAGGGTCCCCCCAAAATCATTACCAGACCCCTATCTGAGCACTCAACCTGGCAGGCCACAGGAAAAGAGAGGGGACGAGAGAGTGCCCCCCCTCCTGAATCGTACCAGGCAACATGCCCTCACCCCCACAACCACCAGGCAATATGCCCTTGCCAGGTGGTTGTGGGGGTATGAGGGTGGGGGGCTTATCGGAATCTGGAAGCCCCCTTTAACAAGGGGATCCCGAGATCCCGGCCTCCCCTCTATGTGAATTGGTACCATTTCGCAAACAAAGTGTCAAAAATGGTAAAAAAGACAAGAGACAGCTTGAAACAAGTCCTTTTTTTAAAATAAAAAAAATAAAAATGTCCCGCAATGTATATTCATGCCACCCGACTGACCGAAAAAGAAGAAAAGCTGCAACCATTCCGCCTCCATGGGAGGCTCCCACCAACTGACGCTTCTTCTCTGTGACAGTTCTTATATAGCTGAGGGCGGGGCCACGCGGTGATGTAAATGTGTTACCCCGCCCCCCTTTGACTCCACGAGGAAGCCACGGGTCAGACTCCAAACCACCTTCCCCATGTTGAGGGCATGTGGCCTGGTATGGTTCAGGAGGGGGGGGCGCTCTCTCGTCCCCCCTCTTTTCATGCGGCCTGCCAGGTTGCAGATAAGGGTCTGGTATGGATTTTGGGGGACCTCTACACCATTTTTTTTATTTGGAGCAGGGTTCCCCTTAATTTCCATATCAGACCTAAAGGGCCTGGTGTGGATTTTAGGGGGACCCCCATGCAATTTTTTTATTTTGGTTTGAGGTTCCCCTTAATATTCATACCAGACCCAAAGGACCTGGTAATGGACTGGGGGGGGGGGGGAACCCATGCTCTTTTTTTCTTTTTTCTTTTTTTCTTTTTTCTTTTTTTTCACAAAGATTTTATTTGAATATTTCAACACAAAAGAAAAAAGTACAGCATAGTGAAACAGAATTACAATGTAACAAAATGGGCGACCGGTTCCATTACAGAGTATTTCAAGCAAAAATTCACATGTTCTGAGCATCATAATTATCTAGTAAACACTCCAGGTCTAAGTATATTTTATTTCTCCCTTAATGAGAGAATTGGGTTAATACTCTAGGGTGTATGTATTCTTCAGAACCTAATAACTCCTTTCCAGGTAGGTACTGTTTAACAGTTTTCCGGAACCATCTGGTAGGGCATAAAAAGTATATTGGGTCAGATTTACCCACTTGTCCTCTTCTAAAATCAGGGACATGGGGCCCGGTGTCAGGTAGTAGCACCCTAACTGGGCACCCTGTCCCTCTGTTAATGGGTGCATATTGTAGCTAGTAAGAGAAAAGAAGAAAAAAAAAAAAAAGAAATAGAAGGGGGAAAGGGTGGGGAGGGGGGATAAGGAGTGAGGAGGGGGGTGTAAGGAGAGGGGGGGATTGGGTCCCATCTGCTATCCTCTCCGTCTACTGTTCATCAGATGCATACATTGGACCCTCGGAGTCCCGGAAGGTCCAACCTCAATGAATTTGTTTAGGAGTACTTAATTATATGGTTTGTTGTAATAAGTCTCGGTAGGATTGGGATGTTTTGTATGTAAGCCATGCCTCCCAGGTAGCTGAGAAGCTAGTGATTTTGTCTTGTGCAGCGAGGATTAGTTCCTCCATTGTTGCTATGCGGTCTACCCGGAGGACCCAATCCTTCAACTAAGGTGGTTGAGCGGACCTCCAATGTACCGGTATACAAAGCCTAGCGGCATTTATTAGGTGTATGGCTATTGATTTAAGGTATTTTTTTCTGGGGAATTTTGGACAAGTTTAGCAGGTATTGTCCTGGTGTGAACTCCAATGGGAGGGAGGAAATTGCTGTAGTCACTTCATGTTTTTTGTGCCAGTATGGCTGGATCCGAGGGCAAGACCACCAGACATGTATCAGGGAGCCCACCTCTGTTCCACATCGACAGCAGAGGTCTGGCACCGTCGGGAAAATCTTACGAAGCACCTGTGGGGTTTTGTACCATCTAGTTTTTAGTTTGTACCCATTCTCCTGTGTGTGAACATTAGGAGAGCCCTTATGTATGTATAGATGGATACGATCCCAGTGGGCATCTGTTATTTCCCTGTTTAAGGCTGATTCCCAATATGTGTGGTCTGAGTGTAGGGAAGAGTAAGGTTCCTTAAACATGGAGGTATATAAGGCCGAGATCATGTGACTCTGGGGTGAAGAGCTTGAGCATAAGGATTCGAAAAACGTGGGGGGACTTGTGAATTTGGGGTTTTTTGCTGGCACATCTAAGAAGTGTTTGAGTTGCATATACGACCAAGAGGGAAATAATTTAGTATTGGACAATGCTGCAAGGTCTTGTATTCTTAGGAACTTCCCTCTACGGAAAAAATGTTTGGCCTGAATCCGCGTGTAAGGCCATTCCTTTAAAAGAAAGGATTTTGGTAGGCCTGGAGGGAAATCTGGGTTGCCTCTAATAGGGGTGATCGGGCATTCTTTTGCTGACATTGCGTGGGTCTTGCATGCCTTCTCACAGGCTTGTAGCGTTGCTCCTATAAGAGGATGTGTGTGCAATCTAGTTGGTGTCAATGACCTGGAGACCCAAGGCATCGAGCCTAATTCTACCTCCGCCATTCGTTTTTCAAGATTCACCCAACTTTTGCATTGGTCGTGAATATTCCAATCCACTACCCTGGTCATATGTACAGCCCAGGAATAGCGTTGTATGTCAGGCAGGCCAATTCCACCTTTTGCTTTGGGTAGCACCAGCTTTGCCCAACTTATACGCGCAGGTTTTGCACCCCACAGAAAGGCTCTTATACATCCTCTTATAGCTTGTGAAAAAGGTGGGGTGTAAGTGTATTGGGATAGTCTGCATTTTGTACAGTAAGCAAGGCAGTACCGTCATCTTTAGGACCGCAGCTCTACCGAACCATGAAAGGGTAGGTACGTTCCACTTCAGTAGGTCTTGTTGTTTTAGCTCTGATAGAAAGTTCATAGCGTATAGTGATTTCAGATTAGTTGGTAGTTGGATGCCTAAGTATGTGATGGCCTCTTTTTCCCACTTAAACGGGAAGTTTGATTGGCATTGACTTACTAGATTGTTTGGTAATGTAATGTTTAGTGCATAAGATTTAGATAAATTGATTTTCAGATTTGAGATACGTTGGAAGAGGTCTAGGGTTGGCATAAGGTTGGGCAGGGACGTCAGAGGTGAGGAAAGGAAGAGGAGAATGTCATCTGCAAACGCTGC
This sequence comes from Lithobates sylvaticus, assembly GCA_028564925.1. NCBI lineage: Eukaryota > Metazoa > Chordata > Amphibia > Anura > Ranidae > Lithobates > Lithobates sylvaticus. The sequence goes on from CM053038.1 coordinate 183,274,446, forward strand.
AGTCTTGTATTCTTTTTGGTGGACTGTAATACCCTTTATGTTTGGGTTTTCCCTGATGCAGCGTAGCAGAGGTTCTAGGGTCAGAATGTACAGCAGGGGTGAAAGAGGACACCCTTGTCTAGTGCCATTATGGATGGGGAAGGCGTTCGATAGGTGGCCATTAACTCGGACTCTAGCTTTCGGGTTCACATAGAGTGAACCTATAAATGCGTGCATCCCGCTCCCTAAACCTAGAGCAATTAGCGTCTCTTCCATATAGTCCCAGGCCACTCTCATGCTCTTTTTTTCAATAAGTTTTATCTATATTGCCGAGACCTGAAAATTCATTACAGCCGCGATCAGTTTTAAATGACAATTTTTCCTTTGGAAATGTAATTTTGCTGTGGTACTGTTCTAAACACAGGACAAATGTGCCACTTTGCAGGCATACTATAGACACCCCCAGGCACGATATTTAAAGTTAATTTTTATTGTTACACTTTAAGCATTAAAAACATCACTGCTCCTGGAAAAAGGGGCGTTTAAAAAACATATTTTTGCATTCATACATGTCCCATGGGGCAGGGCCCGGGTCCCCAAACACTTTTTATGACAATAACTTGCATATAAGCCTTTAAAGTGAGTACTTTTGATTTTTTCATGTTCGTGTCCCATAGATTTTAACGGTGTTCGCGTGTTCTTCCAAATTTTTTGCCTGTTCGGTATCTTCTGGTGCAAACCGAATCGGGGGGTGTTCGGCTCATTCCTATTGACCTATCTAAAGCTTGTTACCATTTACTACTTGCTCCAGTGTGACCTCTGTGACCTAGATTATGGCCCTGCTTGTTGACCTGCCACCTGTCTATTTTCCATTTAGTGCCCACTCTGTTCTAACATGTCCTCAGCTACTACCCTGCACCTCTATTGCTTCCAGCTGCTGACTTTAGCTTTACCAGGTTCAACTTCAAGTTCATCTGAGGTGTTCTAATTCTGAGCGTTCTTATGCTCTGCAGGGCACTCCATGAATAAGTCTTCCATTTAGGCATTGATTACCATTCAGAGACTGCATCTAGGTGCATCTAACTGTATCTTATAAAATTGGTATTTGAAACCAAATCTTATGTTTACATACAAAAATACAGGTGCTTGAATGTAGTTTCCTGGTAATGGCCATAAAGGATGGGAAAACCTTGGACTTCAGGTATAAAATATTTTCATAAACATACTACACACGATTGGAAATTCGGCCAGAAAAAGACCGATGAGAGCTTTTGGTCGGAAAATGCGGCCGTGTGTATGCTCCATCGGACTTTTGCTGTCCGAATTCCAGCCAGCAAAAGATTGAGAGCATGTTCTCAATTTTTCGGTCGGAAAAAGTTCCGATCAAAAATTCTGATCGTCTGTAGCAATTCCGACACACAAAATTCCTACACATGCTCGGACACAATTTGACGCATGTTCAGAAGCATTGAACTTCATTTTATCGGCTTGTCGTAGTGTTGTACGTCACTGCGTTTCTGGCGGTCGAAAGTTCAGCGAACTTTTGTGTGACCGTGTGTATGCAAGCCAAGCTTGAGCGGAATTCCGTCGGAAAAACCAGTCTATATACTGTATATTTAGAACCTGACAGATAAATGATCTTACCATATTAGACAAACAATGCAATTTTAGTTTTGGGTGAAGTGATTTAAAACACTTGTTCTTGTTTTTAATTAAAAAAAAACAATGTTAATCTGTAAGCTATACCGGTAACTAAAATTACACTTTTTTGCAGGGCTTCCTATCAGTACCTAAAACATGTACTGGCTTTTATTTATGCCATTGAGGAAATAAACAACAGCACTGACATCCTTCCCAACATTACTTTAGGATTTCAGATCTATGATGTTTGTAGCAGTGAAAACTTGGCAATACAGAGTGTTTTAAAAATAATTTCTGAGACCGGGGAACCAGCTCCAAACTACATCTGCCAGAAGACTCATAAGACAGTCGCCATAGTTGGACATTTATTATCCTCTGTCACGTATTCTATAGCAGGTTTAGCTCAACTCTTTGGTCACCCTCAGGTAAAAATATGGATTTATTATGATTAGTGATATGTGGGTTTAATTACTAATGACAAATAAGCTGTTCACTTTGCAAGGGAAGTTTATAAATATTAAAAAAAAAACAACCTCTTTGCTTGCTCACGATTACATGATGGAAGTCACCAGAGCTTCACCTCATTCAAGTTTTATGAAAAATCCCCTTGCAATGTGCAACTTCCTTTGCAAAACAAACATCCCATTTGACTTTAGTAAATCAATCTCACTGAGTAATGTAAAATCTGGGTGATTTTTGCTAAATTTTGACACTAATTGAAGTCAAGGGGGAAAAACAAAACTAAGGTTGTTGTCAATTGCCCTAGATTATAACCCCTTCCCAGCCACTGTCATTAGTACAGTGACAGTGTATGTAATTAGCACTGATCACTGTATTAGTGTCACTGGTGATTTCAGTGGCAGTTAGTCAGTTCCCCCCCAGCACCCATTAGTATCAGATTTCCCGCCGTAATCGCAGTCAGATTATACGTTGCTGATTACCGCCATTACTAGTGTAGCACTAACCCCCGAAGGAGCTGCTGGTTTTATTGGGCTTACCGTTACCTTCTTCACCTTGTCTCCGTCTAGGGATTCCCTTGGTAGATGGCCCAAAGAAGTGTAGAAACTGACACTTTACCTTCTTTTTTTGGGTTATTTATTCAAAAAGATAAAACAGTCTCTTAAATGTAGGGTAGAGGATTAGGATAGAAGTTCAGGTACTTTGGAACTGCAAGAAAGTCTCTCACTATAGAAATCTAGAGAATTACCGTTTCACAGCTGGATTCTCTCAAGCACCGGATAGACCTCCTCTCACCAGGCCTAGCAGCTAGTGAAGCGTTAAATAAAGCAAAGTCTCTGCCACAGACTTGGTTGTAGAACACTTGAGAATAAAGTCTCTGCCACAGACTTGGTTGTAGAACACTTGAAAATAAAGTCTCTGTCACAGACTTGAATGCAACTGAGGGACGAATTTAGAGAGCTATCATACGGTACCAGTATCTTGCAGCCGGTCCGGCTATACCATATGAGTGTAGATCCATTTAGTGTCCTTCAACTGAGCCTCCAGGCTCCTTCTGAGAAGCCAGCCTTAGCGCATGGCTTTCTCCCGAAGAGTCCTCCCCTGGATGCTTCTCCAGTTTCTGGGCCTCTCCTAGCCGAGATGGCACCAGACCACTTTTGGATAATTGGGACCATTCAGGCCTGTCCCTGCAGTTGCTTCATCTCGGGCCATCCAGCCCTGAGACTCGAAATTGCATGGATCCGCACCCCAGGCCAGGAGGGCCACTGGGGCTGGTCAGGAGGACCAGGACCAAACAGACAGAAGATATCTTCTGGACCGGAACCCCGAAGCACGTGATCTCAGTACCTTAAATACCTCCTCCCAGAAAGCACAGCAGGAAGACACTCCAACTGGGCTGGTTCCGAGAGAAAGAAGGTATCCAATACACCCAGCTAAACTGCATTCTCATACTTGCCGGTGGTGACAGGGACACCTGCGGTCAAGGAGTGCAATTCCAGCTAGACTGATATTGAGATCATAATTTGGCATAATTAACCCCAAAACCCAAGCAAAGCATGCTCCAATTTGCTACAGCAGGGGAAAAAAGTCCTTCCTGATCCCCTGACAGGCAATCGGATTTTCCCTGTATCAACTTTACCTATAAATGTTAGTACCCAGTTATATTATGTGCATTTAGGAAAGAATCCTGGCCTTTTTAAAGCAATCTACTGAGCTTGCCAAAACCATCTCTGGAGCTGACAATTTTCTGCCCACCTCCTTTAATTTAAGGAATGACATTTAGGAGGCAGCCTACAGGTCCACCCCGTGAATGAAATCCATACAGTGTATGGCTAACTTTACTGAGGAGCCAGAAAAATCTGATTTCCAGCACAGTTCAGAATAGCAAAAAGGTGGTAAAACCTTCCAGAGTTGAAGTGGTTAAAAACAAATTCCAAATTGGACATAAAGAATCCCCAAGTCCTCCTCCATTTTTTCTCTCCAGTGGTGGGCCATCCTTAGGGCTCATGTATACACAGACTAGGTTGGCCAGCAACCACGGGAAAATGCAAAAAACTGTCAAAACTATCCTATCCTGAACACGATAATTCTGCAATATGAAATAATACTTTATATGTGGAACTGGGTAAGCTGAAAGAATTTTGCTTCTGGTGTCTGATGGGGAATCAGAAACACTCTGAAGGTATTCTGTGATTTAAAGGAGAACTATAATATACCTACCTTCAGGTCTGCCAATGCACTTACAATGCAAGCCAAAATTAGTGAAATGTCCCTGACCAAGACTCCACTCAAAGATACTTTTTCAGTAACGGTCGTTAAAAGAGGCCTTATTTCAAAGATGTATTAAGCCCTTTTGGGAAGTCATCAAGCCTTAACCATCCCTAATAGAAAAGTTAAGAGGTGTTGCCTCAAGGGACTAATAAGATAAGTAGGGTTGGGTACCATCATCCTATAGTTACATAATGGAAAAAGGGGAGATTAGTCAAGGGCTACTCCAAACAATGTCGGGGGTGGACAAGCTAGTAGGGAGGTCCGCCCAGTCCTGGAGAGGCGCAAGTCTGCCGGGGGGGGGGGGGGGATAAACTCCTCAAGCCGCTGACATCATTGGAGAGGCATGCAGGTTACAATAACAAAATAGAACAGATAATTAGTCAAACGGGAAATGTACCATAAAGACCAGAGAGCGGGGGTAATACCGCCGAATCTCTGAAATGGGACATAACTGTATGATTAATAAACAATAATTTACAATGTTACAAAAAAGTTCTTCAATCTAAATCATCTCACAATACTTAGTCTAGCAGTATTAAAATTAATCTGGAAGACAAAGATATAAGGATACAAATATTGTTAGTAGACAGACATTTGTGGAGCTAAAATTCTCAAGTAAGAGTCAATGGTGTATACTAGGGAAGACGGGTCAAGCTGGGTAGTGGTGTGAAGCAGAGAAAGCACAAAAGAACCAAGGCACAAGTTTTCTTTTGGAAGCGTATCCTGGAACAGGTTGAAAATATATCTTTATTACCCACATAGAGACTAACCCAGCTGTTTTTTATTATCTATGGAAGATAGTATACTCCTTAAACGATTTAAATAGATACACATAAAATAACTGGATACTAATATTTGTAGGTAAAGTTGATCATTTTTTTTCCCCTGCTGGAGAAAATTGGTTCATGCTTTATTGTTTTTTTTGCTATGCTCTGGATCAACTGTGGTTTTTTTCTTCTATTGGTTGAACTAAATGGACTTGTGTCTTTTTTTTTCAACCAGGCTATGTAACTATGTAAATGGGGTTGGAGGGAAAGCCCTGCTTGCATGAGATGACTAAGGGACCCGGAAGATTTTAGACACAAACATTTATATTGGATACTATTAATAGTGCTTATCAAAAGTAAGTTGTTCTAAACCCTAGGTGTGTATCCTAGGGAATGTAGATGAGGAGTACCAAATTCCAGGCTTCTGTTTCTTGCTGCTTGCTTGCTGCTTCTTTACTGACGACCCCATGTCAATTTGACTCTTCTTAAGGAGCGTTTGATGTACCAAAACAGGGATATTCTAGATACATTTAATAAGCTATAGGAACTTTGGCTCTCTATCCCTGGTCTGGAGGCTACTTCTTTGATAATGCAAAGTATGATTAGGTGTTAAGGTCTCCTTGACTACTGTTAACGAGTAGTAGCAAAAATTGCTAAGTTGCACTGAACGTCTTATAGACTATCACACTGAGGTACAAAAAGATAAGAAAAACAGGGTTTTTTGTCGTTGTCGTTCTTGTAGGGGTCAATACGTGAATAGAGGTTATACTGAGGCATACTTTTGATTAATTTAATTACTGAAAGATAACATATGCTTGTGTGTGTTATATTTGTGTAAAAAAATGTAAAATAAAGATATAAAGAAAAATATTTTTATTGCAGAAGAGTCTAACCAACATCGGTTTGGTTTCACTTTAAAGATTGATGACCTAATTATTTTTTTGTTAAACTGGAGTTGAATTTTAGGGTCTATTCACACTTTTTTTTTTCAGGTGCTTTGTTATGATAACAATTTGTAAATTCGTAAATTTGAAAATTCAAAAATAAGAAAGGAAATCTGAAAATTTGAAAGAATAACTAACTAACTAACTAATAATAACTAACTATTAAATTATAGGTATTGGACTTTCCTTTCAAATTTGGCTGTTAGTGAACGTAACAAATACAAATTTATCCAAAGTTACGAATTATCCGAAAAAACTAATGCTGCATCTAAACGAATGGAACGGAACTAATTAATAATAATAATAAAAAGTTTTTATTATTATTTTTATTTATTATTAATTCATTATGTTCAATTTGTTTAGATATGGCATTTGTTATTTCGGATTAATTCGTAACTTTGGATAAATTCGTATTCTTTACGTTCACTAACAGACAAATTTGAAAAGAAATTCCAATACCTATAATTTAATAGTTAGTAATAGTTAAGTTATTATTAGTTAGTTATTTCAAACCTTGGGATTTTTTTTTTTTATAATCTAACACTGCTTTAAACTTCTCCACAACTTTATCCCTGACCTGTCTGGTGTGTTCCTTGGCCTTCATTATGCTGTTTATTCACTAAGGTCTAACAAACCTCTAAGGTCTTCACAGAACAGCTGTATTTATACTGAGATTAAATGACACACAGGTGGACACTATAAACGAATTAGGTGACTTCTGAAGGTAATTGGTTCCATTAGATTTTAGTTAGGGGTATCAGAGTAAGGGGGCTGCAAACAAATGCACGCCACACTTTTCAGGTATTTAATTGTAAAAAAAATGAGAACCATTTATCATTTTCCTTCCACTTCACAATTATGTGCCACTTTGTGTTGGTCAATCACATAATATCCCAATAAAATATATTTACATTTTTGGTTGTAACATGACAAAATATGAAAAACTTCAAGGGGTATGAATACTTTATCAAGGCACTGTATAAGAAAAAAGCAAAGTAGTCCATTGACCATTGACTGCCTTTTCTGCTTTTTTAAAATATTTTTGTAAAAGGAAAGATCTGCGATAATCCCTAGCATTTTTAAGTTTACTGATGTCTGAATCACTACCTCTGCTGTATTTCTGCCTCCATATTGTCTGTAAAATATTATTTTCCAATGTTGAACTATAAATGTTGCAGTTATACCACAAGAGGACTTGTGGGCTTTACTCAAGTAACGTGGTGTTGTAGGAGCATGTTACTTTTCTGGCTCCACCTTTACTCCAGTTTGAGAGGTATTGAGTGTTTAAGGTCTTGCTTCCAGAGTCCCACATTGAAATAGATTGACCAGACCAAACTCACTCTCTTTTTCTAAGGGTTGGTATGCTTATGTATTGCATTCTTTAGAGATGTGAGCAAAGCAAAAATATTAAAGAAATATCTATTTATTTCAGATTAGTTATGGAGCACTTGACTCTGTTTTGAATAGTTGGGACAAGTTTAAATTACTTTACCATACAGTTCCCAATGAAATTTCTCAATTTTTTGCCATCATTCAGCTGCTAACTCATTTTGGATGGACCTGGGTGGGAATCATAACATCAGACGACAACAGCAATCAACAAGCAAGCTTAGAATTGAAAAAGGAGATGGAAAAACATGGAATATGTGTTGATTTCATAAAATACCTTTTACTAGATCCGCAATCTTTCAATGAAAATGCTTCAAAAGTTCAAAAAATACTAGCAAGCTCTTCTGTCAAAGTTATTATATCATACTGTTCACTTTTTTTACTTCTTGGCTTTTTGGAAAAATTTTCTTATAATATAACAGAGAAAGTGTGGATAACTGCAGAAGGAATGAATGGCCTTCCAGATTACTTGTATCCTAATTTCCTTGACAAATATAATGGCTCCCTAGAAGTAACAGCCCACAGTAAAGAACTTCCTGGGTTTAAGAACTTCCTGCACAGAGCTTCTTGGATTAACATGCCAGATAATACCTTTCTAAAACATTTTTGGATATTTGGCCTTGGCTGTTATGATCCAGAGGAAGAATTTAACTCTTCAAATATGATTTGTGCAAATAATACACGGTGGAAAAAAATTGTTTCTCAAGACACTATGAGCACGTACAGGTTCCCCTACACAATTTACAATGCTGTTTCTTTAATTTCCAAAGCATTCCATCATCTGCTCTATATACTATCATTTTCAGAAATGACAGATGAAGTGAAATTTAAAGTTAGTTAGTTTGTATTTTCCCATATGAATTTAATAAAAAATAGCATACCAGTTAGACAAGCTAACAAGAAAGACAAACAAGGTATATTGCATATACCTGTGCACTGTTAAGTTGACCATACATAATTTTTTTTTTCTTTTAACCTGCAGGCTAAAAGAAAAAAAACTCCTCCTTCATCCTGGCCAAATCGACTGCTATGCCTGTTGCCAGCTATTGAAATATACAAACTTCAGCTTCATCTCATTGGATGCAGCTGCTTCTTAGCTATCAATTTTCTGCCCACCTCCTTTAATTTATTAATCAAGGAATGGCATTTAGGAGGCAGTCTACAGGTCCAAAAGTGTATGTGGGTGTCCTTCGCGCTGGTTGCTGAACTAGATGCTAATAGTGTTATAAGTAGATGAAATAGAATGTATATAAATAAATAAAGGTGATCTAAAATGTGAACGCTCTGATGCTAAAAGTGGAACAAATCCTAAAATAAGCTGCAAAATCTAAGAGTGAACATAAACTCGTGAATCAAAATAACTAGATAGTGATTTTGCGCTAAAGTGCATCAAACATTAAAGTGCTCTATCAGTGTATATAATCAATCAAATCAGTGGTCACTATATCGTGACTCATAAGCTAATAATACACTGAGTGAAGTGAATCAATCATACATATAAATACAATAAAAAATATGTGATTAAAAATAATAAATATAAACACTTCACAAATATACAACCGATAATCAATTTCATAAAAAGTATATAAAAGGTAAAAAACACTAGATCTCGAGTATATTCTAAAAACCCCAGGAGGGATGAATAAATCGGTGGGTGAATATATAGTCCGCAAAGTGATTCATACATAGAGTGGTGCGATAAAAGTGACACCCATAAATAATATCCTAATAGTCTCTAAAACAGATATGCAATGGTTGTTTCTTTCTCCAAGAGTGAGGGGTGCTGGGTAGTGAGGGCCTGCTCATCAATAGTGCTCTCTAGCCTCTCACCTCTCTTATGATCAATATGGGCATCTAGATAACCAACTGTGGCAATTTCCAGCTCACGATTCCCCCTGGATGGTTCCCAGTACAATCTGTCTCCATGCAATAAGGTCCACAATCCGAATCTCCACTTCCACACAGACGTATCCCCAGAGATAGCCCTCCACTCGTGGGTGTATAGAGTGTGCTCACCCTCCGTGGGTGGTGAATTGTTTGCCAATGAGAAAAAGTGGAGAGAGGGACCCGATCGTGAAGTAAATCAAACAAATTTATTTATAAAAAAGTAAATGCTTACATAAGTAAAAGCAGCCAGATGAGTGTACGCGCGGTCTCCGTGTCCAACACTTCCGGTATCCTGACCAATCTCTACGCGTTACGTCACGTGACCTCGTGACTTCATCAGGAGATGCTAATTGGTTGCCTTGGGTTGTCTTTTATATCTGACAACCGGAAGTTGCGTGGCGGCCATTTTGCCGTGGTCCGCGCATGTAAACAAAGCGCGGCCATTTTACTGTGGTCTTACTACGCTCTGTACAGCGGGTTTCATTAGTGTTCACTATTTTATTTTTCTTCCCCCTTCACAGTGATGTTTAGAGTGTTCTATATCGGGGTATTATCTCATGTGTGCAGAAAGACACAATCGACGGAGTGTGCGCTATGCACAATGAATCGAATATGGCATATTTATATCAAGCATATGAAACCAATACCGGAGCCATTCATAAGTGGCACAGAGTAGTGGTGCAAAACAGCCATTGGACTAAATACACTGAGGGATATTTCAATACTATTTCGCTGGCCCATCGGAAAAAAACAATCCCTGACAATTTGCAGATTGTCATGATGTAACCCTAATGTGGCCTCTTGAGACAGTAATCTGGTTTATCCCAATCCATGCATATATGGTCGGGACATGAATGATTTAACCAGATATGCATGAACGGAGGCTAGATACGACCTATAAATATATTAGGGCCTATAAATATGTTAATAGCCGTAGCAAATAGGTGTATTAACAATAAGCTATAATCTAACAGATATATATAATATAAGAATAAGAATAAAGGTGAAGATAGCACAGAATCCTGCCCCATATTAATTACTGCACAATCAACAATCAAATGTCCATATTGGCTATAAAATTGTTAGTTAGTGTCAATAAAAAAGGCTAATAAATCTACGAAAGATAAAAACGATTAAACTACTAGGTCTTCACAGACATATAGTTTCTCGTAAGTCCTCAAAAATTCCATCAATAAGAGATAGAATCATTCCCAACATATTTACTACTATGTCAATATTGTATCATAAAAATTATTAAAAATCATGAAAATATTGGCACTACATGGTATAAAATAGTTTTAAACTGGGTTAAAATGAATGAAAATAAATCAAAATTCATATGTGCTATTCCCATACATAAGATTATATGAAACATTATGTGGGATACCTGTATACTCGATATGGACAGATGTCCTATACCCCCATCCTCATACTAGGTATGGATTTGGATACCAGAAATGTCATACAAGGCTAATTGATTTTGATACAATGTACCAAAACCATACAGATAAAGTAAACACTAACATGATATAAAAATACATGTATAAACGTCATATATAAAATATTTAAAACATATATATATATATATATATATATATATATATAAATCTACATAAATGTACACATATATATACAATCCTCTGCACGATTTAATTAAAAATGTACTCATGTGTCTATTGCACTAAAATATCTCAGAACAGTGAATGGTGCCTCTAGACAGTGGGTGACCTTGTCATATCTGTATGTGAGTGTCAATATCTTTAAAAATTGCTTAAAAAGCAATTTAAATCGAACTCTACATTCAACCCCTCTGGGACCAATGTGCGCATCGAATAGATCCACATCGATTCCTTCTGGCTGATCACCCTTATTTTGTGGCTTCCTCGCCAAGACGGGTTGTAGCGTTCTATCCCCCAAAAACGCAACTGATTTGGATCTTTGTTGTGCACTAGGGCGAAGTGCCGTGAGACATTGTGTTTAGGGCAGCCTTTAATAATTTTCTGGATATGTTCCTTAATGCGAACTTTTAGCTCCCTTTTTGTTCGCCCTATATATTGTAGGTTGCAACTACATTGCAAACAGTACACAACTCCCTCTGTCCGACAGCTAATAAAATCTTTAATGGAGTACTTTTCTCCTGTGGTCGTGGCCGTAAAATCGGTTCTTTTACCTTGAAATTTCTGGGCTTTCCGGCAGGCATAACAACTTCTGCACGGAAAGAAACCTTTTCCAGAAAAGAATGAGAAGCCTTTTTTGGGGGGTGGGTCCACTACGGTCTTAACCACTAAGTCTCTTACTGTCGGAGCCCGTTTGTATATGATCTTCGGTTTTGTTGGGAGGATTGTTTTGAGGTCTTTATCACTGGTAAGTATGTGCCAATGTTTCTGAATAATTTTGGCAACATCCTTATATTGAGCATTAAAATCCAAGATCAAACATGGAGCTTCACTCCAAGTGACAAACTTATTCTTGGGTTTGTCCTGTAACATGTTCGATCTACTCATTTTCTCAACTTGCATAATCTGTTGTTGAATCCAAGATTCTTCATATCCTTTTTCTTTGAACCTGACACCAATCAATTTTGCTTGTATATTGAAATCTTCATCTCTGGTACAATTTCTTCGGATGCGTACCAATTGCCCCTTCGGGATGTTAAATAACCAGGGTTTGAAATGACAGCTATGTAGTGATATATAGCTGTTTGTATCAACGTTTTTGAAATGCGTTTTAGTAATAATCTTGTCCGATTTGATAGAAATATTCAGATCAAGGAAGTCGACATTGGTGGCGTTGATGTTCCACACCAAATTAATGTTTTTATCATTTTTGTTAAGGTTATTTAAAAACTCTTCTAGGGTCTCCTGACTTCCGTTCCAAATTATAATCAAATCGTCAATATACCTTTTATATAAGGCTAGTTGGACAGGCATATTGGCATAAACGGAATCTTCCTCCCAGTGTGCCATAAATGCATTAGCTACGCTAGGGGCAAATTTTGCTCCCATGGCGATCCCTATGGCTTGCTTATAAAATGACTGGTTATGCCAAAAGTAACTGCATTTCAAACTAAAATCCAAACATTTGATTAAAAACTTCCTGTGCTTGCATAATAAAGTGCTATGTGCTCTAAGTAACCACTTCGTGGCTGTGCAGGCTTCGTGGTGGGGGACTATGGTGTATAATGACGACACATCAGCTGTTGCCAAGATTGTGCGTCCTTCCAACACTGGCACAGTCTCTAGAAGCTGTAGCACATGCTTTGTATCTTTCAGATACGCTTTAGTTTGCTGCACTGCTGGTTGAATGAAGAAATCAATATATTCGCCCATTCGGGCAGTCAGTGAATCTATTCTGTTCACTATAGGTCTTCCTGGTGGAGTTTCTTTATTTTTATGAATTTTAGGAATAGTGTATATCACCGGTATCCTACAGGTCTCGGGAATAAGATATTTGGATTCTTTCTTATTGAGTATATCTTTTTAATGCCCAAATTAACTACAAGTTCCAATTCCTTTTTATATTTTTGCGTTGGATTGCCAGACAATTTGATGTATGTCTCATGGTCTTGTAGTTGCCTCGCCAATTCTTGCGTATACTGTTCTTTTGACTGTACGACAACTGCTCCCCCTTTATCAGCTGGTCTGACTACTATGTCTTGACGTTGCTGTAGAGATTTAATGCCTTTACGGATATGTATGGGATCTGATAATTTCTTGATCTCCATTGTTTGTAAATCCTCCACTACTAGTCTTTTGAACACCTCTATGCGCTGGTTGTTCGAGACTTGGGGATTATATACTGAATTGTTCCGTAAAGTGCTATGTGCTGAAAGTGATTCGTGCAGAGTATTGGTTTGTATAGGTTTAAAAGGGTTCCCCATAATATATTTTTTAATGTTTAGTTTTCTCACATATTTCTGTATGCCTATATATGTATCAAATTTGCTCAGATTTTTGATCGGAGCATATTTAAGGCCCTTGTCTAACACAGACAGTTCTTCAATGGATAATGGTTTGCCGCTCAGGTTGACCACCCCTTCCCCAGTTAGTGTCTTTTTCTTTTGTAATCTCTTTCCCGCTCTACAGCCTCTCTGTCTTCGGGGCTTTCCTCTATTCTTGGTTGTCCTGTTCTCATATTGGGTGAGCGGTGGAGTTCTCTCGGTGATCTCCTTGGGGAGTGTTCTCTCGGGTCTCTGTCTAAAAAAGAGCTCTGAGCGGGTCTTTCATAGTGAGTTTTCTCATATGGGTATTGTTGTCTGGATGGACTAGTCTACAGGTCCACACCGTGAGTGAAATTCATACAGTGTATGGCCAACTTTACCGAGGAGCCAGAGAAATCAAATTTCCATGTTGAAACCAATGACTCTGCTTGCTTCACCATCTCATTCTCTTCTGTGATGGATGGTTCTTAAATGTTATGTTAGAACGTTCCCTATCCCCTAATGACAGGCCATCTGAAAGAATGTAATAACACGTCTCCCAAATAAATGTACTGTAAGCTCTTGTCTGCTCACTGTGTTTCCACTTCCATTCCACTGCATTCTGCAAACTGTGCTGTACATCATACACTGTGGGTATAGAAGTCTACACACCCCTGTTAAAATGTCAGGTTTTTGTGATGTAAAAAAATGAGACAAAGATAAATAATTTCAACAGAACTTTTTCCACCTTTAATGTGACATATAAACTGTACAATTCAGTTGAAAAACAAACTGAAATATTTTAGGTGGAGGGAAGTAAAACTAAAAAACGAAAATAATGTGGTTGCATAAGTGTGCACACCCTCTTATAACTGGGGATGCACAGTAGCTATGTTCAGAATTAAGAAATCACATTCACACTCATGTTAAATAGGAGTAAGAACACATCTGAATAACCCAAAATAAAGTTCAGCTGTTCTAAAATCTCTTTCCTGACATAGATACATAGTTAGTCAGGTTGAAAAAAGGCACAAGTCCATCTAGTTCAACAACAAAAAAATAATAATAATATGAACCTATACCCACAGTTGATCCAGAGGAAGGCAAAATATCCCAGCAAAGCAAGCTCCAATTTGCTACTGCAGGGGACAAAAATCCTTCCTGATCCCCAGAGAGGCAATCAGATTTTCCCTGGATCAACTTTACCTATAAATGTTAGTACCCAGTTATATTCTGTACATTTAAGAAATAATCCAGGCCTTTTTTAAAATAATCTACTGAGCTTGCCAGAACCACCTCTGGAGGGAGTCTATTCCACATTTTCACAGCTCTTACTGTGAAGAAACCTTTCCGTATTTGGAAATTAAATATTTTTTCTTTTGGACGTAAAGAGTGCCCCCTGTGATGACCTTAAAGTGAATAACTCAACACCAAGTTTACAATATGGACCAATTATGTGTTGGTACATGTTGATCTTATTTCCCCTTGGTCTCCTCTGCTCAAGAGGGAATAGATTCAGTTGCTCTAATATTTCCTCATAGCTGAGCTCCTCCATGCCTCTTATTAGTTTTGTTGTCCTTCTCTGCACTTTCTCCAGTTCTCCAATATCCTTTTTGAGAACCGGTGCCCAAAACTGAATTGCATATTCCAGATGCGGTCTTACTAATGATTTGTACAGGGCCAAAATTATATCTCTCTTAATACAAGAAAGGACATTGCTTGCTTTGGAAACTGCAGCTTGGCATTGCATGCTATTATTGCGCTTATGATCTACCAAAACCCCCAGATCCTTATCCACCAATGATTCCTCCAGTTGTACTCCCCCTAGCATGTATGATGCATGCATATTCTTAGCCCTCAAGTGCATAACTTTACATTTATCAACATTAAACCTCATTTGCCACTTAGTTGCCCAAGTAGATTGTGCATTGAGGTTGGCTTGTAAATTGTAAACTTCCTGTAAGGACGCTATTCCACTGCATAGTTAGTTTCATCTATAAAGACAGGAATGTTACTTTTAATCCCAGATGCTATATAATTTATAAAGATATTAAATATTAAGTAAGGGTCCCGGCACTGAACCTTGGGGTACACCACTGATAACCTTAGACCATTCAGAGTAAGAATCATTAACCTTTACTCTCTGAATTCGGTCTTTTAGCCAGTTTTCATATTCTTAGTCGCATTTTTCAGCAAAGCTGTGGTCCACAAAGAGCTTTCAAAACATCTGAGGGATCTCATTGTTAAAAGGTATTAGTCAGAAGAAGGGTAGAAAATAATTTCCAAGGCATTAGATATACCATGGAACACAGTGAAGACAGTCATCATCAAGTGGAGAAAATATGGTGACATTACCAAGAACTGGACATCCCTCCAAAATTGATGACAAAAAGAAAACTGGTCAGGGAGGCTTCCAAGAGGCCTACAGAAACATTAAAGGTGCTTCAGAAATATCTGGCAAGTACTGGCTGTGTGGTACATGTGACAACAATCTCCCGTATTCTTCATATGTCTGGGCTATGGGGTAGAGTGGCAGGACTAAAGCCTTTCCTTACCAAGAAAAACATCCAAGCCTGATTAAATTTTGCAAAAACACATCTGAAGTCTCCCAAAAGCATGTGGGAAAATTTGTTATGGTCTGATGAACCCAAGGTTTAACTTTTTGGCCATAATTCCAAAAGATATGTTTGGCTCAAAAACAACACTGCACATCACCAAAAAAACACCATACCCACAGTGAAGCATGGTGGTGGCAGCATCATGCTTTGGGGCTGTTTTTCTTCAACTGGAACAGGGGCCTTAGTCAAGGTAGAGTGGAGTTATGAACCGTTTCAAATACCAGTCAATATTGGCACAAAACCTTCAGGCTTCTGCTAGAAAGCTGAACATGAAGAGGAACTTACTGTAATCTTTCAGCATGACAACGACCCAAAGAATACATCCAAATCAACAAAGGAATGGCTTCACCAGAAGAACAATAACATTTTGGAATGTCCCAGCCAGAGCCCAGACCTGAATCCAATTGAAAATCTGTGGGGTGATAGTTTAAGGGTGTTCACACTTATGCAACCATTTTATTACATTTTTATATTTTTACTTCCCTCCACCTAAAATATTCAAATTTGTTGTACAACTGAGTTGTACAGTTTATAGGTCACATTAAAGGTGAACAAAGTTCTGAAATGATTTATCATTTTTTAACACAACAGAAACCTGACATTTTAACAGGGGTGTGTAAACTTTTTATATCCACTGTACATCATATTACTCTACCCGGTAGACCATGCTTTAGAGCACAAACTTCATACTGCAGCAACCTGTGCTGAACTTTACAAATTGCATATTGTTCCCTGCTGTATGCTGTGACATACATTGAGTGCGCCACAAAGCTCCACTCCATACAAGGGCACATTTTGGTTAGCTGGTATCTCATGCAGGAACCCTAATTTTGAAAACAAATGACTATATTACTATTATTCACATTATATATAGTATATATATATAGCTGTGGAGTGCTGCAACACACATCTGTTGGCACGGTGCAATGGGATGCCATTAGGGAATCATGGTGCCACAGCACTCCCATGTGAGTGCTTTTGCATTACTGTGAGTATCTCTGCACCACAAACATGTGAATCCAGCCATATACTTTATTGTGTGTATGCAAACATATATTTATGCCTGTATCCAGTATTTTTTTTTCCTCTGTTAAAGCTAAACCACTACTTAAAAAATGTAAATATAATAACATCTTCTGGAGAAGACATTTCATTCACTGAAGGAAGATTTGTTCAAGGCAATTTTGATATTTTAAATTGGGTTGTTGATTCAAATATGACAATGAAAAGCATTCTTGTTGGGAACGTGTTACCATTTGGACCTCAAAAGTTTTATTTAAATGACAGTATGATTACATGGAATCCATTGTTTAATCAGGTAAAGAATTACAATGCAAACCCCAGCCGCCTACCATAATTCTAACATCTAACATTACAGCCTATAGACAAGGTAGTACACATGCCATGGATGCAATGCTTTTCTTCACAGCTGTGGCAGTTTTAACAAGGCACATTTAATATTGTGCTGCAGAGTTTGACAGGTGGCAACTGTGAGCCTTATGCCCCGTACACACGGTCGGAAATTCCGACCACAAAATCCGTCGGATTTTTTCCGACACTGGTGTTGCATACACACGGTTGGACAAAGTTGTGGTGAACAGGGTGACGTTCGTTGCGTACGACGGGACTACGTAGAGGCTAGTAGCCAATAGCTTTGGTCTTGTAATGTGATCTGAGCATGCGTGGCACTTTGTCCGTCGGAATTCGCTACACACGATCTGAAAAAGTCCGATAGGACTTTGTTGTCGGAAAATTTGAGAGCAAGAGATTAAACTTTGTCCTGTCGGAAAATCCGATGGAAAAAGTCCGATGGAGCCTACACACGGTCGGAATTTCCGACAACTTTGTCCGATAGGACATTTTCCGGAAAATCCGACCGAGTGTACCCCATACACACAATTCAATTTTCTGCAGATTTTTGTCTTCAGATTTACCAAAACCATATAATATGAGGTCACACCTTAAGAGTTTCAATTTGTATGCAATCAGGCAGGCCCTTGCACTACATGTTTTGGTAAATCTGAAGACAAAAACCTGCAGAAAATGTAAGTGTGTATGGGGGGTCTAACGCTTGGCTCACTGTTGTGGTGTGGTCCCACAATGTAAAACTACCATTCAACAATAAAAAAAAAAGTGTCAGGAGGATTTTAGCAACTTGATTTAGCCCTAAAATTACAAAACATCTAATTTTGCTCATTAAAATGCTTGGGAAATATCTCCATTGGGGACAATGGGGTTGATTTATTATAACTGGAGAGTGCAAAATCTGATGCAGCTCTGCATAGAAAACAATCAGCTTTTGGGTTTTATTTATAAAGCTTAATTGCTGAAAAGCTGAAGTTAGAAGCTGATTGGCTACCATGCACAGCTGCACCCACTTCTAAGAGCTCCAGTTTTTGTAAATCAACCCCACTGTCTCAGCAAGGTATTCTTCTTTGTGCACAATTCCTTTCACTTGCTATTGTGTCTCTAGCATGGAAAGTGCAGGGGAATATCTCCATTTAGACAGAGACAGCAAAACAAAAAAAGAAAGTAGGCTATGAAGTAACATTGGCCATAGGAGGTTTCTGTAGCACATAAAGTGTTTCTAAAGGCATAAGGTTTTTTACTCTGCATTAAGGTTAAAATCTTCCAATATCAGCTCCTCCCAGCCCTCCTAAACTATTTCAGTACAGACTTTGACCCCCTTTCCCTTTTACCTTTCCCCCCAGAATAATTTTCAGATTTCAGCACTGTCACACTTTGAATGCCACTGTGGACTCTTATGATAGCCGTGATTGACCACATCTATCACATGGTACAGGTCCTCTGGGATTGACCCCTGTACCACGTGATCACTGTGATAAATCACAAAGATCACATTAGTATACAATGAATGGCTATGAATGTATGCCATTGTGTAATATTGATTGGTCACAGTGATCACATGGTACCAGGGCTGGCCAATTACAACAATGGGTCTTCCACTGTTTCCAGTGGACACAGCAGGTGACAGATTGCACCCTGTGCATCCCCTAGGGCACACACAAGGCGTACAAGTGTAGAACATCATATGACGTCTTCCTGGGATATAGTGATAGAGGTGATTAAACACTTACTTAGCTTCTCTCTCAATCCAGCTCTGTGCTTGTCTTGCACACATCCCTGGTTGGTAGTGTGCCCACACAAAGGCCCCTATAGCGCACAACTTTATATGGGAGCACTCGGAGAAGAAGAGGAGCAGACAGCACTGGTGGAAAATCCTAAAAGAGAAGGAGCAGCTTTGTGCAACACCATTGCACAGAGCAGGAAAATAAAATATGTTTATTATTTTAAGGAAGAAAAGTATGCCTTTATAATCTCTTTAATAAATCAATATATTGCTTCTTTTTTTTTTTTTTTTTACACAGACTCCCCGCTCTATGTGTAGTAATCCATGCTCACCTGGTTACAGGAAGTGCCTACGGGCTGGTACACTACCCTGCTGCTTTGACTGTGTAACATGCAATGATGGGGAAATAACAAATAGTACAGGTATTATATATTCAATATTTAAGTACAAACAAATGGTCACTGCCCTCACCTATAACTGGCCTTTGCAGCAAGGAGCACATGGAAGGGCAACGCATGCAAAACAAAACCAAAGAAATTCTTGGCTCAACTTACCAACCAACCTGCTAACCAACCAAATTGTCCTGACCAACAGTATGCCTTAAAAACAGGAGTTTAGTCTGCACACATTTGCAGATTAAACCCCTGTGTTTAATGCATACTGGTAGACAGGACAATTTGGTTGGTTAGCATGTGGTTGGTAAGTTGAGCCAGGAATTTCTTTTGTTTTGCATTTAAGTGACTGTATTGCTGTTTTTTTTTTTTATTATTTATATCTTGTCATTTCATTTTTTTAATTGACCTACAAGGGTCACCTTTTCTTCCTATTTTTAAATTTTCTTATAAAAGAAAAACAACTTACAGGGCCTGCTGAAGCACCCCTAGCAGTGTAGAATGTTATCACAATCCATATAACTGTCATGTTTGCTAAACAGCTTGTTCAGTATGTAAATATGATTACAAATCTGTAAGATAATAAAAAAAAACATATATGCTCATATAGTATGATCAGTAATAACTATGGTATATATAGTTATCAGAATACAACGTTTCCCATGACAGTTCAATACTGGACACTTTTATACACTTGCTACCGAGGCCAATTTTCAGATTTTGGCACTGTCACACTTTGAATGGCAATTACTCATTATTTAGGGGAACTGTCTGCAAACCTACATTCTAGTACATATTGTGACAGCAGGCAGGTAAAATTACCTGGTTGTATTCAGGATGTAAAATATGTATGCCCTAGATTCAGGCTTTATACTGACTTATACCACTAGAGGGGAGTGCTGGGAGTCCTATAGGGGAAGAGTTAATGAGCCCAGCTGAAGTAAGTGGGCTCATTAAGACCTCTACAAAAACCCCAGCATGCTTAGGGAGATGCTCCATCCTGGAACCAGTTTTGTGTTTGTATAGACTGGGGAGTGTGACTTCTGTTCTGTGCGGTGAGTTAATGCCTGTGTGGCAAACCTCTACAACAGAGATATGGACTGGTGCAGCACAAGGCTGCACTCAGTTGATAGACAGGGAATCTACATGTGTAGTAAGAGGTCAAGCGGACCAGGATTTCTTTTCATGTTTCTTTTTGTTTGGCTGCTATATTTTTCACTGCATGTAGCATAAATAAACCGCACCTTTGTTTTTTTCACCTACAACGCTGTCTGCTGTGCCTGATTTTGTGTTGTGAACCCATCCAGGTGGTCACACACACCCGCTGCCGAGCAAACCCCTCACAGTTGGTGGAGAAGCAGGGGCAGTTTTTTTTTAAGGCCAGCATGGAGGAGATACTGAGACAGCTGGCTCTAGCAAATGCAAATCAGCAGCAGACAAATGCGGGTTTACAAAGGAGCCTTGCAGCCCAGCAGCAGACAAATGCAACTTTGCAGCAGAGTCTGGAAGCTCAGCAGAAAGCTCACCAGCAGAGTCTGGAAGCTCAGCAACAAGCCCAGCAGCAATCTGAAGCTTCATAGACCTGTTGCAGAAGCAAGAGCAGAGTTTTCAACAACAAATAGAGACAATAATACAGCAACGTCCGCAGACCAATGAGGCAAGTGGTTACACTAATACCGCATCCTTTGGTGTGAGCCGTTTACTGACAAAAATGACTGGAGAGGATGATCCGGAGGTGTTTTTGACCACATTTGAAAGGACTGCTGAAAGGGAAAAGTGGCCTAAGGAGCAGTGGGCTGGACTGGTGGCCCCTCTGTTAACTGGGGAATCGCAGAAAGCTTATTATGACCTAGAGCAGGGGTCTCAAACTGGCGGCCCTCCAGCTGTTGCGAAACTACAAGTCCCATGAGGCATTGCAAGGCTGACAGTTACAAGTATGACTCCCACCGGCAAAAGCATGATGGGATTTGTAGTTTTGCAACAGCTGGAGGGCCGCCAGTTTGAGACCCCTGACCTAGAGCCTGACCAAGCAAAAGACTATGTGGTGCTAAAAACAGAAATATTGGCACGGCTGGGTGTCACCCTGGCCGTCCTGTCTCCGCGTGTGCATAAATGGACTTTTCAGGTTGGAAAACCCCCCAGGTCTCAAATGTATGATCTCATTCACCTGAGCAGGAAGTGGCTGCAGCCAGAGACTTTGACCGCACCAAACATTGTGGAACGTGTTGTTATGGATCGTTTCCTGAGAGCTCTTCCTACTGCCATCCAAAAGTGGGTAAGCCATGGAGACAGAAAATGCAGATAAGCTTGTGGATCTGGTTGAGAGGTACTTGGCTACAGAGAACCTGACCACCACAGAACCTGACCACAACTCTGGTGATAGCAGGCAGGCTCTGGATATCACTCACAGCTGGCCTAGCGATGTTCCTGTCTCAGTGAACTTGCAGTATCCACAGAGGATGAGTTGGGGAGACAACCTCAAACAGGTGCTCTCCGCAGCATCCACAGATGATCCAAGGCCTCAACTGCGTGGTCAGGCCAGAACATCTCCTGCAGATCAGTCCCAAGGCCTCATAGCCTCCATCTGTATACAGGGCAAGCTTACCCTTCGGTGTATACCGCATTCCGATGTCGGTCAGGACAGGTTTTGCATCGCTCGGACAGAAACAAACACCCGGAGCATACTTTTTCCAATCAGCCATATCCATGTCTACCCAGTCTGGTCTAGCCATTCTAGAATAAACCATGGATAGCTGAGCTAGACTAGCTGCTTGGTAGTACCAGAACAGATTAGGGAGGCCCAATCCCCCCTTATTCCTCAATCTAAATCGGGTTTGCCGCACAAGACAATGGCCAGATTTACCCCAGATAAATGTAACCACTTTACTTTGGAAAGATGAAAGATGGTCCTTTCTAATGGATATTGGGAGTGAGCGAAAGAGGTATAGGAGTTTAGGGAGTAGGGTCATTTTGATAGAATTAATCCTGCCCAACCAGGAGAGTTGATGTGCAGAACACTGTTTGAGATCTGTTTCTAGTTTTTTGTAGATGAGGGGATAATTAGCCATGGCAGTAATGGACATGTCTTTAAGAAGTGGGAAATCCGTAAGCAGGAAAACATTAAATTGTTGGGTAACTGATATGTAGACATTATTTGTTCTTCAGATTTGGGGGTCTCTGCCATGAAGAGGTCTTGTATATGTGTTATTCCCCTTTCTAAGAGGTTTAGTGTCATTGTCTTGTTGGAAGGTAAACCTTTGGCTCAGTCTGAGGTCCTGAGCACTCTGGAGAAGGTTTTTGTCTAGGATATCCCTGTACTTGGCCTCATTTATCTTTCCCTCAATTGCAACCAGTCGTCCTGTCCCTGCAGCTGAAAGACGCCCACACAGCATGATGTGAAACTAAAGTAGGGATTGGAATACAAGGGATACCTGGCCTCTGTGGGTGGCTACTAGGGATAAGCCGAACACCCCCCCGTTCGGCTCGCACCAGAACCCGCGAACGGACCTAAAGTCCTTGCGAGCATTAGAACCCTATTAGTTACAATGGATGGAACGTTCGAAATCAAAAGTGATAATTTTAAAGGCTAATATGCATGTTATTGTCATAAAAAGTGTTTGGGGACCTGGGTCCTGCCCCAGGGGACATGTATCAATGCAATTTTTTTTTTTTAAAACGGCTGTTTTTTCAGGAGCAGTGATTTTAATAATGCTTAAATTGAAACCATAAAAGTGTAATATTCCTTTAAATTTCGTACCTGGGGGGTGTCTATAGTATGCCTGTGAAGGGGCGTATGTTTTGCACTGTCCCTGCAAAAAGTGTCATTTTTGCAGGAAAAAAAGCTATTTAAAATCACTCGCGGATAATGTATTGACGGCTCCCGTAACACAGAGAACAGTCATTCATTGAAAGCCATTCATAAAAAAAAAAATTCATTGATAAAAAATAAAAAAATGTTTAAAAAAAAAAAGCGTGGGGGTCCCCCCAAATTCAATAACCAGGCCCTTCAGGTCTGCTATGGATATTAGGGGGGACCCCAGCCAAAAAACCAAAAAAAAAAAAAAAAAAAAATGGCGTGGGGTCTGAGACCCCCAAAGCACCTTGTCCCTATGTTGATGAGGACAAGGGCTTCTTCCCCACAACCCTGGCCATTGGCCAACCAACCAATGGCTCACACAGCGGGAGCCTCCCATTGCGAGGAGCGGCCCGACAGAAGAACAGATGCCGACGCCATGGAAGAAGATGCCGGACGAGAAGGATGAGAACATCAGCGCAAGAAGAAGCGGATCGGAGGAAGAAAAAGATGGAAGAAGATGCCGGAAGGAGAAGATGAAGAAGAAAGGAAGACCAGAAGAAAGAAGAAAGAAAGATTTTAATAAAGAAATTTTCAAAGACCGTCTCCTGTCATTTTTACCATTTTTTACACTTTTTTGGTGAAATGGAAGGGTACCCCCTTACCATTTCACACAGGGGGGGGCCGGGATCTGGGGGTCCCCTTGTTAAAGGGGGCTTCCAGATTCCGATAAGCCCCCCGCCCGCAGACCCCCACAACCAATGGCCAGGGTTGTGGGGAAGAGGCCCTTGTCCTCATCAACATGGGGACAAGGTGCTTTGGGGGTCTCAGACCCCCAAAGCATCCTCCCAATGTTGAGGGCATGTGGCCTGGTACGGTTCAGGAGGGAGGGGGGGCGCTCTCGTCCCCCCCTCTTTTCCTGCGGCCTGCCAGGTTGCGTGCTCGGATAAGGGTCTGGTATGGATTTTGAGGGGGACCCCACGCAATTTTTTTTTTCTTTTTTTTATGAATGGCTTTCAATGAATGACTGTTCTCTGTGTTACGGGAGCCGTCAATACATTAGCTGCAAGTGATTTTAAACAGGTTTTTTTCCTGCAAAAATGACACTTTTTGCAGGGACAGTTCTAAGCACAGGAAACATGCCCCCCTTCACAGGCATACTATAGACACCCCCCAGATGTGATACTGCAATGCTGTACTAACAGCACGCACACACAAATCCCCAGAATCATAGCACATAATGTCAGCAGTCAGCAGCACATAACACTGACGCTGGAACACAACACAATATGCGAGCCCGCCGGCGCGGCAGCCTTTTATACTGTGGGGCGTGTACTAAACCCCCTGAGCAATAATTAGCCACAGGCATCCTGCCTGTGGCTAATTATTGCTCTCCTCGCCGCTGGCTCTTTGATTGGCCAAGCATGCGGGTCATAGTGCATGCTTGGCCAATCATCAGCCAGCAATGCACTGCAACTGGCGCAGTGCATTGCGGGCCGCTCGCATCACACGAATTTGATGCGAGCGGCCCAAATAGTTCTCGGCTCTGGGTTCGAATCGAACACCGGGCCCATCCCTAATGGCTACACAAACATGCAGCTTGCCATTACAGATGAGTATATTGATGGGGCATTGTCTGGACATCTTGGAGAAGTAATGTAATGTAATGTATTGTATATATGAGGTGTAGAAGAGGCGGAAGAAGATGAGAGAGAAAGAGAATAAAGCAATTTCCAAATTAATTTTGTACATTTATTTTGAAATTTCTCTTTTGAGATTGTTGTTGAACACTATTTTTTTTAACAAAACATACAAAAACAAACAGATTTTAGTTCAAGAGTACCTCTATAGGGTTATGGTGTGAAGCCACCACCAACACCCAAAACCAATTTTTTCCACACCTGTTACTTCTATCCAAAGTCTGCGAAAGAGACAACAGACTTTATCTAAAAATAAATTGTTCATCTTGGCCTGAGTTTTCTATAATTTGGCTTCTTCACATAAGGCTTGCTCACTGTGGTGCAAAAATGTGCTATTTCCATCTAAAGTCTGCCAAAGAGACACCAGAACTTATCCAAAAAATCTACATTTTGCACTAAAATGTGGCCTCATTATACAGACTGGCTCCCCAAGGCATTGTTTACAACAGTGATGGCGAACCTTGGCATCCCAGATGTTTTAGAACTACATTTTCCATGATGCTCATGCACTCTGCAGTGTAGTTGAGCATAATGGGAAATGTAGTTACAAAACATCTGGGGTGCCAAGGTTCGCCATCACTGGTTTACAAATCTTGCAGAGAAAATAAATGTAAATGTCATTTTTTTCTTTATTTATGTCAGTTTTGCTTCAGCAGATTCTATACAGGGTACAGATGCGCCACTATACAGGCAGACTAAGGGGACCCCACAGTCACTATATTTACATGAATTTTTTATTTTTATTATTTCACTTTAAGCATCATTAACATCTATGATCCTTTAAAAATTATCTTTTAAAAAAAAAAAAAATTGCATTGATACATATGTCCCCCAGGGCAATACCCGGGCCCCCATACTTGCATATCACACAGGGTGCAGGGCTCAAGAGTGTGCAACACAAATTGTGCAGGACTCAAAAAATGCAAATAGCATAGGGTGCAGGGCTTCGGAGTGCATATCCTACAGGGTGCAAAGCTCATGAGTGTATTTAACACATGGTGCAGGGCTCAGAAATACGTATCACACAGGGTGCAAAGCTCAGGAGTGCATTGCACACATATTTCAGTGCTCAGGAGTACGTAATGCCATGAATGTATGCTGCTCCTCTTTCTCTGATGTGATGTTACAGGGCAAGGAGAGTTTTGTGTGAGCTGACAAGGGGGCACACTGTAACTTGTAAACACAGAAGCCGACACAGGAAGTAAATAGTGAAGACAACCTCTTCTACCAGCCTCTGTGTTTACAAGTGACAGCGGTGAGCAGCAAGCACAGGGTCAGTGATGGAGGTGACAGTACAGAGTACTGCTGTGTTCAGCCATCTTGGGTTAGGCAGAGCCATATTTAAGACCCTGGCTCCCAGTCTTGGCAATTCACATGTGGGTAGTATTGGGACAGGTCACCTGTCTGACAGCAACAGTGCTTAGCATCAGGCAGAGGTTCCAGATGAGTAGGGAAAGGATATTGACCTGCCATCCTTTCTGGAAACCTCTCCATTTGGGTACAAACCAGCCAGTCCGCATTCCGCCCCTCGACACAGATGCTGTCAGCATATCTGAGGCCTGCTCCACTATTTACTGCTGTTATACGCTGATGAAGTCCTGCTCCTTGGAACGATAAGCGTGTGAGAGAGAGAGCACTAGATATTTTCTGTTTTATTTGCACATATCTGGATATTGGGACACTGATGATCTTATGCTGCGATCCTCTGTATATGAGCTGATGTGGTGATCCATGTGCTTTGCACTCTGAAGAGGTTTATTGCTACTCTCCAGAATTTTGCCCTTAAGGGAAAGCCTTTTTGACCCTTTGTTGACACAGGGGTCCTATCATTGAGGTGAGTGGCAAAGAGTGTCTTATGGTGGAGGTCACACTTCTGGCACTGATTTTCAGTCTTCATTGATGCACACTGTTACTTTTTGGAATCCTGATTTATATATGACCTTTTTATGATTTTTCCTTTCCAATAACTATATCTTTCATGTATTGATTTATTGGATGAGGAGATGTATTAATTGTGATATTTAACGCTGCACTATTTTTTGTACTACTGCTGTTGTTATATACTGTGAGTACACAGCACTCAACTGTGTTATCCTGGTGCTATTATCTACTATTAATTAACCATGTGAAACATATAAATTCATCATTAACATAAAGTGCTCCTGATGCTTCAATTAGTGATGTCTCTTTTCAAAGTGCTCTGTGCTGAAAGTTCTCAAAAAATTGTATACATATATTCTCTTCTGTGTTTCTTATCCTCCAACATTCATCACCACCACACTCACCAGATGACCATGACCTCTCTGGAAAGGGTATGGTCAAAATGCGGTGGAGGATAGGAAACATAAAAGAGAATATATGCATACAATTTTTTGGTACTTTAAACACAGAGCACTTTGAAAAGAGACATAGCTGATTGATTTACAGAAGAACAGCATTGGCAAGCCATTGGGCACTTTGCATGTGGACTATTATGTTAGAGTTCACTAATGAGATAGGAAAGCGTTTTTTGTATTTTTTTGTTTGAAATTATTCATGCACAGGAGCACTTTATGTGAATGTTGAATTTATCCGTTTCACACGGTTGATTAATAGTATATAATAGCACCAAAATAACACAATTGAGCTTTGTGTACTGAGGTTTAATAATTATATGAACACTGATTGTGTTATACAAAACAGCTGTTACTATACATGGCCTGTATGGACTCCCTAAGCTAAACAAGGAAGATTCCCCACTAAGCCAAAATGTCAGAAGTAATTGTCACCGTATGACTAGGGTGGGGAGGGGTATGTTCATGACACTAATTAGAACATTAATTGTAATGGAAGAAGTTGCTTGGATAAGCAGCGAAACATTTGCTTTTACATGTGGGCCCTGGAGCACAAAACTGCAGTACATTCAGTAAGAGAAATACAATTTAAGGGACACCCATGGACACTAGATCCTCCTTAATTTTTTAATTATAAATAATATGGGTTGATGTATACATGCAAACATTTAAATATGAAACAATTATAAAAGTGCTTTAATAAAACATTTTTGTGTTTCACTCTAGATATGGACAGCTGTTACAAATGCCCAGAAGACCAATGGCCTAATACAAACAAAGATGCCTGTGATTTTAAAATAGTTTCTTATCTATCTTATCATGAACCTTTGGGAGAATTCTTATCAACTGTCTCATTTTTGTTCTTTGGTGCCACTTGTATAATCATGACATTTTGTATAAAATACAGAAATACTAAAGTCATGAAGGCAAATAATCAAACACTTAGCTTTATTCTCCTAATCTCTCTGAAAATGTGTTTCCTGTGCACTTTTCTATTCATAGGTCATCCCCACAAAGTAACTTGCCTTCTAAGACAAGCAGTATTTGGCATAACATTTACTCTGTCAGTCTCCTCTGTACTGGCCAAGACCATAACTGTTCTCATAGCCTTCAATGCCACTCAGCCAGGAAGTAAACTCGGAATCTTTTTGGGACCCAGACTATCTATTAACATCGCTATTGGTTGCTCTTTTTTTCAAATACTAATATGTTCCTTATGGTTGGCGATTTCTCCCCCATTCCCATTTCATAACGTGAAAGATGAAACTGGAACGATCTTAGCAATATGCAACGAAGGATCTTTAATTGGCTTTTATTGTGTTCTAGGATATATGGGATTTCTATCACTTGTCTGTTTTATTCTTGCTTTTTTAGCCAGAAACTTACCTGATATCTTCAATGAGGCCAAATTTATCACATTCAGCATGATAGTGTTCTCCAGTGCCTGGATCTCCTTTGTCCCAGCCTATTTAAGTACCAAAGGAAAATATGTTGTGGCAGTGGAGATATTCGCTATCCTCACATCAGGTTGTGGGCTTCTTAGTTGTATATTTATTCCTAAGTGCTACTTTGTCTTTTTTAGACCTGAAATAAGCATTAACTGATTATTAAAAATAATATAAGACATTTATTGTAAAACTTAACGCTAATAAAGAATGTTATAGGGTTTACAAATATGTCTAACTATCTTTTTACTGTGTTCCTCTTTCTAGTCTTACAAAAATGCATAACATACCAGGCTGTGGACATTCATCTACATATCCTTAGCATCATACCTCCCAACTGCCCCAGATTGTGTTCTCCTGTTCTACTGAGAATCTTGCTGTAGTCACTCCTGCCCCTAGTACATTGTGGCCACGACTCATTCATATGCAACTGGATTTGCATATGGATGAGTGATTGTTGGATTTGCATATGAATGAGCCAGGGCTGCTCATTCAGTAGAGGGAAGGGGAGGAGGGTCCGGAAAGAGACTCCAAAAAGAGCAAACAGGATCCAGCTATGACAGTGGAGCAAAGAAAGCAGTGAAGGAACTGCTGAGATGTTATTCACACATGCTGTGCACCATTACTATCTACACTGCGCACCCAGATTATTCACACTGTGCACCTACACTATCCATTCTGTACATTCACTGCTTTTAGTATGTTAAACGTTATACTCCAGACCCCTGATTTGTTGTACATTATACCACTTGGGTATTGGGCTGCATCACTTCTCATTGACTGCACAGTTGTATCTAGCTATATACAAATGTTTTTTTTTTTTTCTAATAAATAAAACATTACTGGACAGAATAGGCAGAAAATAAGGCAGATGGAGTGAACAGGAAGGGTTATAATGGTATGGAATTAGAATATATAACAAGGTGCAATTTGTCAAGAGAAATGTGGAGGAGGGATGGAGTAAGTGGTTGGAACAGTAAAAATGTTGCACAAATGTGGATGTTAGTAGGACCTGACAGCAAATGTTTCTGAAACTGAGAGCAGAGAGACAACAGGAGAGGCTTGATCCTGGCACAATAAATATTATTTTTTTATGATAAGATTTTTAAAGCCCAACTCTGGGAAATCAGAAAATTTTCACTGGCAGTGAGGCTGTGCCATACTGCAAGGGTTAACTGTTTGTTTAATGTAGGGTCTGCGAAAATCAGTTTTACCTACCAGATCCACTGCTACCCCGAGCAGGCAGCGCTTCCCCATGCTCTGGCAGCAGCCTGTCCATCAAACTACTTACATCCAGTCCAGGGATATGGATACTTAATTGGTCTTGATGATGACGTGACCTTGTTATCCTGCAGCATGGGGTAGAAGATGCTGTGGGGATTGGTCTAGCAGTGCATGCCCCCTAGACCGAAACAAGCTGTCAACCCTTGCAGTGCAGGTGCAGTTTAGCTTTAAACTGGTTGTTCACTCTCCACTAGCCTTCAGGTTCCCAGTACCAGCATCCTAACTGTGGGTGGACGACTATGCTGCTTTCGGCTTCACAGCTGGCTGCCCACTGCGCATGTGCGAGCCATGCTGCACTGTGTGAATGGCCCCGCAGTCTTCAGGGACCTGTGATGTGTTTCAAAAGACAGCAGGTGGGGAGAACTTCCACTTGGATAGCCTGTGGTGGCCTGTGAGTGTCTGCCTCTCCTTGGTGGCCTTCCGGACATGATGTATATTTTGTTTTGCAACACCACACTACACTGTATTGTGTACTGTGTACACTACCAGTAGGAATGGGCCCGGTGTTCAATTCAAACCCATGTTCGAATCGAACATCGTCCGTTCGTCCGCTCGTCAAGTCCAGAACTCTGCAGGCTGTTCGCATCGAATTCGTGTGATGCGAACGGCCCACAATGCACTGCGCCAGTCGCAGTGTATTGCTGGCTGAGGATTGGCCAAGCATGCACTGTGACCCCGCATGCTTGGCCAATCATAGCGCCAGCAGTGAGGAGAGCAATAATTGGCCACAGGCAGGATGCCTGTGGCCAATTATAGCTCAGGGGGTTTAGTACACGCCCCACACTATATAAGGCCGCCACGCCGGCGGCCTTGTGTAGTGTGTTTCGGCGTTCAGGGAAAGAGGATTGATAGGCAGGGACAGTGTGAACTATTGATCATTCATTTCCATGTGGGGAAAGTGCAGGGAAAGAGGAATAATAGGCAGGGATAGTGTGTTCTTCTCAGGCATTTGCGTGTGGGGAAAGTGCTGTTCTCTATAAATACAGCCATCTGCAGGAGTTAGTGTGTGTGCTGTGTGAGTCCAGCACAACACAGTATAAACCTGCACCTGTATCTACCATTTTGTGCAGTTCTCCATTAATCCAGCCATCTGCAGGAGTTATTGTGTGTGTTGTGTGAGTCTAGCACAGCACAGTATACAACCTGCACCTGTATCTGCCCTTCTGCCCTGGTGTCATCTAATCCAGCCATCTGCAGGAGTTAGTGTGTGTGTTGTGTGAGTCCAGCACAGTATACAACCTGCACCTGTGGTTACAGTGATAAAGGTGCAAACAATAACCGATCCGAAAGTGAAGCGCAGGGTTCTCTGGACACAGAGTCCGCCGAAATAAACCTTTAAAGACCCTTTAAGATTGGCATAGATCAAGGGTAATGAATTAAATATCACAGAGGTCCGGTCAGCAAAATTTTCTTCCAGCAAAGGTCCGAACATCATGTTGTTACCCGTGGCGCCTTTTCAGATGTGCCAAACTGCATGTTGCTGCCGCACTATTTTGGAAAAGAGGTCAAAGATGTCTTTCTCCATGTTTCTTGCGGGTAGTGCAGCCCATTAAAATGTGCTGACCTACTCAAGACATGTGCAACCTAATTCACATGTACAGATCTGAACCCATTCTTGCATCAGCATCCTTAGTACCCAGTGCACATCAGAGTCCTCTCCCTCTTGATGAGTGTGCTCAGGTCCTCCTTGATATCACCCCTCTCCACAGTAATGTTCTCACACTTCCTTGACACCAACCCCCCGGCCAGTACTGTCCTTTGCGCCTATTTACATTATCCCCCCACATCACTATCCTCAGCCCCCTTCACATTACTATCCTCATTGCCCCCACATTACATTCCTCGGCTCCCCCACATCACAGTCCTCAGCCTCCCCCAATTTAATGTCCACAGCCCCCCCGCTGTAATGTCCACATCTCCCCCACTGCAATGTCCACATCTCCCCCACTGTAATGTCCCCATCTCCCACACTGTAATAACCACATCTTCCCACTGTAATGTCCACATCTCCTCCAATGTAATGTCCCCATCTCCCACACTGTAATAACCACATCTTCCCACTGTAATGTCCACATCTCCCTCACTGTAATATCCACATCTCCCCCACTGTAATATCCACATCTCCCCACTGTAATGTCCACATCTCCCGCACTGTAATGTCCACATCTCCCGCACTGTAATGTTCACATCTCCCCCACTGTAATATCCACATCTCCCCCACTCTAATGTCCATATCTCCCCCACTGTATTATCCACATCTCCCCCATACATCACAGTCTACTCAGCCGCCCCCCCACCCTTATGTCCTCAGCCCACCACATCACAGCCCTCAACAACTCCACTTTAATGTTCTCAGCGAGTCAGCACACACTTTCCTCCTTTTCAGCTTTTCAGACCGAAGATCGGAGGGAGGCACGGCATGTCTCGGATGGAGGGCGTGTGTTTCAAGATGGTGATTGGTTGCTAAGACTGCCCTTCATCCTAGCAGCCAATCACCTGCTTGTTAACCTCCGGCAGCTCCGCCCTATTCCAGAACTGTCCCACTTACCTCTGTCAGCTCTGTGTGAGGATTACAGAGACGGCAGGGGGAAGAAAGGCTGCTAAATGGCAGTACCGCGGCGGGCCGCATAGGAGAGTGAGGCATTCCGTAATTGGCCCGCGGTCCGTCATTTAGTGATGCCCGGCATAGATTGTCAGAGGGTACAGCATGGTGTATTCCTTTGGAAGTTACTTTTGAAACTTGGAGGTGGGAGAAACTCATCACTGCATTTAGAACCAGACTCCAGGCTACAAAGACTTTAGACATAGCTCAGTTATGGTTTCAGAAGTCTATTATAGTCAACCAGCAGGGTATACAAAAAGCAGTTTCAGTCCAAAAGAAGCGCATTATGTATACCTGGCCAGAGGGGATTGCCGAACCTAGTGATCCAATAAGAGAAACGGAGGAAGCCCTCTCTGGGCTAACCCTGTTAAGACAAGCATAATCAGCTGGATCTGTAACTGCTGTTGTCTCTCCTGAATTTCCCACCATTCCTGCTGTCGCTGACTCTTCTCTCTGTCTCTCTCCCACTCCAGTTTCTCTATCCTGCAGCTCAAACCCTCTCCCTGTCTCTCTCCCTCAGCCAACTTCTATAACCACTGAAGCCTCTGCTCTCCAGCCTAAAACTAACTATGATCTGTTTTCCACTGCAGATTTAAACATGTTGTGTGAATCTAGAAGAATCCCTATTAGGGACAGGAAAAGAGGAGACTGTATAAAGGCATGTCTCGGATGGAGGGCGGGTGTTGCAAGATGGTGATTGGTTGCTAAGACCGCCCTTCATCCTAGCAGCCAATCACCTGCTTGTTAACCTCCGGCAGCTCCGCTCTATCCCAGAACTGTCCCACCTACCTCTGTCGGCTCTGTGAGAGGATTACAGAGACGGCAGGGGGAAGAAAGGCTGCTAAATGGCAGAACCGCGGTGGGCCGCATAGGAGAGTGAGGCATTCCGTAATTGGCCCGCGGTCCGTCATTTAGTGATGCCCGGCATAGATTGTCAGAGGGTACAACATGGTGTATTCCTTTGGAAGGTACTTTTGAAACCTGGAGGTGGGAGAAACTCATCACTGCGTTTAGAACCAGACTCCAGGCTACAAAGACTTTAGACATAGCTCAGTTATGGTTTCAGAAGTCTATTATAGTGAACCAGCAAAGGCAGTTTCAGTCCAGAATTAGCACATTATGTATACCTGGCCAGAAGGGATTGCCGAACCTAGTGATCCAATAAGGGAAGCGGAGGAAGCCCTCTCTGGGCTAACCCTGTTAAGACAAGCAGGATCAGCTGGATCTGTAACTGCTGTTGTCTCTCCTTAATTTCCCACCATTCCTGCTGTCGCTGACTCTTCTCTCTGTCTCTCTCCCACTCCAGTTTCTCTATCCTGCAGCTCAAACCATCTCCCTGTCTCTCTCCCTCAGCCAACTTCTATAACCACTGAAGCCTCTGCTCTCCAGCCTAAAGCTAACTACGATCTGTTTTCCACTGCAGATTTATACATGTTGTGTGAATCTAGAAGAATCCCTATTAGGGACAGGAAAAGAGGAGACTGTATAAAGGCTCTGAAAGAGTATGATTTAGCCGTTCCTACTCTATATCCTTCTCTGGGGGATTATTTATCAGAACCCACTGTAGGTGAAACCGTATATGTTAGTTCACTATCAAAACCACCCCCCCCCCCCCAATATACACCCGCTCTCCACCCTGGGGATTATCCAGTCTGGTTACAACAATTTGAGGGTGCCCCCAATGCAGACGGAGAAAGGACCCCAGGGGAGAGGGTAGTATGGCATGTCTCTTTTACCTCCTCAGAGATCAGGAACATTCTAACTGAACTGCCAGAATATAGGATGAATCCGCAGGGATTCGCAAGAATGTTTGGTCAGAACCAATTTAGTTACGGAATGAGCGGAACGGACTGTGCCAAAATTCTAAGGGCTAAAATAGGAGATGAAATGGCGGAGGCTGTAATGTCTCATTGTAGCATCACCACATATGAGCAGATGACATCTGGTGGTAAAGAATTTTGTAAGGCCCTTTTGGAAAGCTTCCGGAACTGTATGGTGTAACCTCTACCATGGATGTAATGAAATTAAGCCATAATCCTGGAGAGAAATGTGTTTGTTTCTGGCGTCGCCTAAAACAAACCGCAATAGATGCAGATCTGGAGGTTGGTCCCGATGTGCCACCCGAGGGACAAAAGCTTACCACCATTCACCTCATGTTAAGAGCTAAATTTCTAGAGGGAATCCATTCAAAAGTTCAGAACAGGTTATTATTGGCCAGGCCCGAATTTAATGAGATGACCATTCCTGCCATTCTATCCACTCTCTCTGCTATAGAGAGGGATGTGGACAGGAAAAAGCAGGAGAAGATATCTAAAATCCTCATAGCACAAACTCCCTACACTGGACCCCAACATAAAAACAAACAGGTCAACACATCGCAAGAGACCTTTTGTTTGTTTTAATTGTGGGAAGGAAGGCCATGTACAAAGATTTTGTGATAATGAACCAGCTAGACCTCGGGGTAAGTGGCAGTTCATCTCAGAGGATCAAACAACTGAAGTTTTAGCAATAGCAGAAAACGACTATGACTCGTCATAGGTTGTTGGCAAACTGGTATCTGCCCATATCAATCTGTATATTAAAGAACTTAAATATCCTCTACAATGCCTCATCGATACCGGCGATGCCAGCACAGTTTTAAGAGCTAAAGATGCTAAAGGCAAAATTCCCTTTTCGGGAGAAACCACCCCAAATATAGGTCTCACAGGTCAGACAGTGTCCTTACAAACAACAAAACCTCTCCATTGTAGGTTGGGGCAACACACAGAGGCCATAAAGTCTGTGCTATTATCAGATGATGTTCCTATCAATCTATTGGGGGCTAATATTTAGTCGGAAATACAGGCAGTTATTGAGTATACTCCAACAGGTATTGTGGTTAGTAGTGCACTGTCGGATGAGCACCTATGTGCAATGGTGGCTCTACCATACATGACAGAGCCTGGTTGTTTTCTGGGGTTGGATGTGCTGGTGGAGGTTGATCCCAAACTTTGGGAGATTAACAAGTATGACGTGGGTCTTTTGCCAGTTCCGCCAACCACAGTAAACATCAGACCAGGAAGCGTTCTGCCCCAATTACCACAATACCCTTTGAGTGTAGCTCAGGTGGATAGTCTTTAAATCCAAATTGACCGGTACCTGCTAATAAAAAAGTTCTTACACCAACCAAGTCCCCCTGTAACACTCCTTTGTTTTCAGTGGCTTAAAAGTCTGTCAAAGGTCAGGAAGCAACTTTCCGTTTAGTACATGATTTAAGGGCTATCAATAAAATCATTATCAGCGATGCCCCTTTGGTACCCAACCCACACACCTTGTTGGCCTCTATACCACCTAACGCAATTTTCTTCAGTGTCATTGATCTGACTAACACATTTTTTTTTGTACCACTGGACCCCCAGTGCCAGTACCTTTTTGCTTTTTCATTCCAGGGTCGACAACTTACTTGGACGTGTCTCATTCAAGGGTCTGTGACTAGTCCTTCGGAGTACAGTTGCAAACTTAAAATAGTGTTGGATCAGTGGACCCCAACGAATCCAACAAGAGGTGGTGCTGTTACGGTATGTTAATGACTTGTTGCTTTGTTGCCCCGCAACGGATGTCTGCAGGGTCAGATTCCCCACAAGGCCACCGAGCCCAGGCCTCGGGGCGGCAGTGGTGCAGAGGCGGCGCCGCTTCTGCGGCGACTTCTCTGCTTTTTCTGGAAACTCCCGCCCGATAGCCAGCCCGTTTTGTCGGCACCGCTGCTTATTTCACGGGGACCGATCGGGCTTGTGTATTCCCACTTCCTGGTTACTGGAACGCACCATAGGGCGGATGTGATGTCATCAGCCGGAAATGATGAGCGCGTTGCCGCCCATGTCTTGCATCATTTCCGGCTGATGACATCATGTCCGCCTTATCGTGCGTTCCACCGCTACCAGGAAGTGGAAGTAAACAAGCCTGATCGGTCCCCGTGAAAAAAGCAGCGGTGCCGGCTAAACGGGCTTGCTAGCGGGCGGGAGTTTGCCGCCCCCCTGAATGTGCCCCTGAATGTCTTCTGTCCGCAGAGTCCCTTCCTCGTCCAGACACAACAGCCCACAGACAGTGGGCATCAGGGCTGCTGTTAGAAATCATGGGGCTCCGTACATCCTACCTGACGGGGCCCCCTTCAACCCGGTGGCAGGCGAAGTGGCAAGTGACACCCTGCATCTGCTGACAAGTGACGTGGCAAGTGACACCCTGCATCTGCTGACAAGTGACGTGGCAAGTGACACCCTGCATCCGCTGACAAGTGACGTGGCAAGTGACACCCTGCATCCGCTGACAAGTGACGTGGCAAGTGACACCCTGCATCCGCTGACAAGTGACGCGGCAAGTGACACCCTGCATCTGCTGACAAGTGACGTGGCAAGTGACACCCTGCATATGCTGACAAGTGACGTGGCAAGTGACACCCTGCATCTGCTGACAAGTGATGTGGCAAGTGACACCCTGCATCTGCTGACAAGTGACGTGGCAAGTGACACCCTGCATCTGCTGACAAGTGATGTGGCAAGTGACACCCTGCATCCGCTGACAAGTGACGTGGCAAGTGACACCCTGCATCTGCTGACAAGTGACATGGCAAGTGACAATCTGCAACATGTGGCAAGTGACAATCCGCATCTGAAGGCAGGTGAAGTTGGCAAGTGACATGCTCAGGCTCCGACTGATTCTGCTTATGGTGAGTTGAACTATTTTATTTTATATAACAATGTAATAATAGAAATATTGCACTTCAATAATTTTTTTTGCGATACGGCACTGCGTTGATTTAACTGACCATTGCGCAAATGTGATCTATTGTAGCAGTCATCGATAAAGGACGAGAATGGTGGGTGTGTGTGTGTGGGGGGGGCGGCATTGAAGGACCCGGCCTTGGGTGGCAAAGGGAGTAAACTCACGGTTTTATTGGGAATAGTTTGCTGCACTTCCTGTTTCTGGCCGCGGCCTGCGCGCGTCATCCCCCGTCCGCTATGCCTCCTGGAAGATGTTTTTTATCAATCCCCAAAGGCAAAAGGGGCCGCTGGGCCGTAGTATCGTGTTATTTCCAAACCAGAAATGACGCGATACAAGGCGGCGCTGGCCGGCGCCTTTTTAAATAAGGGCAACGTCGCTTTTGTTGCCAGTGTTAACCTAGCGTCCATAGCAGCGGCATCGTCGGCAGAGTACAAGCACCTTTATAGTGGAAGATACAGCAAACAGCTACTTCTCAGCGGTAAGTGGGGGAGATGTGCTGGGTGAGATTTGCTGGGTGAGATGTGCAGAGGGGAGATGTGCATAGGGGAGATGTGCATAGGGGAGATGTGCAGAGGGGAGATGTGCTGGGGTAGATGTGCATAGGGGAGATGTGCATAGGGGAGATGTGCAGAGGGGAGATGTGCAGAGGGGAGATGTGCAGAGGGGAGATGTGCTGGGGGAGATGTGCTGGGGGAGATGTGCAGAGGGGAGATGTGCAAAGGGGAGATGTGCTGGGGGGAGATGTGCTGGGGGGGAGATGTGCTGGGGGAGATGTGCTGGGGGGAGATGTGCTGGGGGAGATGTGCTGGGGGGAGTAGTACTGGGGGGAGATGTGCTGGGGGGAGTAGTACTGGGGGGAGATGTGCTGGGGGAGATGTGCTGGGGAAGATGTGCAGAGGAAAGATGTGCTGGGGGGAGATGTGCTGGGGGGAGATGTGCTGGGGGGAGATGTGCTGTGCAGAGGGGAGATGTGCTGTGCAGAGGGGAGATGTGTGGTGCAGAGGGGCAGCTTGAGGTAGCTTGTTGTGCTGCTGGCTGAGTGATGGGGGCAGGTAGATTTTATCTCTCTATACCCCTCTCCCCCGTCACCCTCATCTGCTCTCCCTTTTCAACTTGCCCACTACCCCTTATGATAGAATGATAATATAAATTCAGTTGTTTTATTTTTTAAATAGAAGCTGTAGGACTGTAGAAATTCATCTTTACTTGGTCTACGCCATTTACAGGTAAGCAATAAACAAAATAATGCAATTGTAATTTATTCACAAATGTATATATATTTTTTTAATTTATAATTTTATTTTTGTTTTATTGTTTTAGTCCTCTAGGTTGAAGATCCAAGTGGTTTTGCAAATTTCATAAACTAAAAATTATGAAATAAATATTCTGAAAAAGGTTCATTATTCTAAGCTAAATAATATTTTAATCTCTCTCTCTCTCTCTCTCTCTCTCTCTCTCTCTCTCTCTCTCTCTCTCTCTCTCTCTCTCTCTCTCTCTCTCTCTCTCTCTCAATTTTTATTGTAATTATAAAAAGGCTTTTACAAATATTGACCAAAATGAGGAGTGGTGAGTGTGCGAGCGTCTGTGTGAGCTCCTCCACCCTCCACCCGATCGATCAAACACTGGAGTATGCTTCCATGAGGCCCGCCTACTCCCACCCGTACTAACCTTCTAGCCCTCTGTGTGTGGCCCTGGATTCCCGGAGAGCCTTCCGAGGTCAGCCCGAGCCTGGGCTGCCTGGCGCAGCATCGCCGTAGCAGAGACAGCCGAGCCCGAGAGCCAAGCCGGGGTGACGTCACGCGCTGTCTCCTGCTCGCCGCCCGTGTTGAAGGGAGGAGAGCGGCGGGAGATTCAAACGGATAGACCGGCTTTCTGAAACAGCTGGTGCGGCTGGTACGGCCGAGAGAAGAACAGGACACCGGAGGAGGGGAGAAAAGCCCTAAGGAGACTAGGGGGCTTTCTGGATGTCTTTGGAAAACCTCTGCCTTTGAAGACCCCCCCAAAATCTACAGAGAAGGTGAAGGTGAGAGGATAATATAATAGGAGCGGTGCATAGGTACTTGTTTATTTTACAACACAAGTGAAAGACTGTTTCTTTGGGCGCTATGCATACATATCTGAACTCTCCTTAATGGTAAATTGAGGACTGCTATTTTGCAAGGAAAAATATAAGCTGTGTGCCAGGCTAGGCATCTGTGCTGGTTTATCCCTTTTTTTTTTGGCGGCAAGCAGAGGAGCGTCACCTGTCTCCCTTTTTCCTTTATTATTCCTTTATAAACTCAGCATCTTTCTAAAGGAAACCTCACTATAGAACATTAATCGTGAGCTGTTTATATATCCCCGGTTCTTTGAGGACTATCCTTATTGCCAAAAAAAAAAAAAAAAAAAATTATATATGTCATGCTGTGCAGCTCTGCCGGGCAACACCGTTAGTGGATAAGGACTGTTTCCCCCCCCCCTTTTTTTTTTTTTTTTTTTTTTTAAGCACTACAGGGGGGTGCACATATGCTGAGCTCTTCTCCTAAAACTGCAAAATTGAAGACTGTTGTTTTGCCCAGAATACAAACCGTGCTGTGCGATATACATGTGCTGTGCTCTTTTTTCCTAAATGACAATCTGAGGACCATCTTACCGCCAAAAACACGGGCTGTGTGTGATAAGTATATGCTATTAGCATTAGCTATTAGCTTTCTTTTAAAGGCAAGCTCAGGACGGCTTTTATATATAAATGCAATTTAAAAAGATCCCTACCTGCAAAATCGCAGACGGTGCAAATCTTTGCTAAATCTTTGCTAAATAGCTGGGCGGGCCCCTATTTCAACTACTCTGCAAAATACAAGTGTAAGGTGACAATATGTCAGCCAGGAGAAGAATAGATGAGCAGACCAACCAGGAAAACGTTGGGACACAATCACTAAGATCAGCTAAAGATAAGGACAAGGAAAAAGGGGTCCAATCTACAATAGCAAATGGGGCATCAGCTGCAGCAAAGCTGGAAAAATACGCTCACAATACAGATCACACCCCCACTAAAGGAGGACAGCAAGCCCAAGTTAAAATGCCAACCGATAGAAAGAGCCAAGGACAATCAAGTAACCTAGTAGCAGCCCCAAGTGGGGTAAAGAATTCAACCAACAAAAATCTGGGAGCCCCTGGAAAATTAGAACTGGCGTCGGTTCAAGTATCAACAGAAGAAGGGGGGCCGACATTAAAGGACGTATTGGTGGCAGTTAATATATGCAAACAGTCCCTAGGGGAATTATGTAGCCAAATGAAAGATATTAAAGATGAATTGTCCCTGATGCGCCAGGAGCTTGAAAAGACGGCTGACAGAATAACAGCAACTGAAGGGAGAATTAGCCAAATCGAGGATGACATGTATCCATTAAATCAAGAGGTTAAAAGTCTAAAAGAGCAGTCGGATAAATTTGCAGGAAAACTGGATGAATTAGAAAACAGACTCCGAAGGGATAATGTGAGGCTGGTAGGCTTACCAGAAAAGAGCGAAGGATCTGATCCGATCGTATTCATGGAAAAATGGCTCATTGAAGTATTTGGAAGAGAGACATTCTCACAACAATTTTCGGTTGAAAGGGCGCATAGAGTCCCGTCCAGACCTCCACCCCAAGGAGGGCACCCTAGATCTATGTTAATGAAATTTTTGAATTTCAAAGATAAAGTGACGCTTCTCCGCAGGGCTAGAGAGATGGGGAACATTTTTTTTAATGGAGTTAAAGTTTCACTATACCCTGATTTTTCACCCGATTTGCAGAGGCGTAGAGCAGGTTTTATAGATGTTAAACGTAGACTCCAGAAATTTGATGTCATTTATGCATTATTGTACCCAGCCCGGCTACGTGTGGTAGCTCTGGGAGAGACCTTTTTTTTTGACTCCCCTGCAAGTGTGACAACATGGCTGGAGGATAGAAAAGACCAACTAATAATCAAAACGAGGGGATAACAAGGTTAAGGGAAAGGGAATAAACATAGAGGGATGGGAAGGGATGTGTTCTTAGAGATGTGTGTTTCAGAGAAACTTAATGTGTATATATATATATGGAGTGGAGGGTGATGAGAGTCACATAGCACGAAAGGGAGGATATGACTGATTGGGGTAAGGATAAAAATATAGTTTTTGATGTGTGTAGGGTAGGGGAGGGAGGAGGGCGGAGGGTGGGAGTGGGTTTGTATACAAGAGAGGGGGAGGGAGAGGGGAGGGTAGTAGGTACGGGAGGAGAGCGGAGGGTGGGAGTGGGTTTATATATAAGAGAGGGGGAGGGGGAGGGGAGGGGGAAAGGTATGGGATGTTTGGTAAGGGTCACAAAAAAAGCCTCTGGGGATAACCTAGAATGGTACATGGGGGGAGGGGGAGGTGGGGTCATCGATGTAAAAATTGGAAAAAACATGTAACACATATGAAAGTAAGCGGCAAGCAAAAAACACTTATAGATAAATATTTAGAAGAAAGTTTCACATTCTCTCACTTAGATAGACATATCAAGATACGATGCAAAATTTGGTAAAAAAAAAAAAAACACTGATAAACAAATATATAGAAGAAAGATTCACATTTTATCACATAGTGGGAAATATTAAGATAGGCAAAGGATTTTCTATTTACCTTTCTTTTTCACAAGGGTTTTTCCCTCTTGTTAAAAGTTTCTCTTCCCTTTTTCGTTTTTTTTCCCTCTTTGTTACCTTTTTTTTTTTTTTTTTTTTATTTTTTTTTTTCTCCCTTTCCCCTTCTCTCCCTTTTCCCCCTCTCTCCTTGGTGTTCTGTGCTAGGCATCAATAGGGATTCCATCTTCTATTTCTTTCTTTTTTTGATAGCCTATGCAGACTAGGGTAATTAATATCGGTTCCTGGAATGTACGGGGGTTGGGTACACCGGCTAAGAGAGCAGCTGTGGTAGAGA
The DNA here is from genome assembly GCA_028564925.1 of Lithobates sylvaticus. Lineage (NCBI taxonomy): Eukaryota > Metazoa > Chordata > Amphibia > Anura > Ranidae > Lithobates > Lithobates sylvaticus. Next base: position 183,316,633 of record CM053038.1, read on the forward strand.
CCCTGGAAAGGAGTGACGTAGGATTGATCTGCCTACAGGAGACACATTTAACCCAAGATACTAAATTACTAAATCAGAGTAAAAAATATCAACATCAGTACCACTCGGTACACACCTCCTACTCAAGGGGAGTGGCGGTGATGGTAAGAAAAGAGGTGGGCTTCACCTGTCGGCAGACCAGTATAGATAGGGAAGGACGGTATATTTTCCTGCATTGTGTAATAGAAAATCGAGAATATGTTCTCGCCAATATTTACATCCCCCCTCCGTTTAAGCTTGATGTGATGTATAGCCTAATGGAATTTTTATCAGACAAAGCTGGGATACCAGTCATAGCAGTAGGGGACTTTAATGAGGTTATTAATAAAAAATTAGACAGGTTTCCCTTAGGTACACAGAGGCAGAAGGTAGATGAGAGCCGATTACACCAGTTCTTACAAGAAGTGGGGCTGTTTGACATGTGGAGAGTGAGAAACCCGGGGGTGCTGCAATTCTCGTGTTTCTCAAGTTCCTATTCTACTCTTTCACGGATCGATTTAGCCTTGGGAAACGGAGAAGCATGCCAAACAGTAAAGCCCCATACACACGGTCGGACTTTTTCATCAATTTGGTCCGATCGGACAAGGTTGTTGAAAAATCAGACCGTGTGTATGCACCATCGGACAGTGTTCGTCGGTTTGTCCGTCGGACAAAGTCTTATCTCCTGCTGGAAAGATTTGCCGTCAACCCGGTCCGATCACACCAAATCCGATCGTGTGTACGGTTGTCCGACCGGACAAAGTGCTACGCATGCTCAGATCACATTACAAGACCAAAGCTATTGGCTACTAGCCTCTACGTAGTCCCGTCGTAGGCAACAAACGTCACCACGTTCAGAATGATCGGATTTTCCGACAACTTTGTCCGACCGTGTGTACGCAAAACCAACATCGGACAAAGTATGACGGACATGGTCCGACGGACCTGGTCCGCGGATTGTCCGACCGTGTGTATGGGGCTTAAGGGATATTGAATATCAGCCTAGGGGGGTATCGGACCATGCCTTGTTGATTGTCTCAATAAATTTAGAAGGGAAAAGACCTCCCAGAACATGGAAAATGAATCCAGTCTGGTTCGAAATAATAGGGGATCCAAATGAGGTGCTGTTAAAACTGGAAGAATTTATAGAGCTTAACAAAGAGACAGTGACAAGAGGAGTAATGTGGGATGCACTGAAGGCCTATCTGCGAGGTATCCTTATTCAATTAGTCTCAAAAATTAAAAAATCCTCAAGAGAATGGGAAAAAAATAGTAAGATAGAGTTGATGAAAGCAGAAAGAGAATACGTTGAAGACCCCACCCCAGAAAGACAAAGTAGATGGCTAATTAAACAACAGGAATACAAAGAAGTAATTATTAGGAAATCAGAGAATAAAAGAATGTTTCAGAAACAGGTGGCTTATGGGGAAGGGGAAAAGGTCGGAAAGATGTTGGCACAGTTAGTGAGAGCTAATTCCCCTCCCTCCACCGTCCCAGCGATTAGGACGGAGAAAGGAGAAATCTCATTAAAGACGTCAGTAATTACAGAGACTTTTAGAATATACTATGATAAATTATATAAATCGCGGGGGACGATGGAGGAAGGGGAAGCGGACACATTTTTTAGTAACGCTGAAATTACGGCCCTCACTAAAGAAGAAAGGGAGGCAATGGAGGCACCGTTAACGCTGGAGGAAATCCAGCTGGCGGTAAAAGAAATGGCCAATCAGAAATCACCAGGACCAGATGGTCTCCCCGCGGAAACCTATAAGCAATATGGGAAAATCCTACTGCCAGAACTTCTTAAGGTATTAAACTGGGCAAAGGAGGAGGGGAAGTTGCCAACGTCTATGACAGAGGCAACGATAATAGTTCTGCATAAAGAGGGGAAGGACCCATTAGAGACCAAGTCTTATAGACCGATTTCCCTACTCTGCTCGGATGCTAAAATATTAGCTAAAGCAATGGCAATTAGATTAAACAAAATTATCTCTAGATTAATACATCCTGACCAAACAGGGTTTATACCCTGTAGGTCTACTAGTATGAACATTAGGAGACTATACCTTAATTTACAGATACCAATAGAGAACATGGGCACAAGGGCAGTCATGGCGTTAGATGTGGTTAAAGCTTTCGATAGCTTAGAGTGGGGATATTTATGGCGAGTCTTAAAGGAATTTGGATTTGGCCCCTCGTTTATTAAATGGATTAAAACCCTGTATAAGGGTCCCAGTGCTAAAATTAGGGTTAATGGCGAGTATTCCGAGGGGATTCAATTGGAGAGAGGGACAAGGCAGGGCTGCCCATTGTCCCCCCTGCTCTTCGCGCTTGCAATGGAACCCTTAGCAAGTGTAATTAGATCAAACACAAATATGCAGGGGTTCCGAAGAGCAGGGGGTGAAGAGAGAATCGCACTGTATGCGGACGATGTCCTTCTCTTCCTGGGGGATACGGGGCAATCCCTCAGGCAGGTGATGAAAATCCTCACGGACTTTGGTAAAATCTCAGGACTCACCATAAACTGGGAAAAATCTGCATTATTGCCTATAGATCCTCTAGGGAACCAGAACGTACAGGATATTTCACAGCTAGAGGTAGTTGAACAAATGAAATATTTAGGCATATATATAACAAGGAACCCTAACAATTACATAAATGATAATATAGTACCACTTTTAGCTAGGTTTAAAAGTAAAATTGCAATCTGGAGACGTCTCCCATTGTCGATTGCAGGGAGGTGTAACCTAATCAAAATGGTATGGCAACCACAGCTTCTGTACCTGCTGCATAACTGCCCAATATGGATAGATAAAAAATGGTTCAGAAAGATAGACACGTTGTTTAGGGAACTTATATGGAAGGGAGGTCAACCTAGGATTGGGTTACAAACACTACAACTAGCAACAAGAAAGGGAGGAATGGCAGTACCGCATCCACGGAGCTACTTCCTAGCAGCCCAACTGCAACATCTAGGAACTATGACAGGAGGAAGCAACAAGGAATTAATGATTGCAGGAACCCCGCACAAATCAATAGTAGAAACCCTCGAGGCAAACTCCTTTCTTTACAGAATCCCCACGGTGAGACTGGCCTTAAAAGTGTGGAAGGCAGTAAAAGTAGTAAAAGGGTTAGAGGGTATGACAAAATACACCCCCCTCTGGAATAATAAAAACTTACAGGAAGTAGAAAAGATAGGGAAAATTAGAGAGTGGGAAATAAAAGGGATAGATAAGTTGGCACAGATGTACGAGGGCAAGGTATTGAAGACATTTACAGCACTGCGAGTGGAATATGATATACCCAAACATTCCTTCTATAAATATCTACAAATTAGACACGCTTTAAATAGTCAATTTAAGAGTCAAGATCCAATTTGGAACAACTCTCCAGTGTATCAAAGAATAGGCTCCCAAAACAAGAATAGAGGATTTATAGCAGAAATTTATTCACACATATGCGAAGGTAGCATAGAAAATCCAGAACAGCTTAAGTGTAGGGGGAAATGGGAGAAAGAATTTGGAACGTTCTCAGATGAACAGTGGCTGAGGATATTGGAGAAAGGACACGTGGTATCGGTCTCGCCTGCTCAGAAGGTCTCATATTTAATGCTGCTACACAGGACATACTATACACCTAAGAGACTATATGAGTTTGGATTGAGAACAGATGCCAGGTGCCCTAGGTGCCAGGATACTGGGGATTTAGCACATATGGTATGGAAGTGCCCAAAACTGCACCGTTACTGGACTGAGATCCTTAACACCCTGAACACCGTATTAGAAGTTAGACTGGAAATGAACCCCAGACTGTGTATACTGGGATTGGATGAGGGGATAAATGGTGGTCCCTCTGTAATCAACGCTGTGATGAGAGGTCTGTTCCAGGCGAGAAAATTAATAGCGCAGAGGTGGCAGGCTGAGAAACCCCCAACGGTAGGAGAATGGAAAAGGTTAACAACAGAAACCGTATGGAAAGAAAGAACAGTGTATATAAGGAGAGGAAATCTGAGAGAGTTTGAAGCTATGTGGAGACCATGGTTGGATAAATTGGAAAATCCACTATGAGGTGAGGGGGGAGAGAGGGAGAAGGAATAAGTCGGGCGTCAAGAGGGAAGGCTGGGAAGGATAAAAGGGACTAAAGGCTGAAGGGTACTCCTTGCAAAGGGTGAGAAGTGGAATTTTTCTCTTTTTTTTCTTTTTAAATGTATGTACTATGTGTACTATGTAAGTAAAGAATGTATTTTGTATAATAATGAAGAAAATAAATAAAGATTATATAATTTAAAAAAACAAATATTGTTAAATTTATTAAATATACAAATAAAAATAAATTATATATTCTCATATATTTTTTTGTGTCTTTTTAATTTTTTTAAGATACGGTTATAGATCACCTTATATATAAGGTTTGTATCTCTCACGTTACACTAAGAATATATACATTTATTATTTCTCTATCACAGGAGATATCAAACAAAAATCTCTCTCTCTGTAATGTCAGTGGAGCTATATTTTTTGGTGGAAATTCATTAGTCTTTGTTGTGCACCTGGGCACACTTTTTATTACAGATGTGTGGTGACAACTAGTGAACAATTAAGATTTATTTAAAAAAAATTTAAATAAAATTGTGTGTGTGTGTTTTTGACAGATGCGCTCTCCACTTTATTTATAAAAATACTGAAAAAAGTTTTATTTAAAAATGTTAATGTTTTATTTCCCCAATTACACTGACATATTATGCATCTTTATCAAGAAAGAGTATATTTTTTGACACATACGCTCATCGATGTCCTAATCATTCTCCATTACCGGATTCATTTTTTTTTTTTTTAATCCACCCACCTTCTTACACCACTTCCAGGGGCATTAAAGATCACTGGCTACCAGCACTGTTGACGCATATCTTCTCTTTCCGTATAACTTTTTGAAGCTTGCAGCTTCATTTACAGATATTCTATTTTGTTATTTATTTTTTCTAGATTAAAACACACGATTGATGGTCAGGTAAGTGTCAGATATAAAATCCAGTCACTACAGTAATATAGTCTTTATAGCTGTAGACAATACAGCTTTGCTTTTATATAATTGTCCAAATTTTTATTGAGTTTAAATAAATTTTTTAATTTTTTTATACTTATTTTAATATTTATTGAGTAGCATCAAGAAGAAATCGTTTTGAAGACAAAGACCTGCATTGGTGTTCATTTACAGTTGGTAAATATCTCTATTATTAAAACCATTGATAGAACATTCTAACATTGACATTTTTGGTGCTTTTATTGCTATTTAAAATTGGGTCAATAACAATACTAACCTAATCGTATTAGATTATGTTTTTACAATTTTCTTTTTTATCATGCATTTAATATAGTTGTAAATATGGATAGTGTGTTAATTATTACTGTATTTTTATAATATGTGACTCTTATTTTTTTGATAAGCCTAACTGCTTTATCAAAAATGATGGTTATGGCACTGGTTGTAGACAAACCCCACCAAATATTAAATTATATTAATTTCCCAAAAATCTGGATCAAATCCAACAGTGGTTAAGAAATGCTGGAATGCACAGCCCAATGGTTGAACATTTTATACATTTGATACTGGAAGACAAAAGAGGAGACCGATTCTAAATATGTTCTGAGCATTTCAAACCAAACTGCTTTATTCTTAAAGGCTTAAAAAAAAAAATCTGATGCCTATTGCTGTGCCAACCATTTTTCCACCAACAACTGAAATCCAAGTGTCGGAGGTTGCGTGGAAAAAAATACTTTCCAAAAAGGCTAGATTAGAGCTCTTGAGTGGTGAAGCATCAACGTCCTCATCAGTCAAGGCTGGTGAGGGTAGATGAGGTTGCCATCACTCCATGGATCCCACCAAAACACAATGTGACGCGAGTACGCAAATAGACATCTTTGATTTTCCATTATTGGAATGCGAAGATAGTTATTTTAAAGTTGCAAGTGAACGTAGCATACAGCTTGATCATTCATATTCCCAGGAAGATCTAACACCACAACATGAGTCCACTCCTCGCAGTATACAATCAGGATCAAGTTTCAGGAGAACTATTCAGTCTCCTGAGGAAAGTGAATGTTTTTTTAAGACCTTCTCCTTTGCCAAACCTTATAAATGCACCAATTCATGTCCATGGTGAAAAACATTCAACAATAGATTCTCCATGTGAAAGTGTGCTAACAGGAAGAAAACGCAAACACCGATATGAGGATGATTAAAATTATCAGCCCTCTGACTGTGAAACTCCTGATAAATATGAAACTAGTTTGGAGGACAATGATATAGAATAAATCGAAGAACCAACATGGGAACATCCTTTACAAATTATAAAAGAAAAAAAGTATATCGTGTTTGAAAGCTGCCTCGATACATTATTATTTAAAATGAGGTGTCCGGAAAAAGAATGCTGTTCCATAATTAAGAATTTAGACAAGCAATTGGTTGGAAGCATGGTAGTGGTGTTTTTCACAGGCGGAGGAAAACATTGCTGTAAGCTGTGGCAAAGCCAACTGAAGATTAAACATATTGCTGCTGGAAACATTTTAATTGCAGGATCGATAGTTCTCTCTGGATCTAGTTTTACTAAATTCAAAGAGTTATGTGATTTAACGGGAATTGCAATGTTTTTTAAAATCCTCTTTCCACTTGTCACAGCAATGCTTTATTTTCCCAGCAATCGACCTACACTGGAGAAAAGAACAGCAACAGGTCACCAATAGGGATGAGCCGAACACCCCCGGGTTCGGTTCGCACCAGAACCTTCGAACCGACCGAAAGTTCGCGCGAATTTTCGAACCCTATACGTTATAATGGACGCGAATGTTCGAAATCAAAAGTGCTAATTACAACGGCCAATATGCATGTTAATGTCATAAAACAGGTTTGGGGACCCGGGTCCTGCCCCAGGGGACATATATCAATGCAAAAAGAACTTTTAAAAACTAACGTTTTTTCGGGAGCAGTCATTTTAATGATGCATAAAGTGAACAAAAAAAAAGTGAAATTTTCCTTTAAATATGGTACCTGGGGGGTGTCCAAAGTATGCCTGTGAAGTGGCATGTGTTTCCCGTGTTTAGAACTGTCCTTGCACAAAATGACATTTGTAAAGGAAAAAAAGAAGCCATTTAAAACCACTTGCGGCTTTAGGTTTGTTCTTAAGTAGAATCTGAACAGGTACATTATGAAGTGTAGCTCCATCCCAAAAAAATCTATTTTTATGCTTTTTGGAGAACATAGGGAGGGGTTATCACCCCTGTAACATTTGCTGTCTTTGCACATCTGTTCAGAACATGTCACCTCACTTTCCGTCCCAATGACAAATGTTTTTGGAAAAGTGGGGTTTTAATTGAAACAAGGATTGGTGATAAAGCATCAGTAGAGAGGAGATACCTTTTTCCCAAATTAAATCTAACATGATAGAATTTCCCTTCCTATGGGTAGATTTCCTCTCACTTCCTGTTTTCTATTTCCGTTTGCAAGTAGGATTCGTTTGTAAGTTGGATGTTTGAAAGTAGGGGCCTGCCGTATATACTCTGCAGAAATTTGCCCTATTAGATGTTGGTGTAGCCACAAGACTGGTGGGCACAGGAATGGGCCCTGCTGTGAGTTATTAGATCAAGATTTGTAATTGCAAGCACCTGATGAACAGGGCAGAAAAATTGGGCCTTTGGCGGTGGTGGTGGACGGTGTTGCCACAAGACTGTAGGCCCTCATAGTTACTCTTGGTGGGCGCAGGAATGGGCCCTGCTGTGAGTTATTAGATCAAGATTTGTAATTGCAAGCACCTGATGAACAGGGCAGAAAAATTGGGCCTTTGGCGGTGGTGGTGGACGGTGTTGCCACAAGACTGTAGGCCCTCATAGTTACTCTTGGTGGGCGCAGGAATGGGCCCTGCTGTGAACTATTAGATCAAGATTTGTAATTACCCGCCCCTGTTAAACAGGGCTGAAAAATTGTGCCTTAGGCACTGGTGCTGGTGCCATAACACTGCAACCCCTCACAGAGACTGTACTTGGAGCACAGCAGTCACACGTGTTGCGAAGCATTTTTTAAAAAAATTGTAAGTACACGCCCCTGTTAAACAGGGGCTGAAAAATTGTGCCTTAGGCACTGGTGCTGGTGCCACAACACTGCAACTCGGCCCTCACAGATACTGTACTTGGAGCACAGCAGTCACACGTGTTGCGAAGCATTTTTTAAAAAAATTGTAAGTACACGCCCCTGTTAAACAGGGGCTGAAAAATTGTGCCTTAGGCACTGGTGCTGGTGCCACAACACTGCAACCCGTCCCTCACAGATACTGTACTTGGAGCACAGCAGTCACACGTGTTGCGAAGCATTTTTTTAAAAAATTGTAAGTACACGCCCCTGTTAAACAGGGGCTGAAAAATTGTGCCTTAGGCACTGGTGCTGGTGCCACAACACTGCAACCCGGCCCTCACAGATACTGTACTTGGAGCACAGCAGTCACACGTGTTGCGAAGCATTTTTTTAAAAAATTGTAAGTACCCGCCCCTGTTAAACAGGGGCTGAAAAATTGTGCCTTAGGCACTGGTGCTGGTGCCACAACACTGCAACCCGGCCCTCACAGATACTGTACTTGGAGCACAGCAGTCACACGTGTTGCGAAGCATTTTTTTAAAAAATTGTAAGTACACGCCCCTGTTAAACAGGGGCTGAAAAATTGTGCCTTAGGCACTGGTGTGGTGGCATGGATCATTGAGGAGGAGGAAGAGGATAGTCAGTGAACATAAGTGGACAGTCACTCAGCATCAGCATAGGCAGTCTTGAAGGGATGTGACATTAAAAATTATTCGGTTATATCCGCCTCAGGTGCCTGGTAGCTGGTGGTGATCCAAGACTGATTCATTTTGATGAATGTCAGTCGATCAACCGAGGCGGTGGACAGGCGCACCCTATGATCAGTCACAAATCCTCCAGCAGCACTGAATGTGCGTTCGGAAAGAACGCTGGAGGCAGGACAGGCCAGTAGCTCAATTGCATACTGTGCAAGCTCTGGCCAGTGATCCATCCTCAGGACCCAGTAAGCCAGAGGATTTTCGGTGGGAAAGGTGTCCAAGTCTGACCTTGCCCCAAGGTATTCCTGCACCATGTATATCAGACGCTGGCGATGGTTGCTGGAACCGATCATACCTTGGGGCTGCGGACTAAAAAATTGTCTGAACGCATCGGTCAGACGTCCACCTTCCCCACCGCTCCTTCTGCCACTGACCGAAGCCTCAGCAACTCGTCGCCCAGGACCAGGAGTTTGTAGCCTCCCAGTTTCTGGGAACGCGTTGCACAGACCTTTCTGCAAGGCCTCCCTGAGATGTCTCATCCTCTGCTCCCTCTGCGACGGCAAGATAAGGTCTGCAACCTTACCCTTGTACCGCGGATCAAGGAGAGTGGCCAGCCAGTAATGGTCCCTCTCCTTGATCCGAAGAACACGAGGATCCTTCCGCAGGCTTTGCAAGATCAGGGAGGCCATGCAGCGTAGGTTAGCTGAGGCATTCGGTCCGGAGTCTTCTGGGTCACTGAGGATGACATGATCGCCAGCCACCTCCTCCCAGCCACGTACAAGTCCACTGGTTTGTTGGGACTGTACATCATCCCTAAAAGACTGCTGCTGCTGATGCTGAGTGCCAGGCTCCACCTCCATGCTCACACAATCCTCCTCCTCCTCCTCCTCCTCCTCCTCCTCCTCCTCCTCATCCTCTTCCTGTGTGATGGGTGGGACAGAAGGAACACTGTCCGGATAAAGGGGGCCTTGAGAGGCAAGGAAGTCCTCCTCTTCCTGCCTCTGTTCTGCCTCAAGTGCCCTGTCCATTATCCCACGCAGCGTATGCTCCAACAGGTGGACAAGAGGGACAGTGTCACTGATGCATGCACTGTCACTGCTCACCATCCTCGTGGCCTCCTCAAATGGTGAGAGGACAGTGCATGCATCCCTGATCATGCTCCACTGACGTGGGGAAAAAAAACCAAGCTCCCCTGACCCTGTCCTGGTGCCGTAGTCGCAAAGGTACTCATTGATGGCCCTCTGCTGCGTGTGCAGTCGCTGCAGCATGGCCAACGTTGAGTTCCACCTGGTGGGCATGTCACATATTAGGCGGTTCTTGGGCAGGTTCAGCTCCTTTTGCAGCTCAGTCAGCCGAGCACTGGCATTATAAGATCGGCGGAAATGCACACAGACTTTCCTGGCCTGCCTCAGGACATCCTGTAAGCCTGGGAACCTGCCCAAGAACCGCTGCACCACCAGGTTGAGGACGTGAGCCATGCAGGGCACATGGGTGAGCTGCCCCTGTCGCAGGGCGGAGAGGAGGTTGGTGCCATTGTCAGAAACGACCATTCCTGGCTTAAGCTGACGTGGCGTCAACCACCTCTCGGCCTGCCCCTGCAGAGCTGCCAGAACCTCTGGCCCAGTGTGGCTCCTGTCCCCCAAACACACCAGCGCAAGCACGGCATGGCATCTTTTTGCCTGCGTACTTGCGTAGCCCCTTGTACGCCTACGGAGCACCGCTGGTTCCAAGGACAGAGCACTGGAGGAAGAAGAAGAGGAGGGGGTGGAGGAGAGAGGTGTGTCACAACCAGTAGCAGTAGTAGCGTTTTGGAGGCGTGGTGGCGGAACAACCTCCAACACTACTGCACCTTGTCCTGCATCCCTCCCAGCTGCCAATAGAGTGACCCAATGGGCCGTGAAAGAAAGGTACCGTCCCTGTCCATGCCTGCTGGACCATGAGTCAGCGGTAATATGCACCTTACCGCTGACCGCCCTGTCCAGCGAGGCATGGACATTGCCCTCCACATGCCGGTAGAGAGACGGAATCGCCTTCCGCGAGAAAAAGTGGCGTTTGGGAACCTGCCACTGAGGAACCGCACATTGAACAAACTCACGGAAGGGGGCCGAGTCTACCAACTGAAAAGGCAGCAGTTGAAGTGCTAGCAATTTAGCCAGGCTAGCATTCAACCGCTGGGCATGTGGATGGCTGGGAGTGTACTTCTTTCTACGGTCCAGCAGCTGGGGCAGGGAAATTTGCCTGCTGCAATCGGACGTCGGTGTACTGCAAGTACTTGGTTGTGACACACCTAATTCTACACCTTCAGTCCTCTCAGAGCAGCTTTCAGAGAGGACTGAAGGTGTAGTGGGGATGGAGATCCCAGCTGAGGAGGAGCAAGGAGAGGTCCGCTTAGTTCTTTGGTGTGGGTCTTTTATGTGTGCCTGCCAACGAGCTGCATGGCAGGTCGCCATATGTCTGGTCATGCTTGTGGTGCCCAAGCGGCTGATGTTTTGGCCACGCGAGATACGCTTGAGACAAATATTGCAAATAGCAGTGGTGCGATCTGATGCACTCGTCTCAAAAAAGGCCCACACCAAAGAACTTTTCTGATAACGTGCAGAGGCAGCGCCCTGCACAGGCGGAGCTCTGCGGTGTTGTACAGTTGCTGTGCTGGCCTCTACCTGGCCTCCAGGGGGCATCCTGCCTCGTTGGACATGTGACGCCGCATCCTCCTCCTCCTCGTCCTCCTCCTCATCCTCTCTCCCTTCAGGCACCCACGTGGAGTCAGTGACCTCATCATCCCCTCCCTCTTCACCACTAGAGCAAACCTGGCAGTAAGCTGCAGCTGGTGGAACAGTACTGCCAGATTCCTCAAGCTGGGTATCATCATCCGAGCCTTCGAATCGTTGGGCATCCTCCTGGAGCATGTACCCAACACTGTGCTCAAAGAGTTCGGGGGACTCCTCAGGAGGACATGGTGGGTCTAGGGAAGGGGTGGCTGATGATGCTCTGCCAGTACCCTGAGCCTGGGTGAGAGAGGATGAGGAGGATGAGGAGGGCTTGGTCATCCATTCTACCAAGCCTTCAGCATGATGCGGCTCCACATGTCCAGCTGCCGAAAACAAAGACGCGCGTGTCCCATGGCCACGTGCTGATGACAATGCACGACCACGTCCACGGCCACGGCCACGTCCACTAGAAACAGAGCCTGCCTGCCCTGTGTTCTTGGCTCTGCACGCTCTGCCTCCCCTTGGCGGTCTTCCAGCCATTGTAGTCGGTAGTCCTGTGGGTGCTGCTGAGAAGAATATATAGGAGCTCTGTGTGATGCCACTAACACACTAGAAGTCCTATGGGTGCTTCTGCAAAGAAAATAGAGGAGCTCTGTGTGATGCCACTAACACACTAGAAGTCCTGTGGGTGCTGCTGAGAAGAAAATATAGGAGCTCTGTGTGATGCCACTAACACACTAGAAGTCCTATGGGTGCTTCTGCAAAGAAAATAGAGGAGCTCTGTGTGATGCCACTAACACACTAGAAGTCCTGTGGGTGCTTCTGCAAAGAAAATAGAGGAGCTTTGTGTGATGCCACTAACACACTAGAAGTCCTGTGGGTGCTGCTGAGAAGAATATATAGGAGCTCTGTGTGATGCCACTAACACACTAGAAGTCCTATGGGTGCTTCTGCAAAGAAAATATAGGAGCTCTGTGTGATGCCACTAACACACTAGAAGTCCTATGGGTGCTTCTGCAAAGAAAATATAGGAGCTCTGTGTGATGCCACTAACACACTAGAAGTCCTGTGGGTGCTTCTGCAAAGAAAATAGAGGAGCTCTGTGTGATGCCACTAACACACTAGAAGTCCTGTGGGTGCTTCTGCAAAGAAAATAGAGGAGCTCTGTGTGATGCCACTAACACACTAGAAGTCCTATGGGTGCTTCTGCAAAGAAAATAGAGGAGCTCTGTGTGATGCCACTAACACACTAGAAGTCCTGTGGGTGCTTCTGCAAAGAAAATAGAGGAGCTCTGTGTGATGCCACTAACACACTAGAAGTCCTGTGGGTGCTTCTGCAAAGAAAATAGAGGAGCTCTGTGTGATGCCACTAACACACTAGAAGTCCTATGGGTGCTTCTGCAAAGAAAATAGAGGAGCTCTGTGTGATGCCACTAACACACTAGAAGTCCTGTAGGTGCTTCTGCAAAGAAAATAGAGGAGCTCTGTGTGATGCCACTAACACACTAGAAGTCCTGTGGGTGCTTCTGCAAAGAAAATAGAGGAGCTCTGTGTGATGCCACTAACACACTAGAAGTCCTATGGGTGCTTCTGCAAAGAAAATAGAGGAGCTCTGTGTGATGCCACTAACACACTAGAAGTCCTATGGGTGCTTCTGCAAAGAAAATAGAGGAGCTCTGTGTGATGCCACTAACACACTAGAAGTCCTGTGGGTGCTTCTGCAAAGAAAATAGAGGAGCTCTGTGTGATGCCACTAACACACTAGAAGTCCTATGGGTGCTTCTGCAAAGAAAATAGAGGAGCTCTGTGTGATGCCACTAACACACTAGAAGTCCTGTGGGTGCTTCTGCAAAGAAAATAGAGGAGCTCTGTGTGATGCCACTAACACACTAGAAGTCCTGTGGGTGCTGCTGAGAAGAATATATAGGAGCTCTGTGTGATGCCACTAACACACTAGAAGTCCTATGGGTGCTTCTGCAAAGAAAATAGAGGAGCTCTGTGTGATGGGACTAACACACTTCAAGTCCTATAGGTGCTTCTGGGAAGAAAATAAAGGTCTGTGTGATGGGACTAACACACTTCAAGTCCTATAGGTGCTTCTGGGAACAAAATATAGCTCTGTGTGTGTGATGGGACTAACACACTTCAAGTCCTATAGGTGCTTCTGGGAAGAAAATATAGCTCTATGTGTGTGATGGGACTAACACACTTCAAGTCCTATAGGTGCTTCTGGGAACAAAATATAGCTCTGTGTGTGTGATGGGACTAACACACTTCAAGTCCTATAGGTGCTTCTGGGAACAAAATATAGCTCTGTGTGTGTGATGGGACTAACACACTTTAAGTCCTATAGGTGCTTCTGGGAAGAAAATATAGCTCTGTGTGTGTGATGGGACTAACACACTTCAAGTCCTATAGGTGCTTCTGGGAAGAAAATATAGCTCTGTGTGTGTGATGAGACTAACACACTTCAAGTCCTATAGGTGCTTCTGGGAACAAAATATAGCTCTGTGTGTGTGATGGGACTAACACACTTCAAGTCCTATAGGTGCTTCTGGGAAGAAAATATAGCTCTGTGTGTGTGATGGGACTAACACACTTCAAGTCCTATAGGTGCTTCTGGGAACAAAATATAGCTCTGTGTGTGTGATGGGACTAACACACTTCAAGTCCTATAGGTGCTTCTGGGAAGAAAATATAGCTCTGTGTGTGTGATGGGACGAACACACTTCAAGTCCTATAGGTGCTTCTGGGAACAAAATATAGCTCTGTGTGTGTGATGGGACTAACACACTTCAAGTCCTATAGGTGCTTCTGGGAAGAAAATATAGCTCTGTGTGTGTGATGGGACTAACACACTTCAAGTCCTATAGGTGCTTCTGGGAACAAAATATAGCTCTGTGTGTGTGATGGGACTAACACACTTCAAGTCCTATAGGTGCTTCTGGGAACAAAATATAGCTCTGTGTGTGTGATGGGACTAACACACTTCAAGTCCTATAGGTGCTTCTGGGAAGAAAATATAGCTCTGTGTGTGTGATGGGACTAACACACTTCAAGTCCTATAGGTGCTTCTGGGAACAAAATATAGCTCCGTGTGTGTGATGGGACTAACACACTTCAAGTCCTATAGGTGCTTCTGGGAACAAAATATAGCTCTGTGTGTGTGATGGGACTAACACACTTCAAGTCCTATAGGTGCTTCTGGGAACAAAATATAGGAGCTCTGCCTGCCTGCCACGAACACACTACAAGTCCTATAGGTGCTTCTGGGAACAAAATATAGGAGCTCTGCCTGCCTGCCACGAACACACTACAAGTCCTATAGGTGCTTCTGGGAACAAAATATAGGAGCTCTGCCTGCCTGCCACGAACACACTACAAGTCCTATAGGTGCTTCTGGTAACAAAATATAGGAGCTCTGCCTGCCTGCCACGAACACACTACAAGTCCTATAGGTGCTTCTGGTAACAAAATATAGGAACTCTGCCTGCCTGCCACGAACACACTACAAGTCCTATAGGTGCTTCTGGTAACAAAATATAGGAGCTCTGCCTGCCTGCCACGAACACACTACAAGCCCCTCTTTCTCAATCAATCTTTGTAACTGAATCTATCTAACTCAATCTCTGTAAGTGAATCTCTCTACCTAACTAAATCCAGCAGAGTGTCACAGATCTAGCCTGCTCAATCTGCGCCGACACAGCATGTGACCGGCGCAGACGGCGTGGCGGCCTTTTATAGGGGGGGGCGTGTACTACAGCCCCTGAGCTGTAATTGGCTACAGGCGTCCTGCCTGTAGCCAATTATGGCTCTTCGAGTTTCGGGGCTGTGATTGGCCAAGCATGCGGGGTCACAGTGCATGCTTGGCCAATCATCAGCCAGCAATGTACTGCGCCGGCCGCGCCGGCCGCAATGCATTGCGGGGCCGCTCGCATCACACGAACGTGATGCGAGCGGCCAAAATAGTTCTGGGCTCGCCGAGCGAGCGAACGCCCGGTGCTCGATGCGAACGTGGGTTCGCATCGAGCACCGGGCCCATCCCTAGTCACCAACATGTTAGACGGCAAACCCTTATACCTGGTGGGCGATGGACAATGTGACTGCCCAGGCTTTTCGGCAAAATATTGTACATACACGCTCATGGAACACATTTTTAAAAAAATTGTAGACATGGAAGTTGTGCAGGTGACTCAGAGCACTTCCTTTGTGGCCATGGAGAAATGTTCCTTCCAAAAATGCTTAGCCCCCGTACACACGGTCGGAAATTCCGATGGAAAATGTCCGATCGGACTATGTTGTTGGAAAATCCGCCCGTGTGTGGGCTCCATCTGACTTTTTCTGTCAGAATTTCTGACGGAAAAAAATTTGAGATCCTGCTCTCAAATTTTCCGACAACAAAATCCGATCTGACTTTTTCCGATCGTGTGTCGAGAATTCCGACGTGTCACGCATGTTCAGATCAAATTACGAGACCAAAGCTATTGGCTACTAGCCTCTACGTAGTTCCGCCGTACACAACGAACGTCACCACGTTCAGAATGCTCGGATTTTCAGACAACTTTGTCCGACCGTGTGTATGCAACACCAGTGTTGGACAAAATCCATCGGAAAAAATCTGATGGATTTTGTGGTCGGAATTTCCGACCGTGTGTACGGGGGCTTAGACTGAATTTGTGATGCAAATTTGGAAGTGCATATTATTGGCACAGATTGCCATACAGGAATTAGAAAACTGTTGAAAAGTCCTGTATATGAACGTGTAATTCACCAATTCGACATATGGCACTATGTAAAAAATCTAAAAAGAAAACTTTTACAAATTAAAAAAAAAAAAGGTATACCGACCACTGACGCCATGGATTGCTTCAATTATAACCCATTTTTATTGGTGCAGCCGAAACTGCAAAGGGGACTAACATGAATTTAAAATCAGATGGGAGTCAATAATGCACCATGTCATCAATGAGCACAGTTGGAAAATTGGAGAAGCAGAATACAAGTGTAAACATGATGTAAACATGATGAAATAAGCATTGATGACCAACATGTGAAATGGTTGGTAAAGGGCAGCCAAGCTTATATATATACAGTGGTGTGAAAAAGTGTTTGCCCCCTTCCTCATTTCCTGTTCCTTTGCATGTTTGTCACACTTAAGTGTTTCGGAACTTCAAACCAATTTAAACAATAGTCAAGGGCAACACAAGTAAACACAAAATGCAATTTGTAAATGAAGGTGTTTATTATTAAAGGTGAAAAAAAATCCAAACCATCATGACCCTGTGTGAAAAAGTGATTGCCCCCTAAACCTAATAACTGGTTGGGCCACCCTTAGCAGCAACAACTGCAACCAAGCGTTTGCGATAACGTGCAATGAGGCTTTTACAGCGTCCTGGAGGAATTTTGGCCCACTCATCTTTGCAGAATTGTCCTAATTCAGTTACATTAGAGGGTTTTCGAGCATGAACGGCCTTTTTAAGGTCATACCACAACATCTCAATAGGATTCAGGTCAGGACTTTGGCTAGGCCACTCCAAAGTCTTCATTTTTTTTTTCTTCAGCCATTCGGTGGTGGACTTGCTGGTGTGTTTAGGATCATTGTCCTGCTGCAGAACCCAAGTTCGTTTCAGCTTGAGTACACGAACAGATGGTCGGACATTCTCCTTCAGGATCTCTTGGTAGACAGCAGAATTCATAGTTCCTTTTATCACGGCAAGTCTTCCAGGTCCTGAAGCAGCAAAACAGCCCCAGACCATCACACTACCACCACCATATTTTACTGTTGGTATAATGTTCTTTTTCTGAAATGCAGTGTTCCTTCTACGCCAGATATACTTGGACACACACCTTCCAAAGAGTTCCACTTTTGTCTCATCGGTCCACAGAATGTTGTCCCAAAAGTCTTGGGGATCATCAAGATGTGTTGTGGAGAAATTAAGAGGAGCTTTGATGTTCTTTTTGCTCAGCAGTGGTTTTCTCCTTGGAACTCTGCCATGCAGGCCATTTTTGCCCAGTCTTTTCCTGATGGTGGAGGCATGAACGCTGACCTTAACTGAGGCAAGTGAGGCCTGCAGTTAGTTGGACGTTGTTGTGGGGTCTTTTGTGACCTCTTGGATGAGTCGTCGCTGCGCTCTTGGGGTAATTTTGGGCGGCCGGCCACTCCTGGGAAGGTTCACCACTGTTCCATGTCTTTGCCATTTGTGGATAATGGCTCTCACTGTGGTTCGCTGGATTCCCAAAGCTTTGGAAATGGCTTTAAAACCCTTTCCAGACTGATAGATCTCAATTACTTTCTTTCTCAATTGTTCCTGAATTTCTTTGGGTCTCGGCATGATGTGTAGCTTTTAAGGATCTTCTGGTGGACCTTACTGTGTCAAGCAGCTCCTATTTAAGTGATGCCTTGATTGTGAACAGGTGTGGCAATAATCAGGCCTGGGTGTGGCTAGAGAAATTGAACTCAGGTGTGGACAACCACAGTTATAGTATGTTTTAACAAGGGGGGCAATCACTTTTTCACACAGGGCCATGATGGTTTGGATTTTTTTTTCACCTTTAATAATAAACACCTTCATTTACAAATTGCATTTTGTGTTTACTTGTGTTGTCCTTGACTATTGTTTAAATTGGTTTGATGTTCCGAAACACTTAAGTGTGACAAACATGCAAAGGAACAGGAAATGACACTTTTTCACACCACTGTATAAATACATTTTTTTTTATCACTTTTTTTTTTTTATGAGTTACATTTATATTAAACATGAAATAGATTATCAGTAATAATTTTAATGGTTAATGTATACCTGTTGTTGTCAGGATCAACAGTGGGTGGACCCTCAAGATGCAGGCAGATGGTATTATGGTATCGACTCATACTCGTTTGTTTATTCATACAATAAGTTTCGAAACTTTCCGAATGTGTAATGTACTTAACACTCTCTGGTATACTGCCGGCAACCTTGTTCATTTCCTGGCAGCACGAAGATTCAAGGGGAGTTGTCATTGGAATGCATTTTCCGCACTTGCACCTGTAGCACTAACCCCCGAAGGAGCTGCTGGTTTGATTTAGGCTTACCGTTAACTTGTTGACCTCGTATGCGTCTAGGGGTTTCCCGAGGTAAATGGCCCAAAGAACTGTAGAAACTGACACTGGATCCACATTGGGATTTTTATTTGAAAAAATGGTAGACAAAACAGTCTTTCAATAAAGGATAGTGGGTATAGGTAGGAAGTTCAGGTACTCTTGGAACTGCATGTCTCTCACTATAGAATCCAGAGAATAGCCATTCGCAACTGGATATCACAGCTATCGGAAAAAATCAAAGTCTCTGCCACAGACTTGGTTGTAGAACTTGTAAATGAAAAGTCTCTGCCACAGACTTGGTTGTAACTAAAGGATAAAGAAACTGATGCCTCGTACACACGATCGGACTTTCCGGACTAGAGTACGCCGGACAGTCCGACCGTGTGTGGGGCTCCAACTGACTTTTTTTCCAAAAAGTCTGGCGGACTAAGTTTTAAGTTTTGTTTTAAAATTGTCCGCTGGACTCGGCAGTCCGGCGGACAATACGGCCGTCTGTACGATGGTCCGGCAGACCAAAAAGGACGCATGCTCAGTAGCAAGTATGTCACGGAATCGCTCGGTCTTGAAAAAATAGCGTTCGTATTGAAGCTAGCACATTTGTCACGCTGCTGATTCTTTGATCTTTTAATACAGCGCATTTTTTTTTTTTATCGTGCTTGAAGAATGAGGTTGCCTTGCTCCTTTTATTCAGAGTCATCACAAACGTTTTTCTTCATCATTAATTTGGGAAATTATATATATATATATATATATATATATATATACAGAGATATAGATATATAGAGATATAGAGAGAGAGATATATAGATATATATATATATATTTTTTTTTTTTTTTGAGTTTTAGACAGCATTTTTGATTACACATGATTAAATAAGAAAATCAGCAGAGCTTCCCCTTATTTCAGATGTTGCCCTCAGATTTACAGCGACTGCACTTGCAGTGCAATTGAAGTTGCACTTTCCACTTGTATTGTCAAATGAATGTGCCTTTTGTAAATAACCCCCATAGTCTTTTGACATGTACCTGCCTACTCATAAAGAAACTATGTTTTTCGATTACAAACACATATTACATTATTTTTTGAAAATGAAATGTCCATTTATTCTGGTTCAAACAAAAAAAAAAAAAAGAGGAAGGCAACACTGGAGACACTTTTTGATTTTGTGAAGGCTTTTTTCCCCCACGGCAGACATCAAGTTAGTGCCCAACAAAATTAAGATTGTGCATATTACATACAATAGGGAGCACAACATTGTCCAGGCATCCCACAGACCAGGAACAGCAGCAGATGACATCTATGTCCCCAAGCTGTGGCACTACAACAGCCTGCGTCTTCTGTCAGACCAGACTGAAGCCAGGCAATCACTTCCGACTCTTCCTTGTAGCCTTCCCACCACGCTGCCCTGCAGTCTTCCCTCCACGCTTCCTTGGAGGCTGTACCTCTGGTGGTGGACTTGTGGTAGGAGGAGGAGGAGGAGGAGAAGGAGGAGGAGGAGTTGCAGTAGTATCTGCATCGTATAGGCGGAAGGATGGAGTTGGTTCACCCCTCAAACCCCTCTGAAGTGCCTCAAAAAATAGACCCTCACATAGCTGCCGTTGGCCCTTCTCCATTTCCAGCAACCTGCTGGCCAAGTAGGTGCCATAGGCCTCTTCTGGATTTGGGGGTTGTCTGAGAAATTGACTCGCCTCCCGAATGAGGGCAAGGGATTCCTCCTCAACCCTGGTCATCCTCCTGGGCCTTCTTGTGGCTATACGCAGGGGAGGGACTTGACTAATAACAGTCCGGCTCCTGCTGGGCCCAGCCACCTCCTGGCTGCGGCTGGTCATGGCTTCCTCCTCCATACCACTGGTCCCGGCATCCTCCTGGGTGAGCTCATCCTGTGTATCCCAAAAAACAAAGACATAGGTTGCTTTTTTGGCCCCATCAATCAGACAATTTTACATTTCTTACGTGCAAATAAATTTTTCCATATATCAAAAAGGCTATCATTTTGACCCCAGCATTTTCCAAGCTGTTCACCAATGTGTTTTCCTCATTTTTGGCCACTACTGTATAGTTATATGTATACATATGTAGCACCAACACTTTTTATAAGTGTGCGCTATTTTTTTCAATTTTTTTTGTTTTTAAAGAATTCTAACTGAGTACTGGGTGTTAATTGTTCTAGATATTTACTTTGACATCAGTTTGTCTGGGCTGTACTGGAGTTCTGCCTGGTCATAGGTAAGGTAAGGCACCTGTGACAGGCTGAGAACACAGTCTGGTTGTAGACATTAGGTTACAATTGCTCGGAGCCAATCAGTGGGAGCGTCTGGCCCCACTGTGTATTTCGGGAAGGGGTATTTGAGATGCTGAGGTCACGTGTTCAAGGTTCAGCTTCCCTTTTGATTCCTGGTTCTGGTCCGTAACAACCCCACAAGTGGTCCCGGGCCCAGGAGTGTCTGCTGCCCCTGTAAGCCTGGTCACCCTGACCAGCCCCAGAGGCCCTCATGGTCTGGGGTGGGGATCCATCCGTTCCCGAGCCTCAGAACTGGCTAGTTCGAGGTACAGTAACTGAAGGAGGATTCTGAAGTGTCCCGGTGTCCTCTCAGGATTGGAGAGGCATAGCGACTCGTACCGGCGACCACGGGGGGGGGCTCTTTGGAGGAGGGCAGTGGGGCTGGCTGCTTGTTAGGAGCCTGGGAGCTCAGATGTATGGACACTAGTGAATTGTCATGTCCTACTGTATTGCTGAAATGGCTGAAAGATAAAGGTACCATAGGAAATGTTCCTAAAACCCACCCTTTCCTTACAACATAGTCTGTGGGGGAGACTTTGCTGGTTCCAAGTCACTTGTTGTCTGCTAGATCTGCGGACAAGGGTTTATCCAACAGTGAAGTGTCCAGTTGTGAGTGGCTACTCTCTGGGCTATCTTAATCTAATTTTTTTGGATGCCAGCAGTTTAGAAGTGCCTGAGCTTTATCACCCATGCCCTCAATTTACAACCGAGAGACTGTGTCATGTTTAAACGTTGTTAAATAATAAACAAAAATCTAAACAAATTAAAGGTGCTTTGAGTATCGGTCTCCGCAATTGATGGTTACTAACCCTGGGAACCCCTAGACAATGAACGACAAGCTACAAGAAGCGGGTAATCGGTAAGCCCAGAAAATACATAGCAGCCTGTTAGAGTGGGAGTGGAGGTGGTTACACATAATAGAATTTTGGATTAAAGCATACATTTGTAAGCAATTCAAAGATTTAAGTTTACATCATTAATATTAAGACACTCAATATTTTCTCAAATAAAATATACCTGGCTCCAGCTGGGCGCATCAACTTGCTCCAGGGTGTAAGGGTCTGCTTCTTCCTCGGACGCCTCAGCTGGGGTGGAGGGAACGGTGGAGGGAAGGGTGGAGGGAAGGGTGGAGGGAAGAGTGGACAGTGATTGCCTGGGTTCCATCTGGTCATCAAGAAAACGCAGTTGGTTGTAGTACCACAGCTTGGGTACATAAATATCATCTGCTGCTGCTCCTGATGTTTGCGACTCCAAAATCTTGTTGCGCTCCCGCCTGTACATATGTCGCAAACTTGCAATTCTGTCTTCTACAAACTTGATGTCTGCCTGGGGGAGTCGAGTCTTTACAAAATCCAAAAGTGGCACCAGTGTTGCCTTCCATACATCTCTATTACTATACAATGGGTTTTTTAACTCCCACAGGTTTCGGTGGTTGGAATATAAAGTGATAAATTGGCTCATGAAAGCCTCCTCCTTAAACAGATTCATTTGGAATTTTGACATATTTCTGTTTTTGTTCTGAACGACAATACACAAGACAAAAAACACAAATGTCAGTACAAACTCACAGTATGATTTTTTGTTCACAATTTACACAACACACACACACACACCACCACCCCCACACGCCACCCCCCTCCCTACATACACCACCATCTACCCCCACACATACAATATATCCTGACCATAATTAAAAAAAATATATATATGTATAACTCTGTGCCACACACACCCACCTCCACCACACACACACACCGCCATACCCCCACACGCCACCCCCCTCACTACATACACCACCACCTACCCCCACACATACAATATATCCTGACCATAATTTAAAAAAAAAAAAAATAACTCTGTGCCACACACACCCCCCCCACCACACACACACACCACCATACCCCCACATGCCACCCCCCTCCCTACATACACCACCACCTACCCCCCCACATACAATATATCCTGACCATAATTCAAAAAAAAAAAATATATATATATATAACTCTGTGCCACACACACACCCCCACCACACCACCACACCCACCCCACACGCCACCCCCCTCCCTACATACACCACCACCTACCCCCACACATACAATATATCCTGACCATAATTAAAAAAAATATATATATATATAATTCTGTGCCACACACACCCCCACCCCACCACACACACCACCATACCCCCACACCCCCCCCCTCCCGACATACACCACCACCTACCCCCACACATACAATATCCTGACCATAATTTAAAAAAAATAAAAATATATAACTCTGTGCCACCCCCCCCCCCCCCACACACACACACACACGATTAAAATGCAGGCCCAAAACACTATAAACCATAGTGAAGAAACACAAAATCTTACCTTCGTTCAGAGCGATCTCTACTTACGTTCGAAAAATACATTGCCGTTGAAATAGCCTTATATACACTGCGCACGCGTCAAGCTCCGCCTGCGTCCTCCATGTCGCCCGCCCATGACGTTCCTTGTGACGAGAATTCCCCGCCCCGCTTGCCCTCGTTGCACTGTGGGAGAATAATTAGATGAAGATGGCGGCCACATTCTCATCAAGTAGCGCGGAGGAAAGCCCAGAACCACATACATCTGCATCCAGCAGGAGATATAAGGCCACCAATATGGCCTTTGAAGAGATGGTGGAGATGGTGGACATCCTCCAAAGGGAAGATTACGACAGGAAAAATGGCCCCTACCCTCAACCCAATTTACGGAAGGACCAGATTCTTACTGCAGTTGTTAGCACCCTGGAGCATAAATTCGGCGTACGAAGGGGTAAGGATCAACTGCGTAAGCGTTGGTCCGACATAAAATCAAGGGAGCACGTTCAGTACAGGAGAATAAAAAAGGCGCTCCAAAAAAGTAAGTAATTGACGTGCGCTACTATGCTTATATTTGAACGTAATTACCGATCGTAAATATCGTTCGTAAATGTTGCGAACTGTTTAGTAAATATCGTTTGTAAATGTTGCGGTGAAAAGTTTCTGATTAATATCGTTCGTAAATGTTGCGGGAAAAGTGTCCTCTAAATATCGATCGTAATATGTAAATAGCGTTCGTGAATGTTGCAAACTGTTTAGTAAATATCGTTTGTAAATGTTGCGGTGAAAAGTTTCTGATTAATATCGTTCGTAAATGTTGCGGTAAAGGGTCCTCTAAATATCAATCGTAATATGTAAATATCGTTCGTGAATGTTGCGAACTGTTTAGTAAATATCGTTTGTCGGTAGAAAGTTTGTTGTGTTTAACTGGCACAGGGTTATTTTTTTGTATTGTTTTTTTATTATTGTCAGGATATATTGTATTACTACTGTAGTAATTGTTTTGGGGTAACTCACACAGGGACTCCAGAGGATGGTTCGGGGGTCTCCATCTGTAAAACGTCTGTAACCATGTTAAAGACGGAGTCCGGCAAAAAAATTTAAATAAAAGGTCAGCACCTACAAATACTGTAGCTGCTGACTTTTCAAATAATGACACTCACCTGTCACAGGGTCCAGCGACGTCAGCACCTGAGGCCGAACCATCCCTCGGATGCTGCAGCCACCATCTTTGATATTGGAATCAGGAAATTAAGCATTGTGGCTTCACTTCCCGGTTCCCTATTGGGCATGCGCCAGTCGCGCAATGCAATAGGACTGCTCCACGCTTGCTCTGGGACCCGTGTGTGTCCCAGCAGACAGCACGGTGGGACGGGAAGTGGCGTAGACTTCTGTGGGAGTCTATGCCTGGATGTGTGTGCAAATACCTGCTTTAGACAGGTATCTGCACCCCCCCCTCCCCCTGAAAGGTGCCAAATGTGACACCGGAGGGGTGGAGGGTTCCAATGAGTGGAAGTTCAACTTTAGGGTGGAACCCCGCTTTAAGTATTGGAGTTTGATTAGATAGGGATTTCAATTATGTCTTCAACTAGGATCTTGTAACAAACTGCTAATAATTGGACACCACTTTGAACCAATGTTTAATATTCCTATTTATGGACTCAAATATCACTGTGCTTAAAAGTGTACCTTTGGTTTCCATTTCCATAAGGGAAAAAAGACTCAGACATGACTCAGGACATCCCAGGACCTCCCGACCTCACCAGCCTAATTGGGCAATTAGCACAAGCCCACGCGGGGATGTGGAGGAAGAAGGGGTGGTTGAAGTAGATAACATCTGCACCCCACCAAGTGAGTGTCTGAGAACACAGATTGAGATAATAAATTAATGTCTGCATGTTTTTTACATTTTTTTTTTTTGTTTATCTAAACAACTTTTAGGTGATGATCTGGTTGTGGAACGCCAAGCTGCAGAGCCATTTTCATCAGACAGTGCCCACAGGCTTATTGGGCAGATCATGGCCTGGAATAGCCAACTGGAAAACATGCGCAATCAGATGGAAAGCATGCGCAACCAGATGGCCACCATGCAGCAGGGAATGAAGGACATGATTGATGTTTTGGGGAAAATCTAATACCCCTTTTCCCTTTAAAATCATCAATCATGTCCTTCATTCACCTTTTTGATACCATCATTTTGCCTGATTTTAGAGGCCAAATTTTGAAGATGCACATGGTGTGTCAACATGTGCTATGTGCCATCAGGGGATCTCAATGTACGTATTTTGTGTTTGCAACCCCTTCATCATAATGCTAGTAGGTGAGAGGAAGGGGTTTCACCCACAAAACACATCCATTGATTTCCCATGATGGAAGATAGCACATGTTGACATTACCCATTTGGACTTTCAATTTGTGTGCATCTTCAAAATTTGGATTCTACTGTACATGGGTGACATCAGTTGAACTTTGTAAGTTCCATAGTTTTAAATTGTGTAAATTTTTATACCAAAACAAAAATGTTTTAAGTGTTTTAAACCATGTTTTATTTTTTTATCAAAAAAAAAAAAATAAATAAAAAAAAAATATTGAGTAAAAAAAAAAAAAAAAAAAAAATATATATATATATATATATTTATTATATATTTTTTTTTTTTTTTTTGATTCAGAAAAAAAAAATATATATAAAATTGATTCTGAAAAAAAAAAAAAATACCCCCAAAAAAAGAAAAAAAAAACATGTTTGTATGTGCACTAATAAAAAAAAAACACTGTTTGCACAAATTAAACAACAATGTGTGTGGCTTCTTCTTTTTCAATACCAGTTTGGGATTTACATTTTTTGTTTCAGTGACAAAGGGGCTTATTTAATAAAGGCAAAACAAGTTTTTCACTATAAGTGCACTAGGAGAACCTAGAAAACAGCCAAAAAGAAAAGCAAACAATACGAAAAACACAATATTTGATCAGATAGAAATGGATTTATTTTTTGAAAACAAATTAAGTTTTAATGGTCTGCTGGCATTGCAATGGCCCCCCTACCATTAAAATAGGTGACATATCTGTCGCGCACTTGATGTGCTGATTGGGGGGCCAAGCCAAGACGGCCATGATCCAGGCCTGTCAGATCTGTGGTAACTCCAGCCTCAGGCCCAATAGGTTGCTGGTAGCTTCCAGAATTTCTTCGTAAATAATTATGAAGTATGCAGCAGCTGAGGATAACAGTGTTGAGTTTGTACTCTGCCAGATTGATTGCAGTTAAAAACAAACGGAACCGGTTGGCCATAATTCCAAAGGCATTTTCTACAACCCTTCTTGCTCTGGCCAGCCGATAATTAAAAACCCTCCTCTCAGGGGTGAGCGTTCTTTGTGGAAACGGCCTCATCAGGTGGTCGCCCAGACCAAACGCTTTGTCAGCAATAAAAACAAAGGGGAGTCCCTCCACATTATCCGCATCTGGTGGCAGTTCCAGGCCACCGGTCTGGAGACGATGGCAGAACTCTGGTTAAACACTCCTCCATCTGACATCCGGCCATTCTTCCCCACATCCACATAGAGGAAGTCATATTGCGCCGACACCACCGCCATCTACTATTGAACCCCTTATAATTCCAATAGTAAGACCCCGAATGGGGTGGTGGCACAATTCTCACATGTTTGCCGTCGATCGCCCCTCCGCAGTTGGGGAAGTCCCAACAGGCAGCAAACTGGGAAGCCACACAGTCTGCCATTCCTGTGGCGTGGAAGGAAACAGTGGAGTCAAACACAAAGATACAATTATAAGTAAATTCTAAAAAAAAAAAAAAAATTAATTAAAAGCCAAAAAATTAAACAAACATTTTTGAACAACAGCTGTATTTTTTTAAGTAGTCATTAAAAAAAATAATATGAAAGATAAGGCCCAATTCTCAGATTGCTCACCCCTCTGATGGCCCATAGAACATAATAATGGGGGTGTGGGTGGGGAGTAATTAATTATAAGGCCACACATTACACCTGAAGACATTTAAAAGAGGGGTGGGGGGGAGTAATTAATTATAAGGCCACACATTACACCTGAAGACATTTAAAAGAGGGGTGGGGGGGAGTAATTAATTATAAGGCCACACATTACACCTGAAGACATTTAAAAGAGGGGTGGGGGGAGTAATTAATTATAAGGCCACACATTACACCTGAACACATTTAAAAGAGGGGTGGGGGGGAGTAATTAATTATAAGGCCACACATTACACCTGAACACATTTAAAAGAGGGGGTGGGGGGGAGTAATTAATTATAAGGCCACACATTACACCTGAAGACATTTAAAAAAGAGGGGCGAGGGGGTGTAAAGCAGTACAATGGAGCTGATAATACACATTTTATTTTTTAAAAAGGGACTAGGCTATGGGTGTATATGGGCCCAGGATTGCATGCTGGGGAGGTTGGTGCAAGCAAATATGCATGTAGGCCACTAAAGGAGAAATTCAAACAAATCTTACAATAAAATATCCAAAAAAACAAAAACATTTTGAAAATGCATGCATGAATAGGGGACATTCACAGAATATTCCTATCATGGTAATTAGCTAATGATGAAATGAATGCACTACATTAGCAAACATACAATACATATAATGTAATTTTATTATTTCAATCTTATTTTATTGTGAATTAATTATACACACTAAGACATTTTTACACATTTACATAGTCGCTTATTTACACAATCGATTAATTATTCCAGCATAATTCTTGTAGATGTCTTTACACATAACTAACAAAAATGGACAAGACAAGACAATACAGATAACAAACCAACCTAAAAAAAAAAAAAAATTTAAATAAAAAAGAAGCATGAAGGGAACAAGATCTTAAACATATACGGTCCCTCTCTCCTTCCTCCCCCCTCCTCCCCCAGGTCCTCTCCCCTTCTTTTCTTTTCCCCTTTTTCCTCTTCTTTTCTCTCTCTTTCTCTGTGTCGAGGCTCTAACCACTGTTACAATGGTCCATATTATATAATTTAGTTTAATTCCCTCGTTATTTTCTAATTTCTTTTTGATTCTCTATATACAGTGGTGTGAAAAAGTGTTTGCCCCCTTCCTCATTTCCTGTTCCTTTTTCATGTTTGTCACACTTAAGTGTTTCGGAACATCAAACCAATTTAAACAATAGTCAGGGACAACACAAGTAAACACAAAATGCAATTTGTAAATGAAGGTGTTTATTATTAAAGGTGAAAAAAAATCCAAACCATCATGGCCCTGTGTGAAAAAGTGATTGCCCCCCTTGTTAAAACATACTATAACTGTGGTTGTCCACACCTGAGTTCAATTTCTCTAGCCAAACCCAGGCCTGATTATTGCCACACCTGTTCACAATCAAGGCATCACTTAAATAGGAGCTGCTTGACACAGTAAGGTCCACCAGAAGATCCTTAAAAGCTACACATCATGCCGAGACCCAAAGAAATTCAGGAACAATTGAGAAAGAAAGTAATTGAGATCTATCAGTCTGGAAAGGGTTATAAAGCCATTTCCAAAGCTTCGGGAATCCAGCGAACCACAGTGAGAGCCATTATCCACAAATGGCGAAGACATGGAACAGTGGTGAACCTTCCCAGGAGTGGCCGGCCGCCCAAAATGACCCCAAGAGCGCAGCGACGACTCATCCAAGAGGTCACAAAAGACCCCACAACAACGTCCAAGGAACTGCAGGCCTCACTTGCCTCAGTTAAGGTCAGCGTTCATGCCTCCACCATCAGGAAAAGACTGGGCAAAAATGGCCTGCATGGCAGAGTTCCAAGGAGAAAACCACTGCTGAGCAAAAAGAACATCAAAGCTCGTCTCAATTTCTCCACAACACATCTTGATGATCCCCAAGACTTTTGGGACAACATTCTGTGGACCGATGAGACAAAAGTGGAACTCTTTGGAAGGTGTGTGTCCAAGTATATCTGGCGTAGAAGGAACACTGCATTTCAGAAAAAGAACATTATACCAACAGTAAAATATGGTGGTGGTAGTGTGATGGTCTGGGGCTGTTTTGCTGCTTCAGGACCTGGAAGACTTGCCGTGATAAAAGGAACTATGAATTATGCTGTCTACCAAGAGATCCTGAAGGAGAATGTCCGACCATCTGTTCGTGTACTCAAGCTGAAACGAACTTGGGTTCTGCAGCAGGACAATGATCCTAAACACACCAGCAAGTCCACCACCGAATGGCTGAAGAAAAACAAAATGAAGACTTTGGAGTGGCCTAGTCAAAGTCCAGACCTGAATCCTATTGAGATGTTGTGGTATGACCTTAAAAAGGCCGTTCATGCTCGAAAACCCTCTAATGTAACTGAATTAGGACAATTCTGCAAAGATGAGTGGGCCAAAATTCCTCCAGGACGCTGTAAAAGCCTCATTGCACGTTATCGCAAACGCTTGGTTGCAGTTGTTGCTGCTAAGGGTGGCCCAACCAGTTATTAGGTTTAGGGGGCAATCACTTTTTCACACAGGGCCATGATGGTTTGGATTTTTTTTCACCTTTAATAATAAACACCTTCATTTACAAATTGCATTTTGTGTTTACTTGTGTTGTCCTTGACTATTGTTTAAATTGGTTTGATGTTCCGAAACACTTAAGTGTGACAAACATGCAAAGGAACAGGAAATGAGGAAGGGGGCAAACACTTTTTCACACCACTGTATCCTCCATGGGGCCCATATCCGCATACACTCCTCTTGTGTATCTAATTCATATGCTAGAAGCTTTTCTAAACTTTCTATATTGTCCATTTTTATTGCCCATTCCAATATTGATGGAGACTGCGATGAACGCCAGTGCCTCGGTATAACCAGTCTAGCTGCTGTCAACCAATGACCGAGAAGACTTTTTTTAATAGTTTTGTATGAACCTGGTAATATAGAGAGAAGAGTAATTTGAGGCGTATTTGATAGTTCCTCCCCTGTAATTGTAGTATACATTTGTGTGACCTTTTCCCAAAAACTATAGATTTGGTGGCATTCCCACCATATATGGAGCAGTGAGCCCCTATCCATATGGCAACGCCAGCATAGGTCTGATTTATCTGGATATATACGCTGTAGTGCTACTGGGCTCCAGTACCACCTTGTAAGAAGCTTATAGCTTGTTTCTTGTGCTTTAATTGCTGCTGACAAACCGTGGGTTAAATTAAATGACTTCTCCCATTCTTCGGCCTCAATTTGAACATTGATCTCTTTCACCCATTTATTTATAAATTCCGGTGGCTCAGAGTAATATTTTGTAATAAGCGTCTTATATATCGTTGAGAGGACGTGTTTTGGTTTGGAGTCTTGTAACAGAAGACTTTCAATTTGGGTTAGCTCTCTATCTAAGGATCTATTTAATGGAATAGAAGACAAGAATGACATTAATTGCCAATATTCCAACCTTTGTATACCTGATGGTTGTTGCGTGGGGAATAAGTTTTGTAGGGAAGGGACTGTTCCCTGGTAAAGAGTCTGACCCAGTCTTGGATGAGACTCTTTGTTCCAAATAAGAAAATGAGTGCGATTAATTGCCGGTGTGAAATTAGGGTTGCCAAATAACGGGGTCATTGGTCCGATAAAAGAGGACAATTCAAGCTGTATAGCTGTTTTTGCCCAGATTTTCAGTAAGTGGGACGTGAGGGGAGGCATATTTTTTTGTAGTTCTCGACCGATATCTCTGATAGATAGATCTAGCCACGGTAGCACCTTAAGGTCCAGTTGGTTCAACCCCTGCTCTATTGATACCCATTGTTTAGTTTTGGGGTGATGGAACCAATTCACTATTCTCGTCAAAACTGCCGAAGCATAGTAATAATATAACTCTGGTGCACCTGCTCCTCCTTTATTTTTTGGGGATAATAATAGTTTCTTGTGTAATCTAGGTTTCTTGTATCCCCAGATAAATTTTATAAAGGCTGTTTGTAAATGTGAAAAAAAAGATCTAGGGATGTGCACAGGGATGGTTTGGAAAAGGTATAAGAATCGCGGTATTATATCCATTTTTAATATATTAATCCTCCCGAACCATGAGTGTTGTTTAACATCATATTTTTTCAAACCTAGTAGAGTACGTTGCAAGAGAGGAATATAATTCATTAGATATAGGTTGGATGGGTCGGAGGGAATTTTAATACCTAAATATTTCAATGCTGATGAGCAAATTTTAAACGAAAAATTGTTTCTTATAACCGCAATTTGTTGTGGTGTGAGTGAAATATTAAGGATTTCTGATTTCTGGATATTAACTTTAAAGTTACTCAGGATTCCGAAACGCTGAAATTCAGATATTATAGAGGGTAATGAGATATGGGGGTTGGTAACTGTCATGAAGGGAGCCTGAACACAGGCATTCAACACAAGTGAACAGATCGATGGGCTGCACTAAAGGAATCAGGCTCCAAAGGTAGTGATGAGATAAATATTTATTAATAATAAATACACACGTGAACACAGCAAACACAAACAAGCAAGAACACAAATAACACAGCAAACCCAAACAAGCAAGAACACAAATAACACAGCAAACCCCCAAGCCCTAATCTAACTAACTAACTAACAATACACTCAAGGCAATGGAACATATATATATACATGTATATACAAGGCAGGGAGGAGAGACAAGGGGGGAAACAGGAAGCAAGGGAACATCAAGGCAGGAATCAGGGGACGGGTCTCTGGAACCAGGTAAAGGGGGACAGCATCCAGGACAGGGCAGGAAGGGAATAAAGGGTCAGATAGCAGGTACAGGTTACAGGTCCAGGATCAGGATCAGGTTACAGCACAGGCAAGACAAGGCTACAGAACGGAATACTGAAGCACTGAGCTTCAGTGAGGGACAGGCTTATATAGTCTCAGTAGTTCCACAACAGGTGCAGCTAGATTGCTGGCATGTCCATCTGCTGGGAGACCCCCGCTGGTGGCCACCAGAACTGCACCCTTTGGTGTCGAAGGAAGTAGTGACACCACCAGGCGATCCAGGTAATAACACCATTCCTGACAATGTCCATCGGCTGGGAGACCCCTGCTGGTGGCCACCAGAACTGCACCCTTTGATGCCAAAAGGAAACAGTGACACCAGCAGGCGATCCAAGTAATAGCACCGTTCCTGACAGTAACATAAAGTAATAGATCATCAGCAAATAGGGCTAGCTTTATTTCATTTTGCTTAATCTTTATGCCGGATATGGATGGGTTCTGTCTAATTGCTGTTGCCAAATACTCCATCACTAGAACATAAAGTTGAGGGGAAAGTGGGCATCCCTGGCGTGTGCCATTTTGTATACTAAAACTCAATGTCAGTGATCCATTAATCTTTATCCTGGCCACTGGGCCAGTATAAAGCGCCATAATTTTATTAAGTAGATTTGCCCCCAGACCTGTTTGTATTAGTGCTTGTTTGAGAAAAGGCCATCCTATCCGGTCAAATGCCTTTTCTGCATCGACTGAGAAAAGGCATACTGGTATTTTAGCTGTTCTGGCATGGTTCATTAATAAAAAAGTTTTCATCGTATTGTCACGTGCTTCTCTTTCTTGAACAAATCCTACCTGGTCTGTATTTACTAGCCCAGGGAGGAGAGGTTGGAGGCGGAGCGCTATCAATTTAGCATAGATTTTTATATCTACCCCAATCAGAGATATCGGTCGATAACTGGAGCAAAGTGTTGGATCCTTGTCTGGTTTTGGAATCAGAGTTATATGTGATTCC
This sequence comes from Lithobates sylvaticus, assembly GCA_028564925.1. NCBI lineage: Eukaryota > Metazoa > Chordata > Amphibia > Anura > Ranidae > Lithobates > Lithobates sylvaticus. Next base: position 183,349,592 of record CM053038.1, read on the forward strand.
GAAGACTGTATTGGGAATTGGTTATTATGGGAGATAGAGTTAAATACTTGAAGCATAAATGGAGATAGCTGTTCTTTATAAGTTTTATAAAATTTTGGGGTGAATCCGTCCGGGCCTGGACTTTTATCTGTTGTTGTTAACAATCACGTCTACTAATTCCTCTTGTGAAAAAGGGGAGTCCAATAAGATCTTATTATCATCATCTATTGTTGGGCTTGCATTTTCTCGTACATAAGTTTCAATGTCTTTATCTTCTAAGGAAGGTGGTGGAACCAAATTATATAGAGCCGAAAAGTATTCTTTAAAAGTTTGTTGGAGGGTTTGTGGGTCCGATGTAAGCTCTCCCGATGATTTTTTTATACATGGTATAAAAGTTTGAGAGGGTCGTGGATGCAGTTTATTAGCCAACAGCCTCCCACATTTGTTCTCATATCTGTACCTACCCAAGGCTCGCCTTTGTTGGTAAGAACTATGATAGGTGTCAAAAATCTGTAATAGAGATGACCTTGCGTGTGATATGTCAGCTAATAGTTCTGCCGAAGGGTGGGTTTTGTGTTGAGTTTCTAGCGAGCTGAGTTTTGACAGAGCAGTTTCAATGTTCTTGGACTTTTCTCTCTTGAGGCGCGAGCCATGTTGAATAAACACCCCCCTGAGTACTGCTTTAAGAGCTTCCCATTTTATAGGGAGTGCAGTTTCATCTTGTTCATGGTCTGTAATAAAGTTGTCAATTGCAGATATAATTGCCCTATGGCAAATTGGGTCTGTCATAAGTTTATCATTTAGGCGCCAGGACCAGTTTGTCCTCTGCATCTGAGGGGGGGTTATTGTTAAGAATACTGGAGAGTGGTCGGACCAAATAAAAGAGCCTATTTCCATTTTCGGGTGACATTCTAATACTTTAGGACCTGCCAGGAAATAATCTAGCCTACTATATGATTTATGAGCTAGTGAGAGATAAGTATAGTTACGATCTTTAGGATTTAAGATCTGCCATAGATCAAGTAGCCTATGTTCAAAAAGTTTTTTTTTAAGTGCTCTCACACGAGAGTATGAAGTATTTGATCTTTGGGCTGAGGTGTCTAGTATAGGGTCCAAGGCAAGATTAAAATCTCCTCCTACAAGGACAGTACCTTCTGCAAAATCTGCTAGAAGGTTGAGGTACCTCGCAATTATTGTGGTTTGGTCTTGGTTTGGGATATAGAAATTTGCAATTGTGAAAGTTTTGTTCCATATTTTAATTTTAAGGAAAAGGTATCTACCGTTTGGGTCCACTTTGTGTTTCAAGTATTGTATCGGTAAATGTTTGTGAAAAGCGATGGATACCCCTCTTGCTTTGGAGCTCGGCATAGTACTATGGAACCAGTGGGAGTAATGTTTATGTGAACACATTGGAATGCTACCTGTGCGGAAGTGGGTCTCCTGGAGTAATAAAATGTCTACCCTTGCTTTGTGCATACTATAGAAAATTTGACCTCTTTTTAATTTATTATTCAATCCTTTAGCATTATAAGTGCAGAGCTTCAACACAGCTGGAGAGGAAAAGTTTGCTGCCATGATAGAAGGAAGGGAGGTTGAAGGAGAGAGGGAGGAGGGGCGGAGGAAAAAAAAAACACACAAGTATATTTTGAGAGGATCCCTCTCGCAGATCCCTAGACTACTCTGGGAAGTGCTAACTAATAACTCTTCGGGGAAAAAAAGGAAGAGAAAAAAAAAAAAAAAAAAAAGAAAAACAGGGTGTCCCCTTAGATTTGGATTTTAGCCAAAAAAGAAAAACACCAAGCCCTACCAGAGGGCTGGGGTACCTATTAGGGGGAAAAACTTGGCAGGCATGGAGGATGCCTCACCGCAGTGTATCTGGACTATCGATCAATTATAGCATAGTTGATGATTTTTATAATTTTAATAAGAATAGGAAATAAGTACACACGCAGTTAATCTGCACTACATTCATATCTATATTCAATACTATAAACTATAAGCTATAAGTCATAAACTTTTAAACCTTTTACCATGGATCCGGGGCTCTGGTTGATACCACCCCTCGTATATACCTTGCTCTAAAATCGCTTATCAAACTACATAGAGAGTCGCTCAGTATATTTTAAATTCCAGGGGTTTACAATAGCACAGGTACTACGGAACTGGAATTGATAGTTCCCTTTAAACCTTGACTCATATGAGAGGAGGGGGGGAGAGAGAATAAAGAGCGGCAGTGACGGAGAAAACATATGAAAAAGGAGGGAAAGAAGGGGAACATGAGGAAAGAGGAGGAAAGAAAGAGCAAGAGGAGAGAGAAACAACAAAGAGAAAAAAAAAAAGGAAAAAAAGAAGGGTGAGACCCCTCCAACCAAACTCTCCAGGCAAGCCGTTCTATAGTCAATTCTTGTTCCTTTGTTTTTATTAGCTAGTTAATCTTTGCTATTGTCTGGCCGTTTTGTTGCCCCACCCCCCCCCGACGTTCAGTCCTTCTAAACGGTGTATATGTCCGTGGCCAAATTATTGGGGGGAGGTCTGGCAATCCTATAGCAGATTGTATTGTCGGTATGTCTGATGGGTCACGTAGGTTCATCCACCTGCCTTCATTTTTAATTTGCAATTGAAAAAGGAAAATTCCAGCGATAAACAATATTGCGATCTTGCAGTATTTTAAGTAATGGCCTCAATGCCTTCCTCTTCTCCAATGTAAATGGACATAAATCTTGTAGTAATTGAATAGAATTCTCCTTAACTTTAATTTGTCCTTTCTCTCTAGACTTTCTCATAATTTCCTCCTTGTCTCTAAAAAAATGAACACGGCAAAAGATGTCCCTTGGTTTATCTGGATCTGTGTTGCGTGGTCTGAGAGACCGATGCACTCTGTCTAGCTCTATAATTGGTTCTTCTGGTCTCGCCAGTAGTGATGTAAACATTTTGTTAACTGTCCCAACTGTCTCAGGCAAACCCCTGATCCTAATATTGTTTCGTCTATTACGGTTATCTTGATTTTCCATTAACTGAAACAATGTGTATATTTGAGATTCTTGGGCATCTATGCGTTGTTCCTGTAGGTGGACATGGTCTGTTAGTGTATCTACTGAGTGCTCCACCTCTGTTAATTTCAGCCCAGTTGCCTGTAGTTCTGTGTTAACAGTGTGAAGTTCGTTATGAAAACCATGTTCTAAACGTTGTACAAAAGCCTCCATCTCCTTGTGAGTTGGTAGAGCTCTAAGATAGTCCCATAAATCTCCCACCTCTGCTCCTGTTTCTTTGCACCTAGTGCCAACTTTTACCTCCCTTACTGTGTCCATGCATCCCCCCTCAGTAGTGGTAAGGGGTGCTGAATGATGTGTTACAGAGTCTATCCCCTTTACATTAACATTCATATTTCTATTTAATGTACCTGGTTCATCCGGCTCTGTAGGTTCTGTAGATTCTGTAAAGTCTGTAGAATCTGCGAGTTGCCGAGGATCACGGTGTGCGATCCAATCTGTGGGTCCAGAAGATTTTGGACCAATGATCTGTGCTATCTGTGCGCCTGGGGGAACCATACAAGCTGCCCGGTCTTCCTTGGTGTTGACATTCTTAATAGCTCCTCTCTCCCCCCTTTCAATAACCGACAGCATCTTCGATGGCGACGATAGCTGCAGAGGCGGCAAAGGCAGCAAAGGCAGTAGCAGTGTAGACTGCAACGGGGGTGGAGACGGTGACAAAGGCACAGATGGTGTAGATGGCTCAAGTATGGATACAAATCCAGTTGCAAGTACCAGTGGAGGTACAGGTATAGGTGTGGATGCAGGTATCGGTGCAGGTACAAATGCAGGTACTGATGTAAGCACAGGTACAGGTGCAGGTACGGGTGTCGGTGTCAGCAAAGATAACACAGGAAATGCTGATAGCACTGGTATTACTGATGGTACTGACGGAATATCAAGTGGCGCTGTAGAAGATATATGGGTTGTAGAAGGTGAAGCAGATAATGACTCAATATTAGCTGTAATAGTGTCACTGCTCACTGATCGCTGCGGTAGACTGGCTCGGCTGTTAGCCAGGCGGGGAGAGACACAAACAGCAGTACCTCTAAGGGTTCCTAGACTTTGGTCCGTCACAGTCCCAGTCTTAGAAGTGTGAGAAGTGTGGGAGCGTGTCCGTCCACCAATAGGGAAGAACTCCGCTATCCCTTGCTGGCCTCTTGAAGAGGGGGCAGAGGGGGCTAAAGATTGGTGGCCGAGGTAGGGACCAAGCGCTGACGGTGTGCACACTGCTCCTCTCCTCCTCCATCCCATGGGAGATCCCAAGATCAGCGGGAGAAACAGTCAGTTACAGACCAGCGGTGGGAGATCAGCTGGAAGAACGTACAATCAAACTGCAGACAAATTAATTAGTAAAGCAGTTACCGTAGTAGGGCCGGTCCACCGATACACCGATACACCAATCAAGAGCGAGAGCCAGAGCCAAATACTGATGCAAGATGACCGGCAAGATAGCCGGTAGGTAGTCCAGGTAGTATCAGGTATCAGGTGAACCTCAGGTGAGCATCAAAGCCTCGTCAAAGCCTCATCAGGATCTACAGATCACTGCGGTAGCCCAGAGCCTGTCTAGCACGCTCTCTCCTCCATGCTCAACCACTCCCCCCTAATGTAATTTTAAAGGATAAAACTTATCTTCATATATTCCTCCTGCAGGACCTGAATAATGGCAGAACAGGTCTCTGGAATAATGATCCCCAGAGCCTGGGGGGAGATGCCTGTCGTGAACTTGAGGTCCTGCAAGCTTCTCCCCGTCGCCAAGTAATGCAACGTGGCGACTAGCCTCTGCTCCGGAGTGATGGCTTGCCGCATGCAGGTATCCTGCCTGCTGATAAAAGGGGACAGCAAAGCCAAGAGGCGGTGAAAAACGGGGTCCGTCATCCTGAGATAAATCCTGAAATCCAGGATTATTCTCACGGATCTCATGGAGCAAAGGCATATGTGAGAATTGGCCACGCTGGCGCAGCCAACTCTTCGTCCATGAACTCCTCCTTGCACTGTTCATGGACTGGACTCGGGTCAAAGTGTTAACCGCAACACCAAGCCCCTGCACAGCACGAACTCGCTAATGAGTATGTCCACACTCCATGGCTTCAAAACGGTCGGCTGGTCAAACGAACTTAACCGAACGCACTGAAGAACAGCAAGGCCTATGAAGAACGACCTGAAGAACAGGAACGAGCGGACCAGAACGGCCTGAGAACAGGTACGAACTCATCCACACGCACTGAAAGACAGATACAAACCTCACAAGCACAGACTGAACCGCAGAAAACGAGCGAACTAAGCTGAAGTCTGAAAAGCGCAAATCATCTCTAACCAAACGTCTACTAACACGAGATAAACACGAGATTAGTAGACGGAGCCCAAAGGGTGTCGTTTTGGATCTTGAGCTTCCTTTTTCTAGTCCCATCGTACGTGCTGTAAGTCATCGCGTGAACCGCCAGACTTTTAGAGTGATCGTGTGTGGTCAAGTCCGTTCGCTTTAAAGTCCGGCGAAGCCCCGCTGGAAGGTCCGGCGGTTTGTCCGCTGGACTAGGTCCGGCGGACAATCCTGTCGGAAAGTCCGATCGTGTGTACGAGGCATGAGAGAACCCTCATAGGGTACCAGTATTTTGCAGCTGGTCCTGTGATACCGTACGAGTGTAGATTCACTTGGTGTCTTTCAACTTAGCTTCCAGGCTCTTACCGAGGCACCAGCCTTTTGCATGGCCCTCTTCTGAAGAGTCCTCCCCTGGTTGCGTTCTCAGTTGCTGGGCCACTCCAAAGACGAGACGGCACCGGACCACCTTGGAATCCTCCTTCCAGTTACTGTGTCTCGGGCTAGCCAGCCCCAAGACTCGGAAATGGATGGATCCGCACCCCAGGCCATGAGGGCCCCTGAGGGCTGGTCAAGAGGACCAGGACCAAACAGACAGAAAGATCTTCTGGACCGGAACCCAGAAGCACTTGATCCCAGTACCTTAAGTACCCTCTCACAGAATACACAGCGAGTATAACATCCCAAATCTTAACAATCGGCTGCTGAATGTTGATGCAACCGTTTGATTTATGTATATCTGACTATATACAAAAATGTTTCGAATTTTCTTTTGCATATTTAAACTGTATTTCCTGAAGAAGCTATATTTGTGTAGCGAAACTAGTTGAAATACCCCACGTATGCATCTGCTTTTACATTTGAAAATTTGCTCTGTATAAATAAAAACCTTGTAATTTTTATATATTGGTTTATAAAATGATTTTGCTACTTTGTCATATTGTACCGTGATAGTCCGACAGCTCCCTCCCTCTGGAGGTTCTGGTTTGGGGACCAGTTCCCCCAAAAAATTTACTTCATATCACACGGATGATGGTACACACTTCTTACTAATATATATTTAAGAACTATTTAGAAAGTTAGGCCCAAACAATTTTCATTATAGGTTAATAAAGAAAAGTAATTTTATTAAGAATTTTCATGTAATATTTATTCTTGTTTGGCAAAAATGTATTTAAATAAAGATGGCTTGTTTTTTTTTATAATTTAAATAAAGAATGTTTGATAGTAATTCATCATGGTTAATTTTTTATTTTTATTTCATTTTATAATTACACATGGTATACTTCATGCTACATCAAGCTATTTCTAATAATGCTTACTCTCTCCTCCCACGTAGAGTTGCTAAAACTGCTGACAGAGGGGGTTTCAACTTCAATCTGAGGCAGTATTGCATCATCCTTTTAAGGATTCTTTTCAAGAATGCACACTGGGGAACTAGCTGTGAAGTTGCAAGGCTCCAATTGGAGTTATAGCTACACTTATCTGCCTTCCCACAACTGTTTTTGACAGGTACATATTTCCACTTCCATCTGTCATAGCCGAGGTTTGGTACGTCAAATGTTAGAACCCCCCCTTCTTTGCCCCATGACATTTTGAGAGTGCAGAACGATTTGCGCATGCACATTAGGGATATGACTGTGAATCCAAATAGATTCAATGCCAGTTTCTGATACTGGTCATGGTTGCAGCAGCTACCAACAGCTGATCTGAAAAGACATTGCGGGCTCCCTGGACAGGTAAGTGTTCATAGATTCAAAGTCACCAGCTACTGTATTTGTAGCTGTGGACTTTACATTTATTTTTTGGCAAACACTGAAAAAAACATTTAAAAGAGAATTGTGGTGTTTTTTTTTTTAACATTATACTTACCGAGGTGGATGCAGCATGTGACCGATGCTGCATCTATCCACCGGCGCCTCTGCACTGAGAATAGAGCGATCAAACATCACCGATGGGGATCTGTGAGAACCGAGCCAATCAGAGAGCTGCTGCCTGTCAGTCAGCGGCTCTCCGCTCTGCTCACTGGAGCACTAAGCTGTAGCGGGGAGCGGTTTGCTTAGAGGCTGAGATAGCTCGCAGTCCAAGCACCTGGAGCATCCAGAGTCGGGATGACGCGGTGCCTGGACTGATCTGTGTGATGTCAGCAGAGAGCGGACTTCAGACCATACTCTGCTGAAAACGGGAGAAGCCCAGCCAAACGAGCTCATGCATGGCTACAATACGAAGTACAGACATTTAACTTTTACATTATAAACATTGTAAGTTTGTTTTTAAAATTTAAAAAGTTACTTACTAGAGTTGAGCGGACAGCTGGATGTTCGTGTTCAACGGGTTCGGTGAAACTTCGCAAAAAAGTTTAAGTTCGGGACTCAAACTTGACCCCGAACCTGAACCCCATTGAAGTCAACGGGGACCCGAACTTTTGAGGACTAAAATTACTCTAAAAAAAGTAATGGAAAGGGCTAGAGGGCTGCAAATGGCAGCAAAGTGTTGTTAAGAGCATGGGAAGTGCTCTGCAAACAAATGTGGATAGGGAAATAACTTAAAATAACATAAAATACATAAAAATAAAAAATAATATTCTTGACCTAGGAGGACGAGGTCCATATGCAGTAGGAGGTTGAGGTGGCGGTGGATGTGGCGGTGTAGGTTGAAGCGGCGGTGGAGGAGGACGAGGTAGCCAACACTGGTTTTTGTTTTTAATTTTTTTTTTTTTTAATTAGGGTACACCCCAAAAGAGTAAGAAAGGTACGGACAAGTTCTGTGGGATCCATGCCTGGTTCATTTTAATGAACGTGAGCTTGTCCACATTGGCTCTGGACAGGCGGCTGCGCTTGTCTGTGCTAACGCCCCTGCCGTGCTAAATACACGTTCAGATAATACACTGGCTGCAGGGCAGGCCAGCAACTCCAAGGCGTAAAGGGCAAGCTCAGGCCATGTGCCCAATTTGGAGACCCAGAAGTTGAAGGGGGCAGACCCGTCATTCAGTACGTGTAGGCGTGTGCACACATACTGCTCCACCATGTTGGTGAAATGCTGCCTCCTGCTAAGACGTTCCATATCAGCTGGTGGTGCTGGATGTTGTGGCATGCTGACAAAGCTTTTCCACATTTCGGCCATGCTAACCCTGCCTTCTGAGGTCCTGGCGGTGCCCCGGCTGCGTTGGCGAACTCTTCCTCCTCCTCTGCCTTCGCCTTGTGCTTCCACTGTGCCCCGCTGTCAGGTGGGAATGCCACCAGCAGCGCGTCTACCAGCGTGCGCTTGTACTTGCGCATCTTACAATCATGCTCCAGTGAGGGAATTAAGGATGGTACATTGTCCTTGTAACAGGGATCCAGCAGCGTGGCCACCCAGTAATCCAGTTAGAATGTGGGCAACTTGACGGTCGTTGCGGAGACACTGCAGCATGTAATCGCTCATGTGTGCCAGGCTGTCCAGAGGCCAACGAAAAGCTGTCCTCTGTGGGAGGTGTATCGTCTGTGTCCTCTGTATCCCCCAGCCACGCACCAGTGATGGCCAAGAGCTGGTCTGGGTGCCACCCTGCTGTGAACATGATGAACACATCATGTGTGCCTTTGCTGGACAATTGTGTACCTGGCATTTGTTGGTGCAGGAACCCACCCTCAGAGCCACTTGAGAATGACTGCCCTGAAAGCCTTGGAAATGATCCATCTTCCTCGTCCTGTGCCACATCCTCTTTCATCATTGCCTGAAAAAAAATTTCAAGGAGGCATAGAACTGGGATAGTAACGCTGAGAACGGCGTCATCGGCACTGGACATGTTGGTGGAGTACTCGAAACAGCTCAACAAGGCACACAGGTCTCGCATGGAGGCCCAGTTATTGGTGGTGAAGTGGTGCTGTTCCGCAGAGCGACTCACGCGTGCGTGCCGCAGCTGAAACTCCACTATCGCCTGCTGCTGCTCGCACAGTCTGGCCAGCATGTGCAAGAGGCGTTCCACCTTGTGGGCACGTCACATGTGAGCGGGAAGGCCGAAGTTACGCTGCAGCGCTGACAGGCGAGCAGCCACAGGGTGAGAACGCCAAAAGTGCACACAGACGGTCCGCACTTTCTGCAGCAGCTCTGGCATATCGGGGTAATTTTTAAGGAACCTCTGCACCACCAAATTCAGCACATGTGCCAGGCAAGGGATGTATGTCAAACCAGCTAGGCCCAGAGCTGCTACGAGATTTTGCCCATTATCGCACACCACCAGGCCGGACTTGAGGCTCACTGCCACCAACCACTCATGGGTCTGTTGTTCCATGTCCCTCTGCGTCTCTACCAGATGGAATGACAGCATTTCAAAGGCCAGGGATTTTGAAGTGCTGGCATTTAGGGCCAGGGATCGCGGTGGGTCGGAGGGTACTTCCTCTTTCGCTCCAGTGTTTGGGAGAGCTAAACGCTTCCATGGGACATTGTGGAGATGGTTGGTGACCCAGGTGGTAGTTTTGCTGGCAGATTCTCTGTTTGTGGGGTGGCAGGTGCCACTGTCACTACAGAGGTGGATGAAGAGGCCGAGACTGCAGCAGAAGAGGAAGCAGGAGGAGCCAGAGACCTTTCTTGGTTTTTGAGGTGTCTACTCCACTGCAGCTCATGCTTTGCACTTAGATGCCTGGTCATGCAGGTTGTGCTCAGGTTGAGAACGTTTATGCCTCGCTTCAGGCTCTGATTGCACAGCATGCAAACCACTCATGTCTTGTCATCAGCACATTGTCTGAAGAACTGCCACGCTAGGGAACTCCTTGGACCTGGCTTTGGTGTGCTCGGTCCCTTGCTGCGTTGGGCAGTAGCAGGCGTACTGTCTAGGGGATGGACACTCCGCTTTTGCACCCTGTCCCCTCTTCTGCTGTGCTGGTGGCTCTGTGTGACCACCCCTCTTCCTCCGAACTACACTGGTTACCTGCATGACGTTGATTCCATGTGGGGTCGAGGACCTCATCGTCCAAATACCACTTCAGACTCTGTCGCCTACTCGCACCTGAGGAAGGTGTTTCACTTGTGCGTGTAGATGGCACAGATCGACCACATCCTCTCCCTGCAACAGGAGCTCCACCAGCAGCACCACGACCGGGGCCACGTCCCTTATTTGACGTTCTCATATTTCTCAAATTTAGGATCTTGCCCTAAATGGGTGTTTTTTGAATAGCAGAATAGAACAACAGTATCTAAAGGGTGTATCTCACACGTACAGATACAGACTAGGCTGTAATTTAAGATTTTTCCCCTAAATGTTTTTTTTTTTTGAATACCAGAATAGAGCAACAGTATCTAAAGGGTGTACCTCACAGGTACAGATATGCAGAAAAACGCACCAAAATTTTTTTTTTTTGCCCTAAATTATTATTTTTTGAATAGCAGAATAAAACAACAGTATCTAAAGTGTGTATCTCACATGTACAGATATGCAGGAAACACTGCAAAATACTTTTTTTTGCATTAAATGGGTGTTTTTAGAATAGCAAAATAGAGCAACAGTATCTAAAGCAGTGTTTCTCAACTCCAGTCCTCAAGGCGCACCAACAGGTCATGTTTTCAGGATTTCCCTCAGATGAAACGGCTGTGGTAATTACTATGGCAGTGAAACTGATTAAATCACCTGTGCAAAATAACGGAAGGCCTGAAAACATGACCTGTTGGGGCGCCTTGAGGACTGGAGTTGAGAAACACTGATCTAAAGGGTGTATCTCACACATACAGATATGCAGAAAATGCACCAAAACTTTTTTTTTTTTGCCCTAAATAATTTTTTGGGGAATAGCAGAATAAAACAACAGTATCTAAAGGGTGTATCTCACACGTACAGATATGCAGAAATCTCACAAAAAAAAAAAAATTGCCCTAAATTATAATTTTTTTGAATAGCAGAATAGAAGAACAGTATCTAAAGTGTGTATCTCACACATACAGATATGCAGAAAACATTGCCAAAAATTTTTTTGCCCCACATTTTTTTTTTGAATAGCACAATAAAACAACAGTATCTAAAGTGTGTATCTCGCTAAGTACAGATATGCAGGAAACGCAGCAAAATATATATATTTTTTTCCTTAAATGGGTGTTTTTAGAATAGCAGAATAGACCAACGGTATCTAAACGGTGTATCTCACAGTAACATATGCAGTGCTGGTGCACTGAGCTTGCATAAAATGCCCGCTGACGCCAACCTAACTAACAGACGTATAAAAGTTATCTTTTCTCTGGCACTGGGCTCAGAACAGGTTAAAAAGATTGTGCACTGCACCCACACAACAAAATCAAGGTAGATCGCTGAGTAATTTGATTTCTGAATCAGGACTCCTATCTAATTCTCTCCCTCAAAGCAGCAGCAGCAACCTTTCCCTACACTATCTAAAGCAGAGTGACGTGCTGTGCTATGTGCCTCTAGCTTATATAGAGGCTCAGTCACATGCTGCACTGGCCAATCACAGCCATGCCATTAGTAGGCATGGCTGTTATGGCTTCTAAGGCACACAAGTTAAACGAATGTTGACTGGTTGCCCTGCAGCTTTTTAAAATGTGCCATTACATTGCCGAACACCGAACGCAAACCCAAACATACAGTAAATTGTTCGGGTACCAAAAACCCAAAAGTCCGGTACGAACCCGAACTTTACAGTTCGGGTTCACTCAACCCTACTTGTGTACCTTAGGGATGATGTAGAATGTTGGTATGTTGAACTCATTTACACTAAGGTATTCAAAATCGCATTTGCTCAATAGGCCTTCCTCTTTAGCCAATTTGAGTTTCACATTTAGATTTATCACTAGTTTTGGAAAGGGGTTGCTAGTTTTCTATATGTTCATTTATCACCCAGAAGTCATTTGACTACTCTCTCTTATTTTACTTCATCTAACAGGGCGACTTTGTCGCTTCTTTTGATGACAATTTGTTTAGCTTTCACCAATTCCCTAATTGCACGGCGTTCCTCATGCAACAGATTATCATGGTCTCTCACTGCCCAGTCTATTCTGTTTAAGTCCATCTGTACCATGTCCAAGAAGAGGATAAGCCATTTGTTCTTACCTAGTGGTGGCATCTTATTAGACTTGAAATTAAGCATAGCTTTCCTTTTCTGTGCTCCAACATACTCATCCATTTCACTATTCTCGTTTAATAGTGAATTTAAAATTTCTAATGTCTCCTTGTCTTTCTCATTGGGTGTACCCGACTCCTCACTGGGGGTTGCCCTGCTGGTGTGTAAGAAACGTAGGTATACCTTGCGAAGAAATAACGCCTCATCCTTATATACATTAAATTTGTCCATCGTATTGGCTGGGGAAAAGGACATCCCTTGTTGTAATATGTCTAATAGCTAGAGGGAAACTAGATAAGTAGATGACTTTTATATCTGTCCCTTTGGTGCTATCAGTCAATAGTCCCTCTGGTTCCTTTGGCTCCTTGTACAAGCACCCCCTCTGCCTAAACTTTGGTCTTTGTCTGTCTGTTTCTGTTGTCTGGGGGGTTGTTGCTTTAGGCTGGTAGGGGTTGGTCTCCCGAGTTCCCTACTGCCTCCCCCTCTTCCTCTAAAAATGTACAGATCTAGGTGAGTTCTCCTCATCTGTGTCACTTTAGGATATTGCCCCTCTAGATGTGGACCTAAGATTTCTCTGCCTGGATCTACTTCTATTATGCCATATTGTAAGATCAAAGATTTCTCCTTTTTCCCAGTCTCCCGGGTCTCGTCTAAATATAGATTGTTTGGTGACCTTCAAGTTGTGTTGTGTCTTTGTTGTGTGGAGGCCTCTGGCATGTAGTGGGGCACAAGATGGTGGAGTTTTCGGCTTCAGCAGGGGAGGACAGTGTGGGGATATGAACTTGTGCTTTTGGTGCCTAATCTAGCCAAGCAGTCATGATCAGTTCTTAAAGAGGAAGTAAACCCTAATGGGTTTACTTCCTTTTTGTTTCCCTGCAAAGGTAAAGCATAATGGACTACGATGCATCGCATAGTAGTCCATTATTTGTCACTTACCTGACACAGGAACCAGCAAAGTCACCACTGTCCCCTTGTGTACGGCGCCTCCATCTTCTTGGTGGTTCTCGCGGCTCCGTCGCAATGACGTCACTCCCGCGCATGCGCACGGGAGCCACCACTCGCGGCATATCATCGTTGAGAGCAGCTTTCTCAGTGCGCCTGCGCTGCTGTCTACGGCGCATGCGCCGTAGACAGCGGTGCCTGTCTTTTGGCAAATATCTCCTAAACCATGTAGGTTTAGGAGATATTTCTTCAAATTCATTTGCAGGCGCCGCAATGACGTCACTCCTGTGCATGCGAACGGGAGCCGCCACTCACGGCATGTCGTAGTTGAGAGCGGCTTTCTCAGTGCGCCTGCGCACCACTGTCTACGGCTTACCTGTAGGTCCAAGTGGTTTGTAAGGATTTACAACCACTTTAAGTTTAGGGCTGGCAGGGGATGGGTGCAACATCACACATGAGTATGTATGTTTTTTTTCTTTAGCACCCAGAACTTCTTCTTTAAAGCGGTTCTGCACACATTTCATTTAGTAAATCTCTTTGCCTTCAAAATCAGGCAAAGAGTACTAAATGAAGTGTGTTTTTTTTATTTTTTTTCCACTTAACTTGTAATCGCTGACTTCCTTTCCTCTGTCTCTGCGGCGGTGGGCGGGGTCTCTGCGTCAATCGTCGTCGCGCCGCACTGTCTCCTGGGATCTGGTGTCATTGATCCCAGGAGTCAGTGCGGACATCTTCCTAAATCTCGCGAGATTTCGGCCACATCTTCCAAAATCTCGCGAGATTTCGGCCACATCTTCCAAAATCTCGCGAGATTTCGGCCACATCTTCCAAAATCTCGCGAGATTTCGGAAGATGTGTCCGAAATCTCGCAAGATTTCGGAAGATGTGTCCGAAATCTCACGAGATTTTGGGCGATGTCCGCGAACGTGAGCTACACTTTGCCGTTACTGCGCACGCGCGAGATCGGCGCAGTAACGGCGGTGCATGCTGGGCCATCTGAAGTGCCTGTGTGGGTTCACATGCCCACAGGCAAGATGGCCCCAAGCAGGAAATATTTTATAAATCTCTTTTATCTGACGAAAACCGGCAGCAGCTATTTAGAGAAATAGGACACGTGAGTACCTAAACTAGCTCTCATAGGCAATTGCATTGCACTAAAAAAAAAAAAAAAAAAAACATACAGACAGTGCAGAACCGCTTTAAGAGCTGTCTATGTCAAGGAGGGGCCTTTTGATTTTTGCTACACAGTGGGATGAATAGATACAATTACAACAAGAACATTTTCATGCAGGTTTTTTTGTTAATAAAGCGGAGCGCCACGCGTTTTTACAACCTATAAAAAAAAAAAATACTCACCTTCCTCGATCCGAAACGGTCGTTTTTTTTTTTTTTTTTTTACTTTTAGTTGTTTTCTTCGCTTCCTGGTTCTCGGGTCCTCGGATATGGGCGGGGATATTACGGCTATTACGTAATATCCCCTAGCCCGCACTGTCTCTTGGGAGCTTGTGTCATAGCTCCCAGGAGTCAGTGCGGCGGCCTGGCCCGAGATCGCGCGAGACTTGAAACCGAACGTGACGTCATCACGACAATCACGTTCGATCTCTGCTATCACAACGGGGCTGGACTTTCGATGCCGCCGCCGTTGTGATGGCAACAGGAGCTGAAATCCAGGAAGCGAATGCCCTGGAGTATTCAAATGCCCACAAGCAAGATGGTGAAGAAACCGGAAATGAATATAAAGTGCTTTTTGGACATAAAAAACAAACAGCAACAGTGAGACAAGCAGGACAGGTGAGTTAATAATTTACAAAAGAATTTATTAATCAATCACCAGTGAAAAAAAAAAAAACGTCAGGGGCAGTGTAGCTCCGCTTTAAGAAAGTAACATTCATTTCATAATATGCATTGGTTCTTGCACACATTTAAGAAAAGAAAAAAAAATACTTTTCATAAGATTAAAAATGAGACGCTTCGGAAATAGAAAGTTCAGCACCTGATGAAAAACAGCTTGGGAATATAAAGCATTTATAAGCAAAGGATGCAAGTACAGCTTTATCTCAGAACATGACACTATCAAAATGTAATCTCATTTCAGGCTACTTAAAAAAAAGAGACAGAAACATGCAAGATGGTTCAATGTTTTATAACAGGAGCTCATTTGTTTGATGCTGTCTTGTTTCTTAAAGCTTTTACTGTAATTCTGATTACAAGTCAAAGTCTGACATCCTACTCTGCAAAAAAAATAGGATGTGATCTTAAAATGATAAATCCCAAATTACCAATGGGCTACACACGAGAAGGAGACTTTAGTATAGGTGGAATATTGCAAATATTAATAGCAAATGTCAGAGTTCAAGCTGATTTTTCTGAACGTCCTGAATTGGATGCATGTGTGGGGTAAGCATGACAAATAACAAAATTTGTATTTTGTATATACTTTAAACCATGGTTAGGCAATCTTTACAAGGTAAAGATCTACCCGAGCAACATGGACGAGATCAATGCACACTTTTTTCTTTTTTTCCAATTTTAAAAACAAATTTGCAAGGCCCCAATAAAAAGTAAGTATGTCAGTGAGAACCTCGAAATTCACAACTTGTTCTTGTTTGGTAAATAATTGATCACCCCAACAGGTCTGATGTAGGAGTATGTAGGGCAGTGTACAGAGGTCAGTAGGATGTTTTGCAGTGTACAGAGGTCAGTAGTAGGTAGAGAATTGTGTAGAGGTCAGTAGTATTTAGGGAATATTATAGGGGTCAGCAGGACAGAGAACGGATCAGCAGGGCAGAGGACAGGGTTATGTGTTCAGAGGTAGGTAGTAACACAGACCGCTTGGTAAGTGGAATGTAAGCAGAGATCAGATGTACATAAGGCACACTGCAACAGTCAGTGGTGTGTAACAAGCAGTTGCCTAATTGTATCTAGAACCCTGGCCATTAACTGTTTCCTCCTCTAAGGAAGCTGCCACTTTAATGCAAAATAAATGTTGATCTATGGCAGGTTAACACATCTGTATTGTAGACAGCAGCCTCATTACAGCCTGCTGCCTCCTTGCTGTCTTTTGTCTGATATCCAGCCTTCAGCTACCTGTATTGCAGCATGAGTCCTACAAGGCTCTATGAAACACAAACAACAAACTTTTGGTTTAACAGTGCTGGCTGGGCTGGGACTTTATCATTCTCATCCCGCCTCGCTACTTATTCAGAACTCTGTGGCTCAGCTTTACATACTGTACTGTATATTGCCGCTCTGATCTAAGAGGTGGAAGGCAGCAGCATGTTGGGGTCATGATCTACCTGTCAGATGGCTGCAATTGACAGGTAGATCATGATCAACGGGTTGTTGACCCCTGTTCTAAACAAATGATTAATGCAAAATTGCATCCCACTACTGTACAAAAATATTTTCTAAAGCGTTATTCCACGTTCATATACCTTTTTGGTTAAGTTTATATTTTTGCTCTGTTATGCTTCTAGAGTGCACTTTAGAATGCTGTACTTTTTACATCTATGCAACACTTGGTCAAAAGGTCTGTAAAGTAAACTTGTCATGATATAAAAATGGGTATTCAATTGCTGACTTCCCTCTGAAAAATCCTAGTTACTCCAAAAATGCTAGTGACTTGTCAGCCATCCTGATCCACGGGTTTCAATAATTTCTAAATGCAGTTAGGCCAGTCAGCTGTAGCATCCATGTTTCTCCCACAGATGAACAAGAAGACAGACCTTCTGTTACTTTAATCCCATTATCTCCTTACAATGTGCAAGCCAGAGCAGTTAAAGCTGAGTTCCAGGCAGGTATAAAAAAAATTAAGTTGCAGGGCTGTATGCATTCATTTCATAAGTCTGTGGCAGATCTTAAAGCCTGGTACACACAATTTGAATTTTTGGAGGAATAATCGTCCGTTTTTTGTTGCATGCTAGTCCCATATATTCCTCTTACGATTTTTTCAGATGAAAACTGTACAAATTTAATGAAAATCGTACGTTGTGTTTACATACAGTAAACATTTTATAGCATGCATCTTCAGGTTTTGTCGTCCGAAAAGTCAGAATCAGTTGTCTAAAGCACTATGATAACTATCAGAAAATTGGCCATCGTTCGTCGTATGAATTTACTTCCGATTTTCTTATTGTGTGTACAGGCCTTAAGGTCTGTGTACTGTGGCATTTTTTGGGGAAGCAACACACTGCGGTTAATAATTGCAATTGCTAAACACCTAGTTGTCTTTTGCAGAACTAATTGACAGAAGTGAATGAATTGTGTGAAAGAGAGAGAAATGAGCGCTGTGTTCAGAATGAACTTTGAGCTCATCCCTACTACTAATACAAGTTCATTCCTAACTTTAGCTGTTTAGCTGTTTGTCTAAATACCAAACGTTTTACTTGATCAGCAGGAGCCGAGCGCCATGCAATAGAATTAACGTAGCAATAGAAATAATTCTACTTCATCTGACATCTACCTTGATGTCAATGTTTGTTAAGAAAGCAGCGGGTGATGGAATCCTCCACATCTTTAGTAACCAGTTATGTCACCTTGATCAGTTCAAGAATCTGCACCGTTCCCCCTGGCAACACAACTCCTCGTGTTGAGGGAATGTGGTATGATATGGTTCAGGGGGAGTAAGGGCATAGTGTAGATATTTGAGGGGAACCCATTTTTCTTGTGTTTTTTGCATGCATGTTGACTTGGCATTCGCTGATGCATGTTTTTGAAAGATTCCTTTTGAATCAACCTGAATGGCAAAATGCAGGTTAATGCACCCAGAGGCAGCATTCAAAGTTTTTTTTTCAGTGTGGATCAATGTAGTATATTGGTGCAAAGTGAGAGCACCCCTGCTAAATGGTTACTTCACAGCTCTTTTGAACCATCTGGCTACTCTGTCCAAATAATCTATGTCATATTGGGACACCTTTTTCTAAACAGAGGCCATCTGTGACACCACTGATTACCAGTTTAAAGGACAACTTACCCCCACTACTCTAAGTATAGTCCAGCCATTACATACTTTAAATACTAAAGCAGACATGTTAGCTTTGATGTTCTGCCTAGCTCAGCACAGCCTACAAAAAGAAAAAAAAACTCTGGGCAGCAAGTCTTCACACTGCTCATGTGGGCCATTGCCCTATTCATCCTCATGAGATGGCCATACTAAAGGTAGAATCTATCAGTCACAAGGCATACAGACATTCTATAGGAATGCAGTCCTGAGGCATACAGACATTCTATAGGAATAAACTGGGCTGCATCAATGTTATTATGGCCTTTACATCAGTGGCCAATGTTAAATCCCCTGTTATGTTGTTGGTTACTGCAGTTCTGCCCTTAAATTGGTGCTTGGTGAAGAGGGGCTACTTCCATGGGTGTTTGGAGGCAAAAGGATCCCTATCAATAATGTCAATGGGGAAGGGCCAATTGCAAAGCAGTTTATTGATCACATATAACAGCAACATTTCAGAGAGACTAAGAGGACTTCATCAGGCAATAGTTCTCTTGGTGTCTTTGAAATGTTGGTGTCATATGTAAATAAAAATGTCTTGACTCTGTCATCAACATAGCCAGCATAGCGAGAGGCAGGCAAATGTCTTTAACTGGCATGACATATGATGACTCTATTTTTGTCATTACAGCACCCCTTGGATGGTTGATCATATATCTTTATGGAGTCCACCTAAGTCCCCACTTTGAGGTAGAGAAGGACCACCCCATTGATAGTGTTTAATGGTTACTTACATGAAGTAGGAGCTGTAAAGCAGACACAGTTATCTACACCACTAGTTTTTATGCTTGTGCCTGAGTGCTGGGTGCCCCCTGAGCACATGACTCGCTGAGGGGGCACTCAGAGAAGAGGATGAGTAAAGAGTGCCAGTGGGGGACTAAAAAGTACAATATCTTTTATTTTAGGAAAGCAGAATGGAGATTAGTGGCAGCTGGTGTTTTTTTTTGGGGGGGGGGGGCAGCAAACAACCACCCCCCACCCGCTCTAGTTAGACAGGTCAGTCGGTCGGCAGTTGGGTCACCCACACCACCCCTCCCCAGGTCGGTCGGTCATCCAGCTTGGCACTTACCCCATCTAGGTTTGAGGCCAGATGGCAGGCAGCGGCAGTGGCTCCTGTGTGCTCTCCACTTCTGCATCACGGTGGCTTCTGCCATGCGTCTCCTCCCCCCTCCTCCTAGGTATCCAATCAGATCATCTGTCCTTTCAGCCAATCGGGTGATGGGTCTCAAGGCCTGCTTCCTGATTGGCTAGGTGGAGGATGAGTGTGGCAATAGCGAATATTCATTTGCGCCCCAAGCCCACCCCTTTTTGAAGCCTTTTAGAGCCTCTGGCTCAAATCATGTGCTTCAAAACAAAAAACCCCTCATAGGAATCCATGGTCTGGCACCCTGTATGTAGATCAGGGGGCCGGACGCATGGATGGGAGGGCGACGACTGTGCGTCACTGATGGAGACTTTAATATCACATAGGAGATTCAAAGCTGTGTGAGAGACTTGCTGAATTGCTGGAGGGTTCTCAGCTATTTGTCTTGTGACCCGAGTACCCGATCCTCTCATTGATACCTCTTGCTAACTCAGCTTGCTTATGAACTTGCGTCTGCTCTGCCTACCTGTTGACCTGCCTAAAGCTTGTTCCCATCTACTACTTGCTCCAGTGTGATCTCTTTGACCTAGAATATGGCCCTGCTTGTTGATCTGTCACATATCAGTTTCCGCTTACTGCCGACATGTCCTCAGCTACTACCTGTATTGCTTCCAGCTGCTGACTTTAGCTTTACCAGGTTCAACTTCACGTTCATCTGAGGTGTTCTGATCCTGATTGTTCTGATGCTCTGTGGAGAACTCCATGAATGAATATTCCATTTAGGCATTCAGAGACTGCATCTAGATGCATCTAACTGTCTCATATAAAAAATGGTATTTGAATCCAAAACTATTCAAAGCATAATTCCACCAAAAGCGATATTTCAGGTGTAGGAGGATTCTGGTAGGTTAATAAATCCAGGTGCTTGATTGTGGTTTCCTGGTAATGTCCACAAAGGATGGGAAAAGCTTGGACTTCAGGTCTAGAATATATAGACTCTTAAGCCTCATACACACGATTGGATTGTTCGCCAACAAAACCATGGAATTTCGTCCCAAGGGCATTGGCCCAAACTTATCTTGCATACACACGGCCACACAAATGTTGGCTGACAATTACGAACGTACTACGAGCCAATAAAAAGGAAGTTCATTAGTCATGTGCCACCCTTTGGGCTCCTTCTGCTAATCTCATGTTAGTAGAAGTTTGGTGAGTGTCGATTTGCGCTTTTCAGCCTTGTGCTTGTCAGTTTGTTTCTGAACGTCCGTTCGTCTACTAGGGGGACTGTTATAAATTTTAAACCATTCATATGAGTGTGTATATATTAATATAGTAACATCGATTATCAGTATACTGAGTTGTCACTTCTCATTCATATCTATATCTATATTTATATACGGTTATACTCTTTCCTCATCCACCATAAATACATAGTTCTCCTGGTTTTCATAGTTGCTTTTGTCCCTCATTGTTTTTTCCTCCGCCCCCCGGTTCGTTATCCATTACCATACCACCCCTCCCCTCACTTTTGGGATATAATCCCTCATCAAAGATGGCCACCGACACAGCCTGATGAAGGAGCATGCATGCTCAGAAGCGCTGCCCACTTGACCCCATTCCTGGAAGTGATCTCAGCACACCAGCGGTACAGCACGGAAACAACTAACAGCATCCACAGTCTGCGCTCCAGCTATCCGGAAACGCTGGGCACCCACAGAGCCACCAGAAAAGCACAGAGAAAAGGACATAGGACCTTTCTGGATCAGCTTGCAACTACTGCATCACCCGGGAGAAAAAATGGAAGAAATGTTACCCCTGACATGCCTGAACAAACATATCTTTTATGAGTGTTTTTATTCCCTTTGAAATAAAATTCTTTTAACAATTGCTGCACTTAGAGGGTGCTGTCTCTCTTCCTTTTTTTGTTTGTGAGTAGGCAGGTGCATTTCAAAAATACAATGTAAATTAACAAGGGACACCAACATAGTTGTATTTTTGAGCTTCAAAAATACAAGATAATAATGGTCTTGTCGTAACTTGACCCAAAAGAAAACTAGAAAAAAAATATTCTGGAGATCACTAGAAAAACTAAAAAAAAATTGATATTCTGGAGATCACTAGAAAGAAAAAATGAAATACGTTTGGCAGAACTCTGTCAATATCACCAGCAAAGCAGCTTCATTATTATACCATTATAAAGAAGAAGAGAATGCTCTGCATTGAGAGATTTCATAATTTGCAGCGTCACGAATGTGATATCTCCATTACACACGCTAGTTTTACAAGACCGAAGGCTTCCGGCTCGTCCTTGCTTCCGAGCATGTGTGTTTGTACTTTGGATTTTTGTCTGACTGACTTGTGTACACACGCTCGGAAAATCCGACAACACACATTTGTCCCTGGAAAATTTTAAAACCTGCTAGCCAACATTTGTTGGCGGAAAGTCTGACAACAATTGTCCGATGGAGCTTATACACGGTAGGATTTTCTGCCAACAGCCTGTCATCACACATTTCCAGATCGTGTGTACGAGGCTTTACTAGTATGTTTATGCAGATATTTATGCAGATATTTTAGAAGCTGGCAGATAACTGATCTTACCATATTAGACAAAAAATGCAATTTCAGTTTTGGGTGAAGTAATTAAAACCCCTTCTTGTTTTTAATAAAATAACAATGTTAATCTTTAAGCTATAACTAAAATTACACCTTTTTGCAGGGTTTCATATCACTACCTAAAACACGTACTGGCATTTATTTACGCCATTGATGAAATAAACAACAGCACTGACATCCTTCCCAACATTACTTTAGGATTTCAGATCTATGATGTTTGCAGCAGTGAAAACTTGGCAATACAGAGTGTTCTAAATATTATTTCTGAGACCGGGGAACCAGCTCCAAACTACATCTGCCAGAAGACTCATAAGACAGTCGCCATAGTTGGACATTTATTATCCTCTGTGATGTATTCTATAGCAGGTTTAGCTCAACTCTTTGCTTATCCTCAGGTAAAAATATGGATTTATTATGATAAGTAAAATTTGGGATGATTTACTAATGACAAATAAGTTGTTCACTTTGCAAGGGAAGCTTCCCCATAGCTTAGGGAATGTAGTGACATTTTAATTTTTTTATTTTTTTTTCCAAACACATGCATGAAAAATATAAAAAAAAATCCTTGATCACGATTACATGATGGAATTCACCAGAGCTTCACCTCATTCAAATTCTATAGAAAATCCCCTTGCAATGTGCAACTTCCCTTGATAAGCAAACATCCTATTTGATCAATCCCACTGAGTAATGCAAAATTTTGACACTAATTGGAGTCAATGGGAAAAGTATACTGTTATACTAGTACTAGAAAAAAAAAATCCAATAAATATCATACTGGTGACCCCACAATAGGGATAAAACTTTTTAGCGGAAGGTAGTTTAACAAGACACATGGCCACTCAATAAAATTAGAAGAAAAGAGGTTTTTTTTTTTTAATCAAAACCAAGTTTATTGAGCATATAACATACAAGAATGAGTATACACAGCTTAGGTGCAACAGGCACCATATAAACGGGGTGCAAAGAAGAGAATTTGACATGTCTAGGTGAGTAGGAGCCGATTTACAGTAAAAGTGTTATGCATACATACAGGTAAATGCAGTGCCGTGGGCTTCATGGTTCCTTGCTGGGGATCTGTCCTATCACACGGTACTGGGTGCCGCTCCAGGAGGGGTGCGCAGGGTAGGCCGTACAGACTCAGTACATATAGGCGCCCATCATATTATGACACCTGGGGGGGGCGTGTTTGCTCAGGGGGCGGCAGGCCACCCTTAGGTTGGGCAGGTAGCTGGGTCTTCGAGCCACCTGTCCCAGACTTTGTTGTATTTAGCTGGGCATCCACGATGGAGGTAAAGTACCTTCTTATAGGGCAGGGTGGCGTTAATAGCAGCGATCCAAGCCTGGAGAGTGGGGGGGGTTAGATTTGAGCCAAGTGCTGGCAATTTGCATTCTGGCTAGAAAAAGGGACTCCTGCAAGAAAACTGTGAGGTATTTTTCTTCCTCAGGGAGTGGAAGGATCCCTAGCAAGCATTGGCGAGGGCATAGGGATAGGGGGGAGCCCATTCGGTCATGCAGGAATTTAATGATCTGTGACCAGTATTCTTGGACGTGCGGGCATGTCCAAATTAGGTGGTAGAATGTACCCCCTGGATCCCCACATTTGGGGCAGGAGGGGTCGTGGTCAGGCCTAAATTTGGATAGGCGTATCGGTGTGAGGTAAGACCTGTGGAGGATGTAGAGGTGAGTGAGCCTATCTGATAGTTTGGGGGACACTAATTTGGAGACAGCGAGTGCATCCTCCCATTCCTCATGCTCCACCGCGCCCAGATCCAACTCCCACCTGGGTCTCAGGTCGTGTGCCAACTGGGTGGCCTCTGGTGATAGTAGTTGGTTGTAGAAAAAGGAAATTAGTTTTTTGGGGTCCTGACCCCGGATGACGCCCACGGCGGTCAATGACTCCAGCCTGGGGACAGAGCCGGAGAATTGGGAGTTAAGAGCATGTCGGAGCTGGAGGTGGCGGAAGAGCATG
Organism: Lithobates sylvaticus; assembly: GCA_028564925.1. Classification (NCBI taxonomy): domain Eukaryota; kingdom Metazoa; phylum Chordata; class Amphibia; order Anura; family Ranidae; genus Lithobates; species Lithobates sylvaticus. The sequence continues at coordinate 183,373,567 of CM053038.1, forward strand.
TGGTTAGGGAGGTCGAAATCGTCTTTGAGGGCCTGGAATTGTCTGACCCTGCCTCCTCTCAGAACCTGTGAAAAGAACACTATGCCCTTGGAGATCCAAAGGGTCTGGTCTGGCACCTTGAGGAGCTCAGGCAGTTGGGAATTGTTCCAGAGGGGAGTGTGAGCATGGATGAGCGGGACTTTGGTCTTGTTGATTGTTAGCTGCCAGATTTTACAATGGTGGGCTAGCATGGTTTTGCAGGGGGTGGGGGGGCCATGGGTGCCGCAGAGGAGGACTTGTAGCGGGTGAGAGATCAGGCCCGTGCAGGGCGAGCAAACTAGCGTCAGGTATCTGTCTTTGTCAGTCTTGTCAAAATAATAAAAATGGGAGAGTTGAGACGCTATGTAGTATAGGAGGAGGTCAGGAAGAGCGGTTCCCCCCAGGTGCACAGGGCACTTCAGGGTTTTCCAGGAAAGCTTGTGGCGAGATGGGCCCCAGACGAAAGTGTTGAGGATGGCTTCCATGGATTTGAAGATCCTTAAGGGGATACTTTGGGGAGCATGCCAAAACACATAGAGTAGCTTGGGGAGGAGAATCATCTTTATTAGGTTAATGCGCCCCATAACCCCAAGGGGGAGCCGGGACCAGGTCTGAGTCTTGGACTTGAGAAGGGCGAACAGTGGTTCAACATTTAATTTTATATATTCTTCGGGGGCTCTAGTGCATTGCACACCAAGGTATTTTATCTGGCTTGCCCTGATAAGCGGGAGTTCCGCCTGGGGGGCCGATGGTGCCCCAAGGTCCAGTGGGAGGATTTGGGATTTGGCCCAGTTAATTTGTAGCCCTGAATACTCGCCGAAGTGTTTAATAAGTTGGAGCGTGGCCTCCAGTGAAGGACCAGAGTCCTCCAAGTAGAGGAGCATGTCGTCGGCATAGAGACTTATCACCTCAGTAAGCTGTCCCGTTCGGAGGCCTTTGATGTGGGGGTGTGTTCTGATTGCTATAGCCAGGGGTTCGACCGCAAGGGCATATAGGAGTGGCGATATTGGGCAGCCTTGGCGGGTGCCCCTGGAGAGTGTAAAGGAGTCAGAGGTTCTGCCGTTGACCTGGATCCGGGCGGTGGGAGCCTGGTAGAGGAGTTGTATCCATTTAATGAATTTGGGGCCGAAGCCGAATCTGCGGAGGCACTCCCAGAGGTAGTGCCACTCCACGGAATCAAATGCCTTTGCGGCATCCAGACTCACCACCACCCGGGACCCAGTGTTGTCATGTGTGGCCTGTAAGTTCATGTGGAGCCTGCGGAGGTTGAATGCCGTGTTTTTGTTGGGCATGAAGCCCGTTTGGTCTGGGTGGATTAAACTAAGAATGACCTTGTTAAGGTGGAGGGCAAGAATTTTAGCCAGGATTTTCACATCGAGCTGTAGGAGGGAAATGGGGCGATATGACTCTGGGAGGAGGGGGTCCTTGCCTGGTTTGGGGATGAGGACAATGAGGGCCTCCCCCATGGACTGGGGAAGGGCCTCAGAGTCGAAGATGTGGGCATAGAGTTTCTGTAGCTTGGGGATAAGGGTGTCTTGGAAGTGTGCATAAAATTCTAGGGGGAGACCATCAGATCCTGGGGACTTGGAGGTTGGGAGAAGGGACATCGCCTCAGCGATGCATTCAGTAGTGATAGGTGCCTCAAGTTGGGTCATCTGGAGAGAAGAGAGGGAGGGGAAGTCAACAGTCTGGAGGAACCGGGTCAGGTCTGTCGGGGTATGGCGAGCCGTGGAGGTGTAGAGGGCTGAGTAGAATTGCTTGAATTCCCCAGCCACTTGATCAGGGTCAGAGATCATCTCCCCCGATGAGGCCCGAAGTTGGACCACCACGGGGGGTGTGAGGTCAAGGTGAGCCATGTAGGCGAGAAGCTTGCCCGCACGTTCACCATGCTCAAAAATGCGTTGTTTGCTGAAGAATATGCGTTGCTTTGCCTTTTCAAAATGTAGCTGATCAGTCAGTCTAGATTGCTGTCGGAGGAGAGAGGCATTGCTTACGGAGGGGTCAGCGAGGAACGTCTGTTCCAGGGAGCCGAGCCTCTCCTCCGATTGTTGCAGTATGTTCTTTGATGTGGCTTTATGTCTATTAATGCGGGTGGAGAGAATTAACCGGGCGTGGGCTTTAAAGGTCTCCCACACCGCGCCCATTGGCGCAGTGTCGAGGTTGGCGTTAAAGAAATGTGACCACTCGCGGTCGACCGCCTCCAGGTCCGGTAGGACAGAGAGCCAGAATGGGTTCAGCCGCCATGTGCGGGGAGATGGGGGGGCCGGTAGTCGCAGAGTTGCCCAGTAAGGCGAGTGGTCCGAGAGCACTCTGCTTCCGAACCCCACCTCAGCGACGACCGGCAGCAGAGCGGGGGACACTAGTATTAAATCAATACGTGACATGGCCATGTGTGAGGGGGTGAAACAAGAGAAGGCTATTTTGTCCGGGTATTTATATCTCCAGGTGTCTGTCATGGCAAATTCTGCGAGCAGCCTGCCAAATCTAGTGGTGAGAGGCGGGGAGGGCACTTGGGCGGATGTACTGAGTCTGTCTAGGCTGGGATTGATAGTCATGTTGAAGTCCCCAAGCCACATTGCGGGCACCGTAGGGTGTTGGGCCATGAAAGCCAGGCCCTCCTGAAGGGCACCGAACTGAAATGGGGGCGGTATATAGAATGCCAGTAGGAGTAACTCGAGCCCACTTACAGTGGCATGGATGAAAAGGAATCTGCCCTGCGGATCCGACCGCAGGTCATGCAGCTGAAATTGGACTGTTTTGGCTATTAAAATGGCGACCCCCCTGGAGCTGGACGTGTGGGGGGCATGGTATAACCACCCCACCCACGGCCTCTTGAGTGACATTTGGGCCTGGCCCACTATATGTGTTTCCACGAGGACAGTGATGTCTGCTCGTGCGGCCTTGAGGTAGGAGAGGACTGCTATTCTTTTGGGTTTAGCGCCAAGGCCCCGCACGTTCCAGGTGACTAGTTTAAGTGATGCCATGCAAGGGTAAGGGGGGAGCTGTTTGGAACCGGAGCTGCAGGGAGAAACCCACGGCACATATTATCAAGAGGAGATATACACTGCACAACATAAGGCATATAGGCATACATTGTAAAAGGCACGTCAGGTGGTACATGGAGCAGAGCAAAGGTATATTGCATGTCAATTGAAATGAAAATAAACATATAATTATAAAAAGGGGGGGGGGGAGAAAAAAGAAAAAAAAAAGGGGGTTAAGTTAGCAGCCTTATTAACGCTAACAAGAAAATAAAAAACTTTTCGCCATCTCTGGACCAGCGTGGCGAACCGAAGAAACAGCCACCCACCACAGCCATGGGGGTAGCAGCTGGCCAGGGAAACTGAGTTGCGTTTACCGGTGTGGACCGCCGGGTGGAAAACTCGCCCGGGTCCCCAAGAGTCAATCGGGAAAAGGGGGGCGAACAAACGTTCTAACTGCAGAGCACACAATGGGGCAGAGGTGCTAGAGTGTCTACAGTACTGTTACAGGGAGGAAGATGGTGAGGGAGAAGGAGGGGGAGAGGGCACAGGTAACTCACAGTTCTGTTGCTGGTAGATTTTCCTCAGTGTGTTTGCTCCGTGCGCTTGACCCGAAACCGATGATTGCAATGCTTGTTCTCCGGATCATGGTAGTGGAGCTTTAACGAAGTTCACGGTGTGATGGCCAGGTCAGGCGGGGAATTCCGGGAGGCTAGGTGAGGATGTCAGTCGGATCATGTGAAGGGTTGGTTCACTTGTACAGGCATTGGTCGCGGGGGGTTGAGGTGATTGGTCGGGACATCAGCGTGCCGGGCCGGCTGGCTTCCGGTTCTCCAGCCACGAGATCACTGCTGCAGGGTCTTCAAAGAACTGGGCCTTCCCATCGCATACGACCCTAAGCCTCGCCGGAAAAAGCATGGCGTAGGGGAGGTGTTTGGCGCGGAGCTGGCGCTTGGCTTCTGTAAATTGTGCGCGTTTTTTCTGTACCTCCGCGGAGAAGTCTGGAAAAACTGCGACGGTCACATTCCCGACCAGAATGTTACCCCTCTCACGGGTAAGGCGCAGGACGGTGTCTCGATCGCGGTAATTTAGGAGCTTTGCGATGAAGGTTCTAGGGGGCGCGCCGGCAGGTGGTGGGCGAGCAGCGAGGCGGTGGGCCCGTTCAATAACGAACGTTGATGAGAAGGCCTCTCTGCCATATGTTTTGATCAGCAAATTCTCCAGATATGTAGGGGGGTCGGAGCCTTCCACGCGCTCCGGCAGGCCAACAAAGCGGAGGTTACACCTCCTGAGTCTATTCTCCATGTCGTCCTGCTTGTGCAGGACGACGCTGAGCTGGTGTTGGAGCTGCTCTGTGGTGACTTGCAGGGGAGCAATGTCCGCCTCCACGTGACTCACCCTCCGTTCTGTCTCGGCGGTCCGGTCCCTCAGCTTCTGGATGTCCTGCCGGATAAGAGAGACATCGACCTTCACCTCCTCTATCTTAGAGGTGAGTGTCGCTTGGCAGAGGGAGACTGCTTCCAGGATCTTTGCTGTACCTCCGGCTGCTGGTTCCGGCGCCTGGGCCTGGTCGGCGCCATCTTCGTCTCCGCTCCCGCGGCCCTCGTGGCGGTATTTCGCCAACTTGTGTGCGGCCTCGGAGACCCGTTTCGGCGGGGACATGGTTGCGGGGGTGCGGGTGGAGGTCCCTGGTGCTCGGGTGTCTTTTTAAGGGGGGATAACCCCGAAGGATGAGTAGATAGGATGTAGGCTCGGACGGAGCTCTCACTCTGCACACCCTACTCCATGCAGCTCCAGGCCACGCCCCCCAGAAGAAAAGAGGTTTAACCTTAAACTGCGTAGAGGGTTCTTTACTGTAAGAGCAGCAAGGATGTGAAATTCCCTTCCACAGGTGGTGGTTTCAGCGGGGGGGCATTGCTAGTTTAACCTCCCTGGCGGTATGATTCTGGCTGGAATTTTGTGCTGAAAGCGGTACAATTATTTTGCATGGAAATTTGGCGTTTTTTATATTGTAGGCATGCAATTCTTATGAATAACTCACTTAAATCTGTCCGAACCAGAGTCTAGTAGACATCCCGGGCATGATAACGTTTGAAACACAAAATCATAAATTATAATAAAATAAAAATATATATAAAAATGATTCAATAATGTAATCAAATCAAAAACACTGAAATTTGCTCAGTTGCAGAATATTCGCTGTCATTAAATTTATTGTTTGATGATAAATTGTGATTCTAATTTTTTATCAGTGTTTTCTAGCTGGTCTAAAACCACTTTTGACATAAAGGGACACTTTTTGGTTGCTATGGACAATCTCCAGTTTCCAGGCAGAAAAAAAAAAATTTTTATTATATAAAATGACATGCAGGGCACTGGGCAGACCACTAGGGACAAAGGGGATGTGTATGTTTTGTATACAGTACTGTAATCTGTAAGATTACAGTACTGTATGTGTGTTGTGTTTTTACACTTTTTTGAATTTGGCGCCGATCTCCGCTCCCGTGCGTCGGAACGTCGCAGGGAACGGAGACCGGCACTGTGTGAATCGAGCGAGCGGACGGCTCGCTCACACAGCGGGGGAGACATCGCAGGATCCAGGGGATAAGGTAAGTAACTTCCCCCCTGCATCCTGCACGCAAGCCCGAGTCTGGCTCGGGGTTACCGCTCCTAGCAGAAAAAACGGAACCCGAGCCAGACTCGGGAATACCGCCTAGGAGGTTAATACTCAGGAGAAGCAGCAAAATGTATTTTGGGGTGCAATTCCACATATAACTATGGCATGTGTGAGCAATATATCATTTAGTGACAACTTTTTGAAAAAAAAAAAAATCTTTTTTATTTTTGTCTTTATTCAATCACTTGGGACTAAAAAAAAAAAATATCAATGGGCTCAACATGCCTCTCAGCAAATAGACATGATTAGATAAGCACCTGAATGACAGCAACATACAGGGATATACAATGTAATACTGACATATAATCACACACATAGGTTGGACTTGTGTCTTTTTTCAACCTTACCTACTATGTAACTATGTATGTACTGTAACTATGTATATCATAATTTGTAGATTTGCAATAACTTTCACACATATGATGCTATAACTGTCACGCAAACAAATCGAGCTACAGTCATTGTGATTTTTTTTACCAAAGATATATAGCAGAATACATTTTAGTGAAAACTTATAAACAAATTAGATTTTTTTTCACAAAAATTTTGTTGGATGTGTTTTATAGCAGAAAGTTAAAAAAAATATTTTTAAATGTTCAGACTTTTTTTGTTTCTATTGCAAAAAATAAAAAAACCCAGTGGTGATCAAAAACTAACAAAAAAAGCTCTATTTTTGTGAAAAAAAATGATATAAATTTTGTTTGGGTACAGCGTTGCATGACCGTGCAATTACCAGTTAATATAGCGCAGTGCAGAATAGAAAAAAGTGGCCTGGTCATGAAGGTAGTAAAACTTCCCCGAGCTGAAGTGGTTAAATACCAATTCCAAATTGTACACGCAGACTAGGTTGACCGCCGGCCGTGGGAAAAACGCAAAAGCAGTCAAAATGTCCCTATCCTGAATGCGATTCTTCCACGTTCAGGAGAGGGAGATTGAGGGAGGTTGAACCTGCCCTAAGCACAGCAGCTTAAAAATCCTAGGCGTACCGCTCCTAAACTCAAGTTTAGAAGCTGTAGTGTACATAAGCCCTTACTTATGCACAGAAAGGTGCATATGTAATGGCATGGCATTATTCTGCACAGCAGTACTGTGAGCCCAGTCTAGCGCAATGACACACTCCTAGGAGTTATGTCTATGATGACCTGCACTCACAGTAAAAGCAGCAACAGCAGCACTGTGGAGCGAAGTGTCTTTGGGAGAAAGAGCTAGAAAGAATTTAACTATTGCGGGGCATTTTTTAGCTTAAAGTTAGCTTAAACCATGTCATCTCACAGGAGCTTTTGGCGTAATATGCAAGTATGAACAGCATATTTCCACATATGACACAATTTCCTTGTAAAGTAACCCCCTTCCAGCGCTGCATTGTCTGCTATATCTTTGCCGCTTTGCAATTGGTGCTTCTATCTACTCTTCAGCATCTTTCAGGTTCAGGAGTCTCTGGCTATCTTGACTGGTAGGACATGGGAGTTCATTTATTGTGGCATCCGCCACTTCTTCCCGGTGAGCTGCATATGCCCATGTACAATTCATAAAAAACTGCAAGCAGGCAAGGAGTATGATTTTATGGCAGTGCTTAATCCATTGGGCAGATATGTTTTTTTGTTATACAAGTTAAGTGTCTTGGAATGTATACTTTGAAGTATATATATATATATATATATACCCCCCCCCCCCCCCCACATACAATGATGCGGTTTTAAGAGTAGTGACTAGGGATGAGCCGAATACCCCCCAGTTCGGTTCGCACCAGAACCTGCGAATAGACCAAAACTTTGCGTGAACTTTAGAACCCTATTAAAGTCTATGGGAATCGAACGCTCAAACTCAAAAGTGCTAATTTTAAAGGCTAATATGCAAGTTATTGTCCTAAAAAGTGTTTGGGGACCTGGGTCCTGCCCCAGGGGACATGTATCAATGCAAAAAAAACTTTGAAAAAAGGCAGTTTTTTCAGGAGCAGTGATTTTAATAATGCTTAAATTGAAACAATAAAAGTGTAATATTCCTTTACATTTCGTACCTGGGGGGTGTGTATAGTATGCCTGTAAAGGGGCGCATGTTTCCCGTGCTTAGAACTGTCCCGGCTATAATAATTTAGCGTAAAAAGGTATGGATATTAAGAGGAAGCCCAGGTCAAATTAAAAAAATAATAATGTGGAGTTCCCCCCAAATATCCATATCAGACCCTTCAAGTCTGGTATGGATTTTAAGGGGAACTCCACGCCAAATAAAAAAAAAATGGCGTGGAGTTCCCCCCAAAAATCCATACCAGACCCTTTATCAGAGCACGCAACCTGCCAGGCCGCAGGAAAAGCGTGTGTTTACACACACAGATCCTCGTTCCGGCTCTGTCAGGAGCAATCGCCTGTGCCCGACGGACATCGTCCAACATAGAAAAAAGAGGGAGTTTGGTCTGGTCAATCAACTTCAAAGGGATGGTAAGCTTACAGTATGTATTATGCATTCTTTAGAGATGTGAACAAAGCAGAAGTATTAAAGAAATGTCTTATTCTTTCAGATTAGTTATGGAGCACTTGGCTCTGTGTTTAATAATTGGACCAAGTTTAAATTACTTTACCATACAGTTCCCAATGAAATTTCTCAGTTTTTTGCCATCATTCAGCTGCTAACCCATTTTGGATGGACCTGGGTAGGAATCATAACATCAGATGACAACAACAATCAACAAGCAAGCTTAGAATTGAAAAGGGAGATGGAGAAACATGGAATATGTGTAGATTTCATAAAATACCTTTTACTAGATCCGCAATCTTTCAGAGAAAATGCTTCAAACGTTCAAAAAATACTAGCAAACTCTTCTGTCAAAGTTATTATATCATACTGTTCACTTTTTTTACTTCTTGGCTTTTTGGAAACGTTTTCTTATAATATAACAGAGAAAGTGTGGATATCTGTAGAAGGAATTAATGGCCTTCCAGATTACTTGTATCCTAATTTCCTTGATAAATTTAATGGCTCCCTAGAAGTAACAGTCCACAGTAAAGAACTTCCTGGGTTTAAGAACTTCCTGTACAGAGCTTCTTGGATTAACATGCCAGACAATACCTTTCTAAAACATTTTTGGATATTTGGCCTTGGCTGTTATGATCCACGGAAAGAATTTAACTCTTCAAATATGATTTGTGCAAATAATACACAGTGGAAAAAAATGGTTTCTCAAGACACTATGAGCACGTATAGGTTCCCCTACACAATTTACAATGCTGTTCATTTAATTTCAAAAGCATTCCATCATCTTCTCTATATACTACAATTTTCAGCAATGACAGATGAAGTGAAATTTAAAGTTAGTTAGTTTGTATTTTCCAATATAAATGTAATAAAAGTTAGCATACCAGTTAGACAAGCTAACAAGCAAGGTATATATACCTGCGAACTGTTAAGTTGACCATACATAATATTTTTTTTCTTTCAACCTGCAGGCTAAATAAAAAAATAAAAAACAACAACTCCTTCATATAGTGCCGATGGCCAAATCCACGGCTATGGCCATTGCCAACTGCTGAAATATCCAAACATCAGCTTCATCTCATTGGATGCAGCCGCTTCTTAGCTGACAATTTTTTTGTCCACCTCCTTTGATTTATTAATTAAGAAATTACATTTAGGAGGCGTCCTTCAGGGCCACCCTGTGAGTGAAATTCATACAGTGTATGGCCAACTTTACTGAGGAGCCACCAAGATACAATTTCCATGTTGAAACCAATGACTCACATGTGCACACACATTCTTGTTCTTCTAGGTCTTGTTAAACTCCTATGTGCACACCCCATGTGCATAAAAATGAGCACTTGCTACACAAGGTTCCTGACACCATCTCATTCTCCTCTGTGATGGATGGTTCTTAAATTTTATATTAGACATTTCCCTATCCCCCAATGACAGGCTATCTGAAAGAATGTAATAACACATATCCCAAACAAATGTACTGTAAGATTTTGTCTGCTCACTGTGTTGTAGATAAGACCCTCTATTTCATTCCACTGCACACCGTGCTGTACGTTATATACTTCATATTACTCCACTCTGTAGATCATGCTTTACATCACAAACTCTATGCTAATTCCATATTGTTCCCTGCTGTATGCTGTGGCATACATTGAGTACTCCATAAAGCTCCACTCCATACAAGGCCACATTTTGGTTAGCTGGTATCTGGAGGAACCCTCATTTTAAAAACAAACTACCTTCATTCATATTAATCATCAATAGTAATATATATACAACTATACAGTATCTCACAAAAGTGAGTACACCCTCACATTTTTGTAAATATTTTATTATATCTTTTCATGTGACAACACTCAAGTATTGACACTTTGCTAAAATGTAAAGCAGTGCGTGTGCAGCTTGTATAACAGTGTCATTTTGCTGTCCCCTCGAAATAACTCAACAAACAGCCAATAATGTCTAAACCACAGGCAACAAAAGTGAGTACATCCTAAGTGAAAATGTCCAAATTGGGTCCAAAGTGTCAATATTTTGTGTGGCCACCATTATTTTTCAGCACTCCCTTAACCCTCTTGGGCATGGAGTTCACCAGAGCTTCACAGGTTGCCACTAGAGTCATTTTCCACTCCTCCATGATGACATCACGGAGCTGGTGTATGTTAGAAACCTTGCGCTCCTCCACCTTCCATTTGAGGATGCTCCACAGAAGCTCAATAGTGTTTAGGTCTGGAGACATGCTTGGCCAGTCCAGAGAAAAAAATGGTTTCTCAAGACACTATGAGCACGTACAGGTTCCCCTACACAATTTACAATGCTATTCATTTAATTTCAAAAGCATTCCATCATCTGCTCTATATACTACCATTTTCAGCAATGACAGATGAAGTGAAATTTAAAGTTAGTTAGTTTGTATTTTCCAATATAAATGTAATAAAAGTTAGCATACCAGTTAGACAAGCTAACAAGCAAGGTATATATACCTGCGAACTGTTAAGTTGACCATACATAATATTTTTTTTCTTTCAACCTGCAGGCTAAATAAAAAAATAAAAAACAACAACTCCTTCATATAGTGCTGATGGCCAAATCCACGGCTATGGCCATTGCCAACTGTTGAAATATCCAAACATCAGCTTCATCTCATTGGATGCAGCTGCTTCTTAGCTGACAATTTTTTTGTCCACCTCCTTTGATTTATTAATTAAGAAATTACATTTAGGAGGCGTCCTTCAGGGCCACCCTGTGAGTGAAATTCATACAGTGTATGGCCAACTTTACTGAGGAGCCAGCAAGATCCTATTTCCATGTTGAAACCAATGACTCTGAGCCATGGCACATGTGCACACACATTCTTGTTCTTCTAGGTCTTATTAAACTCCTATGTGCACACCCCATGTGCATAAAAATGAGCACTTGCTACACAAGGTTCCTGACACCATCTCATTCTCCTCTGTAAAGGATGGTTATTAAATGTTATATTAAAAATTTCCCTATCCCCCAATGACAGGCCATCTGAAAGAATGTAATAACACATATCCCAAACAAATGTACTGTAAGCTTTTGTCTGCTCACTGTGTTGTAGATAAGACCCTCTATTTCATTCCACTGCACACCGCGCTGTACATTATATACTTCATATTACTCCACTCTGTAGATCATGCTTTACATCACAAACTCTATGCTAATTCCATATTGTTCCCTGCTGTATGCTGTGTCATACATTGAGTACTCCATAAAGCTCCACTCCATACAAGGCCACATTTTGGTTAGCTGGTATCTGGAGGAACCCTCATTTTAAAAACAAACTACCTTATTACCATTATTCATATTTGTGACGGACCCCGTACTCAAGATGTCCGCCGTAAATGCTTCCTCTGTCCGGTACCACACAATCCAAGACCCCTTAACTCACCCAGTCACCAGACAACACCAGTGTAGGGTACATCAGGAATTACCTTTATTTGACATGTCACACACATTAATATAGCCAGATGACTAAAGCCTAACCTAATTAGCATGAGCTAATTATCTTAATCAACACTGGGCTCCATCATTCAATTGCAGGGTTAATTAGCACACACAACAATAGGTGAAACACTCCTACAAGCCAGACTATACTCATTTACACAACAGACAGGCTGTCTGGAGTTCATAACATTAGCATCTCTTGCTAATATGCCAAATACACATACAGAGTCTGTTTCCTGGGGGCCAGCATGGACCCGAATCCAAGCAACACCAGCCCAGGGGTCCCCAGGCATGCAGCCCAAAGAGCACCGTTCCCCCAAATGCCAGGGCCCATAATCGCAAGGCAATAGGCTCATATTCAGTGCCCTCCAACAGCCCCTGTCCCGGCCAGGTCTGTCACAATATTAATCATCAATAATAATATATATACAACTATACGGTATCTCACAAAAGTGAGTACACCCTCACATTTTTGTAAATATTGTATTATATCTTTTCATGTGACAACACTGAAGTATTGACACTTTGCTAAAATGTAAAGCAGTGCGTGTGCAGCTTGTATAACAGTGTCATTTTGCTGTCCCCTCAAAATAACTCAACAAACAGCCAATAATGTCTAAACCACAGGCAACAAAAGTGAGTACATCCTAAGTGAAAATGTCCAAATTGGGTCCAAAAGTGTCAATATTTTGTGTGGCCACCATTATTTTTCAGCACTCTCTTAACCCTCTTGGGCATGGAGTTCACCAGAGCTTCACAGGTTGCCACTAGAGTAATTTTCCACACCTCCATGATGACATCACGGAGCTGGTGTATGTTAGAAACCTTGCGCTTCTCCACCTTCCATTTGAGGATGCCCCACAGATGCTCAATAGGGTTTAGGTCTGGAGACATGCTTGGCCAGTCCATCACCTTTACCCTCACCATCTTCAGCAAGGCAATGGTCATCTTGGAAGTGTGTTTGGGGTCGTTATGATGGAATACTGCCCTGCAGCCTAGTCTCTGAAGGGAGGGGATCATGCTCTGCTTCAGTATGTCACAGCACATGTTGGCATTCATTGTAGACGAGGCTGAAAAAAGACACAAGTCTATCAAGTCCAACCTATGTTTGTGATTTTATGTCAGTATTACATTGTATATCCCTGTATGTTGTGATCCTTCAGGTGCTTATCTAATATTTTTTTAAATTATCAATGCTCACTGCTGAAACCACTGCCTGTGGAAGAGAATTCCACATCCTTACTGCTCTTACAGTAAAGAACCCTCTAATAGTTACATAGTAGGTGAGGTTGAAATAAGACATGGTTCCCTCAATGAACTGCAGCACCCTAGTGTCGGCAGCGCTCATGTATCCCCAGACCATGACACTCCCACCACCATGCTTGACTGTAGGCAAGGCACACTTGTCTTTGTACTCCTCACCTAGTTGTCACCACACATGCTTGGCACCAAATACGTTTATCTTGGTCTCATCAGACCACAGGACATGGTTCCAGTAATCCATGTCCTTAGTCTGCTAGTCTTCAGCAAACTGTTTGTGGGCTTTCTTGTGCATCTGCTCCCCTTCTGGGATGACAGCCATGCAGACCAATTTGATGCAGTGTGCAGCGTATGGTCTGAGCACTGACAGGCTGACCCCCTATCCCTTCAATCTCTGCAGCAATGCTGGCAGCACTCATATGTCTATCTCCCAAAGACAACCTCTGGATATGACGCTGAGCATGTGCACTCAACTTCTTTGGTCGGCCATGGCGATCCCTGTTCTGAGTGGAACCTGTCCTGTTAAAGTGTTGTATGGTCTCGGCCACCATGCTGCAGCTCAGTTTCAGGGTCTTGGCAATCTTCGTATAGCCTAGGACATCTTTATGTAGAGCAACAATACTTTTTTTCAGATCCTCAGAGAGTTCTTTGCCACGAGGTGCCATGTTGAACTTCCAGTGACCAGTATGAGGGATTGAGAGCAATAACACCAAATTTAACACACCTGCTCCCCATTCACATCTGAGACCTTGTAACACTAATGAGTCAAATGACACCAGGGAGGGAAAATTACTAATTTGGCCCAATTTGGACATTTTTACTTTGGGTGATCTCACTGTTGTTGCCAGCGGTTTAGACATTAATGGCAGTCTGTTGAGCTATTTTGAGGGGACAGTAAATTGACACTGTTATTTAAGCTGGACACTCACTATTTAACATTGTAGCAAAGTGTCATTTCTTTAGTGTAGTCACATGAAAAGATATGATAACATATTTACAAAAATGTAAGATGTGTACTAACTTTTGTGAGATACCGTATATATATATATATATATATATATATATATATATCTGTGGCGTGTTGCAAAACACATCTGTTGGAAAGGTGCAATTGGGATGTCATTAGGCAATCATGGTGCCACAGCATCCCCAAGTGCAATGTGAGTGTTTTTGCGTTACTGTGAGTATCTCTGCACCACAAATGTGTGAACCCAGCCATATACTTTATTGTGTGTATGCAAGCATATATTTATGCACGTATCAATTACATTTTTTCCTCTTTTAAAGTTAAACCACTACTTAAAAAATGTAAATATAATATCTTCTGGAGAAGACATTTCATTCAGCGACGGAAGATTTGTTCAAGGCAATTTTGATATTTTAAATTGGGTTGTTGATTCAAATATGACAATGAAAAGCATTCTTGTTGGGAACTTGTTACCGTTTGGATCTCAACATTTTTTTTTAAAAAGCAGTATGATTATATGGAATCCATTGTTTAATCAGGTGAAAAATAAAACCGCAAACCCGGGCCGCCTACCGTAATTCTAACATTACAGCCTGATAAGGCTGCAATGCTTTTCTTACCAGCTATGGCAGTTTAAAAAAGGCACATTTAAATCATGCTGTAGAGTTTGACAGGTGGCACTGTCTGTCAAATTCGCCCATTGAGATTAATGGGGCCACTCCGCAACTGTGAGCCACAGTTGTGGTGTGATCCCACAATGTAAAACTACCATTTAGCAATAAAAAAAAAAAGTGTCAGGAGGTGGCCACATCCCTACTCATCAGGGATCGCTTATCCCTGATGACTAAAGACCAACAAAGTGATTTTAGCAACTTGATTTAGCCCTGAAATGACAAAACTTTTAATTTAGCTCATTGAACTGCTTGTGAAAAATCTCCATTGGGGACAATGGGGTTGATTTACTATAAAGGGAGAGTGCAAAATCTGGTGCAGCTCTGCATAGAAACCAGTCAGCTTTTGTGTTTTATTGTCAAAGCCTAATTAAACAAGCTGAAGTTAGAAGCTGATTGGTTACCATGCAACACTACACCAAATTCTAAGAGCTCCAGTTTTTGTAAATCAACCCCACTGTCTCAGTGAGGAATTATTTGTTGCACACAATACCTTTCACTTGCTATTGTGTCTCTAACCCAGAAAGTGTAGGGAATTATTTCCATTAGACAAGCAAAAAAAAAAGAAAATAGGAGCTATGAAGTAATATTGGCCATAGGAGGTTTCTGTAGCACATAAAGTGGTTTTAAAGGCATAAGGTATTTTACTCACTCTGCATTAGGGTTAAAATCTTCCAATATCAGCTCCTCCCAGCCCCCCTAAACCACTTCAGTACCAGACATGTTCACCCCCTTCCTGCCCAGGCCAATTTTTTTAGATTTCAGCACTGTCACACTTTGAATGCTACTGTGTACTCTTGTGATAGCCCTGATTGATCACATCTATCCCATGGTACAGGTCCTCTGTGATTGACCCCTGTACCACATGATCACTGTGATAAATGACAGAGATCCCATTAGTATACAATGAATATCTATGAATGTATGCCATTGTGTAATATTGATTCGTCACAGTGATCACATGATACCAGGGCTGGCCCATTACAACGATGGGTCTTCCACTGTTTCCAGTAGACACAGCAGATGACAGATTGCGCGCTGTGCATCCGCTAGGGCACACACAAGGCATACAATTGTAGAACATCATGTGTCATCTTCCTGGGATATAGTGATAGAGGTGATTAAACACTTACCTAGCTCCTCTCTCAATCAAGGTCTGTGCTTGTCTTGCACACATCCCTGGTTGGTAGCATTCCCACGCAAAGGCCCCTATAGCGCACAACTTGATATGGGAGCACTTGGAGAAGAGGAGGGGCAGAGCAGTGGTGAAAAAACCCTAGAAGAGAAGGGGCAGCTTTGTGCAACACCACTGCACAGAGCAGGAAAATAAAAAAATGTTTATTATTTTAGGGAGGAAAGTATGCCTTTATAATCTCTTTAATAAATCAATATATTGCTTCTTTTTTTTTTTACCCAAACTCCCCGCTCTATATGTAGTAATCCATGTTCACCTGGTTACAGGGAGTGCCTATGGGCTGGTACACTACCCTGCTGCTTTGACTGTGTACCGTGCAATGAAATAACAAATAGTACAGGTATTATATATTCAATATTTAAGTGACTGTACAAACAAATGGTCACTGCCCTCACTTATAATTGGCCACAGCTATCACATGGTACAGGTCATCTGTGATTGGTCCCTGTACCACGTGATTACTGGGATAAATCACAGAGATCACATTAGTATACAATGAATAGCTATGAATGGTTACCATTGTGTACTATTGATTGGTCACCGTGATCACGGTACCAGGGCTGCCCCAGTACAATGGTAGGTCTTCCACTGTGTCCGGTGGACATAGCAGATGACAGATCACGGGCTGCACATCCCCTATGGCACGTAAAAGGTGTGTGAGTGGAGAACATCATGTGAAGTCTTCCTGGGATAATAGTGATAGGGTTATTAAACACTTACCTGGCTCCTCTCTCAATCCAGCTCTGTGCTTTTTTTGCACATGGCCCTGGTTGGTACTGTAGCATACCCACACAAAGACCCCTATAGCACACAACTTGCTATGGGGGCACTCAGAGAAGAAGAGGTGCAGACAGCACCAGTGGGAAACCCTAGAAGAGAAGGAAAGAGGCAGCTTTGTGCAATACCATTGCACAGAGCAGGAAAGTAAAATATGTTTATTATTTTAAGGAAAAAAGTAAGCCTTTATAATCTCTTTATTTCATCAACACATTGTTTCTTTTTTTTTACCCAGACTCCCCGCTCTATGTGTAGTAATCCATGTTTACCTGGTTACAGGAAGTGCCTACAGTATGGTAGACTACCCTGCTGCTTTGACTGTGTACCATGCAATGATGGGGAAATAACAAATGGTACAGGTATTATATATTTAATATTTAAGTGATTGCAAAAACATGATTTTTTTTTCTACACTATGATTGCTTATTATAATGATGATCACTGTTATTATTTATTATTATTATTATTATTACAGGATTTATATAGCGCCAACAGTTTACACAGCGCTTTACAATATAAAAGGGAGACAATACAGTTATAATACAATAAAATACAAGAGGATTAAGAGGGCCCTGCTCAGAAGAGCTTACAATCTATTAGGGTGGGGGAGGTGGTACAAAAGGTTGTAACTGTGGGGAATGAGCTGATGGAAGTGGTAAAATATTAGTTGGCGACATGATAGGCTTCCCTGAAGAGATGAGTTTTCAGGGATCGCCTGAAGGTAGCAAGAGTTGGGGATAGCCGGACAGGTTGAGGTAGCAAGTTCCAGAGGATGGGAGAGGCTCTGGAGAAATCCTGGAGACGAGCATGGGAGGAGGAAACAAGAGAGCTTGACAGTAGGAGGTCTTGAGAAGAGCGGAGATGGCGGTTTGTGATATGTTTGGAGACAAGATTGGTGATGTAGCTCAGGGCAGAGTTGTGGATGGCTTTGTAAGTTGTGGTTAGTATTTTGAATTTAATTCCCTGGGTGATCAGGAGCCAGTGTAGGGATTGGAGGAGAGGGTTGGCAGACACTGAACGGTTGGTAAGGTGGAAAAGTCTGGCAGCAGCATTCATGATAGACTTAAGAGGGGATAGCCTATGGAGAGGAAAGCCAATGAGAAGGGAGTTGCAATAGTCAAGGCGAGAGATAACAAGGGAGTAAATGAGGAGCTTGGTGGTTTCATTTGTTAAAAAGGGGCGAATTTTAGAGATGTTACGGAGGTGAAGTCTACAACATTTTGACAACGATTGGACTTGAGGCTGAAATGACAAGTCCGAGTCTAGGATTACACCAAGTACCCTGGCGTGAGGGGAGGAACTGATGTTTGCATTGTTGATTTTGATGGAAAAGTCATGGAGGGGGGCACGGACGGGGGGGGAATATTAGTAACTCAGTTTTGGGGAGATTTAGTTGAAGGAAGTGGTGCGACATTCATGCTGAGATGTCAGTTAGTAAGTCAGTAATGCAAGAGGAGACTGAAGGAGTGAGGTGAGGAGTAGACAGATAGATTTGGGTGTCATCGGCGTATAAGTGGTATTGGAAGCCGTGGGCTGTTATCAAGTGACCAAGGGAGGAGGTGTAGATAGAGAAGAGAAGGGGTCCAAGAACAGAGCCTTGGGGTATCCCCACAGAAAGGGGCAATGGAGAGGAGGAGACAGAGTTGTAGGTAACACTGAAGGAGCGCTGTGATAGATAGGCAGAGAACCAGGATAGAGCAAAATCTTGGAGGCCAAGGGAATGTAGTTTATTGAGAAGTAGCGGGTGGTAAACAGTATCAAAGGCTGCAGAGAGGTCAAGTAGTAGGAATATGGAGTTATACTGTTATAAGCAATCATTTTTATGAATGGCATCCATTCATTCATAGCCATTCATTGTGCACTACTGCGATAGCTGTGATGGCCACAGCTATCACATGGTAAAGGTCCACTGTGATTGGCCCCTGTTCCATGTGATCACAGTGACCAGTCCCAGAGATCACAATAATACACAATGAATGGCTACGAATGAAAGCTGTTGTATGCAACTGACATGTGATCTCTGTGATTGGTCACTGGTACAATACATCACAGATCATGCTACTGCAAACCCCTGAGGGTGCACAGGATTGGTATGAGTGACAGGACATCATATGATGTCCACCCAAGATAAGGAAGCTCCCGCCCAGCCATATTATTAGAATAGGCCAGAAGGGAGGAGGTTAAAGTCATTAAAGTAACTATGGAGCTTATAAAAAAAATCATTCAGAGTCAAGTTAAAAGAAAAAATAACTAAGCATGACTTGTTTCAGGGAAATTATTTAGAGGAATTATCTATAAAACCCATATTCTAATACATATCTAATAAAACAAATTGTAATATACTTTGTTTTTCATATAAAACATAGATTATATACCATATATTCACTTTAGAGTGGCACTGACTGTTACAATTATTTTTAATGGGTATGCAGACTCAACACCATAGCCAGGTAGACAGTTAATTAAATGAAAGTTTATTATCTAACTGTTTATTTTACAGATTCAAATTTGTTAGACCATTAAGTTATTTTTTTTATTTTTATTTTTTTCTTTTTGTTACCACTTCAGCGATTATCTCGAGATAGACATAAAATCAACTTTCCAGTCATAACTGTCTTCACTCATATCACATCATTGTGGCGTTTTCTTTGTTATATATATATATATATATTTTCCCTGTGCAAGTTGTCCAAAAATATTCTATTTTATACTTTCCCGCACCATTTTCCCCCTCCCCGCCTACCCACCCCCCCTCCCAGGGCTTGACCCAAACTCTCGCTGTCTATTTCCTAATTCATTAGATCTTTAGTTGTTCCGCGTAGCTCCATGTTTTTTTGAAATTCTTCCACTCTTTCCACTTATCTATTTCATCTTCCTCTTTGTTTCCCTTCTTGCCTCTCGTCTATCCATTCCCAGATCGAGGGGGCTTCTGACTCCCGCCATTTCTTCGGAATGACTTTTTTTGCTGCGTTTAGAAGCAGCGGGAGTAATGACCTTTGGTAGTTTTTGGTACTTTCTTTTGTGCCGTGTAATAGGATGGTCCATGGATCGTCTGGGACTTCTAACTTTGTAATTTCTTTAGAGTGGGCACTGATGTGTCATGTTACCTATTTCGTCACATCCTCACCAGCATTTCCCTGATTTGCTGATTTGCTGATTTTGTCTGGAGTAGCGTACCATCTAGATAAAATTTTATAATTGAGTTCAGCTGACTTACTGTCGTTCGAGGAGCTATGGGTTAATTTTAGAATTTTTTTAACTGTGTCATTCTCACATTGTGTCTCTATTTCCCTTTCCCATTTGTGAATATATGTGGGGACCCCCTGTCCCTCCCCGTCCAGTAAGAGCCTGTACCACCTTGTGATTGCACCTCTGCTGTCGCTAGTTGTAC
Organism: Lithobates sylvaticus; assembly: GCA_028564925.1. Classification (NCBI taxonomy): domain Eukaryota; kingdom Metazoa; phylum Chordata; class Amphibia; order Anura; family Ranidae; genus Lithobates; species Lithobates sylvaticus. The sequence continues at coordinate 183,393,441 of CM053038.1, forward strand.
ACAGCGACTCCAAGGGCGTTAAATCTGTTGGTTCTCTAATTGGGTGGGGCAGGCTCTCAATGAAACGGGAGAGCTGGTGGTATCTCCACCCATCTATTTCTTCAAAACCCTCTTTTATCTTTAATTCCTGTAGTGACCTAATCTTACCGTTTATTATAATATCTCTCACCTGTGCTCTTTCTAGTTTCAACCAGTTCCCCCCGTTAATTTTTAATCCCGGTGCAAAAAATTTGTTCTCCTTTAGAGCAATAAGTGGTGAATTATGGTGACCGTTTATTTTTTTATATATTTCATCCCAAATCCTAAGTGCATTCAAAGTGAGTTCGCTACTTTCTCTATCAATATCCCTATACTTCGGGGGGTTCCATATAATTTTACTTAATTGTGCTTTGCTAAGAGTATATTCTAAGTTAACCCATCTTTTTTCTTCCTTATTTTCTTTTGTCCATTCTACAATTCTTGATAGTACGATCGCTTTATAGTAGTTGATTATGTCTGGGGCTGCCAGTCCACCGCGATTTTTCCCCTGTTTGAGCGTGGAATATGCAGACCATTAAGTTATAATGGATAATGTTATAGCGGTCTTTTACTAAATAAGTAGAGAATGTTTACTAACAAAAATGAATGTCCACTTTGCAAAGTTAATGTTTGTAAAAAAAAAAAAAGCTAAAATATGTTATCTTTGAATATCGAAAGTTTATTGCTTCACTGAGATCATATAGAACTCACATCTGCAGAGTTGCAAGTGAGCTGAAGAGGGGAATCAAGCAACCTGGATATAGCCTGAGTTTAATATAACTGCCTCTACACAGAGTGTGGTCACGCTCAATGCACATCTTGGTGATCTGGAGAATACCGCTACTTATGTGGAGTAATGCCACGTACACACAGTCGGAATTCTAGTCGGAAAAAGCTCTGATGGTTTTCCCATCGGAATTCCGACGGAATTTTGCTCAAACTGTCTTGCCTACACACGTTCACACCAAATTCCGACGGTCAATAACACCACGCCTTAAAAAACGTTCGACTGCACTATAAAAGGGAAGTTCAATGCTTTTGAGCATGCATCGAATTGTTTCCGAGCATGCGTCGGAATTTTGCGTGTCGGAATTGCATACACGCGATCGGAAAGTCGGTTTTCCGTCGGAAGAATTAAGAACAGGTTTTCAATCCAAAGTCCGTCGGAAATTCCGACAGAAAAAGACCGTTGGGCATACACACGGTTAGAAAATCCGATGAAAGGCTCCCATCGGACTGTTTCCATCGGAAATTCCGATCGTGTGTACACGGCATAAGACTTTTGCCTCAAAAGAAACCGAGGATAGGGTCAGCAGATGCACCCATGTAAATAGTAAGATATTTGGAGTTTTTTTTTTTCTTCAGAAGGCTAATATTTATTGGTCACGGGTACATATGAAACAACATCAATGTATTTTGTAGCACTAACAATGGACATTTCTTCTGGATAGGTTCAAAAAGACAACAAAGTGAGATGTTAAATAAAGGTATAGTATAGACAATCTTATATACCGTAAAAAAAGATATACATGTAATATATGAAGAAAGAGACATTAAAAGACACTAATAAATAGGCATGAAGAGTGGCTGTTTTTATTTCTATAGTCTATCATCCAATATAACACATATGGATACACAAAAAGGAAATAAAAAGTAATGCATATAAATGTATAAAATAAAAAATAAACAAAACAAATAACATTAAATATTTTTTAAAGAAAATTAAATAAGTATGTGTATTTTTGAAGCTAAGTAAATATTTAGTTTTCAAAAATAAAAACTCCAACTCTTAATAAATTGGCTTAATATGTTGAAAGACCTTTTTCATTCTTTTTTATCAAGTGATACTCTTTGTTGTTTTCTATCAGAGAAAGTGCACCATTGTTATGTCATTTGAGGTATAATCTTTGACCAAAATATTTTTAATATATATATATTTTTAACAAATTCAACAAAAAAACATGTTAATCAACCCTTATTTTTTTCCTTCCTGTTTTAGCAATGGAAAAATGTGAAAGATGTCCAGATGATCAATGGCCTAATCTCAATCGAAACCAATGTGTTAAGCGTCCACTACATTTCCTATCCTATGGAGATCCATTAGGAAAAACATTGACAGTTGTGGCCTCTATCTTCTCTGCAATTACGGCTTTGGTGATGTGGATCTTTGTAAAATATAGAAAAACCCCTTTGGTGAAAGCCAACAACTGCAACCTCAGCTATGTCCTTCTAATATCTCTTTTCTGGGGGTTCCTCCTTTCGTTCCTCTTTGTGGGACTTCCTAAAGAAGTGACTTGCCTCATAAGACAAACTGCATTTGGATTTACTTTTTCTGTGGCTATTTCAGCTGTTCTCGGAAAATCAATTACAGTAATAGTTGCATTTAATGCTACAAAACCAGGAAGCAGGTTAAGAAAACTTTTGGGATCAAAAATATCGGCTTTATTAGTTTGTGTGTGTTCTTTAGGAGAATTGATAATTTGTGTGTCCTGGCTAATATGTGCACCACCATTTCTTGAATATGATACCAAAACAATGTCAGGACATATTATTGTACAATGTAATGAAGGTTCTGTTGCTGCATTTCATTTTTCAGTTTCCTATATTGGTATCCTAGCTATATTTACATTTATCATTGCCTTTCTATCTAGGAAACTTCCAGACAGGTATAATGAGGCTCAGTACATTACCTTCAGTATGCTGGTGTTCTGTAGTGTCTGGATCTCTTTCTTTCCAACCTATTTATGTACTAAAGGCAAGGCTATGGTGGCCGTTGAGGTGTTTGCTATTTTATCTTCTAATGGAGCAGTGCTATGTCTTATATTTTTCCCAAAATGTTACATTATATTGCTAAGTCCTGAATGTAATAGAAAACAGACATTCCCTTAAAAGAATCTACAATGAGAATTTCAATTTAGTGTACTGTTATGCATGATGATTAAAAATAACTTTTAGTTTTGTATTCTCTTCAAATTTACTTAATTATATAAACAAACACATGTACTCTCATGCCCCATACACATGATCGGAAATTCGGTCAGCAAAAGATTGAGAGCTTTTGGTCGGAAAATGCGATCGGGTGTATGCTCCATCGGACTGTTGCTGGCCGAATTCCCGCCAGCAAAAGTTTGAGAGCAGGTTCTCAATTTTTCGGTCGGAAAAACTTTTGATTGGAAATTCTGATCGTCTGTACCAATTCTGACACGCAAAATTCCTACACATGCTCGGAAACAATTTGACGCATGCTCAGAAGCATTGAACTTTATTTTCTAGGCTCGTCGTAGTGTTGTACATCACTGTGTTCTTGACGGTCAAAAGTTCAGCAAACTTTTGTGTGACCGTGTGTATGCAAGCCAAGCTTGAGCGGAATTCCATTGGAAAAAAACATCCAAGATGTTTCCAACAGAAAATCTGTTTGTGTGTTACTTTTCAATTTAAGTTCATATTCAATTTAATTCAAGGGGGTATTAGAGTCCTCCCTGAGGTTGTATAATGCTCTATAGTAGTTGGCAAACTCATCTGCTATGGCTTGTGGATTGGTTTTATTGCAGTTGAGTGCAGGGTGTACTAAGTGGGAGATTCTGGCTTTAGCCTAGATGGCTTCTAGTCTGTTGGCTAGGTGCTTGCCTGGTTTGTTAGCATTGGCATAGTGGGTAATTTTAAGAGACCTTAAGTGCCAGTCATACTTATCCGCTAGGAGAGCCCTCAGTTCCCCTCTAAGGTTAGTAAGGGTGGTTGAGACAGAGTGAGTAGGAAGGGTTTTGTTTTCAGATTCAAGCGAGTGGATTTCGAGAGCAAATTTGATAGTTTTGAATTGTATTGTCTTTTAACCTTGGCTCCTTGTTGTATACAGATCCCCCTGTTTGGCCATTCCACAGAACGAGGGGTCTGATACTGAGTTTATATTGATGGTGAAGTAGTCCCGGAGATGCTGAGACACAATTTTGGACACATTGTTGTCTTGCAACAGCCTAACATTGCATCACCATAGCGATGCTCTGGGGAGTGCTTCCTGCTCCTCTATCACCATAGAAAATGCTGCATAGTCCGAACATGTGATATCATGGATAGAGGAGGAAAAAAACTTCTGGAAGAGCCATTTGTCTATCATGAATTCGTCTATGTGGGAGTATGAATGATGTACACCCCTTCTGTGTGAAAAGGGTCTTGTGGGGCCAAATGTCTCCCTTTTGTGGTAGAGCTGGAGTCTAAAGCCCCATACACACGGTCAGACTTTTTCATGGATTCTGTCCGATTGGACAATGTTGTTGAAAAATCAGACCGTGTGTATGCACCATCGGACAGTGTACGTCGGATTGTCCGACGGACAAAGTCTTATCTCCTGCTGGAAAGATTTGCCGACAACACGGTCCGATCACACCAAATCCGATCGTGTGTACGGTTGTCCGACCGGACAAAGTGCTACGCATGCTCAGATTACAAGACCAAAGCTATTGGCTACTAGCCTCTACGTAGTCCCGTCGTAGGCAACAAACGTCACCACGTTCAGAATGATCGGATTTTCCGACAACTTTGTCCGACTGTGTGTACGCAAAACCAACATCAGACAAAGTATGACGGACAGGATCCGACCGACCTGGTCCGCGGATTGTCCGACCGTGTGTATGGGGCTTAAGTGTGGGTCTACAGTCAAGTTGAAGTCCCCACACATCACCAGCTGGCCATACCTAACAGGGGATATAAGTTTGAAGATTTTTGTAAGAACCGCAGCTGATGCGAATTGGGGGAGTAGATGGAAGCAATGTTGTATGGTTTGGAGTTAACATCTCCTATAAGGATAATGTATCTACGATTATCATCCAGGAGTGAGCTCTTGATGTTGAAGGTCACAGATTTGCTGATAGCCAGAAGGACTCCCTTCTTTTTCTCCAAAGCACAGATCATAAAGATGTGTGGGTAGTCCCTGTGTTTGCACTTAGGGGTAGTATCTTTCTGAAAGTGCGATTCTTGGGCACATAGAATCTTTTAGCAGGATGTTTGAGGCCTTTGGTATTAAGCGACACAGTTCAGCGGCATTCCTAAGATACAACATTTGTTTGGCGATGAAATCGATTCACCTCAAGGAGGAGCTTGCCGGGTGATAGGGATGCATATTGGAGGATGGTATAGGTGCAAATGTGAGATATGGAGGAAACGAACATGGTCCGGAGACCTTGGAACAAAGTAACTAACAAAAACAGTCTAAAAAGGGGGTCCAATATGTGGACCATGCACAGGAACATATAACACTGCGTTAGCATTATTGGGGGAACAACTGAAAGGAACAGGAAATGTTGTGTTGTGACATAGCCGAGTCAGATTCAGGAACCTCCATTTGAGTTCTTGTTGGAGGATCTCTTGTGGGAGACTACTTGCCAATCCGGAAGCAGGGTGTCAGAGCGGTTGCAGTGGAGCTTAGTGAGTGGCGGGTCTGGGAGAATGTCAAATTGCCTCAGGGCTTGCATACCCTCCTGCACTGTAGTAAGAACAAAAAAGGAAAAAGTCCCCCCAAAGAGAAATTGGTGGGGTTTTTTGGCAGCGTTTAGGAAATAAGTTCTCTGAAAGGTATTGTAGTATTCAAAATATGAATCTTTATTAGATTAAAGATGTCGCATGTGACATATGGGTAAAGATAAAAATAGGAGACATGGGTCCCAAAAGGATAAAACAATACAGACATTTTTTAAAAACAGATTTACACTAACAGACAAAAAGCTTTTACATCAATGTAATTTTACATAGCCAAATGTTGGAGGTAAAAGTGAACCTGACGCGTTTCGACCCGTTTTAGTAAGGGTCTTTCTCGAAGGTAGTTTCGTCTGTTTGAGAAAGGAAAGGGTAAGAACAATGCATTGTAACAGTATTTCATTTGCATATATTTGTCTCCAATTGACCTTTCGTATCACATGGCACAATGTCGTATTATGCAGTGGAATATTTACCTGATGTGTAAATTTTTTCCCTATGAATTGCTCCTTTATGTGTGATGGGGTTCCCTCTAGGTCGGTGCGCTCCAGGTCCCAGGTGGCGTCCCGCTATGACGCCCCCCAGCGGGCGTGCGGCAGGCACGGCGATCCAACAACGGGACCTACGAGAGGTCACATCCAATGAATAGGCTACCCACGGATCCGTGTGTGGGCCAGACAGGCAGAGGGGGGGGATGGAGGGGGGGGGGGGAAGGGGAAGGGGGAGGGGGGGGGAGGGGGAGGGGAGAGAGGGGGAGGGGAAGGAGGAGTGGAGATGGGGTTCCTTGAGGTCCCCTGTTCTGCACACCTGTCATGTGATCCAAGATCATATACTTAAATGTATATCATAGGGGGTTGCCATATTGACTAAACGATGTCTAGTGCACTTGAAATAGTGGTGGAGAGAGATTCTGAAGTAAAAGAGTAGTTGTGCCATTGGTGTGTTTTTCAAATAATGCCAGTTTGTATGTTATTATATCTGGGCTCGTGGTTGGAAATGGGAAAGGGGGGGAAAAAAAAGGGGGAGAAGAGGGGGGAGGAGAGATGAGGTGAGGGAAAGTGAAGGAGTGAGGAAGTGAGGAAGGTAAGAGGGGGTCAGGAAAGGGGGGGGGGGGAAGGGAAGGGGGGAGGAGAGGAAAGAAGAGGGAACCAGTACATGGCATGCACATGTATAGGTGGACATAGGGATGCTGCAGCATCCACATGGATAGAGCGAAAGAGAGTGGGATGGAGGAGTGAGGGGACGAAAGAGGAATGTGGTGTGAAAGTGAGGAGTGAGGGGGGGAGGGGGGAGGGGAAAAGGGGAATGAGGAAGGAGAAGGGGGGAAAAAGAAAAAGAAAGGAAGAAGAAGGGAAAAAAAGGAGAAAAGGGGGAGGGAAGGGGGAGGGGAAAGGACGGGGAAGATGTGAGGGAAAAAGGGAAATGATGAGGAAAGAAAGATAAGCTGTTAGGGGCAATGGGAAAGGGGGGGGGGGAAGAAAGGGAAGAAAGTGAGAGGGTGAATGGGGTAGGTGCCAAGTGAAAGAAAAGGGGGTATTGTGGTGGTGTCGGTCAGAGCGCTAATGCTCAATTGAGTGCTGTGCTAGTGATATTGTGAATCACTAAAGTGGGGGAGTCCTAGAGTGAGGGTGTGTATAAATATGTGAGAATGTGCAGGGATGTCATTAGGTGTAAAGTAGGGAAGCTGAGGAGTGAGACCGTGAAGGAGTGTGGGTATATGTGGGTGTAGCACGGGGGGGGAAGAAGGGGGGGCCATGAGCAGGGAAAGGGTATACCAGTATGTCAGATATCAACAAACAATATAGTATAGAGTTACCTAATGAAGTTGGTGTATCTTGCTCAGGTTGCGAGGTAGATGTAAAAACCCATATATTGCAAACCAGAGTATGCTGTATTGGTTGCAGGTTCCAGAGATAGGATACCCAGTCTGGGGATAGAGACAAGGTCATATACGGTATCTAGACTTGGTCCCAGAGAGGGAAAGGCATGGAACTGAGAGAGGTTCTACTTACTGTGTTTGTATGGCGTGGTGCTTGGATCATCACATGGAGATAGGTTTGTTTGACCTCCCCATGTGGTATTTATGGGTAATGCCTAAATAGGATCAGGTGTGCATGTTAAGACACCATAGGGTGTCAAATCAGGGCATCCCCAGGGAGGGGAGGGGGAAAAAAAAAGGAAGAGGGGGGGGGGAGAAACGGGCGGAGGAAAGGGGGAGAGATGGGTGGGAAGGGGGAGGGAGGAAGAAGGGGGGGGAGAGCAAGGGGCATGGAGGAGCATCGCCTTCCATCTGCCGTTCCTATGTCCGCATGGCCCACCCATCCGTGGGAGCCATGACGGCATCGTGAGCCATCTGGAGTGGCCTCCCCGGCGTCCGAGAGGTCGCACGGTAGTAATGCCTCATACACACGAGCGGACTTTTAAAATTGTCCGCTGAACTCGGCAGTCCGGCGGACAATCCCGCGGTTAGTATGCTAGTTCATTTAGAACGTGACTTCAGGTAGACGGGGCTAGCGAAGACAGTGAATGCCGCCGCGCTAGCCCCGTCACCTGGTATGGATTTAAAGGGAATCCCCACGCCGAAAAAATGGCGTGGGGGTCCCCCCCAAATCCATTTCAGACCCTTATACGAGCACGCAGCCCGGCCGGCCAGGAAAGGGGTGGGGACGAACGAGCGCCCCCCTCCTGAGCCGTACCAGGCCACATGCCCTCAACATGGGGGGTGCCCTAGGGAAAGGGGGGCCGTGCGGCCCCCCCACCCTAAAGCACCTTGTCCCCATGTTGATGAGGACAAGGGCCTCTTCCCGACAACCCTGGCCGTTGGTTGTCGGGGTCTGCGGGCGGGGGGCTTATCGGAATCCGGGAGCCCCCTTTAATAAGGGGGCCCCCAGATCCCAGCCCCCCACCCTATGTGAATGAGTATGGGGTACGATGTACCCCTACCCATTCACCTAAGGTGTAAAGTGTAAATAAAAAAAAAAACACACTATTTTAAAAAAAAATTTTATTGCACTGCTCTGGGGGTCTTCTTCCGTCTTGGGGGGTCTTCTCGCCGGACTCCTCCGCTATTTTACCTAGCTCTTTCACCAAGCAGAGGAGCCCAGCTACCTTCTTCGTCGTCACCGCCGTCGTCTGGGGGTCTCGATCCGCCTTCGGGGGTCTTCCGGGTCTCTTCTGTTCTTGCCGCTGTCGTCGCTTTCTGCGCCGCCGCCTTCTTCTTCTTCTTCCGATGTTGACTCATCGCTCTCTCTGGCCGGAATGGCAGAGCCGCGCTGTGTTGTGACTTATATAGGGACAAGGGGGCCGGATCACATGCTCATGTCACATGGTGACCCCGCCCCCCTATGATGTCACAGTCCCAGCATCCTCCGGGACTGTGACATCATAGGGGGGCGGGGTCACCATGTGACATGAGCATGTGACCCTGCCCCCTTGTCCCTATATAAGTCACAACACAGCGCAGCTCTGCCATTCCGGACAGAGAGAGCGACGAGTCAACATCGGAAGAAGAAGAAGAAGAAGAAGAAGAGGAAGAAGAAGAAGAAGGTGGCGGCGCAGAAAGCGACGACAGCGGCAAGAACAGAAGAGACCCCGGAAGACCCCCGAAGGCGGATCGAGACCCCCAGACGACGGCGGCGACGACGAAGAAGGTAGCTGGGCTCCTCTGCTCGGTAAAAGAGCTAGGTAAAATAGCGGAGGAGACCCCCCAAGACGGAAAAAGACCCCCGGAGCAGTGCAATAAAATATTTTAAAAAAATTGTGTGTTTTTTTTATTGACACTTTTACACCTTAGGTGAATGGGTAGGGGTACATCGTACCCCATACTCATTCACATAAGGTGGGGTCCCTAAGGGGGGCTCCCGGATTCCGATAAGCCCCCCGCCCGCAGACCGTTTTTTCGGCGTGGGGATTCCCTTTAAATCCATACCAGGTGACGGGGCTAGCGCAGCGGCATTCACTGCCTTCGCTAGCCCCGTCTACCTGCAGTTACGTTCTAAATGAACGGACTTTGCTCCGTGTGTGGGCAAGTCCGTTCATTTTCAAAAGTCCCGCAGACTTTTTCCCGCGGATTGTCCGTCGGAGAAGTCCGGGCGTGTGTGGGCAAGTCACGCGCTCGGAAAGTCCGGCGAAGCCCCGCTGGAAGGTCCGGCGGTTTGTCCGCCGGACTAGGTCCGGTGGACATTCCCGTGGGAAAGTCCGAGCGTGTGTATGAGGCATAAGACTGACATTCCTTCCATTGTGGGTGACTGACAGGGTTGCTGGATACTTCCACCTGTGCATAATTTTGCGGTTGCGTAGTGCTGTGGTCACTGTGGCTAGGTTTTTGCGGCGTTGGAAGGTGTGTTGCAATAGATCAAGGAGCAACTGCACAGAAGCGTGCCGGAAGGCTTCCCGTCTGTCGGGAAGCTGACAGAATCTTCTCTTTTACATGAAAAAAATGCATGGGCTAGCACAGAGGTAATAATTTAAGAAAGAAACAACACAACATGACTTCTTAATAAAATCCTTTTATTAATATTATTATGGGATAAATATGGCCACGGTGTTATCCAGGGGGGTTAAATATTCAAATTTAAGTCAATATAAATTAATATCAGGCCATTCTGGCCAACCATTAAATAAATCACATGGTGTCCATCCAAATTATTGGACGACTACTCCCCCTTAAAGACAACACCATGACTTAAAACTGGAAAAGGGGAAATAGGGGCGGGAGGGTGGGCGTCGCTTGTCCTGTCAGACGGTCAGTGAGGATCCTGTGTTCCAATTCTTTAAATAACCTTCCTCAGCGCGGGCTTTGCTGCAGCCCGGATTAGCCAATCCTCAGACAGCATCACTGCACCAATCACTTCACTGTTGCTGCCCTTGGTAACGGCAGAAAAACCAGCAGCAACCTGTGAACTATATAAAGGGGAGGGGAAAACAGGCAGCATATCCCTCTGAGCCATCCCATGTGGGCCCCTGCATACTGCTCTGACCCTTCATTCTGAGTAGGACATCTTTCGAGACCTCTGGTGGGAGAAATTAAGGCTTAGGCAGCCTGTGGATTCTATCAATGAAGAGATCTGTGGTTGACAAGGAAGGCACTAGGGAGGAAAAGAGGGTTTGGGCGAATTGCAGCAATTGGATTCCCCTGAGTTTGAGGTTGTTCCTCCTGGACCTATCCTCTAGGTCAGCCATTTTATTCTTAAGCCAGGCGATTTCCTTAGATTGGGACATTTGGGCATCTACCATAGTATTAAATGATGTTGTGATATCACACGTGGTCTTTTCAACCTTCTCCTAAATCCTGTATATCGGCTTTGAATTTGTGTACACAGGAGAGCATATCAGAGTGGAGGGATGAGCGTAGGGATAATAAAGAAAAAGTATATACCGCGCTGTGACTAAATTAATATATAAGAATAATGACTGCCAAAACAGCTGTAGACAAAAAGCAATGTAAATAGATAAAAAATGCGTAGCGCTAATATTCTATCAAGTGAGCGGTTTATCAATGAAGATGATCAAATAGTGAATTACCACTAAGTGAAAGTGCTAACTGGAGTGTAAAAATATATATACAACCATAAACACATAAAATTAACAAAGTGCATTCAATTGCCACAAAGAAAATAAAAGACATATGTCAAGTCCAAGATTGTAAGGAATAATCCAAAAAAAAAGACTCAGACAGGAACATCCAACCCAAGTATAAAATTCCAAATGGAGACAATGTGATTGAAGGCACCACCACCGATAAGAGAGGAGGCTTACCAGATGTCAATGACTTGAAGGGGAATATACCACTCAAGTCTTCAAAGGCTTAATGGTCAGCAAACTTGATGGGTACAGCTGATCCTGGATCCAGTCAATGGCTTAACTTGGACATTCACAGACATCAAGTGAGTTAAAAGCTAAATATCATATTCCTTGGTGAGGGCAGAGGCTCGGTATCCACAGGCCATGCAAAACAGATGGAGAAAAAATCGCATAGCATAATACTGTTTAAAAATATTATTTATTGTAGAAAAATTGTAAACTCACATGGTAAAAGGTCTTTAAAAGCTTCTCATGAGTACAGGTACATGAGCGGAATTTAAGTGGGTCCACCCTACATGTTTCAACTAATAACTCATCATCTGGGGTGTGGACCCCAGAAAAAACACTGCTCTTTATAAATCTAATGACCCCAAGTATGATGAACATGACACCGGAAGTGAAACTCTATGACATCACTTCTTGTTACTAGACAGGAAGTGACAATTCAGTTTTTACCATGCATCATCAAAATCATCTGCATATAATATATTTATTCAGCCACCGCCTACATGACTGTAATCTGATAAAAAAACAGCCAGTGAACTATAGCATCATTACAGTGAAAGCATCATGACGCTCATGGCTATGAATATACCAAGCCTCAATATGAGTGTGGCCAAATATCACATAATTGGCTGAAGTTAAAACCAAGCCTCACTGTGACTGTGGCCGGATACAATAAACGTCTCATCTATGGTCTGAATGGCAAACCAAGCATCTTTCTGAAATCAACCAGAACAAGAAACTTGTGGATAGAAACCAAAATGGTGTGGTATTACCATAAAAGGCCAAAAGATGGTGCTCTATAACGTTAAATAAATAACAATTGGTAATGCATGTAATAGTGTTAATCCTTATTGGGGTCATGAGTTACATGAAACAAAGCATTTATTACATAAAATTACATAAAAATACTTAAAAAAGAGAGACTATATTATATAGTTCATAAAACTATCAAATAATTCCAAATAATAAAATATATTTAAAAATTTTAAAATTTTAAAAATATATATTTTATAAGCATAAAAAAGAATAAAAAATTGCACTAAAAAAGAAAAGAGAAATCGTTCTATATCACTATTTAATATTTATTAATAAAGGAGTTAATATCCCACTCCACATTCATTCCTTATGGGTGGTGGGTCTGTAATTCATATATCCAGAGTTTCTAATCTGGAAACCCCTCTAGTGTTGGATCCTCCCCTCCAAGGGGCAATAAATCTGTCTATGATCAAAACTTGAGTACCGGTAGGATCCTGATCATGGTGCTGCCTGTAATGCCGGGGTACTGTATTTTTAATACTTCCAGCTTTTATCTTGTTGATATGTTCTGTCACCCTAGTTGTAAAAGACCTTATGGTTCGACCAACATATTGCATCCCACACGGACAGGTCAGTAAATCTACCACGTTGATTGTGGCACATGTGCAGAATTGTTTGATTTGGTAAACTCGATTGGTTTGTCATCATAATACATGTGGGAGAAGTGCGATTAAAGATTTTAGATCAACTGTGACCAAACATTTCTTACACGGATGGAAACCCGTCCAATTATGGAAAAATGTTGATCAAATCTATTGATGATAGATGGTGCTAGCTTACACTTAAGCGAAGAAACCCCTCAGTAAATCACCTTTGATCTCTCAGGTAACAGTGAACCGAGAACTCTCTCATTCCTCAAAATGCCCCAATGTTGTTCAAAAATGTTTTTAATTTGTTTATGTTGGGTTGAAAAGGCTGTAAGAAATTACCAATTAAAATGGTCATCTCTATCTCGAGAAGGTTTATCCAACAATAGTAAAGAACGGTCTGCTTTAAGAACATTAGCCAGATCAGTGTCCACTTCTGCATGACTGTATCCTTTCTCAAGAAACCTTTCTCTTAGAATGTTTGCTTGAGCTTTACAGGTATCTGTCAGGAATGGATCCGTCCGCTGGTAAGACCCATCATTTGGCGTGCAGTACTGTGGTCCACCAGCAGGTGTCTCCTGGCAGTTTATAACTGTCAGGAGAGGCCTTCCCTGCTGGGATATCATCTTTGGGCCGCAGTACTGGCGTCCACCAGCGGATGGATCCTGGCAGTGTGGAGCAGACAGCTCTTTCTGCGCTCAGCTGTCACATGAGGCCAATCACTGGCAGATTATAAATACCCGGCCAGCCCTCACACACTTGCCTTGGTATCTCTCTTCCATGTGCCCTGAACCTGTGACCCGAGACCTGTAACCTGTACCCTTCCCATCCTGATCCTGTGTTCCTGAGTTCCTGCTCCTTGTTGCCTTTCCCATCCTTAGTTCCCTCTCCCATCATGCCCTTGTTCATCTGCTGATCTCCCATGCATGACCCTGGCTTGGCTAATCGTTTGTGATTCTGGACTGCCCTTGTTATCTCTTGATCTTTCTGTGTATGACCCTGGCCTGGCTGACGTGTTGATTTCGGTACTTCCCTGTGCCTGTATATATTTATCTGTTGTCTGTGGGTTTCTGTTTGTGGCTGAGCACTGTTGTATTTTGGCGTGTATGCTTATTTATATATTTATATCACTTATCTCAATAAACATTAATCTTATTTACTTTTACTTGCGTTTTGGGTTTCTCCTTTGCAGTCCACACAATCTGGTCTCACCTGTTTTGTGACAGTATACCAAGGCCATCTCTGACCAGAAGTGGCTGCACAGGGGAACCATCTCGGTTCTGTTTCCCATTTTTTGGAATGGATTCAGATGTAATTGCCTATTATGCTCTGCTGGCAACAGAGAGTTCTGACTACCTCTGGCAGACATTGAAAGGGTGGTCCAGTGATCAGCTGCTGGAGATTATCCGTTTAGCTCACTCTGTGGTCGATCAGGGCAGTATATCGTTTGAGGATGTTCAGCCTTTGATTAGAATATGTACAGAGCTGGCTCTGCCCTGCATCCCAAAGGGTCGTGATGACTTTTCTCCCCCCTTCAGCATTAACCAGGTTGCGTCCTTGGTATGGCTATTGGAGGATGACGCTGCATCCTTTGTGGAGCACTACTCAGTTTGTCCCAAACAATTGTTGGAGGATTGTATAGCTGAAGTGCAGTCCCTGGTCAGACAGAGGGTATGTGAGCCCACTTTTGTGTTGCCTATACTTCAGGCATGGTCAGACCTGTTATGCCCAGCCTCTGTCAGCTCTCCTCAACCCAGGCCCGTTACTAAACACCTGCCGGCTCAGGCGTCCTTCCTCCCATCACCCCAGGCAACTTCAGCTACCGTCCAATATACCCTGCTCCCCACAAAGTATCAATACCCTGTTTCTACTCCCTATCCTGCCTTTAACCCACCTGCCTCTTCTCTACCTGTAACAAGCCCACAAAACCCTCCTCCAGCCACAGTTCCCTGGTCTTTATTTTGCCCAGATACGTTCTTTTCCTACAGCCCTGCACCTACGTACAAAGCTGCAGTGGCTAAACCAAAAAAGAAGCGAAAGTTCTTTCCGACCCACACAATCCTGCCAGTAACCCAACCTGCCTCCACACCAACCAACCTGTTACAGTCTGACGCTCCAGTGCTTGCCACCCAGTCTAACGCTCCAGTGCCTGCCACCCAGTCTGACGCTCCAGTGCCTGCCACCCAGTCTGACGCTCCAGTGCCTGCCACCCAGTCTGACGCTCCAGTGCCTGCCACCCAGTCTGACGCTCCAGTGCCTGCCACCCAGTCTGACGCTCCAGTGCCTGCCACCCAGTCTGACGCTCCAGTGCCTGCCACCCAGTGTGACGCTCCAGTGCCTGCCACCCAGTCTGATGCTCCAGTGCCTGCCACTCAGTCTGACGCTCCAGTGCCTGCCACCCAGTCTGACGCTCCAGTGCCTGCCACCCAGTCTGACGCTCCAGTGCCTGCCACCCAGTCTGACGCTCCAGTCTTCCGGCCTGATGCCCCAGCCTTCCAGCCTGATGCCCCAGCTTTCCAGCCTGATGTCCTGGTTCCAGCCCCCCAGCTTGATGTTCCAGCCTTCCAGCTTGACGTCCCAGCCTTTCAGTCGGATGTCCTGTTACCTGCCTTCCGGCCTGATGCCCCAGCTTTCCAGCCTGATGCCCTGGTTCCAGCCCCCCAGCTTGATGTTCCAGCCTTCCAGCTTGACGCCCCAGCCTTCCAGTCTGATGTCCCGTTGCCGGCCTTCCAGCCTGACGCCCCAGCCTTCCAGCCTGATGTCCCGGTGCCGGCCTTCCAGTCTGATGTCTTGGTGCTGGCCTTCCAGTCTGATGACCCGCTGCCTGCCTTTTCTTCTGATGTCCCGGCCTTCCAGTCTGATGCCCCGCTGCCTGCCTTCCAGTCTGATGCCCTGCTGCCTGCCTTCCAGTTTGATGTCCCGCTGCCTGCCTTCCAGTCTGATGCCCCGCTGCCTGCCTTCCAGTCTGATGCCCCGCTGCCTGCCTTCCAGTCTGATGCCCCGCTGCCTGCCTTCCAGTCTGATGCCCCGCTGCCTACCTTCCAGTCTGATGCCCCGCTGCCTGCCTTCCAGTCTGATGCCCGCTGCCTGCCTTCCAGTCTGATGACCCGCTGCCTGCCTTCCAGTCTGATGACCCGCTGCCTGCCTTCCAGTCTGATGTCCCGGCCTTCCAGTTTGATGTCCCGGCCTTCCAGTCTGATGTCCTGGTTCCGGCCTTCCAGTCTGATGACCCGCTGCCAGCTCCCCAGTCTGATGACCCGCTGCCAGCTGCCCAGTCTGATGAGTTCCTGTCTGCTGCCCAGTCTGATGAGTTCCTGTCTGCTGCCCAGTCTGATGGGTTCCTGTCTGCTGCCCAGTCTGATGGGTTCCTGTCTGCTGCCCAGCCCGATGAGTTCCTGTCTGCTGCCCAGCCCGATGAGTTCCTGTCTGCTGCCCAGCCCGATGAGTTCCTGTCTGCTGCCCAGCCCGATGAGTTCCTGTCTGCTGCCCAGCCCGATGAGTTCCTGTCTGCTGCCCAGCCCGATGAGTTCCTGTCTGCTGCCCAGCCCGATGAGTTCCTGTCTGCTGCCCAGCCCGATGAGCTCCTGTCTGCTGCCCAGCCCGAAGTGTTCCTGTCTGCTGCCCAGCCCGAAGTGTTACTGTCTGCTGCCCAGCCCGAAGTGTTCCTGTCTGCTGCCCAGCCCGAAGTGTTCCTGTCTGCTGCCCAGCCCGAAGTGTTCCTGTCTGCTGCCCAGCCTGATGTGCCTGTACCTGCTGCCCAGCCTGATGTGCCTGTACCTGCTGCCCAGCTTGATGTGCCCGTGCCTGCTGCCCAGCTTGATGTGCCCGTGCCTGCTGCCCAGCTTGATGTGCCCGTGCCTGCTGCCCAGCTTGATGTGCCCGTGCCTGCCGCCCAGCTTGAAGTGCCTGCCGCCCAGCTTGAAGTGCCTGCCGCCCACCTCGATGCCATGGAATTGTCCCAGCAGCAGCTAGTTGGAGCATCCGGAGGCCACTCCTTTGAGGGGGGGTACTGTCAGGAATGGATCCGTCCGCTGGTAAGACCCATCATTTGGCGTGCAGTACTGTGGTCCACCAGCAGGTGTCTCCTGGCAGTTCTGGCGTATTCGCAGGAATTGACTTTTAGGGATAGACTTCAACCATGACTTATGGTGACAACTGTCTATGGGTATCTACCCGTTCCTGTCCGTAGGTTTAAAATAGGTACTAAACTTGAATTCATTCTCGGATCTTTCAATTACAAGATCCAGAAAATGTATCCTGGACTGACTAAATTCATATGTCCGAACAATATTTCTATTATCGTTAAGCACCGAGAAGAAATTCTCTAGAGCTTCAGAGGTGCCAGTCCATAGGAGTAGGATGTCGTCTATGTACCTAGCCTACAGAATTAACTGTGGGTGGTCCATAAAGTAGATGACAGCCTCCTCCCATTTAGCTATAAAAAGATTGGCTAGACTTGGAGCAAACTTTGCTCCCATCGCCACACCCTTCTACTGTAAATAAAAATGACCATCAAACCAAACATAATTATGTTGGGTTGCAAACTCCAACAATTCAACAATGAAATTGACCTGTGGTGTGGCAAGAGTGGAATCTCTCTTTAAAAACTCATGTACAGCCTCCATTCCTCTATTATGATGTGGTATGCAGGTGGATAGAGATGCTACATCCGCTGTGGCCATGATAATATCACCCTCAAACGTAATATTGGATAGAATTTTAATCACATCCTTGGTGTCCTTAAGATAGGATGGAATATTTCGGACTGATGGCTGAAGAAAAAACTCAATATATCTCCCTATCCTCGAGGTGATAGAGTCTATCCCACTTCTAATGGGACGTCCAGGAGAATGAAGGGGATCTTTGTGAATCTTTGGTAAATAATAAATAACTGGAATTCTTGGAGCTATAGGAACAAGGAACGATTTCTCTTTATGATTTCAAATCAATGAATTCAAACCCTTAGAGATAAGACTTTTCAACTCTCTATGAAACTTAGATGTTGGATTACTGGGTAACTCTTTATGTTTTTTGATCACTCAGAATGTGATAAATTTCTCCCATGTAATTTGTTTTATCCAATAAAACTATGCCTCCCCATTTGTCGACAGGACGGATGACTAAGTCCTTATTGTCACACAAGGACCTAAGACTTGTTTGAGACAGAGAATTATTAAAACTTATTAAAACTGATGTAACTGGGCTTCGGGGGGCTTGACCGGATGCAGGTGCGACTGAGTGAGGAGCGAGTGTAGCGTCCCGTCACCCTCCTGTCTCCTGCTCCATCCACCTGAATAAACGTCCGGGAGTACCGCTAGCAGTGACACTGAGAGAGGCAGCTGTGCAGGGCACAGAGTTGGGCTATGAGAAGCTCCGGTGATCCAGCGTGACTGACGCCTGACCTTATCCAGCGTCTGTGTCTCTGTGCAGCGCGCACAGTGTGTAGGAGATGCCATCCCCCCCCCCCCCCCCCGGGAGGGAAGAACTGCCGGCCGTGGTCTGGAATGTGAGCCTGCTGAGCGCTGGAGCGACCTGTCCTGCTGAGAGGGATAGAAGCCAGAAATCTGTGGATCGGATTACAAGCTGCTTGTGTGGTATCGAGGGGCTGGAGCGTCCCACTTTCACTTTCACTTCTTGCAGCAATTACTAAACCACTCTATGCTATTAGCGTCCTGCGTTCCTCACAGCGTGATTAAAGTGAGAGCGGTGTGTCAGCTGAAGCTAGCTGGAGGAGGAGATCAGCGGCAAGAGGGGTGAGAGACTCCGGCCGTCTCTCCTTGGGAACAGCAAGGTTGCCAGTCAATGTTCTACCCCCATCGTCTCTGGGCCATAGCCAGCACCTGGGATTGCTGTGAGAGGGCATCTCCCTGTCTCCAGTACTCAGCAACTAAGGAATCCAAGCCAGTCGTGGTACCGAGGAGGCTTAATAAATCCCTCGCTTGTGGAATAAAGAACTACGGGTTTGGTTACCAGCTGTTCCTATCCACCTGAAGGTTTTTTTTTTCTTTTTTTTTTTTTTTTTTTCCTTCACTCAGCGTGGGACAGCACAAGACAGCTATCTGCCCTGCTGGAATCTGGACTTCGGACATCCCTACTACTGCTACTACCGCTCTGGATGGGTGAGATATAAAAAGGGGAAAGGAAAAGTTTTGCATGTATAATATCTCCTGTCTTGCTGCATTATATAATAAGGAAACTGAATGTGAGGGAGCCTAACAAGCAAAAGTTAGGTCCCAGTGTGTCGCCTTCCTTTTTTCTGGACTGTGTAGATCTATATAGAGCTATATATTGAGAGCCCTGTATTATACCCTTTGAAAGTAAAACCCCTAGGTGGACTCTGACAGAATATTTCTCAGCATAACTCTACCTCAAATTAGCAGGAGTCACTCTCCTGCCGTGTTTTTTTTTTTTTTGGATTTTGAATCCTATATACTCCTACGATTGTTGTTTTATTGCTTTCATTGTATTATCATTCTGCCTAAAAGACTGCCTAAGGACTGTGTTGTGCTAAAAGGAGAACTCCGACTATTCTTAGGTACTAACCATACTAAAGTAGGCTTTGACCTTACATATCGCTACCTTCACTCCAACCAGTAGGGGACCCCCCCCCCTTTTGTTACGCCGAGCACATTAGGACAAACGAGGGAGAAGAGGTACTAACAAGTGCTTGCGTTCCTTTTCCTTTTTTTTTTTTTGGGGGTGTCCAGAAAAAGTACTGGATAAAAAAATGTAAAGAATGACTCTCAGATGATGTGGACTAAATTGGGGTGCTGACAGCATTATTATCCAGGGGGCGGGTGGGAATTACACTTTATGATGGGTACTGGGGGGGGTAGCGGGAGGCGGCACACAGGGATTTTTTTTTTTTTTTTTTTCTCTCGTGTTGTTGCCTCCCTCTCCCCCCCCCCTCCTCTCCCTTTTTTTTCTGTTTTTTTTGGGTGGGGGGGGGATGGGGACGCTTTGTAGGGAGGAAGGAGAGCAAAGGGTATTGTACTCCCAGGTCATGGGGGTGCAACAGGATGTTCTCCTGGTGTTTAGGTTTAGTTTGTTTGTGTGGGTGAGTAGTTTTTGTACTTGGGGGGAGGGGAGGGACAGGGATGGGGAAGATGAAAAGTTTTTGACACTAAGTTTGTTCCAAAATAGATGCGCATGGATAGGTCACAATAGTAGGCCCCCGGCCAAACCTAGGGAGGTAATGAATGAGGTGTGTAAACAGAGTGTTGGATACGACAGTAAGGTGAAGCATGAGAGATGCAAACAGAGGGTTGGGTATGACAGTGGTGAATGTGTGGGTGAATGGGTGAGGTACAATATGTTCACAAGGCATAAGTATGCACGGAAAAACGTTTTGCAGGCAAAAATTCACGTTCACAGTTTAAGATGGGATAGTAAGGTTCCACAAGTATCAAAAACAAGAATTATATGGTTCACTATAATAAGCACGAGATTAAGGATTAATGTTGTTAATGTAATCACTTATTACTATAATCACGTATGAGTAGTACTACACAAGAGGGTAAAAAAAAAGCTCACTATTTGCTCCTGGAATGTAAGGGGATTGGGAGATCCAGGGAAGAAAGCTGCAGTACGATCCATGGTTAGGTCCTATGGGAACTCTATTGTGTGTCTCCAGGAGACCCATTTTACCAATGCCTCTTTATCTAGGTTGGGATGGGGGGAATTCGCCCTTCAGTTCCACTCGGTTCATTCATCCTTTTCTAGAGGTGTTAGTATTTTGATCGGCTCAGGGATCACTTTTAATTGTATCCAAAGTAAGATCGACGACCAGGGACGGTACATTTTCCTACATTGTAAGATAGAGAATAGAGTGGTGCTACTTGCTAATGTGTATGTTCCCCCTCCTTTTAATTTGGAGGTTCTTCTCGACTTTGTGGATTTTGTGCTGGAGAGGCCGGGTTTTCCGGTAATGGTCATAGGCGACTTTAATATGGTCCTGGACTCGACAATAGATAGATTCCCCCAGGGGACTCAACGGAGTGGGCTAGTGGATAGCCGTCTCCATCGTCTCTTGGAGGAAATGGGCCTGAAGGACATTTGGCGTCTGAGAAACCCTGGGATAAGGGGTTATTCCTGCTTCTCCAGCACACATTCCACATTGTCGAGAATTGATATGTTGCTTGGCAATGATGAACTGATGGCCATGATAGATGATATTAGGTATAGGCCAAGAGGTCTTTCGGATCACTCTCCTGTGACAGCTTCAATGGAGGTGGGGATGAGAAGTACCTATCGTGAGTGGAGAATCAATCCCTCCTGGTTGGAGCTAATGGGACAACCCCAAGAGGTTCTGGACGCTTTGAGGGAATGCTTTGAGTGGAATAAAGGTTCAGCCCCCCAGGGGGTAGTCTGGGACACAGTCAAGGCTATCCTTCGGGGTTTGCTGATCCAGCAGATATCAAAAATAAAAAAACTGTCAAGAGAAGGGGAGGAAATAGCAGGGAACAACCTAATATCTGCAGAAGCAGCATACATAAGTAACCCAACACCTGCAAATTTTAGAACGTGGACAGAGGCACAAGGGGTCTATCGTGTAGTCCTGTTGGGTAAAGCAGAACAAAAATACATCTTTCAAAAACAAGTCGCCTTTGGGGAGGGAGAAGGAATTAGTAGGATGCTCGCTCATTTAATTAGAACCAATTCTCCCTCATCGATGGTTCCTTTGATTGACACAGGGGCGGGTAGGACATCTACATATACACCTGAGATTGTGGATACTTTTCGGGAGTACTACGAGAGGTTATACCACTCTGAACAGGTGGATATGAAAGAGGAAATGGATTCATTCTTTGAGGGGCTGACGGTCCCCTGTCTCTCTGAGGAGGACAGGGCCATGTTAGATGGCCCTGTCACCCTGGAGGAGATACAGCGGACCGTCCGGGAAATGGCAGGCCAGAAGTCCCCAGGACCGGATGGCCTTCCCATTGAAATTTATCGTAAATATGGGGAGGTGCTCCTCCCCCAATTGTTAGAGGTTTTTAATGCCTCGGCACTGAAAGGCGAGCTACCCAAATCAATGATGGAATCGACCATAATTGTGATCCCTAAGGAGAATAAGAACCCACTCTCCCCCGCTTCATATAGACCTATTGCGCTTCTGAACTCAGATATTAAGGTGCTAGCAAAGGTCCTGGCAGCCAGGTTAAATAAAATTATTCATAAATTGGTGCATCAAGACCAATCAGGATTTATTCCTTGTAGGTCTTCTAGTTTAAATATTAGATGCCTTTTTTTAAACCTCCAACTACCCGTGGAAGAT
The DNA here is from genome assembly GCA_028564925.1 of Lithobates sylvaticus. Classification (NCBI taxonomy): domain Eukaryota; kingdom Metazoa; phylum Chordata; class Amphibia; order Anura; family Ranidae; genus Lithobates; species Lithobates sylvaticus. Next base: position 183,415,413 of record CM053038.1, read on the forward strand.
GGAGGCAACAGGGCTGTCCTTTCTTTGGATGCCGCCAAGGCTTTTGATTCCCTTGAATGGAAGTATCTCTGGAGAACCTTATCGGAATTTCGGGTGGGCCCGAATTTTGTTAAATGGGTAATGCTCCTATATGGCTCTCCGGGGGCAAGAGTGAAAGTAAATAATGAACACTCTACCAGGTTCCGATTGCTGAGGGGGACGAGGCAGGGGTGCCCTTTGTCGCCCCTCCTCTTCGCCCTCGCAATCGAACCTTTGGCTCTCTCCCTGAGATTATCCCCAGAAATAAAAGGGTTCAAACAAGGAGACTCAGAGGAAAAAGTGATTCTCTACGCAGATGATCTTCTTTTACTGCTTAACGACACTCAGGAGTCACTACGCGAGACCATGTGCAGAATCAAAAGCTTTGGCCTCCTGTCAGGACTGAGAATCAACTGGGACAAATCACATCTACTTCCCATAGACCCTATAGTCCTCCCCCTTCCACACGAGGCAATCCAACTCCAAATTGTTCAGCAAATCAAATATCTGGGTATTAACATCTCAAGAGACCCTAAACAATTTGTTATAGAAAATCTGGTCCCACTTTTGAACAAATTTAAAGGGAAAACCCAAATTTGGAAAAAACTCCCCCTGTCTGCAGCAGTTCGGTGTAATTTAATAAAAATGGTGCTTATGCCACAACTTTTATACATTCTTCACAACTCTCCAATATGGATTTATAAAAAGTGGTTTAACAGGGTTGACACCATATTTAGAGAATTCGTTTGGAAAGGGGGGACCTCCCGGATTAGTCTTAGAACATTACAACTTCCAATTGGGTCAGGAGGAGTTGCCCTGCCGCATCCTTTCAGATATTTTTTAGCGGCTCAGCTGCAACATATCGGGGGATGCGAGGTTGAGAAAGAGGGGCCAGAGTGGAAGATCCTTCTCTATAAATCCCCACATAAGTCTTTGATGGAGATTCTGGAGGCAGGGGCCTTCCAGAAGGGGCTCCCTACCCAGGACTTGATGGCTAAAGTTTGGGGTACTGTAAAAAAAATGATGGGATATGGAGGGTTTACAGTTTTTTCCCCTTTATGGGAGAATGTTAATTTGCGCGAAATTCAAAAGATGGGGACTGTCAGAGAGTGGGAGAGAAGGGGGTTAAAATATATTGCTCAGATCTATCATGAGGGCATGATTAGAAGCTTCCAGGACCTCAGAGAACATTTTTCTCTCCCCAGGAAGTCTTTCTTTAGATACCTGCAGGTGAGACATGCCCTGGCTGTACAGTTTAAAGGTGAACCACCAGAGTGGACTAATATGCAGGTATTACAGAGTGTGGCAGGGACAGGATCCCGTAAAGGGATGATATCCAATCTATATTTACATCTATGTAAGGGGAACAGGGAAGGTACACAACTATGTCCTTACAAAGTAAAGTGGGAGAGAGATGTGGGAATCATCTCAGCTCCTCAATGGGAAAGGATACTTGAACTTGTCCCAATGGTCTCACTCTCCCCCCCCCCCCCCCCCTCAGAAGATGTCACATCTTTTTCTATTATACCGTGCTTATTACACTCCAAACAAGCTCTTTAGGTTTGGTCGTAGGCAAGATGATAAATGCCCTAGATGTGGGAGATTGGGGGGAGATCTTGTCCACATGTTCTGGAGATGTCCAAAATTATATGGATACTGGAAAGAGGTGGTGGACAAGGTCTCCCAGACATTCAATACCCATCTCGAGCTAGACCCCATCCAATGTGTTCTTGGGGGAGGAGAGGGAGGGGGCAAGCCTGGGGAAGTTCAGATTGCGGTTTTGCGCTGTCTTTTTCAGGCCAGGTTGCTAATTGCTCGGAGATGGCAGTCCTCTACCCCTCCGTCAGTCGATGAATGGGAGCAAAATATGGATAGAGTGATCATGAAGGAGAGAACTACATATATAAAACGAGAGAGCCTTGCTAAACTCCATTTACTATGGAATCCATGGATTGAGAGAGGAACATGAGAATGCTTTAAATAGTGCCAACTAAACCAAATTAGTTTAAAAAGATCTAAGTGGATGGACCGATACTAACAGAGAGTAAGAGGATGGATATGAGAGGTAGGGGGTGAATGCAAGGCGGTGCGAATGAGTTAGATCTCACCTAAACACGTTTAATGATTTTTGCTTAACATGATCTTTGTAAGAGAGATGAATGAGATTGTGTATAAATTGTATTTGTATAAAAAAAAAAAAATTTGAAATAAAGACATAAAGTTAAAAAAAAAAAAAAAAAAATGATGTAACTGCCCTTGCAATACTTCTAGTTGGATTTGAAGTAATTTAGCGTTGTATATACATTTTTCAAATATACTTGTGGATGTCAACAAAGGTGTCAAATTTGTTGAGCTTACTCGGAGGAGCAGATTTGAGACCCTTATCCAAAACAATTATTTCTTCTTGGGACAATACAGTACTACTTAATACACTTTTACAGGTTATGTTCGCCTTCTTTTTTCGCCTCTGACTCCTCCTCCCTCCTCTGGACCCTCTTTTGGGTCTGCACCCCTTTTTCTGCCTTGGGGGTCCTTGTAAAAAAACCTGATTCTGGCAAGAATTGGGATTGGGTTGTTGGTATCCATAGGGAGACTGATCATATCCAACACTAGGATATGGATAGACTCCTTCATCATAATGATCTTGAAGTAGAGAATATCGATTATAGGTGGATATTGGTGGATGTCTATAATAAGGGGAATTGGGATGGTTGGAATATTCATGATATCTGGCGGGTGACCCCCTCTGATAAAATGTATCCCGCTCTTGATAACGATAGTCATCATGATTGGAATAATACCCCTATGACCTCTCCCCCCTCTTCGATTAGAGTTATGTCCCCTACCCCTTTGAGCATTCCCAGGGGTATGTACATTCTGGCGCCGACCTCTCTGGGTTTGAGAAGAATCCCGAGGTGGTTAGCTCCTACTCATAGAAGGTTTAGGTTGGGTCGGATAATCAGTCAGAGGAACTGCAGCACCCACATTGGGGTGTTAACCTCCATAGAGTTATCTTAAACAGATGGTTTCTGCCAACTGAATACTTTGCCCAACCTATAGTCCCCCTATATATCATGAATATTTTTTATGTTTTTTAGTTTTCTGATATTGGTCTTCCTTAATGAGATGCGCCTGGAGGTTAGAAGACAAGGAATTGTACTCTACTAAGGTTTTTATACATAAGTAGTCCAGCCTTAAATTTCTTGATCTCTCGGAGGTGAGAGGGGATTACACTTCCTGGTAATGAGGAAATTTAGAAAATCTATGCCAGTTTCATTAAAATATTTAAACCAGGACTCGAGATCCACATCTCCCTGTTGTGGATGAACATCCCATCTAAGGCTCGGCGGGACCATGCGTTCTGTCACATATTGTTCTAGAAACACAAGGTCCCATTGGAGATGGAGTTCTGACACCATGATGTTCTTCAGCCTTAAAAATAGGCCTTCAATTTCCGTGTCGCTACCGGTGGCAACAAACACGCCATCTGTATTGACTGTGCATGATGCACCATATTTAAATGCATCCATTTTGTGATGAACAAAAGTGAATGTTGTGATAATTTGTGTGAAAACAAAATACAATGTAGGTTGTTTACTTTGATGTAATTCTCCTGCCTAATTTAGCAAAATCTTTTTCAAAATGTTGTGACTAATGTTTAAATCCTTAATAGATATCCATTTGTGGGCGCAGTCCTTTTAACTCCTGTTTATTTCCAATGAAAAATGGTCAGACCTCAAAAACTATATTCTGTCAGTGTCTCAAATTAGCATGTGATGTTTGCTTTCCTTGCTCTTTTACAAGTCCTGTTTTGTTGACCAATAAAATTTGTAGCAAATTTTTATATGTTTTAAAACTTTTCATGCAACAGATTTCCCAGCTGCAGCTTAACCACTTGCCGCCCGCCCTATTGTAAAAGGACATCCGCAAAGTGATTGTTAAATCCTGACTGGACGTCCCAGGACGTCCTCAAGATTTTGAGCCGCTGCGCACCCCCGGGGGCGCGCATCGCGGCGATCGTTGTTGTGGGGTGTCAGTCTGACACCCTGCAACTACGATCTTGGTAAAGAGTCTCCGACGGAGACTCTTTTTTTTTTTTTTTCACAATCAAAGATTTTTATTGAATGAAAATTGTAGCATACAGAAAAGACTCTTTACCACGTGATTAGCCGTGTCCAATCACGGCCGATCACAGTGTAAATAGGAAGAGCCGGTAATAGGCTTTTTCTCACTCGCGTCTGTCAGACGCGAGTAGAGGAGAGCCGATCGGCTGCTCCTCTGACAGGGGGTGTCTGTGCTGAATGATTATCAGCATAGCCCCCCGAGGATGCCCACACTGGACCACCAGGGATGCCACCAGACCACCAGGGATGCGCAGCACAAGGTATGCCACCCTTGACCACCAGGGATGACACACAGTGCCCACAATAGATGCCAATCAGTGCCCACAATGGATGCCAATCAGTGCCCACAATGGGCATCACTGATTGGCATGCATTATTGTTTGGCACTGATTGGTATCCATCAATACAAAACAATGCCGCCTATCAGTGCCTATCCATGCCACCTATCAGTGCCTATCCGTGCCACCTCATCCGTGCCACCTATCAGTGCCCATCCGTGCCACCTATCAGTGCCAATTTGTGCCACCATCAGTGCCCATCCGTGCCGCCTATCCATGCCAATCCGTGCCAGCTATCAGTGCCAATTTGTGCCACCTATCAGTGCCCATCCGTGTCGCCCATCAGTGCCGCCTATCAGTGCCCCATATCAGTGCCCATCAATGCCACCTCAGTGCCACCTAATCAGTGCCCATCAGTGCCGCCTTATCAGTGCCCATCAGTGCCCATCAGTGAAGGAGAAAACGTACTTATTTACAAAGTTTTGAAACTGAAACAAAAAAAAAAAACATATATTTTTTCCAAATTTTTGGTCTTTTTTTATTTGTTTAGCAAAAAATAAAAACTGCAGAGGTGATCAAATACCACCAAAAGAAAGCTCTATTTGTGGGAAAAAAATGATAAAAATTTGGGTACAGTGTAGTATGACCGAGCAATTGTCATTCAAAGTGTGAGAGCGCTGAAAGCTTAAAATTGGTCTGGGCAGGAAGGTGTTTAAGTGCCCTGTATTGAAGTGGTTAACTAGGCTGATGGCATGGCAAAACAAAAAAAGGTGTTATTTGTCTACAGTCTACTTTCCTGCTGCCTTCATGGTAGCAGATGCATGGATTGTGCGAATGCTGCCATGGATAGGCACCAGGAAAGGAAAATTGCAGAGAGATAAGTATTAAATTTACCATTTTAGCGCAGTGGTTCTCAGCCTCAGTCCTCAAGTACCCCCGACAGGACATGTTTTGGGAATTTATCTAAAATAACTAAAATAAATATATGAAAAATGTGCAACATGCAAAATATGTGAATAAAGAACCAATAGAGAACCGATAAATTGGTTCTGAAAGTGCAAGGGAATTGCAAGGAAATTGCAAGGGAAATTAATGATTGAATGTGCAGAAATATCCAAAATAATGACAAAGTGACCATACAGATGAAAAGAGTGTGTCACTGTAGGTATATCACTTTCCGGGTCCTCTTTCTTATGGGCTCCTAGCACACGTCAAAGTCACGTGTGCTAGTGACGATACTAGTGAGGGAGGAAGGAAGTCAGGTGCCTATCGCTCTACTTCCGGTTTGCGGCCGCGACCGGAAGTTCATCTATGCTGATGCAAGAAAACTTTAAATGTGAGTGGATATTATTTTTGTTTCAATAAACCTGTTTTTTACTACACATTGGAGCGCTTCTTTGTACCTTTAACCCCTACATGCTGATCTAACCCGTGAGTGACCCCTTACCCCTGGAGTGCCTTTTCGGATTGGAGTAGGAGTCCATAGGAGCCCATAGAAGCCTATAGGAGCCCATAGGAGCCCATAAGAAAGAGGACCCGGAAAGTGACCAGGCTTGCCACTTTAGAGGCTATCTGCTCCACTAGGCCTGTAGGGGCCGCAAATAGAGGTGAGAGGCTGGGGGAACTAGTAGGGTGCACCCCTGAAGTCAGCACAGAGCACTACCTGCACAGATCATCACTGTGATCAACACAAAGATTCCTGAATATTTCTACTCACCTTCACTTATTCCAGAGCATTATGCTCTTCATTGTTCCAGATTGTGGACTTTATCGTTTATTTTCCGCCATTTTTTTCTTTACAAGCTGGGACTTGTAGTGCGCCAAATTTTACTTTTATTTTTTATATATTTTTTTCAGCGATATTATTGTTTTGGTATCATCTGATTATACCATACCTACAGTGACACACTCTTTTCATCTGTATGGTCACTTTGTCAATATTTTGGATATTTCTGCACATTCAATCATTAATTTCCCTTGCAATTTCCTTGCAATTCCCTTGCACTTTCAGAACCAATTTATCGGTTCTCTATTGGTTCTTTATTCACATATTTTGCACGTTGCACTGTGCACCTTTTATTGCTAGAAGATTTCATGTTCACTATTTTTAACCCAACTCCATCATCATTTTTACCCCAGCACATATATTTATTTTCAGCACAGTTATTTTAGCACCATCACTTTTATTGAATACTTTTTCATTTTTTACACACGTCTTATATTTATTCAATATTTTATGTGTATTGCTATTAAGGAATTTTATCTATTTAGTTCATTATTTTATGTTTTTATATATCTATTTATGTGAAAGGTCACTCATCTTTCGGATACTCTGAGCTTTGCAAACTGCTCATTTTAGATTATTTTTAGATTATTTATTGATTTACATAAGGGTTAGCGCTTATATGTTGGCTGCTTTCCTTTTCCATTTTTCTCCTTATTTGATTTAATAGTTTTTGGTTGAGCGCACTGGTTACCCCTATTATCTAGATCTTAGCTAAAATAGCTGCCCAAAATACAAAGCCATTTTTTTTTCCAGCAACACATGGGGAGATTTCATTTAACCACTTCAATACAGGGCACTTAAACACCTTCCTGCCTAGACCAATTTTGAGCTTTCAGCGCTGTCGCACTTTGAATGACAATTGCGCGGTCATGCTACACTGTACCCAAATGAAATTTTATCATTTTTTCCCACAAATAGAGGTTTCGTTTGGTGGTATTTGATCACCTCTGCGGTTTTTGTTTTTTGCTAAACAAAATTTTGAAAAAAAATGTTTTTTTTTGTTTCGGTTTCAAAACTTTGTAAATAAGTAAGTTTTCTCCTTCACTGATGGGCACTGATGGGGCTGCACTGATGGGCACTGATGAGGTGGCACCAATGAAGTGGCACTGAGGTGGCATTGATGGGCACTGATATGTGGCACTAATAGGGGGCACTGATAGGTGGCACAAATTGGCACCGATAGCTGGCACGGATTGGCATGGATAGGCAGCATGGATGGGTGGAACAGATGGGCATGGATAGGCTGCACGGATGAGCATGGATGGGCACTGATAGGCGGCATGGATGGGCACTGATAGGTGGCACGGATGGGCACTGATAGGTGGCACGGATAGGCACTGATAGGCAGCATTGTTTTGTACTGATGGACGCCATTCAGTGCCAAACCATAATGCATGCCAATCAGTGATGCCAATTGTGGGCACTGATTGGCATCCATTGTGGGCACTGTGTGTCATCCCTGGTGGTCTAGGGTGGCATACCTTGTGCTGGGCATCCCTGGTGGTCTAGTGGCGTCCCTGGTGGTCCAGTGTGGGCATCCTCAGGGGGGCTGCGCTGATAATCGATCAGCACAGACCCCCTGTCAGAGGAGCAGCCGATCGGCTCTCCTCTACTCACGTCTGACAGACGCGAGTGAGGAAAAGCCGATCACCGGCTCTTCCTATTTACACTGTGATCAGCCGCGATTGGACACGGCTGATCACGTGGTAAAGAGTCTCCGTCGGAGACTCTTTATCAAGATCATAGTTGCGGGGTGTCAGACTGACATCCCGCAACAACGATCGCCGCGATGTGCGTGTGCCTGGGGTGCGCAGCAGCTCAAAATCTTGAGGATGTCATATGACGTCCGGTCAGGATTTTAAAACCACTTTGCCGACGTCTTTTGACAATAGGGCGGGCGGCAAGTGGTTAAATGCTTTTTCAGCTGTTTTGAGTTTCTCTCATTAACTCTCATGTCATGTGACATGTATTCACAATATCTATTAGATGATTTTTCAAATGATTGTTAGCTATGAATAAGCACTGAAGTCAGTGTGAAACGCGTCAGATATTTTTGTAACACCCGTTTGTTGTGGATGATTTGATGTGATCTTCATTTTGGAATAAACAACACAAGAAATCAATTTCGGTGTGTGGCTATCCAGAGTTCTTTCCATTACCTCAGGATGTTTTTAGCGTTAGGGCATGACTACACAGCTCCCTCGTCTGTCAGTCATCCTGGGTTCAAGCCATATATCAACTAAGAAGGCGTGAGAAGTGACGTGCGCTGTACTACAGACTTCTTTATTATATGCTGTTTTACTTTTGATACTATGTAAGCAGTTATTACCGTGTGTGTGGATGTTTTATTCAATAAACAGTAATACGCTATGCCAGCTCCCCCTTCTTTTTTACATCTATAAACCATTGATTAAAAGAAAGTGATCTAAATTGTGGATATGAGCCAGGTCCAGGTCTGAGGCAGTGACAGGTTTCAGTGTCTAGTTTATCCACATGTTGGGAGGATCAGATCTCACAGTGTATGGAGATACAAAGCCCATTATATGCCAGTGTCTGGTGAGTTCATTACCAACAGGGGTCTTTCATGCACGAGGTGTTGAGAATCCTAGTCCTGGTTGCTAAGGGTTACAGAGCACATATTCTATCATATTTTTATGTGGTCTATATATATATATATATATATATATATATAATGTAATGGATTGATCCTTCAAAGGACGTTTTCTTGATTGCACAGAATATTTATTTGTTTATTCTATTAGCGCTGAAATTACTGTCTTGTTTTTTTTGGCATATTTTATTGAATGTTTTTTTAGAGTGTGGGAGAAACCCAGAGTACCTGGAGGAAACCCATGCAGGAACAGGGAGAACATGCAAACTCCAGGCAGATGGTGTCATGGGCGGGATTCGAACCAACAACCCCTTTTTCTGCTAGGTGAAAGGGCTAACCACTACAACACTGTGCTGCCCAAATATATATCTATAGATGTAGGTTCTTGTGTCCACCAGCAGAGAGAAGTTGGGTAGATACTTGGAACATGGGTCCATTTCTCCTGTCGGAGGGCGGGGAGAGAATGTCGGTGCCATCATCGCATACAACCATTCCTGGCTGAAGCTGGCATGGCATCAACCACCTCTGAGCCTGCCCCTGCAGAGCTGACAGAATATCTGCCTCAGTGTGGCACATGTCCCCTAGGCAGACCAACTCAAGCACTACATGCCATCTTTTAGCCTGACTGCTTGCGTAGCCCCTTGAACACTTACGAAACACTGCTGATTCAGTGGACAATTCTGCAGAAGAGGCTATAGAGGAAGAAGAAGAGGAGGGGGTTGAGCAGAGAGCTGTGGCAGAATCACCACTAGCTTTTTGGAAGCGTGGTGGAGGAACAAACTCCAACAACAATGAACCCTATCCTGCATCCTTCCCAGCTGTCAGCAAAGTTACCCAGTGCACCATGAAGGAAAGGTAACGTCCCTGCCCATGCCTGCTGGACCATGAGTCAGCGGTAATATGAACCTTATTGCTGACCGCTCTGCCCAACGAGGCCAAAACATTGCCTTCCACATGATGGTAGAGAGCCGGAATGGCCTTACGTGAAAAGAAATGCAGTTTTGGAACCTGTCACTGTGGTACAGCACATTCAACAAATTCACGAAGGGGGGCAGAGTCTACCAGCTGAAAAGGCAGCAGTTGCAGTGCTAGCAATTTGGCCAAGGTAGCATTTAGGTGCTGAGCATGTGGATGGCTGGGACCGAATTTCTTTGTACAGTTCAGCAACTGGGGTAGGAAAAGTTGCCTGCTGAAATCAACTGGTGGTGTACTGCTAGCAGATTGGCTGCAAGTACTTGTGGCACCTATTGCTATACCTTCATTCCTCTCAGTGCAGGTTTTTGAGAGGACTGGAGGTATAGTAGGGTTTGAGATCCCAGATGTGGAGCAAGGAGAAGTCCACCTTTTTCTATGATGTGGGTCTTTCAAGTGCTGTTGCCAACGGATTGCATGGCAGGTCGTCATATGTCTGGTGAAGCATGTGTCGCCCAATCGGCTACTGTTCTGGCCACACTTGATCAGCTTCAGACATAGGTTGCAAACAGCAATGGTGCGATCTGCTGCACACGTGACAAAAAAGGCCCACACCAAGGAACTTTAAAAAGCCAGCGGGGAGTCAGAAGCGCCCTGCACCTGTGTAGCTCTGCGGTGTAATGCAATAGGGTGGCTGCCCTTAAGCTGCCCCCTGGAGGACATCCTGCCTCGTTGGAGTTGTTCCTCCTCCTCACTTCTCTTAGGCACCCAAGTACAGTCAGTTACCTCATCACCCCCTTCCTCCTCGTCACTAGAGTACACTTGTAAAAATGCTGGAGCTGGGGGAACATGACTGACAATTTCTTGTCCTCCTGTGGCACCCCCTCTCTCTAGGCTCATGTTACTCCCTCCCTCATCCTGGGAACCAACATCGGAGCCTTCAAATCGTGTGCATCCTTCAGCAGCATGTGACCGACACTGTGGTCAAATAATTCAGGGGACTCCTCCGTGCATGATGGTGGGGCTATGGAAGGAGTAACTCTGGACAAGGAGCCAGTGGAATAGGCCACTTTGGCAGCTCCGTTGGAAGGCAAACCACTCTGAGCCTGGATGACAGAGGATGAGGATAGCTTTGTTATCCACTCCACCAACTCTTCTGCATGTTGTGGCTCAATAACACGGCCAGCAGCAGGAAAAAAAGGACAAACGTGCCCCACGGCCACCTGCAGAGGATGCACCATGTCCACGACCACCACTGTTGACTGTAGACACAGAGGCTGCTTGCCCTCTTTTGTGGCCTGTGAGCGTCTGCCTCTCCTTGGTGGCCTTCCAGACATGATTTTATTTTTTTCACTGTTACACCGTGTATTAGACAGTATACACAACCAAATGCACTGTATATATAGGCTACACTGAATGCAGAGTGTGTGTGTGTATACAGGGGGTCCCCGACTTACAAACATCCGACTTACAAACGGAGGGACACAACAGGAAGTGAGAGGAAATCCACCCCTAGGAAGGGAAATTCACTCCTGTAAGAGTAATTATGGGAAAAAGGTGAATGAATGAATGAATAACTTATATAGCGCTACAATGCAAACTGAATCGCCTCAAGGCGCTGTAGTGGCGTTTTGTTGTCGAGCTTCTAGAAGAGGTAGGTCTTGAGTTTCTTCCTGAAGGCCTGATGGTTTCCTTCCATGCGAATGTCGGTTGGTAGAGCGTTCCATAGCCGTGGTCCTTGGACAGCGAATCTCTATTCCCCCTTGATTTGTAGCGGTATTTAGGAATGAGGAGGAGATTTTGATTAGCCGATCGAAGACTGCGATTCGGTGTGTAGTGTTTTATTTTCTCGAGAAGGTATTGCGGAGCGTCTCCATGTGTGCATTTGTGGGTGAGGCAGAGGGTTTTGAATGTGACCCGATTCCTTACGGTTAGCCAATGGAGGTTCCTCAGGGAAGGGGAGATGGATTCCCAGGGTTTTTTCCCTGTTATCAGTCTTGCTGCCGTATTTTGGATAAGTTGTAAGCGCGCAAGTTGATATTGGGGTAGTCCTATGTAGAGGGAGTTTGCGTAGTCCAGTCGAGAATTAATGACTGTTCCAAATACCACTGCTTTGTCCTCCTTTGGGATGAAGGGGATGAGTCTGCGAAGCAGGCGGAGGAGATGGTGAGAACCACTGACTACTGCTCCTATTTGGGCATCCATTGACATTTCTGAGTCAAAAATGACTCCGAGACTCTTGGCCTTGGTCCTAGGGGCGATGGTCTGTCCAAAAATGGCGGGTGGTGTCCAAGGGATCTTGGTTCGGGGGTTTTGATTTGCATGTAGAATAAGAAGTTCTGTTTTCGATTTGTTAAGTTTGAGGGAGCTAGTGGTCATCCAGTTGTCTATCAGAGTGAGGCATTTTTCTAGTTGCTGATGATGGTCTTTTTGTCCGGTGATACGAAAATATAATTGCGTTTCGTCAGCGTATGAATGGAAGCAGAGGTCTGATCTTCTGATGATTTTGAGGAGTGGGCGGATGTATATGTTGAAGAGCACTGGCGACAAGGGTGATCCTTGAGGGACTCCACAAGAGATTGCCCGGGTTTCAGAGGTGAAACCTCCTAGTTTCAATGTCTGGGATCGATTCCCTCGGAATGATGCGAACCATTGTAGATCTGAGTCTGTGACTCCTACTACTTCTGTGAGGCGGATGAGTAGAGTATTGTGGTCCACAGTATCAAACGCTGCACTGAGGTCCAACAGTACCAAGAGACATGATTCTCCGTCATCTGCTGCTTCGAGGGCGTCGTCCCATATCTTCAGGAGTGCGGTTTCTGTCCCATGGCCTGGGCGGAAGCCTGATTGTAGAGGGTCCAGGAGTGTGTGTGTGTCCAGGTGGCGTTGTATCTGTTGTACTACCGCCTTCTCCATGATCTTGGAGATGTTGTTCAAGCTTGTTATCGGTCTGCGGTGGTTAGGGTCCCGGGGGTCGAGGTTGGGTTTCTTTAGCAGGGTTTTGATGATGCCTTGTTTGAGGGCACCTGGAACAATCCCTTCTTTGAACGATTGATTTATGAGGTGCGTTATGGTGGGAGCCAAGATGTCGGAGCATTCTTTCAGGAGTTTTGTGGGGATGATGTCAATAGGAGATGTGCTGTCTCTGAGGTTTTTGATGATGTTTTTAGTGATATCCGTGGTAATTGGGATCAAAGAAAACTTTGGTGGTTGTGGGATGTTTGGGTCAATATCGACTTTTTGCTCTGGTTGACTGCCGTCGGATGTTTTTTTCTGATGAATTATTTTCCGGATGTTGTCGATTTTATTAAAGGGGGGAGGGATATTGCGCTGTATGTGATTATATAGGTAAAGCTGCTAGCATTCCCGAGAGATTATCGGTGGGTCAAGAATGGGTTATGGATGAATGCAGCGCTTTAGAAAGAAATATGGTACCTAGAAATAAGTACTATATGGGTGTGATAAGTTTCAGTGATGGTGGTATACAAATTAAAAGAGAAGAGGATTGTTTTACCAGATATGACGTGGTACCAACCTCTATCTACTTTAAATATAAATGAATAAAAGCATAAAACCCCATGACTTGAGCAGTATAAAAACGTATAATATAATAAAATAAAAAAGTTATATTGTACAAATGCAGAAAAAGAACGAACTAAAAACACATGTGGTTGTATTTAGTGAAAAAACCTTGGTTTGTTTGAGTGATAAATATATCGTGACAAATAAAAAGGTAATTAAAGTGACAATGTGGGCTCAACAGTGGTTGAGACACTTGGTGCCGGGTGAAAAACCTATACACTGAAGTGTATGGTAGTGAAGTCCATAAAGATGGTTGGTGGTCAAGTGAATGGCACAATTTCCAGCAGGTGACTCTGTGGGGTGATAGTTGACTGATGGCTCTTAAGCCTGATGGAATGAGGCTTACCGGATCAAGTGGACTTGAAGGGGCATATGCCTCACAAGTCGCACAAGCTTATCATTAAACCTTTGGCAAATCTCTGCTCCACTCAATGGCTCCAAACCTCGTACAGGTACCGCATGGATCAGTGGTCACAGGGAGATGTGTGTCGGATGGAAAGGTGGGTATCAGCAATCCATGTAGAAACCGTATTATAATATCATGGAAGGAAAAACGTACATAGCGTGATACGGTTTAAGAAGGTTTTTAATATGTATAAAGGTGTGTTAAAAACGAATTAAAAACACTAATTAAATTAAAAAGGTGTATAAACGAATTAAAAACACTCACATTTGGTAGAATAAAAACAGGCCTGTTTGTAAATAAAGATGGCGTGGTGCTGTCGCTTTGGTCTACCCGACGCGTTTCGTCCGCATAGACGTCGTCTGGGGTATGGACCACAAGCACCAGCAGCACGCTTATAAAGGGAATATGACCCCAAAGTGAGAAAATCGTGTGTGTGCACCGGAAGTGACATCACTTCCGGTCTGGCGGAATTGTCCTCAATTTATTTATTTAAGTGAAGTAAATTGGTGTGGGTAATGGGCCCCGATGTGAGTATATTGATAAGGATCTAAAAATCTCCACATTAGGGCTGTAAAAGGGATGCAATGGCAATAAACAGTAAGGCATATTGTAAGTGCTTCCGGGAGGAAGTGATGACATCATTGTCGATTTTATTGATGAAAAAATCTGATAATTCATTGCAGAAATCTTGGGTTTCATTAGCGGGGGGCTCTAAGCATGCCGGGTTCATCGACTGAGCGACTATTTTAAAAAGTTCCGAGGGCGGTTTAAGGCCGCTGAGATGGTATTTGAAAAATAATAATTTTTAGCTTTGAAGATTGCTTTCTGATAATTCTCTGTAAGTCCTTTGTAGTTTGTGTGATTTCCCTTGGTAGGATTTCTTCTCCATGCTCTTTCAGCTCTTCTGCGTTCTTGTTTGAGTAGCGTGAGCGAGCTATTAAACCATCCTGCGTTTTTCCTCATGATGAGTGTTCTGCGTTTTGGAGCCACTGAGTCTGCTGATTGTAGTAATACATTGTTTAGGGAGCTGAGAGTTTGCTCCGATGAGTGGGTTAAATTCAGAGTTGCTATTTTGTTTGATAAAGTGGTTTTGAAGGTATCGGAGTGCAGTTTTTTCTGCGATCTGGTCCAATGAGTTGTTGTTGCAGGTTCCTGTTTTTGGTGGGTGGTGTTGGTGGAGATTTTGAATTTGATGGCGTGGTGGTCCTTCCATGGTAGTGGTATGTTGTCCAGTGTGTTGATGTCCAGATTTTGTTTGAAGATGAGGTCCAGAGTGTGTCCTGACCCGTGTGTGGGAGTCTTTATCAGTTGCTGGAGACCCAGTTCTTCCAGTTGGCTGATGCAGGCGGTCGCGATAGGGTCTTGGGTAGAGTTTGCCCAGAGGTTGAAGTCTCCAAGTACCAGGAGGTTTTTGGATTTCAGTGTGTGTATTGAGAAGAATTCTGTGAGGGGTGTAAGCAGATTGGTCTTTGGTCGTGGTGGTCTATAGCAAAGTAGAATGTGAGTGGTGTCATGGGGTGTTGATTGAAGATGTAGCGTCAATGTCTCCATAAAAGGCACTGGGTTCTATAGGATTGGTTTGGTGAGCGCCAGGTGCGATTTAAAAATCACTGCTAGGCCTCCTCCTTTTTTTCCTATCCGATGTTCAGTTAGGATCCTGTAGTTCTCCGGCACCAATTCGGTGAGGATGGTGTTGCAGTCGGGCATTAGCCAGCTTTCCGTGATGAAGAGGCAGTCTATATTGTTTTGGGTGATGAAGTTGTGTACTTCTAGTCTGTGTTTGGCTGCAGATCTGGTGTTGATCATGGCGCATGCTAATTGTTGTGGTTGGGTTGGTATCTTCCTGTGTTTGAAGGTTGTTAGTAGGTCGGGGATCCCGAGAGTTTACCTGCTTGGAGATAATCCCTGAAGAGCTTGCTCTGTGGCCTGGTGCTTCTGCGGTGAAGTCCGGTTGCTAGGCAGAGGTGTACTGAGAGGGGTTGGCACGCCGGCTTGCAGAAAGGAGGAAAGGGTAAGCTGGGAGGTGGGATCAGGTGGGTTGGGTCTCAGCCGCAGCCGCTTTCTTCCTTGTCTAGCAAGCTAGAGCCGAGGCGACGGTGGCTGTGGATGTTGCCCACCTAGGAGACTGACCTGTGGTGAATGGAGTGCCCGTTGGTATCTGCTGGGGGGTCCTGGGGATGTCCTGAGAAGTACCTGGGTGGAGTGGGTGTACCAAAATGGCCGCCGGACTAGGCCGGAGCCACGGGCTTGCCTGGTCTCGGCTCCCCGGGGTGGATCGATGCAGGTGCGGATGCGGGGGGTAAGGGGGGTCCGGTACGTGGGTATCCGGGCCGCGTGGGTGCCTGGATGAAAAAAGGTGTCTCCACTGATGCTTTATCACCAGTCCATGTTTCCCTAACAACCCAAAATTTTCAAAATCCAATTGTCATTTGTACAGTAGGTGAAGTGAAATCTTCTGAACAGGGGTACAGAAAGCAAAACAAATGTTACAGGGGTGATAACCCTTCTCTATGTTATCTTAAAAACTTAAAAATAGATTTTTTGGCTGCAGCTACACTTAAAAAATATACCTGTTCCGACATACAAACAGATTCAACTTAAGAACAAACCTACAGTCCCTATCTTGTTTGTAACCCGGGGACCCCCTATATATCTCAATAATAGGGCAGGTTAATTCCTTTTTCTACTGGCTTTTCATAATCAAAGCACCATCAATGTTGACTCCCAGTCCTCCACCGATATTTAAATTGAGAAAAAAAAGGGACTCGTGCTTCAATGCAATTCTTCTTTACTTCAATTTAGACAAATATAAGAGATAGCAGCTTATATTTGTCTACATTGAAGTAAAGAAGAATTGCATTGAAGCACAAGTCCCGTTTTATTCTCAATCTCAATCTCTATATCTATATATATATATATATATATATATATATATATATATATATATATATATATTGATACACTGCCTGCACTGCAATGCAGAGTATATACAGTAAATATATATATATATATATTAGACTGACTGTGTATAAATATATATATCAAATATACTGCAACTAACCTGCCTGCCTAATCTAGCTTAATCTATCTCTGTCCACACACTATACACAGCCACTATGTAAGCAGCCTCATATAGTGTGGGACATGGACTTGTTCCCCCTGAGCCATGATTGGCCAAAGACACCCTGCCTTTAGCCAATTATGGCTCTCTCAGCAGAGCACGCTGTGATTGGCCAAAGCATGCAGGTCAGGTTGGTGCCTGAGTAAAGAAAACTGTGTGTAAAGACCTGAGTAATGTTGAGTACCGGCGAGTAGAGTGCGTAAGCGTATAGATGAGTATAATTCTTCTTCATTGCCAGTGTTGTAATATACTCACTTATACTCACGTAAACGAGTATTTTACAATACTGGTGTAGCACTGACCCCCGAAGGAGCTGCTGGTTATTTTTGGGCCTGAACTCTACCAATAAACCCCACTAACTTGGCTCAATTCCCTTGGCACAGCTGTGGTGCAATGCAATACAATACAATATAATACAATGCAAAGTACCTGTATTGTAACCTCAGGATCCACTGGCTCCACCTGCTGGGAGAAAACAGTACGCCACACAACTGGATACTTAACCAGAAATATATTTTATTGTGAAAATATTCAAAGAGGTGATTACAGTAATTGTGCTATCATCCCAACATAGGACGACAGCACAATGGATTTCAATATAAACAATTCCAAACAATACATATATGTATTTCTACCTGGGAGCTCCCCCTACTTTTTAAGCTATGCGTGAGATCTCACTTAAAGTACATGGTCTTGGATACCTAAAGTAATTCTTTGTGATTTGTAATACACAGGTTAAAGTATGTTAAGTTGAGGTAAAGATGCTACTGGTGTAACTTCAGTACTTATACTACAAGGCTTGGGATGTCAGAGTAGGTAGGCCTCAAGCCTGCTCAGTGTCAGTTGCTCTGCTCCTCCTCCGTGGAACTATAAATCCCAGTGAGGCCTCTGTATGAGTCTAACTGCGTATGAAAGTTAACAAACTGTGGGCCGTAACCCGCTCACCAACTGGATCGGAGCTCAGTGTAGTAGCTTTGGTCCGGTGACTGCAGCTTACTCCTCCGTCAGCTGGCCCTGTTGCTCCGTTCAGCTTCGTTGGGTGAGCCCGGTCCTCCGATGCTCAAACAAGTGTCTCTCCAATCCGGTCACTGTCTCTCTGGCACCGTCAGGTCATTTGCACAAACAAGTGAAGTTGTGCTCCGCAATGGCTGTAGGCCGATGTCTCCGGGAGGCCTTCCACACAGATCCTCACAGGCAGGCCATGCGATCCCAAGAGAGCTAAAATGGCCGCTCGGGTTCCTCGGGTTCCTCTCCCTAGCATGCACTGCTAGGGAGAGTGTTCATGGTTAGGTCACCAAGCCTCTTGGGTAAAAAAGGGTCAACCCTCTGACCAAAACAACAGTCACTTCCTGTATCAGTCATTGTACTTTTTGGCCGTTAGATGGCGCTAAATACTAAACCAAAGAAAATGCCCATAGACTTTTGATTATAGCATGAAACACATTAATAGGCAAGGATGTCAGTGCTACACTGGCAATGAAGAAAAATTGTATTTGTCTATGCGCTTATGCACCTTACTTGCGTAAACATGCTTATAAACGAGTAAACACATGTATGCAAGTAAATTACTTCACTCAAATGTAAAATGTTCTATTTTTGTTTTACTGCTCAATGCTGTATTACTGATCTTTACTCAACTGTGTACATGGTTCCATAGACCTATGTTCCTCAACCCCAGTCCTCAAGTACCCCCAACAGGTCAGGTTTTCAGAATTTCCCTCAGATGGAACAGCTGTGGTCATTACTAAGGCAGTGAAACTGATCAAATAACATGTGCAAAATAATGGAAAGCCTGAAAACATGACCTGTTGGGGGTACTTGAGGACTGGAGTTGAGAAACATTGCCAAAGACAACAATGCATCTAATTTAAAAACAGTAAGGGCTAGTTTACCCTTGTTTACACTTTGTTAAAGCTCCCTGAACGCCAGTGAAAGCTTCTGTCACAAAATAAAATGGTTAACTTACAGGCCTGTATACACCTTGCTTTTGCATTGTGTTTCGGTGGTACTTCTATGAGGCTTTGGTGGTGCTTCGATGAGGCTTTTATAGTGCTTTGGTGGGGCTTTGGTAGGGCTTCGATGAGTGTTTGGTAGGGCTTCGGTGGTGCTTCAAGCGAGCTTTGACATAGACTTCTATGGAGGCTTTGAAGCACCACTAAAGCGACATGGGGTATAATTTCTGAAGCGAAGCTGAAGCAAAGCAAAGCTTTGGCCTGTAAGCTAACCATTTTATTTAGTGACAGGGGCTTTCAGACAAAGCGTGTCCGAAGCCTTGTTTTGAAACAAGTGTAAACTAGCCCTTAAAGTGGAAGTAAACCCATCGATTTAACAGTCTAAAAAAAAAAGGCATGCCGTGAATGCTAACTGCACATTGGCTGTGCTCTCAACCAAACAGTCAAACCATCCAATGGCTGGTGTCATAACAGATCACATGTGCAGCACTGTGGCAGTTGAAGATTAAACAGAGGCAAAGATGGCAGCTTCCTTGGCTGAAAACGATAGGAGGGTTTACTTCCACTTTAATGAACGTTGAAGCCAAAGAAAGTGTAAATGAGCCCTTAAAAACACAGCCTTTTTACTCCCCTGTGAAAGAGACCTTAGTCTGGATAGCTTTCATCTATAGATGCAGGAAATAAACAAAAAAAGACAACATCGATCTAGAAATACAACTTATATTAGGCAGTTTTAGCTTGCAGTGTTATGGTAAAAGGTTGTCACCTGACACACATATCAAGTTCCAACTATCATAGAACAAGAAGTATTTGATTTGTATAAACACATTGTTTGTTAACTAGAACAGATGGTGAATCACTAATAATGACTAATGAAAAACAGCCTACAATGAAATTCTGGTTTAGTGGCAGATGTTTAGGGAGAAGGAAAAATGATACCTGCCATTATTACTGAGAGCAGTTGACCTGAAATTAAGACCTCAAATTACATACCAATACGACCATTTTAAAAAGCAAAGATTGTCAGTTGATACAAAGCTGTCTTTTTCTCTAACATGTAAGGGTGAGGGTATTTGATTTTAAGGTCTTATATTCACAGATTGTTTCTATACAGCCTTGCTTCCAGATTAAGGTAGATGTAAATCTTATCTGAATAACATTTCGTTTGGTAAAAGTCTGTGTTAATGACTGCAATCTTTTTCACTAAAATACTTATTTCATCTTTTTATTTTATTTTTTGTTCGAATTTGTACGAAATACGAATTTCGTACGAATCGTAAAAATGTTTTCGAATCGTTACGAATCGTTAGTAAAGTTACGAATCGTTAACGCAGCTAATGAATTGTCGGTTCCCGTAACACAGAGAACAATTTCGAATCGTTAGTAAAGTTATGAATCGTTACGAATCGTTAACACGGCTAATGAATTGTCCGTTCCCGTTACACAGAGAACAATTCGAATCCAACTACAAATATCGAATTTCAACTAATACGAAATAAATTATAATAGCGGATATAACTAATGCATGAATTTGAGATTCAGTATATCTAATATAGAGAACTGTTCCTGCACAAAGTGTCATTTTTGCAGGAAAAAAAGCTAATGAATTGTCGGCTCCGTAACACAGAGAACAGTCATTCATTGATAAAAAAAAAAATAAAAAAAAAGCGTGGGGGTCCCCCCAAATTCAATAACCAGGCCCTTCAGGTCTGGGGTGGATTTTAAGGGGAACCCCGGCCCAAAAAAAAAATGGCGTGGGGTCCCCCTCAAAATCCATACCAGACCCTTTATCCGAGCACGCAACCTGGCAGGCCACAGGAAAAGAGGGGGGGACGAGAGCGGCCCCCCTCCCTCCTGAACCGTACCAGGCCACATGCCCTCAACATTGGGAGGGTGCTTTAGGGTCCCCCCCAAAGCACCTTGTCCCCATGTTGATGAGGACAAGGGCCTCATCCCCACAACGATGGCCATTGGTTGTGGGGGTCTGCGGGCGGGGGGTTTATTGGAATCTGGAAGCCCCATTTAACAAAGGGGACCCCCAGATCCCGCCCCCCTTGTGTGAAATGGTGAAATGGTAAGGGGGTACATTCATTTGAATCATTCGTTATATTCGCTATAATAATTTCTTTCATATTAGTTGAAATTCGATATTTGGTAGTCGGATTTGAATAATTTGGCAACGAAATTCGTAAACGGAATTTCGTATTCCGTACGGAATTCGTATTCGAAAAAATTCGTACTACGGATTCGTAAATTCGTACAAATTTCGAAAAAATTTGTACGAATTACGAATTCGTACGAAACTAATCGCACATGTCTATTGATTTCTTGCAGTCCTAGGTAGTACCTGAATAACCATGGCAGGATTAACAGAAATTATATTAATGAAACTGCAGATTTAAAAATACTGAAAATTACATTTAAAATAACATTAAGGTGATGTCACTTCCTCGTGCTCTCCCCCTCGCCCAATCAGAGAGCACTTCTATTATATCCTGCAGGTTTGATGCACTTTCTGAAAGCACACCAAAACTCGAGAAGGTAGGATTTTGGTGCATTTCAGAAAATGCACCACACCTGCAGCATATAATAAAAGTCTATGGCAAAGCACAGCAAACCCAGGAAAGTTGCGGATGCACTGCAAACGTGGTGCAGGAAAATCCGCAGCTCATCAGTGTGAAAGCAGCCTTATAGGGGGCTAAGAAAAGTAAGGGTTCATTTACATTTGCAGTTTGGGGGTTGGTAAAACCCCATGTAATGATGTTTTTACCACCCCCACCCTAACCAAACCCCCTTTAGCTGCAATGCCCAGGGGTGTACACATTGCAGCTGCAGCAGGAGCTATATGCCCTGGCATGATTCGTGGGTGTAGCACCTGCCAAGCATGACCCATTCAAGTGAATGAGGCCACTCTGCAAGTGCCCTGCAACCTTGTTCTGTACAGCAAACAAGGGGGTAAAGCAGGCAGTGTTGTGTTGCTTTCTCACGACCTGCTTTAACCCCTTGGACCCAGCAGAACATGCAGTTGCGGGGTGCTTGCAGAGTGGCCCCATTTACTTGAATGGGTCCCGATTGGCAGGTGGTAGCACCCATGAAAAGCAACAGGGGGCTTAATTCCTGTTGTGACATGTGTATACCTTTGGCTGGTGCCTCAGCAGCTAAAGAGGGTAGGGATTGGGGGTGGTAAAACCACCACTCAACTGCAGGGTTTTACCACCACCCAACTTTACGTGCAAACGTGCCCTAAGGGTGCCACTTCCGAATGCAACTAAGGGCTCATTCACAAGTGCAGCATGCACTGCGGCTCCTCTGAAAAGTGACCTTAGTGTGTTTGATAGGTGGTGAGGAGACAATATGTTTCCTCCTCACTACCTGATTTAAACCCATGATTGCCATGCAATGCATGAGATTGATACATGATAGTATGGCAATTAGAGGTTTAAATCAGGTGTGAGGAGGCAACACTGTGCCCAGTGATCTTTGAATTCTCCCATGTTGTTGAGGTAGATCTCCACCTCTTTAAGGTTATACACAACCAAACCAGTGGCAGGCTCTCATGCTGTAATGCACCAGAATGTGAATTGTCCATGGGTAGTGTTGAGCGGACACCTGGATGTTCGGGTTCGGCAGGTTCGGCCGAACTTTGGAAAAAAGTTCGGGTTCGGGACCGAACTTGACCCGAACTTGACCCCGAACCCCATTGAAGTCAATAGGGACCTGAACGGTTATAATAAATTGACGGCTCCTGTCCCCATAATACAGAGAACAGTCATTGAAGTCATTGATTTATAAAAAGTTATTGTCATAAAAAGTGTTTGGGGGTCCTGCCCCAAGGGACATGTATCAATGCAAAAAAAACTTTTAAAAACGGACGTTTTTTCGGGAGCAGTGATTTTAGTAATGCTTAAAGTGAAACAATAAAAGTGTAATATTCCTTTAAATTTCGTACCTGGGGGGTGTGTATAGTATGCCTGTAAAAGGGCGCATGTTTCCCGTGCTTAGAACTGTCCCTGCACAAAGTGTCATTTTTGCAGGAAAAAAAGCTATTTAAAATCACTCGCGGCTTTACTGAATTGTCGGCTCCCGTAATACAGAGAACAGTCATTCATTGAAAGTCATTGATAATTAAAAAAAAAAAAGTGTGGGGTTCCCCCTAAATATCCATACTAGACCCTTCAGGTCTGGGATGGATTTTAAGGGGAACCCCGCCAAAAAAATGGCGTGGGGTCCCCCTCAAAATCCATACCAGACCCTTATCCGAGCAGGCAACCTGGCAGGCCCCCCCCCTCCTGAACCGTACCAGGCCACATGCCCTCAAAATTGGGAGGATGCTTTGGGGGGTCTGTGACCCCTCAAAACACCATGTTCCTATGTTGATGGGGACAAGGGCCTCTTCCCCACAACCCTGGCCGTTGGCTGTGGGGGTCTGCGGGCGGGGGCTTATCGGAATCTGGAAGCCCCCTTTAACAAGGGGACCCCCAGATCCCAGCCCCCCCCCCTGTGTGAAATGGCAAGGGGGTACAAAAGTACCCCTACCATTTCACTAAAAAAGTGACAAAAATGTTAAAAATGACAGGAGACGGTCTTTGACAATTCCTTTATTAAAGACTTCTTTCATCTTCTTTCTTTGTTTATTGTTTTTAAAAGTTTTTTTTTTTTTTTTGCATTGATACATGTCCCCTTGGGCAGGAACCAGGTCCCCAAACACTTTTTATGACAATAACTTTTTAAAAATCAATGACTTTCAATGACTGTTCTCTGTATTATGGGGAGCCGACAATTCATATAGCCGCGAGTGCTTCTAAAAGACATTTTAAAAAGCACCATTACATCGCCGAACCCCGGACCCGAACCCGAACATACAGTCAATTGTTCGGGTTCGGGTCCAGGACCCGAACACCCAAAAGTCTGGTACGGACCCGAACTTTACAGTTTGGGTTCGCTCAACCCTATCCATGGGCCATATGTGTGGGGCCAATGATAGTGATGATTGGAAGTCCACAGCCCAGTAACATATGTAGCGGGAAGTTAGATAAAACACAGTTTATTCCAACAATGAAGCAGTAATAAAAACAGCAAGAAGCAAGAGCTGAATGTGGAACAGCATTACCAGAGGTGAATATGATCTTGACCTGCAGCAGCAGAGGTTTGCCTCAGGGCCCTGATAACGAGGGGGAAACCAGCATATACTGGGAGATCTGGATGGAGGGAAGATCCTGTGTGAGAAAGATGCCCGCGTGGCTGAACAGTGGGGAACACAGGTCACCAGAAACAGCGTGGCTGGAACACAGAGATCAGCTGATCCACTAATTTGAAGCTGAACAAACAGGAAGTGAAGTACTACTATGAAGTATCACATGTTTCAGGGCACACCCCTTTGTCAAATCCTCTTTACTAACTGTTGTACACCCCTTTATCAAATCCTTATTAATAACATCATGACACTATGATGGGGAGACAGTATTTTAGCACCCAATCTGCTTGTGTTGTGTAACCTCTTTAAGGTTGCCTACCCCTGATCTAGAGGGATCCCAAAAGTATGGTATATACTGTACATACTTACATTGGTCCAAGCCAGACTCATGTAACTATGTAAAAAATGCCATACCTGGAATACTTCTTTATAAAAGTATTACGGAATGTGTTGTTGCAAGTGTACTAATTGGGCTATGATCACATTTTGTTATCTTTTTGTAAATGGAAATACCATTTTGAAAAAGGAGTATTTTCATACAGTGTCCATTTTCAATTAGTAAAAGGGAAAAAAATCTTCAATATACTGTATATATCATAAAGTAAAAAAAAGTTCTGCCTACAAAATGTGCTTGTTATTGTTTCAGGCATTGACAGTTCTCAGACCAGGTCAGTGTTATGCCGCGTACACACGAAGGGACAATCCCGCGGGATTATCCTCTGGACTGAAGTCCAGCGGATAATCCCCTCGTGTGTGGGCGCCGGCGGACTTTTTGGCGCCAAAGTACGGCGGACTAAAGTTTGAAGTTTTGTTTTCAAATTATCCGCTGGACTTGGAAGTCCAGCGGACAATCCCGCCGTTAGTGGGCAAGTCCGCGGGACTTTTGAAATGAAGGGACTTGCCGCTCATCGGCAAGTCCGTTCATTTAGCACGTGACTTCAGGTTACGTAGCTAGCGTAGGCAGTTACTGCCGCCGCGCTAGCTCCGTGACCTGGCATGGATTTAAAGGGACTCCCCACGCCGAAAAAACGGCGTGGGGGTTCCCCCCAAATCCAAGTCAGACCCTCATCCGAGCACGCAGCCTGGCAGGCCAGGAAAGGGGTGGGGACGAACGAGCGCCCCCCCCCCTCCTGAGCCGTACCAGGCCGCGTGCCCTCAACATGGGGGGTGCCCTGGGGAAAGGGGGGCCGTGCGGCCCCCCCACCCCAAAGCACCTTGTCCCCATGTTGATGAGGACAAGGGCCTCTTCCCGACAACCCTGGCCGTTGGTTGTCGGGGTCTGCGGGCGGGGGCTTATCGGAATCTGGGAACCCCCTTTAATAAGGGGGCCCCCAGATCCCGGCCCCCCACCCTATGTGAATGAGTATGGGGTACGATGTACCCCTACCCATTCACCTAAGGTGTAAAATGTAAAGTACAAAAACACACACACTTTTGAAAAAATATTTTATTGCACTGCTCCGGGGGTCTTCTTCCGTCTTGGGGGTCTTCTCGCCGGACTCCTCCGCTCTCTTCTGCTCTTTTACCTAGCTCTTTCACGAGGGGAGGAGTCCGGCTACCTTCTTCGTCGTCGCCGCCGTCGTCTGGGGGTCTCGATCCGCCTTCGGGGGTCTTCCGGGGGTCTCTTCTGTTCTTGCGGCGGTCGTCGTCTTCCGCGCCGCCGGCGCCTTCTTCTTCTTCTTGTCCTTCTTCTTGTCCTTCTTGTTCTTCTTCTTCTTCCGATGTTGACCCGACGCTCTCTCTGCCCGGAATGCCTGTGCCGCTCTGCGCTCGGACTTATATAGGGACATGGGGGACAGGGTCACATGTTCATGTCACATGGTGACCCCGCCCCCTTGCGATGTCACAGTCCCAGCATCCTCCGGGACTGTGACAACACAAGGGGGCGGGGTCACCATGTGACATGTGCATGTGACCCTGTCCCCCATGTCCCTATATAAGTCCGAGCGCAGAGCGGCACAGGCATTCCGGGCAGAGAGAGCGTCGGGTCAACATCGGAAGAAGAAGAAGAACAAGAAGGACAAGAAGAAGGACAAGAAGAAGAAGAAGGCGCCGGCGGCGCGGAAGACGACGACCGCCGCAAGAACAGAAGAGACCCCCGGAAGACCCCCGAAGGCGGATCGAGACCCCCAGACGACGGCGGCGACGACGAAGAAGGTAGCCGGACTCCTCCCCTCGTGAAAGAGCTAGGTAAAAGAGCAGAAGAGAGCGGAGGAGTCCGGCGAGAAGACCCCCAAGACGGAAGAAGACCCCCGGAGCAGTGCAATAAAATATTTTTTCAAAAGTGTGTGTGTTTTTGTACTTTACATTTTACACCTTAGGTGAATGGGTAGGGGTACATCGTACCCCATACTCATTCACATAGGGTGGGGGGCCGGTATCTGGGGGCCCCCTTATTAAAGGGGGCTCCCAGATTCCGATAAGCCCCCGCCCGCAGACCCCGACAACCAATGGCCAGGGTTGTCGGGAAGAGACCCTTGTCCTCATCAACATGGGGACAAGGTGCTTTGGGGTGGGGGGGCCGCACGGCCCCCCTTTCCCCAGGGCACCCCCCATGTTGAGGGCACGCGGCCTGGTACGGCTCAGGAGGGGGGGGGCGCTCGTTCGTCCCCACCCCTTTCCTGGGCTGCCAGGCTGCGTGCTCGGATGAGGGTCTGACATGGATTTGGGGGGAACCCCCACGCCGTTTTTTCGGCGTGGGGATTCCCTTTAAATCCATGCCAGCTTGCGGAGCTAGCGCGGCGGCATTTACTGCCTACGCTAGCTACGTAACCTGAAGTTACGTTCGAAATGAACGGACTGCTCCGTGTGTGGGCAAGTCCGTTCATTTTCAAAAGTCCCGCGGACTTTTGGCCGGCGGATTATCCGCTGGAGAAGTCCGTGCGTGTGTGGGCAAGTCCACACCCTCGGAAAGTCCAGCGGACCTAGCCGGAAAGTCCCGCGGGATTGTCCGCTGGACTAGGTCCGCCGGCAAAAGTCCCTACGTGTGTACGAGGCATTATACTTTCTTCCCTCCTAGGCTACAGGTTTTGGGCCAAACCCTTCCCAATCTGGTCCTCTGGATATTAAACAAACAAATCATGCATTGTAGCTACACAAGGCACACAAACCCAGAAGCCAAAAAAGAGACACTTTGCCTCCTATAAAATTTGATGAATGGAAGAATAGGGTATACTCTAATAGTAATATGGTTCTATTTTTGGCTAGGGGTTGGCTATGCAGAAATCAAGGCCTTTTTCAAAACTAAAGTTCTCTCTTTCTGCAAGAGCCTTGTCAATGCACATACACAATAAAGACAAAGGAAAAATGTTACTGTGAATCAAGAATCACATATGTATTTACATAGATAATAAAATAATTACATTTATTTACACAAGACTTGCATTTGATAGGCTATTTACAAAAAAGTTAAATTGGTATAGAATTTGTCTTATGAATACTACTTCTACATTTAAATAGAACTAATCATTTTACAGAGTGAGAATCAGACACAATTACACATTATCAGTACAATTGGAAACCAGATAAAATAGCGCATTAAAAAGGACGCTGAAAGGACATTAAAGAGAGAATTAAAAAATAAAGCATTTGTCTAGATCAGAACCATTTTATGATCCAAAATACTAAATTAACTCTTTCCCTGCCAGTTCCGTATCTACAGCACTGCTTCCAACTGGCCAAGTCCATATACCGTACAGACCTGATTCCTCCTTCTGCTATAAGCTTATGGTGACTTCAGTGACCCTGATCTTATAGTAAAACTGTTCAGCAGACACAACAGCAGCTGAACAAACTGGTAGCTCTGACCAGTTGCTGATAAGCCACTGATCAGAGCTATTTACCTAAAATGTGACCCCCCCCCCACTCCCACCGCCACCCCTCTGCCCTGTGTCTCTCGCTCCTCCGCCCGCCTAAAATGTCCCTCTGCCGACATCTAAAATGCCCCCTCTGCCTACTCTAATGCTCCATCTCCCTGCCACTTCACCCCGCTGCACCAATCCCCCTTTTGCAAACCTGATCCCCTGCAGTTGTTGGCTTCCTTCCTCTGCCCTCTCACTGACTTTGGGAGCTGCAAGGCAGCCACAGAGGGATCTGTTTGGCCAAACAAATCCCCCCTGCTGATCCAACCTCCCACCTCTGTGAGTGCTGGGTGTCCCCTCACCTGAAGCTGCTGGCCGGCTCTCCCTCCCACCCTGCCGCTGGCTGCAGCCCCTGCTAGTGCGGAAGATCGCTGTCAGAATGGAGAGCAGGGGGGCTGGTAAACGTGTGTTTACCAGCCCCCTTCCTTTCCTGAAAGAATACAGACAGGTGATCAGTACTGATCGCTTCTGTTTTCATTAATTACTTACACATATTAAACTGTGTTTACTATTTGTCAGTTTGTGATTGAAATATAGTAAACAATGTTTACTATATTTAATTCCATGAATGAATAGGAGTCTCTATACAGACTCCTACCTCATTCATCTACAGTGCAGCTCAGGTTGCAGAAAATGTAAAAATATTAAATAAATAAATATTAAAATGTACCTGTACAAAAAATTCAAGTTATAAAAAATTATTATAATAAAATAAAATAAAAACATAGTAAAAGCCCTTCCGTAAAGCTGATCCTCCTTATCAGAGGGGGAATCTGTCTGCTGATCCCAACTGAGCAAACGTATGTCAGGTCTGTGTCTGCTCCGCTATGCAGAACGGACATGGACACAGCCCCCTCTTCTCTTTGGGGCAGTCGGATGGAAAAAGACCACCTGTTCGTCTCCATTTGACTGCCATCCGATCCGCCAGACTGAGGCAACAGACAGGGTTGAAAAAAACCCCATTCATCTGTTGTTGACTGGCTCCATAAAGGAGAGTGCAGGGTCCGATCAGGCCCACCTGAAAAACTGACAGGTGGACCTGATCGGATTTTCCGTGTGAACGGGTCCTTAGGGTCAATTTAGACATGCGTCTGAATCTCCCTTGTCTCTGCAGCTCGATCCGCATTCACATCATACTCCAGTGGCTACTGACAGGCAGTGAGGAAGCAATGTGACATCTCCTCAGCACCCATTTTGCCAACAAATGCACGAGTGCATTGCAATTGGTTGCAGGGTATTTTCTGCACTTCCACATTGACTTGAATGTGTAGTGTTTGGTGGAGAGAATCCCTACAAGTTGGGTCAACTTTGCTGCTGGCATGAAGCATCATGACCACCAAACCCTGCTGCCTGCCTATTGCAGCTTAAGTGGAGAGGTTGGTGGGCGGCAGAAAAGCAGCTCAGCCACACATTTTTGCTGCCCTCCAACCTCAGGTCTAGTTCATGTGGGGCATACTACAGAAAGGCCATGTTTAGCTCTGCTGGTATGCACAGGTGTTCCATGCATCCCCACGCAGGCAGTCCTATTAATGTCAACTGGGACACAGCGACTGCACAGTAATAGACAGATGTTCTGTGCATTCCTGTGCAGGTAGTTTCATTCATATCAATTGGGACACAGCGGCTGCATGGACACAGTCACTGCTCCCAACTTTACATCCATGTGGGTGTATGTCAGTGAATTCACTCGGTCTGCATTTGGGGCCATACACCTACACCCACACAGATGTCAGATCTGTCCGTGCAGCTGCTGTGTCCCAATTGACACGAATAGGACTGCCTGCACAGAGATCTACAGAACATCTGTGCTTCCCCATGCATATAAACATGGCCTCAATGGGCATACGCTTTTGTATACCCAATGTGAATGAGGCTTTAGTAGAAATTTAGCAAGAGTT
Source organism: Lithobates sylvaticus (assembly GCA_028564925.1). Classification (NCBI taxonomy): domain Eukaryota; kingdom Metazoa; phylum Chordata; class Amphibia; order Anura; family Ranidae; genus Lithobates; species Lithobates sylvaticus. The sequence goes on from CM053038.1 coordinate 183,445,155, forward strand.
TTATAGTTATAGTTAAGTTATGCTGTGTTTATAACAGCTATTTTAGTGTTTTTTTTTTTTGTGAAAATAGTGATTTGATGAACATCTATGCTAATATTGCATGGCTTTTACAATCAGTAGAACCTTCTTTTTATTCTACAGGTCATGTGCTTTCAGAAAATATATGGTTTGGGGGTCTTTTACAAACTCTGAAAGCTCTAAAGGATAAATAATGGAAAAATTGCAAAAATGGTCTGGCCAGCTAGGTTTAAAAGTGGAGCGAAGGGTCTGGCAGCGAAAAGGTTAAAAGAAAAAAAAATACAAACTGTCCAATATAAATTGTGCTTTATATATTTCATCTTTTCGACCCTTGATTTGTAATTTATTAGTTGATAAAATGCATCTAGAAACATTTGAATTTGTTTGGTCATCAGACATTTAAAGGTATTGTGATATGTTCCAAAATAAAAACCATTGACAGCTTTGATCCACAGGTAAAAAAGTTGTAAACTCAGATAAGGAAATTGGTATTATCTGATCTAAATTAACATCCTTACATCTGCAGGGTTGTTACTTTATTTAAATAATAAATCAAAATATCTTTTCTGTACTCTTGTGTGTAGCACAAGTTGTAAGAGGGGCTGCTCTTAACATATCGTATATCGTAACATATGCCACTGAAGAATCCATGCACTCTGACTATGTGTATTGCAAAGTGCTGATTGGCTGCAAGGGAACCCGATCAAGGCAGGAGGGGTGAGAAGGTGGGAGGAGGGGCAAGACTTCAACACCGACTACAGAACTGAACACACAGACATGCTGCTCTTGCACAGTGTGTCTCTAAGCAGAGCGGCATGATGGTAGATGTAAACTAACTACACCAGTATGCATCGGCAGCCATGATTGGCAAGGTCAACCAGGTAATACATTATACTGAAAGGATTGTATAACATTTAAACAGCACAGTGCAAGTTATATTGCTCTAAAAGGACAGTAACAGCAATTTTATTTTTAAGGTTTACAAACACTTTAACAGGTTTAAGTTAATCAACAATCTATTTAGATCATTATGTTCTTTATTTATCTAAATTCTATCCATGATGATTCATGTATCAAGAATCTATTTAGATCACTATGTTCTTTTTTTTTTCTCATTTCCATCCATGAAGTTTCAAGTAAAAAGTAGACTTTTAGCACATTACATTTTTTAAAAGCCCCCTCTTTCTCCTAAGCATCCAGCCAGGTTATTTTACTAAAATGTCCTGGCTCCTCTCAGACACAACCTTGGCCACCCACTTTTTTCAAGGCCAGGTTCTCCCTATTCTGTGGACGCATGCCACAATCTGCATCAAACTATTGTTTTATTGGTGAACTACCATTCCATAGCCATGAAAGGTGGAAAGTAGAGACTGGACTGGAGTGCACAATTGAAATCTCTCAGAAGTAGGGGCAGATAGCACTTGGGAAGGCATTTAAAGATAACTGTACTGGAAAGTAAGTAAAGTTAATTGCTTCAGTTGTAATAAGTCAGGTCACTGTGTTCGAAACTTGAAAAGATTATTCACCATATACATAAACCAGATCATGTCTAAATAATATCTGTAATATAAATGTTCATTGTGCACTGCTGAATGTTTTTTCATCCCTGTTTCTTTGGGTTGGCCAAAATGGCTACTAGAGTTCACATTAGAGACATATCTGAATTGCATTTAAAGGGGACTTAACTGACTCTCTATGTACAGCTGATCATTTACCAATTACATATCTTTCTGGATGTGGCCATCTTTTTAGATGTAGGGCTTTTCTTCCTCATGTCAGAGTTGCCCCCTCTGATGACAAGTGGGGGAATATTCAAGCAGCGGAAGAGGTATGGAGCGCAAAGATCCACAGTATTGAAGAAGCAGGGAAATTCTTGCACTGAAGGCACTCAGATACACCTTACTCTTCAGCAAGAGTAAGCAGCAAAGTACTGATATCATAAACCAATCCAGTGACCAAATCACATGAAACTATTAGTGAGAGACACAGTTTCTTAGATTATCTCATAATGCAGCTATACAGCTAGGAGGCTTAATGCACATGTAAGGTCAGTGTTGTTTTTCAGGAGACATTTACGATAAAAGATACATCTTCTTGGGCACTGCTTGGACACCATTAACATCTCTAGCTTTCCCCTTATATCATAGTAAATCTTCACTTTATAAATTCTGGTCACATTGTTCACTCTTGAGGCCAGTAACCTTAAGAGAAGTCACCTTTTTCTACTCCCGGTTATATGTCTTTTATCATTCATTTCTGGTTTCAATAAAATAATGTAGCATTTAGGAAAGAAGATACAGACAAGCATCCCCGCAGAGGAAGAGATGATAGCAAATATTTCCACTGCCACCATGTATTTTCCTTTGGTGCTAAGATAAGCAGGGATAAATGTAATCCAAACACTAGCGAACACTAGCATACTAAATGTGATGAACTTGGTTTCATTAAAGGTGTCAGGGAGATTCCTGGCCAGAAATGCAACAATAAGGCTAATAAAAGCTAAGAGTCCCATATATCCCAAAACACATGAAAATAATACTTTGGATCCTTCATTGCATTCAATAACAATTGTTCCAATCTCTGCCATCATATTGAATTCTTCAAAGGGAGCAGAACTAGTAAGCCATATTATGCAAATGAAAATCTGGATCAAAGAACAAAAAGGAATGATGTATATTGGAATTCTCAGTCTCACAAGTTTTCTTATTATAGTATCTGCTGGATTTGTTGCTCTGAACACCATGATGACAGTGATAGTCTTTGCTAGTATTATGGAAAGACAAATTGAGAAAATAACACCAAAGACTACTTGACGTAGCATGCAGGTCACCATGCTGGGACGCCCAATGAATACTAATGAGCATAAGAAGCAAAACATAAGGGAAACAAGAAGAAGATAACTGAGCCCCCGATTGTTGGCCTTAACGATGGGTGTTTTGTGCTTTACAAGAAACAGGCAAAGCACAGAAAAGGTGAGAAGACAACATATAATTGAGATAGAGGCCAGGGAAGAGCCCAGTATCTCATCATAAGCCAGAAACTGGATGGGTTTTGGAACACATTTCTCTTTGGATGTATTTGGCCATTGATCTTCTGGACACTTGAGACATTCAGTAGCATCTATGCAAAGAAAATAAGAAAATGGTTGATATTTTAACATATGATGATAAGGTGGTGCAATTCAAGGCAAAGTAAGTTTGCTAAAAGTACATATAGTACATATATTCTAAAATTAAACTGTAACCACCATCATTATCAGATGTGTGGAGCTGAATTTGTATAGTACCTTTAGGATTCAGGATTTCTCCTTCAGAGCATGGGACACAACCAAAGCAACATCGTTTTTGTCCCTGGTTAGCTCTTCTAAATCCTTTTGGACATGGATCACTGCAGACAGAAATAGGGGGCTAGAAGTGGAAGAATGAGAATGAAAATGAGTTAAACAACATAATAAATATTAATAAGTAACAAGAAAGTGGAATTCAGGAATTATAAGAAAAATGTATGATACTGTCAACTGATATGTAGTCTTTTTCATAAGAAAATTATAAATTATATTCAGTTAATCCTAAAATGTCAGTAGGTTAAATTCTCAAGGCTAACACACAAAGATAAAGATCCTTAATAAAATAAATAATATGACCGTTATTTTCAGCCAATTAAATAAAAAAATTAACATGGTTAAAATAAAATCTTAATTTTTTGGTTTAACCTTCATGAAGTAAGCCTTTTATGTTAAACGTATGTCCTACTTTATGAAAAAAATTGCTATTTAATTAGTCAGTAAATCAGATGATTATTTTTTTGTCATGTTTACTTGCTTCTTGTGTACATAAAGGGCCAAACGGGAGCAGGGTTTGATGTGGGTGGACTCACCTGTATGTCCCCTGCACCAGCAGTGGTGTGATCTGTGCCCACTGTGTTCACTGGATGCAGCAGAACACTGATCGCTGTACCAAGCTGCTGTGGGTGGCCTTAGTAGCATGTGATCGCTGATTGGATAATCAGCAATCGCTTGGAAGTAGTAAACAACATGTTATTTCCTGGCATCCTTGTTCACTACTGTGTGCTCGATCATAGAGATCACATAGTACAAGGCCATCCACAGTAGCCTTGTACCCATGTGATAGCTGTGACCAATCACAGCTATCACAGTTAGTATCTGCTGTTTGGCTGCATTCCTGCAACTACTGAGAGAGAGTGAAAAATTATTGCTTTTACAGCCATGATGGCTAAAACAGTAATCAGTGAATATAAAATAAAATCATCATGATCACCCCCCCCCCCCCCCCCCCCAGAGTAGTCAGTGTCACTACAGTTACACATAGAGAAAAAGCTGGCGCTTACATCAGCCTCAGCGAAGATCCACATGACTATTACATACCTAGAAGTAAGGGGAATTTGGGAAAAACTATTAAAGGTAAATGACTGTAAAAAGTCCATAATAGTCCATAATGTTCCACTTAAAGGTAGCCCAGTGAAGATGAGAAGCAAACTCCTGAGTAGGCTGGGGGAGAGTGGTGCCTCTGTGATTCTTTCCCCCAGTGTCACTACAGTGACACTGTACTGCTAGGGAGACAGTATATATATATATATATATATTTTTTTTTTTTTATTAAAACGTTGTGTAAATAATAAATTTTCATTTTCTTTCCTGCATTTTCCAAAAACTTGTGGCAAAAAATGACATTTTTAAAAGACTCACTATGCCTTTTAGAAAATACTTGGGAGTGTTTGCTTTCCAAACTGGGGTCATTTTGTGGATGTTTCCATTGTCCTGGTGCTCCAGTGCCTCCAAAAATGTGATAGTCAGGAAATTATATGTGTACTTTATGCCCCACCTTAAGGCGCCCCTTGAATTGTGGGTTGGGTGGGGCAATTTAGGAAACAGCGATCACCGGTCATTTTTTTTTAGTATAAATTACACAAATAGGAAACAAAAGGGAAATACAAAGACAATGAATTTCAAAAGAGCCATAAAATATTGCTAGAAGATATTAATTGGGATAAAATCCTAGGAACAAGAACTTGTGGGGGAAAATGGGTGTACTTTAAGGGCATATTAAATAAGGGCATTAGCCAGTGCATCCCATTGGGAAATAAATTTAAAAGAGCTAATAAATGTCCTGGGTGACTTAACTCCAACGTAAAAATGTATATAAAAGCAAAGGAGAAGGCCTTCAAAAAATACAAGGCTAAGAGATAATCAGCAGCATTCCAACTTTACAAAGAATGCAACAAGAAATGTAAGGGTGAAATCAGGGCGGCTTGCACCGAGGGTCCTTAAGGAACTCGGTCAAGAAATTGCCAGGCCATTGTTCCTAATTTTTACTGATAGTCTACTGACTAGAATGGTACCAGCTGATTGGAGAAAAGCCAATGTAGCAGCAATATTTAAAAATGGTCCAATAGTATGCAAGCTCTTGGAGGGGATGATAAGGGACTATATACAAAATTTTAGTAATGACAACGGTATCATTAGCGGTAATCAGCATGGATTCATGAAGAATCGTTCTTGCCAAACCAATTTATTAACCTTCTATGAGGAGGTGAGCTGCCATCTAGATATAGGAAGGCCCGTAGACGTGGTGTATCTGGATTTTGCAAAAGCATTTGATACAATTCTCCTTAAACGTCTTCTGTACAAAGTAATGTCTGTTGGCATGGATCATAGGGTAATTACATGGATTGAAAACTGGCTACAGGGTGAGTTCAGATGGTAGTGATAAATGGAGAGTATTCGGAATGGTCTGGGGTGGAAAGTGGGGTCCCCCATGGTTCTGTCCTGGGACCTATCCTATTCAAGTTATTCATAAACGACCAGGATGATGGGTCAAACAGCTCAATATCAGTATTTGTGGATGATACAAAACTAAGCAGGGCAATAACTTCTCTGCTGGATGTGGAAACCTTGCAAGAAGATCTGAACAAATTAATGGGGTGGGCATCTACATGGCAAATGAAGTTTAATGTAGAAAAAAGTAAAATAATGCATTACGTGGCAAAAATATGAATGCCTTCTACTCATTGGGGGAGAACCTCTGGGGGAATCTAAGATAGAAAAGGACCTGGGTCCTAGTAGACGACAGGCTCAGCAATGGCATGCAATGCCAAGTTGCTGCAAGTAAAGAAAATAGAATATTGGCATGCATTAAAAAGGGGATTAACTCCAGAGTTAAAAAGATAATTCTCCCACTCTACAAGACTCTGGTTCGGCCGCACCTGGAGTATGCCATCCAGTTCTGGGCACCAGTCCTCAGAAGGGATGCGCTGGAACTGGAGAAGGTTCAAAGAAATGCAACAAAACTAATAAAGGGACTGGAGGACCTTAGTTAGCTGCCGCCGCCGCGATCTTCGGCTCCTCCCGCCGCCGCTATCTTCGGCTCCTCCCGCCGCCGAGATCTTCGGCTCCTCCCGCCGCCGACATAGACCGAGCTGACTCCTCTCGCAGTAACGCCCCTGTCCCGCCCCTTGGCCCAGCTCCTATGATGGACACATTCCGGGCCAATGGCGGGAGGTAAAGGCTAGGGAGGCGAGACTGGGCGTGACTGCGAGTGGAGCCGAGTACACAGTACACTCGGCTCTGCTCGTAAATGTCGGCGGGGCTCCGGATCGGCGTATAACACGCACCCACGATTTTCCCCTGATTTTAAGGGGAAAAAAGTGCGTGTTATACGCCAATAAATACAGTATTTATTTCCAGAATGTTATAACAAACTTAGAAAAACATTTTTTTTCTTTTTTTTTCATTTATATAGCAAAAAGTAAAAAAACACAGTGGTGATTAAATACCACCAAAAGAAAGCTCTATCTGTCTCCAAAAAATAATGACAAACAAATAATTTGGGTACAGGGTTGTATGACTGAGTAATTGTCATTCAATATATGATGAAAAATGGCCCAGACTGGAAGGAGGTGAAGGTATCCAGACTGTTTTTTTAGTTTAACCACTTCAGCTCCGGAAGAATTTACTCCCTTAATGACCAGGCCATTTTTTGCAATACGGCACTGCATATAAACAAAAAAAGACCAAAAATTTTGAAAAAAAAAACTATATTTTTTTTACTTATTGCTATAATAAATATCCCCCCAAAAAAAGTCTAGGTCAATATGTATTTTTTCTACATATTTTTGGTAAAAAAAAAAAATCGCAATAAGCGTATATTGTTTGGTTTGCGCAAAAGTTATAGCATCTACAAAATAGGGGATATGTTTATGGCATTTTTATTCTAGTCTTTTTTTTACTGACGGTGATCAGCGATTTTTAGCAGGACTGCGACATTGGAGGACTGATTTGACACTTTTGACACTTTTTGGGCCCAGTGACATTTATACAGCGATCAGTGCTAAAAATAGCCACTGATTACTCTATGAATGACACTGGCAGGAAAGGGGTTAACACTAGGGGCGTTTAAGTGTTCCTTAGGGAGGTGTTTCTAACTGTGGGAGGAGTGGACTGACTGGGAGTACAGCGAGATTGCTGTTCCTGATCACTAGGAACAAACAATCTCTCTCTACTTCCCTGACAGAACGGGGATCTGTTTGTTTACATTGACATATCCTCATTCAGGCTCTCTGTGGAGTGATCACGAGTGGCCGGCGGACACCCCAAAACACATTCTGTTGTGCCTCCTGATACCACATGTGTGAGACTTTGTCACAACCTAGATGCATAATAGAGGGGCCCACATCAAGAGGTCCCAATTCAAGGGACGCCTTCAGGTGGGGCACCGCCCCCTGCTGCTTTCTTAGCCAATGGGTAAGTGAAGCTCATCATAAGTGCCTCCCTCCCTCTTGACATCCATCATACGGACCTCCCGAGTCACGACTTATTCTTTTATGATGCGGGAAAGCTGTATTGTATACAATGTATTTTAACATGTGATGATCCGGTATCCAGCGTCCTTGTCCAGACCACCCTGCCTGTCAGCAGCATGGAGGAGACAGGTGGTTTTCCCAGTGGTAGTGTGGCTCCCTCAGCTGTGACATTGACTGACACTCTGGGGGGGTTTGGACCCCCTTACCCTCACCTAATCTATGCCCCTGTATATACACTGACCGGCCACTTTATTAGGTACACCTGTTCAATTGCTTGGTAACACAAATTGCTAATCAGCCAATCACATGGCAGCAATTCAATGCATTGAGGCATCTAGACGTGGTGAAGATGACTTGCTGAAGTTCAAACCGAACATGGGGATGGGGAAGAAAGGGGATTTAAGTGACTTTGAACATGGTGTGGTTGTTGGTGCCAGACAGGCTGGTCTGAGTATTTAAAAAACTGCTGATCTACTGGGATTTTCACACACAACCATCTCTAGGGATTACAGGGAATAGCCCAAAAACAGAAAATATCCAGTGAGTGGTAGTTGTGTGGAGAAAAATGCCTTGTTGATGTGAGAGGAGAATGGACAGACTGGTTTGAGAGGATAAAAAAAAATGGCAACGGTAACTTAAATAACCACTTGTTACAACCAAGTTATGCAGAATTATGCAGAATACCATCTCTGAATGCACAACACATCGAACCCTAAACCAGATGGGCTACAGCAGCAGAAGACCACACTGGCTGGCACTCCTGTCAGCTAAGATTTTAACGTGTTTTATTATGTATATTTCATTAATGAATCCTTATGTTTAAATGTTCCTCCCCAGATGTGGAAAGGTAGCATTGCTTTAGCCTGCAATCCTGTCCTATGCTTTGTTTGCTTCTTGCTTTGTGAAATAAAAGTGCTTTATGGACTTAACTGCTCTGATATGCATCCATTTGAACAACTACTGTATAGCACTAGAGATGGGCTGAACACCCCTCTGTTCGGTTCGCACCAGAACTCCCGAACAGAGAAAATAGGGCTCTCCGTTTAGGTCAGAACTTTAACTACTTGCCGACCAGCCGCCGTCATAATACCCCTGTGCAAATCGCCATAGCTGTATGGTGGGCGCTTTAAGGGGTATAGGGGGTGCTCACACGCCTGCTGCGTGACATAGGAGCTGATGAACGTGCCCAGCTGCCACGATGTCCGCCGGACACCTGTGATCGCTCCTACGAGAGAGACAGGACGAAGATCTGTCAACGTAAACAGGCAGATCTCCATTCTGTCAGGAGAGAGGAGAGATCTGTTGTTCCTACTGATTAGGAACAACAATTGGTCTCCTCCTTCAGGCAGTCCCATCCCCCCCACAGTTAGAAACACTTCCTAGGACACACATTTAACCCTTTGATTGCCCCCTAGTGTTAACCCTTCCCCTGCCAATGACATTTATACAGTAGTATCAGTGGCTATTTTTAGCTCTGATCACTGTATAAATGTCAATGGTCCCAAAAAAAGTGTCAAAGGTGTTCAATCTGTCTGCCGCAATGTCGCTGTCCCGCTAAAAACCGCAGATCACTGCCATTACTAGTAAAAAAAATAATAATAATAAAAATGCCATAAATCTATCCCCTATTTTGTAGACGCTATACTTTTGCGCAAACCAATCAATATACGCTTATTGCAATTTTTTTTACCAAACATATGTAGAAGAATACATATCGGCCTAAACTGATGAAGAAATTATGATTTATTAATTTTTTTGGGGATATTTATTATAGCAAAAAGTACAAAATATTGTGTTTTTTTCAAAATTGTCGCTCTTTTTTTGTTTATAACGCATAACCAAAAGAAAGCTCTATTTGTGGAAAAAAAAAGGTTTCAATTTTGTCTGTTAAAGTGACGCAGTGTATCGCAAAAAATGGCCAGGTCAGGAAGTGGGTAAATCCTTCCGGGGCTGAAGTGGTTAAAGTCTATGGGACCCGAACTTGAAAAATCAATCCCTATTTTGAAAGGCATATATGCAAGTTATTAACCATAAAAAGGGTATGGGGGTCTGGGTAGTGCCCTGGGGGACATGTATCAATGCAAAACTTTTTTTTTAAAAGATTGTTTTTTCAGTAGCAGTGATTTTAATGATGCTTAAAGTGAAACAATAAAAATTAAAAAATTAAAAAATCCTTTAAATATAGTGCCTGGGGGGTCCCCTTAGTCTGCCTGTAAAGTTGCCCTGCAAAATCAGGTGTTCGTCAAACGAGCGAACAGGCGATGTTTGGGCTGAATTTTTGCTCGGCCTAAACCGTCTAAACCGTTCACCCAAGTCTATACAGTATATCGCATGTACAATTTTTCTTTTCCTAGAAAGCTCCCTAACATTTTTATATGCAAAATGTTGTAGTAATAAAATGTATAATCAAAACAAAGCCTGAATGCTTACATGTTTATGTCCATTCCACATAATGTTATTTTCGTCAAGCTGCAGTTTACTGCCTTCTGGAGCACGTCCATCATATCTGCCAACATAGACATACTGATTGCTACCATTGGGATAAAGCCGCCAATTAAGAATATCCATGGAAATTGGAATATCTCCATTCTTATCAAAAAATACTTGCTCTCCTGCAGTATTTTTGAAATTTACTTTTTTAACATAATGAAATAGCTGTAAGAAATTAAACATGAATATAGTATTTTATTATTTACAATAAGATAGATGCTTAAATAGATCATATGCCAATTACTGAAACCTCAAATAAGCATGGTATTGTAAATCCAAAAGTTGTTTTCAAACTTGTCAAATATGCAGCTTTCATTATAGCCAAATTCTGGGCTAAATTTGAGCCCCTCCCTTGACTAATCCCATCCTCCTAGTGTTTGTACTTTCCTTACCTTTTGAAGCCAAATAAATTCACATAAGAGCTCCCTCCATGTCCCCTTTGAAAGGGTCATGTAAAAGACCCCCGTGTGTTTTGCAATCTAATATACAAACTGCACCTTTAAAAGTTATAAGTTTGCTGATTAAAGTAAATATATATTGTTGTTGTGTAAGATAGGTCTTGTGTTGAAAATGAAACCAGACATGGAAAGTGACATATGTGCCATGAGATGATCTGTATTTATATCTGTCTAGGTGACATAATGATATTGTGACATTGTTATTGACATTGTTATGGGTAATTTGAACATGTACCCTTATTGGTGGAAGGTGGCCGGTAAAGCCCATATTTAATCCATACTTAACACCATGCCGGGGATAATAAAAGTGGAACAGTGTATAAGCACCATGTTGTGTGAATTATTCATATACGCTGTCTCCTATGCATAGAGATATATTTGGGTATGAAGCGACGGAATCGGCCAGTGGTAAGTTAATTATAATTAGATAATAAGATAATAGTCAGGACTAGTGTTTAAAAGGTGAAAATGCACCTTTCACTCTTGGTACTGCTAATTTTGGGAGTGGGGAGCCGCTGATCCCGTACTGCTCTAGCACCCAAGACTGTGGGTTCCTTCCACTCCCTTTTGCTGACTTCAGTAATCTTCAGGATCTTAGAAGGACCAATAATGTTAAAAAGGAAGTGTCCACATCATGCAGACAGTGCTGTGAACACCCAAAGAAGGATCCTTCTAGTAAGTAACAAGAAAAGAGGAAAAGACTCGGGCTGGAAGTGTCACCTGACCATGGCTTCAGGCTAGTAAAAAAGGGCATTTACTGTAGCTGTTTTTGATTTTTTCACTTCACTAAAGTGATCAGTTTGATGGGGGTTGAAGAAGGATGTCTTATCATAGAGAAGGGCTTCAAAATAAAACTGATAGTTTTCCCATGAATGAACCACTGTCTCCTTTGTTGTCACCCTGTCACATGTGCCTTGGAAACTTAGGCCTCCTTCACATGGTCGTTTAGCTGCGTCACTCGGCAAGACAAGCCTAAAACAAAGTGAGGATGGCCCACATCTCCTATCTTCTTTCCATTCCAGCATTTCAGCCTCCATCAATCTTTTCACACTTTTAAGTTTTAAGAAGTTTCCTTATAATGCAACCCCTAGCAAAAGTATGAAATCACCACTCTTGGAAAATATTCAATTGTGTAGAAAAAAAAACTAATCACAGACATGCCTCAAAACTATTTTCATTTAACATGCCAACCTTCTGGCTTTATATAGTCAAAAAATGTTCCCTCGGGACATTATAGGCATGAACTGTGAGACATACAATTTTTTATAAAAAAGTATAAAGTATTTTTATTAAACAATGTATTAAAAACAATAAATATTATACTCATGCAATCATATACATGAAAGGTATTTGTACAAATTGCTTTTTGACTGCGTAATGTACTCGAAAAATTGCAGCAACATACGCATTCAAAATATAAGTGAAAAAGTAGATCATATGCATTCGATGTAGCCTACGCGTTTCAGAGTCTTTATGTACTCCTTCTTCAGGGATAGTTCGATATGCACTTTATTATAAATATGGCAATCTAAAATGTAGAAAAGATATACATATTTTCAAGCAGCAACAATAACAAAAACATAAACACAAGCATAAACTAAACAGCTAAAATACATCTAAAAAACAGCATTCTATAGCTATTAAATGGGTACATTTTAGGCAACCTTCTGGCCTAAAATGTTAAAAAAAGAAAAAGAAGAAAGAAAACTGTAGTCAATTGCAACTGTTTTTGCAGCTCAAGCAGAGGAAAAAAATACGGAATCACTCAATTCTGAGGAGAATAATATGGAATCACCACGTACTTTGCAGTTCTAAAACAAACATCTGCATTAGATTACATCTAGAAAAAATATGTCATCATCACCAAACATCCTTTCAATTGATGAAATAGGAAAAGTGTTCAAAATCTCAATATAAACTTGTGCATTTATTGAAGATTTATTGATGGTTATCTCCCCCTTACCTTTACCTGACATGCAACCCCATATCATCAAGGCTTGTGGAAATTTGCATGTTTTCTTCAGGCAGTCATCTTCATACATTTCATTGGAACGTCACCAAAAGTTCTAGCATCATCAACCTGCCCAGTGCAGATTCGTAATTCATTGCTGAATATCACTTTCATTCAGTCATCCACAGTCCATGACTGCTTTTCTTTAGCCCACTGTAACCTTGTTTTTTTTTCTGTTTAGGTGTTAATGATGGTTTTCGTTAGTACAAATTAAATGGAAAGGTTGTTAAAGGGAAGCATACTGGTGGACATCAAAGCTTAAAGCAATATGTGTTAAAAACAGAAAATGCACAACAAAATAAATGAGGAACAAATGGTCAGAAACTGAAGTCAATGTCTGTGACCGAACTGTAAGACATCGGCTAAAGGAAATGTGATTTACATACAGAAAAGCCAAGCGAAAACCATCATTAACACCTAAACAGAAAAAAAAAAGGTTAGAGCAGGCTAAAGAAAAGCAATAGTGGATTGTGGATGACTGGATGAAAATAATATTCAGTGAGGAATTACGAATCTGCATTGGGCAGGACGATGATGCTGGAATTTTTGTTTAGTGCCATTTTAATGAAATGAATGAAGACGACTGCCTGAAGAAAACATGTACATTTCCACATTGATGACAGTCATTAAATCTTGAATAACGGATATAATCTGATCCAGATGTTTGTTTTAGAACTCCATAATATTTTCCTCAGAATTAAGTGATCTGCAAAAACAATGGCAACCGGCTACAGTTTTCTTTCTTTTTTTATTTTTCTATGGGTTTCTTAAAGCCAGAAGGTTGAAATGTTAAATGAAAAGTTTTGAAGCATGTCTGTAATTAGTTTTTTTTCTACACAATTAAACAATTGAATTAACATTTTCCAAGAGTGGCGATTCCATGCGTTTTGCTAGGGGTTGTATGCAAGGCTTTGGAGCTATTTTGACTTGCAATACAAAAGACATTTGGCTTCCTCATTAAGAAAGTGATGAGGGAAATATTTTTCCTGCCTCTGTATTTCGTTTTCACTCACTGTCATAAACTGACACATTTATTTAGAATGAAGGACTACATACGGTACGTATGGTATATACAGTATCTCACAAAAGTGAGTACACTCCTCACAATTTTGTAAATATTTTATTATGTGAGAACACTGAAGAAATGACACTTTGCTACAATGTAAATTAGTGAGTGTACAGCTTGTATACCATGTACATTTTCTGTCCCCTCAAAATAACTCAAAAGTGAGTACATCCCTAAGTGAAAATGTCCAAATTTGGCCCAAAGTGTCAAAATTTTGTGTGGCCACCATTATTTTCCAGCACTGCCTTAACCCTCTTGAGCACATAGTTCACCAGAGCTTCACAGGTTGCCACTGTAGTCCTCTTCCACTTCTCCATGATGACATCACGGAGCTTGTGGATGTTAGAGACCTTGCGGTCTTCCACCTTCCGTTTGAGGATGCCCCACAGATGCTCAATAGGGTTTAGTTCTGGAGACATGCTTGGCCAGTCCATCCCCTTTACCCCCAGCTTCTTTAGCAAGGCAGTGGTCATCTTGGAGGTGTGTTTGGGGTCGTTATCATGTTGGAATACTGCCCTGTGGCCCGGTCTCTGAAAGGAGAGGATCATGCTCTGCTTAAGTATGTCACAGTACTTGTTGACATTCATAGTTCCCTCAATGAACTGTAGCTCCCCAGTTTCGGCAGCCCCAGACCATGACACTCCCACCTCCATGCTTGACTGTAGGCAAGACACACTTGTCTTTGTACTCCTCACCTGGATGAGGCCACACACGCTTGACACCATCTGAACCACAGGGCATGGTTCCAGTAATCCATGTCCTTAGTCTGCTTGTCTTTAGCAAACTGTTTGCGGGCTTTCTTTTGCATGATCTTTAGAAGAGGCTTCCTTCTGGGATGAGAGCCATGCAGACCAATTTGATGCAGTTTGTGGCATATGGCCTAAGCACTGACAGGCTGCCCCCCCCACCCCTTCAACCTCTGCAGTAATACTGGCAGCACTTATACGTCTATTACCCAAAGACAACCTCTGGATATGACGCTGAGCACGTGCACTCGATGTATGGTCCTGGCCACTGTGATGTGGCTCAGTTTCAGGGTCTTGGCAATCTTCTTATAGCCTGGGCCACTTTATGTAGAGCAACAATTCTTTTTTTTTTCAGATCCTCAGAGAGTTCTTGCTATGAGGTGCCATATTGAACTTCCAGTGACCAGTAAGAGAGTGAGAGTGATACCACCAAATTTAACACACCTGCATCCCATTTACACCTGAGACCTTGTAACACTAACCAGTAGTCAAATGACACCGGAGAGGGAAAATGCTTAATTGGGCCCAACTTGAACATTTTCACTTAGGGGTGTACTCACTTGTGTTGCCAGTGGTTTAGAAATTATTGGCTGTGTTTTGAGTTACTTTGAGGATACAGTATATTTACACTGTTTTACAAGCTATACACTCACTACTTTACATTGTAGCAAAGTGTCATCTTCAGTGTTGTCACATGAAAAGATATAATACAATATTTACAAAAATGTGAGGGGTATACTCACTTTTGTGAGACACTGGGGTTTAATTACTAAAGTCAAATCCACTTTGCACTGCAAGTGCACTTGAAAGTGCACTTGGAAGTAAAGTCGCTGTAGATCGGAGGTTGGTATGCAAGGAAAATAAAAAAGCATTTTATGATTGGAGGATAAAATCAGCAGAGCTTCCACTCATTTGAGATCTGCCCCTAATGCTGCGTACACACGACCGGTTTTCCTGTCGGAATAAACTCAGAAGTTTTTTCAACGGAGTTCCGGAGTTCTGCTGAAATTGTCTTGCTTACACACGATCACACCAAAGTTTGACGGTCTAGGACGCGGTGATATACAACACGTACGACGGGACTAGAAAAAGGAAGTTCAATAGCCAGTAGCCAATAGCTGCCGTCTCGTACTTGCGAGTACTCGTCCGTCGGAACAGCATACAGACGAGCAGTTTTCCCGATAGGAATTGATTCCGTCGGAAAGATTTAAAACATGTTCTATTTCTAGTTCCGTCAGAATTTTCAAAAAAAAAAAGTCAGATGAGGCCCACACACAATCGGAATATGCGATGAAAAGATTCCGTCAGACTTTCTGCCGGAAAGTCCTACCGTGTGTACGCAGCTTTAGATGTAGAGCTACTGCACCTCCAAGTGCACTTGCAGTGCAAAGTGGATTTACCTTTCGTAAATAACCCCCACTGTATGTATAAAGTATCTGATAAAAAAAAGCTTTAGAATTTTAATAAAAATAAGTTCTTGCACAGTTATCTAGCATAAAAAAAAATCAATATAGATAACTTATGGAAGCACACGATGATGGTCTATTTATAAAAAAAAAAATTGTGACGTGTAGCAAATAAATCTATTTAATACTATGCTTAGTTAGAGGATTAACATTAAAGTATTACTAAACCCAGGACCCACATTACGCAGAACATGAAAATGCAATTATTTTAGTAAATATAAACTGATAGAAGTCACAAGACTGCTCTAGCTGCTGATGAGAAAAGGCATTTAGCTGTGTCCAGCAGAGCACTAGTTAAAGCTTTTAGGAGGAGTTTTCATTCTCCTCTGGCTGTCCTAGGAGGTTGAAGGACCCCGACCCTCTGTCTGGACAGTGTTGATTGGCATGCACTCTGGCAAAAAATAAAAAAAATCCCCAAGCTCTGTCCTATCATGAAATGATTAGGGTATGATGGGCAAAGGGGAGGATCAGAGAAGACAGAATCAAACAGCCTTGTTACACAATGAGGAGGACTAACCCCTTAGGTTCCACAGTGAGTAAAACAAGCATGATTTACTGCATATACAGACTGATTTTACTGTTGTGGGTTTAGTAAGACTATAAGTCTTCCTTCTCTCTTGCCCATGATGAATGGGAGTGTAAACTCCAAACATAATGCTGAATTAAAGCAATAGCTCATGCATAGGACATTTTTAATTTTTTTTTATCAACCCTCCTCTTTGCCCTCTCCACCTTTCTCATACCCCTTACTACAGACCTCAGGTCAGCTGGTGTCCTTCATCCAGTGGTTCTGCAGTTCTCTTTTTGAGCCAGTTGACTACTGTGTACCTTGCAAGCTTGGCTGATCGCCATAGAATACTAGTGTAGAGGTAAACTCCCCCACAAGCTCGATTAGATGATTGCAGAATCACCAAAGCCACCTGTAGCGTGTAAAAAATCTGGAATAGGAGAAATTACATGGGTGGGGGATTTGTTAAAAAAAAGTAACATTTTTATTTAAAGCCTAATGCCCCGTACACACGATCGGTTGTTGGACTTTCCGGCAACAAATGTTGGCTAGCATGTTCTCAAATTTTCCGCCAACAAATGTGTGTTGTCGGACTTTGATTGTGTGTACACAGGTCTGTCGGACAAAAGTCCAAAGTAAAAACACGCATGCTCGGAATCAATGCTCACCAAACACAACATTAGCAGAAGGAGCCCAAAGGGTAGCGCATGACTATTGAACTTCCTTTTTATCGGCTCGCGTACGTCTTGTACGTCACTACATTCCTAATTTTTGGCCTACATTTGTATGACCGTGTGTATGCAAGACAAGTTGAAGCCAACAACCTTTGAACAAAATTCCATGGTTTTGTTGTTGGAAAGTCCGATCGTGTATACGGGGCAATAGTTTAGTATTTTTTTTTTAATCCACAAAAGGGACGGTATTTACATTAATGAGAGGTGTCCCTTTTGCTGGTGCCTGCTGTCTTTGTTGAAATCTTCAATCCTTCACCCCCCACGTTCATGCTGTGGATGTTAACACAGTCAATAGTTCTGACTATGCCTGCCCTAAATTACCCCATCTCTTTTCCTAAAAGCTGTACTATAGCTTCCATCTGTTGCATGTCACTTCTATTCCTATAGACCAGCAGGCATGCAGGTACATCTAATTACATAGCTTTAACTTGCAAGGTTCTGCTGTTACCTGTTATCCTACAAAACACGTGTTCTACATGCTACATGGTTATCTACATGCTGTGGATCCAGTTAGCTACACATCCAGCCCAGCCAGACCATCTTCATTTCTATTTAAGTTTGGCTCATTCCCTCTTAGTGTACCCCCAGTGCTTCCTTGTGAAAATATTCTTTGTGTATCCCCAGTGTTTCCTTGTGTCACTGTCTTCCTGAGAAGATGTCTAGTGTCCCCTTAATGCTTCTTACAGTCCCAGTGTCTTCCAGCTTATCCCCAGTGATTCTCAGTGTGTCCCTGCTTGCAACTAGGGATGAGCTTTGTGTTCCAGTCGAACCCATGTTCGACTCGAACATTGTCTGTTCATCCGTTCGGCGAATTCCAAACATTATGGGCCATTCGCACCAAATTTGAGTGGCGCGTCACGGCCCATAATTTACTGCAGTGCATTGCTGGCTGATGATTGGCCAAGCATGCACTATGACCCGCATTCTTGGCCAATCACAGCGCCGTCTGTCTAGCGAGCCGTAATTGGCCAAAGCCAGGGTGGCTTTAGCCAATTATGGCTCAGGTGGTTTAGTACACGCCCCACCATATAACAGTTCTGCTGCCTGCGTGGCGGCCTTGTGTAGTGTCTTGCGGCAGTGGAGAGAGATAGCCAGAGAGACAGTGTGATTTCATTTCATTTGAGTTAGATAGAGCAGGCAGGAGGCTAGTCAGTTAGCTGCAGTCAGTGTATTGTGTGTATATATATATCCATATATCTATATATATATATATATATATTATATATGCATCCTAGGTGTTGTGTGTGGTGATCTGGTATAGCAGTTGTTGTATTCACACCCCTGTCATCAACATAGTGGTCTCTATTGTGCTTCTATTATGAGGGATCAGCAGTACCTCATCTGCTCTAGGAGGCACCTGGTATTCAGCAGCACAAACAGTACCTTTGTCAGTTCTATATAAATCACATTTTGACAACATCTGCTGGATTATATCTCTGGCTCAAGCGCATGGAGAGTCCCTGAGACTTCCATGGACAACCCTGAGTCTCTGCGTCTGGTTGCCAAGGCAGACATCCCTCTTTCCTCATTACTTTTGAACACATCACCATAAGTACATGTATATCACTCCCTTTCACTCTGATCAGTTTCAGTGCACTTTTGTGCTCCAGAAAAAAAAAAACTTTGTGGAGCAAGGACCTGGATTCCACCGTCTTATGCCCGCATTCTCCACCACTTGTAACATGGGGGGCCATTAGATCTCGTGGTAGATGCGTTTGTTAGTGATTCAAGCCAGTCAGGAACAGTATTTAAGGGCATGGTAGCCCATTTTTATTAAAAAGGCAAATGAAAGTCTTTGACATAAAGTTTTCCCACACAGGGGTACTTCTCCAGCAAATAAACACTCACAGAAAATGCTAGCCCACCTGGCTCTTTAGCAGTACCTCTGCGCTTTGTCCTGGTCACACAGACCACAGGATTTCCTCACTATGGATGGCTTCTCTTTAGCGCCCACAGCTTCGCTCTGGCCTTAGTCCTCAGGCTGTTGCACTGCCTCTTGCAGTCGCACGTTCTGTTAGTGATTCAACTCCAGTCTTCCCATACACTCATTATAAGTGCTGTGCTCACCTGAGCACACACCCCGCTGGCAATTTACAAAATCTGGACACAGGGTTGGAGATTCCGTCCCACCCAAGACACTCTGGAATCTCCAAACTACAGAGCCCACCCTGTGTCCCCCAAACAGTCAATTCCACCTAGACAGCTTCTCCTCCTGTCACAATATATATATATATATATATGGATATAGTGTTTTGTGTGGTGTATATATATATCTATATATATATATATATATATATATATACACTGTATTCAGTTTAGCTAGATTTGTTCCCGTGTACAGTGTCCTTTGCACAGTGTTCACTTAAAGCTACCCCAATTGCTGGTGTTCTGCTGATCCTATCCGCAGGCAGCTGTAGCAATTACAGTTGGTGTACTGTGTACTCTGCACAGTGTGCACCTAAAGCTACCCCAATTGCTGGTGTTCTTCTGATCCTATACCGCAGGCAGCTGCAGTAATTAAAATTTTTGATGCAATATTTTGCAGGAGGGTTCGTTGCTGCGCTCAACTACAATATTTGTGAGTGGTTGCAGTGTTGTGGCACCAGCACCAGTGCCTAAGGCCCAATTTTTCAGCCCCTGTTTATCAGGGGCGTGTCATTTACAATTTTTGATGCAATACTTTGCAGCAGGGCTCATTCCTGCGCTCCAACTAGAGTTTCTGTGAGGTGTTGCAGTGTTGTGGCACCAGTGCCTAAGGCCCAATTTTTCTGCCCCTGTTCAACAGGTGCATGTAATTACAATTCTTGATCTAATATTTCACAGCAGGGCCCATTCCTGC
Organism: Lithobates sylvaticus; assembly: GCA_028564925.1. Classification (NCBI taxonomy): domain Eukaryota; kingdom Metazoa; phylum Chordata; class Amphibia; order Anura; family Ranidae; genus Lithobates; species Lithobates sylvaticus. The sequence goes on from CM053038.1 coordinate 183,465,309, forward strand.
GCCCACCAAGAGTAACTGTGAGGGCTTACAGTGTTGTGGCAACACCACCAACACCACCCCCACCAAAGGCTCAATTTTTGTGCCCCTGTTCAACAGGTGCATGTAATTACAATTCTTGATATAATATTTCACAGCAGGGCCTGTTCCAGCACCCACCAAGAGTAACTGCGAGGACTTACAGTGTTGTGGCACCAGCACCACCAAAGGCCCAATTTTTCTACCACTGTTCAACAATGGCATGTAATTACAATTCTTGATATAATAGTTCACAGCAGGGCGTGCCAGCGCCCACCAAGAGTCACTTTGAGAGCTTACAGTGCTGTGGCAACACCTTAGGCCCAAATTTCTGCAAAGCATATAGGGCAGGCCCCTACTTACAACTTACAAACATCTCCTACTTGCAAACGGAAGGAGACAACAGGAAGTGAGATGAAATCTACCCCTAGGAAGGGAAATTCTCTCCTGTAAGAGTTGATATGGGAAAAACGTGTCTCCTCTCCACTGATGCTTTATTCCAATCTTCGTTTTACTAATAACCCCAAATTTTCAAAAAACATTTGTCATTGGGACAGAAAGTGAGGTGAAATCTTCTGAAGAGGTGCACAGACAGCAAAAAAAATGTTACAAGGCTGATAACCCTTCCCTATGTTTTCCAAAAAGCTTAAAAAGACTGTCGCTACACTTTAAAAAAGTACCAGTTCAAAATTACAAACAGATTTTTTTAACAACAAACCTGTCTTGTTTGTACCGCTTGTATACTGCTGTTCAGAGTATATAGGGCCTGCACCTTTCCTTTTTTTAACTTGGGTGCGGGGTTCCCCAAAGGGCCTGGTAATGCACTTGGGGGGATACCCATGCCGTTTGTCTCACTGATTTTCATCTAAATTGTCGGGACCAGACATAACATTAAAGCCGCAAGCAGTTTTAAATGACTTTTATTCCTTTAAAAATGTAATTTTGTGCAGGGACTGTTCTAAGCACTGGAAACACGCGCCACTTTACAGGCATACTATAGACCCCCCCCCCCCCCAGGTACGATATTTAAATGAATATTTCACTTTTTTTTTTTCACTTTAAGCATCATTCAAATCAGTGCTCCCGAAAAAAAAACGTCTGTTTTTAAAACTTTATTTTGCATTGATACATGACCCCTGGGGCAGGACCCGGGTCCCCAAACCCTTTTTAGGACAATAACTTGCATATTAGCCTTTAAAATTAGCACTTTTGATTTCTAACGTTTGAGTCCCATAGACCTTAATGGGGTTCTAAAGTTTGTGCAAATTTTCAGTCCGTTCGCAGGTTCTGGTGCGAACCGAACCAGGGGGGTGTTTGGCTCATCCCTACTTGCAACCTGTATCATTGAACCTGTTATGCCCTTTAAGTATTCCATTTTCCTTGCGCCTCTGATTCCTTTGAGTACCTTTACCAGCTTTCATCCTTCCCTCATTTGTGTCTGCAGTCTGGTTCAGTGTCTCTTCGTGTATTCTAGCCTGTTTCCTGCTCAGTGTCCCCAATGCATGTCTTCCTGTCCCGAGTGATTCCTATTTGTCTCTATGCATTCCTACTCAGTCTCAGTTGTACTGTGCATCTCTGTGCACTAATTTCTGTTCCCAGGGTCTGTGCATTTCCCTGCACACCTGCCCGCTTGGGTTGTACTACCCATTGACCTGTGATCCCTGTGCCTGAAATTTCCCCTATTCAGTTCCAATATGTATCCTTGCTGTCCTAAACTCCTCATTTACCCCATCTTTATCCTGTGTGTCTGCATTCCCTGGTAACCTTGTGCACCTCAATGTTCCTCATATATATCATTACCCTCTTGTTTCTGTAAGCTCAGCATTCCACTTCTGTAAGATACATCTGCACTCCTGTTTCCCTGTAAATCCTGCTCCCCAGTACTGTAATTGTCTCATACTAGTATTCCGGGCCCTACCTGCCTGTATGAGCCACAAACCAGTGATGTGCTTTACTACTGCCATTCCTGTGGGCTCAGTTTTACGTGCCTTCCCAGGTCCTCGTCCTTGTACGAGGTCAGCTATAACCATCCAACATTTAGGATGTATGGAGGGTCCACTATCCCCAATCGTATGTAACATTTTCCTGATGACGCCATCAGTGAAAAGTTATCTATCAATGGAGGACGGGCAGAGCAATGAAATGCTTCTTCCATTCAGTAGGCATTGAGGATAACTTGACATATATGAAAATTATTATTGCTAGCAACCAGTAAAAGTTATTTTATGTCTGAGTTGCAACACATTCACAAGATCTGGAAAGGTATAAATGCTGTACATAATATTTCATTCCAATTGCTAGATTTTTTATATGGTTTCAGTCAGGATAACTGAACCACCGCCCAGCCGTCATTCTGCTATAGGCCGGACGGGAAGTGGTTAAGAAAGTCATGTTTTCTCATTTGATTAAATGGACCTACTTAACTAAAAAACGGAGTTCAAATAATCAAGTCACCATGACTCATTTAAGGTACTAGAAACAAGACAAACAGAATCCATTCACCGTTAATTTTAAACAAGTTATACCGTACCTGCCAGGGTTTATATGAGAAAATATTTGCACAGGATCCATTCACAAAGGGTCCAAGTCCTGGTACACAGGATTGCATTTCATGCAGAGCATGAGCAATGGCAAACACTGCATTATGAATTTTGTATGTATATCTAAAGTTGTAAACATCATATATTCTGGGATCAATGCTGTCTAATCTCTCTTCACCTGTGCACCAATGCCTTCCATCTGAAGATGTGTTTGAAAATGTATTATTATAGTGATAGTATGGAGGCCAAGCACAACCAAAAGCTTTCTCCCAGAATGTTTTAATAAAGATATCATCTGGATTTTTGGTTGGATGTATACTGTAAAGAAATTCTTTAAAACCTGGTATTTTTCCACTTGGTGGTGCCATACCTAGACTGCCATTTAAAGTTGTTAAGATGTCTGGGCGAGGAAAGTCCGCAGTTATTGACCAACTTCCGCAACCAAGCCACACTTTATCTGTAACATTTTGAAAGGAAGCTTCCTCCATTAAAGAAATTAGGTTCTCCATGGTCGAGTATACAATAATTACTGTGGCTTTTGACTTCTTGATAACATCAATGATTCGGTTCACTGATTCCATTGAGTTGTAGATAGGTAGAATTCCTAGAAATGCAATGCAGCCTCCATTACCTTCTATCTCCTTGGTGAGGAGTTGGGAGCCTGATCTACCTAATTCATTATCTGTAGTTACGATTCCAACCCATGTCCAGTTAAAGTGTTTTGCCAAATTAGCAATTTCAACAATTTCATAATCATCATTGGGAATTGTTCTTAGGAAAGATGGGAACTGTACCTTGTCACTTAGGCTTGGGTGTGCTGCAGCATAGCTAATCTAGTTAGAGAGGAAGAAGTTAAAATATTATGATGTATATACAATAAAATAAAGCTTCAGAAAGTTTTTTTTTGGAATAGCTAACTTATGCTTTGGCTTGATAAAGGGTCAAGCCTGAAATGCTGCAATGATATAAAGAGCTGTGGTGCTATTGCACCAATATATGCTGTTAATTTTAATTAGAGAAAGTTCTGGAATAGAATAAGAGCAATAATTGCGAGTTCTCTGTACTGATCTGTTTGAATTCCATTGACACCAGAATAGATTGATAATATATTATGTTGTCTTCCTCTAACTAAAGCACATACAGTGCCTTGCGAAAGTATTCGGCCCCCTTGAACTTTTCAACCTTTTGCCACATTTCAGGCTTCAAACATAAAGATATAAAATTTTAATTTTTTGTGAAGAATCACCAACAAGTGGGACACAATTGTGAAGTGGAACGAAATCTATTGGATATTTTAAACTTTTTTAGCAAATAAAAAACTGAAAAGTGGTGCGTGCACAATTATTGGGCCCCTTTACTTTCAGTGCAGCAGACTCACTCCAGAAGTTCAACGAGGAACTCTGAATGATCCAATGTTGTCCTAAATGACTGATGGTGATAAATAGAATCCACCTGTGTGTAATCAAGTCTCTGTATAAATGCACCTGCTCTGTGATAGTCTCAGGGTTCTGTTGAAAGTGCAGAGAGCATCATGAAGACCAAGGAACACACCAGGCAGGTCCGTAATACTGTTGTGGAGAAGTTTAAAGCCGGATTTGGATACAAAAAGATTTCCCAAGCTTTAAACATCCCAAGGAGCACTGTGCAAGCGATCATTTTGAAATGGAAGGAGTATCAGACCACTGCAAATCTACCAAGACCTGGCTGTCCCTCTAAACTTTCAGCTCAGACAAGGAGAAGACTGATCAGAGATGCAGCCAAGAGGCCCATGATCACTCTGGATGAACTGCAGAGAACTACAGCTGAGGTGGGAGAGTCTGTCCATAGGACAACAATCAGTCGTACACTGCACAAATCTGGCCTTTATGGAAGAGTGGCAAGAAGAAAGCCATTTCTCAAAGATATCCATAAAAAGTCTCATCTAAAGTTTGCCACAAGCCACCTGGGAGACACACCAAACATGTGGAAGAAGGTGCTCTGGTCCGATGAAACCAAAATCGAACTTTTTGGCCACAATGCAAAACGATATGTTTGGCGTAAAAGCAACACAGCTCATCACCCTCAACACACCATCCCCACTGTCAAACAAGGTGGTGGCAGCATCATTGTTTGGGCCTGCTTTTTTCAGCAGGGACAGGGAAGATGGTTAAAATTGAGGGGAAGATGGATGCAGCCAAATACAGGACCATTCTGGATGAAAACCTGTTGGAGTCTGCAAAAGACCTGAAACTGGGACGGAGATTTATCTTCCAACAAGACAATGATCCCAAACATACAGCAAAATCTACAAAGGAATGGTTCACAAATAAACGTATCCAGGTGTTAGAATGGCCAAGTCAAAGTCCAGACCTGAATCCAATCGAGAATCTGTGGAAAGAGCTGAAAACTGCTGTTCACAAACGCTCTCCATCCAACCTCACTGAGCTCGAGCTGTTTTGCAAGGAAGAATGGGCAAGAATTTCAGTCTCTCGATGTGCAAAACTGATAGAGACATACCCCAAGCGACTTGCAGCTGTAATCGCAGCAAAAGGTGGCTCTACAAAGTATTAACGCAAGGGGGCCGAATAATTTTGCACGTCCCACTTTTCATTTTTTTATTAGTTAAAAAAGTTTCAAAAATCCAATAGATTTCGTTCCACTTCACAATTGTGTCCCACTTGTTGGTGATTCTTCCCAAAAAAAAAAAATTTATATCTTTATGTTTGAAGCCTGAAATGTGGCAAAAGGTTGCACAGTTCAAGGGGGCCGAATATTTTAGCAAGGCACTGTATGTGCACCCCTCCCGGGAAATACGTAGACTTGAGGCACTCTGGTACCTTTTATCTGTTCCAAAGGGTTGAAACATGGTTCTGGGGGAGCACTATTACATCACTCAGCCCTCCTCCAACAAAGATGCAAAAACATGGTGTGCCTGACACCATGTGAAACAGATTCTGCAGCCGAAAGAGGTGATGCCAGTTGGAACATGGGAGTTGCAGAGGGTTAGTTTCACATGCTGTTATACATAATGCTTAATGTTCATGTGTAAAATGAGTGCGTTTTTTTTTTTAAATGTTGATTTTTTTTAAATTGAGTTATGCTATGGACTTCTCTTCTTGCATTTACGACAATGTGATACCAGTGAGGGTATCCGCTATTGAAAATGTTGACATTGGCAGCTGGATATTGGGACCTTGTGGAAACAAGATGATAACCGATATTAGGCACATGAAGTCCATCTGTGCTGGTGAATGCTGTATTTTGGATGTGGTGGAACTCAATGGGTATAGTATTACGAAAAAAAAGTTTTTCCAACACATGCACAGTGGAGTTAGTAATTGTGAATACATCACATAAGGAATGCATTAATCTTTGTGTTGTTTCTCAGTGAATGTATTGAATAAGAACTTATGAAAAAAACTATAAAATGTTATTTGTTGGTCCTTTCTTTACTAATGTTTGCCCTATTATATAGTATAGTGGTATGTGTGCACAATTTGATACACTTGGAATATAATCACATTATATTAGGTTAATATTTTAGAGTGCTGTTTAGATTTGATATATGATTTATTTTGGTTGTATAAAAGTACAATTTCTTTTGGTTATTTTATTATTTTATTATATTATTATTAGTAGTAAAAACTTTGGTTTGCTTGCCTCATTCTTATATATTTTGGTTTCTTGTAATAATTCATTTTTGAATTTTTGCTTGTAAAGTTCATGTATGGACTTACCTGAGGATATCTATATAGGCCAAGGATCCTGGCTATTGGTATGGAGGCTTTAGATGTCATGTCGCCAACTAAAGCACATGAAACGCTCTTAGTGCGACAGTTAAAATTTAGTGCAGCTGTTTTTTTTCCTGATAAAATCCTTGTTGTTTCCATTAGTGATCGAACTTGGTTATAGCAGGAATCATACAGGTCAAAACCCAGTGTAATATTTGGAAGAAAATTTGGTGAATTGTTTATTTCCGAAATAGCATACACCATAGCAAGGAGGTAGCGATAATATCGTATATGAAATCTAAAAGGGAGAAATATTTTTGTTAAAACGTAAATATTTAATTACGTGGTTTCAAGTTAAACAGCTTTAAATTGGTAAAAATTATAGAAGTATTTCACGTCAAATGGTTTATAAACCATGATAAATGCAACAAAGTCAGGACTTCAGTAACAGTCTATTCTGTACTTTGCCTTATTTGGATCTATTTCAGCAGAGAAAATAATAGACTGTAGAAAGCTGCTTACCACCACCCAATACTGTACTTAGAGGCAAGTGACAAAGCCTCTACCATCTTCAATTATTCTAGAGGCCATTTTTAGACAGATAATAGTTTAACCCAAATAGGCCATGCTGAGACCTAAAACTTGTGGGTTAAAAAAAAATCTAGGGGCGTGGCGACCAAGCTCCAAAAGGGACGTGTAGCCCAGGAGCTCCGCTCAGCGGCCAGAGGGATTATACAACAAACAGAGCCTCCGTCGCTCCTACACAGCCACTGACACCAGCTCCTAACCGCAGGACACAGCTGTGATGACGAGGCGCCAAAAGGAGCCGTGACACCACCGAAAGCTTTCCAGCTTCTTTCCCTCACTGCAGCCCAGACCACAACAAAATGGCAGCGACACTGCCAAAAAACAGCAGAAGGGCCCATCAGATGTGTTGCAGTGCAAGAAGCATGTTTATAGGGAGGTGATAGAGTGATGAGCTCATCAGTTTGCTGCTTATTTTTTTACTAGTCAGTAGGGATGAGCCTAAGACCCCCTGGTTTGGTTCACAGCAGAACATGCGAACAGGCAAAAAATGAGTTTGAACACGCAAACACTGTTAAAGTCTATGGGACACGAACATGAATAATCAAAAGTGCTAATTTTAAAGGCTTATATGCAAGTTATTGTCATAAAAAGTGTTTGGGGACCTGGGTCCTGCCCCAGGGGACATGTATCAATGCAAAAAAAAGTTTTAAAAACTGGGCACATATATCTGCAGATTTTCAAAGTCCCGTGCCTTTCTCCTGCTCTGTAGCTCTGTTATCAGCCTGATAACTTCTGACAAGTTCTCAGACACAGGAGATAAAAGCAACCAGAAATTTGTGTTGTGGGAGGTTTCTATAAAAATAGATTAGCAGACAGCTTGACTTGTCAGAGCACAGCTCTGCACATTACTTCCTTTCTTTGTCAATGAGGAAAGGGGGTGTGTGACTTTCCTCCAATCTATACAGCTGAAGACAGCAGATATACATGAAAAACTTATGTAGGGTGATTTGTTTCATCTCTGTGTATCATCTGGGGCTGTTCTCTTCACTGGGTATATGTGAGAGTTTACATCCACTTTAATGCAGCCACCACATACAATGATTGGTGAGCTGCAATATATAAAATGTGATTTTTTTTTTTTTAGTAACACATTTAAAAAAAAAACAACAGACGCACTGGCTGGATCACCAGGTAATTATATGATGTTGGCAAAGAAAAGAAGTGTAGCGCAACAAAATATCTAACATCAATGCATGACCCTCAACGCATAACAACATGCATCTATGAAAACACCTGTGTAGAGATAACCAGTTTAAACATAGGTAAAAATTATTTGATGAATAATAATTAACATAGATTACAGTGCCTATGGGTAAACCACAAAAATGCATGTAAAAACCCATGAATGATAAATCAATGCGCAGTCAAATAAAATAATTCAAAATATGATCATGATAGGAATATTGGACTAAACAAAGACATATTGATACAAATAGATACCAGCATATATAAAAGTGCATCAATCAAAATACATAAGTGAAAGTGTATAAAAAAAAAACATATAAAAGATGAAAACTGCAGTATACAAGCAAAAGTCCAATGTGAATGTCCCTTTAAAAATTACACCGTAACACTCCAGTGCTCTTGCTATGATCAGAATACATACCTGTACATGAAAAATAATTGGGGGTCCCACAACCATTCACACTCCACTCTTACCTTAAAAAAGTAGACCTATTTAGCCAAAAATAGGTAAAATGTGCATTCCCTTATTAAAGTGTTACTAAACCTGCAACAATAAAATCAGTCTGTATATGCAGTAAAGCATGCTTGTTATACTCACTGTGGAACCTAAGGGATTTAATTCTCTGCATTGTGTAACAAGGCTGTTTGATCCAGTCTTCTCTGATCCTCCCCTTTGTCCATCGTCCCCTAATAATTTAATGATAGGACAGAGCTTAGGGGCAAGCTGCACATGCTCAGTTTGGTGTGTATTGCTAGAGAGTGTTTTTTTTTTTCTTGGGAGGGTGCATGTGATCAGCACAGGGCCAATCAGCACTGTCCAGACAGATGGTCTGGGTTTCTGAAGCCTCATAGGACAGTCAGAGTAGAATGAAAACTCCTCCTACAAGCTTTAACCAGACACTGATAGAAGTCACAGGACTGCTATAGACTGCTGAAGAGAAAAGGTATTTAGCAGTTTATATTTACAAAAAGTATTGCATTTCCATGTTCTGTGTACTGTGGGGGTCCAGATAAAGTGAATGCAGGCTCCTGGGTTTAGTAACGCTTTAAGGGGATTCGCTCCAAGATGGTGCTGCATACTCCTTGTGGGGTTCACTCTGTTGTTTATGGACTATTGCTTTAAGATGGTTCACTTCTCAAGAAATCCTTTTTATGCTTTGGTATCTATGCGTATCAATATAATTTCGGAAATTCGGCCAGCAAAAGACCGATGAGAGCTTTTGGTCAGAAATTCCGACCGTGTGTATGCTCCATTGGACTTTTGCTGGCCGAATTCCAGCCAGCAAAAGATTGAGAACATGTTCTCAATTTTTCGTTCAGAAAAAGTTCAGATGGGAAATTCAGATAGTCTGTAGCAATTCCGACACGCAAAATTCCTATGCATGCTTGGAAACAATTTGACCCATGCTCGGAAGCATTGAACTTAATTTTCTCGGCTAGTCGTAGTGTTGTACATCCCCGTGTTCTTGACAGTCGAAAGTTAAGAGAACTTTAGTGTGACCGTGTGTATGCAAACCAAGCTTGAGCGGAATTCTGTCGGAAAAAACATCCAAGATTTTTCTGACGGAAAATCCGCTCTTGTGTACGGGGCATTAGTCTAATATTGATATCATGCACATAATCATGTTCTAAATTAAGTTTTTGCTAAATTTTTATTGAATTTTCACAAATGTACAACAAAATTATCCAGAAAAGAAGATCCAGATAAGAAAACTGAAAATTAAAATAACAATAAATAAACAGCATAAAATAGGAGAAAAGAAAAGAAAAGAAAAAGAAATAATAAGACTTAAATTTGTCAAGAACATTAACCAACCATGTTCCTATTTAGTTTGTTTATCTGAGCTTCTGACAAACAGTAGAAACCAAAAGCCAAAGACCCTACGCATTGGTATATTATACTGACTCAACCTGGAATAACCAGGGAAAGGGGGTTGTATCCAGGGTGGAAGCACAGATGAGTAGGAACATTTTTACTCAGAAAACACAACCTTACTTAGTAATAAGTAGTAGTAGTAAAAACTAATATAGGTTTTCCCCAAATATCTCCTAACCCCTTCCCACCGAGAGTACGCAGATGTGCAGCCTCGGCTTTCAGGGGTTATACCGGGATGATGCCCGCAGCTGCAGGCCTCATCCCGGTACCGTTGTTTATAGCAGGCGATCGGCTATCCAGGGATAACAACCGATGTGGCTAAAAGACACTTGGCTGTTATCCTGGAGGAGCAGGAGGGGACATCCCCCCTCCCACCACCTCCCGCCGATCTGACCGGGCCTCCCGTCCCACCGGGAGACCCGATCGACGATCCGGAAGCGGCTTTGTTCCAGTCTCCTGATTGTAAACACGGAAGCGACGTCACAACGTCACTTTCTGTTTACTAGGCTGCCAATGGCGTTGGTTTTAAAAAAAGATATACAGTATTCAGAATCGCCGAAAATGGCGATCTGAATACTTTGAAGTGCAAAGGAGGGATTGGAGGTCTTTTAGACCCCGATACCTCCATAAAGAGTACCTGTCATCACCTATTACTTTCACAAGGGATGTTTACATTCCTTGTGACAGCAATAAAAGTGATCAAAAATGTTTTTGTTTTTAAACACAATTTAATAATATAAAAATAATATAAGAAAAAAAATGTTTAAAGTGCCCCCCTCCCCGTGAGCTTGCGCCGCAAAGAAAACGCATACAGAAGACGCACCTGCAAATGTAAACGGTGTTCAAATCACACATGTGAGGTATCGCCACGATCATCAGAGCAAGAGCAATAATTATAACACTAGACCTTCTCTGTAATTCTAACCTGGTAACTGTAAAAAAAAATTAAAGCGTTGCCTATGCAAATTTTTAGGTACTGTAGGTTGTAGCCATTCCACGAGTGCGTGCAATGTTTGGTATCTATTTACTCAGTGTAATATCATCTTTCACATTATACAAAAAAAATAACTTAAACTTAAAAAGGCTAACTTTACTGTTTCATTTTTTTTTAAATTCATGAAAGTGTCCCTTTTCCCAAAAAGTTGCGTTTAAAACACTGCTGCACAAATACCATGTGACATAAAATATTGCAACAATTGCCATTTTATTCTCTAGATTCTCTGCTAAAATATATATATAATGTTTGGAGGCTCTAAGTAATTTTCTAGCAAAAAATATGGATTTTAACTTGTAAACACCAAATGTCAGAAATAGGCTTAGTCATGAAAGGGTTAATAATGGAGAAAACAAAATAACATCAAATTAAATAATATAAATCCAATAAGCTAACAATCCAATAAGCTATTCTCAATAATAGGCACTATATCTATGTTATTTATTATTCATCAAATTATTATAAATAATATAAATCCAATAAAATTTATAAATCCAATAAATAAAATTTATAAATAATATAAATCCAATAAGCTAACAATCCAATAAGCTATTCTCAATAATAGGCACTATATCTATGTTATTTATTATTCATCAAATTATTTGTACTTGTGTTTAAACTGGTTCATTCAGGGGCGGACACTCAAGGGGACCAAGCGCACACACAGGGGGGGGACACGCACACACAGGGGGACACTGGAGGGAGAGCACACACACAGGGGGGCACACACACACACACAGGGGGACACTGGAGGGAGAGCCCACCCGCAGGGGGGGGCACGCACACACAGGGGGACACTGGAGGGAGAGCACACACAGGGGGGCACACACACACACACAGGGGGACACTGGAGGGAGAGCGCACACACAGGGAGGCACACACACAGGGGGACACTGGAGGGAGGGCGCACACACACACAGGGGGACACTGGAGGGAGAGCGCACACACAGGGGGGACACGCACACAGGGGGACACTGGAGGGAGAGCGCACACACAGGGGGACACTGGAGGGAGAGCGCACACACAGGGGGACACTGGAGGGAGAGCACACACACAGGGGGAAACTGGAGGGAGAGCGCACACACGGGGGACACACAGGGGGACACTGGAGGGAGAGCGCACACGCGGGGGGGGGGGGGGCACACACACGCAGGGGGACACTGGAGGGAGAGCGCACACGCAGGGGGACACTGGAGGGAGAGCGCACACGCAGGGGGGGGGCACGCACACACAGGGGGACACTGGAGGGAGAGCACACACACAGGGGGGCACACACACACACACAGGGGGACACTGGAGGGAGAGCGCACACACAGGGAGGCACACACACAGGGGGACACTGGAGGGAGGGCGCACACACACACAGGGGGAAACTGGAGGGAGAGCGCACACACAGGGGGGGACACGCACACAGGGGGACACTGGAGGGAGAGCACGCACACAGGGGGACACTGGAGGGAGAGCGCACACACAGGGGGACACTGGAGGGAGAGCGCACACACAGGGGGACACTGGAGGGAGAGCGCACACACAGGGGGACACTGGAGGGAGAGCGCACACACAGGGGGACACTAGAGGGAGAGCGCACACACAGGGAGGCACACACACAGGGGGACACTGGAGGGAGAGCGCACACACAGGGGGGCACACACACACACAGGGGGACACTGGAGGGAGAGCGCACACACAGGGGGGGACACGCACACAGGGGGACACTGGAGGGAGAGCGCACACACAGGGGGGCACACGCACACAGGGGGACACTGGAGGGAGAGCACGCACACAGGGGGACACTGGAGGGAGAGCACGCACACAGGGGGACACTGGAGGGAGAGAGCACACACAGGGGGGCACACACACACAGGGGGACACTGGAGGGAGAGCGCACACACAGGGGGACACTGGAGGGAGAGCGCACACACAGGGGGACACTGGAGGGAGAGCGCACACACAGGGGGACACTGGAGGGAGAGCGCACACACACAGGGGGACACTGGAGGGAGAGCGCACACACAGGGGGACACTGGAGGGAGAGCGCACACACACAGGGGGACACTGGAGGGAGAGCACACACACAGGGGGAAACTGGAGGGAGAGCGCACACACGGGGGACACACAGGGGGACACTGGAGGGAGAGCGCACACACACGCAGGGGGACACTGGAGGGAGAGCGCACACGCAGGGGGACACTGGAGGGAGAGCGCACACGCAGGGGGGGGCACGCACACACAGGGGGACACTGGAGGGAGAGCGCACACACAGGGGGGCACACACACACACAGGGGGACACTGGAGGGAGAGCGCACACACAGGGAGGCACACACACAGGGGGACACTGGAGGGAGGGCGCACACACACACACAGGGGGAAACTGGAGGGAGAGCGCACACACAGGGGGGGACACGCACACAGGGGGACACTGGAGGGAGAGCACGCACACAGGGGGACACTGGAGGGAGAGCGCACACACAGGGGGGCACACACACACACACACACACAGGGGGACACTGGAGGGAGAGCGCACACACAGGGGGACACTAGAGGGAGAGCGCACACACAGGGAGGCACACACACAGGGGGACACTGGAGGGAGAGCGCACACACAAGGGGGCACACACACACACAGGGGGACACTGGAGGGAGAGCGCACACACAGGGGGGGACACGCACACAGGGGGACACTGGAGGGAGAGCGCACACACAGGGGGGCACACGCACACAGGGGGACACTGGAGGGAGAGCACGCACACAGGGGGACACTGGAGGGAGAGCACGCACACAGGGGGACACTGGAGGGAGAGAGCACACACAGGGGGGCACACACACACACAGGGGGACACTGGAGGGAGAGCGCACACACAGGGGGGGACACGCACACAGGGGGACACTGGAGGGAGAGCGCACACACAGGGGGGCACACGCACACAGGGGGACACTGGAGGGAGAGCACGCACACAGGGGGACACTGGAGGGAGAGCACGCACACAGGGGGACACTGGAGGGAGAGCACGCACACACAGGGGGGCACACACACACACACACACACACACACACACACACACAGGGGACACTGGAGGGAGAGCGCACACACAGGGGGACACTGGAGGGAGAGCGCACACACAGGGAGGCACTGGAGGGAGAGCGCACACACAGGGAGGCACACACACAGGGGGACACTGGAGGGAGAGCGCACACACAGGGGGACACTGGAGGGAGAGCGCACACACAGGGAGGCACACACACAGGGGGACACTGGAGGGAGAGCGCACACACAGGGGGACACTGGAGGGAGAGAGCACACACAGGGGGGCACACACACACACAGGTTGACACTGGAGGGAGAGCGCACACACAGGGGGGACACGCACACAGGGGGACACTGGAGGGAGAGCGCACACACAGGGGGGCACATGCACACAGGGGGACACTGGAGGGAGAGCGCACACAGGGGGACACTGGAGGGAGAGCACGCACACAGGGGGGACACTGGAGGGAGAGCGCACACACAGGGGGCACACACACACACACAGGGGGACACTGGAGGGAGAGCGCACACACAGGGGGACACTGGAGGGAGAGCGCACACACAGGGAGGCACACACACAGGGGGACACTGGAGGGAGAGTGCACACACAGGGGGACACTGGAGGGAGAGCGCACACACAGGGGGACACTGGAGGGAGAGAGCACACACAGGGGGACACTGGAGGGAGAGCGCACACACAGGGAGGCACACTGGAGGGAGAGCGCACACACAGGGGGACACTGGAGGGAGAGCGCACACACAGGGGGGCACACACACACACAGGGGGACACTGGAGGGGGCACACGCACACAGGGGGACACTGGAGGGAGAGCGCACACACAGGGGGGCACACACACACACACACACAGGGGGACACAGCAGGGGGCACACGCACACAGGGGGACACTGGAGGGAGAGCGCACACACAGGGGGGCACACGCACACAGGGGACACTGGAGGGAGAGCGCACACACAGGGGGGCACACGCACACAGGGGGACACTGGAGGGAGAGCGCACACACAGGGGGGGACACGCACACAGGGGGACACTGGAGGGAGAGCGCGCACACAGGGGGACACTGGAGGGAGAGCGCACACACAGGGGGGGGACACGCACACAGGGGGACACTGGAGGGAGAGCGCACACACAGGGGGGCACACGCACACAGGGGGACACTGGAGGGAGAGCGCACACACAGGGGGGGACACGCACACAGGGGGACACTGGAGGGAGAGCGCACACACAGGGGGGGACACGCACACAGGGGGACACTGGAGGGAGAGCGCACACACAGGGGGGCACACACACACAGGGGGACACTGGAGGGAGAGCGCACACACAGGGGGGGACATGCACACAAGGGGACACTGTGGGCTGGGGGTGACACTGTGGGCTGGGGGGGTGACACTGTGGGCTGGGGGGGGGGGTGACACTGTGGGCTGGGGGGTGACACTGTGGGCTGGGGTGACGCTGGGGGGGTGACACTGTGGGCTGGGGGGTGATACTGTGGGCTGGGGGGGTGACACTGTGGGCTGGGGGGGTGACACTGTGGGCTGGGGGGGGTGACGCTGGGGGGGTGACACTGTGGGCTGGGGGGTGACACTGTGGGCTGGGGGGGTGACACTGTGGGCTGGGGGGTGACACTGTGGGCTGGGGGGGTGACACTGTGGGCTGGGGTGACGCTGGGGGGGGTGACACTGTGGGCTGGGGGGTGACACTGTGGGCTGGGGGGACCCGGGGCCCGTGACTCACCGATGCCGATGCTCCCCGCCGGCCCCTCCACTCTTTCCTTCCATTAGGGGCCCGGACTCGGCAGGTTGAAGCGGCTGTATTACATGCCGCGAATACTGCTAACAGCGCGCGGCTCCCCACCGGCCCCTCCTTCCCTCCCGTCCGTCCCAGGTGACGTCACGACGCATACAGTAGAAACACCTGGGACGGACGGGAGGGAAGAAGGGGCCGGCGGGGAGCCGCGCGCCGCTAGCAGTATTGTTAGCGGCATCGCGGCATGTAATACAGCCGTTTCAAGTGGCCCCTCATGTGGCCGAGTCCGGGCCCCTAATGGCCCCGGGCCCTCGGGCGGCGCCCGAGTCACCGACCTGTCAGTCCGCCCCTGGGTTCATTTTCACATGGGAGTTTTCCTAGAAGCATGTTGCTATGCGTTGATGTTAGATATTTTTGCGTGACACTTCTTCTTTTTTGAAATCATTGGTGGGATGGAATTACACATTTCAATGTCAGCAGCAATCTTTCATTTTCATGTTTTAGCTTTATTGGTTTGTGTAGAGCATTTCCCCATACATTCAGAAAAATAGGGTTCAGGAAAAACAGAATGCTGGGTTACTGCTACTGACAGACTGTATCATATATGTCCCTTTTTTTTTTGGCCATAGTGTCGCTTTAACAGAGAGTGTATATTTTATATAACTTCATGCAATCTACTTCGTGCAAATTTTGGTATTGAATTAATGTAACTACAGACAGTTCAAGAAGCAATATTTCCACGGGAGGTCCTCACTGAAGTGGTATAACACTTTAGTTTAAAACTTACGTAGTGCATTGAATAGACGATGGCTTCTCCTGGAATGTTACTTTGGAATATTCTACATCTAAATGGATGGCAAACAGCCCACCAAGAATAAGGTCCCCATTTGACGAGTAACCAGGGATGTCTTCAAAAGCCAGACTGCACCAGTTGGGTGATGTTGCATCACAAGTTTCTAGCAGGCAAACAATGGTGTAGAGGCAGTAAAAAGAGGCAAAGTTTAGCCTTAACTTCATCCTGCCTTGAATAAAAAAATTGTAAATAGGAATACATTACATGCATATATACACATATACTGTAGAAAATCTTGTGAAAGTTAGGATTTTTTTGCATTTCTAGTTTTACAGGGCTGGAAATTTTTATTTGATTCTCTGTTGTGTATTTTATGACAGTAGGTTCATGTGATGTGGGAGTTCATTTGTCAGGTCCTCGGGTCATTAAAGTGGTTGTAAGCCCTTAACAACCACTTTATACTACAAACAAGCCTATAATTAGGCTTACCTGTAGCTACACTGGCTATCTCCTAAACTTGCACGGTTTAGGTGATATCCCTGTATTTGCCGACACCATCGGCACATGCGCAATTAAGCAAACTG
This sequence comes from Lithobates sylvaticus, assembly GCA_028564925.1. Lineage (NCBI taxonomy): Eukaryota > Metazoa > Chordata > Amphibia > Anura > Ranidae > Lithobates > Lithobates sylvaticus. The sequence continues at coordinate 183,482,385 of CM053038.1, forward strand.
AAGCAACGGCACATGCACATGCGCAGGAGTGACGTAATCGCGGCTCTGGCCAATCACAGTGCCGGAGCCGCGATACCCCGGAAGTAACCCACGGGAGAGATGTTGGCTGCCGGAGCGGTGAATGAGGGCCGCTGTGGGGGCTTCGATTTAAGGTAAGTAATTCATAATGAGCTAATATGCTATGCATACAAGCTCATTATGCCTTTGTCCTGCAGGTTTTCTTTGGGAAGTTGTTTTAAGGGTTTACAACCACTTTAATGAATAAAACATAGCATTGGAGAAAGTACAGAACCTTAGAAAGTATCTGTTATGGTACAGAGTAGGGATGAGCCGAACACCACCGGGTTCGGTTTGCACCAGAACCTGCGAACGGACCAAAAGTTTGCACGAACGTTCGAACCATATTAATTACAATGGTAGCGAACGTAAAAAATCTAAAGTGCTATTTATAACGGCCAATATGCATGTTATTGTCCTAAAAAGGGTTTGGGGACCCGGGTCCTGCCCCTGGGGACATGTATCAATGCAAAAAGAAGTTTTAAAAACTGAAGTTTTTTCTGGAGCAGTCATTTTAATGATGCATAAAGTGAAAAAAATGTGAAATATTCCTTTAAATATGGTACCTGGGGGGTGTCTAAAGTATGCCTGTGAAGTGGCATGTGTTTCCCGTGTTTAGAACTGTCCCTGCACAAAATGACATTTGTAAAGGAAAAAAAGCCATTTAACCACTTAAGCCCCGGACCAATTTGCAGCCAAAAGACCAGGCCCCTTTTTGCGATTCGGCACTGCGTCGCTTTATTTGACAATTGCGCGGTTATGCAACGTGGCTCCCAAACAAAATTGGCGTCCTTTTTTTCCCACAAATAGAGCGTTCTTTTTGTGGTATTTGATCACCTCTGCGGTTTTTTTTTTGCGCTATAAACAAAAATATAGTATTTATATATCCCCAAAAAATATATAAAAAAATATTTTTTCCTCAGTTTAGGCCGATACGTATTCTTCTACATATATTTGGTAAAGAAAGAATAGCAAATAGCGATTATTGATTGCTTTGCGCACAAGTTATAGCGTTTACAAAATAGGGGATAGTTTTATAGCATTTTTATTAATATTTTTTTTTACGAGTAATCGGCGATCAGCGATTTTTATTGTGACTGCGACATTATGGCGGACACATCGGACATTTTTGGGACCATTGTCATTTATACAGCAATCGGTGCTATTTAAATTCAGGTGTATGCTGTGCAGGAGGCACATTACACTAACTGAATATTAGGCTTATGCCTGTGTTGCACAAATCAACTACACAACCCCAGCAATGAGGGGGTAGATTCAGGTGTATGCTGTGCAGTGTACAGGAGTCACACTACACCGACTGTAACAGCGCTAGGTTAGGAAGCAAAGCAAAGCTGACACTATCCTGCTCTCTCCCTGAACACTACACTCACTGTAACAGCGCTATCTAAAGAAGTATAAAGCACAGCTGACACAGTCCCTGCCTATCCTGCTCTCTCCCTGAACACTACACTCACTGTAACAGCGCTATCTAAAGAAGTATAAAGCACAGCTGACACTGTCCCTGCCTATCCTTCTCTCTATGAACGCCGCACAACACTACACAAGGCCACCGCACTGGCGGCCTTATATAGTGTGGGGCGTGTACTAAACCCCCCTGAGCTATAATTGGCCACAGGCATCCTGCCTGTGGCCAATTATGGCTCTCCTCGCTGCCAACGCTGTGATTGGCCAAGCATGCTGGGTCACAGTGCATGCTTGGCCAATCATCAGCCAGCAATGCACTGCGACTGGCGCAGTGCATTGTGGGCCATTCGTATCACACGAATTTGATGCAAACGGCCCACAAAGTTTTGTTTTCGACGAACAGACGAACGGACGAACAGACGATGTTCGATTCGAACATGGGTTCGAATCGAACACCGGGCTCATCCCTAGTACAGAGATAGATGATTACTATAAATGCTTACAATCATACTTCATAACTTTCCCATAATGTATTAGAATACATCCTCCTATTTGGACTAATAAGCAGTTTCCTTTGCCTTCCATGAAACTGCAGGCACTAGCTAGCAGTTTTAGGCTGGGTTCACATATATGCAAATTGGATGCGGCTTTTCCCGCATCCAATTCGCATGACCAGCTCTCTATGGAGCCGGTTCACATATCTTCTTTGTGGCTGCGGAGCGGCTTGCACAGGAACGCCGTGCATCTTTGGCTCCGTTTCAGGGATGAATTCAGCCAAAAATTCAGCCCTGATTTGTCTCTGTAGTAAAAAATACCTGATTTTAACTTGTAAACAACAAGTCTGAAAAATAGGCCTGGTCCTTAAAGCAGAGTTTCCACCCAAAACTGGAACTTCCGCTTTAAGGGGGTGTCCCCCTGACATGCCACATTTAGCATGTCATTTTTTTGGGGGGGGGGGGGAGCGGATACCCCATTTTCAGAGGGTCCCAGCTCCCACTATTTCCCGGCGCACCGCGGCACCGGAAGGGAGATCTCCTCTCCCCCCTCCCTCTCTGCAATCATCTGGGACACATCACAGGTCCCAGATGATTGCCTGGCCAGTCACGGCGCGGCTCGTGAATGTGCAGTGGGTGCCCGGCTGTGAAGCCACAGCAAGGCGCCCACAGTTACAATGCAGGTGCCGCAGAGAGGAGAGGGAGACGAGCGGGGCTTCGATCCCCCGCATCGCTGGAGCCTGGGACAGGTCCAATTATTACAAGTCAGCAGCTGCAGTATTTGTACCAGAGTTTGTCTCATTTTGGAAACTCTGGTTTCGCTCATTGGTAAGTATTGGGCCGTTTTGCTCTGGCCCATTCTGCCATTGTTCTTACATTTACCACTGTCACATCTTTTTGTCTATTTAGATACTTCTCATCCGCATTCACCCCTGATGAGCGAGATATGATCTTGCAAAATGTGTGTCGAGTTTTTTGATGCGTGCATTTGTATATACTGCATTGTATAATGTTTGTATCAACTTTATTTATTCTTTTTATTATGTGCAAATCCATTGGCTGAGCGAATATGCTATATTATCCATGTATGTACATTAATTTTAATAAACATTTATACTGCTATAGTTCTGGATACTCAGTGGCTAACTGTGACCACCTCATTTAAAGTCCCAGGGTGACTCTCTCTTTTTTTATATGTATATAGGGATGGAGGTGTATCACTGGTGACTGCAGACATTTTATTTTGCTTTTTTTTTTCATACTATAAACTTTATTATAAGGTTATATTACTAGATAAACTGTGTTTACTAGATGTGTACTAGATACGTAAAAAAAAAAAATTAAACTCATGGCTTATAACTTATTTAAAAAATAAAAATAAAATATATATATATATATATATATCTATATATCTATATATCTATATATATATATATATATATATGTGATATAATGTCCCCATAATAGTATATTATAATAAAATGAAGAGATTCAATGTGGTGGGGGTTTGTGTATAGAAGAGTAGAAAAAAAATGCAGAGGGGATAGGAAAGATGGGATCCTAAAATGTATTTAAATCTCAGAATTTTGTTTAAGTTAGAACTCTGATTTTTATAGTTATAATTGTGAGAGTAAAAAAGTTAGAAATGTAGGAGTAAAAGTCAGGATTCTGATTTTCGAAAGTCAATTCTGAGATTAAAATCCAGAATTCCAAGAGAGATAAAATGTACAGATTAGATATGGTAGGGTGCATGGAGATACAGGAGTTGATTTTATAAGGTCACACAGGCTGTTTAATTCACAAGGGAACTTTTCCTTAGCTTAGTAAACGTGGTGAAACGTCACTTTGCAAATACTTAATAATATTACAGAAAATGTAACAATAAATATATTTTTGCTGGCATATGATTGAGGTGAAGCTCTGCTGACTTCGATCATCCAATCACTAAGCTAGGAGAAAATTTCTTGCAAAGTGAATAGCCTACTTGTCTTTAATAGATTAATCCCACAGAAGGTATAACATGTAGGATGAGACCTAAAATGGACAGATTAGATGAACATGTATAGGATGAAATATACAGAGGGGATGGGAAGTAGGAAGAGAGATAACATGGACAGATTAGATGTAGTAGGGGTGCTTGGCAATATGAGTAGAGAGATACAAGGGTGGGTTTATTAAAAGGCAAATTGGCAGGTAACTAAGGGAATTATCACTTTTTAATGGGAATTTTCTTTTAGCTTAAAACATGGGGTGAAAATTCACTATACAAAACACTATATAAAACTCATGATAATAGTAAAATAACATTTAAAAATGAAAATTTTCTTGCATATTATTGGATAATAGAAATCAGTTTAACCTCATAGCATAAGTTAAGGAGAAAGTCCTTTACAAACCTAACAGCATATTTGTCTTTACTAAACCCTCAGTGGGATTGATTTACTAAATAAGAAAAGATATAGGATGGAGAGATTAGATGTACATGTATAAACAAGATGGAAGAAACAGAAAGAATGGGATGTAAAAAGCAAGATAAAATATACAGGTTTTACCAACACTTGTGCAACTAAGCAATCATTTCTCACCTTACAGCACAGTGGAATCATTCAAGAAAAAATATGCATGATGTACACTGTATGATCGACCATATGTTAGTACAGGACAATAAACATGACAGGTAATACCTTCCTCTTCATACCGCTTAGAAAAACACTTAATTTAAAATAATTCTAATTTCTGTGATCTATGTTGAAGTGCACTGTACCTACTTTTACAGTACTATTAAATAAATCCTTGGCAGTCTATTTATATAAGGTATGTATGTTCCAGGGACAGTTTGTGTGTGCACCTGAATGTACTAAATAATATGTTTCTATATAATAATAGGTCTGAACATGTTATTATGCAAAACCATTATAATTATCACGACAGTAGGTTGCAATTTTGGGAAGATCTACAGAGGATGCATGACTTTGATGATGTTGTTGATTTTGGTTGTGGTGTATTCACAGAGCTGAGTAAGGTCAGTGTTCTATAGATAATTACATGTTGCAGGAGGAAGCTTTAAAGTATGCTCAAGGGAAGTCCTATTTGATTCCTCAAGGCCACAGTCAATGCAGGAATTAAAGGTAAACTCTAGGTTGTAAAGTTTTCCATTGATGCTAAAAAAAACTTATCTATTCCTTACCATCACAGCAGCACAATTTTATTTTTTGATTTCCCAGAATCCTCTCTCCTTAGCTTATGTAATTGGTTCACTGCCTCTTTGAGATTACTGGACAGAGCTTGAAGGAAAGATGTCATGCAAGAGATATAAACAACAGTGAACATTATGGGGAATTTGCAGCAAATTCGAGCACAGTGGAATGCCCCATAATGCACTGCAAGATCGCAGTGCATTAGTGTCTGATGATTGGCCAAAGCATGCTCCTGACCTGCATGCTTTGGCCAATCACAATGCGTTCTGCTGCGAGAACCATAATTGCCCAAAGGCAGGGTGCCTTTGGCCAATCATGGCTCAGGGGGACTAAGTCTACGCCCCACACTATATAAGGCTGCTTACATAGCGGCCGCATGTAGTGTTGTTGGTGTGGAAGGAGACATAGCTTGAGCTAGATTAGGCAGGCAGGTTAGTTAGTTAGTGGCAGTGTATTTGATTTTATATATATATATATATATATATATATATATATATATAAATCATTCAGTGTAGTCTATATATACAGTGCATTCGGTGGTGTACAGTATATAATACAGTGTGTACAGTTTCTAATACACTTCAGGTGGTGTACACAGTATATAATACAGTGCAGTCGGTGTACGGTATATAATACAGTGTAGTGCAGTGTTAAAAAAAATATTCCCCATCATGTCTGGAAAGCCACCAAGGAGAGACAGACGCTCACAGGTCACTAAAAGAGGTCAAGCAGCCTCTGTGTCTACAGTGAACAGTGCAGGTGGCCGTGGGGCACACTTGTCCCTTTTTCTGATGCTGGCCGTGTTATTGAGCCACAATATGCAGAAGAGTTGGTGGAGTGGATAACGAAGCCGTCCTCATCCTCCTCATCCTCTGTCACCCAGGCTTGAAGTAGTTTGCCTTTTTTTTGTAGTTTTTCCAACCCAGCTGCCAAAGCGGCCTATTCCACCGGCTCCTTGTCCACAGTTACTCCTTCTGTAGCTCCACCACCATGCACGGAGGTGTCACCAGAATTATTCTACCATAGGGTGGGTTACATGCTGCTGGAGGATGCGCAGCGATTTTAAGGCTCCAATGTTGGTTCCCAGGTTGAGGAGGGCGTAACGTGGAACTCAACATTGGCAATGCTGCACCAGCTGCACACGCAGCAGAGGGCCATCAATGAGTACCTGTGCGAGTATGGCACCAGGACAGGCTCATGGGAGCTTGGTTTCTTTTCACCATGCCAGTGGCTACTGATCAAGGATGCATGCACTGTCCGGTCACCATTTGAGGAGGCCACAAGAATGGTGAGCAGCGACAATGCAAGCATCAGTGACACGGTCCCTCTAGTCTTCCTGCTGGAGCACACAATTCATGGAATCATGGACAGGGCACTTAAGGCAGAACAGCTGGATGAAGAGGAGGACTTACTTTCCTCTCAAGGCCCCCCTTATGCAGATAGCATTCCTGCAGGGACGCCAAACACACAGGAAGAAGGAGGATTGGGTCAGTACAGATGTATAGATTGTGTATAGATTGTGTCAGTATAGATGTAGAGGATAACACGCAGCAGTCTTCAAGGGATGGTTTTCAGTCCCCAGAAACCCAAGGAGTTGTAAGTGGCTGGGAGGAGGTAGTTCCAGATAATGTCATCCTTAGTGACCCAGAGGACTCAGAATCTAATGCCTCTGCAAACTTACGCCGCATGGCCTCCCTGATTCAGCAAAGTCTGCAAAAGGACCTTAGGATTTGTGGTATCAAGGAGAAGGATCATTATTGGCTGGCAACCCTTCTTGATCCACCTTACAAGTGTAAAGTTTCAGAATTCATCCTGCCTTTGCAGACGGAGCAGAGGGTGAAACATCTTCAGGAGGCCTTAAAGAAAAGTTTTGTGTAATGCCTTTCCAGACCCTGGGAGGTTACCATTTCCTGATGCTGGACGTGTTTCTGAGGCATCGTTCTGATTAACAGTGACTGTGAGAAGGAGTTACAGTGTTCTGGCACAACCAAAACTAAAGGCCCAATTTTTCTGCCCCTCTTTAACAGGGCATGTAATTACAATTTTTGAAATAATATTTAACAGCAGGGCCTGTTCCTGCGCCTGACCAGATTGGTTTTGGTGGTGCCAGAACACTGTAACCCCTCACAGTTACTTGTTGGGTGCAGGAATGGGCCTTGCTGTTAAATAATATTTCAAAAATTTTAATTACATGCCCCAGTCAAAAAGGTGCAGAAAATGTGGGCCTTTGGTTTTGGTGGTGCCCGAACACTGTAACCCCTCACAGTTGAAGGCCAAATTTGTCTGCCCCTGTTTAACAGGGGCATGTAAATACAGTTTTTTAAATAGTATTTAACAGCAGGACCTGTTCCTGCACCACCAACACCTAAGGCCCAATTTTTCTGCAGAGTATATAGTGAAGTCCATATAGTATATATACTTCAGTTCATAGTATAGTCAGTGTAGTATATATAATACAGTGCAGTGTACAGTATATAATATTGTGTATTGAAGTGATTAAGAGGAACCCTATGACAGAATTAAGAAAAAGTAGCATGCCCCCCCCCCCCCCCCCCCACCCCCTCCATAACAGGCCCTTTGGGTCTGGCATAGATGTTAAGGGGAACTCCATGCCAAAATAAAAAAAAATCAGGGAGCGCCCCCTCCTGAACCATACCAGGCCGCTTGCCCTCAACATGGAGGGTGCTTTGGGGTCCCCACAAGGGCCTCATCCCCACAACCCTGGACATTGGATGTGGGGGTCTCCAGGTGGGGGGCTTAGTGGAATCTGGGGCCCCTAGATCCCAGCCCCCCTATGTGAATGGGTATGGGGTACATACCCATTCACCAATAAAAGTGTCAAAAAGTAAAAACCACAATACACAGTTTTCCTTCAGAAATGTAATTTTGCTGCGACACAGTAAAACACATGAGAAAGATGCACCACTTTACAGGCAGACTAAGGGGCATGACCCCCCCCGGCATGATATTTAAAGGAATATTCAATTTTTATTGTTTCACTTTAACCACTTCAGCCCCGGACCAATTTGCAGCCAAAGGAAGAGGCCCCTTTTTGCGATTCGGCACTGCGTCGCTTTAACTGACAATTGCCCTATCGTGCGACATGGCTCCCAAACAAATTGACGTCCTTTTTTTCCCACAAATAGAGCTTTCTTTTGGTGGTATTTGATCGCCCCTGCGGTTTTTATTTTTTGCGCTATAAACAAAAATAGAGCGCCAATTTTGAAAAAAAATTCAATATTTTTTACTTTTTGCTATAATAAATATCCCCCAAAAATATAAAAAATTTTCTTTTCCTCAGTTTAGGCCGATACGTATTCTTCTACATATTTTTGGTAAAAAAAAAAAATCGCGATTATTGATTGGTTTGCGCAAAAGTTATAGCATTTACAAAATAGGGGATAGTTTTATAGCATTTTTATTTAATATTTTTTTTTTTTACTAGTAATGGCGGCGATCATTGATTTTTATTGTGACTGCGGCATTATGGCGGACACATCGGACATTTTTGACACATTTCTGGGACCATTGTCATTTATACAGAAATCAGTGCTATTTAAATGCACTGATTCCTATGTAAATGACAGTGGCAGTGAAGGAGTTAACCACTAGGGGGTGGGGAGGAGTTAGTGTGACGTGTTGTGTTTTTTTTTTACAAAAAAAGGGGTAAAAGGGGGGGGGGGTTTTTTTTTTTTTTTGAAATTTTGGGGGGAAAAAAGTTTTTTTTTTTTTTATGCCCCCCGGGGGGGCAGCTTAAACTTTTTAAAAAAACTGCCAAAAAAGGGTTTTAAAAAACTTTTTTTTTTTTTTTGGGGGGGGAAAAAAAGGGGGGGGGGTTTTACCCTTTTTCCCCCCCCCCCAAAAAAAAAAAAGCCCCCCCAA